>CM074287.1:3323482-4698684 GCA_037194245.1 Opsariichthys bidens | reverse complement strand
ACAATTAGGAAACAAACTTCTCAAATAAAATAGGAAATTAAAACATATTAGGGTTGTAAGAGAGAGTACACTTATATATATATATATATATATTTTTTTATTTTTTTATTTTATTCTTCATCGTTCCTTTGCCTTTTCCTTGTTGTTATGAAGATGTATTGAACTTTAACTTGATTTCGTTCTGTTTTATTGAGTTGAGTTTTTTTATTGAGTTCTGTTTTATTGAGTTTATATATCGACCACAAGAAACACAACAAGTGGTGTCAGAAGCTGAGCGCGATTTAATGGTCATCGGCGACTTGGTGAGTGTTGAGAACTGCTGGGACATCTTTTGTGACTCGATGGACATTATAATCACTGCAAAACGCTGTTGTGAAGTTGTATTAAAGACTGGTTGGCCACGTTAGTCGTCGCACACTCGCGCAAACCATACAGTCACGGAGCCCGCGGTTTCTCTACCCCCAGCGGAGCGGAGAGGCGTGGCGCTGGCAGCCTGCCAAGTTTCACAGACTTAGCAGCCCTGCAAATGTCCATTGACGCTCACAAACCACAAAGTATATTTCAGTATTCCTAAAAAAAAAAGAAATAATATAAAAAAGAAAAAAAAATCAATAAAAAAGAAATCAAAAGAAACAAGATAAAAAAAATCAAACAAGGAAAAAAAAAAATAAAAAAAAAAAGTGATTCAAGAGTAACAATTGTTTTCAAGCTTAATTGTAATTCAACATGTCTATGAGTGAGCCAGAAGTCCAACTTGGCGCATCAGCTGCTCCAGACCCCCCACAATGGCTACAGACTGTGTTGTCACAACAAATATAAGCAACTCCAACATTCCAAATCACCACTGCTCCAAAGATTGGAAGCGACAGAGGCTAGTTTGTGTGCTCTCATGCAGCAGCCCCATGCCAGCAAGGTAACACGTAGTTCTCATCCACATGAAGACACTACCACACTTGCAGTTGCCCCTGATAGAACCCTTATGACGGACAGAGATGCCACTGGGTCTTTGGATCCTGAACGACTTTTTGCTGCTGAACTCGCAGTCATTGATAGACATGCACGGAGCCCAACTAGTCAGACTTCCTCCACACCTGGCCCTGATGTAAGACCCAGAAGTCGGGGGGGGGCAGTGTCTGCGGCCAGAGGGACAAAGGCCAAGGAGGCACGTTCTGGACTATGCCCTGGCCACCAATGCTCCTGCTCCGCCCTGGACTCCACCCTGACCACCGGAGCTCCCAGCTCCGCCTTGACTCCGCCCTGGCAATCTGAGCTCCCCGCTATGGCCTTGACTCTGCTCTGGACTCCACCCTGGCCGCCGGAGCTCCCTGACCCCCGTGGTACCCTGAGGTCCAGGAGACACCCTGGAGACCACCTGACGTGCCTACTCCTGCTCACGGCCTCCAGGGTTAAGAACACTAGACAAAACTGGTAATTTTCCACACATGGACAGATAGTCAGAAGCATATCTTCTTCATTATGATGCTGACGATCGGACCCTGAAGTTAGGCACAGAATGTCCTTCTAGGTCAGGCCTATAGGCGCCTTCGGGTCTCCAGTCCAGATGACAACAGTCCACCATTGCCTATAACAGACCTGTACAGAAACACTTAGCTAATACTGTATAAGAAAAGTTCCCTTTCAGAGGAACTCGCGCTGCGTCGAGAGTTTGACGCAATGGGAACGCTCTGCGTGAATGCGTCGTGAAGCACTTGTGAAATCAGTCCAATGGCGTGACGGAAGGAGGGTGACGGTCATGACCAGGAAGCTATAAAGCACACCCAGACCAAACAATGTCAGCTTCTGTGCCTTCAGCAAGCGCTCTATGTGAATTGTCTCTGTCTATTTATTGTTGTTTGTCCACAAGCATATTTGTATCTAGACAGGAGTTTGATGGCGAGCAAACCGCGTCTGAATCGCGTGTTTCTCCCTGCACTTGCTACGGGATACACGTGATTTATGCGGTGTTTGTTGGGAGTGGAGCATGTACGTTAACTCTCTATGGGCTGACGTGTTCATTCATAAAAATGTTCCGTTGTGTTTTCTATAGGCTCCGCTCGGTTCAAAGGATATAAATCTAAAGCAAGGCTCTGATCTCGTGTTTGCCGAGGCAAAAAAAAATGTCTATATATTGCCCAGAGAAGGTCACTCTGTTGATTTTTTTTTTTTGAACATTGATTCACCCTCCATAAACTTCCAATAATGGCAGCAAAATACAGATTACTGTCATTCTTCAGCTTTCTGTATGCAGAGGTGGCACAGATGCTAGAAGAATGAAAGAATTTGTGTTTCCAAACTCTCAAGGACATTGCCTCTTTGAGATTAAATAATAATTAAATAATGTATATTAATAATAATATTAAATAATGCTTGTAACTTTAAATTAATCGTAAGGATTGACCTATTTACTGTATTAACAGTGACCATTGTGGTGGAAATTCACCTATAAGATTAACATCAGGCCAGTCAATAGTAAAATTATCAAACCTTTTTCAGGTTTTTATCAAACCTCAAATTTATTTCTGAAAATCGAAATTCAGGGTAGTCTCTCTTACAACCAAAGCATACCTCAGAGAGCTACAAAGTGAACTCCAGACGAAACAGAATATTTATTTAGTCAAACCATACACATTCATTTTTCAGCCTAACAAAGACCCTCAAAATTGATTGGATAACCAAATAAGTAAATTATCATAAAACCATCCTACTTCCTTTTACCATATAAGTACAAACTTCCAATCTATCGACATTCCATAGTAGTTATCCGTTAACGTATGTAAATAATTATTAGTTAAAGGCACCTAAACCCTAACTTCTTCCCAGCTAACTGACCTTAAGAAAAGAGAAAAGTCATTATCCTTAAGTCATTGCTCGTAGAAACTATTTGCTTACCTTGCAACGTGTAAGGTAAATGGTAACCCATTTACTTAGCCATAAAACTAACAGATAACACATCCCTTCGTGCTCACCGATCAGGATCTGACCCCCACATATGTGGTTAACCTCCACTGGGTAAAAATCTTCAGCAAACTTTCTTTAACCTTCAATTCATCTCCTCACATTCTTAAAAACATCAACACTCTCTTTTGAAAACATCATAAACAACAACAAAAAAAACAAAAAGTCTGATATATGTTAGTGGTGTATCCATATGTCCACTAATCAAATTTCATTTGTCTCATGATTTAAAGATGAATAAAACTCTATAAGATTAACAAAGATTAATCATGTTATAAACAACAACATTGATTAGATTATATCTATATTTCTATATTTTTAAGAATATTTCCCTTGCACCATCCAGGAGGTATTTATGTAAAGAGCTGATTTGAGTGGTCAATGAAAAAAAACAAAACAAATCCATTTGATTTAATTATATTTAATTCATTATATTTAAAAGATTAAATATATCGGCTGAAGATTTCTCCTGAAGAAAGAGGGGAAAAGGGATTAAAATTATTTAAATTAGTTCAAAATTGGATATAATATACTTCCAATTACTACACATTTAATAAGCACACAAACACTTAAACCACAGGCCCATGACTCATGATCAATTGTTGCCCCAGGATGAAAGAGCCTGTAAATACTGTGATACTCACCGAGGATGATGATGATTATAATAAAGACCACGATGGTCAAACATATGAGTTGCCATGGCTGCAAAAACAAACAAAAAAAATTGAGTTGCTATGATGGTGCTTTTCAGGTCACTTATCCGGTTCTTTAAATGGTTAGTTCACCAAAAAATGAAAATGATGTAATTTCTAAAAAGAATATCACTGGAATGAATGGTTATGATTGGGCAAGATCTTTAGAACCCATGCTAATACTGTATAAGAAAAGTTTTTCCAGCCCTGGAGGGAGCTAAGCGGGAAGGCCTGAAAACAGATGCGGAGAATGCTTTGACTTTTTAAAAATACATCGGCTAAATACATCTCTTAAGACCGTTGTCATTTACATTAAAACATTGCAGTCCAATAAAATGTTTTTATAGACTTTTAAATATGTTTAATATTTATTTTTATATATTTTTTATCATTAATATCATTCATTCAGATGCACGAAGCACAAAAACTATAAACAACCAAATTTGTTGGAAAACTTCCAATCATCTCTAAAGCCTTTAGATTTATCATGAAATGCATTTAAACTCAGCGATTATATGATGTTTGTTTTACCGCATTCTGAGAAAACACACGGTTCCCCGATCCCACTCTTCAGCCACCTGAAGGACAGAGAATGCTTTTAGAGGATTGATTCCTAGGAAAACTCGGCAAAATTGATGCTATGAAAAGAAAGAATTGACACACCCGCTCTCCAGCTTCTGCTACGCCCAGAGGCCAGGCCATACCGGGGCTATATGCTAGGATGCTCCGGAGTAGCGCCTAAAAAAAAAAAAAGATGTCTGCACATGGTAGAGTCTCAAAGTTCAATTAAATATTCGACAAACATTTTAATCATTGTACATCCTGTTACTGTAATTGGTCATCCTGAAATTATGTAACTGTCACAAAGGAACCATCCCTGAGAATATCACATCACAATAAGAGACCGAAATTAAGCAGACTATTTTTAGCCATTCTTGAACACTGGGAAACTGTGTCAGGTGTGTCCTCTTACCTCGTTCTCCTCTATCGCCTGGACTGGCAGCTCCCCCAGCTCCGCCAACTCCACCAGCTCAACTTCTTCATCTTGATTCTGCCTATGACACAGAGAGAGGCAAACAAGTGTAAAATCAACTTGTGCAGTTCTTTTTTCTTTAAGTGAATCAAGCCAAACATCTGGGGCTCGTGTGGCTTCAATGAGTGAACAGAAATAATGTGATACACGTGCAGTACTGTCCACTAGAGGGAGCCACGAGACCGTTTTTCTAAAAGTTCAGAGCTTGATTATTCAAAATATCCATATTCAAACCAAAATATCCGACTTCCAGTTGGTAAGAGCTAATGACTGTAAATTAGAAAGTTGTCCGGCTAAATGAGAACAATATGTGTACCGAGTTTGGTGACTGTAGGTTAAAATAACCCCCCAACTTTTGTCAAAAGATGGCACTATTAGAGCCCCTCCTCCACGCCCATTTTTAAGGCTTTGCCCATGTCTACTGGTCGACAATATTGACGTGTGTGTCGAGTTTCATGCAATTTGAAGCATGTTAAGAGCCTCAAAAACACCAAGAATATTATTAAAGTTTGACCTCTTGCCATGTCAACAATATTTAAGAATTCACATGTCTACATCTGAAATGTTTTGACATTATAATGAAGAAGTTTGAAGCAAATCGGGTAAAAATAAGAGGGTGATCTAAAACCATTTTGAAAGTGACACATTTCCTCCTGCCAATTGGTGGCGCTTTGACTCACAATAGTCACATCCATGTGCTCGGCCTCCTACAACGAACACACAGGTGAAGTTTAAAAAAAAATCAATGAATGTATGCAGACGTTATAACACACTTCCTGTTTCTGTTTTCTCGCCATAAATTCGTTGCCTCGCCACGGGCAAAACGTTTGAGATATCAAAAATCCCCTGGCAAGTTTACGTCATCAATGTCTTGACTTCATGCTGACCGAGTTTGGTGGTGATCGGATTAAGCGCCTTTCAGGGCTTGGGCAGGGGCGGATTTAGTGATTTGGGGGCCTCAGGCAAAATACAAGAATGGGGCCCTAATTGTACACATTTAAACTTGAGGTTTCTTTTACTATTGTGGCGCTTGCTGCTGTACAGCCGTGTACCATAGTTGTGTTCATTTTTTTTTTTTTCCCCCGATTTTCCATGTACACGTTGTCAGAGCTGGGTATGTTACTTTTAAAATGTATTTCACTACAGATTACAAAATACATGCTTTAAAAAGTCATTTGTAACGTATTTCGTTACATTACTCAAGTTTAGTAACTTAATCTAAATACTTTAGAATACTAAGAAGTGTGGAACAAACACAAAACGGGGAATTGACTTTTTCCCTCAGAATTGTGTGATAAAAAGTTGAAATTGTGAGTTATAAAGTCAGAATTATGAGATGTAATCTCGCAATATTGAGAAAAGTCAAAAATATGAGATATAAACTCACAATATTGAGAAAAGTCAGAATTATGAGATATGAACTTACAATGTTGAGAAAATCAAAAATATGAGGTATAAACTCACAATACTTAGAAAAGTCAGAATTATGAGATATAAACTCACATACTTAATTAACAATTGCAAGAAAAAAGTCAGTATTGCAAGTTTAAATCTCCCAATTCTGACTATAACTTGCAATTGTGAGTTTAAATCTCGCAACTCTGATAAAAAGAAGTCAGAATTGTGATGGAAAAAAACAAATTGTGAGAAAAAGTTGCAGTGATGAGTGAATTAGAAAATGACTCACAAACAACTATCACAAAACATCCAGGTCATGACAGGACAGTTCAGTTGACAGTTCGGCAATTTTTTTTTATAAATTCAGTCATTTTGTCTTGTTCAGGACAGTACTAAATAAAAATAACAACATTTTTATGATCCTCTTAAAAGTATTAAAATGTTGAACTCCTCTTTTTCAGACGGTCAGAGTCAGAGAATCACCAATCGCTGTTTAAATGACATTAAATGTCCAGTAGTAAATCGTGTGCCTGCGCCATTCATTACGTGACATTCCGCTTTACACATTAAATCCCTTTTTATGAATACATTCCGCGATTTCTGCATCGCGGAAATCATATCTCCCTGCGTTTTCTACATATTAATATATATATATATATATATATATATATATATATATTATTACTCGCGAGACTAAAACGTGACGAGATTTCTCGTCGAGGTGAGAAGTTGTCTCGTCATGCTATCAGTGTGAGGGTGAAATTATTATTCAAGATGCCCCGCCACTTTCAAATCGTTTGTGTGGAAACATTTTGGTTTTGGGCGCAAGAATAACACACAAGACACAAACAATGTGTAAACATTGTAAGAAAACTATGCATAGCAACGACAGACACAACAGAAGCGCAAGCTCCCGAACGCTTGCAAAAGAAGGAGGAAGCGACGCGGCTGCGCTTTACACGCTTAAACTGCTTTAACGGCTCCTGAATGTTTTCTCCTCAACTAGAAAAAATCACGCTTCAACTGATGCCTTTGATTGCTTCAATTTTAATGTCTTCTTCTTCTGATTAGACAGTTGACATCACCGTTCAAAGGAACACCGCGAAAAAACTGAAAATAAACAAAATCACAACCACGTTTGTGAAGTGAAACTTGCCATGACGTCGTCCAATCAAGCCCACAACTTATCAAACCCAATACACACAGTAGCTACCTTAAATTTTAAACAAGATACAAGCAAACATACCGTGTGCTTTCCAGTAGGTTCAGGAGACATTATGAGACATCTTCTTCTCAAATATTAAGTCTTTGCATCAAATTAGATCTCCTCTCAATTCGTGTCATCACCTCATGTTTTTATTGCTCTCGCCGCAAAATCACATGACCAGTATATTCAACGCTAGACATTCACTCCACTAGATGTCACTATTGCTAGCTATCAATAAATAAAATATACAATAGTCAAACAAGTATTCAATTATTAATAACAACATTTATAACAAAATAACCTTCAAGTGACCAAAACATTCAGTGAGAAAATGCTCTTTATCTGCGACAGCTACACTGCCACCAAAATTACAAGGATTTATGTACCCTTTAATTGAAATCAATAAAGCCTGTAATTTTCCTATATTAGCGGTCACTTTCACTGTCTTTTAACACTTTCACAATCACCTTATGTTACTTTTATTCAAATTTTTATTTGAACCACACTATTTTAGATGCTAAGACTAATTACAATGTAATCTGATTTTGTGGTTTTCCATCATGGTTTAGGAATTGCTCTCAACTATTACCACTAATTTTTGGATCGGACGCTCAAAAAAGGATATTTGTGTCACTCTCTCACCCTTTTTTCCTAACTTACTTTGACCCATTTGGAGTTTAACCTTTCGCACAAACCCATCATCATCTGCACTTATCTCAACGACTCTCGCTAGTCTCCATTCATTTCTAGGAACATTGTCCTCTTTGACAATTACTACATCTCCAACGCGAACATTTCTCCTAGGCCTATGCCACTGCTGTCTGAGGCTTATGTTGGCCAGGTATTCTTTGCGCCATCTGCTCCAAAACTGTTCCGACAAGTACTGAACTCTTCTCCACCTTTTCCTAGCATACAAATCTTCACGGACAAATTTGCCAGGAGGAGGAAGAGGCACTGAAGTCTTCATCGTTAGCAGATGATTGGGCGTCAAAGGCTCAGTACTCTTTGGGTCATTTATTGTGTTAGTAGTAAGTGGACGACTATTCACAATTGACATTGCTTCATAGAAAAATGTCCTTAATGAGGTATCATCCAGTCTTCCTTTAGCTTGAGCCAGAACAGCATTCATCACACTCCTTACTGTCCTTATTTGGCGTTCCCACACGCCTCCCATATGGCTTGCTTCAGGAACATTCATAAGGAAGTCACATTGTTTGCTTGCAAGATAGGTAGAGATCTTCTCTTGGTCTAGATCCTTCAAACCTTTCTCCAGCTCATTCTTTGCCCCCACAAAATTCGTGCCTTGATCAGATCTGATCTGTCTCACGGCTCCTCGGATTGCTATGAAACATCTTAAAGCGTTCAGAAATGCATCGGTAGTGAGATCTTCTAACACTTCTAAGTGTACAGCCCTGGAGCTCAAGCACGTAAACAACAGACCATACCTCTTAAATTCCTTTCGACCTTGTTTCGTGTAGAAGGGGCCGAAACAGTCAATACCAGAATATGAGAATGGGGGTGAGGGTTCCACTCTGTCAGCTGGAAGGTCAGCCATACGTTGTTCTTCAACTGATCTACGCAGTTTTCTGCAAGTAACACAATTTTTGATGTACTTGGCCACTACATTACTTGCACCTATTATCCAATATCCATTGGCTCTGAGCTCATTCAAGGTTTGACCTCGACCTTGATGTTGAGTTTTCTTGTGACAATGGTCAAGTATTAGCTGTGTGACAATGCCTTCCTTTGGAAGGATTACAGGATGTTTCAACTCCAATGCTGCATTAGACCTTCTTAACCGTCCTCCAACCCTGAGTAGTTCATTCTGGAGGATAGGATCAAGTTGGTATAACTTATTGTTCCTTGGCAGCTTAGCAGGGTTTTGACTAATCCATTTCAGTTCTTCTTCGAAGGCTTCTCTTTGTGCTGCCTTGATAAGCACAAGAGCTGCTTTCTCTCTCTCTCTCTACACTAATGAACCCTGACCTGTCTCTGTTCACTAGTCTTTTGATCCTAGCAATAGTATTGAGTGCTGTATTCCAATCCGAAAATCTGGACAGTCTTTCAAGAAAGCGGTCTCTTACACAGGCTTCTGTTTTTAGGACCTTCACCTCAGGGTCACCAACAAGAAGCTTTGCGGAATTTTCATGAGTAACAATCTCTCGTTCCCATAAGAACTTAGGACCTATCAACCAACTTGAGTCCATTAAGTCTGCCACCTTGAGACCCCTAGATGCACAGTCTGCCGGATTCTGATTTGTTTCCACATAGAACCACTGCTTTGGATCTGTAGAACTCCTTATCTTCTGGACACGATTAGCTACAAATACATGAAAGCGTCTGGCTTCGTTCTTGATATACCCAAGCACTACCTGGGAATCGGTCCAGAAAAACTCCTCATCTACCTTCAGATCAAGCTCTTCTCTAAGAACATGACTTACTGCCGCAGAAACAGTGGCTGCAGTCAGCTCAAGGCGTGGAATACTGAAAACCTTCATAGGGGCTACTCTGGCTTTACCCATGACCAATGTGCAATGCACTTGTTCATCTGCAACAATCCTGATATATGAACACTGCCCATAACCCTCACTGCTGGCATCTGAAAAATGATGTAGCTCAATTTTCTGGATGCTGCCCATATTTTCAGGAATGAAGCATCTTGGTATTTGAACTTTCTGAAGATTCTCCAAGTCATAGAGCCACGTATCCCACTTTGGCTTCAGATCAGAGGGAAGAGGTTCATCCCATCCTACCCCTCGTTTGCACATCTCTTGGAGCACTCTTTTCCCAATCAAGACATAGGGAGCAAGAAAACCCAGCGGGTCGTACACACTTGCAACCACTGATAGAATTCGCCTTCGAGTGGCAACCTTTTCAGTAAGGTCGACTTTGAATGAGAACGCATCAGTCTCTATGTTCCACTTTACTCCCAGTACACTCTGCATTGGAAGCTCATTGTAGTTCAGATCGACATCCTTCACTATACTGGCACGTTCACTCTCTGGAATTGCACTCAAGACTTCTCTGCTATTAGACACAAATTTGTGCAAACGCAGTTTTCCTTTAGCCAAAACTTCTTGTGCCTCTCTAACCAACTTGTTGGCTTTCTCGTTGGAATCAACACTGACAAGTCCATCATCCACATAGAAGTTTTTGTGAATGAAGCTCGCTGCAAGTGGGTAGTCCTTTTCATATTTGCTAGCAAGATATTTCATGCCGTAGTTGGCGCAACCTGGAGAGGATGCCGCTCCAAAAATATGCACTCGCATCCGATATTCCTTGGGTTCCTTGTTGGTGTTCCCTTCTTCCCACCATAGGAATCTCAGAAAATCACGATCATCTGAACTGACATGAAAGCGATGAAACATTTTCTCCACATCGCAAACAATTGCAATCTGATGCTCACGAAATCTACACAACACTCCAGTGAGAGCATTCGTTAAGTCTGGACCTGTGAGTAAGTGTTCATTTAGCGATGTACCTTCAAATTTAGCAGAGCAGTCAAATACCACTCTTATTTTCTCTGGCTTCCTGGGATGGTACACCCCATGGTGCGGAATGTACCAAGTATTGCCTTCCTTTGGTGTAGCTTCTGCTTCTTCGGCATCACCATCTTTAAAGACACTGTCCATAAATCTCACATAGTCCTCTCTGTACTTAGGACTTCTCTCCAGTTTTCTTTTCAAATGCTTCAAACGAACTGTAGCAAGCTGCTTATTGTTTGGTAATTGTGGACGCTCTCTGAAAGGTAAGGGCATTTCCACATGTCCTTCTCTGTTGTGTTGAACTCTTTCATCCATCTGTTGAAGAAATTGAATGTCCTCCTGAGATATAGTCCTTTCCTTTGCGTCTGTATCCCGGAAGTCTGCTTCTAATGTCCTGATTATAGAGGCAGGTGTGATAGCCGGGAGTTCCTTCACAGAAATGCGATGACAGAACCCTGTTACATTTCTAGAGCAAGTATTGGGTGCTGTGGATCCCACTATACTCCAGCCTAAGTCGGTCTTGACTGCGTATGGTTCGTGATCTTTCCCTGATATCACTTGCGTTGGCTTCAGAGCCTTTGGACAATCATAGCCAATTAGAAGCCCTACAGGACAATCCAATAAATCTGGCATCTTGTCTGCAACACTGAGCAGGTGGATCCATCTCTGAGCCCCTTTGCCAGTAGGAATGCTATCTCGTTCCAAGGGAATATAATCTCGAGTATATACGGGCGGTAACTCTATGTACTCTTGCAGACTATAACCTCTCACTCTTAGTCCCACTGCTCTCTGACAATTTTCTATCGATGCTCGATCAGTCATTGTGGACAGCTTTAATTTCACAGGTTCTGTGTTCGCTTGCAGTTTGTCGCAGATGTCCTGATTGATAAATGTATTACTGCTCTGCGTGTCCAGTAAAGCGTAGGCTAGAATTTCTGGGCCATCCTTTGATACACAAGATAGCCATACTGGAACGATCATTGAAGTGCGATGACAGTTGTCCATTCCCACACTGCACAAGCTGGTAGAAGCCCTTTCATCAGGAAAAACTTCTGACTTTCCTCCTCGTAAGCGTTCTTCATGAAGTGGAGAAGGGTGACTCTGCCTACAGATGTTGCAAGTAGCTCGCTTTCTACAGTTTTTGGAGATATGGCCGATTCTGAGACAACAAGCACATCTTATTGTTGATGATGAAAACCTTTTCTTTCCTCAGAGGCATTGCGGCAAATTTTTCACATTTGTATATAAAGTGATTTTGCTGACAGCAGACACATTCAATTTGTCTCTTATCCTGAGGTGGCAGAAAGACTGAGTTTGAGCTGTTCTCTTTTTCTAATGCACTCAAGCCTTTTTGCAATGGGTGTTTAACATTTTGCATTCAGAGCGCTGACTTTGAAACGTTTTGATCCTTTCCAGGCCTTTCATCTGCATGTTTTAAAGCATATAAGGGAAGAAACAGGATACAGGCAATACGTGCTCCTCTGCCACAAAGTCTGAAACTCAGTGAAAACTTGGTATAGCCTCCCTTATATAGTGCTTTAGTGACTTACATATTCTGCGAGTTGTACACCAGTCAGGAAGTTTCTGCCTGCAATTTTTGGATTTTCTTCACAATCGTCCAAAAAACTCCAAGATTGTACATGTGGCATTGCATTTTTGCAGGAGATGAGGAAATCCACTAAAACTCCTTAACTTCAGTGATTCATTTAGGTCGACCTTTGGCCAATTACTCAGCCTTGCCCGAAAATGATCTTTGAACTACAAAAGGGTGTCCAGAGCGTTTCGTTCAGGGCATCCAAAGCTTGAGTGTATGCATCTCTTTCACTCCTATAAAAGGTTCCTTCTAAGTACACTAAGAGCATCTTCCACTTTTGTACATTTTACAGAGTAGAAACAGCCTATGCGCTGGGGTTGTGCAGATCATTTCGATCAAAGCTTTAAACAGCAAGTGCGCCATTTCAGGTTGAACTTGAGTGAATCACCTGTGAAACGTGAATGGCTCCGGAGCTGGAAGTTTGGTCATCGTTCAGGGATTCTTTTATGTGCTTTCACTAACAAGACCTCATTCTAATTTCGTCTTTAGCTCCTTTTCAGAGCATAAAGGTTCGAGAATAAAGTTTCTTGGGGGAAACCTTAATGCTTGAGGGGTTATTGTGTTGCAGTGTATGCTGACATGGAGGCAAAGTGCTTTTTACTCTTTAGTATCTCCCTTATTTCAGCGTTCAATCTTGATTCTTCTTCTGCATACACAATGTATCAAGCTTCCATGACTTCACAGATCCCCTTTGCTCCTCAACATTTTAACCTCTCATGTTGGGGCTAGCACCTCCTTTCTTTGGGCTGAGATTTCTCATTTTCCTCTTAATTTCAGCACGTTTCGCAGCTAAGAGTGCCGCTGATCCGCTCTTTTTTTTGAAATATGGCTTCAATGCTGACTATCTCGTTCAGCTCTCAGACACAGTTGATCCATAAACTGACCTGGCGTCATCTCTTTGCAGTAGTGGAGGATTGTTTTTTTACAGCTCCGCATCAAATCTTTAGTACCAACTTCTGCGCAAAACGTTCTTTTCAGCAGTGCGATTATTTTCACTAGTAACTGAAGTGCAGCTATCCATTCTCTTCTTATATCTTGAGCTTGGAAGTTCAATGCACGAAGTCAAGATTTTCTGTACAGGATATATTTGTTTTAACTCTGCCTTCACGTTTTTCTGACAGTCATCGGTCAGGTGTTAACTCTGTTTTTGAGCACTTCTATTCAAGTTTTAGATCTGATAAACTGAGCTTAAGCCTTAATGTTTAAGTATGTGAAACATAAACTCCGTTGCTCTTTTAACTAACTCGTCACGTCTAAACTCAAGCATTATTTTCTGTTCGGATGCCTTATCTCATTCTGACTCGTCTAATTACTTGATCAGCTAGTGAATGCTGATTCCTGGTTTCTCTTATTAACTTCCAGATTACCTGCATTAATTTCAGACTAAGCGTTCTACATATTTTCGTCTATTGAGACATCAATTTCAGTTCTTAAAAAAATTTTTTTTTTTTTTTTTTTTTTTTCCCTCTAATTGAGCCTTCTCATCTTCAAGAGCTTGAATCAATTGGTCTAAGAACACTGTTGATTTATTTTGATCCATGCGGTAACTTACTTTAAACCACACTATTATTCAGCTTTAAACACAAATAGACAAGCTGTTTTGCCAAAGAAATGCTCAAATTGACAATTATTAAACAAGTTACACACCTCCTATACACTTGCGAAAAATTATCAAATACAAAATATTTGTTTCAACCATTTTGCATACAATTTCAACTCTAAAAAATATTAGGACAGGCATCGACCAAGAAAAGAACATTTCAAGCTGAAAGGATACAGTCTGACCTGTGAATCCAAAGGAAATAGAATAGCAAACTTTTGACAACCCGAATTGTCACCTGCAAACTTTGCAACGTTGCTCCTTGTGAGGTATCTGTTGTCACTGCAGCGATAACTTATTGCGTTGCTCTTCTGCAAGGCAAGGAAATGCAGTCACCGAACAATGGAGTTTCAATGCGACGAAATCGCGTTCGCTCCCTAATGGCGTCATCTTCACCTTTCATGGCTGCAATTTTCTCCGCGGAGTTGATGGATTGCTCAGACGTCAAGGATCTAACAACAATCTTTCTTTCTGCGATGACTCTGGCACTCTTCCAGGGGAAGTTTGAACAAGTTTTTTCACTTTAACGGCTACTGATGTTTTCTCCTCAAACTAGAAAAAAATAACGCTTCAACTGATGCCTTTGATTGCTTCAATTTATGTCTTCTTCTTCTGATTAGACAGTTGACATCCACCGTTCAAAGGAACACCCACCACCACACCCGCGAAAAAACTGAAAAATAAAACAAAATCACAACCACGTTTGTGAAGTGAAAACTATGCCATGGACGTCGTCAAATCAAGCTCCACAACTTATCAAACCCATACACAGTAGCTACCTTAATTTTAAACAAGATTACAAGCAAACATACCGTGTGCTTTTCCAGAAGGGTTCAGGATACAATTATGAGACATCTTTTCTCAATATATTAAGTCTTTGCATCAATTAGATCTTACTCTAATTCGTGTCATCACCTCATGTTTTTATTGCTCTCGCCGCAAAATCACATGACCCAGTATATCAAGCTAGAAATTCACATTCCGACTAGATGTCACTATTGCTAGCTATTCAATAAATAAAATATACAATAGTAAACAAGTATTCCAATTATTAATAACAACATTTATAACAAAATAACCTTCAAGTGGACCAAAACATTCAGTGAGAAAATGCACTTTATCTGCGGACAGCTACATACTGCCATTATATATATATATATATATAGTATATAAATGCATTTTTAGGGGCCCCATTGTTTTTCAGGGGCCCAGGCAGACGCCTACCTTTGCCTAAATGGTAAGTCCGCCCCTGGTTGGCCACTTGGCGGATCTCCCACTGCGTAAAACGCGTTCAGTGTTATCGGGGCTTCAGTGTGTTTCAATTTGACAATAAATTATTTAAAATAATGTAAAAGCAACGAAGACAGACTAGATATGATAATGGTAAAATGTCTGTATTAAGTTTAATGTATATAACTTCCACAAAATATTCAAATCACACTGTTAAGATTAGCCATTAGCATGTGTAAACGTAACGGATATACACGACAAACTCTCAACCCAGAAAAACTTGAATTCACTGATTTTCATGACATGTCAAAGCACAAATTTTACATTGTAAAGTATAGTAAAATATATATTTCATGCGAGAATGTTCCAGAAATCGTCTAATTTTACTTACCATTGTGAAATTTTTTTTACTTCCTTCGTTCCTTTCAGTTTTTGTAAACTTGCGTTAACATCTTGTCCAACGAAGAACTTTAATGACATGTTTTTACTCCAAACTCACTTCATAACGACAGTTGAGCGTCCGTCTGTGAGACGATGTGTTATCTTACACGGATTAAGGGCCATCTTGCGTTTATTATTCATGTTTAATCAAAGCATTTCAGTCTCGGTTTATTCAGCTACAGCTTTGCTTAGCCATTTTTCATCCGTTCAGTGTGTGAAAAGAGTAAAGGAAAATATTGTTATAGTGTTGTAAGTATAAACCATTGTTCATTACAGTTATTTTACCTATATAATGTATAACGTGTTCTGTATGAGCCAATCAGATGGTGGCCACGTCATTTACATGGGGAGTAGTTCAACCTGTTGTTTACGCTTAGCGTTAGTATGGCTCGCAGGCTTCGGTGCGGATAGTCGTGAAACCCCATCAGCGCTGGGCAAGAGCATAAAACCCCCAATTGTTGTGAAACGAATTAAGTAAAGTTACTGAAACGGATTCCTCTTTGTTGTGCGCTTCCTCTTTATGCCTCAACGGCCACTGATATACTCGGCCCACGGAGAAAAACACAACAAGTGGTGTCAGATAGCTGAGCGCGAATTAATGGTCATCGGCGGGACTTGTGAGTGTTGTGAACTGATGGGACATCTTTGTGTGACTCGATGAGACATTATAATCAATGTGCAAAAACGCTGTGTGAAGTTGTATTTAAAGAATGGGTTGGCCAGTTAGACGTCGCACACTCGGCGCAAACCATACAGTCACGGAGCCCGCGGTTTATCTCTACCCCCAGTGGGACCGGAGCGGAGAAGCGTGGCGGCTGGCAGCATGCCAAGTTTCAGACTTCAGCTGCCCTGCAAATGTCCATTGACGATCACAAACCACAAGTAAAATTTCAGCATTCCTAAAAAAAAAAAAAAGAAATCAAAAGAAATATAGCTGCTAGCAGCAATGTCGGGCCCAAGACGTGGCATCAAGGCAACTGTGCCACAGCGGGAAAAAATGAAATTATAAAAGGTGTCTCCAGTTGGGAGAATCTGACCCAGTTAGTCGGAGTCAGATTATTCAATAGAATACTAACTATTAAAAGCGATCTATCATAGCCTAAAATTAACATAGCAGTTCAAAGTGTTATATATTTCAGCTGAATTTATCTTATTATATTGTTAAGCTAATTATATAAAACTAAATAGTCAGTGAAACAGCTGTTCATTGATCTCGACTGGACTGTGAACAGGATTTGTGATGCAGCAGTGCAGCAGGATGATTCAAGAGCGGGGAATTCCACATCTATAATTTTTGACCACAGTTAATAGGATCCCTTGTTGGCTCTGTCTTTTCCTAAGCGCATGAGTGCATTGGAACAAGGGGCAACTCGGTAGAAACAGTGGCATTTAAGAATATGGAATCGAGAGGGCAAGTGCTGGTTTATTATCTCCGAGGAATATCAGACCATCAGGCCCAGGAAAACCACAAGCCCAACTCACACCCAGTGGCACTGTTTCATAAGCCTGGCTTATTTTTTAGGGATGTGGGCATTTGTCTATGGGAAGAAGCGATGAGGAGTTGAGAAACAAGATGGGGGAAAGATGAGTGTGTTTGATTGGGCAGTTTTCAGTGCCCACAAGGCTTATCATATTTCCTACTGAAGAATAAGGAAAAGCATTTGAACCCAGACATCACCCCAATCACGTCCAGCCAGCTGTTCGAATCCAAAAGAGCATCTTTCACTTCAGCGAGGCTGCTGTGAGTCCGTCAGAAAAACCAAAAGATCACTACACCAGACATCAGTCATACTGCAAGTGCACACCTTTGACCTCACACATGCTAATCACATCCCCATCCTCGCACGCTCGCAATTCTAGGTCCGTTTTCCTCCTCTTTCTGCGTAACGAATGGCGATAAACGGGAAGCCTCTTAGGACACAAACGGAAATCATCTCGCTTCTGAGGGAAACAGAGGGCTTTTACAACACCTAAAAAATTACAGTTCATTTAGGACTAGATAGATGTGAACTAATTATAAAGCACTTGTTAGGCCATCTACTGAAAGGCAAGCCAATAATTGATTGAATTCTCTTAAATAATTAGCTAATCACAAAGTTAAGAAAAACAGCAATAATGCTTGCTATTGCTATTGGGACTTATCAAATTACCTTAGAGGGAGTCATATGAATATCCATCTGATCTCTAGAAAGTAAAAAGGCAATAGCCAAAGACCAATTTGTGCTGAATTCTAGGCCACTGCCAAAAAACCAATTTTCATGGCAAGTCACTAAACTATTTACCTTTTTGCCAAAATTGGTGCCAATTCATATGAATTTGTACAATCTGCTTACATCCTTGACGGTTAGCTTTAGGGGAGGACTTGGAGGTGGACCTCTTGCTTACTTTTTTCTAAAAGTTAATCATTCCAGTAAATTCTGATTTATACACAGCAAAGGCGCTTTTTGTTCACAATTTTTGCCTGTAGATAATTCATGACACCTCAAGCAAATAAACTTAATCATCAGTGCTAATTAAAAGAGGTATTGTAAAATCGCCTCAGAGCCATGTCTTGTTGCCTGTTAATAAACAAAATGACTTTTCTCAGCTTGTGTGTCACTACAAACGCACACAACCGCGTTGGACAGTTATGGAGAATGCTGAGGTAACATTTCACGCTTGCCAAGTCTCATAAACTCTGATATTCTGCCAGGATCGTGGTTGTCTTCCACGCTACAAGCGGAATTTAATTTTTAATTAAAGCCACCCCTTTAATTTGGTCTCTATCGAAATATAAACACAATTGGGACTTTAAAAAAAAAAATTCTCTTTGTTTGGAAGGTGTTTTTTCACGATTTCACTAATTTCCTAAGAGGACAACTGATGAAGCAGAATTATTTGTTAATATTGTGTACGATTATGTTGTTTTCAAACCTAAGGCAGCAGGCCCGGCGGCGTTTCACCGTAGAGAGTCCTACCTGAACAGTGTATGCCATCCAGGTGAGGCAAAAATTGCATTTGAGTTTGAAAGGATATGGATTCAAACCATTTTCAGACACGCAACTCCTTTGGACGCAGTTGTCTGCTTCAGATAAAAAACACAAAACGGTGCCAAAGAGGGATAGGGCAAGCTTCCCGCCAGTTAGCGGGACGCCTCCTCCACCGCGGCTCCAGCTGCAGACTCTCCCGCCTTTCCCTCCATCAGCCTCGATCTCACTGCGCTCACTGCCTCGGGAAGGTCGTTAAGTCGTATAAAGTCCTTGGGAAGAGAGGAGATTCACTACCTTTCTTCCCTCAACTGATGGTCATCGGAGATATTCTCCATCTTCAGCCATCATTCACCACCTTGAGGAGAGACAATGCATGCATACACTAGCACGTACATAGAAAAGAAATTTGATTTTACGCAATTATGACATGGGTGGAAAATATATGGAAAATTCCATGCCATTGTAACAAGCATTTACAATCCATGGAAATGTAACTTACATGACTGTAAATAAAATCATTTTTTCATTTCATTTTTCCATCATTTAGCAGACGCTTTTATCCAAAGCGACTTACAAGGGGAGCAATTAGGGGGGTTAGGTGTCTTGCTCAAGGGACTTGGTTCATTGGGTATTGAAGGGTGGAGAGAGTGCTGTTCATTCACAATCCCCACTTTCAATAACCTGGCGGCGTGGGAATCGAACGGCAACCTTCACGTTTACAAGCCGACTACCCTCACACTATGCACACGAACTACCCCACATTTATTAATAAAATGCATTAATAATAACAGCATTTGTGTTTATTATTTATTCGGTGTTCGGTGCATTTTTGAAACAATAGGAAAAACATACAGGCAAGACTTTTGAGACTCAGGAATTTTACAGGATGGTATTACAGAAATGATTGAAGGAACTGTACTTGGAGGGGAGGGGAGTGGGGGGGCCTGCGCGCAACAACAAACACAAACCCAAAACAACCAACACAAAACCACCCCAAAACAATACAAAAAAAACACAAAACAAACCCAACCCACCCAAACCCAAAACAACAAAACAAACCACAAACAAAAAAAAAAAAAAAAAACCCCACACACCACCCAACACACCAACCCCCGAAAAACCCTAAAAAAAAAACAAACCCAACAAACAAACACAAAAAGCACTTAAAACAAAAGGATATGGTTACTTTGGTGTCTCTCTCATTAAATAAATAAAATTTACGTTTTTCATTTAAAAAACTGCTAAAACGGACTCTACTTTAAAATTGGACTGTACAGTTTTAATGATTACACACCCACATGATGAACAGGCAAATCAGCGTGATTACGCTTTAAACATGATTCAGTAAAATATGTAAATGTGATTCTTACTGTTAATTGCTTCTGAATATATGCCCAAATCGAGCTTACTCTATCGCATGATCATTTATTTTGCAAAAGCAATCACAAATGATGGTATTGGAATAGTAATCAGTTGGAGCTCGAAGCTGAGTTTCCAGGTGGCAGTTAACAGCGCAAAGCAGGTTTATGGGCATCTCAGTGACTTTGGACATCATGCCTCAAGGATTTCAACATTGTTAATTCGATGACCAACAATCAAATCAAAAAACAAAAACAAGTCCTGCAAAAAACGGCTCACAAACCCCAATTGTGCGCTCAGCTCGCGTTCTCCGTGTGCGCGCACTTAAAAGTAATGCATCAAAGGTTACATATAAATGTTGGTTTTTTTCTTTTTCTGATTAAATAACCGTAAGATCTAATGCTCAAAGATTCAAAACAGTGACAAGGATCTTAGACTATTATTATTATCTTCAGAATCTTTTCTAAAGGTGCAGGCAGTGAATGTATTCTGTCTACATATGAAAAGAAAAACTTAAGCTCGTGCTGAAAGGGTGCGCAAGGAGCTCTCTCTCATGCTGAAGTCTTGTCCATTATGCGAAAATACAAGTCTTCCATTGATTCTCCGGTCGGCAAACGGGTCTATAGCACGAATCCGATCATGCGAAACCAATTCACTGCTGGATTTCGGATTCAACTTCCAATCCCCGCCCCTTGAAGGCACGTCCACCTATCAGAGGCGACAATAACTCAGCATCTCTTTTGATTGAATTAAAGAAATGTCAATCAAACACTCTACTAACACGTCTGGTGAAAACAGCTGGAACCTTATTGTTTACACTGAACCAATAAAACTAGGAAAAGTTTGGATTGGACCAAACCCGCTATATGATTTCGACTGTGTTATTATGCAAGGAACATTTTTTGTCAAGATACAAAAGGAAAACGACATGATGAGAACGCTTGTTCCTCTTCAGGTGGTGGAGAGCTTCCTGCCTCAAGTGGAGGAGTTCAAGTATCTTGGGGTTTTGTTCACGAGTGAGGGGAAGGAAGGAGCGCGAGGTTGACAGGGCGGATCGGTGCAGCTTCTGCAGTTTGCGAGTCGAGTGTAACCGGTCTGTCGAGGTTGAGAGGAAGGGGGGGGGGGGAACTGAGTGCCAAGGCGAAGTCTGATTTACCGGCAATCTACGTTTCCTACTCTACCTATGGACATGAGCTTTGGGTCGAATGACCTGATAAGACATGAGATCCCGGATACAGGCGGCCGAAATGAGCTTTCTCCGCAGGGTGGAGGGCGATCCCTTAGTAGATAGGGTGAGGAGCTCGGTCACTCGGGAGGAGCTCAAAGTAGATCCGTTGCTACCTTCATCATCGAGAGGAGTCAGCTGAGGTGGCTGGGCATCTGTTTCGGATGCATCATGGACGCCTCCCTAGGGAGGTGTTCCCGGGCATGTCCCACCGGGGAGAAGGCCCGGGGAAGACCTAGGGACACGCTGGAGAGGACTATGTCTCTCGGCTGGCCTGGGAACGCCTCGGTGTCCCCCCGGAAGAGCTGGAGGAAGATGTACTGGGGAGAGGGAAGTCTGGGAGTCTCTGCTCAGACTGCAGCCCCACCGACCCGGCCCCGGATAAGCGGTTGGAAGATGGATGATGGATGGATGATGATGAGAAACCGACCAGAGAGGGGTTTTCAAACTTATTGGACGCCAGGGAAACCGTTAAAATGTAGGTAGCTGTACATTTTTCATGTGTGAAGCCTCATTTATACAGTGTTGGATGGGAAAATAACAAAAAAAAATCTTATAAAAAATAGCATTGTTGGTAACTGTAAGTAGCTTTAAAAATGTAATTGTGGAGCAAGTCAAATAAAACTAATTTAAAACATTGTTGGTAATTTTTAAATTTGTTTAATGCTGAATTATCTCTTCACATTAGTGAGTATTGTTTGATTTATAAACCACAACAATAATATTTTGAAGTTAACTTAGAATCCTCATGATATCTGACTGTGCTTTAGAAAACCATATTTATATATTAAAATAGAAATTCAAAAACTATTCCTCTGTGAAACATTGAGTAAGTTAAACATGCTAACATTTTTTTTATTAACGCGCCTTAAAAACTGGGCTTTGTTAAAGTCTCTCAAATACTGGTCAACACATCCCCTTGAGCGTTAGGGTTTTTCTGGTCATAATTTGGTAATTATTTACTGTTTTACAATATGAGTTTATAACTTTCAATGTTTTTGTAACTAGTTGTTGCTTGAAATTCAGACTTTATGCCACTTTTAACACTCTGAACAACATTTAAAGCTACATTCAAAATCTTGTTTATAAGTCGGTTATTACAGAATTGTAGATGGCAACTGGTTGTACTGAAATTTTGACTGACTTAATTAGGAGTGGAAAGCTGGAATGGGTAAACATATACTAAAAACTGTTTCCTCCTCACCGAAACATTTCCATTTCTTTAACCTTCAACTAATGAATTCAAACAAATTGTTTTCAAAATAAATTTGTATTATTAAAGTCATTTGCACTTAAAAAAAAAAAAATCTTCCTTGTTCTTCTTGCAGAGGCACCCCAAAGCATCTTCGAGTACTTTACAACCGTGGCTGCACATTATGAAACACTTTGTAACACAGGAGGGTAGAAATGTCTTTAATCATGTCATAATAAAATATGATCAACTATAGAAAGACCCACTGTCTGCACAAGCGCTGCTCACTACTTCACATTGAAAACTTTAAAATGCGAATAGCATGTAAGAGTGGGGTAAACCCTGAGATTCTCCTTCACTTGCCACCTATGGTTAAAACAATAAAACACACATCAAGGCGCACACACAGAAGAAAATGGTACTTGTGCAGAACTACCTATATTGATGCAAGACAATTTTACCAGCTGCAAGTGATGGGGTATGTAAAAAACATAGGTTTCAATGGAAAAAGGAAACATGTTTACAGTAAAAACACCACTCTTGTGGCAGCAGCACACAAAATAATTTACATAAATAAATGCTGAAATACACAAGAGGCTGAAATATTAATCTCAAGGGTGTCTGTCAGTACTGACAACTAAATTATATTAAAAACTTTCATGTTGTGTTGAAAAATATAGTCTAATATAAACTTTAAGAATGATAGTCTGTTATTTTTTAGCAGATGCTGTCCCTCAGGTCTTGCGCATAAAACTGTGGAAACTGAAACAGGAATTGTATATTTATTATATATAATAATCAGTATTTTTGGTATTACTATATATATATATAATATTTATATTTATATATATATATATATAACAATTAACAAATTTAAAAAATTTACATCATAATGACACAGTCACTGAGATTTATGCTGCTATAGATTTTTTAATACACTGCTATCCAGCAAACGTATTATATTGATCGATGAATGGCTAGAGTTCAGTGTTGAAAGTCTGACAACACATAGTTTACGCAGTTAAGATGATATAATATTTGAATTTAAGCTTATTTTTTATTCCAAACAACCTTTTCAATACTTTTTGATTTGCATTTTGCAATCAATCAGTCTATGATAGTAACTCAAACTACACTTGGTAAATGTGTAATTTATTTTATTCATTTTTTTTTTGCATTTTAGTTTTAATTCAGATATGCTTGATAGAAAGAATTTCTGCTTTAGTTTTTGTTTGTGGCACAGAAAGGAGTGTCTAAAGAACTGAGAGCCATTAAAGTAGTTTACTTTTCATCTGTTTGCTGATGAGTTTCCTCCTGGTACTTCATTAAGTAGAAGATCTCGGCTGTTAATAGGCTGTGCCGTGTTGGTGTTCCCCTCTCAGCAAGAGCCAGAAAAGGTAGTGCTAAAGTTCCAACCTTTATCCAACTAGGACGTGATGAGAGACATTTTATAATGGGCTCTTAGCTGAGGTTTTAAAGGTCAGTATCTAAAACTATTTTTTTAATGAACAAGTATGTACAAATTGTATTTTTGTTGTCCGTTTAAAATTAATTTTTTGGGGTACTATTAAAGTATTATGAAATATAAAATTATATCAAAAATATTACCACCCTTACAGTTTCTTGGCCGATCACTGGTAAGCCTATTAATTTGTCAAACTGATTATATTTCTGTCTTGTCAAAAATGTCATAATCTGGTCTCAATCAGTTTTTTCCTCTGAATACCACCCCCCCCCACCCTATTGAGATTTAAGATGGGAAGTCTGGTAACCCTAACAAGAAAACGGAGAGCCAACCCATGACAGCCAAAGCATGGGAAAACTGGGTGTGTGGTTGGGTTATTCTAACCTTTGAGCCTCTGTCTTGCTCTTTCTCCTCCACTGCTTTGATTGAACGGACGCTTCTCCTCCCAATGGGGCCTCCAGCTGGGCTTGATTATAAATAAGAGCAGAGAGTTCAAAGCCTGCCTCCATCTGAAGCTTTTTTTTATCACACCTTGATAGGATGGGGTATAAACCAAAGCTGTCCTGCTGGCCATCCATTTCTGGACTGGTTAACATACATGCATCATCTCCACATTTGAGTTTAATATAAAACCTTTTTCATTAAAATCGCGATTTTTGTCATTACAAACAACATAAACTCCTAATAAGATTATCAGCACCAAATAAAATACTGAAATAATTGATTTGAGTTCAAATGATTTTAATAATTTTACCTGTAGCCAATAGTTCCCGCAAAAAAATATGTCCATTGATGTACAAATCCAATCGACTAGAAGACAAGAACACCTGCAAACAATAATTTACAGTAATATTAATGATAAAGGCTGCCAGAGGTAAATTTTCACTACATTCAATAAATTGAGGCTCAAATCGATGCAAAAAAATTGTGAAACAAGCGACATGAAGCGTAGCATTGGTTAGATTCCAAGGCTGTAACGCTTTAGGCCTTCAGCTTGCTATCGGAATTATCGTACAAATACAAGTTTCCTTGGTAATAAAATTGGAACATGAATGCACCTTTCACAGTCATATTTACTTGGCTGTGAAGACTCAGGGAAAATTTTTGAAAACCAAGTTCCCGAGTTGGGCTGGCCATAAACTTTAAACATGGCGGAGGAGAGAAACAATTGCTGCTGTGACTGGTATTCTATTCTTCGTTTTTTTTCCACAACAGCTACATCGCAGTTGTCTTGTTAGTAGTGCATATTTACATATCATGAAAAAATAATTTGAAGTGAATAAAATTATGAGTTAAAGGAGTACTACCTAACTAGAGAAAAATAGATTTGCATCATGTTTAGCTCTCCAAATAAGCGCACTGGTTAGGAGTCGCGGTGCAGAACTTTCTCCGTTCGTCCAAGAAAATAACTCAGACGAGAGGGAGGAGGTCTGGTATACTGTGTATGCTATATGTGGTGGTGTTACTATGCTGTAGATCGATGGGTGTAAATGTAATGTAACCCGGCTTAAGAGTGAGGAAATATGGGGGTGATGGTGGGATGCAGAAAACTTGTAGGAGGGGATATAGATGAGTCCGGACTATGACTATATATATAGGCCTCCTTAATGCTGGATTGGATAGATTCCTTCTTAACATGTTCAGGAAAAATCTGGATATACAAAAAATACTGAACATAGGACAAATACTGCCCTGCTTTCATCAGCAGGCAAACTTTTAGTTATAATGGTGTCATTTTGTATCTGTTCACAGTTACATAAAATTTCAGCAGAGTAAAAAAATATGGCACAAAAGACTAAACAGTACGGCAAAAGAGCAGTCAGTATATCCGGAATTACATTAATATTCGAAAAACAGTAGGTCGAAAACGAAAAAGTCTCTAAAGTGAAAAATTCTTTAAATTGTGGCCATATCTGATGAATACTATTACTATCCAAGGAAGATGCATTTTATGAATGGCAGTGAAGTGAAGCAACTCCCGCTGGTGGATCATGTGACAGTCAAACAATATGGCGGTTTGTAGTACGTCAGAATTTCATTATTACGACCCAAATTTATACTATATAGAAGATACTTTTTTTAAAGGTCACAAAGTAAAGATTTAAATGTTGTACCTACTCAGACAGTACGGGATTTCAGACCTCAACGAAGTGTTTTAGGGCAAATATAAAAATTGGGGGGGCCCCATAGAGGCAAATCACTTAGCTCCACCATACTGGACCTGAAGTATGTAGCCTGGAGGAAAGGACTTTAATATAATCCCAAGCAGCTAATGCGCAGGAACACAGAATAAGACGGCATGATATAACAAACAGTGACAAGTTCCCAAGGTTGCTGTTAGTGGCAGTTCACAAAGGAGGCGCAGGGCAGTGGATAGATAAAATTTCAAGTTCTAGAAGTTGAACATTTTGATTTGACTTATGACGTTTTTAGAACGCCGACCGCGTCATGCGCAAGAAGATGAAATGCATTTTGCGTAAACTATAATTTAAGCTCTCCCAAGAAGGTTACCCAAATGTTTGTATCTGATCACTTAATAACACATAGTCACATATTCCTAGATAGCCAAGTAGGCCTAATAAGCACAATTTATCATATCAACAGCCCATTAAACATCTTTAATTCCTTGAAATTGGAATTTTGGATCTTCACCATTCACATTCCAAGATTTCATTAAGCCTAAACAAACAAAGATGTAACAGTTATTTATACAATATAGATAAAACTGAAGAAGAAAAAAAAAAACTGTATTTGGACACATAGGCCTATGTTGACACAAATGAAGATTGAATAAAGATTGTCTCAGTGCAGGTGCACAGAATAGAATCAATAAAATTTCATTTTCGGTAATAAAGGAGCATGTGCTGGACATTCTTGCACATGGACATCAAGGGCAGAGAGAGCACCAGTTTAGAATTAAGAGTGTGTATATTTTTTTTTTGCTTCGGCATAGCACATTGTTTTTATTTATTTTATTTTTTGTTATGTCAGATTTTATCATGTCAAGATTTGTGGTGTTTCATTCCCGCAAGGGAAAACATACAATATGAATGGACAAATATAGCCTATCATGAATGCAATGGCCTTAAAGTGCTGCCTCCGTAGGTTTTGGAACAGAGTATTTTTTAGCACGGGAAAGTTGTCAGGCCCGATAAGGTCTATATGTGTAATCGAGTTTCATACCAATATGTGCAAGGCGTGTTTGATATATGGACCAAGTTTTCAGACCCCATTCAAGGGGGCGCTGTCGAGCCCCCCTGCCACGCCCGGGTCCCAGCCTCTGTGAAATCGTAATCGCCGCGATGGTTCCAATGCGTGTGCAAAGTGTTTCAAGAGTTTTCGTGCATGTTAAGGGCCCAAAAGTGCCAAAAACCTAAAAAAAAAAAATAATAATAATGAATCCTAAGGAAAACAATAGGGCCTTCGACCCCTTTGGGCTTGGGGCCCTAAATATAGCTGCTAGCAGCGATGACGGGCCCAAGCCGGTGGCACCGCCAACACCCCGGTGGCATCAAGGCAACTGTGCACAGCGGGATAAAATGAATTTAAACGGTGTCTCCAGTTGGAGACTGACCAGTTAGTCGAGTCAGATTATTCAATATAATACTAACTAAAAGCGATCATATCACATCCAAGTTATCATTAGCAGTTCAAAGTGTTATATATTCAGCTGAAATTTATCTTATTATATTGTTAAAACTAATTATATAAAACTAATTAGTCTCAGTGAAATACAAAATGAACTGGTTCTTTGCCTTTATTTCTTTTATACAAATTTATAGAAGAGAAGGTCTTAAGGGATTTCCTATCCTACAATGCAGACAAAAGGATGACAGCAATGAAAATGGGTTAAAAACCTTGCAAAGACCCTCAGAGGAGAGAGAGGGGGGGGGGGATATTCCCCCCCCCCCCCCCCCCCCCCCCCCCCCCCCCCCCCCCCCCCCCCCCCCCCCCAGAAGAAATATTTTGAAGAAAAAAGAAAAAAAGTATATTGATCTGAAATATAGTACATTCATTTTAAAATTCAACAGGTTACCTTTGAATTTATTTTTAAGGTATTTTACGTTATTTTTAACCATATTATTAAACTAATTATATAATGAAACCATTATAGTTGTCAGTGCACTAAAACTTGAACTGGTTCTATGGGGGGGCCTTTATTTATTTATGAGATTTCCATAACATACTATAATGCAGACAAAAGGAGACAGCAATGAAAGGGTTAAACCTGGAAGACCCTGAGAGAGAGAGAGAGATTCAGAAGAAATAATTTTGAAGAAAAACAAGTAATATTGATCTGAAATATAGAGTACAATCACATTTTAAATTCATTCCCAGGTTCCTTTTGGAATTTATCATTAAGGTAATTTTATGTTATTTTTAAACCATATTATTAAACTAATTATATAGAACCATATTAGTCAGTGCTACAGGACAACTGAATTGGTTCAAGTGCCTTCATTTTTTATGATTAAAATTTCCGATCCTATAATTCAGAACAAAAGGAGACAGCATATGAAAGGGTTTAAACCTGCCAGACTTAAAACACAGGAGAACTGTGAGAGGGGACTCTGTGAACTGTCTGAATGTTTGTGTGCGTGCAATGTATGAGAGAGCACGAATGTAATATAAAACGATAACGATCCAAATTACAATTTATTTGCATAAGTTTATGATTTTTAGTTTTATTTTTTTAAATCCCTGCATGAGATGTAGTTCTTTGTATAACGGTGCGCGATCATTATTACGGAGGGACGGATGCGCGAGTACTCTTTACGTGACAGAAATCTTCTAAATTCTAATTGAAAGGCTCTTTAATTCATTGTGTGTGATTACATGTTTGTGTAATCGCTGGAATGGAATGGAATCGCTGGAATAGAAACCAGGTTAAAAAACACGTAAATGATTTCGTGATCACCTACTCACAGGAAATCATCAAACTGTCAAAAAAAACGGCTTCGCGATCTGTAGAATCGCCCTGGAATGGAATGGAATCGCTGATTAAATATAGAAATTAGGTGTGTATATTTCAATTATTCATGAAAAAAAAAAAAAAAAAAAAACAAAACAAAATGATTGACAACATCCATGATTCCCTTTTCTGTTCTTAATTTAAAACCTTTCGTCCACGGCAACACCATTTGAGATACACTATTAATCGTTCGCAATTTAGCATCTCAGTATGTTGTCATCATGTGCAGAAGTTTATTATTATTTATTTGCTGAAGTTTATATTTAATTTTATTTTTAAAATCCCATCACGGATGTCGTTTCTTTGTATAACTGGGCGCGATCATTATTAGGAGATGCTGCGCGTCTCTTTGTGTGACAGAAAAATCTTCCAAACTGTAAAAGTGAAGCTTGATAATATGTCTTGTGATCGGAATCTTGTCTATCGCTTGAATGATTTAAAGAATAGGTTAAAAAAACACTTAGAAATCAAGTGGCTTTCACACGGTCACGATCACTGCTTATAGAGAAATGACGAGAAAGAGAAAAGAGCCTCAAAAACACCCAAGAATATTATTAAAGTTTGAAGTCTTGCTTGGCCAACAATATTTAAGATATCTCAAAGATATTCACTATGTCTACATCTGAATGTTTTGACATTATAAGAGAAGTTGAAGCAAATCGGATAAAAAATAAGAGGGTTGATCTAAATGCTTTGAAAGTGGGACACATTTCTGCTGCCAATTGGTGGCGCTATATCCTTTGACTCATAATAGTCAAATCCGATGTACTCGGCTCTTACAACGAAAAACACTCAGGTGAAGTTCATAAAAATCAATAAATGTATGCAGACGTTATAACACACTTCCTGTTTCTCTTTTCTCGCATTAATTTCGTTGCTCGCCACGGGGCAAACCGTTTCGAGATATCAAAAATTATGGGACATTTGGCATCATCAATTCTTGTCTTCATGCTGACCGAGTTTGGTGGTGATCCGGATTAAGCGGCCTGGAGCAGTATATCAAATTCCAGGAGCATGAGTTTTCAAACAAACCATAATAGCTCACTTCATGTTGAGGCGGCGTACAACTTAGAGCACGAAGTTGTCAGTGCCGATGGAGTTCATCATGTCTAACGAGTTTCATTATAATATGTGCAGCGTCTGTGTTTGATATTTGGACCAAGATTTCTCGACACCATTCAAGGGGGCGCTGTCGAGCCTCCCTGCCACGCCGGGTCCCAGCCTCTGTGATTTCCTAATTTGCCGTCCGGATTCCAATATGTGTGAAATGGTTTCAACGAGTTTTCAAGCATGTTAAGGGCCCCAAAAGTGCCTGAGTTCATCAATTTGAAGATGCCCAGTGAGTCTTCAAAACCATCTAAAAACAAATTATTTTGATCTGAATTTTGATCTATTGCTATGACAACAGTGTTTCTTTTTGATATATAAAGATCTTTTTACGGGTTACCTTCGCCATTGTCTTGACATTGGTTCTGTCTTTAGTGAAGTTTGAAGCAAATCGGGTAAAAATAAGAGGGTGATCTCAAAGCATTTTTGAAAGTGACACATTTCTGCTGCCAATTGGTGGCGCCTATTATCTTTGACTCACAGTAGTTCACATCCATGTACTCGGCCTCCTACAACGAAAACCACAGGTGAGTTTAATAAAAAACAATGAATGTATGAGACGTTATAACACACTCCTGTTTCTCATTTTCTCGCCATATATTCGTTGCCTCGCCACGGGCAATACGTTTGAGATATCAAAATCCCTGGCAATTTTGCGTCATCAATGGTCTTGACTTCATGCTGACGAGTTTGGTGGTGGACCGGATTAAGCGCCTAGGAGAGTATATCAAATCAGAGCATGCGATTTTCAAAACAACCATAATAGCTCACTTCTGTTGAGGCGGCGTACAAATTAGAGCACGAAAGTTGTCAGCACCGATAAGGTCTATTTGTGTACCGAGTTTCAATACCAAGATGTGCAAAGGTGTTTGATATATGGACCAAGTTTTCAGGACCCATTTCAAGGGGAGCGTGTCGAGCCCGCCTTGCCACGCCCGGGGTCCAGCCTCTGTGACGCCCTAATGGCCCAGGTACCAATGCGTGTGCAAAGTTTCAAGAGATTTCGTGCATGTTAAGGGACCCCAAAGCTGCCAAAACCTAAAAAATAATAATAATAATAAATTAGCTTGCTAGCAGCAATGTGCGGCCCAAGCCGGTGGCACCGCCACCTCGGTGGTTTAAGACCAAACTGGGCACGGCGGGCAAAATGAATTTAAAACGTGTCTCCAGTTGGAGACTGACCAGTCTAGGTTTGTGTCAGATTATTCAATATAATACTAACTAAAGCGATCATATCATAGCAAACTAATATTAGCAGTTCAAAAGGCTTATATATCAGCTGTATTTATCTTATTATTTTGTTGAACTAATTATATAAAGCTAAATAGTCAGTGAAATACCAAATGAAATGGTTCTTTGCCTTATTTCTTTATACAAATTTATAGAGAGAAGGCTAAGAGATTTCCTATCCTTTAATGCAGACAAAATGGAGATCAGCAATGAAAGGGTTAACCTGCAAGACTCAGAGGAGAGGGGGGGAGATATTCAGAATGATATATTTGAAGAAAACAAAGTATATTGATTGAATATAGTAACAAACATTATTAATTCATACCAGGTTCCATTTGAATTTATCTCAAGGTTATTTACTTATTTTTAACCATATTATTAAACTAATTATATAGAACCATATAGGTCAGTGCACTGACAACTGATTGGTTCTATGGCCGTCCATTTTTAATGAAATTCCGTCATATAATCAGAAAAAAGGAGACAGCAAGAAAGGGTTAAACTGTCAGACTAAAACACCAGAGACTGTGAGAGCTCGTGAATTGTCTGAATGTGTGTGAGTGCAATGTATGAGGAGAGCACGAATGTAATATAAACGATAACAATCCCAAATACAATTTATTTGCAGAAGTTTTATATTTAAGTTTTATTTTTTTAAATCCCTGCATGGATTTCGTTCTATGTATAACGGTGCGCGTCATTTATTAGGAGACGCTGCGCGTCTCTTTACGTGACAGAAATCTTCTAAATTCTATTGAAGCTCTTAATTCATTGTTGTTATGATTATATGTTGTGTAATCGCTGGAATGGGAATCGCTGAATGAACCAGTTAAAAAAAACACGTAAATGATTTCGTGATCACTCACAGAAATTCATCAAACTGCAAAAAAATAACGGCTCGCGATCTGTAGATCGCTGGAATGGATGGCTATTAAATATAGAAATTACTCTGTGTCATTTATTTAATTATTCATGAATGATGACACTTCCAAAAAAAAAAAATAAAAAAAAAAAAAAAAAAATATTCCCTTTTTGTTCTTAATTTAAACCTTCGCCTCGGCAACACAATTGAGATGTACTATAATCGTTCGCAATATAGCATCATCAGTATGGTTGTCATCATGTGCAGAAGTTTATTATTAGTTATTTGCAGAAGTTTATATTTTAATTTTATTTTTTTAAATCCCTGCATGTGTAAAGTTATTTGTAATAACTGGGCGCGATCATAGACGCTGCGGTCTCTTTGTGTGACATTTAAAAAGCTTCTTTTACAGTTTGGAAGATTTTCTATGTTCTTGGGATCGAATCTTGTCTAATCGCTTGAATGTTTTAAAGAATAAGGTTTAAAAACACTTAAAATCAAGTGGCTTTCACGCGGTCACGATCACTGCTTATAGAGAAATGACGCGCGGCTCTTTGTTTAATCCATTAGGAAACGAAGTTTGCACAGATGCCACACAGCGTCAACACATTAACACAGTCATACACATACAAATTCAAACTTCAATTTCAAAGAATTGAAAGGAACATTAAAAAGGAATGACAAGTTTCTGAAAGACGCGAGAAAGAACGAGCTTCGGGAAGGCGTTCCTTCTCAGACGCGGCGCGTCTATAATTGTCACAGAACACCTTCTAAACTAAAATTAAGCTTTTTATTACATTCTTTGTGATTAAATCTTGTGTAATCGCTGGAATATTTTAACTTATATGTTTAAAAAACAAAAATGAGTTCGTGATCATTCACAGACATCACCCAACTGTGAAACAAGGGGCGTTGCTTTTCTGAGTGAACAGAAAGTACACAGTGTTGTCCACTAGAGGGAGCCACGAGACCGTGTTTGTTAAGAGCCTCAAAAACACCCAAGAATATTATTAAAGTTTGACGTCTTGCCATGGCAGCAATATTTAAAAAATCACAAAGACATTCACATGTCTACATCTGAAATGTTTTGACATTATAATGAAGAAGTTTGAAGCAAATCGGGTAAAAATAAGAGGGTGATCTCAAAGTATTTTGAAAGTGACACATTTCCTGCTGCCAAATGGTGGCGCTATATCTTTGACACACAATAGTCACATCCATGTGCTCGGCCTCCTACAACGAACCACACAGGTGAAGTTTCATAAAAATCAATGAATGTATGCAGACGTTATAACACACTTCCTGTTTCTCTTTTCTCGCCATAAATTCGTTGCCTCGCCACGGGCAAACCGTTTGAGATATCAAAAATTCACTGGACATTTGTATCATCAATATCTTGTATTTCATGCTGACCGAGTTTGGTGGTGATGGATTAAGCGCCTAGGAGCAGTATATCAAATTCCAGAGCATACGTTTTTCAAACAACCCATAATAGCTCACTTCCTGTTGAGGCGGCGAACAACTTAAAGCACGAAATTTGTCAGGCCTGATAAGGTCTATATGTGTATCGAGTTTCATACCAATATGTGCAAGCGTGTTTGATATATGGACCAAGTTTTCGGACCCCATTCAAGGGGGCGCTGTCGAGCCCCCCTGCCACGCCCGGGTCCCAGCCTCTGTGATTTCACTAATGGCCGTCTGTTCCAATATGTGTGAAATGTTTTCAAGAGTTTTTGAGCATGTTAAGGGCCCCAAAAGTGCCTGAGTTTCATCCAATTTGAAAGATGCCCAGAGTCTCAAAACCATCTAAACAAATATTTTGATCTGACACTTTGATCTATTGCTATGACAACAGTGTTTCCAATATATAAGATCTTTTTACAGGTCTACATTCGCCATGTCTTGACATTGTTCTGGTGAAGTTTGAAGCAAATCGGGTAAAAAATAAGAGGGTGATCTCAAAGCATTTTGAAAGTGACACATTTCCTGCTGCCAATTGGTGGCGCTATATCTTTGACTCACAATAGTCACATCCATGTACTCGGCCTCCTACAACGAACACACAGGTGAAGTTTCATAAAAAACAATGAATGTATGCAGACGTTATAACACACTTCCTGTTTCTGTTTTCTCGCCATAAATTCGTTGCCTCGCCACGGGCAAACCGTTTGAGATATCAAAAATCCCCTGGCAATTTTGCGTCATCAATGTCTTGTCTTCATGCTGACCGAGTTTGGTGGTGATCGGATTAAGCGCCTAGGAGGAGTATATCAAATTCCACAGCATGCGCTTTTCAAACAACCCATAATAGCTCACTTCCTGTTGAGGCGGCGAACAACTTAGAGCACGAAAGTTGTCAGGCCCGATAAGATCTTCATGTGTACCGAGTTTCATACCAATATGTGCAAGCGTGTTTGATATATGGACCAAGATTTCGGACCCCATTCAAGGGGGCGCTGTCGAGCCCCCTGCCACGCCTGGGTCCCAGCCTCTGTCACGTCCTAATGGCCGCAGGTTCCAATGCGTGTGCAAAGTTTCAAGAGTTTTTGAGCATGTTAAGGGCCCCAAAAAGCCGGGCCGAACGGTTGAAAAAAAATAAAAATAATAATAAATATAGCTGCTAGCAGCGATGACGGGCCCAAGCCGGTGGCACCGCCAACCCGGTGGCATCAAGGCAACTGTGCACAGCGGGAAAAATGAATTTAAAAGGTGTCTCCAGTAGGAGACTGACCAGTTAGTCGAGTCAGATTATTCAATATAATACTAACTAAAAGCGATCATATCATAGCCAACTTATCATTAGCAGTTCAAAGTGTTATATATTCAGCTGAATTTATCTTATTATATTGTTAAACTAATTATATAAAACTAAATAGTCAGTGAAATACAAATGAACTGGTTCTTTGTCTTTATTTCTTTATACAAATTTATAGAAGAGAAGGGCTAAGGGATTTCCTATCCTACAATGCAGACAAAAGGAGACAGCAATGAAAGGGTTAAACCTGCAAGACCCTCAGAGAGAGAGGGGGGGGGGGGGGGGAGATATTCAGAAAAAATATTTTGAAGAAAACAAGTATATTGATCTGAAATATAGTACATTCATTTTAAATTCATCCAGGTTCCATTGAATTTATCTTAAGGTATTTTACGTTAATATTACATAATTATAATATTAAATAATATTAATTTTACATAATATTAAACTGAAGCCATAGAACCAATTCAGTTGTCGTGCACTGACTATATGGTTCTATATAATTATTTTTAATGAGATTTCGATTCTATAATTCAGAAAAAAAGAGACAACAATGAAAGGGTTAAACCTGGAAGAGAGAGAGAGAGAGAGATTCAGAAGAATTATTTTAAAGAAAACAAATATATTGATCTGAAATGTAGTATTTTCATTTTAAATTCATCCAGATTCCATTGAATTCATCTTCCATCTTTTGGTTATTATTAAAAAAAAATGTATATCTTGTGCTTAAACAGAACATTATTGTGCTTATTTTTGAGTTAAACTACATAGATTAAAAAAGTTTGAATTTCTTATTCAATGTTAGTGTTATTGTATATAGAAATAAACAGTGTATAATTCAAAGGAGAATATTGTTTAGTGTTATGAATTATCATTGAGTGTCATCTCAAAAATAGGTATATGCTGCCCTCTAGTGCTCATTTGATCATTTCAATAATTTTAAGAGTACTGTTTCCCCTCATTTTAATTTACACATACATCTTGAAATGAAAAAAAAAAAATTAAAATGTTTATTTATGATATTTGTACTAATAAATATAGAAATTTGGTGTGCATATTTCAATTATTCATGAATAATTGACAACTTCTAAATTCCCTTTTTGTTCTTAATTTAAACCTTCCCCACGGCAACACCATATGAGATGTACTATAATCGTTCGCAATTTAGCATCATCAGTATGTTGTCATCATGTGCAGAAGTTTATTATTAGTTATTTGCAGAAGTTTATATTTTAATTTTATTTTTTTTAAATCCCTGCATGTGATGTAATTATTTGTATTGGCGCGATCATTATTAGGAGACGCTGCACTGCACAGAAAATCGAAGTTTGCACAGGCCTTAATTGTAAAACGAAAGCAAACTTTCTGTCCGTCTATGATCACGATCACTGCTTAGAGAGAAATGACGCGCGGCTCTTTGTTTAATCCATTAGGAAACGAAGTTTGCACAGATGCCCCACACACCGCGTCAACACATTAACACAGTCATACACATAAAAATTCAAACTTCAATTTCAAAGAATTGAAAGGAACATTAAAAAGGCATGACAAGATTCTGAAAGACGCGAGAAAGAACGAGCCTCGGGAAGGTAAGGTTCTCAGACACGGCGCGTCTATAATTGTCACAGAACATCTTCTAAACTAAAAGTAAGCTTTTTATTACATTCTTGTGATTAAATCTTGTGTAATCGCTGGAATGTTTTATTTTATAAGGGTAAAAAACACAAATGAGTTCGTAATCATTCACAGACATCATCAAACAGTCAAACACGGGGCGTTGCCTCTTTCAGTGAACAGAAATAATGTGATACACGTGCATTACTGTCCACTAGAGGGAGCCACGAGACCGTTTTTCTTAAAATACAGAGCTTGATTATTCAAAATATCCATATTCAAACCAAAATATCTGACTTTCTGTAATCTGTGATTACTCTCATAGAAATCATCAAACTGTCAAGGCTCGCGATCTCTACAGGAACGTCTTTCATGTGTTTATTTGCTTGTATATTGTAGAACAAACAGAACAACAGAAATAATGTGATGCACGTGCAATACTGTCCACTAGAGGGAGCCACGAGACCGTTTTTGTGAAGAGCCTCAAAAACACCCAAGAATATTATTAAAGTTTGACGTCTTGCCATGGCAACAATAATTAAGATATCTCAAAGATATTCATACGTCTACATCTGAAATGTTTGGACATTGTAATTAAGAAGTTTGAAGCAAATCGGGTAAAAATAAGAGGGTGATTTCAAAGCATTTTGAAAGGGACACATTTCCTGCTGCCAATTGGTGGCGCTATATCTTTGACTCATAATAGTCACATCCATGTGCTCGGCCTCCTACAACGAACACACAGGTGAAGTTTCATAAAAATCAATGAATGTATGCAGACGTTATAACACATTTCCTGTTTCTCTTTTCTCGCCATAAATTCATTGCCTCGCCACGGGCAAACCGTTTGAGATATCAAAAATTCACTGGACATTTGGCATCATCAATATCTTGTCTTCATGCTGACCGAGTTTGGTGGTGATTGGATTAAGCGCCTAGGAGCAGTATATCAAATTCCAGAGCATGCGTTTTTCAAACAACCCATAATAGCTCACTTCCTGTTGAGGCGGCGTACAACTTAGAGCACGAAAGTTGTCAGGCCCGATCAGATCTATATGTGTTTTGAGTTTCATACCAATATGTGCAAGCATGTTTGATATATGGACCAAGATTTCGGACCCCATTCAAGGGGGCGCTGTCGAGCCCCCCTGCCACGCCCGGGTCCCAGCCTCAGTGATTTCCTAATGGCCGCCGGTTCCAATGTGTGTGCAAAGTTTCAAGAGTTTTCGAGCATGTTAAGGGCCCCAAAAGTGCCCGAGTTTCATCCAATTTGAAAGATGCCAAGAGTCTCAAAACGATCCAAAACAAATATTTTGATCTGACACTTTGATCTGTTGCTATGACAACAGTGTTTCGAATATATAAGATCTTTTAACAGGTCTACATTCGCCATGTCTTGACATTATTCTGGTGAAGTTTGAAGCAAATCGGGTAAAAATAAGAGGGTGAACTCAAAGCATTTTGAAAGTGACACATTTCCTGCTGCCAATTGGTGGCGCTATATCTTTGACTCATAATAGTCACATCCATGTACTCGGCCTCCTACAACGAACACACAGGTGAAGTTTCATAAAAATCAATAAATGTATGCAGACGTTATAACACACTTCCTGTTTCTCTTTTCTCGCCATAAATTCGTTGCCTCGCCACGGGCAAACCGTTTGAGATATCAAAAATCCCCTGGCAATTTTGCGTCATCAATGTCTTGACTTCATGCTGACCGAGTTTGATGTTGATCGGATTAAGCGCCTAGGAGGAGTATATCAAATTCCAGAGCATGCGTTTTTCAAATAACCCATAATAGCTCACTTCCTGTTGAGGCGGCGAACAACTTAGAGCACGAAAGTTGTCAGCCCCGATAAGGTCTATATGTGTACCGAGCTTCATACCAATATGTGCAAGCGTGTTTGATATATGGACCAAGTTTTCAGACCCCATTCAAGGGGGCGCTGTCGAGCCCCCCTGCCACGCCCGGGTCCCAGCCTCTGTGAAATCGTAATCGCCGCGGGTTCCAATGCGTGTGCAAAGTTTCAAGAGTTTTCGTGCATGTTAAGGGCCCCAAATGTGCCAAAAACCTAAAAAAAAAAAATAATAATAATAATAAATATAGCTGCTAGCAGCGATGACGGGCCCAAGCCGGTGGCACCGCCACCTCGGTGGTTTAAGGACAACTGGGCACGGCGGGCAAAATGAATTTAAATGGTGTCTCCATTTGGAGACTGACCAGTTAGTTGAGTCAGATTATTCAATATAATACTAACTAAAAGCCATCATATCATAGCAAAGTTATCATTAGCAGTTCAAAGTGTTATATATTCAGCTGAATTTATCTTATTATATTGCTAAACTAATTATATAAAACTAAATAGTCAGTGAAATACAAATGAACTGGTTCTTTGCCTTTATTTCTTCATACAAATTTATAGAAGAGAAGGGCTAAGAGATTTCCTATCCTACAATGCAGAAAAAAGGAGACAGCAATGAAAGGGTTAAACCTGCAAGACCCTCAGAGAGAGGGGGGGGAGATATTCAGAAGATATATTTTGATGAAAACAAGTATATTGATCTGAAATATAGTACATTCATTTTAAATTCATCCAGGTTCCATTAAATTTATCTTAAGGTATTTTACGTTATTTTTGACCATATTATAAAACTAATTATATAGAACCATATAGTCAGTGCACGACAACTGAATTGGTTCTATGCCTTCATTTTTTATGAGATTTCCGATTCTATAATTCAGAAAAAAAGAGACAGCAATGAAAGGGTTAAACCTGGAAGACCCTTAGAGAGAGAGAGAGAGAGAGAGAGAGAGAGAGAGAGAGAGAGAGAGAGAGAGAGAGAGAGAGACATTTTAAATTCATCCAGGTTCCATTGAATTTATCTTCCATCTTTTGGTTATTATTAAATTTCTTTTTTATTTCTTGTGCTTAAACAGAATGTTATTGTGCTTATTTTTAAGTTAAACTACATAGATTAACATTGAATAAGAAATTCAAACTTTTTTTAGTGTTATTGTATATAGAAATAAACAGTGTATAATTCAAAGGAGAATATTGTTTAGTGTTATGAATTATCATTGAGTGTCATCTCAAAAATAGGTATATGCTGCCCTCTAGTGCTCATTTGATCATTTCAATAATTTTAAGAGTACTGTTTCCCCTCATTTTAATTTACACATACATCTTGAAATGAAAAAAAATATTAAAATGTTTATTTATTATATTTGTACTAATAAATATAGAAATTTGGTGTGTATATTTCAATTATTCATGAATAATTGACAACTTCTAAATTCCCTTTTTGTTCTTAATTTAAACCTTCCCCACGGCAACACCATATGAGATGTACTATAATCGTTCGCAATTTAGCATCTTCAGTATGTTGTCATCATGTGCAGAAGTTTATTATTAGTTATTTGCAGAAGTTTATATTTTAATTTTATTTTTTAAAATCCCTGCATAAAGTTATTTGTATAACTGGGCGCGATCATTATTAGGAGACGCTGCGCGTCTCTTTGTGTGACAGAAAATCTTCCAAACTGTAATTGAAGATTTTTAATATGTTCTTGTGATCGAATCTTGTCTAATCGCTTGAATATTTTAATGAATAAGGTTTAAAAACATGAGCTTTCATGATTTCGTGATCACTGGCTTTCAGAGAAATGACGCGCGGCTCTTTGTTTAATCCGTTAGGAAATGAAGTTTGCACAGATGCCACACAGCGTCAACACATTAACACAGTCATACACATAAATATTCAAACTAAGGAATGAAAAGAACATGAAAAAAATCACATGTAAATGAGTTCGTGATCATTCACAGACATGAAAACTATCAAACACGGCTCGCGATCTCTACATGAATGTCTTTCATGTGTTTATATTGTAGAATCGCTGGAATGTCTTCAGCATCTTCATATGTTGTCATCATGTGCAGAAGTTTATTATTAGTTATTTGCAGAAGTTTATATTTTAATTTAATTTTTTTTTAAATCCCTGCATGTGATGTAATTATTTGTATTGGCGTGATCATTATTAGGAGACGCTGCGCTGCACAGAAAATCGAAGTTTGCACAGGCCTGAATTGTAAAACGAAAGCAAACTTTCTCTCCGTCTATGACATTAGAGTGGCTGTTTGTCAATACTCGCGATCAGTACATTCACTTTTTTCATGTGTTTCTTTGCTTGTATATTATACAATCGCTTAAAAGTTTTAATCAATGAAATGACATGTAAACAAAGACTGTCGTGAGTTGTAAAACGAAAGCGGCTGTTCAAAACTCGGGGCTCGTGTGCTTCCATTAGTGAAAAGAAATAATGTGATGCACGTGCAGTACTATCCACTAGAGGGAGCCACGAGACCGTTTTTTAAAAATTCAGAGCTTGATTTTTCAAAATAGCCATATTCAAACCAAAATATCTGACTTTCTGTTGGTAGGAGCTAATGACTGTAAATTAGAAAGTTGTCTGGCTAAATTAGAAGAATATGTGTGCCGAGTTTGGTGACTGTAGGTTAAACTAACCCCCCAACTATTGTGAAAAGATGGCGCTACAGAGCCCCTCAACCACGCCCAGTTTTAAGGCTTTGCCCATGTCTACAAAATGACAATATTCACATGTGTGTCGAGTTTCATGCAATTTGAAGCATCTTAAGAGCCTCAAAAACACCCAAGAATATTATTAAAGTTTGACGTCTTGCCATGGCAACAATATTTAAGATATCACAAAGATATTCATATGTCTACATCTGAAATGTTTGGACATTATAATTAGGAAGTTTGAAGCAAATCGGGTAAAAATAAGAGGGTGAACTCAAAGCATTTTGAAAGTGACACATTTCCTGCTGCCAATTGGTGGCGCTATATCTTTGACTCATAATAGTCACATCCATGTACTCAGCCTCTTACAACGAACACACAGGTGAAGTTTCATAAAAATCAATAAATGTATGCAGACGTTATAACACACTTCCTGTTTCTCTTTTCTCGCCATAAATTCGTTGCCTCGCCACGGGCAAACCGTGTGAGATATCAAAAATCCCCTGGCAATTTTGCGTCATCAATGTCTTGCTTTCATGCTGACCGAGTTTGGTGGTGATCGGATTAAGCGCCTAGGAGGAGTATATCAAATTCCAGAGCATGCGCTTTTCAAACAACCCATAATAGCTCACTTCCTGTTGAGGCGGCGAACAACTTAGAGCACGAAAGTTGTCAGGCCCGATAAGGTCTATATGTGTACCGAGTTTCATACCAATATGTGCAAGCGTGTTTGATATATGGACCAAGTTTTCAGACCCCATTCAAGGGGGCGCTGTCGAGCCCCCCTGCCACGCCCGGGTCCCAGCCTCTGTCATGTCCTAATGGCCACAGGTTCCAATGCGTGTGCAAAGTTTCAAGAGTTTTTGAGCATGTTAAGGGCCCCAAAAAGCCCCGAACGGTTGAAAAAAAATAAAAATAATAATAATAATAATAATAATAATCCTTAGAAAAACAATAGGGCCCTTCGCCCTTCTGGGCTTGGGCCCTAATAATAATCCTAAGGAAAACAATAGGGCCTTCGCCCTTTGGGCTTGGGCCCTAATAATAATAATAATAAATATAGCTGCTAGCAGCAATGTGCGGGCCCAAGCCGGTGGCACTGCCACCTCGGTGGTTTAAGGACAACTGGGCACGGCGGGCAAAATGAATTTAAACGGTGTCTCCAGATGGAGACTGACCAGTTAGGTGAGTCAGATTATTCAATATAATACTAACTAAAAGCGATCATATCATAGCAAAGTTATAATTAGCAGTTCAAAGTGTTATATATTCAGCTGAATTTGTCTTATTATATTGTTAAACTAATTATATAAAACTAAATAGTCAGTGAAATACAAATGAACTGGTTCTTTGCCTTTATTTCTTCATACAAATTTATAGAAGAGAAGGGCTAAGAGATTTCCTATCCTACAATGCAGACAAAAGGAGACAGCAATGAAAGGGTTTTTAAACCTGCAAGACCCTGAGAGAGGGGGGTGGGGGGTGGGGGGAAAGAGATATTCAGAAGAAATATTTTTAAGAAAAAAGAAAAAAAAGTATATTGATCTGAAATATAGTACATTCATTTTAAATTCAACCAGGTTCCTTTGAATTTATTTTAAGGTATTTTACGTTATTTTTAACCATATTATTAAACTAATTATATAGAACCATATAGTCAGTGCACTAAAACTGAACTGGTTCTATGCCTTTATTTTTATGAGATTTCCTATAATGTAGACAAAAGGAGACAGCAATGAAAGGGTTAAACCTGGAAGACCCTGAGAGAGAGAGAAAGAGAGAGAGAGAGAGAGAGAGAGAGAGATTCAGAAGAAATATTTTGAAGAAAACAAGTATATTGATCTGAAATATAGTACATTCATTTTAAATTCATCCAGGATCCATTGAATTTATCTTAAGGTATTTTACGTCATTTTTAACCATATTATTAAACTAATTATATAGAACCATATAGTCTGTGCAGGACAACTGAATTGGTTCTATGCCTTCATTTTTTATGAGATTTCCGATTCTATAATTCAGAAAAAAAGAGACAGCAATGAAAGGGTTAAACCTGGAAGACCCTCAGAGAGAGAGAGGGGGGGGGGAGATATTCAGAAGATATATTTTGAAGAAAACAAGTATATTGATCTGAAATATAGTACAATCATTTTAAATTCATCCAGGTTCCTTTGAATTTATCTTAAGGTATTTTATGTTATTTTTAACCATATTATTAAACTAATTATATAGAAGCATATAGTCAGTGCACGACAACTGAATTGGTTCTATACCTTCATTTTTTATGAAATTTCCGATCCTATAATTCAGAAAAAAGGAGACAGCAATGAAAGGGTTAAACCTGCCAGACTAAAACACAGAGAACTGTGAGAGCTCGTGAACTGTCTGAATGTGTGTGCGTGCAATGTATGAGGAGAGCACGAATGTAATATAAACGATAACGATCCAAATACAATTTATTTATAGAAGTTTATATTTTAGTTTTATTTTTTAAAATCCGTGCATGGATGTAGTTCTTTGTATAACTGGGCGCGATCATTATTAGGAGACGCTGCGCGTCTCTTTACGTGACAGAAATCTTATAAATTGTAATTGAAGCTCTTTAATTCATTGTTGTGATTAAATGTTGTGTAATCGCGGAATGGAATGGAATCGCTGGAATGAACCAGGTTAAAAAACACGTAAATGATTTCGTGATCACTCTCACAGAAATCATCAAACTGTCAAAAAAAAAACGGCTCGCGATCTGTTGAATCGCTGGAATGGAATGGAATCGCTATTAAATATAGAAATTAGGTGTGTATATTTCAATTATTCATGAATGATTGACAACTTCCAAATTCCCTTTTTGTTCTTAATTTAAACCTTCGCCATGGCAACACCATTTGAGATACACTATAATCGTTCGCAATTTAGCATCATCAGTAAGTTGTCATCATGTGCAGAAGTTTATTATTAGTTATTTGCTGAAGTTTATATTTTAGTTTTATTTTTTAAAATCCCTGCATGGATGTCGTTCTTTGTATAACTGGGCGCGATCATTATTAGGAGACGCTGCGCGTCTCTTTGTGTGACATTAAAAGCTTCTTTTACAGTTTGGAAGATTTTCTATGTTCTTGTGATCGAATCTTGTCTAATCGCTTGAATGTATTAAAGAATAAGGTTTAAAAACACTTAAAATCAAGTGGCTTTCACGCGGTCACGATCACTGCTTATGGAGAAATGACGCGCGGCTCTTCGTTTAATCCATTAGGAAACGAAGTTTGCACAGATGCCACACAGCGTCAACACATTAACACAGTCATACACATACAAATTCAAACTTCAATTTCAAAGAATTGAAAGGAACATTAAAAAGGAATGACAAGATTCTGAAAGACGCGAGAAAGAACGAGCCTCGGGAAGGTAAGGCTCTCAGACGCGGCGCGTCTATAATTGTCACAGAACACCTTCTAAACTAAAATTAAGCTTTTTAATACATTCTTGTGATTAAATCTTGTGTAATCGCTGGAATATTTTAATTTATAAGTTTAAAAAACACAAATGAGTACGTGATCATTCACAGACATCACCAAACTGTGAAACAAGGGGCGTTGCTTCTCTGAGTTTACAGAAATACGTGCAGTATGTCCACTAGAGGGAGCCACGAGACTGTGTTTGTTAAGAGCCTCAAAAACACCCAAGAATATTATTAAAGTTTGACGTCTTGCCATGGCAACAATATTTAAGATATCTCAAAGATATTCATATGTCTACATCTGAAATGTTTTGACATTATAATGAAGAAGTTTGAAACAAATCGGATAAAAATAAGAGGGTGATCTCAAAGCATTTTGAAAGTGACACATTTCCTGCTGCCAATTGGTGGCGCTATATCTTTGACTCATAATAGTCACATCCATGTACTCGGCCTCCTACAACGAACACACAGGTGAAGTTTCATAAAAATCAATGAATGTATGCAGACGTTATAACACACTTCCTGTTTCTCTTTTCTCGCCATAAATTCGTTGCCTCGCCACGGGCAAACCGTGTGAGATATCAAAAATCCCCTGGCAATTTTGCGTCATCAATGTCTTGACTTCATGCTGACCGAGTTTGGTGGTGATCGGATTAAGCGCCTAGGAGGAGTATATCAAATTCCAGAGCATGCGCTTTTCAAACAACCCATAATAGCTCACTTCCTGTTGAGGCGGCGAACAACTTAGAGCACGAAAGTTGTCAGGCCCGATAAGGTCTATATGTGTACCGAGTTTCATACCAATATGTGCAACCGTGTTTGATATATGGACCAAGTTTTCGGACCCCATTCAAGGGGGCGCTGTCGAGCCCCCCTGCCACGCCCGGGTACCAGCCTCTGTCACGTCCTAATGGCCGCAGGTTCCAATGCGTGTGCAAAGTTTCAAGAGTTTTTGAGCATGTTAAGGGCCCCAAAAAGCCCCGAACGGTTGAAAAAAAATAAAAATAATAATAATAATAATAATAATAATAATCCTTAGAAAAACAATAGGGCCCTTCACCCATTCTGGGCTTGGGCCCTAATCACCCATTCTGGGCTTGGGCCCTAATAATTCTAAGGAAAACAATAGGGCCTTCGCCCTTTGGGCTTGGGCCCTAATAATAACTAGAACATACATTTTCTGAAGAAAATGTGATTGGTGCTTGCAGTGGCAAAATTCGGCCCTCGGTTGCTAGGGTGTTACTAGGCAGTTGGTAGTTATCACAGATAGTTTCTATGGAGTTTTTATAGAGTTCTTGGCATGTTGTCAGCCCACTTTAGCACTTAGCTATTGAGTATTAGCATGTAGCTATCCACTGCTAGCATGTGTAGCATGTTGGCAGTCCAGTTTGCAAGCATGAGACAAAAGTCCCAACAACCATGTCTGTACGATGTTCTGATCCAGAGATATAGGTCTTGCCAAACAGTTGCTAGGGTACTTTGTTTGGTTGCTAGGGAGTGGCTTGGCAGCTGCCAGTGATGATCCTCCAAAGACTGCCTGCCAGTATGAATGATAAAAACCAACCCTGTGATGTTCACGTTTGAAAATATCCCTCTTTGGGTTGGTTGCTAGGGTGCACTAAATGGTTGCTAGGGAATGTCTAGGCAGTTAACAGGCTTAAACTAATAGTCTGCATGTGTGCCCAAATCAAAAGAGCCATACTGACGTGTCTCTATGATGTTCTGATTCATTTAAATCCATCTGATCTATTTTTCAATGGAAGTCAATGGGACTTTTGTTGCTAGGGTGCTCTAAATGGTTGCTAGGGCATGGCTAGGCAGTTAACAGGCTTAAACTAATAGACTGCATGTGTGTCCAAATCAAAAATGCCATTGTCGCATGTCTCAATGATGTTTTGATTGACTTAAATCCATCTCATCTATTTTTCAATGCAAAGTCAATGGGACTTTTTTTTCGCCGCTTTTTTCGTCCGCTGTACGAACGTCGTTGGTCCGATCGCTTATAAAAGTCATAGCACACCTCTCCTCAATGAGCCGGTCGATTTGACACCTCATTCATGGGTCTAGGACAAACGGTGCGGGACGAGTTACGCGCCGAAGTTTTGTCCGGCACAATAGTAAGATTGATGCTTGCCTTAGGCAAGCACCAATATTAATAATCCTAAGGAAAACAATAGGGCCTTCGCCCTTTGGGCTTGGGCCCTAATAATAATCCTAAGGAAAACAATAGGGCCTTCGCCCTTTGGGCTTGGGCCCTAATAATCATGAGTAATAATAATCAAACGAAATATAATTCACAGGGGGAAAAAAATACTGCCTGTGTCCTAGTGTAGGGTACTGTATAACAACATGTTTGGAGACATAGAATAAGCACCTTATAATAGGGACATAGACAAACGACAAAAAAACAAAAAAAGAAATTATGACGAAGAATCATTATTTCCGAACACTACATGTAAGTTCACCCAGTGCCATTTTGCTAAAGGAAATTGAATAATATATAAAGAAAAAATATGTTGCCTAGACATGTTACTTTCAGCTTTTTTGTGTACATTTTTACAGTATTTCTGTATTCTGTTTTCAGAGTCTCACCTAACATCAAAACTTAACATACGCATGTTGTATATACAGAAAGGGGCAGAAATCAATAAAAATGTTCAGGCATAAATGTGACAACAGTTTGTTGTCCATGACAAAGATAGTACGTCTGTATAGGTTTTATTGCCCTTTCACCCCCAGGGGACCAGAAGTGCCCCCTGGAAGAGGAAAAAATGGCACATTTCAAATGGCTGTAACTCAAAGTCCAATGAGCATATCAAAGGGAAAAAAACAGCAGGACAACTACTTCTCCTATGTTTAATAAATAATGTTGGACACAGTTTTCTCACATTTAGAGAAAGTTTGTAAAAAAGTATTTTAAAAAGTGTTCATAGTAAAATGCCAAATTTTAAACTGGCTCTCAAACATATGGTAAAGATTTGCACAATGAACATATTTAGATATGTTTGTTAATTAAATGTAGTATTTACTTGATTTAATTACTAAAACGTTATTAAACTACGTTACCCACAAGCCTTTGTCACTCTATTGATGGGACATGGCACTGTAAATTGTAGTTCCCCACTTGCGCTGTAGGGTTAGGGTTAGGATTTCGGTAAATGGGTCCTTTCTTGCAACATAGCAATCCGTCATTGTTCAATGACAGTATAACCGAAGTCATAATGTCAATAAAACGTAGTTTGCAACATGAAGCACGTTGTATTTTTGCCCAAAAGTTAGTCCAGCCACAGCGTGTCAAAACGTCACTTACTTGTCCAAATAAGGTCATTACGGGATCTTCCGGCTGAAGGTGGGTTATACCAGAAGTTTAATTAAATATAATATGTTTCTTCTCACTAGAAATAAAAATATACTTTTATAGTTATAGATTCCTATATGGGGCTAACCTGCTGTAGAAACATATTAATGAATCTTTTTTTCAAAGCAAGGGTCTAATGATTTCCATAGAATGAACTGGAGGGTAACTAACTGTGACAGCTGTATACAGTATATTAAATAAAAATAATAATCTATTTAAAAAAAATATATATATACAATATCCTATATCCTTAGATACTTGATGATATTAAAGGCATAAAAATAGCAGTTTTTTTTAAATAAATAAAATTTTACGCAGATAAAAAGCAATCAGTTTTAGTGAAATATGAAAATTTAAATAATCATTTTTCTTAATACATTTATTATATTTTAGACAAAATGGAAACAAATATGTAACTGGGACATATCTAACAACATTATATTTATTTTATGGAATTTATTCATGTTTAGCATAACAGACACAGTTAATGTAAACTTACCTATAAACAGATGCAAACAGGTAAAGGGGGTAAAAATGTGAGAACCTGGGGGCATGCTCCACAAGGATTTATTTTTAAAGATATTTGTTTTACATGCTCATATGTAGATACTTCCAGGTATTTTTATAAATATTTTTATTACCTTATATGTCCAAACTGTAATTTTACACCCCCCCAAAAAATCTTTTTGCAACAGTTTACAAAAATCAAGATTGAATATATTTGGTCAAAATCACATGTTATAAAAGATGAAGTGGTATGCAGGTTATTTAAGACAATATTGGAAGTTTAGACCTAAAATGCAAAATGTTTGCCTTCTCTCTCCTCCTCAAACCTCAATTACATTACACAGTTTAGTAAAGAGTAAAGAAAATACTATACAAAACTTGCTAGCAGTTGCTAAGTGGTTATCAGCCTTACTTTTCCAAAACAAATAAGACCAGTCTAACTTTTCATAACTGAATATTACAATATAATAAAAACACTTTTTCATTGGATCACATTCTCATTTTGCACTGCAAAAATCTTCAAAAATAATATCTTTGGGCATGTCATTATAACAAACAGCATGTTTGTAGCATGCCCTCTCCATGCTACCCTACCTGGCTGTTACACAGTTCATGACAAATGCAAAAGGTGTTTAAAATGACAACTTTTTAAAAGAAATACCAAAAGAGTGTATGCACTGTGCAAAAACTTTACTGAAGAACAGCAAGCAAAACAACAACACACTCAGAACTGAAATGTGCTTGATGAGTCCAGGCGTTCAGGGTGAGGAGACTGTCATGGTGAAAGATGGCTGGGATTTGGAGACACTGGCAAAAAATGCTGGAACTCACTGGCAGGCTCCCATGTGTCATCCCAAGTTTTGCCACTGTAAGTATCATAAGCGAAACATATCATTAGAACACAGAACCAAAATATAGATCATTGTTGGGTTTAATTTAGAGAGTTCACTGACATTTATTAAAAAACATTCTTTGATTAGCTGGAAAGGGGCTATGACTTGCAGAATAAGTTGCAGAAAATACTTAACATGTTTTAAAATTTCAGCATGTTTTCACGTTGCATTCCAAGCAGATCTGTCAGTTCTAGAGACTCAGGGAAAAGGATACTGACTGCATCTTGCTCCCACTGCCATACATCATTGTTCTCCCCTTCATCATATTTAATACTGCTCTTCTCTTTCTCATTGCCCTAATCTTCCTCAAGCATTTTATCACCATTAATGTCACTGTTCTATAGTCTTCATTGCAAGACACTACTGGAACCAATTATTGGTCCAAAACCTCAAAAAATAAGATGCAAGTTTATTAAATTGTGTCTTGATGGATGTATTGTTACATCATCTAGTGCAATTGAGACCACAGATCTCGTTTGACTGCAATTGGTCCATTGAAAATCACATGTAGAACAGCATTTTCCATCTTAGAAATATTGGTAAATTTAATGTTTAATGTTTCAGATGCTTACAAATTATTTTATGCCTTCATGATTCACTACTAATGCATTATTGGGTGAATGTCCTTGGTCAATGTCCTGCTCAATAAATAAGCTTCAACTAGTTGTGTAAGTAGTATTTAACTTAATTAAAACCAAAAATATGGTCGCATCAGCCCCATTTTATTGTCAATACTCTGGCTGCCTGTCAACTATTTTTAAAATTGTATTAATTACTTAAAAAGCACTGAATTGTGTAGCTCCCATAATCCATTGTGTTCACTTAAATCACAAAATTTTGGGCTCTAACTAATAACTTGATATCTAAATCCACACAAGGAGGTAAATCATTCTCCTTTTTCAATCAAAAATAATGATATATTCTTTCAAGAATTTGAAATTCAGTCACACTCTCTGAGTTTCAGTCCAGACTACTGACCATCACCCTGTCTCTTGCCACAGACATCAATGACAGAAACTTCTATGGTGCTTGAAAGACACCATTTTAACTTTGCCTACATCATATTGGTCATGGAATACACTACTCAGCATTATAATGGAATGAGTTAATAAAACACGACTTACCACACAGTGCAAGGCAACCAGTGGACTTTCAATTCTGCTTTTCCCTACACACACACACACACACACACACACAGTAATTATTATTTGAGCTGTTTAAACAATTACTGGATAGGGCATAACATATTGTTTTATTATCTTTAAAGGCCAGAAACAGTCACCAAGAACAGCAAGTAGCCTAATAATAGACATTTTACCTCATTTATTCTTTCCCCAGTTATTTTATCGAACATGAAGATCCTCTGTCTGGTACATTTTCGGCAACCTTAACGATCAAAAAACAAGGAAAGGTTATTAAGCAATGAGTGTCATGGTTTGTAGCTGAATCTCAAGTTAATAGTTGTCATTTCACATGTGAGGTGATCTGTGGTCCTGTCCACTTGTGTCCAAGTGACTTTGTCCCTGCTTTTTGTGGATCAAGCTAAATGTACTGGGCTGGGTCTCCAAAAGCCCTCCTAGCTTAAAGGTGCAATCAGTGATTGTCTTCAGAAATATTTATTGTTATGCTGGTTGAAAATCTCTTAACATCTCACCGGTTATTGACGTGATGTACTGTAGAAATGTTGTCTCTGATCGTCTGATCTGTGTATGTTCATGTGTTCATGGCTTTGGACAGCAATTTGCAGGGAGGGTTGTACGCTCACTTTCAGTGCTATCAGGCTAAAGTTAGCATTTTCCAAGATCTCCTACTGCATCTTTAAGTCAGTGATTGGCGTTAACCTCAGCCCTTGGAACACTAAAACACACCTAAATAACTAAAGCACAAAACACTGTGTATTGGCTATGGCTACCAATGACCTGATGACCCGAATAAATTTAATTTGCCTAAAGTCAACTTTGTCTGAGAGCAAATTATATTAATAGTGTGTATTAAGGTATATCCCACGGCAAATCAAAACTTACCCTTTCTTTTCTTCTTCACATTTGGCCCCTCCTGACTCAAGGACTGGGAGATGGAAGAGGCAGCAGGTGGAGGACAAGACTGTGGAAGGGAGAGATCTGTGGGGATAAGAGATGGAGGAGAGACAGAGGTGGCAGAAGGTGCTGGTGAACAGATTGGGGTTTTTGTCCTTTTCTTCTTCTGTTGCAAAGACGGTGGAGGAGGAAAAGACTGTGGAGGAAGAACAGCTGTAAAAGTTGTAGAAGAGGGAGGAGAGAGAGAAGTTGGAGAGTGTGGGGAAGACAGAGAAACAAGGTTAAGAGAAAATACAGTCTCTGAATCCTTTGTGAGGCTCTCTGGCAGGTCCTTTGTGAGGCTCTCTGGCAGGTCCTTGGTGAGACTCTCCGGCAGGTCCTTGGTGAGGCTCTCCGGCAGGTCCTCGGTGAGGCTCTCCGGCAGGTCCTCGGTGAGGCTCTCCGGCAGGTCCTTGGTGAGGCTCTCCGTCAGGTCCTTGGTGAGGCTCTCCGTCAGGTCCTTGGTGAGGCTCTCTGGCTGCTCCACGGTGAGGCTCTCTGGCAGGTCCTTGGTGAGGCTCTCTGGCTGCTCCACGGTGAGGCTCTCCGTCAGGTCCTCGGTGAGACTCTCAGGCTGCTCCAGGGTGCGCTGCTCCTGACTGGGGCTGTTGTGCTTCTCTGCTATGTGACTGTCCAGCTGCTGTGCTGTGGAGGTTGCTTTAATACAAGTTTACATTCATTTCAAATCTGTTTTATATTAACAAAGAAAAACACATGTATTTTAAATAAAGATAATTTCTGAACACAAATCTTGCTCTTACCCCTAGTCAATATAAATTCATAAGCACGTCGCATCTTTTCCAAAAAACTTCTTGTTACAGGAGTGGGGTGCAGATGGGTGATTATATCTGCATCCCACTTATTTGAAGCCTTTTTTTTTTTTTCCAATAAATAAAATGGGCTTGTAACCCACTGCTTCAAGTTTCCGCACGTGAAATGAACAAAAGCAGTTACTACACATTAGTTAAAACCACTGAATAATTAGATACATTAGTACTGTATAAAGCAATTTTACTTTAAGGTCATTTAATGGATTTTACATTTAATCTTTTATATGTATATATATATATATATATATATATATATATATATATATATGATCAAAGTTCAATTTCAGATAAGGCCAGAGGTACTCTTTCAGTTTCTACCATTACCAACATAATTGACTCATTATTTGACAGAGAACACAACTTATTGTTTCTCTTTAGAATAATTTAAAGATAGAGTCTTCCTTGTATGACATAAGACTAAGTTTATAAAGGCCAAGTTTATAAAGTTGATATTTACTATGTGACAAACAGGTTTTCAGTTACACTTCAAATAACACTTATGAAAAATTTGCATTTTACTTACTGCAATACGGGCACTATCGATTATGCGCCCAACATTTCTGCTTTTCTTGACCGACTGCCCCCAGTGGCTATCCAGTGACACCACTTTGTCATTTACTTTTTGCTTAGTTGACAGACTTCCAAAGCAGACATAACAACTTTTCCTGTTTGCCTGATTGGGAGTCTGGCAAGATGGGCAGGGCCGGAATTTGGGCCTCGTCATAACTTGACAAGAAATATGAATTAGAAATATACACAAAAACAAAAAAAGAGACAGACAATGAGTTAATAAGAGTTTTTGTAGGACCTATTGAGAGAAAGAGAAAGATGGACAGATAGAACAATGTAAATACAGAAAGAGACAGAGCGAGCTACAGAGAGACAAGTACAAGATAACAAGACAGACGTGGCTCTTAAAAGTGCCTTTGGTTTGTGTGTGTGTGTGTGGAGGGAGGGAGGGAGGTCAAAATAAAGGAGAATGTTGGAAGCTGGCAAATTTGAAGGACCTGATAAGAGAGGAAAAAAAAAATATTGAACTCCTTACATTTTTACCAGTATTTTCTTCATCAGTGGCATTTTGATATTTCTGTTGTACTCTTTTATTTCTTTAAGGCAAATGAGAGACATGGAAAATGAGAGAACACTTAATTTTCCTTATTATGCCATTTGATGAGCAAATGTTATTGTTGTAGTTAATTAATTTGTACAGTTTATTATTGGTAAGATTTGGGTTTACTGTATAATTTTGTGTGGATTTTGATCAATTACTGGAAAACACACCAATCTGGCAACACTGTTCTTCATCTGAACATTTATAAATGGCTAAAGTGTTGTGATCGAGCTAACTTACTGTAATATGGGTAACTGAACACACATCATAATTACAAATCATACAATCCTCCAATGATATTACCCTGCATGATTATATGTGAAAAAATAAACAAGGTTGAATTTAATTAGCTAACTTAACACATTTAGCCGACTACACATTTGGTGCAGCACGTTATATTTTTATAATATCTGCTTTCATGTACTGCATCACGAAACTGCTACTTTGCAATTCTTAAGGTTCTATACACAACTTCTTGACGTGATTATACAGTTTTTGTTCCGTAAATGTAAGAATGTTCCCATCTGTATTAATTAACTGTTCTACTTACCAAGAGGGAAATCGCAGTGGACCTTGGGATCGCGCCTTACAATGACGTCAGCACCACTGATTGATTAATTTGTTAATAAATAATTAAAAATAATCAATCAATCAAATGCATAAATAAATAGATAAATAATAATAATAATAAAATTAAAAAAAAAAAATAATAATAATAATAATAGGTTGATTGCATCGCATTACGATGATTAATGACTGATTAACCAAACATAATCACACCACATTAAATACGTTTATCGACAAAAATACCATTACCGACCCTTACACTTACTGCTGTTGCTCGCTGGAGCGATGTTAAAGTCACCGCTGAACGGTTTCAAGACGCAATTTTATATCAGGCAACGAGTGGTTTTTAAAATAAAAAAATCAGTTAAATATGACCTGCGACCACTGCCATAACTAATGTATTGCAGCCTTTTCTTTTTTTTAATCCTATTTATCATAGTCTCGAGTTCCGTACACACTGCGGACTGCTTTCCTGCACGTCAAATGTCAACGCCGCCGGTTCCGATCAGAAGTCAATGGGAATCCCTGCAAGTTAAAACATGATGCCAAAGGGACACCCAATGAGTTAAAATATGACGCCAAAGGGACCCTGACCAAGCTTCAAAATGTGACGAGTTGGGAGTGAGAACGTGTTGGTTTTTCTGCTCAAGCCGGAGAGAGTGCGAGGTAGGCGGCTTGAAGTTATGAGGATGTTCCCCTCATGTGAATGCGCTCCAAATGAACCATGCAGTCAATTGACTAGTTTATGGCAGAAGTAACATCAAATTAAGTCACAGAGGAAAGTTGTAAGTTTTAAATGGAATGAGTTATTTGTTATATGCTATGCAAAGCAACAAGTTCATATCTTATATTTTGCTCTGTGCAATGCAACAGCACATGTGTTTTCTCTTCATTGCACAACGAAATAAAGTGCATCAATGCAATTTTGCATTATCTCTTCAAAATAGCATTTAGGTTAACTCCATGCACAGCAGAATGAATAATGCTGATACACTTAGTCGTTTTTCTCAAAAATGGTGCACGCTCAGAAAAACGACTAAGTGTCAAAATTACTCCGTTCTGTGCAATGCAACAGCACATGTGTTTTCTCTTCATTGCACAACGAAATAAAGTGCATCAATGCAATTTTGCATTATCTCTTCAAAATAGCATTTAGGTTAACTCCATGCAGAGCAGAATGAATTAATGCTGACACACTTAGTCGTTTTTCTCAAAAATGGTGCACGCTCAGAAAAACGACTAAGTGTCAATTACTCCGTTCTGTGCAATGCAACAGCACATGTGTTTTCTCTTCATTGCACAACGAAATAAAGTGCATCAATGCAATTTTGCATTATCTCTTCAAAATAGCATATATGTTAATTCCATGCACAGCAGAATGAATTAATGCTGATACACTTAGTCGTTTTTCTGAAAAAAATATTTCTCTTTGCAATGCAACAGCACATGTGTTTTTCTCTTCATTGTACAACAAAATAAAGTGCATCAATGCAATTTTGCATTATCTCTTCAAAATAGCATATATGTTAACTCCATGCACAGCAGAATCAATAATGCTGATACACTTAGTCGTTTTTCTCAAAAATGGTGCACGCTCAGAAAAACGACGAAGTGTCAAAATTACTCCGTTCTGTGCAATGCAACAGCACATGTGTTTTCTCTTCATTGCAAAACGAAATGAAGTTCATCAATGCAATTTTGCATTATCTCTTCAAAATAGCATATATGTTAACTCCATTTTTCAGAAAAACGACTAAATGTATCAGCATTAATTCATTCTGCTGTGCATGGAGTTAACATATATGCTATTTTGAAGAGATAATGCACAATTTTGCATAGATGCACTTTATTTGCTTGTGCAATGAAGAGAAAACACATCTTCTTGCATTGCACAGAGCAAAATATAAGATATGAACTTGTTGCTTTACATAGCATATAAGAACTAAATCATTCCGTTATAAAACTTAGAACTTTCCTCTTTGACTTAATTTGATGTTACGTCTGCCAGACGTTAAATTCACTTTTGTTATATTTTATGATTTGTCTGTCTATCACTGACTACACTGAATAATTGTGTCTTGATTTTGTGCTGTATTTGATGGGAAAATTGAGATAGTGGAAAGTTGCATGTAGTGACAGTTAACTCACCTATATTTATATAGCGCTTTTTACAATGCAAATTGTGGCAAAGCAGCTTTACATTAATAAGAAAATGGTGTCATTGTGCAGCTCATTCTATATATTATTGATTCATTCCGTTGCAAATATCAGTAGTTATTAGTCTACTTAATTTAGGTATATCAGCACTGCAGAAAACAGTGACGTAATCGTCCGGCCCAGCTCAGTCTGTATACAACGGCGCCAATGCAGGCATATCAAAAACACTGCTGAACATCAAGCAAGTGTCCCCAACTTAAGCAAGCCAAAGGCAACAGCGGCAAGGAACCAAAACTCCAACAAATGGAGAAAAAAACCTCGGGAGAAACCAGGCTTAGTCAGGGGGCCAGTTCTCCTCTGGCCAACAGTGAACACTTGTCCGATACTCAGGCAGAGTTACAGGTCATTAAACCGATTTGGAATCGCAACAGTCAAAATATTTAATCTAGTTTAAGATCTTTTTGATCACGCCGGTATGGGACGGTTTGTTGGGATATGTGCCACTGGCTGATGAGTCGGTAAGGTCTTAACAAAGGATGAGCTAGTTAACACAGTCTCCGCCGACACCACAGGGCCACATTGCTGCCGCACACAGGCACAGGTTCCCCGTCCGACCCGGACACGGCCCAGATGCAGCCAATCACGTTAATTGGTAAACCTCGGGATAAGCAGAGAGACAAAAAATTAGCGTAGACGCCATTCTTCTTCTGACGTACCGAGTACATCTGGTGTTATAGGAAGTGTTCCCGGTTCCGGCTGACCTGATCTATGCAGCCTAACAATCCTTTAACGGATATGAAGACAAAAGTTTATAGTGCGTCATGTGTATGCCAGGTTAAATAGATGCGTTTTTAGTCTAGATTTAAACTGACAGAGTGTGTCTGCTTCCCGAACAATGCTAGGAAGATCGTTCCAGAGTTTAGGTGCCAAATAGGAAAAGGATCTACCGCCTGCGGTTGATTTTGATATTCTAGGTATTAACAACTGGCCAGAATTCTGAGATCGTAATAGACGCGAAGGACTATAATGCATTAAGAGCTTACTCAGGTACTGGGGAGCTAAGCCATTTAGTGCTTTGTAAGTAATTAGCAAGATTTTAAAATCTATACGATGTTTAATAGGGAGCCAGTGCAGTTTTGACAGAACCGGGCTAATATGTTCATATTTCCTGGTTCTAGTAAGGACTCTAGCTGCTACGTTTTGGACCAGCTGTAATTTGTTTATCACGCGAGCAGGGCAACCACCCAATAGAGCGTTACAGTAATCTAGTCTAGTAACTAGCTGTTCCGCATTTGTCATTGAGAGCATATGTCGCAATTTAGATATATTTTTAAGATGGAAGAATGCGGTTTTACATATGCTAGAAATGTGGCTTTCAAATGAAAGATTGGTATCAAAGAGCACACCCAGGTTCCTAACTGACGAAGACGACTTAACAGAGCAGCCATCAAGTGTTAGACAGTATTCTAGGTTTTTATGTGCTGAAGTTTTTGGTCCAATAATTAGAATCTCTGTTTTTTCTGAATTTAGTAGTAGGAAATTACTAGTCATCCAATTTTTTATATCAGCTACGCATTCTGTTAATTTTGAGAATTGGTAGGTTTCGTCAGGGCGCGAGGAAATATAGAGCCTGAGTATCATCAGCGTAACAGTGAAAGCTAATGCCATGCTTCCTAATGACATCTCCCAAGGGTAGCATGTACAGAGTGAAAAGCAACGGTCCGAGAACTGAGCCTTGTGGTACTCCATATTTAACTTGTGATCGAAATGACATCTCTTCGTTTACTACTACAAACTGATAACGGTCAGATAAGTATGATTTGAACCATGCCAATGCAATTCCACTAATTCCAGCATAATTTTCTAGTCTATTCAAAAGAATATTGTGGTCGATTGTGTCAAAAGCAGCACTGAGGTCTAGTAACACTAATAGAGAGATACAACCATGATCTAATGATAAGAGCAAATCATTTGTAACTCTAATGAGAGCAGTCTCAGTACTATGGTACGGTCTAAATCCTGACTGGAAATCCTCACAAATACCATTTCTTTCCAAGTAGGAACTAAGCTGAGATGATACTGCCTTTTCTAGTATTTTTGACAGAAAAGGTAGATTGGAAATCGGTCTGTAATTGACTAATTCACCAGGATCAAGTTGTGGTTTTTTAATAAGAGATTTGATAATAGCCTGCTTAAATTTTTTTGGTACGTAACCTAGTGATAAAGATGAATTAATGATCTTAAGAAGAGGATCTATGACCTCTGGAAGCATCTCTTTCAATAGCTTAGTCGGTATAGGGTCTAACATACATGTTGTAGATTTTGATGATTTAACAAGTTTAGACAATTCTTCCTTTCCTATAGCAGCGAATGAATGGAATTTTTCCTCAGGGATACAACAACCCACTGTCTGATGTGATACTGTAGTAGACAGTTGCATGGCTATAATTTTCTCTCTAATGTTGTCAATCTTGCAGGTAAAGAAGTTCATAAAGTCATTACTGCTGTGCTGTTTGGAAACATCAGAAGTTGAGGCTGTATTTCTTGTTAATTTAGCCACTGTATTAAATAAATACTTAGGGTTGTGTTTATTTTCTTCTAAAAGATTTGAAAAATAAGCAGATCTAGCGGTTTTTAGAGCCTTTCTGTACTCCATCATTTTCTCTCTCCATGCAATCCGAAAAACTTCTAGTTTTGAATTCTTCCAGCTGCGCTCCAGTTTTCTGGCTGCTCTCTTAAGGGCCCGAGTGTGCTCGTTATACCATGGCGTTGGACTAATATCCTTAATCTTTTTTAAGCGCAGAGGAGCGACAGAGTCTAGAGTGTTCGAAAAGAGAGCGTCAATAGTTTCTGTTGCAACATCGAGTTCTTCTAAGCTGTCTGGTTTGCTAAGTTGATGAAACTGATCAGGAAGATTATTTATAAAGCAATTTTTAGTGGTAGAAGTGATGGTTCTAACATATTTATGGCAGACAGGTGGTTTTCCAGCCTTGGATAAATGTAGCACGCATGAGACTAGATAATGATCTGAGACGTCATCGCTCTGCTGCAGAATTTCAACGGCATCAATATTGATTCCATGTGACAATATTAGATCTAGAGTATGATTACGACAATGAGTTGGTCCTGACACGTGTTGTCTAACTCCAATAGAGCTTAGAATATCTGTTAATGCCAATCCCAAAGCGTCTTTTTCATTATCTACATGTATATTAAAATCACCAACAATAAGGACTTTATCCACAGCCAGTACTAACTCCGATAGAAAATCAGCAAATTCTTTGATAAAATCTGTATGGTACCCTGGTGGCCTGTATACAGTAGCCAACACAAATTTCAAATGAGAGTTGTCACTAACATTATATAAACTTACATAGAGCACCATCACTTCAAAAGAGATATATTTGAAAGACTTTTGAGTAATACTGAAGATATTACTATAGATTACAGCAACACCTCCCCCTTTACCTTTCTGACGAGGTTTGTGTCGATAATAGTAACCTTGAGGGCTAGACTCATTTAAAGTAATGTAATTGTCTGCTTTTAGCCAGGTTTCTGTCAAACACAGCACATCTAGGTTATTTTCAGTGATAATATCATTTACAATAAGTGCTTTTGAAGAAAGGGATCGAATATTCAGCAACCCAAGCTTTATCATTTTGTTATCTTTATAATCTCTGTTTACTACTTGTTGAACATCAATTAAATTATCACCCGTAAATGGGTTTGGAAGTTTTCTGTATTTATTAGTTCGGGGTACAGACACATTCTCTATCTGATGATATCTAGGTGAAAGAGTCTCTATGTGTTGGGATTTATCTGAATTCTGTGACGTGAGACAGCTAGCAGACGGTCGGTTTAGCCAGTCTGTCTGCTTCCTGACCTGGGCCCCAGTTAGTCAAGGTTGAGCTCTAAGACTATGTGCCATATTACTAGAGAGAAGAGCGGCACCACCCCAGGAGGGATGAATACCATCTCTTTTCAACAGGTCAGGTCTGCCCCAAAAACTTTTCCAGTTGTCTATGAAACCTATATTATTCTGTGGACACCACTTAGACCATAGGCCAGATTATACAATTATACAAAGCAGCTTCACAGTGATAACATGAAAATAATACAACAAAGTTTGTTTGTAGAAGAAAATTGCATCCTCGTCCACCTTAAGGCAGATCAATAATATTGTTGAATATGAAATGCCCCCAACTAAGCAAGCCAAAAGCCAAGCAACCAGAACAAGTACTACATTGGCATCATACCAACTGATCATGAACATTTTAGTCAGTATTTGTTTGTGGTAATTTTGAAGCAAAGTAAATAGGCTCCTATCCCTGGTGACAGATGCCTCCTGCGTCAGGATGTATTACTGAAAGGCTGCATCCTTTTTGACCTATGACCGCTTAGCACACAACACTGTTTATTTTTGTTGTTATGGTTGTCTGTTCAGAACACTTATGAGAGTTCTTAAGACATTTTCAAACATTCCCAATGAAGAGAAGAGGCACATTTATACATTTTCAACAATGGTACATGTAATGATTTTTCAGGTCAGGAGTGAAGAAACGGGCAGATAACATCATCACAGACCCTTCTCACCCCGGCCACAAACTGTTTGCACTTCTGCCGTCAGGCCGATGCTTCAGATGCGCACTAGAACATCTAAGCACATAAACAGTTTTTTCCCCCATGCCATCTCTAGCTTAAACAGCTAACGCAGCAATTAACACCTGTTAATAATTCATTCTCAGTATCCGAGAGAAGCAGTGATCAGAGTTTTTTGTTGTTGTTTGCTTTGTTTTTTTGTAAATACATATAGAAATTTCATTTATACAGCTGCACCACAGTACACAATGAACAAATCTGTACATAAGTCTTTCAGATGTATACCCAATATCATTATTATTGTTTTTTTATTCATGTTTTTTCCTTAGTCTCATTGAAATGCCTGTTCTCATGTCATATATGTATGTATGTATGTACCAAGAGCTTCTGTAAAAAAACCCACAACAAATACATTGTGTGTTTGCGCACACTTGGCGAATAAAGCTCATGATTCTGAAAGAACTATATGATGAAACATATGAAAGTGAATTAAAATCACACAGCGTCTGAAGCGCCACTCAGAAAAGCAATTGTTTCATATCCTTTGCCTCATACAAAGACAGATTGGTGTCAAATTTCACAAATCAACATGTGCATGACATAAGGTGATCAGACTTCAGAGATCAAAACCGGAGACATGAGCCTGAGGAATTGGTAAAGCCAGCAACATTTCCAGCTTGGCCATCAATATACTTTAAAGGTCTATGTTTTCTTCCCATAAAACCAGGGACAGAGGTAGTTTTCCCTGACAATAGGGAATGTGCCAGGATACTGAGGACATTGATCTGGTCACCCTGGAATGACTTGACTCAGGTGGGCAGTTTACTAAGGCCTATGACAGTGGTGGGAAATCCAAGGCGTGGCCGTGCAAGGTGGGCCACATGCAGCCTGTTGTGCTGTTTAATCCGGCCAATGTCTTCATGATCAAGGCCTCAGGTCTGATTTGTCAGGAAAGTGTTGCATTATTCATGAAATACAATCAGTTCCCACTTATCCTAACCCTAACCCTAACTCTATCTTTATTCTTCATGCCAAGTATGAGCTCTTATCCTCTGGCAGAAGATATAGGGTACCCCAATGTAAACGAAGTATATTTCTAAACTATAGGCATAATTTGAACCTACCTCAATTAAAACTTTAAATAATGTTGCTTGAGGCTGCAGAGGTTGTGCAATAGCTTCATGATATGATGCATATAGGGTTGTGTGTAGGTTGCTCTTGTCATTGTTTGTGAAAGATGAGCAATACATTGTGGCTGTGATGTGCTTCAGTCTGGCTACATATCACTTTATGTATGTTGTTTTTTTATTGTAAGTATATGTCTGCTGTATGATAAAACAAATATGTCAAGTGTTATGTGTGAAAGGATTTGAACTTGAGGCAAATATCCCTCTGGGGACAATAAAGGAGGCCATCGCTGCAAAGTGGTCTCCATGATATGTAAAAATGAAAATGTTGTTGTAGGACTATAGCAAACACATTGTTGGAAAGTTCTCAACCACGACAGTATGTATGTCAGTCCGAAGAGGATACATTACTCCTGCTTTGAAATATTGACCTCTGAACCTTGAACCCAGTACATGTTTGAAGGCTTGTCATTTAGTCACAGAAGGTGCTACACCAGCTGTTATAGAAAGCTCTGGACCTTAGCTGTCATGTAGATATGGTCTCCAAAGTTGACCCATTGTAAACACTGTCAAATATGGTAATAAGCTATTTTGACCTATTTAACAATTTGATTTTTGAAATCTGATGGCACCAGTGTGTTCCCCATCCCCAAAAAACCCCATGGTGTATCCAAAATTCTACACTGCCAACTTCTAATTATGAGAAATATACCAATATATTTTAAAACTACAACTTCGACTAAAGACGCTGTCTGCAGTGAATGGGCTTCAACTACACTCAAAAAGTTCAAAACGGAACAACGTGTTGTTTCTGGTGACAAAACCACTGATTAAATGTGTACATTGAAGCGATACTGGCGTTATAAGTGGGATATGGGCTTCGCATGTGCCCCGCTCGGCCCATATCATAGTGTTCTGTCTTACAGCATACTGTAATGTTTCAACGGTAATAAGACCAAAATAATATTATTAAAATAATGAATGACACGATACATTTTAGGCATTTATTAGCTTGTACGACCACAAAAACAACACACATAGCTCAGACAAATACAAAAATTGAAGAGCATGTCAAGTGATTACAAAGCCCTGGTAGGGACTGACCCTGTGATACATGATGGGCAGCTATGTAGTGATTTGCAGTGGTGGTAGTGCAAAAGTTAACAGTGCTGGGATTTAATCAGTGCAAAGTAGGGCTGGACAATATATCGAAATTATTGAAATATTGCAAATGTATACTGTATATCGCGATATGCATAACGCGCTTGCAATAACTGGGGTCATGAACAAAATAAAAAGTTTTGTAGCTTTGATAAGTATCAGGATATATTTAATTCATACAGTGAAAACTAAGCAACATTTTATTTTTACATTTTATGATTCAATATTTTGAATTAAATAATGTAGGATAACCTGAAATCCTGTGGTTTACACTGATGTATAAATAACACTTCCTATGCTACAGTAAAACACTGATGTTGACTTTCACAAGTTATAAGGATGTTTTCTTGTCATAAAAAGAATGTGAAACACATGTAGGATATATCATTTTAAATATATTTTAAAGATAATTTAAGTTTATTTTACACACTTTAAGCATTATCGTATCGCATATCGCATTATTTAATGAATTATCCAACTTTTCTTCAATATCGCACAGCCCTAGTGCAAAGCTGTGCATGTTATTAAATATGACTATGGAAAAAACAAGAGAGCATAATAGTATTGCTTAACAAAACCAATACAAAGCAGATAAGATAAGTAGAACAGACACATATATTAAATTCAAAAGAAAAAAGTTTATACAAGCCAATGGAGAGTGGATACTAGACGATAGACAAAGTGATGTAATGTTTGGGGCAGGGAGAGACTCATGCTGAAAAGTCCATTTCTCCCCTACCCTTTTGTGAGACATTGAGTTGCTGGTTAGCCCTGGGTACAAAGAACCTCCTCAATGTTGAGCATGCAGAAGACTGCTTCTGCAAATTATCCTCAATTTGTTAAATGATTAACTCAAGCTCCATGCCAAACACAGAGCCAGCTTTCCTTACCAGCCTGTCCCAACAGCCCTCTTCTTAATGCTGCCTCCCCAGCACACAACAGAAAAAAAAGGACTCTGGCCATGAAAATACTGTTTAATCGTGCTCAGAGTCACTACTGGTATGGTATTCCTCAGAATCACTATCAAAGTTAATTTCTGTTTCAGTCAGAACTTGAACATAACAGTTCTTTGCATGCTTTGCCAGGCTGTTAATTGCTTGTTTGTTCTTCATCGTCAAGCTCTGTAGACCTTGGATCCCATCTTGAAGCAGGCCCGACATCTCGCCTTACATGTTAAAACAAATCGAGCCTTTATTAATTAGAAACTTTCAGCAATATTGTAATGTAAGCAAGTAAGTATAAGACAAAAACATACTGTACCTGATGTCACATTAGAAAGCTGGGATGACATGTGCTTCAGAGTGTCTGCACGGGTGCAAAGAGACTTCCAATGCTTGTTCATCTCTGCAATAAGAATCCTCTTCTCCTCCTCAAGTCTCCTTACTGCCATCACAATGTCGAACGCCTTCCTCTTCGTCCTTAGATCTACAAAGTCTGTAATATATAGATGAAACAAGTCAGTTGTACTTAAGATTAGTATTTAAAAAATTTCTGGGGTTACAATCGAGGCATGATAGATTTTGTGCCACTATGTGACTATTTCACATAGTCAACAGAATTGTGTACATACCACTAGGGATAGGTACCGAAACCCGGTACTAAACTGGCCCCGGTGCTTAATTATGAAAGACCGTAGTATCGATAAGATCTGATGCTATCGGTTCTGCTTTCAGTGCTGGAGAAAAAAATAAAAATAAATGTACTATGTATTCCTGCTTAATTATGTTATCGTGCACATTTTATCTCACCAAACATTTCTAATTTGCAATAATATTAAGACGTTTGTCTGTGAGATCTGCGAGACTCTATCTACGTCAGGTATGCTAACATCGTGTTGAATCAACGTTGTTCACATCATTTAAAATACATGTTCAATCTCCCTAATTGGTTTGCTTACCTTAAGTTGAAATACTGTTGATTTCTTTTGGGAGAAATGACATTATGCATTCAACATATTTTCTACTGGTTTTTAAAAGCCCAAATAAAGAAAAATCAGTATGTAAACATTTATTTGGCTAAATGCACAGCACTTCAAGTTAGTTTACAAAATAGCCTACATATAAATATAATATTTAGAAATTATATCCAGAAATTAATTTGTAATGATGAAATGGCACATAATTAACTTAATCATGTGAACATAGGTTCATTATCAAAGGTTAGCATTGGCCAATGGCCACATTTTGCAACCTTTTTATTATTATTATTTTTTTTTTTTTGAAAAAAGCTGCAGCTACTATGAACCAATCAACTCCTCCTAATACCTCTGGTCCAAAACAAGCCCAAAGCCCCTTCACCCTAGCAGCTAGTGGGAGGATGCCTGAGGAGAGGGTGAACAACTGCCACTTAGCCTTGACCAAATTCATAGTGAAAGGCCTACACCCCTTTGCAACAGTGGAGTTCAACGGTTTTAGGTAACAGTCTGTCAGTATACATTACACAGTATATAGTTATATTAATTTTTAGGATATAGATGCATTATAAAAAGGGTTGTATTTCAGCTCCATCATGCCACAATACAATAAACAACAACACAATTTAATAATGATAAAATAACAAATTATAATTGTTTTTACTGTAGGGAAATGTGCAGGTGTTGAAAAGGCCAATGTGATCAGTGAGCTGAAAGATGTGCCAAAGTTGGCCATCACATCAGATGGGTGGACCAGCCTCCGGCAAGATCACTATCTCACAGTTAACAGTGCACTACACAAGCCAGGGCAGTGTAAAACAGAAGGTCCTCCACACCAGGGCAGTGCACAAATCCCAAACTGGCGAAGTAGTGGCCGAGGAGATTGCAGACATCCTGGAAGAGTAAATAGATAGATAGATCTGAGCAAGATTGTAGCTGTGACTGTTGATAATGCTAGCAATATGGAGATTGCTATCAAGAAGCTACAGATCCTAAAAATAGGATGTTTTGCACATACATTGAATCTGGCTGCACAGAAAATTTACAAAATTGCATCCATTGATAAATGGGCAGCCCGAATCAGAGCAGTGGTCGTGTGGTTCAAGAGATCCTCCATGTCTAAAACGGTGTTGACATAAAAGCAACAGCTCCTTGGTAAGTTGAATCTATTATTATAAGTGTTATTTTGAAATTCACACATCTAAACTATATAATTCAATATTCAAGTGTGTGCTAAATAAATGTGTGTGTTGTTTTTTGTTGTTCTTGCAGGCCTTCCACAACACTCACTCATCCTGGATGTCAAGACCAGGTGGAACTCTCTATATCTAATGATAGAGAGATTTATGGAGCAGTTTCCAGCAATCCAAGCAGCAGCCTTGGACCCACGGCTGCGAAAAGCATTGTCCAAGGACAACCTGGACCGTCTGAAAGATGAGGACTTCCATAACGCTGAGGAGTTTGTCCAGATCATGAGAATCCTCTATACATCAACATTGTGTGTGTCATGTGAAAAGAATACCACCTGTGGACAGATCTTACTCTTCCTTCAAAAACTGGAAGAACATCTTATTCTGAAGGATGAGGATACAATGTTTGTGCCATCAATCAAAGAGAAGGTGTGGGAGAACCTCTCCCAGCGATATCAGAATGATGACATTCAAGCCTTCCTGCATGAGGCCACAGCAATGAACCCCAGATTCAAAGGGAGGTTAGTCAGTGATGCAGCTTGGGACAGACTGAGGATGAAAGCTATTGACACTGTGACAGGACTAACAACAGAGCTGGAACAGACAGAAACAGAGCACCAGCAAAAGGATGAGTCATCTGAAGGAGAAGGTGAGGAAATGGAGGAGACAATACCTCCATTTCAGAAAAAAAGCAGTGCCTTGGAGGAGCTGTTCTCAGAGGAGGACAGGAAATTGAGGTTGACCATCCAACAGGATACCTCGGCCCTCACCCTTAGCGAACGTGTTGGCCAAAAGGTTGAGGTCTACAAAAGCCTGCCTACCATTCCTATGGCTGAAGATCCTGTGTTGTGGTGGTGGAAGAAGAGAGCTGTTCTGCCCCTCCTCACAAATGTTGCAACAGGCTACCTCTGTGCTCAAGCCTCCTCCACCCCAAGTGAAAGGGTGTTTTCAACTGCAGGGAACACATTAAGCCAGGAAAGGTCCCGGCTTTTGCCAGAAAAGGCAAATATGTTAATCTTTCTTCAGAAGAATGGCTAAAGAGTCCTTTTGTAGCCTACCTACATGTTGTGGAAATTCAATGAAGTACTCAGAGTCAGTAATATCAGAGAAGGTAGATTTAATTTTTACTTGCTGCAAGGACTCGTCTCACACATACAGCAGAGTATGCATGAGAGGAGTGAGTAGCTAGTCTCTCTCACTCTCTATTTATACTTAACATCTTAATGCTTTGCACACACTTTACGTTCACACCTTTGTCAAAACATCATTCGCTTAGCACGGCTTGTGGTTTCTGTTAACTGCCCTTTGTTAGTGAGAAGTCCATCTTGTCACCCTAATTTCTTAGAACTAAGCTCCTCTACGGCCCTTTCAGCAGACAGCCACATCCTGTTGTTCTGCCTTGAGCAGTTACAGAGAAAATGTCATGAGAGACACTATAATATGAACACTTATAACTTCTTAATGCCTTATGCCCATAAGCTTAACAAAAAGAAAATAAAAGATAAAAATTTCCATTACATTCCACTCTTTGTCCGAATGACATTTTATCCAATTCTAACTCTGGTTTCCCTTTTCATTAGAATCTTCATTACCAGTGGTTTTCTTCGTCACCTGAATCCTCATCTGGCCTATATGCGGGATTCCCAGTACCATCGCCAACACCCAAGGCGATTTAGGGGCCATATTAAGACTGGTTTCTTTCTCTCTACTGTCACGCTCCCTTGTGTTTCGTCTACACTTGGCACCCACCCTTTTGTAGTTAATACTAAGACCACTTTTGTGTATTCTCCTTCCCCACAGTCAGTTATAGTCTCTTTAGCAACAGCTATAACAGCCGGATCATTTAGCACTGCTTGTCTGGCCTGGATCTCGAAGTTTTGTTGTTCCCTTCTGGTGGCTCCTGGGTTGCTCCTTGGGATGGGCCAGTTGGGGTGGAGGTCGAACTGTCCTGCCTGTCCTCGGTATCCTCGTCCCCAGGGTTTCCAGCTCCCTGTAAGCTCTCGTCGGGGCCTGGCACCCTTTTGCAGTGGTTTACGTGAATCCAGGTTGCTCTCTCAGCTACCTTGACTGCAGTTCTGGTGGTCAGCAACACCAGGAACGGTCCGTTCCACCTTTCCGCTTTCCACGTTCGCCTTCTGCAGTCCTTAACCACGACCCAGTCTCCTGGCTCGATCCTGTGGGGTGGCCTCCCCCAGAGTATTTCATATGGTGTCAGGCACATCACAGGTCTTACCCTCATTCTCATGTACATTAATGCCACTGGGAGAGCATCAGTCCACCCCACGCCAGTTTCAGCCATTATCTTTGCTAATTTTGATTTTAGAGTCCCATTTTCCCTCTCCACTGCCCCTCCAGAGGTTGGCTTATAGGCACAGTGATGTGTGAGGTTTATTTTTAGCTGTTCCCCCAATTGTCTTATAGCTGAATTAACAAAATGTGCCCCATTGTCACTTGATATCTTTTGGGGTATTCCCCACCTTGGAACTATTTCTTTTAGTAACATTTTTGCTACCCCCGTTGAGTCTGCCTTAGTGGTGGGCATTGCCTCCACCCATTTGGAGAACATGTCCACCATGACCAGACAGTACTTTTTACCTTTGTGTGGGGTCAGTTCTATGTAGTCCGTTATGACGTGTGCCATTGGTTCGCCTGGCGTAGGATGGCTTGCTCTCTCCACTCTTTCAGCCCTTCCTGTGTTGTACCTGGCACATGTCACACATTTCTCGCAATATTTTCCTGCCGCTGTGGAAAACCCTTTTGTGAAAAATGACTCATTAATACTGTTAAGCATAGCCCCTTTGAGTCTTTTGAACAAAAGGCGTTTTTCCAATCAGATAGATCTTGGGGGGTGGCCCATTTTTGCATATCAGTTAGACTAAGAGTGTCATCTGTGTTGAATGTGCTTTTTTAGCATGTGTGATGACAGTGGCATGGAGCATGCAGCTTTTGCAGCTTTGTCTGCTCTGTCATTTCCTTTGCCAATGTCATCTTTTGCACCAGTATGTGCAGCACATTTCATGACTGATATTTGTTTTGGTAATAAAATTGCTTCCAGTAGGGCTGCTACTTTCCTATGGTGTAATATTGGTTTTCCGTCAGCTTTCAGAAATTGTCTTTGTTTCCATAATGCCCCAAAGTCATGCACTACCCCGAACGCGTATCTGCTATCCGTGTAGATGTTTACTGTTTTATTTTTAGCGAGCTCGCAGGCGCGTGTTAGGGCTGTTAGTTCTGCCGCTTGCGCAGACAGTGGTCCTAGGGGGCCACTTTCCACCACCCCATGGTCTGACACTACTGCATATCCGGATACAGTCGTGTTATTTGCTTTGGTGGAGCTTCCATCTACATAAAACGTGCAGTCTGGGTTAGTAAGCGGTGTGTCCTGTAAATCAGGGCGCGGCGTGCACATGACAGACAGGACGGACAGACAGTCATGGCCCTCCCCGTCTTCAGGGAGCGGCATGAGTGTAGCTGGGTTAATTGTGGTGCAGCGTTTTAGTGTTTTTTATATGCTGCACATTGCTCAGAGTAATAGATGCCTGTGTCATGAGTCTCAGTCCAGTCAGTGGCTTCACTACACCCTTTTACGAAGGGTCCTAAATCTTTCCATTCATCCATCCTGCCTTTTGCTAGGGACAGATGTGGAACCGCATTCTCAACTCTGTACACTGACTGTGCTTCTTCGGTCAGAGTCACCTGCACTGTACACTTATGTTCTTTCCAATATGCATTAGTCAAAGTTATTTCATCTGACTGCCTCCCTGCCCAAATTCCTTCATATTCGGTGTCCGTTGTCCACGTCACATTTGCTGTGACATGCACATCGGAGACTTTCTGGAAATCACTATTTACACACACCATCATGGCAAATTCCTGTAAATCTGACCCTTTCGGCCATACCCATTCATAAACTGTCATTTTTGGCTCTTTGGCACATCGTACATTCATTCCTTCAGTATCACAGTCTATTTTGATCCCTAATTTACACATTACATCTCTTCCTAATAAATTCCAGGGGCATTGATCACTGACCAGCATTTTTGTTTCACATTGTTTACCACAGAAAGAGATTTTCACTGGACGGGTGAAGGGTTCTCTTAACACTTCACCCGAGGCTACAATGCTGTCTTCATATTCATTACTTATTATTATGCCCCTTGGTAGTTCAGATCTCTTAATTACTGTAATAGCAGCCCCGGTATCCACTAAGAATTTTACTTTTGTGTTATTTACATCAATCATTATCCAGGGGTTGCTAACATCAGTTTTCATCATGCGTAAGCTTTCTTCATTGCAAAGAGCAGGAAATAAAAGATCGGTACTCACCCCCTCCTCCTGTTTCCCACCTGGTCAGTCTGCATGTCGCTTTTGCTGGTGTTGATTTCCCCCTCCCTCGTTGGGGCATTTAGCCTTCCAATGACCCATTTGTCCGCAAATAAAACATTGTCCGTCGTTCCTTTGTCCCGTCCATCTTGCTCCTCCTCTTCCTCTGCCTCTTTTCCAGTCCTTTTGTATTTGGACTTCACTTTCCAGGTTGGTGAGGTGCAGGGCTCGTACCTTCTTTTCCATCTTGTCCTTGTCGTCGTTTAGCTGGTTCTCTTTATGTCGGGCGTGACGCATCACACAATCCAAGGATTCCGTTTCATACCCCACACAGGACGATAGGACACCTTTCTTTATTTCAGGGAGCAGTCCTTGTAGGAGATGGACCTTCAGGTGAGCTTCGTACGCTGGATTTGGAACGGTCCCAGCTCTCTTCGGGACTCCTCCGTGATGGTCAAAGACCTCGGTGAGTCTGTTGAGGTAGTCATCAACGCTTTCATTTGATTTTTGGTTTGCAAGTGTTGAGTTTACCTGGATTGGCTGGAGTGGTGAAAGTCTCTTTTATCTTTTGACAGAATTCGTCAACAGCAGCTTTGTAGTCGTTTTCCGTGTCCCATTCGACCCTGTCGCGTCAGACGCTTACCATCCATTTCCCTTCCATTTTCCGGCCTGCGCTCAGTCCGTTCTTTTTGATGAATATCTTTTTGGCTTCTTCCGCGGTGGGGCTGCATTCCTTGCAGAACTCCTTGTTGCTTCACTCAGAACCAGAGTCGATTCCTGGAAGACTGGCACCTATTTCTGCAATCTCAGAGGGACTCCATTGTCTTTGTACGTACATAACACCATCAGAACCACTTACTTGAACATATGGAGCTCGAGCTGATTCTCCCGGTTCCTCCTTGTTGACCAGTTTGTGGCTCTTTAAGTCGTAAGGTCCTTTCTTTTCTTCTTTCCATTCATCTTCGGATGATTTCTTTGATTCTGGGTCTGGTAGTTTTGGGTAGAGGCCAGACGAGGAGGAAGACGGCGGCTGTTGTGCTCGTTCTTCCTGGTTTGGTCTTTGTCTATTCGGATTATAGGGAGGGGGTCGGTCGTCTTCCTCCAGGTGGGTTTTGAGGAGTCGGGAGTTCGTACCTGGAAAAGAAGACTGAGAGAGAGAGTTCCCAGGTGGCCAGTCTGGGTAGGGATCATAAGGATCCCTGTGTTTACGTCTGGCTCCCAACATAGTTTGAGGTTTCTTTTCTTTTGGGGGAGAATAAGGACAACCTGGTAATTCTTTGGAGAGTGAGGCTTTTAATTTGGTGCTTGCCTCCTCCACGAACATATCTATTGTTTCTAAAATTTCTGACAAGGGCGGATCCCCCTTTCTTGGTCTTAGTTTATCTGCCAATTCTCGTCTCAATCTTTGATTTCCAGAGACACTAAAACCTATGGTATACCCTTTTCCTTTTAACCATTTTACATGTTCTAATCATTTTACCCCATATTTTCTCACGAGAAATTTCTCATCCTTCTCTGATAAACCACTCTCAGTATTATGCCTGGGCTTTTCGCCCCTTTCTTTTTCTTGAGAGTTCCCCATTCTTACAGACGGATACTATTTTTCTGAGTAATTTTAATTATTATCACAGGCGGATACATTCCTCTGAATAACTTTAAGACTTATAATTTCATCACAGGCGGATACATTCCTCTGAATAACTTTAAGACTTATAATTTCATCACAGGCGGATACATTCCTCTGAGTAACTTTAAGTACTTTATCACAGGCGGATACCATTCCTCTGAGTAACTTTGATTCTTATCACAGGCGGATACATTCCTCTGAGTAATTTTAAGACGTGCACTTTTCTAGCGTATTACCCGACGCCCTGCTCCCTTTCTGATTTGTCTGCGTGTTACCCGACGCCCGGCTCCCTTTCTGATTTGTCTAGCGTGTTACCCGACGCCCTGCTCCCTTTCTGATTTGTCTAGCGCGTTACCCGACGCCCTGCTCCCTTTCTGATTTGTCTAGCGCGTTACCCAACGCCCTGCTCCCTTTTTTGATAATAGTTAAAATCACTTTACCGTTGTATTCCTTAATTCCACGGGTTCTTTCTTGGGATGCCGTTTCCCAGGGAAATCCAACTCCCACTTCCCTCAGAGGGGGGTTTGGGTCATCACCAGTTTTAGTTGATGAGCTGATCAGGCCGTTGTCTCTCCCTTAGGATTGGCATCCCATCCTCGTCGCCATTCTGTTGTGGAAATTCAATGAAGTACTCAGAGTCAGTAATATCAGAGAAGGTAGATTTAATTTTTACTTGCTGCAAGGACTCGTCTCACACATACAGCAGAGTATGCATGAGAGGAGTGAGTAGCTAGTCTCTCTCACTCTCTATTTATACTTAACATCTTAATGCTTTGCACACACTTTACGTTCACACCTTTGTCAAAACATCATTCGCTTAGCACGGCTTGTGGTTTCTGTTAACTGCCCTTTGTTAGTGAGAAGTCCATCTTGTCACCCTAATTTCTTAGAACTAAGCTCCTCTACGGCCCTTTCAGCAGACAGCCACATCCTGTTGTTCTGCCTTGAGCAGTTACAGAGAAAATGTCATGAGAGACACTATAATATGAACACTTATAACTTCTTAATGCCTTATGCCCATAAGCTTAACAAAAAGAAAATAAAAGATAAAAATTTCCATTACACTACATGCCCCACCCGTGTTGCTTCGTACCACTGTATGTTCTTTTACAGAAAAATATAGTTTATTTAATTTGTTTTACATTCATTTGTTTTTTATATAATAGTTATTTCTTCAAACATGGCTGTTTCACTATAAATAATTGTTTTATTAATTTTACATTAAAAAAATAAAGCAATGTTAATTCTGTTCTCAATTTGTTCTTAAAAAAAACACACACACACACAACACAAAGTACCGATAAGAATACCGTTAAAGTACCGGACCCTTAAGCAGTATCGTTAAGAGTAGTAATACCGTTAAAACCTTAACGATACCCATCCCTACATACCACCGTGTGTAAGCTGCCATGGCCAAACAATCTCGTCAGATAGAATGGTGTCTAAGGTCAGATGTTCTGCATTAGGAACCAAGGTGTTATACTTTTCCACTACAGAAAGTAATTTTTTTTTCCTCCCTGATCTTTCGGCGGATCCGGGCACGTCCTTTGCATCTGTCATTATCTTTATAAAGACGCTGGGACCTCCTCATTTGCCACCAGCTCCTCAATTCGCCTGGCTACAGCGGCAAGATCAGCAGCGTTTGGGGATGTGGTTACTGAGAGGAAGAAATGAAGAGATAAGAAATATACTTGATTCCATGAAAAAACATTATTTCTGGAGTATGAGTAAAATAAAGCCTAACCAATATTTTCATATTTCTCTGTAACTGAGGCTACACTTGTAGCTAAGGTTGAGTATTGTTAGGTTGGTTAGGTTCTATATTGTCCCCATGGGGATAATCTTTTCCACACGTCATCAGCAATCAGTATGTGCTCTTAGACTACGATTACAATGACTACTTTGGAATTGAGGCCAAGCTTAGTCAGAAGTGATGCATCAAGCAGCATATCAAACAGTATAAGACAGTATATTCTACCTTCTGCCCACTATCAATGATCCAGCTCTCCAATTGATTGTCTGTGATGTCCATTTCCATTTTCATGGCCTCCAGGTTATGCAACTGGCATTGCAGGGCTACTGTGGCCTTCAAACACAAATGACAATGAGAGAAATGCCTACATCTTTGACTATTGTTGGTAAGGATTGTCAAGTACCTTCACTATTAGAAAACCACATACAACACTGATTAAACATGCAGTATATTCGTATATACGTGGACAATCAATATACCGGTGTATGTGGTACGAAAATTTAATATTTTATATTAAGACTCTGAAAAATACAATTGACACTACACATGAAACCATCCGTATATTCTATTGTATTCAAGAATATCTGGGCAAGTCTTTCCTATATTTTTGAGATATATGCCACTTTATTTTACAATATCGCTATGAATGTTGCATAAGGGAAAACTGGTGTCTGTACCTTTCAGATATCGGCGGGCAAGGGTGGAAGCCAAGTTGTCAAACTTTGGTTGGTTCCAGCGCATGGCCATGACCGTCAGCATGTCTATGCGTGCTGCAAAAATAAAAAATATGAGATTATCACCCTTCTTTCCAGTAGCAGTAGGAGAAGAAACTGAGTGTGCAGACTTGTTAGGTACCACAAACTTTTGCAAGATAATAACTTACAGTATAGTACTATGGTACTAATCTGCTGTCTTGTGCCATTTGATTACTGTCCCATGTAGGGCTTGGTATCGTTAAAAGTAATTTGATACCGATACCTTGACTTCGATACCGGTTCCTGAACGATACTTTTTCCGATACCAATTTTATGAAAAAAATATTTATAAATCCGTTTTAACAACATTACATTAAAAAATTAATTGGTTACATTTTTCAGTTTGATGACTTTTTTACACTTAAAATCACGGCTGACACAGTTTTAATTTTCTGAGTTTTAATGACAAATACCTGACAACATCTCATCTGACAGAGGACTGTGCCGTGCTGACTGCGTTATTCACTTATTTTGAAATCAACACTGAAACTAAAAAGTGGAATGGAGTTTAATTTATTAAGGCATTCCTCAAGTCGAATGGACAATTTGACTGACGGCGCTCTGAAAAGTGAACAGACATTATGCGCTGAATTAGAGACAGTAAAATTGAAAGTGGGTGGGTCCTGTCCCACCCATATACAATGGGTACATGGTACCATATTTTCCATCTATGTGGGTTATGACGCTTACACACACACACACACACACACACCACGTCTTTTTGAGCAACCGCGTAAACTAGTGTTTTTCCGCCACAGCTAATAATGCCGCATGCACTGACGGTTACGAGATTAACCCCTTAGTTATCTAAATTTGGTACCGAAAAACAAGACGAGTTTCGATACTCGATAGTATTGAGGCAATTCGGTCGGTACCTAAAAAGTATCGAACTCAATAACCAGCCCTAGTCCCATGAAAGGGTTAGTAGTTAAATAGCACAGGATAGTGAAATAGTAGCATGAAACAATGGCGCAGGACAGTAGGCAAATGGCAAAGAGCACTATGGCAGGACAGTAGGTGAATGGTACTCTGACGTGTATTTTTTTTTTTAATCACACTGCCCCTCCTTATTATCCTCCCTTCAAATAAAATAGGATGATGGTATTATAATCGATCCATCCATTTGTGTTGAATATTCTGAGCTTTATATTTTCAGAGTCAACATATATACATGAGCTCAAAGTGGCTCACCATTGTCATCAGGATCAAAATGTACTGGTTACCTTACCTGCTTTTGACATGTGCTTTGTGGTAGAGCCCTGCGCGGGACTGTTTTCTTAAACCCGCACCCGCCCGCTCCCGCTGAATGTTTGACCAGGACCGCCCGCTCCCGCAACCTGTGTGTTCCAGTCCCGCCCGCGCCCGCAATGTTTGTGTCCACTCCCGCCCGCTCCCGCGGACTTTATCTCACGGCTTGTGAAAAATGTAGCTACATATACTCAGACTAAATATTCGTTCAAGTTAACATCCAAAATAACAGACTTTAAACATGATTGTGTTTAAATAAGATGAAGTAACCAATGCTAAACCAAAGTACCACACATGAAAAACATTGTGTAGGCATATTTTTTTATTAGGGTTGAAAACATTAGGCCTAATTGTTCAAACAAATCCACAACTAGCGCCACCTCAGTTTTTAGGCTAGTGCGTACTTGGAAATAAGTTACCCTAACACAGAGAACTTTGAAAATAGACTATATAATTCTAACAAATTAAATACAAAACAAAATAAATAGAATGCTATGCTTCGGAAAAAAAAACTTACAGATTTTACATTATACAGTTGTGTTCAAAATTATTCAACCCCCCAATGCTGTAAATGGTTTTAGAGAATTTAGAGTACATTTGTAATTGAATTCAGAATGAAATCCTACAAGGACTTCTTAAAGAAGCATATGCAACTAAAATGACATCAATTGGTTTTGTAATACAGTAGTAAATGTTTCTTTTGTGAATTCTTCATTGACACAATTATTCAACCCCTTAAAGACTACCACTCTGAAGAACAGAGGTCCATTGAAGTGTTTTCAATCAGGTATTGAAAGCACCTGTGGATGTCAGGGAGCAGCAATAAAGCCTAATAAGCACCAATTAGGCAGCTTTAAAATGACTGTGATACTCAGCTCCTTCTAGACATTTACTGGTGTGGTTACAAACATGGTGAAGTCAAGAGAATGGTCCAGGAAGACAAGAGAAGAGGTGATTACTCTTCACAGGAAGGGCAATGGCTATAAGAAGATTGCAAAGATGTTAAACATACCAAGAGACACCATAGGAAGCATCATTCGCAAATTCAAGGCAAAGGGCACTGTTGAAACGCTACCTGGTCGTGGCAGAAAGAAGATGCTGACTTCGACTGCTGTGCGCTACCTGAAGCGTAGAGTGGAGAAAAGTCCCTGTGTGACTGCTGAGGAACTGAGAAAAGATTTGTCAGATGTAGGTACTGAAGTTTCTGCTCAGACAATACGGCGCACCCTGCGTAATGAAGGCCTCCATGCCAGAACTCCCAGGCGCACCCCCTTGCTGTCTCCAAAGAATAAGAAGAGTCGACTGCAGTATGCCAAAAGTCATGTGGACAAACCACAGAAGTTTTGGGATAGTGTTCTGTGGACTGATGAAACAAAATTAGAACTGTTTGGGCCCATGGATCAACGCTATGTTTGGAGGAGGAAGAACAAGGCCTATGAAGAAAAGAACACCTTGCCTACTGTGAAGCATGGCGGGGGGTCAATCATGCTTTGGGGCTGTTTTGCTTCTGCAGGTACTGGGAAGCTTCAGCGTGTGCAAGGTACCATGAATTCTCTTCAGTACCAGGAGATATTGGAGGACAATGTGATGCAGTCCGTCACAAACCTGAGGCTTGGGAGACGTTGGACCTTTCAACAGGACAATGATCCCAAGCATACCTCCAAGTCCACTAGAGCATGGTTGCAGATTAAAGGCTGGAACATTTTGAAATGGCCATCGCAGTCACCAGACTTAAATCCGATTGAGAACCTCTGGTGGGACTTAAAGAAAGTAGTTGCAGTGCGCAAGCCTAAGAATGTGACTGAACTGGAGGCTTTTGCCCATGATGAATGGGCGAAGATACCCGTAGCTCGCTGCAAGACACTTGTGTCAAGCTATGCTTCACGTTTAAAAGCTGTTATAACTGTAAAAGGATGTTGTACTAAGTATTAAGATTGAATGTCACTTGGGGGTTGAATAAAACTGATAATGATGTGAGCAGAGAAAAGACATTTGTGGTTATTTCATTATAAATGTTATGTTATATTTGTCTGACCTACACGTGCCTCTTTGATTTAATTGTAAGCAGGATGACTGAATGATCAAAATCAATGTCAAACCGGCCAAAACAATCAATTTCAGTGGGGATTGAATAATTTTGAACACAACTGTAGCTTGCTTAACAAGTGCAGGTATGTCGCCTGAGGGCAGAGGTGCCAGATTTATGTCCGTTATAAACGAACACTTTTGCACATTTATCGCAATTATTGAAATTTAACTCTTTCCCTTTTTTGTCAGTGACAATTGAGAATTACTTCCATATGTCTGACTTGCCTTGTTTTACTTTGGTCAAGTAAACTGCCGCTTTAATTTTCTTCTCAACTTCTTGTGTTGACTCCATTTCTACTCTACGCGAAATCCCACCATTCCCCGCGGGTCTCCCGCTCGATTTTCTGACCGCCCGCAGCAGGGGTAAAACCGCCCGCTCCCGCGAGATTTGCGTTGGGTCCCGCGGGTCCCGCGGGAGCCCAAACCCAATGCAGCCCTCTACTTTGTGGTAACAGCAATCCTTGAGAGGAAGGCGTTGCACTGCTCCACCTCTTCCCCAAGAGTCGAACCAGCCCCCTCCTGATACGCTCCACTCCATTTTACCTTTAAAAAATAAAACAAAAAACAAAACCTAAGTGGAAACAATCTTATGCAGGGTTTTCAGGGAAAGAAAATGTCATGGACAATCCTTTTTTCTCACCTCACATTTGAAATCATGAGCTTTGGCATGAAAAACAGAAAGAAATGGCCTCATGGTGAGGAGATCCTGAAGCTCAGGGCATTTCTCTGTCACTCTCCGGAGGTAAGGCCAGTACTTGCATGCCACATCCATGGCGAAAAATGTCACTTGCTTACAGGTCATTTGCTTTTGGAGGTACAGGGGGTAGGCAAAAATCTCCCCCCTGAACATATTGAGGGCACGAAGGAGAACCCCATGACGACATACAGCGAGTTCCAGGCCCTCCTCGTCTGTTTTTCCTGAGGACTTCTGAGACGTTTCGCGTGCCGCTGACCACTGGCCTCCACAGACACCTCTTCCAGAGACCTAAAACATGGAAGATGGTTAATAGTCCAAACTTGTTCAAACAAAGTACTCTATAGGACGTGGTGTTTTATAGGTATATATAATGTAGTTGTGCAAGTTTACATGACTGGTTGAGGTATGGACATGGTCCACAAATCTTGCGACGTCATCATCATTCGCGATGAACACGCCATCAAAGATGGCCTGTTCCTCCGATCTAAATAAAAGAGATACATATTAACTTTAAATATTCATATGATTTTCAATTCACAGCAGTTGCTTTCAAAGTAATGAACCGTCAATGCACACACAGGATTTTGTAAATACCTTGCTTCACTCTTGAATCTGTAGTGCTTGCGGTTTCCATCAACAGAAACTGCAAGCATGTCTGGGCTGCATGCTGGGCAGTCAAAGTGGTCCTCCTGGCATAATTTTTCCACTTCGAATCGGACAGCTTCCCACTCCAAGAAGCTTTTCCGGAAGCTGTCTGCTGTGATGTTACCGCTCTGTTTCAAAAGAGTTCAGCAAAAGAGTTCAGTAAAAGAGAACAGTAAAACAGATCAAATTAAATATGTACTGCACTGAAGTAAAATGCTCTAAATGGATACATTTCGGAATGTAAATACATGATATTGGGGAGAAGATGTCAAAGTCTGTAGCCAATGGAGTTGAAGTTGAGATCTTCAGAATGACCTGTTTTTTCATAAATGTTTCAGTGCAAACTGCAAGACTGATGAGAGAACATGAGTTTATGGTTGTTTATAAAGGGTCTAAATTTAACAACTTTTTTCCTAAACAGTCCAAATGTTCATGTGTACTTTCAATCATCATCATCATCATGCCCTCATAGTATTATTTATTGAGTTACACAGTTATTACCACAAATACGTACACGGCCAAAGCGAACAGTGCGTTGATCCAGCATTCTAAGAAATGCTTGGCTAGACATCCCTGGTGCTGCCATCTTCAGCTCTTCAAAAGAAAAAAGGACATCTGTTGAGTACACAGTTGAATGGTGAGAAGTGGCAGGCCAGTAGTGATTACTGATCAGGCCATCCACTCCAGGACTCCAAGTGGCTTCACATGCCTTGCATCTAATCTGAGGCAATCTGAGATTATATCGCCCTGGAAAAAGAAGGAAATATATACTCACAGTTCATTTTGACAGACGCAAACTGTGTCATTCTGACAACTGATATGGGAACCTTTGACTAAGGATGGACCAGGAGGACACTTCTACAAACATGTTGTAAGGCACTCTATTGGAAGTCACACTTTTGTCAGGCAAATTAACTATCCCCATTCAAACAAAGGTTAACTGTTTTCCTCCACATAGGTGGGCCCAGACAATCTAATCAACACACAACCTATTGAATTGGATTTCCAGCCATGATAAAGAAAATTTCTGGATATGTGTTCCACAATGTAACATGTATGAATGTAACATAATCATGATTTTTATATGTTCATAGTTGTGACAAAGTGAGAGGGAGTATATACGAGGTGTGATCAGCAAATACCTGTGGCTGAAATTCTGCAGACACTTCTACAGAAGTAACCCCCACCCCACCCATAAAGTTCTTCTTACCATTCATTGTAACCACAACTATGGACTGTCCTGCGATGACACTGGACGATCCTTGTAGACAATCGCATATTGTCTCTGGCATCTCCAAAGGTACAAGACGCTCTTGAAAAAAACAACAACATGGATGAGAATTAAAGAATAACGTATTTATTTATGTGACTTTCAAAAACTACAACTTACCACACTGGGTTAGAACCCTCTCCACAACACAAGTTGTGGGAGGCAACGGATGAAAAAATCCAAGTGTCATTGAATCCCTGTTGTGAAACACTTGACCTTGGTGGACCCTGACATCACACTGGCCACAGAGGAATGGGTGTGGTCGGCAGTCACAACAACGGATAACGGCTGGACTGTTTCCACAATGTTGGCAGATCCGAGTTGCCGCATGATGTCCAGCCACCATGGTGTTGACCAGTCGGGGTCTCTCTTTCTCCCACCACCCTGATATGAGGCTCTTTCGGGTCGACCAGTCTGTTGAGGTTTGAGGTGGTATTTCATCCTCATGTATGTCCTTACCCAGAGAGCATTTAAGATCTTGAAGCAAGGACTCTGTTAAAACAATGCACAATATTGAAAAACTGTAGTAATAATAAATATTAACATACTAAATGAACATATTGTTTTGAACCAGTGTAGTCAAAATAAAGAACACACCTGCAGTAACGGAAGGAAAGTCACTGGTCACTTCCCCACTGGTTTCCGGAGCCCTGACATGAGAGACACCTGTCTTCCGACTCTGGCTGAGACTGGGACCTGCTGTAGCAAAAAAGCTGTTGCTTTTTACACTCAATGAAACAAACTTTACCTGAAGCTAGGCACAGGTATGTAATAATAACCTCAGATATGTTCTAATTCAGACCTATGACTTGTGATCATTTTGTATACCATTTCAAGATGCAAAACTAGATCTGGAGATAAAGTCTACAATTTAATACACATGAATGTAAAAAAAAATCTGACCTCCTCGTTTTCGGGATGATCTGGGCCTGCCGTAAATAATGTTTCCATCACTGTCCCTCTTAATACACTTAACCTCTTGCTTCCTGTTTGATGGCTGGCTGGTGGATAGATGACTGATGGAAGGCTGAGTGGTGGATGGTTCTGCTTTCTGGTGCATGCTAATGTGCTGTTCAAGCTCTCGGAGGTGAGCCTGATATGCAGCCTGATTGACAAGGTCACTAATCTCCTTCTGGCGATGGTCCATCTCAGGATCGGACACGGCACACAATATAAACACACTATAAACACACAAGGACAAACGAAAACAAACAAAAACACCACTCAAAGGGGAGGGAGGAGAGACAAACCTCAAGAGAGAGAGAAAAAACACAATACAACAGTAGAGAAAGTAACAAGACAAAGGTGGCTCTTAAAAGAGCCTTTTTAAAAAAAAATACAAAAATAAGTTGCTGCTAATAAGTATTAAGATGAGGGATGAGATTAAGGAACCTGCAGAGAAAGAGAACAACAAACCAAAATAGAATAGATCAACAAACTACATATTACAATATAAATAACTACTAGGCTAAGACGTCTAATATAATAATATATATATATATAATATATAATAATAATGTCTAATGCTCCTCTTATTTATTCATGCAATCACAATATCATAAAAAATGAATGACTTTAAAAAGAAGTCATTGTGTGAGCAAGGGTTCTTCTATCATTATATTTTTAACACATCCTTTTGTTCTGACTTAATTCAAATTGATAAACAAACAGGAATAACGTGATCAGGGTACTTGTAAACTTTGATTTGCCAGACTTAAAACCGTTAAAAACCTTATTTGACTGTTGTAGGCTACTTACCGTGGTGGAATCACGATGGTTTCTGGGATCGTCGCACACAGTGTGACGCATTGCACAAAATTGCGCCAAAATATCAATCATAATGAAAAAGTACAGTCTTAATATTTTATATCCTTGCTCGAACATTTAAAAGAATCAGCATGAATGTCTGAGTTAAGGAAACACGGGAATATGTAGCCATTACATTAAAACACATCACTTCCCAGCATGCATCCACCTCTTTGCCAGGCTGCGGATGGCCATATAATATTAATACAAACATTTCTGCAGTATGCTATTTAATTTATCACAACTTCATAATCAGTACTGAGAAAGAAATATCCATATAGTATAATAGTCATAATATCCATACAGAATTCTAGGACAGAGTCCTGGTGTTGTTTACCCATAGCGACGGTTGCTATATGGATGAGAGACGCAACCAAATAAAAAAAGAAAGGAAAAAAGTACAATTATAAAATATCTCACCTAAATGAAGACATGAGGGACTACCATGTGGGGGAAGGGCGATCTCAGTCAGGCGGTGGGGGAAGGGCGGGCTGCTTGACCTTGTAAAAGTGTTTTAAAAACGCATGGCCACAACAGATTTATACATCATTGGAGAAGCACTTCTGATTAACTCTCTATCTGTCAGTCTCTGGAGTTCATCTCACTCCACTGAAGTCTCCGCGCTGCTGTGGGGGAAGGGCGATCTCAGTAAGGCGGTGGGGGAAGGGCGGGCTGAGCGAGAGCGATCAGAGGCTCTGGGGGAGGGGTGCGAGTCACAGCAGACTGTCAGTTCTCAATTAGGGTTTGACATCCAATGGCTTTTAAAATCAAAGTTAGAACAAAATAAATCTGTACAATCAGACATGTAAACGTGCTAGCTTGATTCATGATTCTTTTAAACACTTTTTGTACTATATGTAACTGCTCTCTTGCTCGCTCTCTCTCTCTCTCTCATAATATTTGCTGTAACTGTCCCCCTCTATCTCCAGAATTTCAGCAGGAAACTTACAGACTCATATTCTCTCATGCAGTTACAGAAGCAGCATTTGGACTGTGCCACTTCTGCACGAGATGAGAACACATTTTAAGAGTTTCTTGGGTCAAGAAAACACTCGCTCTGTCTGGATGTGCTTAAATACGCAGCAAGGATACTTTCATGTCACATATCACACAAATATATAAATATAAATCACACATATAATCACACATAAATATAAAGCTGCTTGACCTTGTAAAAGTGTTTCAAAAACGCATGGCCACAACAGATTTATACATCATTGGAGAAGCACTTCTGATTAACTCTCTATCTATCTGTCATTCTGGAGTTCATCTCACTCCACTGAAGTCTCCGCGCTGCTGTGGGGGAAGGGCGATCTCAGTCAGGCGGTGGGGGAAGGGCGGGCTGAGCGAGAGCGATCAGAGGCTCTGGGGGAGGGGTGCGAGTCACAGCAGACTGTCAGTTCTCAATTAGGGTTTGACATCCAATGGCTTTTAAAATCAAAGTTAGAACAAAATAAATCTGTACAATCAGACATGTAAACGTGCTAGCTTGATTCATGATTCTTTTAAACACTTTTTGTACTATATGTAACTGCTCTCTTGCTCGCTCTCTCTCTCTCTCTCTCTCTCATAATATTTCCTGTAACTGTCCTCCTCTATCTCCAGAATTTCAGCAGGAAACTTACAGACTCATATTCTCTCATGCAGTTACAGAAGCAGCATCTTGACTGTACCACTTCTGCACAAGATGAGAACCAGTGGCGGTTCTACACGGAGGCCTAGGGAGGCCCGTGCCTCTGTAGAAATTTCCATGGCCACCCCTGTGGCCCCCCTGTGCTGACCAAAAAAAAAAAAAAAATGAATTATGACTTTATTGTGATTTTACACGCGAGCGCCAAAAGCGGAACTAACGTGACGGAACGCTCTACACGGGTAAATTAGAGCGGCGCCGGCCGCGTAAGTGACTCGTATCTCGTAAGTAACTGGTTGTTCCTGCACAATGTTGTGATGTTAACCACGTAACTTCATCTGTCTTGGCTGTTGCATTGCGATAACATACATTTGAGTAAAGTAATCAACAGGTTATTATTGCCCGTGTTAAGTGGGGAGGGATGGTTAGGCAACGAAATGTAATGCACGTTTTTTTTCTTCCGATAGTTATCTTGAAACGAGGAAAGGACATAGCGTCCTTTTTTGTTAACAAAATCAATATTGTCAATATGGATCTAATGTTTCTTTTTTTAAAGTAAATTCTAGGCCTACATTTTTTAAATACATGCAATACATGCAGATATGCTCTACCAATCAAAAGTTTGGAAACGGTACTATTTTGGTTGTTTTTGAAAGAAGTCTCTTCTGCTCACCAAGGCTGCATTTATGTTATTATAAATACAAAAAAGCTCTAAAATTGTGAGATATTATTAAAATGTAAAATAACAGTTTTTTATGTGAATATATAGTAAAGTGTAATTGTGATCAAAGCTGAATTTATCATCATTAATCCAGTCTTCAGTGTCACATCATCCTTCACAAATCCTTCACAAATCATTGATAATAATCATCAACATTAATAAACCTACCTTTTTTGCACCTGCACTCACTCTTGTACAAATATTGTACATTGTTGTAATAAATGTTTATATGATTGTAAAGTAAAGAAGTTAATAACCTTTAAATATAATTTGTTACCATTTTTAATGTGCCCCTCTGGTTAAACACTGGCCCCCCCTTGGCCCCCCTAGTAAAAATTGTCTAGAACCGCCACTGATGAGAACACATTTTAAGAGTTTCTTGGGTCAAGAAAACACTCGCTCTGTCTGGATGTGCTTAAATACGCAGCAAGGATACTTTCCTGTCACATATCACACAAATATATAAATATAAATCACACATATAATCACACATAAATATAAAGCTGCTAGACCTTGTAAAAGTGTTTTAAAAACGCATGGCCACAACAGATTTATACATCATTGGAGAAGCACTTGTGATTAACTCTCTATCTATCTGTCAGTCTGGAGTTCATCTCACTCCACTGAAGTCTCCGCGCTGCTGTGGGGGAAGGGCGATCTCAGTCAGGCGGTGGGGGAAGGAAATCAAAGTTAGAACAAAATAAATCTGTACAATCAGACATGTAAACGTGCTAGCTTGATTCATGATTCTTTTAAACACTTTTTGTAATATATGTAAGTGCTCTCTTGCTCTCTCTCTCTCTCACTCATAATATTTGCTGTAACTGTCCTCCTCTATCTCCAGAATTTCAGCAGGAAACTTACAGACTCATATTCTCTCATGCAGTTACAGAAGCAGCATTTTGACTGTACCACTTCTGCATGAGATGAGAACACATTTTAAGAGTTTCTTGGGTCAAGAAAACACTTGCTCTGTCTGGATGTGCTTAAATACGCAGCCAGGATACTTTCCTGTCACATATCACACAAATATATAAATATAAATCACACATATAATCACACATAAATATAAAGCTTCTAGACCTTGTAAAAGTGTTTTAAAAAAGGCATGGCCACAACAGATTTATACATCATTGGAGAAGCACTTCTGATTAACTCTCTATCTATCTGTCAGTCTGGAGTTCATCTCACTCCACTGAAGTCTCCGCGCTGCTGTGGGGGAAGGGCGATCTCAGTCAGGCGGTGGGGGAAGGGCGGGCTGGGCGAGAGCAATCAGAGGCTGGGGGGAGGGGTGCGAGTCACAGCAGACTGTCAGTTCTCAATTAGGGTTTGACATCCAATGGCTTTTAAAATCAAGTTAGAACAAAATAAATCTATACAATCAGACATGTAAATGTGCTAGCTTGATTCATGATTCTTTTAAATAGTTTTTGTATTATATGTAACTGCTCTCTCTCTCTCTCTCTCTCTCTCTCTCTCTCTCTCTCTCTCTCTCTCTCTCTCTGTATATATATATATACAGGGAGTGCAGAATTATTAGGCAAATGAGTATTTTGACCACATCATCCTCGTTATGCATGTTGTCTTACTCCAAGCTGTATAGGCTGGAAAGCCTACTACCAATTAAGCATATTAGGTGATGTGCATCTCTGTAATGAGAAGGGGTGTGGTCTAATGACATCAACACCCTATCTCAGGTGTGCATAATTATTAGGCAACTTCCTTTCCTTTGGCAAAATGGGTCAAAAGAAGGACTTGACAGGCTCAAAAAAGTCAAAAATAGTGAGATATATTGCAGAGGGATGCAGAAGTCTTAAAATAGCCAAGCTTCTGAAGCGTGATCATCGAACAATCAAGCGTTTCATTCAAAATAGTCAACAGGGTTGCAAGAAGCGTGTGGAAAAACCAAGGCGCAAAATAACTGCCCGTGAACTGAGAAAAGTCAAGCGTGCAGCTGCCAAGATGCCACTTGCCACCAGTTTGGCCATATTTCAGAGCTGCAACATCACTGGAGTGCCCAAAAGCACAAGGTGTGCAATACTCAGAGACATGGCCAAGGTAAGAAAGGCAGAAAGTCGACCACCACTGAACAAGACACACAAGCTGAAACGTCAAGACTGGGCCAAGAAATATCTCAAGACTGATTTTTCTAAGATTTTATGGACTGATGAAATGAGAGTGAGTCTTGATGGGCCAGATGGATGGGCCCGTGGCTGGATTGGTAAAGGGCAGAGAGCTCCAGTCCGACTCAGACGCCAGCAAGGTGGAGGTGGAGTACTGGTTTGGGCTGTTATCATCAAAGATGAGCTTGTGGGGCCTTTTCGGGTTGAGGATGGAGTCAAGCTCAACTCCCAGTCCTACTGCCAGTTTCTGGAAGACACCTTCTTCAAGCAGTGGTACAGGAAGAAGTCTACATCCTTCAAGAAAAACATGATTTTCATGCAGGACAATGCTCCATCACACGCGTCCAAGTACTCCACAGCGTGGTTGGCAAGAAAGGGTATAAAAGAAGAAAATCTAATGATATGGCCTCCTTGTTCACCTGATCTGAACCCCATTGAGAACCTGTGGTCCATCATCAAATGTGCAATTTACAAGGAGGGAAAACAGTACACCTCTCTGAACAGTGTCTGGGAGGCTGTGGTTGCTGCTGCACGCAATGTTGATGGTGAACAGATCAAAACACTGACAGAATCCATGGATGGCAGGCTTTTGAGTGTCCTTGCAAAGAAAGGTGGCTATATTGGTCACTGATTTGTTTTTGTTTGGTTTTTGAATGTCAGAAATGTATATTTGTGAATGTTGAGATTTTATATTGGTTTCTCTGGTAAAAATAAATAATTGAAATGGGTATACATTTGTTTTTTGTTAAGGTGCCTAATAATTATGCACAGTAATAGTCACCTGCACACACAGATATCCCCCTAAAATAGCTAAAACAAAAAACTAAAAACTAAAACTTCCAAAAATATTCAGCATTGATATTAATGAGTTTTTTGTGTTCATTGAGAACATGGTTGTTGTTCAATAATAAAATTAATCCTCAAAAATACAACATGCCTAATAATTCTGCACTCCCTATATATATATACATACATACAGTGCGAGAAATGGTGCACGCTCAGAAAAACGACTAAGTGTCAAAATTCCTCCGTGTGAACCATGCGGTGTGTTTCTCTGCTCAAGGCGGAGAGAGTGTGAGGTAGGCGGCTTGAAGTTATAAGGATGTTCCCCTCATGTGAATGCGCTCCTTATGAACCATGCAGTCAATTGACTGCTGTATGGCAGCAACACAGTCACTCCGTACTCGTCAAATGTCTGACGCATGGACAAGGGACACTGGCGTCACTTTTTAACGCACTGGGTATACCTTTGGCGTCATTTTTCAACGTGCAGGGTAGTCCGATAGACTTCTATAGAACTCAACAGCGTTCAAATTTGACGTCTTGGGTCAGCACACCGCAACCCGTTGGCTGCCTTGTATGGGTCGAGACTACAATAAAAACAAATAAATAGGAATAGGCTACAAAAAATGATTTATGCCAGGGCGAGTCAAATGGCATTACCCCAGTTGATTTTTATCTGGCCCTCCAAATGGTTTTTGATGTTTAAAAACCCTCGCAATCTGATATCAAAGTGCCCTCTGCGCAAAGATCAGCGGTGCGCGTTCATCAGCGGTGAGTTTAACAACGCACATGGTGTACAACCACATTCAGCGGTGAGTTTAACAACACTCAACTGCATGGTAAAACGGCATTCAGAGGTGAGTTTTGACCAAAGCAACGCTCAACTGCAGGTAAAACGGCATTAAAAGGTGAGTTTAACAACGCTCCAAGGCGCGTGCAAGTAAGCAGTTTAAGCGTTTTCTTTAGGACACTGCATGCTTTAATTATAGCATGCTGGATAACGTATTTTTATCGGAGGTTTGTTGATTTTAATAAATATATATAATATGCTACGATTGTGTTCAATTAATCAGTTTTTATTTATTTATTTGTTTTATTAAATCCTCTAAATTAATAACGCTGATGTCACCGTTATGGGTTAGGGTTGGTGTACATACAACATGTGTTTTGGTATGTTGGCACACTTCTTCCTCAGCCTACTGCATTCAGACACAAGTCACATATCTCATTCAACCATTTCACACGCTGATGAAAGGGTCGTGACATGGGTCAGAATGTATCAGAGGTCATAAATGATGAACCAATCCATCAGCTCTGCTCCTATAGGCACATTGGTGTGTATATGGACAATACCTTTGGCTGGAAGGCCCGTGTTGAAAGTGGGTGTTATCATTTAGAGCAAACACGGTGAATCAGAGGGTTTATGTTATACAAGGCTGCATTACAGAGTATTTTGATATGACTGTCATGAACGTTGTGGAGAGGAATAGAAACCAGTCTCTCCAGGCAAGCACAAAGAATGTGGTCTGATCCATCTTTATTCTCCATACCAAGTATGAGCTCTTATCCTGGCAGAAGATATGGGTACCCCAATCTAAACTTAACATTTCTAATCTATAGGCCTATTTGGACCTACCTCAATTAAAAATTTTAATAATGTTGTTTGAGGCTGGTTGTGCAATAGCTTCATGATATAATGCAAATAGTTGTGTGCTGCTCTTGTCACTTTTTGTGAAAGATGAGCAATAGATATGTTGCAAAAATAGAGCAACAGTTGCTGTATGATATGCAGTCTGGGTTAGGGTTAGGGTTATGGTTAGGGTTAGGGTCAGTCTGACTACATATCACTTTATTGTTTTTATTGTAAGTATATGTCAGCTGTATGATTAAACAATATGTCAAGTGTTATGTGTGAAGCATTGGAACTCAAGGCAGATATCTCTCTGGGGACAATAAAGGAGGCTATCGCCCAAAGTGGATCATCTGCAAACCATGATAAGTAAAAATTAAAACGTTGTCGTAGGACTAGCAAACACATCGTTGGAGGTCTCAACCTGGAGAATAACATAATGTCAGTCTGAAGAGGATACATTACTCCTGCTTTGAAATATTGACCTCTGAACCTTGAACCCAGTCCATCTTTGAAGGCTTGTCATTTAGCAACAGAAGGTGCTAAACACATAAGACCAGCAGTTATAGAAAGCTCTGCTGTCATGTAGATTAGATTTTGTCACCAGAGTTTACACACTCACTGTCAAATATGGTAATAAGCTATTTTCACCTATTTAACGATTAATTTTTAAAATCTGATGACACCAGTGTGTTCCCCACATGTTCGACTCCTGTTCTGCTGTCTGCAGTGAATCATAGTAACTATGGCCGTGAATGGGTTTCATTCCATTTCAGATTGCCGCCGGCCGACGAGCACACAATACATGAGACAAATACAAAAGTTATGTTGTTATTATTGTTATCTTTATTATTTAAATCCTCAAATACAACGTTAGACTAAAACATCAATATTACGAATTATGTATTTTTTCTCTTTTTTTTTATTCAAGAAATGTTTTACGATAGTGCAAACACACATTTCTTAGAAATCTAGAACATTTCCAAAAAAGCATATATTAAACAAATGAAGTAAATTTTGCACAAATGTATTTTTTTATCTTCTTTTTTATCTACCACGTCATTTCCGGAGCCTTCGGTTGATTTGCTATTTGCTAAAGAATTGAAAAGTAAATTAAAATGCTGTTTTCTTAAATAATATAATTACTGGTCTCTAATTTTATCTTTATTATTATTATAATAGATTGCCCCTATATTTTTATTCTTTTCTTTTAGTTCATTCTGTGAACTACTTCTGTACTTATTGTAAACGCAATATTGTTGATTGTATCTTTTGGATGTCATGTTATTGTTGTATGTTGTGTCTTTTGTTAAAATAATAATAAATAAATAGAAATCCATTGTGGGATATGGGCTTTGAATGCGTCTAGCTCGGATCATATCGTAATGTTCTGTATTACAGCGTTTTTACAGTCCATGATTACAGCATACTGTAATATTTCAGCGGTAATAAGACAGAAATAATATGACTAAAATAAAGAAATGAATTCCATGATAACATCTAAATAAATATTGATAGATGTAGCGTTAGTTTTCAAAATATAAACTGCTGAATGCGGTTGTACACCACGTGCGTTGTTAAACTCACCGCTGATGAACGCAAACCGCTGATCTTTGCGCAGAGGGCACTTTGATATCAGATTGCAAGGGTTTTTTTAAACATCAAAAACCATTTGGAGGGCCAGATAAAAATCAACTGGGGTGCTGCCATTTGACTCGCCCTGGCATAGATCATTTTTTGTAGCCTATTCCTATTTATTTGTATTTATTGTAGTCTCGACCCATACAAGGCAGCCAACGGGTTGCGGTGTGCTGACCCAAGACGTCAAATTTGAACGCTGTTGAGTTCTATATAAGTCTATCGGACTACCCTGCACGTTGAAAAATGACGCCAAAGGTATACCCAGTGCGTTAAAAAGTGACGCCAGTGTCCCTTGTCCATGCGTCAGATATTTGACGAGTACGGAGTGAGACTGTGTTGGAAAAACACACCACATGGTTGAAACGGAGTCATATTGACACTTAGTCGTTTTTCTGAGCGTGCACCATTTTTCAGAAAAACGGCTAAGTTTAGCAGCATTAATTCATTCTGCTGTGCATGGAATTAACATATATGCTATTTTGAAGCGATAATGCAAAATTGCATTGATGCACTTTATTTCGTTGTGCAATGAAGAGAAAACACATGTGCTGTTGCATTGCACAGAACGGAGTAATTTTGACACTTAGTCGTTTTTCTGAGCGTGCACCATTTTTGAGAAAAAAGAATAAGTGTATCAGCATTATTCATTCATTTTACTGTGCATGGAGTTAACATATACGCTATATTGAAGAGATAATTCAAAATTGCATTGATGCACTTTATTTGGTTGTGCAATGAAGAGAAAACACATGTGCTGTTGCATTGCAAAGAGAAATTTCTTTTCAGAAAAACGACTAAGTGTAATAGCATTAATTCATTCTGCTGTGCATGGAATTAACATATATGCTATTTTGAAGAGAAAATGCAAAATTGCATTGATGCACTTTATTTCGTTGTGCAATGAAGAGAAAACACATGTGCTGTTGCATTGCACAGAGAAATTTTTTTTTCAGAAAAACGACTAATCGTATCAGCATTAATTCATTCTGCTGTGCATGGAATTGACATATATGCTATTTTGAAGAGATAATGCAAAATTGCATTGATGCACTTTATTTCGTTGTGCAATGAAGAGAAAACACATGTGCTGTTGCATTGCACAGAACGGAGTAATTTTGACAGTCGTTTTTCTGAGCGTGCACCATTTTTGAGAAAATCGACTAAGTGTATCAGCATTAATTCATTCTGCTGTGCATGGCGTTAACATATATGCTATTTTGAAGAGATAATGCAAAGTTGCATTGATGCACTTTATTTCGTTGTGCAATGAAGAGAAAACAGATGTGCTGTTGCATTGCGTAGAACGGAGTAATTTTGACACTTGGTCGTTTTTCTGAGTGTACACCATTTTTCAGAAAAACGACTAAGTGTATCAGCATTAACTCATTCTGCTGTGCATGGAGTTAACATATATGCTATATTGAAGAGATATTGCAAAATTGCATTGATGCACTTTATTTCGCTGTGCAATGAAGAGAAAACACATGTGCTGTTGCATTGCACAGACCAGAGTAATTTTGACACTTAGTCGTTTTTCTGAGCGTGCACCATTTTTGAGAAAAACGACTAAGTGTATCAGCATTATTCATTCTGCTGTGCATGGAGTTAACATATATGCTATTTTGAAGAGATAATGCAAAATTGCATTGATGCACTTTATTTCGTTGTGCAATGAAGAGAAAACACATGTGCTGTTGCATTGCACAGAGAAAAATTTTTTCAGAAAAACGACTAATTGTATCAGCATTAGTTCATTCTGCTGTGAATGGAATTAACTTATATGCTATTTTGAAGAGATAATGCAAAATTGCATTGATGCACTTTATTTCGTTGTGCAATGAAGAGAAAACACATGTGCTGTTGCATTGCACAGAACGGAGTAATTTTGACACTTGGTCGTTTTTCTGAGTGTACACCATTTTTCAGAAAAACGACTAAGTGTATCAGCATTAACTCATTCTGCTGTGCATGGAGTTAACATATATGCTATATTGAAGAGATATTGCAAAATTGCATTGATAAACTTTATTTCGCTGTGCAATGAAGAGAAAACACTTGTGTTGTTGCATTGCACAGACCCAAGTAATTTTGACACTTAGTCGTTTTTCTCAGCGTGCACCATTTTTGAAAAAAACAACTAAGTGTATCAGCATTATTCATTCTGCTCTGCATGGAGTTAACCTAAATGCTCTTTTGAAGAGATAATGCAAAATTGCATTGATGCACTTTATTTCGTTGTGCAATGAAGAGAAAACACATGTGCTGTTGCATTGCACAGAGCAAAATATAAGAAATGAACTTGTTGCTTTGCATAAGCATATAACAAATAACTCATTCCATTTAAAACTTACAACTTTCCTCTGTGACTTAATTTGATGTTATTTCTGCCATAAACTATTCAATTGACTGCATGGTTCATTTGGAGCGCATTCACATGAGGGGAACATCTTCAAAACTTATAGCCGCCTACCTCGCACTCTCTCCGGCTTGAGCAGAAAAACACACCGCATGTTGAAACGGAGTCATATTGACACTTAATCCTTATTCTGAGCGTGCACCATTTTTCAGAAGAACGGCTAAGTGTACCAGCATTAATTCATTCTGCTGTGCATGGAAATAACATATATGCTATTTTGAAGAGATAATGCAAAATTGCATTGATGCACTTTATTTCGTTGTGCAATGAAGAGAAAACAAATGTGGTGTGGCATTGCACTGAACGGAGTAATTTTGACACTTAGTCGTTTTTCTGAGCGTGCACCATTTTTGAGAAAAACGACTAAGTGTATCAGCATTATTCATTCTGCTGTGCATGGAGTTAACATATATGCTATTTTGAAGAGATAATTCAAAATTGCATTGATGCACTTTATTTCGTTGTGCAATGAAGAGAAAACACATGTGCTGTTACATTGCACAGAGCAAAATATAATATATGAACTTGTTGCTTTGCATAGCATATAACAAATAACTCATTCCATTTAAAACTTACAACTTTCCTCTGTGACTTAGTTTGATGTTACTTCTCCCATAAAGCAGTCAATTGACTGCATGGTTCATTTGGACCGCATTCACATGAGGGGAACATCCTCATAACTTCAAGCCGCCTACCTCGCACTCTCTCCGGCTTGAGCAGAGAAACACACCGCATGGTTGAAACGGAGTCATTTTGACACTTAGTCGTTTTTCTGAGCGTGCACCATTTTTCAGAAAAACGGCAAAGTGTACCAGCATTAATTCATTCTGCTGTGCATGGAGTTAACATATATGCTATTTTGAAGAGATAATGCAAAATTGCATTGATGCACTTTATTTCGTTGTGCAATGAAGAGAAAACACATGTGCTGTTGCATTGCACAGAACGGAGTAATTTTGACACAGTCGTTTTTCTGAGCGTGCACCATTTTTGAGAAAATCGACTAAGTGTATCAGCATTATTTCATTCTGCTGTGCATGGCGTTAACATATATGCTATTTTGAAGAGATAATGCAAAATTGCATTGATGCACTTTATTTCGTTGTGCAATGAAGAGAAAACACATGTGCTGTTGCATTGCACAGAACGGAGTAATTTTGACACTTGGTCGTTTTTCTGAGTGTACACCATTTTTCAGAAAAACGACTAAGTGTATCAGCATTAACTCATTCTGCTGTGCATGGAGTTAACATATATGCTATATTGAAGAGATATTGCAAAATTGCATTGATGCACTTTATTTCGCTGTGCAATGAAGAGAAAACACATGTGCTGTTGCATTGCACAGACCCGAGTAATTTTGACACTTAGTCGTTTTTCTGAGCGTGCACCATTTCTGAAAAAAACGACTAAGTGTATCAGCATTATTCATTCTGCTGTGCATGGAGTTAACATATATGCTATTTTGAAGAGATAATGCAAAATTGCATTGATGCACTTTATTTCGTTGTGCAATGAAGAGAAAACACATGTGCTGTTGCATTGCACAAAACGGAGTAATTGACACTTAGTCGTTTTTCTGAGCGTGCACCATTTTTGAGAAAAACGACTAAGTGTATCAGCATTATTCATTCTGCTCTGCATGGAGTTAACCTAAATGCTATTTTGAAGAGATAATGAAAAATTGCATTGATGCACTTTATTTCGTTGTGCAATGAAGAGAAAACACATGTGGTGTTGCATTGCACAGAACGGAGTAATTTTGACACTTAGTCGTTTTTCTGAGCGTGCACCATTTTTGAGAAAAACGACTAAGTGTATCAGCATTATTCATTCTGCTCTGCATGGAGTTAACCTAAATGCTATTTTGAAGAAATAATGCAAAATTGCATAATGCACTTTATTTTGTTGTGCAATGAAGAGAAAACACATGTGCTGTTGCATTGCACAGAGCAAAATATAAGATATGAACTTGTTGCTTTGTATAGAATATAACAAATAACTCATTCCATTTAAAACTTACAACTTTCCTCTGTGACTTAATTTGATGTTATTTCTGCCATAAACTATTCAATTGACTGCATGGTTTATTTGGAGCGCATTCACATGATGGGAACATCCTCAAAACTTATAGCCGCCTACCTCGCACTCTCTCCGGCTTGAGCAGAAAAACACACCGCATGGTTGAAACGAAGTAATTTTGACACTTAGTCGTTTTTTTGAGCGTGCACCATTTTTCAGAAAAACGGCTAAGTGTACCAGCATTAATTAATTCTGCTGTGCATGGAAATAACATATATGCAATTTTGAAGAGATAATGCAAAATTGCATTGATGCACTTTATTTCGTTGTGCAATGAAGAGAAAACACATGTGGTGTTGCATTGCACAGAACGGAGTAATTTTGACACTTAGTCGTTTTTCTGAGCGTGCACCATTTTTGAGAAAAACGACTAAGTGTATCAGAATTATTCATTCTGCTCTGCATGGAGTTAACCTAAATGCTATTTTGAAGAGATAATGCAAAATTGCATTGATGCACTTTATTTCGTTGTGCAATGAAGAGAAACACATGTGCTGTTGCATTGCACAGAACGGAGTAATTGACACTTAGTCGTTTTTCTAAGCGTGCACCATTTTTGAGAAAAACTACTAAGTGTATCAGCATTATTCATTCTGCTGTGCATGGAGTTAACCTAAATGCTATTTTGAAGAGATAATGCAAAATTGCATTGATGCACTTTATTTCGTTCTGCAATGAAGAGAAAACACATGTGCTGTTGCATTGCACAGAGCAAAATATAAGATATGAACTTGTTGCTTTGCATAAGCTTATAACAAATAACTCATTCCATTTAAAACTTACAACTTTCCTCTGTGACTTAATTTGATTTTATTTCTGCCATAAACTATTCAATTGACTGCATGGTTCATTTGGAGCGCATTCACATGAGGGGAACATCTTCAAAACTTATAGCCTTTTACCTCGCACTCTCTCCGGCTTGAGCAGAAAAACACACCGCATGATTGAAACGGAGTCATATTGACACTTAATCCTTATTTTGAGCGTGCACCATTTTTCAGAAGAACGGCTAAGTGTACCAGCATTAATTCATTCTGCTGTGCATGGAAATAACATATATGCTATTTTGAAGAGATAATGCAAAATTGCATTGATGCACTTTATTTCGTTGTGCAATGAAGAGAAAACACATGTGGTGTGGCATTGCACAGAACGGAGTAATTTTGACACTTAGTCGTTTTTCTGAGCGTGCACCATTTTTGAGAAAAACGACTAAGTGTATCAGCATTATTCATTCTGCTGTGCATGGAGTTAACATATATGCTATTTTGAAGAGATAATTCAAAATTGCATTGATGCACTTTATTTCGTTGTGCAATGAAGAGAAAACACATGTGCTGTTACATTGCACAGAGCAAAATATAAGATATGAACTTGTTGCTTTGCATAGCATATAACAAATAACTCATTCCATTTAAAACTTACAACTTTCCTCTGTGACTTGGTTTGATGTTACTTCTCCCATAAAGCAGTCAACTGACTGCATGGTTCATTTGGACCGCATTCACATGAGGGGAACATCCTCATAACTTCAAGCCGCCTACCTCGCACTCTCTCCGGCTTGAGCAGAGAAACACACCGCATGGTTGAAACGGAGTCATTTTGACACTTAGTCGTTTTTCTGAGCGTGCACCATTTTTCAGAAAAACGGCTAAGTGTACCAGCATTAATTCATTCTGCTGTGCATGGAGTTAACATATATGCTATTTTGAAGAGATAATGCAAAATTGCATTGATGCACTTCATTTCGTTGTGCAATGAAGAGAAAACACATGTGCTGTTGCATTGCACAGAACGGAGTAATTTTGACACAGTCGTTTTTCTGAGCGTGCACCATTTTTGAGAAAATCGACTAAGTGTATCAGCATTATTTCATTCTGCTGTGCATGGCGTTAACATATATGCTATTTTGAAGAGATAATGCAAAATTGCATTGATGCACTTTATTTCATTGTGCAATGAATAGAAAACACATTTGCTGTTGCATTGCACAGAACGGAGTAATTTTGACACTTGGTCGTTTTTCTTAGCGTGCACCATTTTTGAGAAAAACGACTATGTGTATCAGGATTATACATTCTGCTGTGCATGGAGTTAACCTAAATGCTATTTTGAAGAGATAATGCAAAATTGCATTGATGCACTTTTTTTCGTTGTGCAATGAAGAGAAAACACACGTGCTGTTGCATTGCACAGAGCAAAATATAAGATATGAACTTGTTGCTTTGCTTAGCATATAAAAAATAACTCGTTCCATTTAAAACTTACAACTTTCCTCTGTGACTTAGTTTGATGTTACTTTTGCCATAAAGCAGTCAATTGACTGCATGGTTCATTAAGAGGGCATTTACATGAGGGGAACATCCTCAAAACTTATAGCCGCCTACCTCGCACTCTCTCCGGCTTGAGCAGAAAAACACACCGCATGGTTGAAACGGACTCATATTGACACTTAGTCGTTTTTCTGAGCGTGCACCATTTTTCAGAAAACGGCTAAGTGTACCAGCATTAATTAATTCTGCTGTGCATGGAAATAACATATATGCTATTTTGAAGAGATTATGCAAAATTGCATTGATGCACTTTATTTCGTTGTGCAATGAAGAGAAAACACATGTGCTGTTGCATTGCACAGAGCAAAATATAAGATATGAACTTGTTGCTTTGTATAGCATATAACAAAAAACTCATTCCATTTAAAACTTACAACTTTCCTCTGTGACTTAATTTGATGTTATTTCTGCCATAAACTATTCAATTGACTGCATGGTTTATTTGGAGCGCATTCACATGATGGGAACATCCTCAAAACTTATAGCCGCCTACCTCGCACTCTCTCCGGCTTGAGCAGAAAAACACACCGCATGGTTGAAACGGAGTAATTTTGACACTTAGTCGGTTTTTTGAGCGTGCACCATTTTTCAGAAAAACGACTAAGTTTATCAGCATTAGATCATTCTGTTGTGCATGGCGTTAACATATATGCTATTTTCAAGAGATAATGCAAAATTGCATTGATGCACTTTATTTCGTTGTGCAATGAAGAGAAAAAACATGTGCTGTTGCATTGCACAGACCCGAGTAATTTCGACACTTAGTCGTTTTTCTGAGCGTGCACCATTTTTGAAAAAAACAACTAAGTGTATCAGCATTATTCATTCTGCTGTGCATGGAGTTAACATATATGCTATTTTGAAGAGATAATTCAAAATTGCATTGATGCACTTTATTTCGTTGTGCAATGAAGAGAAAACACATGTGCTGTTACATTGCACAGAGCAAAATATAAGATATGAACTTGTTGCTTTGCATAGCATATAACAAATAACTCATTCCATTTAAAACTTACAACTTTCCTCTGTGACTTGGTTTGATGTTACTTCTCCCATAAAGCAGTCAACTGACTGCATGGTTCATTTGGACCGCATTCACATGAGGGGAACATCCTCATAACTTCAAGCCGCCTACCTCGCACTCTCTCCGGCTTGAGCAGAGAAAAACACCGCATGGTTGAAACGGAGTCATTTTGACACTTAGTCGTTTTTCTGAGCGTGCACCATTTTTCAGAAAAACGGCTAAGTGTACCAGCATTAATTCATTCTGCTGTGCATGGAGTTAACATATATGCTATTTTGAAGAGATAATGCAAAATTGCATTGATGCACTTCATTTCGTTGTGCAATGAAGAGAAAACACATGTGCTGTTGCATTGCACAGAACGGAGTAATTTTGACACAGTCGTTTTTCTGAGCGTGCACCATTTTTGAGAAAATCGACTAAGTGTATCAGCATTATTTCATTCTGCTGTGCATGGCGTTAACATATATGCTATTTTGAAGAGATAATGCAAAATTGCATTGATGCACTTTATTTCATTGTGCAATGAATAGAAAACACATTTGCTGTTGCATTGCACAGAACGGAGTAATTTTGACACTTGGTCGTTTTTCTTAGCGTGCACCATTTTTGAGAAAAACGACTATGTGTATCAGGATTATACATTCTGCTGTGCATGGAGTTAACCTAAATGCTATTTTGAAGAGATAATGCAAAATTGCATTGATGCACTTTTTTTCGTTGTGCAATGAAGAGAAAACACACGTGCTGTTGCATTGCACAGAGCAAAATATAAGATATGAACTTGTTGCTTTGCTTAGCATATAAAAAATAACTCGTTCCATTTAAAACTTACAACTTTCCTCTGTGACTTAGTTTGATGTTACTTTTGCCATAAAGCAGTCAATTGACTGCATGGTTCATTAAGAGGGCATTTACATGAGGGGAACATCCTCAAAACTTATAGCCGCCTACCTCGCACTCTCTCCGGCTTGAGCAGAAAAAACACACCGCATGGTTGAAACGGACTCATATTGACACTTAGTCGTTTTTCTGAGCGTGCACCATTTTTCAGAAAAACGGCTAAGTGTACCAGCATTAATTAATTCTGCTGTGCATGGAAATAACATATATGCTATTTTGAAGAGATTATGCAAAATTGCATTGATGCACTTTATTTCGTTGTGCAATGAAGAGAAAACACATGTGCTGTTGCATTGCACAGAGCAAAATATAAGATATGAACTTGTTGCTTTGTATAGCATATAACAAAAAACTCATTCCATTTAAAATTTACAACTTTCCTCTGTGACTTAATTTGATGTTATTTCTGCCATAAACTATTCAATTGACTGCATGGTTTATTTGGAGCGCATTCACATGATGGGAACATCCTCAAAACTTATAGCCGCCTACCTCGCACTCTCTCCGGCTTGAGCAGAAAAACACACCGCATGGTTGAAACGGAGTAATTTTGACACTTAGTCGGTTTTTTGAGCGTGCACCACCATTTTTCAGAAAAACGACTAAGTTTATCAGCATTAGATCATTCTGTTGTGCATGGCGTTAACATATATGCTATTTTCAAGAGATAATGCAAAATTGCATTGATGCACTTTATTTCGTTGTGCAATGAAGAGAAAAAACATGTGCTGTTGCATTGCACAGACCCGAGTAATTTCGACACTTAGTCGTTTTTCTGAGCGTGCACCATTTTTGAAAAAAACAACTAAGTGTATCAGCATTATTCATTCTGCTGTGCATGGTTAACATATGTGCTATTTTGAAGAGATAATGCAAAATTTCATTGATGCACTTTATTTCGTTGTGCAATGAAGAGAAAACACATGTGCTGTTGCATTCCACAGAGCAAAATATAAGATATGAACTTTTTGCTTTGCATAGCATATAAAAAATAACTCATTCCATTTCAAACTTACAACTTTCCTCTGTGACTTAGTTTGATGTTACTTTTGCCATAAAGCAGTCAATTGACTGCATGGTTCATTAAGAGGGCATTCACATGACGGGAATATCCTCAAAACTTATAGCCGCCTACCTCGCACTCTCTCCAGCTTGAGCAGAAAAACACACCGCATGTTTGAAACGGAGTCATTTTGACACTTAGTCGTTTTTCTGAGCGTGCACCATTTTCAGAAAAACGGCAAAGTGTACCAGCATTAATTAATTCTGCTGTGCATGGAAATAACATATATGCTATTTTGAAGAGATATGGCAAAATTACATTGATGCACTTTATTTCGTTGTGCAATGAAGAGAAACACATGTGCTGTTGCATTGCACAGAACGGAGTAATTTTGACACCTAGTCGTTTTTCTGAGCGTGCACCATTTTTGAGAAAAACGACTAAGTTTATCAGCATTAAATCATTCTGTTGTGCATGGCGTTAAAATATATGCTATTTTGAAGAGATAATGCAAAATTGCATTGATGCACTTTATTTCGTTGTGCAATGAAGAGAAAACACATGTGGTGTTGCATTGCACAGAACGGAGTAATTTTGACACTTAGTCGTTTTTCTGAGCGTGCACCATTTTTCAGAAAACGACTAAGTGTATCAGCATTATTCATTCTGCTGTGCATGGTTAACATATGTGCTATTTTGAAGAGATAATGCAAAATTGCATTGATGCACTTTATTTCGTTGTGCAATGAAGAGAAAACACATGTGCTGTTGCATTCCACAGAGCAAAATATAAGATATGAACTTTTTGCTTTGCATAGCATATAAAAAATAACTCATTCCATTTCAAACTTACAACTTTCCTCTGTGACTTAGTTTGATGTTACTTGTGCCATAAAGCAGTCAATTGACTGCATGGTTCATTAAGAGGGCATTCACATGAGGGGAACATCCTCAAAACTTATAGCCGCCTACCTCGCACTCTCTCCGGCTTGAGCAGAAAAACACACCGCATGTTTGAAACGGAGTCATTTTGACACTTAGTCGTTTTTCTGAGCGTGCACCATTTTTCAGAAAAAAACGGCAAAGTGTACCAGCATTAATTAATTCTGCTGTGCATGGAGTTAACCTAAATGCTATTTTGAAGAGATAATGCAAAATTGCATTGATGCACTTTATTTCGTTGTGCAATGAGGAGAAAACACATGTGCTGTTGCATTGCACAGAACGGAGTAATTGACACTTAGTCGTTTTTCTGAGCGTGCACCATTTTTGAGAAAAACGACTAAGTGTATCAGCATTATTCATTCTGCTCTGCATGGAGTTAACCTAAATGCTATTTTGAAGAGATAATGCAAAATTGCATTGATGCACTTTATTTCGTTGTGCAATGAAGAGAAAACACATGTGCTGTTGCATTGCACAGAACGGAGTAATTTTGACACTTGGTCGTTTTTCTGAGCGTGCACCATTTTCAGAAAAACGACTAAGTGTATCAGCATTATTCATTCTGCTGTGCATGGTTAACATATGTGCTATTTTGAAGAGATAATGCAAAATTGCATTGATGCACTTTATTTCGTTGTGCAATGAAGAGAAACACATGTGCTGTTGCATTGCACAGAACGGAGTAATTTTGACACTTAGTCGTTTTTCTGAGCGTGCACCATTTTTGAGAAAAACGACTAAGTTTATCAGCATTAAATCATTCTGTTGTGCATGGCGTTAAAATATATGCTATTTTGAAGAGATAATGCAAAATTGCATTGATGCACTTTATTTCGTTGTGCAATGAAGAGAAAACACATGTGGTGTTGCATTGCACAGAACGGAGTAATTTTGACACTTAGTCGTTTTTCTGAGCGTGCACCATTTTTGAGAAAAACGACTAAGTGTATCAGCATTAACTCATTCAGCTGTGCATGGAGTTAACATATATGCTATATTGAAGAGATATTGCAAAATTGCATTGATGCACTTTATTTCGCTGTGCAATGAAGAGAAAACACCTGTGCTGTTGCATTGCACAGACCCGAGTAATTTTGACACTTGGTCGTTTTTCTGAGCGTGCACCATTTTCAGAAAAACGACTAAGTGTATCAGCATTATTCATTCTGCTGTGCATGGTTAACATATGTGCTATTTTGAAGAGCTAATGCAAAATTGCATTGATGCACTTTATTTCGTTGTGCAATGAAGAGAAAACACATGTTGTGTTGCATTGCACAGAACGGAGTAATTGACACTTAATCGTTTTTCTGAGCGTGCACCATTTTTGAGAAAAACGACTAAGTGTATCAGCATTAACTCATTCTGTTGTGCATGGCGTTAAAATATATGCTATTTTGAAGAGATAATGCAAAATTGCATTGATGCACTTTATTTCGCTGTGCAATGAAGAGAAAACACCTGTGCTGTTGCATTGCACAGACCCGAGTAATTTTGACACTTAGTCGTTTTTCTGAGCGTGCACCATTTCTGAAAAAAACGACTAAGTGTATCAGCATTATTCATTCTGCTGTGCATGGAGTTAACATATATGCTATTTTGAAGAGATAATGCAAAATTGCATTGATGCACTTTATTTCGTTGTGCAATGAGGAGAAAACACATGTGCTGTTGCATTGCACAGAACAGAGTAATTGACACTTAGTCGTTTTTCTGAGCGTGCACCATTTTTGAGAAAAACGACTAAGTGTATCAGCATTATTCATTCTGCTGTGCATGGTTAACATATGTGCTATTTTGAAGAGATAATGCAAAATTGCATTGATGCACTTTATTTCGTTGTGCAATGAAGAGAAAACACATGTGCTGTTGCATTGCACAGAGCAAAATATAAGATATGAACTTGTTGCTTTGTATAGCATATAACAAATAACTCATTCCATTTAAAACTTACAACTTTCCTCTGTGACTTGGTTTGATGTTACTTCTCCCATAAAGCAGTCAATTGACTGCATGGTTCATTTGGACCGCATTCACATGAGGGGAACATCCTCATAACTTCAAGCCGCCTACCTCGCACTCTCTCCGGCTTGAGCAGAGAAACACACCGCATGGTTGAAACGGAGTCATTTTGACACTTAGTCGTTTTTCTGAGTGTGCACCATTTTTCAGAAAAACGGCAAAGTGTACCAGCATTAATTCATTTTGCTGTGCATGGAGTTAACATATATGCTATTTTGAAGAGATAATGCAAAATTGCATTGATGCACTTCATTTCGTTGTGCAATGAAGAGAAAACACATGTGCTGTTGCATTGCACAGAACGGAGTAATTTTGACACAGTCATTTTTCTGAGCGTGCACCATTTTTGAGAAAATCGACTAAGTTTATCAGCATTAGATCATTCTGTTGTGCATGGCGTTAACATATATGCTATTTTGAAGAGATAATGCAAAATTGCATTGATGCACTTTATTTCGTTGTGCAATGAATAGAAAAACACATTTGCTGTTGCATTGCACAGAACGGAGTAATTTTGACACTTGGTCGTTTTTCTGAGCGTGCACCATTTTTCAGAAAAACGACTAAGTGTATCAGCATTATTCATTCTGCTGTGCATGGTTAACATATGTGCTATTTTGAAGAGATAATGCAAAATTGCATTGATGCACTTTATTTCGTTGTGCAATGAAGAGAAAACACATGTGCTGTTGCATTCCACAGAGCAAAATATAAGATATGAACTTTTTGCTTTGCATAGCATATAAAAAATAACTCATTCCATTTCAAACTTACAACTTTCCTCTGTGACTTAGTTTGATGTTACTTTTGCCATAAAGCAGTCAATTGACTGCATGGTTCATTAAGAGGGCATTCACATGAGGGGAATATCCTCAAAACTTATAGCCGCCTACCTCGCACTCTCTCCAGCTTGAGCAGAAAAACACACCGCATGTTTGAAACGGAGTCATTTTGACACTTAGTCGTTTTTCTGAGCGTGCACCATTTTTCAGAAAAACGGCAAAGTGTACCAGCATTAATTAATTCTGCTGTGCATGGAAATAACATATACGCTATTTTGAAGAGATTTGGCAAAATTACATTGATGCACTTTATTTCGTTGTGCAATGAAGAGAAAACACATGTCGTGTTGCATTGCACAGAACGGAGTAATTTTGACACTTAGTCGTTTTTCTGAGCGTGCACCATTTTTGAGAAAAACGACTAAGTGTATCAGCATTATTCATTCTGCTCTGCATGGAGTTAACCTAAATGCTATTTTGAAGAGATAATGCAAAATTGCATTGATGCACTTTATTTCGTTGTGCAATGAAGAGAAACACATGTGCTGTTGCATTGCACAGAACGGAGTAATTTTGACACTTAGTCGTTTTTCTGAGCATGCACCATTTTTCAGAAAAACGGCAAAGTGTACCAGCATTAATTAATTCTGCTGTGCATGGAAATAACATATATGCTATTTTGAAGAGATATGGCAAAATTACATTGATGCACTTTATTTCGTTGTGCAATGAAGAGAAAACACATGTCGTGTTGCATTGCACAGAACGGAGTAATTGACACTTAATCGTTTTTCTGAGCGTACACCATTTTTCAGAAAAACGACTAAGTGTATCAGCATTATTCATTCTGCTGTGCATGGTTAACATATATGCTATATTGAAGAGATATTGCAAAATTGCAATGATGCACTTTATTTCGCTGTGCAATGAAGAGAAAACACCTGTGCTGTTGCATTGCACAGAACGGAGTAATTTTGACACTTGATCGTTTTTCTGAGTGTACACCATTTTTCAGAAAAACGACTAAGTTTATCAGCATTATTCATTCTGCTGTGCATGGAGTTAACATATATGCTATTTTGAAGAGATAATGCAAAATTGCATTGATCCACTTTATTTCGTTGTGCAATGAAGAGAAAACACATGTGCTGTTGCATTGCACAGAAGAGAGTAATTTTGAACTCAGTCGTTTTTCTGAGCGTGCACCATTTTTGAGAAAAACGACTAAGTGTATCAGCATTATTCATTCTGCTGTGCATGGAGTTAACCTAAATGCTCTTTTGAAGAGATAATGCAAAATTGCATTGATGCACTTTATTTCGTTGTGCAATGAAGAGAAAAACACATGTGCTGTTACATTGCACAGAGCAAAATATAAGATATGAACTTGTTGCTTTGCATAGCATATAACAAATAACTCATTCCATTTAAAACTTACAACTTTCCTTCTGTGGCTTGGTTTGATGTTACTTCTCCCATAAAGCAGTCAATTGACTGCATGGTTCATTTGGACCGCATTCACATGAGGGGAACATCCTCATAACTTCAAGCCGCCTACCTCGCACTCTCTCCGGCTTGAGCAGAGAAACACACCGCATGGTTGAAACGGAGTCATTTTGACACTTAGTCGTTTTTCTGAGCGTGCACCATTTTCCAAAAAATGGCAAAGTGTACCAGCATTAATTCATTCTGCTGTGCATGGAGTTAACATTTATGCTATTTTGAAGAGATAATGCAAAATTGCATTGATCCACTTTATTTCGTTGTGCAATGAAGAGAAAACACATGTGCTGTTGCATTGCACAGAAGAGAGTAATTTTGACACTTAGTCGTTTTTCTGAGCGTGCACCATTTTTGAGAAAAACGACTAAGTGTATCAGCATTATTCATTCTGCTGTGCATGGAGTTAACCTAAATGCTATTTTGAAGAGATAATGCAAAATTGCATTGATGCACTTTATTTGGTTGTGCAATGAAGAGAAAACACATTGCACAGAGCAAAATATAAGATATGAACTTGTTGCTTTGCATAGCATATAACAAATAACTCATTCCATTTAAAACTTACAACTTTCCTCTGTGACTTGGTTTGATGTTACTTCTCCCATAAAGCAGTCAATTGACTGCATGGTTCATTTGGACCGCATTCACATGAGGGGAACATCCTCATAACTTCAAGCCGCCAACCTCGCACTCTCTCCGGCTTGAGCAAAGAAACACACCGCATGGTTGAAACGGAGTCATTTTGACACTTAGTCGTTTTTCTGAGCGTGCACCATTTTTCAGAAAAATGGCAAAGTGTACCAGCATTAATTCATTCTGCTGTGCATGGAGTTAACATATATGCTATTTTGAAGAGATCATGCAAAATTGCATTGATGCACTTCATTTCGTTGTGCAATGAAGAGAAAACACATGTGCTGTTGCATTGCACAGAACGGAGTAATTTTGACACAGTCGTTTTTCTGAGCGTGCACCATTTTTGAGAAAATCGAATAAGTGTATCAGCATTATTTAATTCTGCTGTGCATGGCGTTAACATATATGCTATTTTGAAGAGATAATGCAAAATTGCATTGATTGCACTTTATTTCGTTGTGCAATGAAGAGAAAACACATGTGTTGTTGCATTGCACAGAACGGAGTAATTTTGACACTTGATCGTTTTCCTGAGTGTACACCATTTTTTCAGAAAAACGACTAAGTGTATCAGCATTAACTCATTCTGCTGTGCATGGAGTTAACATATATGCTATATTGAAGAGATATTGCAAAATTGCATTGATGCACTTTATTTCGCTGTGCAATGAAGAGAAAACACATGTGCTGTTGCATTGCACAGACCCGAGTAATTTTGACACTTAGTCGTTTTTCTGAGCGTGCACCATTTCTGAAAAAAAACGACTAAGTGTATCAGCATTATTCATTCTGCTGTGCATGGAGTTAACATATATGCTATTTTGAAGAGATAATGCAAAATTGCATTGATGCACTTTATTTCGTTGTGCAATGAAGAGAAAACACATGTGCTGTTGCATTGCACAGAACGGAGTAATTTTGACACTTAGTCGTTTTTCTGAGCGTGCACCATTTTTCAGAAAAACGACTAAGTGTATCAGCATTATTCATTCTGCTGTGCATGGAGTTAACCTAAATGCTATTTTGAAGAGATAATGCAAAATTGCATTGATGCACTTTATTTCGTTGTGCAATGAAGAGAAAACACATGTGCTGTTGCATTGCACAGAGCAAAATATAAGATATGAACTTGTTGCTTTGTATAGCATATAACAAATAACTCTTTCCATTTAAAACTTACAACTTTCCTCTGTGACTTGGTTTGATGTTACTTCTCCCATAAAGCAGTCAATTGACTGCATGGTTCATTTGGACCGCATTCACATGAGGGGAACATCCTCATAACTTCAAGCCGCCTACCTCGCACTCTCTCCGGCTTGAGCAGAGAAACACACCGCATGGTTGAAACGGAGTCATTTTGACACTTAGTCGTTTTTCTGAGTGTGCACCATTTTTCAGAAAAACGGCAAAGTGTACCAGCATTAATTCATTTTGCTGTGCATGGAGTTAACATATATGCTATTTTGAAGAGATAATGCAAAATTGCATTGATGCACTTCATTTCGTTGTGCAATGAAGAGAAAACACATGTGCTGTTGCATTGCACAGAACGGAGTAATTTTTGACACAGTCATTTTTCTGAGCGTGCACCATTTTTGAGAAAATCGACTAAGTTTATCAGCATTAGATCATTCTGTTGTGCATGGCGTTAACATATATGCTATTTTGAAGAGATAATGCAAAATTGCATTGATGCACTTTATTTCGTTGTGCAATGAATAGAAAACACATTTGCTGTTGCATTGCACAGAACGGAGTAATTTTGACACTTGGTCGTTTTTCTGAGCGTGCACCATTTTTCAGAAAAACGACTAAGTGTATCAGCATTATTCATTCTGCTGTGCATGGTTAACATATGTGCTATTTTGAAGAGATAATGCAAAATTGCATTGATGCACTTTATTTCGTTGTGCAATGAAGAGAAAACACATGTGCTGTTGCATTCCACAGAGCAAAATATAAGATATGAACTTTTTGCTTTGCATAGCATATAAAAAATAACTCATTCCATTTCAAACTTACAACTTTCCTCTGTGACTTAGTTTGATGTTACTTTTGCCATAAAGCAGTCAATTGACTGCATGGTTCATTAAGAGGGCATTCACATGAGGGGAATATCCTCAAAACTTATAGCCGCCTACCTCGCACTCTCTCCAGCTTGAGCAGAAAAAACACACCGCATGTTTGAAACGGAGTCATTTTGACACTTAGTCGTTTTTCTGAGCGTGCACCATTTTTCAGAAAAACGGCAAAGTGTACCAGCATTAATTAATTCTGCTGTGCATGGAAATAACATATACGCTATTTTGAAGAGATTTGGCAAAATTACATTGATGCACTTTATTTCGTTGTGCAATGAAGAGAAAACACATGTCGTGTTGCATTGCACAGAACGGAGTAATTTTGACACTTAGTCGTTTTTCTGAGCGTGCACCATTTTTGAGAAAAACGACTAAGTGTATCAGCATTATTCATTCTGCTCTGCATGGAGTTAACCTAAATGCTATTTTGAAGAGATAATGCAAAATTGCATTGATGCACTTTATTTCGTTGTGCAATGAAGAGAAACACATGTGCTGTTGCATTGCACAGAACGGAATAATTTTGACACTTAGTCGTTTTTCTGAGCATGCACCATTTTTCAGAAAAACGGCAAAGTGTACCAGCATTAATTAATTCTGCTGTGCATGGAAATAACATATATGCTATTTTGAAGAGATATGGCAAAATTACATTGATGCACTTTATTTCGTTGTGCAATGAAGAGAAAACACATGTCGTGTTGCATTGCACAGAACGGAGTAATTGACACTTAATCGTTTTTCTGAGCGTGCACCATTTTTGAGAAAAACGACTAAGTGCATCAGCATTATTCATTCTGCTGTGCATGGTTAACATATGTGCTATTTTGAAGAGATAATGCAAAATTGCATTGATGCACTTTATTTCGTTGTGCAATGAAGAGAAAACACATGTGCTGTTGCATTCCACAGAGCAAAATATAAGATATGAACTTTTTGCTTTGCATAGCATATAAAAAATAACTCATTCCATTTCAAACTTACAACTTTCCTCTGTGACTTAGTTTGATGTTACTTTTGCCATAAAGCAGTCAATTGACTGCATGGTTCATTAAGAGGGCATTCACATGAGGGGAATATCCTCAAAACTTATAGCCGCCTACCTCGCACTCTCTCCAGCTTGAGCAGAAAAACACACCGCATGTTTGAAACGGAGTCATTTTGACACTTAGTCGTTTTTCTGAGCGTGCACCATTTTTCAGAAAAACGACTAAGTGTATCAGCATTATTCATTCTGCTCTGCATGGAGTTAACCTAAATGCTATTTTGAAGAGATAATGCAAAATTGCATTGATGCACTTTATTTCGTTGTGCAATGAAGAGAAACACATGTGCTGTTGCATTGCACAGAACGGAGTAATTTTGACACTTAGTAGTCGTTTTTCTGAGCGTGCACCATTTTTGAGAAAAACGACTAAGTTTATCAGCATTAAATCATTCTGTTGTGCATGGCGTTAAAATATATGCTATTTTGAAGAGATAATGCAAAATTGCATTGATGCACTTTATTTCGTTGTGCAATGAAGAGAAAACACATGTGCTGTTGCATTGCACAGAACGGAGTAATTTTGACACTTAGTCGTTTTTCTGAGCGTGCACCATTTTTGAGAAAAACGACTAAGTGTATCAGCATTATTCATTCTGCTGTGCATGGAGTTAACATATATGCTATTTTGAAGAGATAATGCAAAATTGCATTGATGCACTTTATTTCGTTGTGCAATGAGGAGAAAACACATGTGCTGTTGCATTGCACAGAATGGAGTAATTGACACTTAGTCGTTTTTCTGAGCGTGCACCATTTTTGAGAAAAACGACTAAGTGTATCAGCATTATTCATTCTGCTCTGCATGGAGTTAACCTAAATGCTATTTTGAAGAGATAATGCAAAATTGCATTGATGCACTTTATTTCGTTGTGCAATGAAGAGAAAACACATGTGCTGTTGCATTGCACAGAATGGAGTAATTTTGACACTTGGTCGTTTTTCTGAGCGTGCACCATTTTCAGAAAAACGACTAAGTGTATCAGCATTATTCATTCTGCTGTGCATGGTTAACATATATGCTATATTGAAGAGATATTGCAAAATTGCATTGATGCACTTTATTTCGCTGTGCAATGAAGAGAAAACACATGTGCTGTTGCATTGCACAGAACGGAGTAATTTTGACACAGTCGTTTTTATGAGCGTGCACCATTTTTGAGAAAATCGACTAAGTGTATCAGCATTATTTCATTCTGCTGTGCATGGAGTTAACATATATGCTATATTGAAGAGATATTGCAAAATTGCATTGATGCACTTTATTTCGCTGTGCAATGAAGAGAAAACACATGTGCTGTTGCATTGCACAGAACGGAGTAATTGACACTTAGTCGTTTTTCTGAGCGTGCACCAATTTTGAGAAAAACGACTAAGTGTATCAGCATTATTCATTCTGCTCTGCATGGAGTTAACCTAAATGCTATTTTAAGGAGATAATGCAAAATTGCATTGATGCACTTTATTTCGTTGTGCAATGAGGAGAAAACACATGTGCTGTTGCATTGCACAGAACGGAGTAATTGACACTTAGTCGTTTTTCTGAGCGTGCACCATTTTTGAGAAAAACGACTAAGTGTATCAGCATTATTCATTCTGCTCTGCATGGAGTTAACCTAAATGCTATTTTGAAGAGATAATGCAAAATTGCATTGATGCACTTTATTTCGTTGTGCAATGAAGAGAAAACACATGTGCTGTTGCATTGCACAGAACGGAGTAATTTTGACACTTAGTCGTTTTTCTGAGCGTGCACCATTTTAAAAAAAACGACTAAGTGTATCAGCATTATTCATTCTGCTGTGCATGGAGTTAACATATATGCTATTTTGAAGAGATAATGCAAAATTGCATTGATGCACTTTATTTCGTTGTGCAATGAGGAGAAAATACATGTGCTGTTGCATTGCACAGAACGGAGTAATTGACACTTAGTCGTTTTTCTGAGCGTGCACCATTTCTGAAAAAAACGACTAAGTGTATCAGCATTATTCATTCTACTGTGCATGGAGTTAACATATATGCTATTTTGAAGAGATAATGCAAAATTGCATTGATGCACTTTATTTCGTTGTGCAATGTGGAGAAAACACATGTGCTGTTGCATTGCACAGAACGGAGTAATTTTTACACTTGATCGTTTTTCTGAGTGTACACCATTTTTCAGAAAAACGACTAAGTGTATCAGCATTAACTCATTCTGCTGTGCATGGAGTTAACATATATGCTATATTGAAGAGATATTGCAAAATTGCAATGATGCACTTTATTTCGCTGTGCAATGAAGAGAAAACACCTGTGCTGTTGCATTGCACAGAACGGAGTAATTTTGACACTTGATCGTTTTTTCTGAGTGTACACCATTTTTCAGAAAAACGACTAAGTTTATCAGCATTATTCATTCTGCTGTGCATGGAGTTAACATATATGCTATTTTGAAGAGATAATGCAAAATTGCATTGATCCACTTTATTTCGTTGTGCAATGAAGAGAAAACATATGTGCTGTTGCATTGCACAGAAGAGAGTAATTTTGAACTCAGTCGTTTTTCTGAGCGTGCACCATTTTTGAGAAAAACGACTAAGTGTATCAGCATTATTCATTCTGCTGTGCATGGAGTTAACCTAAATGCTATTTTGAAGAGATAATGCAAAATTGCATTGATGCACTTTATTTCGTTGTGCAATGAAGAGAAAACACATGTGCTGTTACATTGCACAGAGCAAAATATAAGATATGAACTTGTTGCTTTGCATAGCATATAACAAATAACTCATTCCATTTAAAACTTACAACTTTCCTTCTGTGGCTTGGTTTGATGTTACTTCTCCCATAAAGCAGTCAATTGACTGCATGGTTCATTTGGACCGCATTCACATGAGGGGAACATCCTCATAACTTCAAGCCGCCTACCTCGCACTCTCTCCGGCTTGAGCAGAGAAACACACCGCATGGTTGAAACGGAGTCATTTTGACACTTAGTCGTTTTTCTGAGCGTGCACCATTTTTCAGAAAAATGGCAAAGTGTACCAGCATTAATTCATTCTGCTGTGCATGGAGTTAACATTTATGCTATTTTGAAGAGATAATGCAAAATTGCATTGATCCACTTTATTTCGTTGTGCAATGAAGAGAAAACACATGTGCTGTTGCATTGCACAGAAGAGAGTAATTTTGACACTTAGTCGTTTTTCTGAGCGTGCACCATTTTTGAGAAAAACGACTAAGTGTATCAGCATTATTCATTCTGCTGTGCATGGAGTTAACCTAAATGCTATTTTGAAGAGATAATGCAAAATTGCATTGATGCACTTTATTTCGTTGTGCAATGAAGAGAAAACACATTGCACAGAGCAAAATATAAGATATGAACTTGTTGCTTTGCATAGCATATAACAAATAACTCATTCCATTTCAAACTTACAACTTTCCTCTGTGACTTGGTTTGATGTTACTTCTCCCATAAAGCAGTCAATTGACTGCATGGTTCATTTGGACCGCATTCACATGAGGGGAACATCCTCATAACTTCAAGCCGCCAACCTCGCACTCTCTCCGGCTTGAGCAAAGAAACACACCGCATGGTTGAAACGGAGTCATTTTGACACTTAGTCGTTTTTCTGAGCGTGCACCATTTTTCAGAAAAATGGCAAAGTGTACCAGCATTAATTCATTCTGCTGTGCATGGAGTTAACATATATGCTATTTTGAAGAGATAATGCAAAATTGCATTGATGCACTTCATTTCGTTGTGCAATGAAGAGAAAACACATGTGCTGTTGCATTGCACAGAACGGAGTAATTTTGACACTTAGTCGTTTTTCTGAGCGTGCACCATTTTTGAGAAAATCAAATAAGTGTATCAGCATTATTTAATTCTGCTGTGCATGGCGTTAACATATATGCTATTTTGAAGAGATAATGCAAAATTGCATTGATGCACTTTATTTCGTTGTGCAATGAAGAGAAAACACATGTGCTGTTGCATTGCACAGAACGGAGTAATTTTGACACTTGATCGTTTTCCTGAGTGTACACCATTTTTCAGAAAAACGACTAAGTGTATCAGCATTAACTCATTCTGCTGTGCATGGAGTTAACATATATGCTATATTGAAGAGATATTGCAAAATTGCATTGATGCACTTTATTTCGCTGTGCAATGAAGAGAAAACACATGTGCTGTTGCATTGCACAGACCCGAGTAATTTTGACACTTAGTCGTTTTTCTGAGCGTGCACCATTTCTGAAAAAAACGACTAAGTGTATCAGCATTATTCATTCTGCTGTGCATGGAGTTAACATATATGCTATTTTGAAGAGATAATGCAAAATTGCATTGATGCACTTTATTTCGTTGTGCAATGAAGAGAAAACACATGTGCTGTTGCATTGCACAGAACGGAGTAATTTTGACACTTAGTCGTTTTTCTGAGCGTGCACCATTTTTCAGAAAAACGACTAAGTGTATCAGCATTATTCATTCTGCTGTGCATGGAGTTAACCTAAATGCTATTTTGAAGAGATAATGCAAAATTGCATTGATGCACTTTATTTCGTTGTGCAATGAAGAGAAAACACATGTGCTGTTGCATTGCACAGAGCAAAATATAAGATATGAACTTGTTGCTTTGTATAGCATATAACAAATAACTCTTTCCATTTAAAACTTACAACTTTCCTCTGTGACTTGGTTTGATGTTACTTCTCCCATAAAGCAGTCAATTGACTGCATGGTTCATTTGGACCGCATTCACATGAGGGGAACATCCTCATAACTACAAGCCGCCTACCTCGCACTCTCTCCGGCTTGAGCAGAGAAACACACCGCATGGTTGAAACGGAGTCATTTTGACACTTAGTCGTTTTTCTGAGCGTGCACCATTTTTCAGAAAAACGGCTGAGTGTACCAGCATTAATTAATTCTGCTGTGCATGGAAATAACATTATGCTATTTTGAAGAGGTAATGCAAAATTGCATTGATGCACTTTATTTCGTTGTGCAATGAATAGAAAACACATTTGCTGTTGCATTGCACAGAACGGAGTAATTTTGACACTTGGTCGTTTTTCTGAGCGTGCACCATTTTTCAGAAAAACCACTAAGTGTATCAGCATTATTCATTCTGCTGTGCATGGTTAACATATGTGCTATTTTGAAGAGATAATGCAAAATTGCATTGATGCACTTTATTTCGTTGTGCAATGAAGAGAAAACACATGTGCTGTGCATTCCACAGAGCAAAATATAAGATATGAACTTTTTGCTTTGCATAGCATATAAAAAATAACTCATTCCATTTCAAACTTACAACTTTCCTCTGTGACTTAGTTTGATGTTACTTTTGCCATAAAGCAGTCAATTGACTGCATGGTTCATTAAGAGGGCATTCACATGAGGGAAACATCCTCAAAACTTATAGCCGCCTACCTCGCACTCTCTCCGGCTTGAGCAGAGAAACACACCGCATGGTTGAAACGGAGTCATTTTGACACTTAGTCGTTTTTCTGAGCGTGCACCATTTTTCAGAAAAACGGCAAAGTGTACCAGCATTAATTCATTCTGCTGTGCATGGAGTTAACATATATGCTATATTGAAGAGATATTGCAAAATTGCATTGATGCACTTTATTTCGCTGTGCAATGAAGAGAAAACACATGTTCTGTTGCATTGCAAAGACCCGAGTAATTTTGACACTTTGTCGTTTTTCTGAGCGTGCACCATTTCTGAAAAAAACGACTAAGTGTATCAGCATTATTCATTCTGCTGTGCATGGAGTTAACATATATGCTATATTGAAGAGATATGGCAAAATTGCATTGATGCACTTTATTTCGCTGTGCAATGAAGAGAAAACACATGTGCTGTTGCATTTCCACAGAACGGAGTAATTTTGACACTTGATCGTTTTTCTGAGTGTACACCATTTTTCAGTAAAACGACTAAGTGTATCAGCATTATTCATTCTGCTGTGCATGGAGTTAACATAAATGCTATTTTGAAGAGATAATGCAAAATTGCATTGATGCACTTTATTTCGTTGTGCAATGAAGAGAAAACACATGTGCTGTTGCATTGCACAGAACGGAGTAATTGACACTTAGTCGTTTTTCTGAGCGTGCACCATTTTTGAGAAAAACGACTAAGTGTATCAGCATTATTCATTCTGCTCTGCATGGAGTTAACCTAAATGCTATTTTTGAAGAGATAATGCAAAATTGCATTGATGCACTTCATTTCGTTGTGCAATGAAGAGAAAACACATGTGGTGTTGCATTGCACAGAACGGAGTAATTTTGACACTTAGTCGTTTTTCTGAGCGTGCACCATTTTTGAGAAAAACAACTAAGTGTATCAGCATTATTCATTCTGCTCTGAATGGAGTTAACCTAAATGCTATTTTGAAGAGATAATGCAAAATTGCATTGATGCACTTTATTTCGTTGTGCAATGAAGAGAAAACACATGTGCTGTTGCATTGCACAGAGCAAAATATAAGATATGAACTTCTTGCTTTGTATAGCATATAACAAATAACTCATTCCATTTAAAACTTACAACTTTCCTCTGTGACTTAATTTGATGTTATTTCTGCCATAAACTATTCAATTGATTGCATGGTTTATTTGGAGCGCATTCACATGAGGGGAACATCCTCAAAACTTATAGCCGCCTACCTCGCACTCTCTCCGGCTTGAGCAGAAAAACACACCGCATGGTTGAAACGGACTCATATTGACACAGTCGTTTTTCTGAGCGTGCACCATTTTTCAGAAAAACGGCTAAGTGTACCAGCATTAATTAATTCTGCTGTGCATGGAAATAACATATATGCTATTTTGAAGAGATAATGCAAAATTGCATTGATGCACTTTATTTCGTTGTGCAATGAAGAGAAAACACATGTGCTCTTGCATTGCACAGAACGGAGTAATTGACACTTAGTCGTTTTTCTGAGCGTGCACCATTTTTGAGAAAAACGACTAAGTGTATCAGCATTATTCATTCTGCTCTGCATGGAGTTAACCTAAATGCTATTTTGAAGAGATAATGCAAAATTGCATTGATGCACTTTATTTCGTTGTGCAATGAAGAGAAAACACATGTGCTGTTGCATTGCACAGAACGGAGTAATTTTGACACTTAGTCGTTTTTCTGAGCGTGCACCATTTTTCAGAAAAACGACTAAGTGTATCAGCATTATTCATTCTGCTGTGCATGGAGTTAACCTAAATGCTATTTTGAAGAGATAATGCAAAATTGCATTGATGCACTTTATTTCGTTGTGCAATGAAGAGAAAACACATGTGCTGTTGCATTGCACAGAGCAAAATATACGATATGAACTTGTTGGTTTGTATAGCATATAACAAATAACTCTTTCCATTTAAAACTTACAACTTTCCTCTGTGACTTGGTTTGATGTTACTTCTCCCATAAAGCAGTCAATTGACTGCATGGTTCATTTGGACCGCATTCACATGAGGGGAACATCCTCATAACTTCAAGCCGCCTACCTCGCACTCTCTCCGGCTTGAGCAGAGAAACACACCGCATGGTTGAAACGGAGTCATTTTGACACTTAGTCGTTTTTCTGAGCGTGCACCATTTTTCAGAAAAACGGCAAAGTGTACCAGCATTAATTCATTCTGCTGTGCATGGAGTTAACATATATGCTATTTTGAAGAGATAATGCAAAATTGCATTGATGCACTTTATTTCGTTGTGCAATGAAGAGAAAACACATGTGCTGTTGCATTGCACAGAATGGAGTAATTTTGACACTTGGTCGTTTTTCTGAGCGTGCACCATTTTCAGAAAAACGACTAAGTGTATCAGCATTATTCATTCTGCTGTGCATGGTTAACATATATGCTATATTGAAGAGATATTGCAAAATTGCATTGATGCACTTTATTTCGCTGTGCAATGAAGAGAAAACACATGTGCTGTTGCATTGCACAGAACGGAGTAATTTTGACACAGTCGTTTTTATGAGCGTGCACCATTTTTGAGAAAATCGACTAAGTGTATCAGCATTATTTCATTCTGCTGTGCATGGAGTTAACATATATGCTATATTGAAGAGATATTGCAAAATTGCATTGATGCACTTTATTTCGCTGTGCAATGAAGAGAAAACACATGTGCTGTTGCATTGCACAGAACGGAGTAATTGACACTTAGTCGTTTTTCTGAGCGTGCACCAATTTTGAGAAAAACGACTAAGTGTATCAGCATTATTCATTCTGCTCTGCATGGAGTTAACCTAAATGCTATTTTAAGGAGATAATGCAAAATTGCATTGATGCACTTTATTTCGTTGTGCAATGAGGAGAAAACACATGTGCTGTTGCATTGCACAGAACGGAGTAATTGACACTTAGTCGTTTTTCTGAGCGTGCACCATTTTTGAGAAAAACGACTAAGTGTATCAGCATTATTCATTCTGCTCTGCATGGAGTTAACCTAAATGCTATTTTGAAGAGATAATGCAAAATTGCATTGATGCACTTTATTTCGTTGTGCAATGAAGAGAAAACACATATGCTGTTGCATTGCACAGAATGGAGTAATTTTGACACTTGGTCGTTTTTCTGAGCGTGCACCATTTTCAGAAAAACGACTAAGTGTATCAGCATTATTCATTCTGCTGTGCATGGTTAACATATATGCTATATTGAAGAGATATTGCAAAATTGCATTGATGCACTTTATTTCGCTGTGCAATGAAGAGAAAACACATGTGCTGTTGCATTGCACAGAACGGAGTAATTTTGACACAGTCGTTTTTCTGAGCGTGCACCATTTTTGAGAAAATCGACTAAGTGTATCAGCATTATTTCATTCTGCTGTGCATGGAGTTAACATATATGCTATATTGAAGAGATATTGCAAAATTGCATTGATGCACTTTATTTCGCTGTGCAATGAAGAGAAAACACATGTGCTGTTGCATTGCACAGAACGGAGTAATTTTGACACAGTCGTTTTTCTGAGCGTGCACCATTTTAAAAAAAACGACTAAGTGTATCAGCATTATTCATTCTGCTGTGCATGGAGTTAACATATATGCTATTTTGAAGAGATAATGCAAAATTGCATTGATGCACTTTATTTCGTTGTGCAATGAGGAGAAAATACATGTGCTGTTGCATTGCACAGAACGGAGTAATTGACACTTAGTCGTTTTTCTGAGCGTGCACCATTTCTGAAAAAAACGACTAAGTGTATCAGCATTATTCATTCTACTGTGCATGGAGTTAACATATATGCTATTTTGAAGAGATAATGCAAAATTGCATTGATGCACTTTATTTCGTTGTGCAATGTGGAGAAAACACATGTGCTGTTGCATTGCACAGAACGGAGTAATTTTTACACTTGATCGTTTTTCTGAGTGTACACCATTTTTCAGAAAAACGACTAAGTGTATCAGCATTAACTCATTCTGCTGTGCATGGAGTTAACATATATGCTATATTGAAGAGATATTGCAAAATTGCAATGATGCACTTTATTTCGCTGTGCAATGAAGAGAAAACACCTGTGCTGTTGCATTGCACAGAACGGAGTAATTTTGACACTTGATCGTTTTTCTGAGTGTACACCATTTTTCAGAAAAACGACTAAGTTTATCAGCATTATTCATTCTGCTGTGCATGGAGTTAACATATATGCTATTTTGAAGAAATAATGCAAAATTGCATTGATCCACTTTATTTCGTTGTGCAATGAAGAGAAAACACATGTGCTGTTGCATTGCACAGAAGAGAGTAATTATGAACTCAGTCGTTTTTCTGAGCGTGCACCATTTTTGAGAAAAACGACTAAGTGTATCAGCATTATTCATTCTGCTGTGCATGGAGTTAACCTAAATGCTATTTTGAAGAGATAATGCAAAATTGCATTGATGCACTTTATTTCGTTGTGCAATGAAGAGAAAACACATTGCACAGAGCAAAATATAAGATATGAACTTGTTGCTTTGCATAGCATATAACAAATAACTCATTCCATTTAAAACTTACAACTTTCCTCTGTGACTTGGTTTGATGTTACTTCTCCCATAAAGCAGTCAATTGACTGCATGGTTCATTTGGACCGCATTCACATGAGGGGAACATCCTCATAACTTCAAGCCGCCAACCTCGCACTCTCTCCGGCTTGAGCAAAGAAACACACCGCATGGTTGAAACGGAGTCATTTTGACACTTAGTCGTTTTTCTGAGCGTGCACCATTTTTCAGAAAAATGGCAAAGTGTACCAGCATTAATTCATTCTGCTGTGCATGGAGTTAACATATATGCTATTTTGAAGAGATAATGCAAAATTGCATTGATGCACTTCATTTCGTTGTGCAATGAAGAGAAAACACATGTGCTGTTGCATTGCACAGAACGGAGTAATTTTGACACAGTCGTTTTTCTGAGCGTGCACCATTTTTGAGAAAATCGAATAAGTGTATCAGCATTATTTAATTCTGCTGTGCATGGCGTTAACATATATGCTATTTTGAAGAGATAATGCAAAATTGCATTGATGCACTTTATTTCGTTGTGCAATGAAGAGAAAACACATGTGCTGTTGCATTGCACAGAACGGAGTAATTTTGACACTTGATCGTTTTCCTGAGTGTACACCATTTTTCAGAAAAACGACTAAGTGTATCAGCATTAACTCATTCTGCTGTGCATGGAGTTAACATATATGCTATATTGAAGAGATATTGCAAAATTGCATTGATGCACTTTATTTCGCTGTGCAATGAAGAGAAAACACATGTGCTGTTGCATTGCACAGACCCGAGTAATTTTGACACTTAGTCGTTTTTCTGAGCATGCACCATTTCTGAAAAAAAAACGACTAAGTGTATCAGCATTATTCATTCTGCTGTGCATGGAGTTAACATATATGCTATTTTGAAGAGATAATGCAAAATTGCATTGATGCACTTTATTTCGTTGTGCAATGAAGAGAAAACACATGTGCTGTTGCATTGCACAGAACGGAGTAATTTTGACACTTAGTCGTTTTTCTGAGCGTGCACCATTTTTCAGAAAAACGACTAAGTGTATCAGCATTATTCATTCTGCTGTGCATGGAGTTAACCTAAATGCTATTTTGAAGAGATAATGCAAAATTGCATTGATGCACTTTATTTCGTTGTGCAATGAAGAGAAAACACATGTGCTGTTGCATTGCACAGAGCAAAATATAAGATATGAACTTGTTGCTTTGTATAGCATATAACAAATAACTCTTTCCATTTAAAACTTACAACTTTCCTCTGTGACTTGGTTTGATGTTACTTCTCCCATAAAGCAGTCAATTGACTGCATGGTTCATTTGGACCGCATTCACATGAGGGGAACATCCTCATAACTTCAAGCCGCCTACCTCGCACTCTCTCCGGCTTGAGCAGAGAAACACACCGCATGGTTGAAACGGAGTCATTTTGACACTTAGTCGTTTTTCTGAGCGTGCACCATTTTTCAGAAAAACGGCTGAGTGTACCAGCATTAATTAATTCTGCTGTGCATGGAAATAACATTATGCTATTTTGAAGAGGTAATGCAAAATTGCATTGATGCACTTTATTTCGTTGTGCAATGAATAGAAAACACATTTGCTGTTGCATTGCACAGAACGGAGTAATTTTGACACTTGGTCGTTTTTCTGAGCGTGCACCATTTTTCAGAAAAACCACTAAGTGTATCAGCATTATTCATTCTGCTGTGCATGGTTAACATATGTGCTATTTTGAAGAGATAATGCAAAATTGCATTGATGCACTTTATTTCGTTGTGCAATGAAGAGAAAACACATGTGCTGTGCATTCCACAGAGCAAAATATAAGATATGAACTTTTTGCTTTGCATAGCATATAAAAAATAACTCATTCCATTTCAAACTTACAACTTTCCTCTGTGACTTAGTTTGATGTTACTTTTGCCATAAAGCAGTCAATTGACTGCATGGTTCATTAAGAGGGCATTCACATGAGGGAAACATCCTCAAAACTTATAGCCGCCTACATCGCACTCTCTCCGGCTTGAGCAGAGAAACACACCGCATGGTTGAAACGGAGTCATTTTGACACTTAGTCGTTTTTCTGAGCGTGCACCATTTTTCAGAAAAACGGCAAAGTGTACCAGCATTAATTCATTCTGCTGTGCATGGAGTTAACATATATGCTATATTGAAGAGATATTGCAAAATTGCATTGATGCACTTTATTTCGCTGTGCAATGAAGAGAAAACACATGTTCTGTTGCATTGCATAGACCCGAGTAATTTTGACACTTTGTCGTTTTTCTGAGCGTGCACCATTTCTGAAAAAAACGACTAAGTGTATCAGCATTATTCATTCTGCTGTGCATGGAGTTAACATATATGCTATTTTGAAGAGATAATGCAAAATTGCATTGATGCACTTTATTTCGTTGTGCAATGAGGAGAAAACACATGTGCTGTTGCATTGCACAGAAAGGAGTAATTTTTACACTTGATCGTTTTTCTGAGTGTACACCATTTTTCAGAAAAACGACTAAGTGTATCAGCATTAACTCATTCTGCTGTGCATGGAGTTAACATATATGCTATATTGAAGAGATATGGCAAAATTGCATTGATGCACTTTATTTCGCTGTGCAATGAAGAGAAAACACATGTGCTGTTGCATTTCCACAGAACGGAGTAATTTTGACACTTGATCGTTTTTTCTGAGTGTACACCATTTTTCAGTAAAACGACTAAGTGTATCAGCATTATTCATTCTGCTGTGCATGGAGTTAACATATATGCTATTTTGAAGAGATAATGCAAAATTGCATTGATGCACTTTATTTCGTTGTGCAATGAAGAGAAAACACATGTGCTGTTGCATTGCACAGAACGGAGTAATTGACACTTAGTCGTTTTTCTGAGCGTGCACCATTTTTGAGAAAAACGACTAAGTGTATCAGCATTATTCATTCTGCTCTGCATGGAGTTAACCTAAATGCTATTTTGAAGAGATAATGCAAAATTGCATTGATGCACTTTATTTCGTTGTGCAATGAAGAGAAAACACATGTGGTGTTGCATTGCACAGAACGGAGTAATTTTGACACTTAGTCGTTTTTCTGAGCGTGCACCATTTTTGAGAAAAACAACTAAGTGTATCAGCATTATTCATTCTGCTCTGAATGGAGTTAACCTAAATGCTATTTTGAAGAGATAATGCAAAATTGCATTGATGCACTTTATTTCGTTGTGCAATGAAGAGAAAACACATGTGCTTTTGCATTGCACAGAGCAAAATATAAGATATGAACTTCTTGCTTTGTATAGCATATAACAAATAACTCATTCCATTTAAAACTTACAACTTTCCTCTGTGACTTAATTTGATGTTATTTCTGCCATAAACTATTCAATTGATTGCATGGTTTATTTGGAGCGCATTCACATGAGGGGAACATCCTCAAAACTTATAGCCGCCTACCTCGCACTCTCTCCGGCTTGAGCAGAAAAACACACCGCATGGTTGAAACGGACTCATATTGACACAGTCGTTTTTCTGAGCGTGCACCATTTTTCAGAAAAACGGCTAAGTGTACCAGCATTAATTAATTCTGCTGTGCATGGAAATAACATATATGCTATTTTGAAGAGATAATGCAAAATTGCATTGATGCACTTTATTTCGTTGTGCAATGAAGAGAAAACACATGTGCTCTTGCATTGCACAGAACGGAGTAATTGACACTTAGTCGTTTTTCTGAGCGTGCACCATTTTTGAGAAAAACGACTAAGTGTATCAGCATTATTCATTCTGCTCTGCATGGAGTTAACCTAAATGCTATTTTGAAGAGATAATGCAAAATTGCATTGATGCACTTTATTTCGTTGTGCAATGAAGAGAAAACACATGTGCTGTTGCATTGCAGATAAAAAAATACATTTGTGCAAAATTTACTTCATTTGTTTAATATATGCTTTTTTGGAAATGTTCTAGATTTCTAAGAAATGTGTGTTTGCACTATCGTAAAACATTTCTTGAATAAAAAAAAAGAGAAAAAATACATAATTCGTAATATTGATGTTTTAGTCTAACGTTGTATTTGAGGATTTAAATAATAAAGATAACAATAATAACAACATAACTTTTGTATTTGTCTCATGTATTGTGTGCTCGTCGGCCGGCTGCAATCTGAAATGGAATGAAACCCATTCACGGCCATAGTTACTATGATTCACTGCAGACAGCAGAACAGGAGTCGAACATGTGGGGAACACACTGGTGTCATCAGATTTTAAAAATTAATCGTTAAATAGGTGAAAATAGCTTATTACCATATTTGACAGTGAGTGGGTAAACTCTGGTGACAAAATCTAATCTACATGACAGCAGAGGCCCAGAGCTTTCTATAACTGCTGGTCTTATGTGTTTAGCACCTTCTGTTGCTAAATGACAAGCCTTCAAAGATGGACTGGGTTCAAGGTTCAGAGGTCAATATTTCAAAGCAGGAGTAATGTATCCTCTTCAGACTGACATTATGTATTCTCCAGGTTGAGACCTCCAACGATGTGTTTGCTAGTCCTACGACAACGTTTTAATTTTTACTTATCATGGTTTGCAGATGATCCACTTTGGGCAATAGGCTCCTTTATTGTCCCCAGAGAGATATCTGCCTTGAGTTCAAATGCTTCACACATAACACTTGACATATTGTTTAATCATACAGCTGACATATACTTACAATAAAAACAATAAAGTGATATGTAGTCAGACTGACCCTAACCCTAACCATAACCCTAACCCTAACCCAGACTGCATATCACACAGCAACTATTGCTCTATTTTTGCAACATATCTATTGCTCATCTTTCACAGTGACAAGAGCAGCACACAACTATTTGCATTATATCATGAAGCTATTGCACAACCAGCCTCAAACAACATTATTAAAATTTTTAATTGAGGTAGGTCCAAATAGGCCTATAGTTTAGAAATGTTAAGTTTAGATTGGGGTACCCATATCTTCTGCCAGGATAAGAGCTCATACTTGGTATGGAGAATAAAGATGGATCAGACCACATTCTTTGTGCTTGCCTGGAGAGACTGGTTTCTATTCCTCTCCACAACGTTCATGACAGTCATATCAAAATACTCTGTAATGCAGCCTTGTATAACATAAACCCTCTGATTCACCGTGTTTCCCTTACAAAAAAGAACTGCAGTATATTGAAGTAGAACTGCAATAAAACTGCAGTACCAAGTAGTTTAACTGCAGTTTAATTCAAATTTGCAGTATAATGAAGTATAGTCACAGTACAACTGCAGTACATCGAAGTTCAACAGCAGTAAAACTGCAGTACCAAGTAGTTTAACTGCAGTTTAATTCAAATTTGCAGTACAATGAAGTATAGTCACAGTACAACTGCAGTACATCGAAGTTCAACAGCAGTAAAACTGTAGTATAAGTACAGCTGCAGTAAAATGAAGTACAACTGAAAGTTGCATGAAGTATAAAAGCAGTATAACTGCAGTTGTATTGCACACTCAAAAAAAAAAGATTTTTTCGATGCTGTTCACTTTATTTAAACAACTTATTTTGATTCAAAACCATTATATTGGTTTTAGGTTCAAACGTGATTGCTTCATGTTAAATTGACTTGAAATGATTACTTTTTGACTTAACGTAATGTTTTCATTTTAAAATAACATGTTTCACTCAAGTAAACTCAACCAGGACTCAATCAAACAGGACTTTCACTTCCCATCATGCTTTGCAAAGCGGCTGAACTGGGAGAGTAAATGTTGAAATAAAGTGTTATTTTAAACCATTTTTAGCAAGATGAGAAAATTGAGAGATGTTTTTAATGTTTACTGTTCTATTATGTTGATATTTAAAAGTTTCTGTTATGTTAATAGTTTTGGGGTTACCATTGTGGTGAAGTGTTGAGCTTGTGCTTACGTTGAGGGCATGCCAGCTGCTATTCTAATCACACTAATAAATGTGTGATCCTGTGGTAATGTTCTGGATGAAACCAGAATGACTTCTGGACTGTAAACAAAGAGCATCACAAAAGTTATACAAAACCAAACAAGTAGCATTAATTATAGGGTTAATTAAAAAAAAAACATATTTTATTCCCTTACAAAAAAGAACTGCAGTATATTGAAGTAGAACTGCATTAAAACTGCAGTACCATGTAGTTTCACTACAGTTTGATTAAGCACAACCATAGATTTGCAGTATAATGAAGTATAGTCACAGTACAACTGCAGTACATTGAAGTTCAACAGCAGTAAAACTGTAGTATAAGTACAGCTGCAGTAAAATGAAGTACAACTGAAAGTTGCATGAAGTATAAAAACAGTACAACTGCAGTTGTATTGCAGTTTTATTTTACAAGTACTTTAGATGTATTGCAGTAGTACTCCAGTAAAACTACAGAAATTTGAGGTTATACTGCAATACTGCAGTTTTTTCGTGTCCAAAAAACTGCATTTTTCTATATGTAACAAAAACTGCAGTATTACTTCTAAAAAACTGCAGTAATTTTTTGTAAGGGTTGCTCTAAATGATTACACCCACTTTCAACACGGGCCTTCCAGCCAAAGGTATTGTCCATATACACACCAATGTGCCTATAGGAGCAGAGCTGATGGATTGGTTCATCATTTATGACCTCTGATACATTCTGACCCATGTCACGACCCTTTCATCAGCGTGTGAAATGGTTGAATGAGATATGTGACTTGTGTCTGAATGCAGTGGGCTGAGGAAGAAGTGTGCCAACATACCAAAACACATGTTGTATGTACATCAACCCTAACCCATAACGGTGACATCAGCGTTATTAATTTAGAGGATTTAATAAAACAAATAAATAAATAAAAACTGATTAATTGAACACAATCGTAGCATATTATATATATTTATTAAAATCAACAAACCTCCGATAAAAATACGTTATCCAGCATGCTATAATTAAAGCATGCAGTGTCCTAAAGAAAACGCTTAAACTGCTTACTTGCACGCGCCTTGGAGCGTTGTTAAACTCACCTTTTAATGCCGTTTTACCTGCAGTTGAGCGTTGCTTTGGTCAAAACTCACCTCTGAATGCCGTTTTACCATGCAGATGAGTGTTGTTAAACTCACCGCTGAATGTGGTTGTACACCATGTGCGTTGTTAAACTCACCGCTGATGAACGCGCACCGCTGATCTTTGCGCAGAGGGCACTTTGATATCAGATTGCGAGGGTTTTTAAACATCAAAAACCATTTGGAGGGCCAGATAAAAATCAATTGGGGTGCTGCCATTTGACTCGCCCTGGCATAGATCATTTTTTGTAGCCTATTCCTATTTATTTGTTTTTATTGTAGTCTCGACCCATACAAGGCAGCCAACGGGTTGCGGTGTGCTGACCCCAAGACGTCAAATTTGAACGCTGTTGAGTTCTATAGAAGTCTATCGGACTACCCTGCACGTTGAAAAATGACGCCAAAGGTATACCCAGTGCGTTAAAAAGTGACGCCAGTGTCCCTTGTCCATGCGTCAGACATTTGACGAGTACGGAGTGACTGTGTTGCTGCCATAGAGCAGTCAATTGACTGCATGGTTCATAAGGAGCGCATTCACATGAGGGGAACATCCTTATAACTTCAAGCCGCCTACCTCACACTCTCTCCGCCTTGAGCAGAGAAACACACCGCATGGTTCACACGGAGTAATTTTGACACTTAGTCGTTTTTCTGAGCGTGCACCATTTCTCGCACTGTATGTATGTATATATATATATATATATATATATATATATATATATATACAGAGAGAGAGAGAGAGAGAGAGAGAGCAGTTACATATAATACAAAAACTATTTAAAAGAATCATGAATCAAGCTAGCACGTTTACATGTCTGATTGTATAGATTTATTTTGTTCTAACTTTGATTTTAAAAGCCATTGGATGTCAAACCCTAATTGAGAACTGACAGTCTGCTGTGACTCGCACCCCTCCCCCCCAGCCTCTGATTGCTCTCGCCCAGCCCGCCCTTCCCCCACCGCCTGACTGAGATCGCCCTTCCCCCACAGCAGCGCAGAGACTTCAGTGGAGTGAGATGAACTCCAGACTGACAGATAGATAGAGAGTTAATCAAAAGTGCTTCTCCAATGATGTATAAATCTGTTGTGGCCATGCGTTTTTAAAACACTTTTACAAGGTCTAGCAGCTTTATATTTATGTGTGATTATATGTGTGATTTATATTTATATATTTGTGTGATATGTGACAGGAAAGTATCCTTGCTGCGTATTTAAGCACACCCAGACAGAGCGAGTGTTTTCTTGACGCAAGAAACTCTTAAAATGTGTTCTCATCTTGTGCAGAAGTGGTACAGTCAAGATGCTGCTTCTGTAACTGCATGAGAGAATATGAGTCTGTAAGTTTCCTGCTGAAATTCTGGAGATAGAGGACAGTTACAGCAAATATTATGAGAGAGAGAGAGAGAGAGAGCGAGCAAGAGAGCAGTTACATATAGTACAAAAAGTGTTTAAAAGAATCATGAATCAAGCTAGCACGTTTACATGTCTGATTGTACAGATTTATTTTGTTCTAACTTTGATTTTAAAAGCCATTGGATGTCAAACCCTAATTGAGAACTGACAGTCTGCTGTGACTCGCACCCCTCCCCCCGAGCCTCTGATTGCTCTCACTCAGCCCGCCCTTCCCCCACCGCCTTACTGAGATCGCCCTTCCCCCACAGCAGCGCGGAGACTTCAGTGGAGTGAGATGAACTCCAGACTGACAGATAGATAGAGAGTTAATCAGAAGTGCTTCTCCAATGATGTATAAATCTGTTGTGGCCATGCGTTTTTAAAACACTTTTACAAGGTCTAGCAGCTTTATATTTATGTGTGATTATATGTGTGATTTATATTTATATATTTGTGTGATATGTGACAGGAAAGTATCCTTGCTGCGTATTTAAGCACATCCAGACAGAGCGAGTGTTTTCTTCACCCAAGAAACTCTTAAAATGTGTTCTCATCAGTGGCGGTTCTAGACAATTTTTACTAGGGGGGCCAAGGGGGGGCCAGTGTTTAACCAGAGGGGCACATTAAAAATGGTAACAAATTATATTTAAAGATTATTAACCTATTTACTTTACAATCATATAAACATTTATTACAACATTGTACAACATTTGTACAAGAGTGAGTGCAGGTGCAAAAAAGGTAGGTTTATTAATGTTGATGATTATTATCAAAGATTTGTGAAGGATTTGTGAAGGATGATGTGACACTGAAGACTGGAGTAATGATGATAAATTCAGCTTTGATCACAATTACACTTTACTATATATTCACATAAAAAACTGTTATTTTACATTTTAATAATATCTCACAATTTTAGAGCTTTTTTGTATTTATAATAACATAAATGCAGCCTTGGTGAGCAGAAGAGACTTCTTTCAAAAACAACCAAAATAGTACCGTTTCCAAACTTTTGATTGGTAGAGCATATCTGCATGTATTGCATGTATTTCAAAAATGTAGGCCTAGAATTTACTTTAAAAAAAGAAACATTAGATCCATATTGACAATATTGATTTTGTTAACAAAAAAGGACGCTATGTCCTTTCCTCGTTTCAAGATAACTATCGGAAGAAAAAAAACGTGCATTACATTTCGTTGCCTAACCATCCCTCCCCACTTAACACGGGCAATAATAACCTGTTGATTACTTTACTCAAATGTATGTTATCGCAATGCAACAGCCAAGACAGATGAAGTTACGTGGTTAACATCACAACATTGTGCAGGAACAACCAGTTACTTACGAGATACGAGTCACTTACGCGGCCGGCGCCGCTCTAATTTACCCGTGTAGAGCGTTCCGTCATGTTAGTTCCGCTTTTGGCGCTCGCGTGTAAAATCACAATAAAGTCATAATTCATTTTTTATTTTTATTTTTTGGTCAGCACAGGGGGGGCCACAGGGGTGGCCATGGAAATTTCTACAGAGGCACGGGCCTCCCTAGGCCTCCGTGTAGAACCGCCACTGGTTCTCATCTTGTGCAGAAGTGGTACAGTCAAGATGCTGCTTCTGTAACTGCATGAGAGAATATGAGTCTGTAAGTTTCCTGCTGAAATTCTGGAGATAGAGGAGGACAGTTACAGGAAATATTATGAGAGAGAGAGAGAGAGAGAGAGAGAGCGAGCAAGAGAGCAGTTACATATAGTACAAAAAGTGTTTAAAAGAATCATGAATCAAGCTAGCACGTTTACATGTCTGATTGTACAGATTTATTTTGTTCTAACTTTGATTTTAAAAGCCATTGGATGTCAAACCCTAATTGAGAACTGACAGTCTGCTGTGACTCGCACCCCTCCCCCATAGGCGGAGTTTCACTTTTGTGCTTGGGGGGGCACCTACCATGTCAGCAGACCACGAGCTCAGATTTTTTTTATATCATATTTATATATCATACATTCTACATATAAAATACATTTACAATGAACAATGACTTTATACAAAGAATAGCGAATAGAACAGACTCTTTATAGTTGCTGTTTTGTTTTGCATCGGCAGTGATAGAGTTAACGCGGGGAGTTCAGAAGTGCGGTGAAAAAAAGCGAGTTGTGTTAGACGGGTGCGCTTGTTACACAGTCCCTCCAGAAAAACGCGGGATTTTTTTGTGATTGTTGCGGGCAAAAATCTTTGATTATGCGGCACGTTTTCTTAAAAAACGCGATGGAATATGCGGGATGTAGCAAAGGCTTTCTTAAAGCGGGTAATGACTGGTGTCGGGTAGGTATAGCAGTGTACCAGGTGTGTCGGTCAGAACACGACAGAGAGGGAGTGATGAACTGGAGTAGCTTTAATAGGGCAATGTATGAAAATGAACAGCAGAGGGGAGTGTAAAGGACTTGTGCTGATCTTTGGGATGTGGTTTGCCTGTAATAGACAAAGAGCAACACTCTAATACCAATAAACACATTATAACAACATTGTACAAACTATTGACTCCTCCCCTCACATATGAACATAGTAATTGCGAACATGTAATATGATTACATGATGAGCAGCATATATAACTCACATTAACTCACTATCACATCTTCTATCATTTTACTATTATTATTATCATCTATCAACATAAATGGTCATGACATTATAACTTATCTCACTGCAGATCGGCATGTAAGTTATGAGATATAACACAGATAGATCGTCGATAGGAATTAGCATCATGCCGTAACATTACACCACCACTAACTGCGTCATGACATATCAACAAGTGTACCACAGCAAACAAAATAATGTTCCTTTACTCACTCGTATTAGACGCACAGCAGCACAATACACTCAATCTCACACTAATAACCAATGTGACCCGTCTTCACAGCGCCCGTGAACGCGACATTGCTGATATGTGCCGAGGCTTATACAATGTGCTGTTTCTCCGTGCCGAACTGCTCTGCTAATGAGCTAATGTGCGCGTCGTATTTTCACAATAAAAGTCCCCGTTAATGTGCAGCACGGCAGCTCGTTTATCCTCCTCAATCGCCTTTTGCACAGCCGCCCCCAAATTGTGCAATTTGCTCCTGTAAAAGGCTCACTCCTCAGTCTGTAGACGTTGGAGGGCATTCATCCTCCTCCTTTGCGTCTGCTATCATTGGAAGAGTGATAAGTCGGGCAACTGGCCGGGTGTAAACTTTGTCCTTGACTTGGACGTCTGCAGATCTCACATGACCATCTGCACTTTGATGTACTCTGATCACCTTGCCAACCGGCCAGAGTGCTCGGGGGAACTGTGGGTCCATGACCAGCACTACTGAATCCACTGACAGATCAGCTGAGGTACCATGCCACCTTTGCCGGCGTTGCAAGGTTGGCAGATAGCACCTGATGAATCTCGCCCAGAAGTGATCTGCGATAACTTGGCAGTGACGCCATCTCCGCTCACTTAGTCCTTCGTTCTTCGAGTAGACAACTGGAGGTAGTGCTCCATCCAGCTGCCCCATCAAGAGAAGGTTTGGTGTCACAGCATCCAGGTCAGCAACATTGGATGAAGTATAGCCCAGGGGCTTAGTGTTTAGTATAGCCTCAACTTCAAGTAAGGTTGTGTACAATACCTCCTCTGAAATAGGTTGAACTCCTATGACAGTGTACAGTGCGGTCTTCACACACTTGATCTCCCTCTCCCACGTTCCCCCGAAATGAGGAGCGGCAGGGGGGTTGAAGTGGAAATCGATCTTCTGCTTGGCTAGAAGGTGTTGGAGGTCAGAGGACATGTTGTTAAAAGACTCACGGAGCTCCTTCTCACCTGCTTTAAAGTTTGTACCTTGGTCCGAATAGAGCTCAGCTGGAGTCCCTCTACGAGATATGAACCGCCTGAGACTCATCAGGAAGGAGTCCGCGTCCATACTGTGCAGGAGGTCAAGATGCACCGCCCTGGTGGTAAGACACTTATAGATGATGCCCCACCTCTTCTCTGAGCGTCGTCCTATCTTGACTTGGAACGGTCCAAAGCAGTCGACACCCGTAGAATAGAGTGGCTTGTATAAACGGAGACGGGCCACAGGCAAGTCAGCCATCTTTGGGATCGACGGCTTAGATTTCCATCTTCGGCACTCTTCGCATTGGTGTTGCACCCTCCGAATGGCCTCCCTTCCACGTAGGATCCAAAAGGTCCGGCGCATCTCAGCGAATACTCGCTCAGGGCCCGGATGGCAGAGACGAGCATCATAATCTTGGATAAGGAGTTTCGTAGCTGCATGTAGGGGGTCCAGGACAATAGGATATTTAAACGCAGGATCTAAGCATTCGGCATGTCTGAGTCTCCCTCCAACTCGTATGATTCCTTCGTCCGGGTCCAGCTCCGGGGATAAGGTGAGGAGACGACTGCTTTGGAGTACAGCTTTCCCTGCCTTAAGGCGACACAACTCCTCTGGGAAGCACTCAGTCTGGACTCTCCGGAAGATTGTCATCTCTGCCAACCGATAGTCCGCCGCTGTCAAGGGCTCATTTTGGTCTGCCGCCCCGTGCATCTCCTGCACTATGGCCTCAACCATCTCCTTCCAGGACAGGTATGACTGGCCGAAGGGTGGCTCTGGTCTATTCGTGCTGGAGACCACTCCACACAAGACTGACTTCTTGTACTCAGTGACATCCTGTTCCGTTACCTCTCCAGGTGCGCATGGCCATTCAGCTGGTCCCTTGAGGAGGAACGAAGGCCCTTGACTCCAACGGTTCGACCCCGCTAACTCTGACAAGGTCTTCCCTCAGGTCACATCATCTGCCGGGTTCTGCGCGGAATCAACATACCGCCAGGTACTCCCTCCAGTGAGCTCCTGGATCTCGGCCACACGAGTACCCACAAAAACTTTGAAGCGGCATGACTCTGAACTCAACCAGGTCAACACTGTTGTGGAGTCACTCCAAAGGATTGTCTGATCTATATGTAACGTCAATTCTCTCTCTAAGGTCTTCGCCAGCTGGGCGGCCGTCAGGGCCCCACAGAGTTCAAGGCGGGGAATCGAATGCTGTCGACGGGGAGCTACCCTGGATCTAGCTGCCAGAAATGCCAAGTAGACCTCTCCTAGGGTATCTTCCCTTCTCAGGTAAGACACTGATCCGTATGCCCTTTCAGAGGCGTCACTGAACACGTGGATCTGTCGGGAAGCGACCCTCTGATCGGTTCGCATCAGAGCGTAGGGTCGGGGCATCGAGATGAGTGGCAACAAGTGCAGCTCTGATTCCCAATCCTTCCATGCCTTCTGCAGCTCTTTGGGGATAAGTGGGTCATCCCAGTCACGTGGCTTGTCCCACATGCTCTGGACAATCAGCTTGGCGCGGGTGGTGTAAGGTGCAATGAACCCCAGGGGATCGTATTGTCGAGCCAGCACCTTGTAAACGTTCCTCATAGTAAGTGCCCCATATTCCAGAGGTCGGCTCCTGTAGCCTAAGGTGTCTGTCTCCCAGTGCCAGCTTAGGCCGAGGGCTGGTTCTGACAGTCCAGGTCCATCATGCGAGAGCCATTGCTCCATGTTGTTTGATCTTGCCTCTGCTGGTAGGTGTCGGATGACATCAGGTATGTTACAGGCCCACTGCCTAATCTCAAACCCTCCTGATGCTAGTACCTCCCTGAGTTGATCCACAAGTTCTTTAGCCTCAGTTACGGTGTGTACACTCTGGAGGCAGTTATCCACGTAAAAACAGCGTTCCACGGAATGCCTGACTACTCCTTCGGGGTCTCCATGATCTTTCGCATGCCTTTGGAGAGCGAAGGTGGCGCAACACGGTGAACACGCCGTACCAAAGGGTAGTACCTGCCACTCGAAGACATCAGGGGGGTTTTCACGTTTCATGTCCCTCCATATGAATCTGAGGAGCGCCCGGTCTTCTGGTAGGAGCTGGACTTGGTGGAACATTCCTCTAATGTCACCACTGACTGCTACTGCGTGTTCCCTAAAGCGCATAGAACTCCCAACAGAGAGGCTCCCAAGGTTGGTCCAGGAAGGAGGGTATCGTTAAGGCTTCGACCTTGGTATTGAAAGGTATTGTACAAACTATTGACTCCTCCCCTCACATATGAACATAGTAATTGCGAACATGTAATATGATTACATGATGAGCAGCATATATAACTCACATTAACTCACTATCACATCTTCTATCATTTTACTATTATTATTATCATCTATCAACATAAATGGTCATGACATTATAACTTATCTCACTGCAGATCGGCATGTAAGTTATGAGATATAACACAGATAGATCGTCGATAGGAATTAGCATCATGCCGTAACATTACACCACCACTAACTGCGTCATGACATATCAACAAGTGTACCACAGCAAACAAAATAATGTTCCTTTACTCACTCGTATTAGACGCACAGCAGCACAATACACTCAATCTCACACTAATAACCAAAGTGACCCGTCTTCACAGCGCCCGTGAACGCGACATTGCTGATATGTGCCGAGGCTTATACAATGTGCTGTTTCTCCGTGCCGAACTGCTCTGCTAATGAGCTAATGTGCGCGTCGTATTTTCACAATAAAAGTCCCCGTTAATGTGCAGCACGGCAGCTCGTTTATCCTCCTCAATCGCCTTTTGCACACGGGATATTTTTGCAATTTTATGCGACGAAATTGCAGGACTTGCAAAAACTGCGGTTTTTGATGCAAAAGAGGAAAAAAAGGTGATTCCCCAACACCCTGTTCTCACTAGATACTGCCTTCATGTAAAGAGGCAGGCTTACTAAATCACAGAATATTTCAGTTCTCGTTCTGTTTTATTTCACACCTTCATGAACACACGGCTCAAAATTTCAAAACATTGAGTCAAACAAGTTCTGTCGCTTTACAAAAGGAATATTCAACTTCTGTAAAAATGAATAAATAAAATATAAAAAAATAAAATGTGTGCTTCCTGTTTAACAGAGGTAGCTATACAAAACAGACATCTTCTGTTAAATGAAGTGCTTCCAATGCACAAAGTGTAATCTCTTACTGCAGCGTAAATGATTTTACACACTACTAACACACAGCGTCATGTAACACACTGGGAAACTTTTGAGTTTATTTTTGTTGAGAATGAGAATGATTGCGTGCTTCACCCTGGTTTCACCGCGGGGTTTACAGATGACGTTCACGTTGCGTAATTACGTCACTTCATAAGGTTCCCATGGGAACAGGGGAAAATAATGGCGCTTTACTTGTGTGAAGTAAACGCAACATTTTTCAACTTTCTGCTAAGATATATGAGACTTTTTTGCAGCGAAAATACAGGGATTATGAAATCATAGCATATTTTTCTTGCTGAAATCGGCAATTTATGCGGCGAAAGTGCGGCATATTTGAAAAAATGTGACCCCCGCATAAATATGCGGACTTTGGCTGATTATGCATGAAATCAAGCGATCGCATAATCGCGTTTTTTCTGGAGGGACTGGTTACAGTGTGTTCTTCTTCGTTCCGATTAAAGTTCATAAACAGAGCCGCCCTTGACCTGTCATAGAACTACTTCAGACATTACAATATCTTACCTAATGCAGAACCGGCGTTGTTCTCTGATGCGGCCTCGATTGCTGTGGTAGTATTAGCAGCAATGGAATTGATAGTTGAAGTAGAATTAGAAAACTCCACACTTTTAGTAGTGGATTTATTAAAAAAAACGACGAATGTCCATTTTGTTTATTCAGCGCGTAAAACAGAACGAGAAGAGCGTCCACTCACGTAAAGCGATACTTTGAGATTCACAAATCGCGGGAGAATGTAATAAAGCTACAGTAATTAAAAATTAATTAGCCATATCTTATTCTATACACAGAACTAATAAGATAAGACAAATAAAACGAGAAAATTTGAATTCTGTAATAAAAAATAATATTCAAAGCACAAGGCAGGCATTAATTGGCTCTGGACTGGGGAGGCATTGCCCCCCCCAGACCCCCCCAAACTCCGCCTATGCCCTCCCCCGAGCCTCTGATCGCTCTCGCTCAGCCCGCCCTTCCCCCACCGCCTTACTGAGATCGCCCTTCCCCCACAGCAGCGCGGAGACTTCAGTGGAGTGAGATGAACTCCAGACTGAAATTCTGGAGATAGAGGAGGACAGTTACAGCAAATATTATGAGTGAGAGAGAGAGAGAAAGAGCAAGAGAGCAGTTACATATAGTACAAAAAGTGTTTAAAAGAATCATGAATCAAGCTAGCACGTTTACATGTCTGATTGTACAGATTTATTTTGTTCTAACTTTGATTTCCTTCCCCCACCGCCTGACTGAGATCGCCCTTCCCCCACAGCAGCGCGGAGACTTCAGTGGAGTGAGATGAACTCCAGACTGACAGATAGATAGAGTGTTAATCAGAAGTGCTTCTCCAATGATGTATAAATCTGTTGTGGCCATGCATTTTAAAACACTTTTACAAGGTCTAGCAGCTTTATATTTATGTGTGATTATATGTGTGATTTATATTTATATATTTGTGTGATATGTGACAGGAAAGTAACCTTGCTGTGTATTTAAGCACACCCAGACAGAGCGAGTGTTTTCTTGATCCAAGAAACTCTTAAAATGTGTTCTCATCTTGTGCAGAAGTGGTACAGTCAAGATGCTGCTTCTGTAACTGCATGAGAGAATATGAGTCTGTAAGTTTCCTGCTGAAATTCTGGAGATAGAGGACAGTTACAGCAAATATTATGAGAGAGAGAGAGAGAGCGAGCAAGAGAGCATTTACATATAGTACAAAAAGTGTTTAAAAGAATCATGAATCAAGCTAGCACGTTTACATGTCTGATTGTACAGATTTATTTTGTTCTAACTTTGATTTTAAAAGCCATTGGATGTCAAACCCTAATTGAGAACTGACAGTCTGCTGTGACTCGCACCCCTCCCCCCCAGCCTCTGATCGCTCTCGCTCAGCCCGCCCTTCCCCCACCGCCTGACTGAGATCGCCCTTCCCCCACAGCAGCGCGGAGACTTCAGTGGAGTGAGATGAACTCCAGACTGACAGATAGATAGAGAGTTAATCAGAAGTGCTTCTCCAATGATGTATAAATCTGTTGTGGCCTTGCGTTTTTAAAACACTTTTACAAGGTCTAGCAGCTTTATATTGATGTGTGATTATATGTGTGATTTATATTTATATATTTGTGTGATATGTGACAGGAAAGTATCCTTGCTGCGTATTTAAGCACATCCAGACAGAGCGAGTGTTTTCTTGACCCAAGAAACTCTTAAAATGTGTTCTCATCTCGTGCAGAAGTGGTACAGTCAAAATGCTGCTTCTGTAACTGCATGAGAGAATATGAGTCTGTAAGTTTCCTGCTGAAATTCTGGAGATAGAGGGGGACAGTTACAGCAAATATTATGAGTGAGAGAGAGAGAGAGAGAGCGAGCAAGAGAGCAGTTACATACAGTGGTGGTTCTACACGGAGGCCTAGGGAGGCCCGTGCCTCTGTAGAAATTTCCATGGCCACCCCTGTGGCCCCCCCTGTGCTGACCAAAAAATAAAAATAAAAAATGAATTATGACTTCATTATGATTTTACACGTGAGCGCCAAAAGCGGAACTAACGTGACGGAACGTTCTACACGGGTAAATTAGAGCGGGCGCCGGCCGCGTAAGTGACTCGTATCTCGTAAGTAACTGGTTGTTCCTGCACAATGTTGTGATGTTAACCACGTAACTTCATCTGTCTTGGCTGTTGCATTGCGATAACATAAATTTGAGTAAAGTAATCAACAGGTTATTATTGCCCGTGTTAAGTAGGGAGGGATGGTTAGGCAATGAAATGTAATGCACGTTTTTTTTTCTTCCGATAGTTATCTTGAAACGAGGAAAGGACATAGCGTCCTTTTTCGTTAACAAAATCAATATTGTCAATATGGATCTAATGTTTCTTTTTTTAAAGTAAATTCTAGGCCTACATTTTTGAAATACATGCAATACATGCAGATATGCTCTACCAATCAAAAGTTTGGAAACGGTACTATTTTGGTTGTTTTTGAAAGAAGTCTCTTCTGCTCACCAAGGCTGCATTTATGTTATTATAAATACAAAAAAGCTCTAAAATTGTGAGATATTATTAAAATGTAAAATAACAGTTTTTTATGTGAATATATAGTAAAGTGTAATTGTGATCAAAGCTGAATTTATCATCATTACTCCAGTCTTCAGTGTCACATCATCCTTCACAAATCCTTCACAAATCATTGATAATAATCATCAACATTAATAAACCTACCTTTTTTGCACCTGCACTCACTCTTGTACAAATGTTGTACAATGTTGTAATAAATGTTTATATGATTGTAAAGTAAAGAAGTTAATAATCTTTAAATATAATTTGTTACCATTTTTAATGTGCCCCTCTGGTTAAACACTGGCCCCCCCTTGGCCCCCCTAGTAAAAATTGTCTAGAACCGCCACTGGTTACATATAGTACAAAAAGTGTTTAAAAGAATCATGAATCAAGCTAGTACGTTTACATGTCTGATTGTACAGATTTATTTTGTTCTAACTTTGATTTTAAAAGCCATTGGATGTCAAACCCTAATTGAGAACTGACAGTCTGCTGTGACTCGCACCCCTCCCCCAGAGCCTCTGATCGCTCTCGCTCAGCCCGCCCTTCCCCCACCGCCTGATTGAGATCGCCCTTCCCCCACAGCAGCGCGGAGACTTCAGTGGAGTGAGATGAACTGCAGACTGACAGATAGATAGAGAGTTAATCACAAGTGCTTCTCCAATGATGTATAAATCTGTTGTGGCCATGCCTTTTTTAAAACACTTTTACAAGGTCTAGAAGCTTTATATTTATGTGTGATTATATGTGTGATTTATATTTATATATTTGTGTGATATGTGACAGGAAAGTATCCTTGCTGCGTATTTAAGCACATCCAGACAGAGCGAGTGTTTTTCTTGACCCAAGAAACTCTTAAAATGTGTTCTCATCTCGTGCAGAAGTGGTACAGTCAAAATGCTGCTTCTGTAACTGCATGAGAGAATATGAGTCTGTAAGTTTCCTGCTGAAATTCTGGAGATAGAGGAGGACAGTTACAGCAAATATTATGAGTGAGAGAGAGAGAGAGAGAGCAAGAGAGCAGTTACATATAGTACAAAAAGTGTTTAAAAGAATCATGAATCAAGCTAGCACGTTTACATGTCTGATTGTACAGATTTATTTTGTTCTAACTTTGATTTCCTTCCCCCACCGCCTGACTGAGATCGCCCTTCCCCCACAGCAGCGCGGAGACTTCAGTGGAGTGAGATGAACTCCAGACTGACAGATAGATAGAGTGTTAATCAGAAGTGCTTCTCCAATTATGTATAAATCTGTTGTGGCCATGCATTTTAAAACACTTTTACAAGGTCTAGCAGCTTTATATTTATGTGTGATTATATGTGTGATTTATATTTATATATTTGTGTGATATGTGACAGGAAAGTAACCTTGCTGTGTATTTAAGCACACCCAGACAGAGCGAGTGTTTTCTTGATCCAAGAAACTCTTAAAATGTGTTCTCATCTCGTGCAGAAGTGGTACAGTCAAGATGCTGCTTCTGTAACTGCATGAGAGAATATGAGTCTGTAAGTTTCCTGCTGAAATTCTGGAGATAGAGGGGGACAGTTACAGCAAATATTATGAGTGAGAGAGAGAGAGAGAGCAAGAGAGCAGTTACATATATTACAAAAAGTGTTTAAAAGAATCATGAATCAAGCTAGCACGTTTACATGTCTGATTGTACAGATTTATTTTGTTCTAACTTTGATTTTAAAAGCCATTGGATGTCAAACCCTAATTGAGAACTGACAGTCTGCTGTGACTCGCACCCCTCCCCCCCAGCCTCTGATCGCTCTCGCTCAGCCCGCCCTTCCCCCACCGCCTGACTGAGATCGCCCTTCCCCCACAGCAGCGCGGAGACTTCAGTGGAGTGAGATGAACTCCAGACTGACAGATAGATAGAGAGTTAATCAGAAGTGCTTCTCCAATGATGTATAAATCTGTTGTAGCCATGCGTTTTTAAAACACTTTTACAAGGTCTAGCAGCTTTATATTGATGTGTGATTATATGTGTGATTTATATTTATATATTTGTGTGATATGTGACAGGAAAGTATCCTTGCTGCGTATTTAAGCACATCCAGACAGAGCGAGTGTTTTCTTGACCAAAGAAACTCTTAAAATGTGTTCTCATCTCGTGCAGAAGTGGTACAGTCAAAATGATGCTTCTGTAACTGCATGAGAGAATATGAGTCTGTAAGTTTCCTGCTGAAATTCTGGAGATAGAGGGGGACAGTTACAGCAAATATTATGAGTGAGAGAGAGAGAGAGAGAGCGAGCAAGAGAGCAGTTACATACAGTGGTGGTTCTACACGGAGGCCTAGGGAGGCCCGTGCCTCTGTAGAAATTTCCATGGCCACCCTGTGGCCCCCCCTGTGCTGACCAAAAAATAAAAATAAAAAATGAATTATGACTTCATTATGATTTTACACGTGAGCGCCAAAAGCGGAACTAACGTGACGGAACGTTCTACACGGGTAAATTAGAGCGGGCGCCGGCCGCGTAAGTGACTCGTATCTCGTAAGTAACTGGTTGTTCCTGCACAATGTTGTGATGTTAACCACGTAACTTCATCTGTCTTGGCTGTTGCATTGCGATAACATACATTTGAGTAAAGTAATCAACAGGTTATTATTGCCCGTGTTAAGTAGGGAGGGATGGTTAGGCAATGAAATGTAATGCACGTTTTTTTTTCTTCCGATAGTTATCTTGAAACGAGGAAAGGACATAAGCGTCCTTTTTCGTTAACAAAATCAATATTGTCAATATGGATCTAATGTTTCTTTTTTTAAAGTAAATTCTAGGCCTACATTTTTGAAATACATGCAATACATGCAGATATGCTCTACCAATCAAAAGTTTGGAAACGGTACTATTTTGGTTGTTTTTGAAAGAAGTCTCTTCTGCTCACCAAGGCTGCATTTATGTTATTATAAATACAAAAAAGCTCTAAAATTGTGAGATATTATTAAAATGTAAAATAACAGTTTTTTATGTGAATATATAGTAAAGTGTAATTGTGATCAAAGCTGAATTTATCATCATTACTCCAGTCTTCAGTGTCACATCATCCTTCACAAATCCTTCACAAATCATTGATAATAATCATCAACATTAATAAACCTACCTTTTTTGCACCTGCACTCACTCTTGTACAAATGTTGTACAATGTTGTAATAAATGTTTATATGATTGTAAAGTAAAGAAGTTAATAATCTTTAAATATAATTTGTTACCATTTTTAATGTGCCCCTCTGGTTAAACACTGGCCCCCCCTTGGCCCCCCTAGTAAAAATTGTCTAGAACCGCCACTGGTTACATATAGTACAAAAAGTGTTTAAAAGAATCATGAATCAAGCTAGTACGTTTACATGTCTGATTGTACAGATTTATTTTGTTCTAACTTTGATTTTAAAAGCCATTGGATGTCAAACCCTAATTGAGAACTGACAGTCTGCTGTCACTCGCACCCCTCCCCCCCCAGCCTCTGATCGCTCTCGCTCAGCCCGCCCTTCCCCCACCGCCTGATTGAGATCGCCCTTCCCCCACAGCAGCGCGGAGACTTCAGTGGAGTGAGATGAACTCCAGACTGACAGATAGATAGAGAGTTAATCACAAGTGCTTCTCCAATGATGTATAAATCTGTTGTGGCCATGCCTTTTTTAAAACACTTTTACAAGGTCTAGAAGCTTTATATTTATGTGTGATTATATGTGTGATTTATATTTATATATTTGTGTGATATGTGACAGGAAAGTATCCTTGCTGCGTATTTAAGCACATCCAGACAGAGCGAGTGTTTTCTTGACCCAAGAAACTCTTAAAATGTGTTCTCATCTCGTGCAGAAGTGGTACAGTCAAGATGCTGCTTCTGTAACTGCATGAGAGAATATGAGTCTGTAAGTTTCCTGCTGAAATTCTGGAGATAGAGGAGGACAGTTACAGCAAATATTATGAGTGAGAGAGAGAGAGCAAGAGAGCAGTTACATGTAGTACAAAAAGTGTTTAAAAGAATCATGAATCAAGCTAGCACGTTTACATGTCTGATTGTACAGATTTATTTTGTTCTAACTTTGATTTTAAAAGCCATTGGATGTCAAACCCTAATTGAGAACTGACAGTCTGCTGTGACTCGCACCCCTCCCCCCCAGCCTCTGATCGCTCTCGCTCAGCCCGCCCTTCCCCCACCGCCTTACTGAGATCGCCCTTCCCCCACAGCAGCGCGGAGACTTCAGTGGAGTGAGATGAACTCCAGAGACTGACAGATAGATAGAGAGTTAATCAGAAGTGCTTCTCCAATGATGTATAAATCTGTTGTGGCCATGCGTTTTTAAAACACTTTTACAAGGTCAAGCAGCCCGCCCTTCCCCCACCGCCTGACTGAGATCGCCCTTCCCCCACATGGTACCCCTCTTCGTCGCGTTGCACCGTGGAGGGGCCTCCAACAGATTTGAATACAAGTCCCTCATGTCTTCATTTAGGTGAGATATTTTATAATTGTACTTTTTTCCTTTCTTTTTTTATTTGGTTGCGTCTCTCATCCATATAGCAACCGTCGCTATGGGTAAACAACACCAGGACTCTGTCCTAGAATTCTGTATGGATATTATGACTATTATACTATATGGATATTTCTTTCTCAGTACTGATTATGAAGTTGTGATAAATTAAATAGCATACTGCAGAAATGTTTGTATTAATATTATATGGCCATCCGCAGCCTGGCAAAGAGGTGGATGCATCCTGGGAAGTGATGTGTTTTAATGTAATGGCTACATTTTCCCGTGTTTCCTTAACTCAGACATTCATGCTGATTCTTTTAAATGTTCGAGCAAGGATATAAAATATTAAGACTGTACTTTTTCATTATGATTGATATTTTGCTGCAATTTTGTGCAATGCGTCACACTGTGTGCGACGATCCCAGAAACCATCGTGATTCCACCACGGTAAGTAGCCTACAACAGTCAAATAAGGTTTTTAACGGTTTTAAGTCTGGCAAGTCAAAGTTTACAAGTACCCTGATCACGTTATTCCTGTTTGTTTATCAATTTGAATTAAGTCAGAACAAAAGGATGTGTTAAAAATATAATGATAGAAGAACCCTTGCTCACACAATGACTTCTTTTTAAAGTCATTCATTTTTTATGATATTGTGATTGCATGAATAAATAAGAGGAGCATTAGACATTATTATTATATATATATATATATATATATTATATTAGATGTCTTAGCCTAGTAATTATTTATATTGTAATATGTAGTTTGTTGATCTATTCTATTTTGGTTTGTTGTTCTCTTTCTCTGCATGTTCCTTAATCTCATCTTATCCCTCATCTTAATACATATTAGCAGCAACTTATTTTTGTATTTTTTTTAAAAAGGCTCTTTTAAGAGCCACATTTGTCTTGTTACTTTCTCTACTGTTCTATTGTGTTTTTTCTCTCTCTCTTGAGGTTTTACTGTCTCTCCTCCCTCCCCTTTGAGTGGTGTTTTTGTTTGTTTTCGTTTGTCCCTGTGTGTTTATAGTGTGTTTATATTGTGTGCCGTGTCCGATCCTGAGATGGACCATCGCCAGAAGGAGATTAGTGACCTTGTCAATCAGGCTGCATATCAGGCTCACCTCCGAGAGCTTGAACAGCACATTAGCATGCACCAGAAAGCAGAACCATCCACCACTCAGCCTTCCATCAGTCATCTATCCACCAGCCAGCCATCAAACAGGAAGCAAGAGGTTAAGTGGATTAAGAGGGACAGTGATGGAAACATTATTTACGGCAGGCCCAGATCATCCCGAAAACGAGGAGGTCAGATTTTTTTTTACATTCATGTTTATTAAATTGTAGACTTTATCTCCAGATCTAGTTTTGCATCTTGAAATGGTATACAAAATGATCACAAGTCATAGGTCTGAATTAGAACATATCTGAGGTTATTATTACATACCTGTGCCTAGCTTCAGGTAAAGTTTGTTTCATTGAGTGTAAAAAGCAACAGCTTTTTTGCTACAGCAGGTCCCAGTCTCAGCCAGAGTCGGAAGACAGGTGTCTCTCATGTCAGGGCTCCGGAAACCAGTGGGGAAGTGACCAGTGACTTTCCTTCCGTTACTGCAGGTGTGTTCTTTATTTTGACTACACTGGTTCAAAACAATATGTTCATTTAGTATGTTAATATTTATTATTACTACAGTTTTTCAATATTGTGCATTGTTTTAACAGAGTCCTTCCTTCAAGAGCTTAAATGCTCACTGGGTAAGGACATACATGAGGATGAAATACCACCTCAAACCTCAACAGACTGGTCGACCCGAAAGAGCCTCATATCAGGGTGGTGGGAGAAAGAGAGACCCCGACTGGTCAACACCATGGTGGCTGGACATCATGCGGCAACTCGGATCTGCCAACATTGTGGAAACGGTCCAGCCGTTATCCGTTGTTGTGACTGCCGACCACACCCATTCCTCTGTGGCCAGTGTGATGTCAGGGTCCACCAAGGTCAAGTGTTTCACAACAGGGATTCAATGACACTTGGATTTTTTCATCCGTTGCCTCCCACAACTTGTGTTGTGGAGAGGGTTCTAACCCAGTGTGGTAAGTTGTAGTTTTTGAAAGTCACATAAATAAATATGTTATTCTTTAATTCTCATCCATGTTGTTGTTTTTTTCAAGAGCGTCTTGTACCTTTGGAGATGCCAGAGACAATATGCGGTTGTCTACAAGGATCGTCCAGTGTCATCGCAGGACAGTCCATAGTTGTGGTTACAATGAATGGTAAGAACTTTATGGGTGGGGTGGGGGTCACTTCTGTAGAAGTGTCTACAGAATTTCAGCCACAGGTATTTGCTGATCACACCTCGTATATACTCCCTCTCACTTTGTCACAACTATGAACATATAACAATCATGATTATGTTACATTCATACATGTTACATTGTGGAACACATATCCAGAAATTTTCTTTATCATGGCTGGAAATCCAATTCAATAGGTTGTGTGTTGATTAGATTGTCTGGGCCCACCTATGTGGAGGAAAACAGTTAACATTTGTTTGAATGGGGATAGTTAATTTGCCTGACAAAAGTGTGACTTCCAATAGAGTGCCTTACAACATGTTTGTAGAAGTGTCCTCCTGGTCCATCCTTAGTCAAAGGTTCCCATATCAGTTGTCAGAATGACACAGTTTGCGTCTGTCAAAATGAACTGTGAGTATATATTTCCTTCTTTTTCCAGGGCGATATAATCTCAGATTGCCTCAGATTAGATGCAAGGCATGTGAAGCCACTTGGAGTCCTGGAGTGGATGGCCTGATCAGTAATCACTACTGGGCTGCCACTTCTCACCATTCAACTGTGTACTCAACAGATGTCCTTTTTTCTTTTGAAGAGCTGAAGATGGCAGCACCAGGGATGTCTAGCCAAGCATTTCTTAGAATGCTGGATCAACGCACTGTTCACTTTGGCCGTGTACGTATTTGTGTTAATAACTGTGTAACTCAATAATAATATAATACTATGAGGGCATGATGATGATGATGATTGAAAGTACACATGAACATTTGGACTGTTTAGGAAAAAAGTTGTTAAATTTAGACCCTTTATAAACAACCATAAACTCATGTTCTCTCATCAGTCTTGCAGTTTGCACTGAAACATTTATGAAAAAACAGGTCATTCTGAAGATCTCAACTTCAACTCCATTGGCTACAGACTTTGACATCTTCTCCCCAATATCATGTATTTACATTCCGAAATGTATCCATTTAGAGCATTTTACTTCAGTGCAGTACATATTTAATTTGATCTGTTTTACTGTTCTCTTTTACTGAACTCTTTTGCTGAACTCTTTTGAAACAGAGCGGTAACATCACAGCAGACAGCTTCCGGAAAAGCTTCTTGGAGTGGGAAGCTGTCCGATTCGAAGTGGAAAAATTATGCCAGGAGGACCACTTTGACTGCCCAGCATGCAGCCCAGACATGCTTGCAGTTTCTGTTGATGGAAACCGCAAGCACTACAGATTCAAGAGTGAAGCAAGGTATTTACAAAATCCTGTGTGTGCATTGACGGTTCATTACTTTGAAAGCAACTGCTGTGAATTGAAAATCATATGAATATTTAAAGTTAATATGTATTTCTTTTATTTAGATCGGAGGAACAGGCCATCTTTGATGGCGTGTTCATCACGAATGATGATGACGTCGCAAGATTTGTGGACCATGTCCATACCTCAACCAGTCATGTAAACTTGCACAACTACATTATATATACCTATAAAACACCACGTCCTATAGAGTACTTTGTTTGAACAAGTTTGGACTATTAACCATCTTCCATGTTTTAGGTCTCTGGAAGAGGTGTCTGTGGAGGCCAGTGGTCAGCGGCACGCGAAACGTCTCAGAAGTCCTCAGGAAAAACAGACGAGGAGGGCCTGGAACTCGCTGTATGTCGTCATGGGGTTCTCCTTCGTGCCCTCAATATGTTCAGGGGGGAGATTTTTGCCTACCCCCTGTACCTCCAAAAGCAAATGACCTGTAAGCAAGTGACATTTTTCGCCATGGATGTGGCATGCAAGTACTGGCCTTACCTCCGGAGAGTGACAGAGAAATGCCCTGAGCTTCAGGATCTCCTCACCATGAGGCCATTTCTTTCTGTTTTTCATGCCAAAGCTCATGATTTCAAATGTGAGGTGAGAAAAAAGGATTGTCCATGACATTTTCTTTCCCTGAAAACCCTGCATAAGATTGTTGCCACTTAGGTTTTGTTTTTTGTTTTATTTTTTAAAGGTAAAATGGAGTGGAGCGTATCAGGAGGGGGCTGGTTCGACTCTTGGGGAAGAGGTGGAGCAGTGCAACGCCTTCCTCTCAAGGATTGCTGTTACCACAAAGCACATGTCAAAAGCAGGTAAGGTAACCAGTACATTTTGATCCTGATGACAATGGTGAGCCACTTTGAGCTCATGCATATATGCTGACTCTGAAAATATAAAGCTCAGAATATTCAACACAAATGGATGGTTCGATTATAATACCATCATCCTATTTTATTTGAAGGGAGGATAATAAGGAGGGGCAGTGTGATTAAAAAAAAAAAATACACGTCAGAGTACCATTCACCTACTGTCCTGCCATAGTGCTCTTTGCCATTTGCCTACTGTCCTGCGCCATTGTTTCATGCTACTTTTTCACTATCCTGTGCTATTTAACTACTAACCCTTTCATGGGACTAGGGCTGGTTATTGAGTTCGATACTTTTTAGGTACCGACCGAATTGAACTATCGAGTATCGAAACTCGTCTTGTTTTTCGGTACCAAATTTAGATAACTAAGGGGTTAATCTCGTAACCGTCAGTGCATGCGGCATTATTAGCTGTGGCGGAAAAACACTAGTTTACGCGGTTGCTCAAAAAGACGGTGTGTGTGTGTGTGTGTGTGTGTAAGCGTCATAACCCACATAGATGGAAAATATGGTACCATGTACCCATTGTATATGGGTGGGACAGGACCCACCCACTTTCAATTTTACTGTCTCTAATTCAGCGCATAATGTCTGTTCACTTTTCAGAGCGCCGTCAGTCAAATTGTCCATTCGACTTGAGGAATGCCTTAATAAATTAAACTCCATTCCACTTTTTAGCTTCAGTGTTGATTTCAAAATAAGTGAATAACGCAGTCAGCACGGCACAGTCCTCTGTCAGATGAGATGTTGTCAGGTATTTGTCATTAAAACTCAGAAAATTAAAACTGTGTCAGCCGTGATTTTAAGTGTAAAAAAAGTCATCAAACTGAAAAATGTAACCAATTAATTTTTTAATGTAATGTTGTTAAAACGGATTTATAAATATTTTTTTCATAAAATTGGTATCGGAAAAAGTATCGTTCAGGAACCGGTATCGAAGTCAAGGTATCGGTATCAAATTACTTTTAACGATACCAAGCCCTACATGGGACAGTAATCAAATGGCACAAGACAGCAGATTAGTACCATAGTACTATACTGTAAGTTATTATCTTGCAAAAGTTTGTGGTACCTAACAAGTCTGCACACTCAGTTTCTTCTCCTACTGCTACTGGAAAGAAGGGTGATAATCTCATATTTTTTATTTTTGCAGCACGCATAGACATGCTGACGGTCATGGCCATGCGCTGGAACCAACCAAAGTTTGACAACTTGGCTTCCACCCTTGCCCGCCGAAATCTGAAAGGTAAAGACACCAGTTTTCCCTTATGCAACATTCATAGCGATATTGTAAAATAAAGTGGCATATATCTCAAAAATATAGGAAAGACTTGCCCAGATATTCTTGAATACAATAGAATATACGGATGGTTTCATGTGTAGTGTCAATTGTATTTTTTCAGAGTCTTAATATAAAATATTAAATTTTCGTACCACATACACCGGTATATTGATTGTCCACGTATATACGAATATACTGCATATTTAATCAGTGTTGTATGTGGTTTTCTAATAGTGAAGGTACTTGACAATCCTTATCAACAATAGTCAAAGATGTAGGCATTTCTCTCATTGTCATTTGTGTTTGAAGGCCACAGTAGCCCTGCAATGCCAGTTGCATAACCTGGAGGCCATGAAAATGGAAATGGACATCACAGACAATCAATTGGAGAGCTGGATCATTGATATCAATGAGTGGGCAGAAGGTAGAATATACTGTCTTATACTGTTTGATATGCTGCTTGATGCATCACTTCTGACTAAGCTTGGCCTCAATTCCAAAGTAGTCATTGTAATCGTAGTCTAAGAGCACATACTGATTGCTGATGACGTGTGGAAAAGATTATCCCCATGGGGACAATATAGAACCTAACCAACCTAACAATACTCAACCTTAGCTACAAGTGTAGCCTCAGTTACAGAGAAATATGAAAATATTGGTTAGGCTTTATTTTACTCATACTCCAGAAATAATGTTTTTTCATGGAATCAAGTATATTTCTTATCTCTTCATTTCTTCCTCTCAGTAACCACATCCCCAAACGCTGCTGATCTTGCCGCTGTAGCCAGGCGAATTGAGGAGCTGGTGGCAAATGTTAAGAGGAGGTCCCAGCGTCTTTATAAAGATAATGACAGATGCAAAGGACGTGCCCGGATCCGCCGAAAGATCAGGGAGGAAAAAAAAAATTACTTTCTGTAGTGGAAAAGTATAACACCTTGGTTCCTAATGCAAAACATCTGACCTTAGACACCATTCTATCTGACGAGATTGTTTGGCCATGGCAGCTTACACACGGTGGTATGTAGGGATGGGTATCGTTAAGGTTTTAACGGTATTACTACTCTTACCGATACTGCTTAACGGTCCGGTACTTTAACGGTATTCTTATCGGTACTTTGTGTTGTGTGTGTGTGTGTTTTTTTTTAAGAACAAATTGAGAACAGAATTAACATTGCTTTATTTTTTTAATGTAAAATTAATAAAACAATTATTTATAGTGAAACAGCCATGTTTGAAGAAATAACTATTATATAAAAAACAAATGAATGTAAAACAAATTAAATAAACTATATTTTTCTGTAAAAGAACATACAGTGGTACGAAGCAACACGGGTGGGGCATGTAGGTAGGCTACAAAAGGACTCTTTAGCCATTCTTCTGAAGAAAGATTAACATATTTGCCTTTTCTGGCAAAAGCCGGGACCTTTCCTGGCTTAATGTGTTCCCTGCAGTTGAAAACACCCTTTCACTTGGGGTGGAGGAGGCTTGAGCACAGAGGTAGCCTGTTGCAACATTTGTGAGGAGGGGCAGAACAGCTCTCTTCTCCCACCACCACAACACAGGATCTTCAGCCATAGGAATGGTAGGCAGGCTTTTGTAGACCTCAACCTTTTGGCCAACACGTTCACTAAGGGTGAGGGCCGAGGTATCCTGTTGGATGGTCAACCTCAATTTCCTGTCCTCCTCTGAGAACAGCTCCTCCAAGGCACTGCTTTTTTTCTGAAATGGAGGTATTGTCTCCTCCATTTCCTCACCTTCTCCTTCAGATGACTCATCCTTTTGCTGGTGCTCTGTATCTGTCTGTTCCAGCTCTGTTGTTAGTCCTGTCACAGTGTCAATAGCTTTCATCCTCAGTCTGTCCCAAGTTGCATCACTGACTAACCTCCCTTTGAATCTGGGGTTCATTGCTGTGGCCTCATGCAGGAAGGCTTGAATGTCATCATTCTGATATCGCTGGGAGAGGTTCTCCCACACCTTCTCTTTGATTGATGGCACAAACATTGTATCCTCATCCTTCAGAATAAGATGTTCTTCCAGTTTTTGAAGGAAGAGTAAGATCTGTCCACAGGTGGTATTCTTTTCACATGACACACACAATGTGGATGTATAGAGGATTCTCATGATCTGGACAAACTCCTCAGCCTTATGGAAGTCCTCATCTTTCAGACGGTCCAGGTTGTCCTTGGACAATGCTTTTCGCAGCCGTGGGTCCAAGGCTGCTGCTTGGATTGCTGGAAACTGCTCCATAAATCTCTCTATCATTAGATATAGAGAGTTCCACCTGGTCTTGACATCCAGGATGAGTGTTGTGGAAGGCCTGCAAGAACAACAAAAAACAACACACATTTATTTAGCACACACTTGAATATTGAATTATATAGTTTAGATGTGTGAATTTCAAAATAACACTTATAATAATAGATTCAACTTACCAAGGAGCTGTTGCTTTTCTGTCAACACCGTTTTAGACATGGAGGATCTCTTGAACCACACGACCACTGCTCTGATTCGGGCTGCCCATTTATCAATGGATGCAATTTTGTAAATTTTCTGTGCAGCCAGATTCAATGTATGTGCAAAACATCCTATTTTTAGGATCTGTAGCTTCTTGATAGCAATCTCCATATTGCTAGCATTATCAACAGTCACAGCTACAATCTTGCTCAGATCTATCTATCTATTTACTCTTCCAGGATGTCTGCAATCTCCTCGGCCACTACTTCGCCAGTTTGGGATTTGTGCACTGCCTTGGTGTGGAGGACCTTCTGTTTTACACTGCCCTGACTTGTGTAGTGCACTGTTAACTGTGAGATAGTGATCTTGCCGGAGGCTGGTCCACCCATCTGATGTGATGGCCAACTTTGGCACATCTTTCAGCTCACTGATCACATTGGCCTTTTCAACACCTGCACATTTCCCTACAGTAAAAACAATTATAATTTGTTATTTTATCATTATTAAATTGTGTTGTTGTTTATTGTATTGTGGCATGATGGAGCTGAAATACAACCCTTTTTATAATGCATCTATATCCTAAAAATTAATATAACTATATACTGTGTAATGTATACTGACAGACTGTTACCTAAAACCGTTGGACTCCACTGTTGCAAAGGGGTGTAGGCCTTTCACTATGAATTTGGTCAAGGCTAAGTGGCAGTTGTTCACCCTCTCCTCAGGCATCCTCCCACTAGCTGCTAGGGTGAAGGGGCTTTGGGCTTGTTTTGGACCAGAGGTATTAGGAGGAGTTGATTGGTTCATAGTAGCTGCAGCTTTTTTCAAAAAAAAAAAATAATAATAATAAAAAGGTTGCAAAATGTGGCCATTGGCCAATGCTAACCTTTGATAATGAACCTATGTTCACATGATTAAGTTAATTATGTGCCATTTCATCATTACAAATTAATTTCTGGATATAATTTCTAAATATTATATTTATATGTAGGCTATTTTGTAAACTAACTTGAAGTGCTGTGCATTTAGCCAAATAAATGTTTACATACTGATTTTTCTTTATTTGGGCTTTTAAAAACCAGTAGAAAATATGTTGAATGCATAATGTCATTTCTCCCAAAAGAAATCAACAGTATTTCAACTTAAGGTAAGCAAACCAATTAGGGAGATTGAACATGTATTTTAAATGATGTGAACAACGTTGATTCAACACGATGTTAGCATACCTGACGTAGATAGAGCAACCAGCAGAGACGAGCTAGGCAGGCAGTCGAAAACTTTGGCAAAGCATCTTTTAAAAGTGCATTACGTTCAGACAAAGAAATGCAGATTGCTCGTGTTTCCGCCCTTACATGCAAAAATCTTGCTGCATTTATGACAACGAGCGTTGTCTGCATCAACTTTAGTGTAGTATAACCACACTTTTGAACGTGTTGCTCTATCAGCCATCGTCACTCTTTGTATTAAGCGGGAGTTTTCGTGCTGTTAAGTGTGTGCGCCGTGTGTGTGTGTGTGTGTGTGTGTGTGACAGACAGCCTCCGTGGCGCGCATGAGAAGTCTCGCAGATCTCACAGACAAACGTCTTAATATTATTGCAAATTAGAAATGTTTGGTGAGATAAAATGTGCACGATAACATAATTAAGCAGGAATACATAGTACATTTATTTTTATTTTTTTCTCCAGCACTGAAAGCAGAACCGATAGCATCAGATCTTATCGATACTACGGTCTTTCATAATTAAGCACCGGGGCCAGTTTAGTACCGGGTTTCGGTACCTATCCCTAGTGGTATGTACACAATTCTGTTGACTATGTGAAATAGTCACATAGTGGCACAAAATCTATCATGCCTCGATTGTAACCCCAGAAATTTTTTAAATACTAATCTTAAATACAACTGACTTGTTTCATCTATATATTACAGACTTTGTAGATCTAAGGACGAAGAGGAAGGCGTTCGACATTGTGATGGCAGTAAGGAGACTTGAGGAGGAGAAGAGGATTCTTATTGCAGAGATGAACAAGCATTGGAAGTCTCTTTGCACCCGTGCAGACACTCTGAAGCACATGTCATCCCAGCTTTCTAATGTGACATCAGGTACAGTATGTTTTTGTCTTATACTTGGCTTACATTACAATATTGCTGAAAGTTTCTAATTAATAAAGGCTCGATTTGTTTTAACATGTAAGGTGAGATGTCGGGCCTGCTTCAAGATGGGATCCAAGGTCTACAGAGCTTGACGATGAAGAACAAACAAGCAATCAACAGCCTGGCAAAGTTTCAAGGGGGTAAAACGGAGACCGGCCGTAAGCCAGTGTTTGGAGACAAGCGTGTATGTTTTTACTGTCTCGACCCTGGTCATCGGATAGCTGATTGTAAGGCGTGGAAGCAGAAAATGGGCACTAAAGCTAAAAGTGTTGCTTTTGTTCAGTCCGCTGCCGCCTTTAAGGATTCTATGCTGTCAAACATCTCTGGTTATGAACCGTTTATGTTAAGTGGAACTGTTTCGCTCTCACCTGATTCACCCACTTATCCAGTTTCAATTCTCCGTGATACTGGAGCTTGTCAGTCCTTGATACTGGATAGTGTACTGCCATTTTCACCTGAGTCTTATACCGGTATGAGCGTCTTAGTTCGAGGTGTTGAACTAGGCTGTGTAAAAGTACCACTGCATTCGGTCTGTCTTGCTTCCGAGCTAGTATCAGGGCCTGTTAAGATTGGTGTGCGCTCTGAACTACCAGTAGAGGGGGTAAGCCTAATTTTAGGGAATGATCTGGCAGGTAGCAAAGTGTTTTCATCCCCGATCATGGTAGATAGGCCTGACTTGTGTGTTCAGACAAGCTTATCTACCAGATTCCCACTGCATTTCCTGATTGTGCTGTCACTCGTGCACAAGCCCGGAAATTTGCTGACGTTATTGACCTCTCTGACTCCTTCATGGTGCCGTCATCTGAACCTGCAGAGTGTAAGCTCAAGATTGAAACTGAGTTAGATACCTCCAGTGCTGCTGAAACGCTTATGGTAGAACCACCATTTCTGAAGGTTGGTAGGGAGCAGCTTGTTGCTATGCAACGATCGGATCCAACCCTTAAACATTGCATAGAAGCTGCTGGTGTGGATTCCAAATTGCCAGCTGGGGTGCGGTATTACTGGGACAATGAAGTTTTGATGCGGAAGTGGAATTCCAGATTAGATATTGATGATGCCCTCGCTAGCTATCAAATAGTATTGCCCTCTACGTATCGCTCTCAAGTTTTAAAACTAGCACATGAGCATGTTCTTGCAGGTCACTTAGGGATTACAAAAACGTATAACCGTATCACCAAGTACTTCTATTGGCCTGGGATTAAATCTAGCGTGTCTCGATTCTGTAAAGCTTGTCACATATGTCAGTTATCTGGTAAGCCCAACCAGAAAGTACCCCCAGCCCCCTTACATCCAGTACCAGCAATGGGAGAACCTTTTGAGAGGTTAGTTCTTGATTGTGTTGGTCCTCTAACCAGGTCCAAAACAGGGCATCAATTATATCTTGACAGTAATGTGCACGGCCACTCGCTTCCCTGAGGCTATTCCTCTGCGTACTCTGAAAGCTAAAACCATAGTTAAAGAGCTCATCAAATTCTTTTCTACTTTTGGGTTGCCGAGAGTCATCCAGACTGACCAAGGGACTAATTTTACTTCAAAGTTGTTTGCACAAGTGTTGAAAGAATTGGGGATCAGTCATGCATTTTCCAGCGCATATCACCCAGAAAGTCAAGGTGTTGTGGAACGTTTCCACCAGACTCTTAAGTCATTGCTGCGTGCATATTGTTTAGAGTCTGGGAAAGAGTGGGTTGACGGTTTACCGCTGCTGATGTTTGCCATCAGAGAAGCAAAACAGGAATCCGTAGGTTTCAGTCCAGCAGAGTTGGTGTTCGGCCATTCCGTGAGGGGCCCTCTTAAACTACTGCAAGAACAACTACTGTCTGTAAACCCAAGTCCGGTGTCTGTGTTGGATTATGTAAGCTGTTTCCGTGAGAGGCTACACAAAGTTCGTAGTTTGGCTAAAAGTCACCTGTTAACTGCTCAGACCAAGATGAAGTCCCGTTTTTATCTTAAGAGCCAAAATCGCAGCTTTCAGCCCGGGGACTCTGTGTTGGTGTTACTTCCCATTCAAACCTCACCTTTGCAGGCTAGATTTGCTGGTCCGTACTCAATTAAGAAAAAACTCAGTGAAACTGACTATGTTGTTAATACCCCTGATCGTAGGAAAAAGACTAGGGTATGCCACATAAACATGCTCAAAGCATATGTTGCACCAAATAAGGTTGTCATTTCCAATAATCCCAGTGTTACCCCTGTTGTCACTGCTACTGTTTACTCTCCTAAACAGGATGGCTTAGGTGTGAATAATGCCAACATATCCTGTGAACGTCTCAGGAACTCTGTTATCCTAAATGGTCTAGAGACTTATCTTGCTCATCTCTCTACAGGTCAACGTGAGGATATGGTATGTCTAATCAGTAGATTCCCCTTGTTGTTTTCTGATGTTCCCAGCCAAACGACTGTCATTTGTCATGACATTGATGTTGGAAACTCCCCACCTGTCAAACAGCATCCTTATAGAGTTAACCAACAAAAGCGTGGGGTAATGAAAGAGGAAGTGAGGTACTTATTACAACATGGTTTTGCTCAGCCTAGTCAAAGCCCCTGGAGCTCACCCTGTCTGCTTGTACCAAAATCTGATGCTACATTTAGATTCTGTACAGACTATCGCAGAGTTAATAGTCTTACCAAACCAGACTCTTTCCCATTGCCGCGGTTAGAGGACTGTATAGACAGAGTTGGTGCAGCCCGTTTTATTACTAAACTGGACTTGTTAAAAGGCTATTGGCAAGTGCCATTGACAGATCGGGCCTCTGAAATATCTGCTTTTGTTACTCCCGATAACTTCCTGCAATATTCTGTAATGGCTTTTGGGATGCGAAATGCACCAGCCACCTTTCAGCGTTTGATGCACAGAGTGCTATCTGGAGTAGAACACTGCGAAGCTTACCTAGATGATGTGGTAGTCTTTTCAGATACATGGGAAAACCATCTAGGCACACTCACAGAAGTCTTTAGCCGCCTGGCTAAAGCTTCGTTGACTTTAAACCTAGCAAAATGTGACTTTGCAAAAGCTGTCGTAATCTACTTGGGTAAGAAAGTTGGTCATGGTCAAATTCGCCCCGTGGAAGCTAAAGTCTCAGCCATTCTAGAATTTCCAGTTCCCTTAAATAAAAGAGAGTTGCGACGGTTTTTGGGAATGGTGGGGTACTACAGAGGATTTTGTGAGAATTTTGCCACTGTAGTCTCTCCATTAACTAACCTCCTGAGTCCTTCTAAGAAGTTTACATGGAGTGCAGAGTGTGCTGATGCTTTTGCCGCTGCAAAGGACATTATGTGTAATGCCCCTGTGCTTCTTGCCCCGAACTTCACCCTGCCTTTTAAATTGCAGATAGATGCCAGTGCAACTGGAGTAGGGGCGGTTCTACTGCAGGAAGATGCCTCTAGAGTAGACCATCCGGTATGTTATTTCTCCAGGAAACTGTCCAGCTGCCAGCAGAATTATAGTACCATAGAGAAAGAAACTTTGGCCCTTCTCTTGGCGCTGCAACATTTTGAAGTTTATGTTGGAGGTAGCTGTACCCCAGTGTTAGTTTATACAGACCACAATCCCCTAACCTTCTTATCGCGAATGTGTAACTCTAATCAACGCTTAATGCGCTGGTCCCTCATTGTGCAAGAGTACAACTTGGAAATCCATCATAAGAAGGGTGTTGAAAACGTCATAGCTGATGCGTTATCCAGAACCAACTGTACGGACAGTTAATCTGTGAATATTTGAAGCCTTGGTACGTGAGTACATTTGTTGAATTATTACAAATTACGGTGGTAATGTGTAATTTATGGGTGGGGGTGTTACGTCCCAGGACGTATGTCATTGACCGATTCTGAGTGTGTGTGTGTGACTTGATGCCCACTGCCTGCTGGGAAGTGTAGTTTTCCTCTGTTTCTCCCTGTCCTCTTCCAGGAGCCTAATTGATGCCACCTGTTCCTTGTTAAAGAACGGAGAGGAACAGGCATTTACATCGAGGAAGCTGGCTGTTCCCCGGAGAGAGTGTGGCCTGTTGCACTTCCAGAACATTTGGTGTTAGCCGTGAAAGCTCCTAATAAGACAAAACCTGTTGTATCTGCTGTTGTGACAGTGTGAAACCCAGTTGTCCTATTATTATTATTATTATTATTATTGTTGTTGTTTTCAGACGCAGTAGGGAGGTGGGTGCCCTTTTGTTTTTCACTAACCGCTGTTTTTCCCTGTTTTTGATTAGCTAGGTAGTAAGGTAAGAGATTTGTTGTTTATTTGATGTTTTGTTTGATAGGTTATTTAGACTCCCTTACTCTAGTTAGCTTGCTCCTTTTGTTTGTTGTTTTGGCTTTAACCCACTCCCGAAGCTGGAAGCGTCTTATTTTTCTTTGACTTGATTTGAGTTCTCTATTGTTTTCCCCGACCTCCTTGAGTGTAAAGGAGACTTTATTTTGAATAAAAACCTTAAAAAAGGGACTACGTTGTGTTTGTGAGTTCTGGGAGTGCGGACAGAACCTACTCTCTCTCATCGTTGACTTTGACCGGGTGTAGTTTTTTTTTATAATTATTCTTATTAATTTCTTATTTATATATATTACACTCCCGCTTCTCCTTGACAAAAAGGGGGCCGTAATAATGCAAAGAACTGTTATGTTCAAGTTCTGACTGAAACAGAAATTAACTTTGATAGTGATTCTGAGGAATACCATACCAGTAGTGACTCTGAGCACGATTAAACAGTATTTTCATGGCCAGAGTCCTTTTTTTTCTGTTGTGTGCTGGGGAGGCAGCATTAAGAAGAGGGCTGTTGGGACAGGCTGGTAAGGAAAGCTGGCTCTGTGTTTGGCATGGAGCTTGAGTTAATCATTTAACAAATTGAGGATAATTTGCAGAAGCAGTCTTCTGCATGCTCAACATTGAGGAGGTTCTTTGTACCCAGGGCTAACCAGCAACTCAATGTCTCACAAAAGGGTAGGGGAGAAATGGACTTTTCAGCATGAGTCTCTCCCTGCCCCAACCATCACATCACTTTGTCTATCGTCTAGTATCCACTCTCCATTGGCTTGTATAAACTTTTTTCTTTTGAATTTAATATATGTGTCTGTTCTACTTATCTTATCTGCTTTGTATTGGTTTTGTTAAGCAATACTATTATGCTCTCTTGTTTTTTCCATAGTCATATTTAATAACATGCACAGCTTTGCACTAGGGCTGTGCGATATTGAAGAAAAGTTGGATAATTCATTAAATAATGCGATATGCGATACGATAATGCTTAAAGTGTGTAAAATAAACTTAAATTATCTTTAAAATATATTTAAAATGATATATCCTACATGTGTTTCACATTCTTTTTATGACAAGAAAACATCCTTATAACTTGTGAAAGTCAACATCAGTGTTTTACTGTAGCATAGGAAGTGTTATTTATACATCAGTGTAAACCACAGGATTTCAGCTTATCCTACATTATTTAATTCAAAATATTGAATCATAAAATGTAAAAATAAAATGTTGCTTAGTTTTCACTGTATGAATTAAATATATCCTGATACTTATCAAAGCTACAAAACTTTTTATTTTGTTCATGACCCCAGTTATTGCAAGCGCGTTATGCATATCGCGATATACAGTATACATTTGCAATATTTCAATAATTTCGATATATTGTCCAGCCCTACTTTGCACTGATTAAATCCCAGCACTGTTAACTTTTGCACTACCACCACTGCAAATCACTACATAGCTGCCCATAATGTATCACAGGGTCAGTCCCTACCAGGCCTTTGTAATCACTTGATATGCTCTTCAATTTTTGTATTTGTCTGTGCTATGTGTGTTGTTTTTGTGGTTGTACAAGCTAATAAATGCCTAAAATGTATCGTGTCATTCATTATTTTAATAATATTATTTTGGTCTTATTACCGTTGAAACATTACAGTATGCTGTAAGACAGAACACTATGATATGGGCCGAGCGGGGCACATGCGAAGCCCATATCCCCACTTATAACGCCAGTATCGCTTCAATGTACACATTTAATCAGTGGTTTTGTCACCAGAAACAACACGTTGTTCCGTTTTGAACTTTTTGAGTGTAGTTGAAGCCCATTCACTGCAGACAGCGTCTTTAGTCGAAGTTGTAGTTTTAAAATATATTGGTATATTTCTCATAATTAGAAGTTGGCAGTGTAGAATTTTGGATACACCATGGGGTTTTTTGGGGATGGGGAACACACTGGTGCCATCAGATTTCAAAAATCAAATTGTTAAATAGGTCAAAATAGCTTATTACCATATTTGACAGTGTTTACAATGGGTCAACTTTGGAGACCATATCTACATGACAGCTAAGGTCCAGAGCTTTCTATAACAGCTGGTGTAGCACCTTCTGTGACTAAATGACAAGCCTTCAAACATGTACTGGGTTCAAGGTTCAGAGGTCAATATTTCAAAGCAGGAGTAATGTATCCTCTTCGGACTGACATACATACTGTCGTGGTTGAGAACTTTCCAACAATGTGTTTGCTATAGTCCTACGACAACATTTTCATTTTTACATATCATGGAGACCACTTTGCAGCGATGGCCTCCTTTATTGTCCCAAGAGGGATATTTGCCTCAAGTTCAAATCCTTTCACACATAACACTTGACATATTTGTTTTATCATACAGCAGACATATACTTACAATAAAAAAACAACATACATAAAGTGATATGTAGCCAGACTGAAGCACATCACAGCCACAATGTATTGCTCATCTTTCACAAACAATGACAAGAGCAACCTACACACAACCCTATATGCATCATATCATGAAGCTATTGCACAACATCTGCAGCCTCAAGCAACATTATTTAAAGTTTTAATTGAGGTAGGTTCAAATTATGCCTATAGTTTAGAAATATACTTCGTTTACATTGGGGTACCCTATATCTTCTGCCAGAGGATAAGAGCTCATACTTGGCATGAAGAATAAAGATAGAGTTAGGGTTAGGGTTAGGATAAGTGGGAACTGATTGTATTTCATGAATAATGCAACACTTTCCTGACAAATCAGACCTGAGGCCTTGATCATGAAGACATTGGCTGGATTAAACAGCACAACAGGCCGCATGTGGCCCACCTTGCACGGCCACGCCTTGGATTTCCCACCACTGTCATAGGCCTTAGTAAACCGCCCACCTGAGTCAAGTCATTCCAGGGTGACCAGATCGATGTCCTCAGTATCCTGGCACATTCCCTATTGTCAGGGAAAACTACCTCTGTCCCTGGTTTTATGAGAAGAAAACATAGACCTTTAAAGTATATTGATGGCCAAGCTGGAAATGTTGCTGGCTTTACCAATTCCTCAGGCTCATGTCTCCGGTTTTGATCTCTGAAGTCTGATCACCTTATGTCATGCACATGTTGATTTGTGAAATTTGACACCAATCTGTCTTTGTATGAGGCAAACAATTGCTTTTCTGAGTGGCGCTTCAGACGCTGTGTGATTTTAATTCACTTTCATATGTTTCATCATATAGTTCTTTCAGAATCATGAGCTTTATTTGCCAAGTGTGCGCAAACACACAATGTATTTGTTGTGGGTTTTTTTACAGGAGCTCTTGGTACATACATACATACATATATGACATGAGAACAGGCATTTCAATGAGACTAAGGAAAAAACATGAATAAAAAAACAATAATAATGATATTGGGTATACATCTGAACAGAGACTTATGTACAGATTTGTTCATTGTGTACTGTGGTGCAGCTGTATAAATGAAATTTCTATATGTATTTACAAAAAAACAAAGCAAACAACAACAAAAAACTCTGATCACTGCTTCTCTCGGATACTGAGAATGAATTATTAACAGGTGTTAATTGCTGCGTTAGCTGTTTAAGCTAGAGATGGCATGGGGGAAAAAACCCCCATGTGCTTAGATGTTCTAGTGCGCATCTGAAGCATCGGCCTGACGGCAGAAGTGCAAACAGTTTGTGGCCGGGGTGAGAAGGGTCTGTGATGATGTTATCTGCCCGTTTCTTCACTCCTGACCTGAAAAATCATTACATGTACCATTGTTGAAAATGTATAAATGTGCCTCTTCTCTTCATTGGGAATGTTTGAAAATGTCTTAAGAACTCTCATAAGTGTTCTGAACAGACAACCATAACAACAAAAATAAACAGTGTTGTGTGCTAAGCGGTCATAGGTCAAAAAGGATGCAGCCTTTCAGTAATACATCCTGACGCAGAAGGCATCTGTCACCAGGGATAGGAGCCTATTTACTTTGCTTCAAAATTACCACAAACAAATACTGACTAAAATGTTCATGATCAGTTGGTATGATGCCAATGTAGTACTTGTTCTGGTTGCTTGGCTTTTGGCTTGCTTAGTTGGGGGCATTTCATATTCAACAATATTATTGATCTGCCTTAAGGTGGACGAGGATGCAATTTTCTTCTACAAACAAATTTTGTTGTATTATTTTCATGTTATCACTGTGAAGCTGCTTTGTATAATTGTATAATCTGGCCTATGGTCTAAGTGGTGTCCACAGAATAATATAGGTTTCATAGACAATTGGAAAAGTTTTTGGGGCAGACCTGACCTGTTGAAAAGAGATGGTATTCATCCCTCCTGGGGTGGTGCCGCTCTTCTCTCTAGTAATATGGCACATAGTCTTAGAGCTCAACCTTGACTAACTGGGGCCCAGGTCAGGAAGCAGACAGACTGGCTAAACCGACCGTCTGCTAGCTGTCTCACGTCACAGAATTCAGATAAATCCCAACACATAGAGACTCGTTCACCTAGATATCATCAGATAGAGACTGTGTCTGTACCCCGAACTAATAAATACAGAAAACTTCCAAACCCATTTACGGGTGATAATTTAATTGATGTTCAACAAGTAGTAAACAGAGATTATAAAGATTTGATCCCTTTCTTCAAAAGCACTTATTGTAAATGATATTATCACAGAAAATAACCTAGATGTGCTGTGTTTGACAGAAACCCGGCTAAAACCAGACAATTACATTACTTTAAATGAGTCTAGCCCTCAAGGTTACTATTATCGACACAAACCTCGTCAGAAAGGTAAAGGGGGAGGTGTTGCTGTAATCTATAGTAATATCTTCAGTATTACTCAAAAGTCTTTCAAATATATCTCTTTTGAAGTGATGGTGCTCTATGTAAGTTTATATAATGTTAGTGACAACTCTCATTTGAAATTTGTGTTGGCTACTGTATACAGGCCACCAGGGTACCATACAGATTTTATCAAAGAATTTGCTGATTTTCTATCGGAGTTAGTACTGGCTGTGGATAAAGTCCTTATTGTTGGTGATTTTAATATACATGTAGATAATGAAAAAGACGCTTTGGGATTGGCATTAACAGATATTCTAAGCTCTATTGGAGTTAGACAACACGTGTCAGGACCAACTCATTGTCGTAATCATACTCTAGATCTAATATTGTCACATGGAATCAATATTGATGCCGTTGAAATTCTGCAGCAGAGCGATGACGTCTCAGATCATTATCTAGTCTCATGCGTGCTACATTTATCCAAGGCTGGAAAACCACCTGTCTGCCATAAATATGTTAGAACCATCACTTCTACCTCTAAAAATTGCTTTATAAATAATCTTCCTGATCAGTTTCATCAACTTAGCAAACCAGACAGCTTAGAAGAACTCGATGTTGCAACAGAAACTATTGACGCTCTCTTTTCGAACACTCTAGACTCTGTCGCTCCTCTGCGTTTAAAAAAGATTAAGGATATTAGTCCAACGCCATGGTATAACGAGCACACTCGGGCCCTTAAGAGAGCAGCCAGAAAACTGGAGCGCAGCTGGAAGAATTCAAAACTAGAAGTTTTTCGGATTGCATGGAGAGAGAAAATGATGGAGTACAGAAAGGCTGTAAAAACCGCTAGATCTGCTTATTTTTCAAATCTTTTAGAAGAAAATAAACACAACCCTAAGTATTTATTTAATACAGTGGCTAAATTAACAAGAAATACAGCCTCGGCTTCCGGTCCGCGTCCCACCGAGAATGGCAGCATAATTTACTTGATCTGGCAATTTGCACTGTTTCCTAGCCCCAAATCAAGATAATCATTATGCTTAAGTGCTGAAAGAGGTATGGAAGGGGCAAACATGGAGAAAAAGGGAAGACAAAGAAAAAAACACTACGAAAGATGACGAAATTAACCAAAATGCGTCTGAACAAGTTAGCGCGAGCGGCGACGGAGCACATGGAGGAGAGAAAATTAGCCTGGAGAAGATTCTCAATGAGATCAAGGACTTTCGCAACGATAGTCACAAACAACTTCAGGATATAAAAGAAGAATTGAACAAATCTAACAAAAGAATCGAGGAGGCTGAAAGTAGAATAGGCGACGCGGAGACCCGAATTCAAAACACCGAAGAAGTGCTTGAGGAAATGTTGCGGCTAACCGAACAATTGGAAACCAGGCTAAACGACCAAGAGGGCCGAGCCAGACGGTCAAACATCAGAATTTACGGCGTACCGGAAAGATCTGAAGAAAAATTCTCGGATATGATTACTTTTCTGGAGGATTTCCTCAAAATATCCCTAGACCTAAACTCGGTGGACCTCCAAATTGAAAGGGCCCACAGAGCGCTAGCACCGAAGCCACAAACCTCAGCCAAACCACGATCAATAATTGCTAAGTTTTTGAACTACCGGACAAAGGAGCTGGTAATCAAAACGGCTTGGGAGAAGAAAGTCATTGAGTGGAAAGGCAATAGGGTCTTTTTTGACCATGACTACGCTCCTGATGTGCTCTGGAAGCGGAGGAAGTATCAAGAAGCTAAAAGGGTGCTGAAAGAACATGAAATTAAGTTCCAGTCACGATTCCCAGCAAAACTTAAAGTGTTCTACGCCGAAGGTACTGTTGTTTACAACTCCGCGGAAGAGGCAGTGTCCGAGATGGAAAAAAGAGGACTCCCGATGACGGCAATCGACTCACCCCAGTCTCTGATTGAGCGAGTTCAGCGGCTGACCTGGAGAAAAACCAACAAAGCTCGCGGAGCTCATGCCCATAAGCATCCGTCCTACAAAGACAAACTTATGACTTTCAGACGTTCACAAACAGGCGACTAGTGAGGGTAAGGATGGGAGCCCAAAGTAAAGCAAAAATGAATGCAAGTAACATTACATGATGTTCCCCTTTAAGTACTGACATTTTAACATCCTTTACTTTCTCTCACTTGCTATTGTTGTTTTTTCCCCATATACTTCTGAGTTCAACTTCCCGACTTCAAGAAAAACGTTTTTACTGCAAATTGTGCCAGTATATGAGCAATTTCAAAGACTTTAGGACTTCAAGTGCATGGGCCCTCAGCACAATGCAACTACATGAGGCTAAACCCGTGGGGCATTCTTGTCATCAGTGCCCACTTAAGGGTCGATATAGTACGACCCCTTACCTGGAAGTCTTTGCTTTAATTTTACTCTATTTTTCTATTTTTTTTTCACTTGAAAGTTCTGGTTGTTCATTGCTACATGTTGAGTTCTTGTTCACTACTAGCCCAGAGGGGGGTGTTATTCGTCTAAGGAGATTGAGTCAAAAATACATACAAATAGTAATTTGGGAAATTAAAATAATATGAGTAACTATATAAAAGTAGCGTCATTTAATGTAAATGGTTTACTCAGTCCTGTAAAGAGAAATAAGGTCTTGACCAAACTCAAAAAAGAGAAAATTGAGATAGCAATGCTACAAGAGACACATCTCAATGAAACAGAACATAGTAAATTAAACCGGATGGGATTTAAACTTGTCTTCTCTGCATCATTCGGATCCGGACATAGGAGAGGAGTTGCGGTCTTAATCTCTAATAAAATAGCTTTTGAGCCCTTATCTGAAATAAAAGACAGAGAGGGCAGATACATAATGATAAGAGGTAGTGTCGAGGGGACCCTGATAACTATTCTCAATGTCTATACCCCTCCCAACAGTAAATGCTCCTTTTTTAAGACCTTGATAAACTTAATAGCATCTGAAACACAGGGGATCTTCATAGGTGGTGGCGATTTAAATGTTTTATTGAACCCTAAATTAGATTCTTCTAATGCTTCTGTCCAAACAGCGAGTTCAGTGAGTAAACAATTAAACATAATGTTGAAAGAAATAGGACTGATTGACGTTTGGAGAGATTTCTATCCAGGCCAGAGAGATTATACATTCTTCTCATATCCACATACATCTTATTCAAGAATCGACTACTTCTTTGCGTTTGGAAGAGACAAATTTAGAATCAAGGATTGCGATATAGGTTTAATTGATATTTCTGACCATGCATTAATATCTCTTTCACTAAATTTAGAGAACAAACCAAAAAACACTCTCTGGAGAATGAACTCTGGAATTTTGAATAACCAAGAGATCAAGCAACAACTGATAACAGATATAGATCAGTTTATAGAACAGAATGATAATGGCCTAGTATCCCCATCCATTCTATGGGATGCAGGTAAAGCGGTTCTCAGAGGTAAAATTATTGCCATTACTTCTAAATTAAAGAAAGTAAGGTTACAGAAACTAAATAAACTTAAAAATAATTTAAATCAATTAGAAATTAAAAATAAGAATCATCCTAACAAAAATATGGCTAAGGAAATTAAGAAAATTAAAACCGAATTAGATAATCTATATACACAGGAGGTAGAAAAAAAAATGATGTTCCTAAAGCAGAAATACTATGAATCTGGGGGGAAGGCAATGAAATTATTGGCCAGAAGGTTATGCAAACAGCAGGCAGATTCAACTATTCAGAAGATACAAGACCCTATATCAAAACAGATACTACATAAGTCAGAAGATATCCAGAGAGTGTTCGAAGGCTACTATAAGAAACTTTACACACAAACTCAGGCAGTAGACCCTAAAGAAATCGATGATTTTCTCACACCCCTAAATCTTCCTTTGGTTAGTGATACTCTGAATGCTAAATTATCGGCTGATATAACAGAGGAGGAGATAAATAAAGCAATATCCAGACTTAAAACAAACAAATCTCCAGGCCCAGATGGATATTCATCTGAATTCTACAAGATTTTTAAGCAACAAATTATTCCAATCTTATTGCCAGCTTTTAATTTTGTCCTACAAGGAGGCGAATTGCCGCCCTCGTGGCACGAAGCGGTCATTTCTGTGATTCCAAAAGAGGGGAAAAATAAACAAGATTGTTCAGCCTATAGGCCAATCTCGGTATTGAATGTGGATTATAAGATATTTATGTCAATTTTAGCGAAGAGGCTTGAAATTATAATGCCGGATCTTATCAACCTTGATCAAACTGGTTTTATCCGTGGCAGGCAAACGCAAGACAATATTAGACGAACTATCCATATAATTAACCATATTCGGGATTGTAATTTACAGGCTGTTCTTTTAAGCCTTGATGCCGAAAAGGCTTTTGATTCTGTTAACTGGCTTTTTCTTAAAAACGTCCTTTTAAAATTTAATTTTCACGCAAAGTTTATCCAAGTAATCCAAAACATATATTCTTGCCCCTCTGCAAGAGTTAAAATAAACGGTGATCTGTCAGGGAGCTTCCTGTTGGGAAGAGGTACTAGGCAAGGATGCCCTCTCTCCCCTCTCCTCTTTGCACTATTTATAGAACCCCTGGGACAATGTATTAGACAAAATTTAAAAATTAAAGGTATTGATTTCAAAGATGACGAGCACAAAGCAGCCCTATTTGCAGATGACATACTTGTATACTTACGAAATCCAACTGAGTCATTGGTAGAGCTGATGGAAATGTTAAAACTCTTTGGATCCATCTCGGGATTTAAATTGAATATTTTAAAAACACAAGTATTGTCTTTTGATTATAACCCTCCCGAAGAAATTAAAAAAGGCTATTGTTTAAAATGGAATCTTAATTCCATTAAATACTTAGGAATATATATCCCCAAAGATATAAATGACTTAGAAAGGTTTAATTATGATCCCATTAATAAAAAAATCAAACTGGACATTGCAAGGTGGAATTTATTACCCTTTTTTAATATGAGATCCAGAATTGATTCAATCAAACAGAACATTCTTCCAAGATTACTTTATCTGTTCCAGTCGCTACCCATTGCCTTGTCCAAAAAACAATTTGTAGAATGGGACAAATTGATTTCCAGATTCATATGGCAGGGCAAGAGGCCAAGGGTGAGATTTAAAACCCTGCAGTTGAGAAAAGAAAATGGAGGAGTGGCCCTTCCATGTCTTAAAAAATATTTCATTGCGGCACAACTGAGACCAATAATTTGTTGGTGCAACCCAGAATACCAAGCAAGATGGAAAGAAATTGAGACTAGTTGTTTTGGGGAGATTCCCCTACAAGCGACAATTGCAGATGAGTATTTACACAAAAATAAAAAAGAAAATCAATGTATTAGTACAACTCTAAAAATTTGGCAGGATGTTATCAAGGAATATAAAATAAAGGATCCCGTGAAAGTACTGAAATGGAGTGCCTACGATTCGGACTTTATACCAAATAGGTTAGATTTGCGTTTCAAAGTATGGGCTAAGAAAGGGATTGGGGCCTATGTTTCAATAATGGAAAAAGGTCAGCTACTGGACTTTCAATCGCTGAAAGAAAGATTCGATCTAGAATCTAAGGACTTCTTTAGATACCTTCAACTGCGACACCACTTCATCCAGAAGATTAAGAAAGTGTCAGATGAAGATCCAAATAAGATAGCTCTTGTTAAAATAATCACCTCGGCGTACAATGCTTTACCAATGGAGAAGATTATCACTAAATTATATAAAGCATTGACAGACTTGCAAGGAGACTCGTCCACATATATTAAGGAGAGGTGGGAGAAGGAAAGCAGTTTGACTATAACAACTGAGGATTGGGAAAAAATATGTAAATTACAATGGGCGACTTCCCGCTCAGTATACTGGAGAGAATTTTGTTGGAGAAATATTACCCGCTTTTTTATTACTCCCAAGCAGAAAAATAATTTTTCAGGTAGCGCTAATTGTTGGAGACAGTGTGGCTCCCAGGATGCTAACCATTTTCACATATTTTGGGACTGCCCTAACATCAGAAGTTTTTGGAAAGAAATACACAGTATTCTAGAAAAGATTTTAGGCACTTCAATTGTTTTTAGCTTCGAGGTTCTTTATTTGGGTCTTGTACCGATGACATCCTGGGTAAAGAGGAATAAATACATGTTTAGAATAATTCTTGCATCAAGCAAAAAAGCCATCACTAGATTTTAGTATAAAGCTAACCCTCCACAAATACAGGATTGGATTGATGTTCTTAAAAGTATTTACATTATGGAGAGAATAACATTCCATGTGAATCTCCAGAGGGCTTTGTTTGCAGATTACTGGTCCAAATGGATCGAGTATATAACCCCTATTGAACCTAACACCTTTTTGTTTTAGAATGTTTGTTTCTCTTTTTGTCTTTTCTCATTGTATGATTTGTCTATCTCCCCCCTCTCTTGTAAATAGTTTCTGGTGTGTCAAAACTAAGGATATTTCAAAGAGATACATTTAAGTATATTATATCATGAAGAGTTTAGCACTGCAGAGTTTTGCCATCCCTGAGTAACACATATTTTTATGTAATAAGTGTAAAGCTGCTAAATTGATGTAAGTGAACTGTTGTGAATTGTATCCCTTTTCAATAAAAAACTAAATTTAAAAAAAAAAAAGAAATACAGCCTCAACTTCTGATGTTTCCAAACAGCACAGCAGTAATGACTTTATGAACTTCTTTACCTGCAAGATTGACAACATTAGAGAGAAAATTATAGCCATGCAACTGTCTACAACAGTATCACATCAGACAGTGGGTTGTTGTATCCCTGAGGAAAAATTCCATTCATTCGCTGCTATAGGAAAGGAAGAATTGTCTAAAATCTACAACATGTATGTTAGACCCTATACCGACTAAGCTATTGAAAGAGATGCTTCCAGAGGTCATAGATCCTCTTCTTAAGATCATTAATTCATCTTTATCACTAGGTTACGTACCAAAAAAATTTAAGCAGGCTATTATCAAACCTCTTATTAAAAAACCACAACTTGATCCTGGTGAATTAGTCAATTACAGACCGATTTCCAATCTACCTTTTCTGTCAAAAATACTAGAAAAGGCAGTATCATCTCAGCTTAGTTCCTACTTGGAAAGAAATGGTATTTGTGAGGATTTCCAGTCAGGATTTAGACCGTACCATAGTACTGAGACTGCTCTCATTAGAGTTACAAATGATTTGCTCTTATCATTAGATCATGGTTGTATCTCTCTATTAGTGTTACTAGACCTCAGTGCTGCTGAGACCACAATATTCTTTTGAATAGACTAGAAAATTATGCTGGAATTAGTGGAATTGCATTGGCATGGTTCAAATCATACTTATCTGACTGTTATCAGTTTGTAGTAGTAAACGAAGAGATGTCATTTCGATCACAAGTTAAATATGGAGTACCACAAGGCTCAGTTCTCGGACCGTTGCTTTTCACTCTGTACATGCTACCCTTGGGAGATGTCATTAGGAAGCATGGCATTAGCTTTCACTGTTACGCTGATGATACTCAGCTCTATATTTCCTCGCACCCTGACGAAACCTACCAATTCTCAAAATTAACAGAATGCGTAGCTGATATAAAAAATTGGATGACTAGTAATTTCCTACTACTAAATTCAGAAAAAACAGAGATTCTAATTATTGGACCAAAAACTTCAGCACATAAAAACCTAGAATACTGTCTAACACTTGATGGCTGCTCTGTTAAGTCGTCTTCGTCAGTTAGGAACCTGGGTGTGCCAATATACCAATACCAATCTTTCATTTGAAAGCCACATTTCTAGCATATGTAAAACCGCATTCTTCCATCTTAAAAATATATCTAAATTGCGACATGTGCTCTCAATGACAAATGCGGAACAGTTAGTTCATGCGTTTATGACCTCGAGACTAGATTACTGTAACGCTGTATTGGGTGGTTGCCCTGCTCGCGTGATGAACAAATTACAGCTGGTCCAAAACGTAGCAGCTAGAGTCCTTACTAGAACCAGGAAATATGAACATATTAGCCCGGTTCTGTCAAAACTGCACTGGCTCCCTATTAAACATCGTATAGATTTTAAAATCTTGCTAATTACTTACAAAGCACTAAATGGCTTAGCTCCCCAGTACCTGAGTAAGCTCTTAATGCATTATAGTCCTTCGCGTCTATTACGATCTCAGAATTCTGGCCAGTTGTTAATACCTAGAATATCAAAATCAACTGCAGGCGGTAGATCCTTTTCCTATTTGGCACCTAAACTCTGGAACGATCTTCCTAGCATTGTTCGGGAAGCAGACACACTCTGTCAGTTTAAATCTAGACTAAAAACGCATCTATTTAACCTGGCATACACATGACGCACTATAAACTTTTGTCTTCATATCCGTTAAAGGATTGTTAGGCTGCATAGATCAGGTCAGCCGGAACCGGGAACACTTCCTATAACACCAGATGTACTCGGTACGTCAGAAGAAGAATGGCGTCTACGCTAATTTTTTGTCTCTCTGCTTATCCCGAGGTTTACCAATTAACGTGATTGGCTGGATCTGGGCTGTGTCCGGGTCGGACGGGGAACCTGTGCCTGTGTGCGGCAGCAATGTGGCCCTGCGGTGTCGGCGGAGACTGTGTTAACTAGCTCATTCTTTGTTAAGACCTTACCGACTCATCAGCCAGTGGCACATATCCCAACAACCGTCCCATACCGGCGTGATCAAAAAGATCTTAAACTAGATTAAATATTTTGACTGTTGCGATTCCAAATCGGTTTAATGACCTGTAACTCTGCCTGAGTATCGGACAAGTGTTCACTGTTGGCCAGAAGAGAACTGGCCCCCCGACTAAGCCTGGTTTCCCCCGAGGTTTTTTTCTCCATTTGTTGGAGTTTTGGTTCCTTGTCGCTGTTGCCTTTGGCTTGCTTAAGTTGGGGACGCATTCACATGAGGGGAACATCCTCAAAACTTATAGCCGCCTACCTCGCACTCTCTCCGGCTTGAGCAGAAAAACACACCGCATGGTTGAAACGGAGTAATTTTGACACTTGGTCGTTTTTCTGAGCGTGCACCATTTTTCAGAAAAACGACTAAGTGTATCAGCATTATTCATTCTGCTGTGCATGGTTAACATATGTGCTATTTTGAAGAGATAATGCAAAATTGCATTGATGCACTTTATTTCGTTGTGCAATGAAGAGAAAACACATGTGCTGTTGCATTCCACAGAGCAAAATATAAGATATGAACTTTTTGCTTTGCATAGCATATAAAAAATAACTCATTCCATTTCAAACTTACAACTTTCCTCTGTGACTTAGTTTGATGTTACTTTTGCCATAAAGCAGTCAATTGACTGCATGGTTCATTAAGAGGGCATTCACATGAGGGGAACATCCTCAAAACTTATAGCCGCCTACCTCGCACTCTCTCCGGCTTGAGCAGAAAAACACACCGCATGTTTGAAACGGAGTCATTTTGACACTTAGTCGTTTATCTGAGCGTGCACCATTTTTCAGAAAAACGGCAAAGTGTACCAGCATTAATTAATTCTGCTGTGCATGGAAATAACATATATGCTATTTTGAAGAGATATGGCAAAATTACAATGATGCACTTTATTTCGTTGTGCAATGAAGAGAAAACACATGTCGTGTTGCATTGCACAGAACGGAGTAATTTTGACACTTAGTCGTTTTTCTGAGCGTGCACCATTTTTGAGAAAAACGACTAAGTGTATCAGCGTTATTCATTCTGCTCTGCATGGAGTTAACCTAAATGCTATTTTGAAGAGATAATGCAAAATTGCATTGATGCACTTTATTTCGTTGTGCAATGAAGAGAAATACATGTGCTGTTGCATTGCACAGAACGGAGTAATTTTGACACTTAGTCGTTTTTCTGAGCGTGCACCATTTTTCAGAAAAACGGCAAAGTGTACCAGCATTAATTAATTCTGCTGTGCATGGAAATAACATATATGCTATTTTGAAGAGATATGGCAAAATTACATTGATGCACTTTATTTCGTTGTGCAATGAAGAGAAAACACATGTCGTGTTGCATTACACAGAACGGAGTAATTTTGACACTTAGTCGTTTTTCTGAGCGTGCACCATTTTTGAGAAAAACGACTAAGTGTATCAGCATTATTCATTCTGCTCTGCATGGAGTTAACCTAAATGCTATTTTGAAGAGATAATGCAAAATTGCATTGATGCACTTTATTTCGTTGTGCAATGAAGAGAAAACACATGTCCTGTTGCTTTGCACAGAACGGAGTAATTTTGACACTTGGTCGTTTTTCTGAGCGTGCACCATTTTCAGAAAAACGACTAAGTGTATCAGCATTATTCATTCTGCTGTGCATGGTTAACATATGTGCTATATTGAAGAGATAATGCAAAATTGCATTGATGCACTTTATTTCGTTGTGCAATGAAGAGAAAACACATGTGCTGTTGCATTCCACAGAGCAAAATATAAGATATGAAATTTTTGCTTTGCATAGCATATAAAAAATAACTCATTCCATTTCAAACTTACAACTTTCCTCTGTGACTTAGTTTGATGTTACTTTTGCCATAAAGCAGTCAATTGACTGCATGGTTTATTAAGAGGGCATTCACATGAGGGGAACATCCTCAAAACTTTTAGCCGCCTACCTCGCACTCTCTCCGGCTTGAGCAGAGAAACACACCGCATGTTTGAAACGGAGTCATTTTGACACTTAGTCGTTTTTCTGAGCGTGCACCATTTTTCAGAAAAACGGCAAAGTGTACCAGCATTAATTAATTTTGCTGTGCATGGAAATAACATATATGCTATTTTGAAGAGATATGGCAAAATTACATTGATGCACTTTATTTCGTTGTGCAATAAAGAGAAAACACATGTCGTGTTGCATTGCACAGAACGGAGTAATTTTGACACTTAGTCGTTTTTCTGAGCGTGCACCATTTTTGAGAAAAACGACTAAGTGTATCAGCATTATTCATTCTGCTCTGCATGGAGTTAACCTAAATGCTATTTTGAAGAGATAATGCAAAATTGCATTGATGCACTTTATTTCCTTGTGCAATGAAGAGAAATACATGTGCTGTTGCATTGCACAGAACGGAGTAATTTTGACACTTAGTCGTTTTTCTGAGCGTGCACCATTTTTCAGAAAAACGGCAAAATGTACCAGCATTAATTAATTCTGCTGTGCATGGAAATAACATATATGCTATTTTGAAGAGATATGGCAAAATTACATTGATGCACTTTATTTCGTTGTGCAATGAAGAGAAAACACATGTCGTGTTGCATTACACAGAACGGAGTAATTTTGACACTTAGTCGTTTTTCTGAGCGTGCACCATTTTTGAGAAAAACGACTAAGTGTATCAGCATTATTCATTCTGCTCTGCATGGAGTTAACCTAAATGCTATTTTGAAGAGATAATGCAAAATTGCATTGATGCACTTTATTTCGTTGTGCAATGAAGAGAAACACATGTGCTGTTGCATTGCACAGAACGGAGTACTTTTGACACTTAGTCGTTTTTCTGAGCGTGCACCATTTTTGAGAAAAACGACTAAGTGTATCAGCATTAACTCTTTCTGCTGTGCATGGAGTTAACATATATGCTATATTGAAGAGATATTGCAAAATTGCATTGATGCACTTTATTTCGCTGTGCAATGAAGAGAAAACACATGTGCTGTTGCATTGCACAGACCCGAGTAATTTTGACACTTAGTCGTTTTTCTGAGAGTGCACCATTTCTGAGAAAAACGACTAAGTGTATCAGCATTATTCATTCTGCTGTGCATGGAGTTAACATATATGCTATTTTGAAGAGATAATGCAAAATTGCATTGATGCACTTTATTTCGTTGTGCAATGAAGAGAAACACATGTGCTGTTGCATTGCACAGAACGGAGTAATTTTGACACTTAGTCGTTTTTCTGAGCGTGCACCATTTATGAGAAAAACGACTAAGTATATCAGCATTATTCATTCTGCTCTGCATGGAGTTAACCTAAAAGCTATTTTGAAGAGATAATGCAAAATTGCATTGATGCACTTTATTTCGTTGTGCAATGAAGAGAAACACATGTGCTGTTGCATTGCACAGAACGGAGTAATTTTGACACTTAGTCGTTTTTCTGAGCGTGCACCATTTATGAGAAAAACGACTAAGTATATCAGCATTATTCATTCTGCTCTGCATGGAGTTAACCTAAAAGCTATTTTGAAGAGATAATGCAAAATTGCATTGATGCACTTTATTTCGTTGTGCAATGTGGAGAAAACACATGTGCTGTTGCTTTGCACTGAGCAAAATCTAATATATGAACTTGTTGCTTTGTATAGCATATAACAAATAACTCATTCCATTTAAAACTTACAACTTTCCTCTGTGACTTGGTTTGATGTTACTTCTCCCATAAAGCAGTCAATTGACTGCATGGTTCATTTGGACCGCATTCACATGAGGGGAACATCCTCATTACTTCATGCCGCCTACCTCGCACTCTCTCCGGCTTGAGCAGAGAAACACACCGCATGGTTGAAACGGAGTCATTTTGACACTTAGTCGTTTTTCTGAGTGTGCACCATTTTTCAGAAAAACGGCAAAGTGTACCAACATTAATTCATTCTGCTGTGCATGGAGTTAACATATATGCTATTTTGAAGAGATAATGCAAAATTGCATTGATGCACTTCATTTCGTTGTGCAATGAAGAGAAAACACATGTGCTGTTGCATTGCACAGAACGGAGTAATTTTGACAGTCGTTTTTCTGAGCGTGCACCATTTTTGAGAAAATCGACTAAGTTTATCAGCATTAGATCATTCTGTTGTGCATGGCGTTAACATATATGGTATTTTGAAGAGATAATGCAAAATTGCATTGATGCACTTTATTTCGTTGTGCAATGTATAGAAAACACATTTGCTGTTGCATTGCACAGAACGGAGTAATTTGACACTTGGTCGTTTTTCTGAGCGTGCACCATTTTTCAGAAAAACGACTAAGTGTATCAGCATTATTCATTCTGCTGTGCATGGTTAACATATGTGCTATTTTGAAGAGATATGGCAAAATTACATTGATGCACTTTATTTCGTTGTGCAATGAAGAGAAAACACATGTCGTGTTGCATTACAAAGAACGGAGTAATTTTGACACTTAGTCGTTTTTCTGAGCGTGCACCATTTTTGAGAAAAACGACTAAGTGTATCAGCATTATTCATTCTGCTCTGCATGGAGTTAACCTAAATGCTATTTTGAAGAGATAATGCAAAATTGCATTGATGCGCTTTATTTCGTTGTGCAATGAAGAGAAACACATGTGCTGTTGCATTGCACAGAACGGAGTAATTTTGACACTTAGTCGTTTTTCTGAGCGTGCACCATTTTTGAGAAAAACGACTAAGTGTATCAGCATTAACTCATTCTGCTGTGCATGGAGTTAACATATATGCTATATTGAAGAGATATTGCAAAATTGCATTGATGCACTTTATTTCGCTGTGCAATGAAGAGAAAACACATGTGCTGTTGCATTGCACAGACCCGAGTAATTTTGACACTTAGTCGTTTTTCTGAGAGTGCACCATTTCTGAGAAAAACGACTAAGTGTATCAGCATTATTCATTCTGCTGTGCATGGAGTTAACATATATGCTATTTTGAAGAGATAATGCAAAATTGCATTGATGCACTTTATTTCGTTGTGCAATGAGGAGAAAACACATGTGCTGTTGCATTGCACAGAACGGAGTAATTTTGACACTTAGTCGTTTTTCTGAGCGTGCACCATTTTTGAGAAAAACGACTAAGTGTATCAGCATTAACTCATTCTGCTGTGCATGGAGTTAACATATATGCTATATTGAAGAGATATTGCAAAATTGCATTGATGCACTTTATTTCGCTGTGCAATGAAGAGAAAACACATGTGCTGTTGCATTGCACAGACCCGAGTAATTTTGACACTTAGTCGTTTTTCTGAGAGTGCACCATTTCTGAGAAAAACGACTAAGTGTATCAGCATTATTCATTCTGCTGTGCATGGAGTTAACATATATGCTATTTTGAAGAGATAATGCAAAATTGCATTGATGCACTTTATTTCGTTGTGCAATGAGGAGAAAACACATGTGCTGTTGCATTGCACAGAACGGAGTAATTGACACTTAGTCGTTTTTCTGAGCGTGCACCATTTATGAGAAAAACGACTAAGTATATCAGCATTATTCATTCTGCTCTGCATGGAGTTAACCTAAAAGCTATTTTGAAGAGATAATGCAAAATTGTATTGATGCACTTTATTTCGCTGTGCAATGAAGAGAAAACACATGTGCTGTTGCATTGCACAGACCCGAGTAATTTTGACACTTAGTCGTTTTTCTGAGCGTGCACCATTTTTCAGAAAAACGACTAAGTGTATCAGCATTATTCATTCTGCTCCTGCATGGTTAACATATGTGCTATTTTGAAGAGATAATGCAAAATTGCATTGATGCACTTTATTTCGTTGTGCAATGAAGAGAAAACACATGTGCTGTTGCATTCCACAGAGCAAAATATAAGATATGAACTTTTTGCTTTGCATAGCATATAAAAAATAACTCATTCCATTTCAAACTTACAACTTTCCTCTGTGACTTAGTTTGATGTTACGTTTGCCATAAAGCAGTCAATTGACTGCATGGTTCATTAAGAGGGCATTCACATGAGGGGAACATCCTCAAAACTTATAGCCGCCTACCTCGCACTCTCTCCGGCTTGAGCAGAAAAACACACCGCATGTTTGAAACGGAGTCATTTTGACACTTAGTCGTTTTTCTGAGCGTGCACCATTTTTCAGAAAAACGGCAAAGTGTACCAGCATTAATTAATTCTGCTGTGCATGGAAATAACATATATGCTATTTTGAAGAGATATGGCAAAATTACATTGATGCATTTTATTTCGTTGTGCAATGAAGAGAAAACACATGTCGTGTTGCATTACACAGAACGGAGTAATTTTGACACTTAGTCGTTTTTCTGAGCGTGCACCATTTTTGAGAAAAACGACTAAGTGTATCAGCATTATTCATTCTGCTCTGCATGGAGTTAACCTAAATGCTATTTTGAAGAGATAATGCAAAATTGCATTGATGCACTTTATTTCGTTGTGCAATGAAGAGAAACACATGTGCTGTTGCATTGCACAGAACGGAGTAATTTTGACACTTAGTCGTTTTTCTGAGCGTGCACCATTTTTGAGAAAAACGACTAAGTTTATCAGCATTAAATCATTCTGTTGTGCATGGCGTTAAAATATATGCTATTTTGAAGAGATAATGCAAAATTGCATTGATGCACTTTATTTCGTTGTGCAATGAAGAGAAAACACATGTGGTGTTGCATTGCACAGAACGGAGTAATTTTGACACTTAGTCGTTTTTCTGAGCGTGCACCATTTTTGAGAAAAACGACTAAGTGTATCAGCATTAACTCATTCTGCTGTGCATGGAGTTAACATATATGCTATATTGAAGAGATATCGCAAAATTGCATTGATGCACTTTATTTCGCTGTGCAATGAAGAGAAAACACATGTGCTGTTGCATTGCACAGACCCGAGTAATTTTGACACTTAGTCGTTTTTCTGAGAGTGCACCATTTCTGAAAAAAACGACTAAGTGAATCAGCATTATTCATTCTGCTGTGGATGGATTTAACATATATGCCATTTTGAAGAGATAATGCAAAATTGCATTGATGCACTTTATTTCGTTGTGCAATGAGGAGAAAACACATGTGCTGTTGCATTGCACAGAACGGAGTAATTGACACTTAGTCGTTTTTCTGAGCGTGCACCATTTTTGAGAAAAACGACTAAGTGTATCAGCATTATTCATTCTGCTCTGCATGGAGTTAACCTAAAAGCTATTTTGAAGAGATAATGCAAAATTGCATTGATGCACTTTATTTCGTTGTGCAATGAAGAGAAAACACATGTGCTGTTGCATTGCGAAGAACGGAGTAATTTTGACACTTGGTCGTTTTTCTGAGCGTGCACCATTTTTGAGAAAAACGACTAAGTGTATCAGCATTATTCATTCTGCTCTGCATGGAGTTAACCTAAATGCTATTTTGAAGAGATAATGCAAAATTGCATTGATGCACTTTATTTCGTTGTGCAATGAAGAGAAAACACATGTGCTGTTGCATTGCACTGAGCAAAATATAAGATATGAACTTGTTGCTTTGTATAGCATATAACAAATAACTCATTCCATTTAAAACTTACAACTTTCCTCTGTGACTTGGTTTGATGCTACTTCTCCCATAAAGCAGTCAATTGACTGCATGGTTCATTTGGACCGCATTCACTTGAGGGGAACATCCTCATAACTTCATGCCGCCTACCTCGCACTCTCTCCGGCTTGAGCAGAGAAACACACCGCATGGTTGAAACGGAGTCATTTTGACACTTAGTCGTTTTTCTGATTGTGCACCATTTTTCAGAAAAACGGCAAAGTGTACCAGCATTAATTAATTCTGCTGTGCATGGAAATAACATATATGCTATTTTGAAGCGATATGGCAAAATTACATTGATGCACTTTATTTCGTTGTGCAATGAAGAGAAAACACATGTCGTGTTGCATTGCACAGAACGGAGTAATTTTGACACTTAGTCGCTTATCTGAGCGTGCACCATTTTTGAGAAAAACGACTAAGTGTATCTGCATTATTCATTCTGCTGTGCATGGTTAACATATGTGCTATTTTGAAGAGATAATGCAAAATTGCATTGATGCACTTTATTTCGTTGTGCAATGAAGAGAAACACGTGTGCTATTGCATTGCACAGAACGGAGTAATTTGACACTTGGTCGTTTTTCTGAGCGTGCACCATTTTTCAGAAAAACGACTAAGTGTATCAGCATTATTCATTCTGCTGTGCATGGTTAACATATGTGCTATTTTGAAGAGATAATGCAAAATTGCATTGATGCACTTTATTTCGTTGTGCAATGAAGAGAAAACACATGTGCTGTTGCATTGCACAGAACGGAGTAATTTTGACACTTAGTCGTTTTTCTGAGTGTGCACCATTTTTCAGAAAAACGGCAAAGTGTATCAGCATTATTCATTCTGCTGTGCATGGTTAACATATGTGCTATTTTGAAGAGATATGGCAAAATTACATTGATGCACTTTATTTCGTTGTGCAATGAAGAGAAAACACATGTCGTGTTGCATTACAAAGAACGGAGTAATTTTGACACTTAGTCGTTTTTCTGAGCGTGCACCATTTTTGAGAAAAACGACTAATTGTATCAGCATTATTCATTCTGCTCTGCATGGAGTTAACCTAAATGCTATTTTGAAGAGATAATGCAAAATTGCATTGATGCACTTTATTTCGTTGTGCAATGAAGAGAAACACATGTGCTGTTGCATTGCACAGAACGGAGTAATTTTGACACTTAGTCGTTTTTCTGAGCGTGCACCATTTTTGAGAAAAACGACTAAGTGTATCAGCATTAACTCATTCTGCTGTGCATGGAGTTAAAATATATGCTATATTGAAGAGATATTGCAAAATTGCATTGATGCACTTTATTTCGCTGTGCAATGAAGAGAAAACACATGTGCTGTTGCATTGCACAGACCCGAGTAATTTTGACACTTAGTCGTTTTTCTGAGAGTGCACCATTTCTGAGAAAAACGACTAAGTGTATCAGCATTATTCATTCTGCTGTGCATGGAGTTAACATATATGCTATTTTGAAGAGATAATGCAAAATTGCATTGATGCACTTTATTTCGTTGTGCAATGAGGAGAAAACACATGTGCTGTTGCATTGCACAGAACGGAGTAATTGACACTTAGTCGTTTTTCTGAGCGTGCACCATTTATGAGAAAAACGACTAAGTATATCAGCATTATTCATTCTGCTCTGCATGGAGTTAGCCTAAATGCTATTTTGAAGAGATAATGCAAAATTGCATTGATGCACTTTATTTCGTTGTGCAATGAAGAGAAACACATGTGCTGTTGCATTGCACAGAACGGAGTAATTTTGACACTTAGTCGTTTTTCTGAGCGTGCACCATTTTTGAGAAAAACGACTAAGTGTATCAGCATTAACTCATTCTGCTGTGCATGGAGTTAACATATATGCTATATTGAAGAGATATTGCAAAATTGCATTGATGCACTTTATTTCGCTGTGCAATGAAGAGAAAACACATGTGCTGTTGCATTGCACAGACCCGAGTAATTTTGACACTTAGTCGTTTTTCTGAGAGTGCACCATTTCTGAGAAAAACGACTAAGTGTATCAGCATTATTCATTCTGCTGTGCATGGAGTTAACATATATGCTATTTTGAAGAGATAATGCAAAATTGCATTGATGCACTTTATTTCGTTGTGCAATGAGGAGAAAACACATGTGCTGTTGCATTGCACAGAACGGAGTAATTGACACTTAGTCGTTTTTCTGAGCGTGCACCATTTATGAGAAAAACGACTAAGTATATCAGCATTATTCATTCTGCTCTGCATGGAGTTAACCTAAAAGCTATTTTGAAGAGATAATGCAAAATTGCATTGATGCACTTTATTTCGCTGTGCAATGAAGAGAAAACACATGTGCTGTTGCATTGCACAGACCCGAGTAATTTTGACACTTAGTCGTTTTTCTGAGCGTGCACCATTTTTCAGAAAAACGACTAAGTGTATCAGCATTATTCATTCTGCTCCTGCATGGTTAACATATGTGCTATTTTGAAGAGATAATGCAAAATTGCATTGATGCACTTTATTTCGTTGTGCAATGAAGAGAAAACACATGTGCTGTTGCATTCCACAGAGCAAAATATAAGATATGAACTTTTTGCTTTGCATAGCATATAAAAAATAACTCATTCCATTTCAAACTTACAACTTTCCTCTGTGACTTAGTTTGATGTTACTTTTGCCATAAAGCAGTCAATTGACTGCATGGTTCATTAAGAGGGCATTCACATGAGGGGAACATCCTCAAAACTTATAGCCGCCTACCTCGCACTCTCTCCGGCTTGAGCAGAAAAACACACCGCATGTTTGAAACGGAGTCATTTTGACACTTAGTCGTTTTTCTGAGCGTGCACCATTTTTCAGAAAAACGGCAAAGTGTACCAGCATTAATTAATTCTGCTGTGCATGGAAATAACATATATGCTATTTTGAAGAGATATGGCAAAATTACATTGATGCACTTTATTTCGTTGTGCAATGAAGAGAAAACACATGTCGTGTTGCATTACACAGAACGGAGTAATTTTGACACTTAGTCGTTTTTCTGAGCGTGCACCATTTTTGAGAAAAACGACTAAGTTTATCAGCATTAAATCATTCTGTTGTGCATGGCGTTAAAATATATGCTATTTTGAAGAGATAATGCAAAATTGCATTGATGCACTTTATTTCGTTGTGCATTGAAGAGAAACACATGTGCTGTTGCATTGCACAGAACGGAGTAATTTTGACACTTAGTCGTTTTTCTGAGCGTGCACCATTTTTGAGAAAAACGACTAAGTTTATCAGCATTAAATCATTCTGTTGTGCATGGCGTTAAAATATATGCTATTTTGAAGAGATAATGCAAAATTGCATTGATGCACTTTATATCGTTGTGCAATGAAGAGAAAACACATGTGGTGTTGCATTGCACAGAACGGAGTAATTTTGACACTTAGTCGTTTTTCTGAGCGTGCACCATTTTTGAGAAAAACGACTAAGTGTATCAGCATTAACTCATTCTGCTGTGCATGGAGTTAACATATATGCTATATTGAAGAGATATTGCAAAATTGCATTGATGCACTTTATTTCGCTGTGCAATGAAGAGAAAACACATGTGCTGTTGCATTGCACAGACCCGAGTAATTTTTACACTTAGTCGTTTTTCTGAGAGTGCACCATTTCTGAAAAAAACGACTAAGTGAATCAGCATTATTCATTCTGCTGTGGATGGATTTAACATATATGCTATTTTGAAGAGATAATGCAAAATTGCATTGATGCACTTTATTTCGTTGTGCAATGAGGAGAAAACACATGTGCTGTTGCATTGCACAGAACGGAGTAATTGACACTTAGTCGTTTTTCTGAGCGTGCACCATTTTTGAGAAAAACGACTAAGTGTATCAGCATTATTCATTCTGCTCTGCATGGAGTTAACCTAAATGCTATTTTGAAGAGATAATGCAAAATTGCATTGATGCACTTTATTTCGTTGTGCAATGAAGAGAAAACACATGTGCTGTTGCATTGCGAAGAACGGAGTAATTTTGACACTTGGTCGTTTTTCTGAGCGTGCACCATTTTCAGAAAAACGACTAAGTGTATCAGCATTATTCATTCTGCTGTGCATGGTTAACATATGTGCTATTTTGAAGAGATAATGCAAAATTGCATTGATGCACTTTATTTCGTTGTGCAATGAAGAGAAAACACATGTGCTGTTGCATTGCACTGAGCAAAATATAAGATATGAACTTGTTGCTTTGTATAGCATATAACAAATAACTCATTCCATTTATGGTCATGAGCTTTGGGTCATGACCGAAAGAATGAGATCCCGGATACAGGCGGCCGAAATGGGCTTTCTCCGCAGGGTGGCAGGGCGCTCCCTTAGAGATAGGGTGAGGAGCTCGGTCACTCGGGAGGAGCTCAAAGTAGATCCGTTGCTCCTTCACATCGAGAGGAGTCAGCTGAGATGGCTCGGGCATCTGTTTCGGATGCCTCCTGGACGCCTCCCTAGGGAGGTGTTCCGGGCATGTCCCACCGGGAGAAGGCCCCGGGGAAGACCTAGGACACGCTGGAGAGATTATGTCTCTCGGCTGGCCTGGGAACGCCTCGGTGTCCCCCCGGATGAGCTGGAAGAAGTGTCTGGGGAGAGGGAAGTCTGGGAATCTCTGCTTAGACTGCTGCCCCCGCGACCCGGCCCCGGATAAGCGGCAGATAATGAATGAATGAATGAATCATTCCATTTAAAACTTACAACTTTCCTCTGTGACTTGGTTTGATGTTACTTCTCCCATAAAGCAGTCAATTGACTGCATGGTTCATTTGGACCGCATTCACATGAGGGGAACATCCTCATAACTTCATGCCGCCTACCTCGCACTCTCTCCGGCTTGAGCAGAGAAACACACCGCATGGTTGAAACGGAGTCATTTTGACACTTAGTCGTTTTTCTGATTGTGCACCATTTTTCAGAAAAACGGCAAAGTGTACCAGCATTAATTAATTCTGCTGTGCATGGAAATAACATATATGCTATTTTGAAGCGATATGGCAAAATTACATTGATGCACTTTATTTCGTTGTGCAATGAAGAGAAAACACATGTCGTGTTGCATTGCACAGAACGGAGTAATTTTGACACTTAGTCGCTTATCTGAGCGTGCACCATTTTTGAGAAAAACGACTAAGTGTATCTGCATTATTCATTCTGCTGTGCATGGTTAACATATGTGCTATTTTGAAGAGATAATGCAAAATTGCATTGATGCACTTTATTTCGTTGTGCAATGAGGAGAAAACACATGTGCTGTTGCATTGCACAGAACGGAGTAATTGACACTTAGTCGTTTTTCTGAGCGTGCACCATTTATGAGAAAAACGACTAAGTATATCAGCATTATTCATTCTGCTCTGAATGGAGTTAGCCTAAATGCTATTTTGAAGAGATAATGCAAAATTGCATTGATGCACTTTATTTCGTTGTGCAATGAAGAGAAACACATGTGCTGTTGCATTGCACAGAACGGAGTAATTTTGACACTTAGTCGTTTTTCTGAGCGTGCACCATTTTTGAGAAAAACGACTAAGTGTATCAGCATTAACTCATTCTGCTGTGCATGGAGTTAACATATATGCTATATTGAAGAGATATTGCAAAATTGCATTGATGCACTTTATTTCGCTGTGCAATGAAGAGAAAACACATGTGCTGTTGCATTGCACAGACCCGAGTAATTTTGACACTTAGTCGTTTTTCTGAGAGTGCACCATTTCTGAGAAAAACGACTAAGTGTATCAGCATTATTCATTCTGCTGTGCATGGAGTTAACATATATGCTATTTTGAAGAGATAATGCAAAATTGCATTGATGCACTTTATTTCGTTGTGCAATGAGGAGAAAACACATGTGCTTTTGCATTGCACAGAACGGAGTAATTGACACTTAGTCGTTTTTCTGAGCGTGCACCATTTATGAGAAAAACGACTAAGTATATCAGCATTATTCATTCTGCTCTGCATGGAGTTAACCTAAAAGCTATTTTGAAGAGATAATGCAAAATTGCATTGATGCACTTTATTTCGCTGTGCAATGAAGAGAAAACACATGTGCTGTTGCATTGCACAGACCCGAGTAATTTTGACACTTAGTCGTTTTTCTGAGCGTGCACCATTTTTCAGAAAAACGACTAAGTGTATCAGCATTATTCATTCTGCTCCTGCATGGTTAACATATGTGCTATTTTGAAGAGATAATGCAAAATTGCATTGATGCACTTTATTTCGTTGTGCAATGAAGAGAAAACACATGTGCTGTTGCATTCCACAGAGCAAAATATAAGATATGAACTTTTTGCTTTGCATAGCATATAAAAAATAACTCATTCCATTTCAAACTTACAACTTTCCTCTGTGACTTAGTTTGATGTTACTTTTGCCATAAAGCAGTCAATTGACTGCATGGTTCATTAAGAGGGCATTCACATGAGGGGAACATCCTCAAAACTTATAGCCGCCTACCTCGCACTCTCTCCGGCTTGAGCAGAAAAACACACCGCATGTTTGAAACGGAGTCATTTTGACACTTAGTCGTTTTTCTGAGCGTGCACCATTTTTCAGAAAAACGGCAAAGTGTACCAGCATTAATTAATTCTGCTGTGCATGGAAATAACATATATGCTATTTTGAAGAGATATGGCAAAATTACATTGATGCACTTTATTTCGTTGTGCAATGAAGAGAAAACACATGTCGTGTTGCATTACACAGAACGGAGTAATTTTGACACTTAGTCGTTTTTCTGAGCGTGCACCATTTTTGAGAAAAACGACTAAGTGTATCAGCATTATTCATTCTGCTCTGCATGGAGTTAACCTAAATGCTATTTTGAAGAGATAATGCAAAATTGCATTGATGCACTTTATTTCGTTGTGCAATGAAGAGAAACACATGTGCTGTTGCATTGCACAGAACGGAGTAATTTTGACACTTAGTCGTTTTTCTGAGCGTGCACCATTTTTGAGAAAAACGACTAAGTGTATCAGCATTAACTCATTCTGCTGTGCATGGAGTTAACATATATGCTATATTGAAGAGATATTGCAAAATTGCATTGATGCACTTTATTTCGCTGTGCAATGAAGAGAAAACACATGTGCTGTTGCATTGCACAGACCCGAGTAATTTTGACACTTAGTCGTTTTTTCTGAGAGTGCACCATTTCTGAGAAAAAACGACTAAGTGTATCAGCATTATTCATTCTGCTGTGCATGGAGTTAACATATATGCTATTTTGAAGAGATAATGCAAAATTGCATTGATGCACTTTATTTCGTTGTGCAATGAGGAGAAAACACATGTGCTGTTGCATTGCACAGAACGGAGTAATTGACACTTAGTCGTTTTTCTGAGCGTGCACCATTTATGAGAAAAACGACTAAGTATATCAGCATTATTCATTCTGCTCTGCATGGAGTTAACCTAAAAGCTATTTTGAAGAGATAATGCAAAATTGCATTGATGCACTTTATTTCGCTGTGCAATGAAGAGAAAACACATGTGCTGTTGCATTGCACAGACCCGAGTAATTTTGACACTTAGTCGTTTTTTCTGAGCGTGCACCATTTTTCAGAAAAACGACTAAGTGTATCAGCATTATTCATTCTGCTCCTGCATGGTTAACATATGTGCTATTTTGAAGAGATAATGCAAAATTGCATTGATGCACTTTATTTCGTTGTGCAATGAAGAGAAAACACATGTGCTGTTGCATTCCACAGAGCAAAATATAAGATATGAACTTTTTGCTTTGCATAGCATATAAAAAATAACTCATTCCATTTCAAACTGACAACTTTCCTCTGTGACTTAGTTTGATGTTACTTTTGCCATAAAGCAGTCAATTGACTGCATGGTTCATTAAGAGGGCATTCACATGAGGGGAACATCCTCAAAACTTATAGCCGCCTACCTCGCACTCTCTCCGGCTTGAGCAGAAAAACACACCGCATGTTTGAAACGGAGTCATTTTGACACTTAGTCGTTTTTCTGAGCGTGCACCATTTTTCAGAAAAACGGCAAAGTGTACCAGCATTAATTAATTCTGCTGTGCATGGAAATAACATATATGCTATTTTGAAGAGATATGGCAAAATTACATTGATGCACTTTATTTCGTTGTGCAATGAAGAGAAAACACATGTCGTGTTGCATTACACAGAACGGAGTAATTTTGACACTTAGTCGTTTTTCTGAGCGTGCACCATTTTTGAGAAAAACGACTAAGTGTATCAGCATTATTCATTCTGCTCTGCATGGAGTTAACCTAAATGCTATTTTGAAGAGATAATGCAAAATTGCATTGATGCACTTTATTTCGTTGTGCATTGAAGAGAAAACACATGTGCTGTTGCATTGCACAGAACGGAGTAATTTTGACACTTAGTCGTTTTTCTGAGCGTGCACCATTTTTGAGAAAAACGACTAAGTTTATCAGCATTAAATCATTCTGTTGTGCATGGCGTTAAAATATATGCTATTTTGAAGAGATAATGCAAAATTGCATTGATGCACTTTTTTTCGCTGTGCAATGAAGAGAAAACACATGTGCTGTTGCATTGCACAGTCCCGAGTAATTTTGACACTTAGTCGTTTTTCTGAGAGTGCACCATTTCTGAAAAAAAACGACTAAGTGTATCAGCATTATTCATTCTGCTGTGCATGGAGTTAACATATATGCTATTTTGAAGAGATAATGCAAAATTGCATTGATGCACTTTATTTCGTTGTGCAATGAGGAGAAAACACATGTGCTGTTGCATTGCACAGAACGGAGTAATTGACACTTAGTCGTTTTTCTGAGCGTGCACCATTTTTGAGAAAAACGACTAAGTGTATCAGCATTATTCATTCTGCTCTGCATGGAGTTAACCTAAATGCTATTTTGAAGAGATAATGCAAAATTGCATTGAAGCACTTTATTTCGTTGTGCAATGAAGAGAAAACACATGTGCTGTTGCATTGCACAGAACGGAGTAATTTTGACACTTGGTCGTTTTTCTGAGCGTGCACCATTTTCAGAAAAACGACTAAGTGTATCAGCATTATTCATTCTGCTGTGCATGGTTAACCTATGTGCTATTTTGAAGAGATAATGCAAAATTGCATTGATGCACTTTATTTCGTTGTGCAATGAAGAGAAAACACATGTGCTGTTACATTGCACAGAGCAAAATATAAGATATGATCTTGTTGCTTTGTATAGCATATAACAAATAACTCATTCCATTTAAACTTACAACTTTCCTCTGTGACTTGGTTTGATGTTACTTCTCCCATAAAGCAGTCAATTGACTGCATGGTTCATTTGGACCGCATTCACATGAGGGGAACATCCTCATAACTTCAAGCCGCCTACCTCGCACTCTCTCCGGCTTGAGCAGAAAAACACACCGCATGGTTGAAACGGAGTCATTTTGACACTTAGTCGTTTTTCTGAGTGTGCACCATTTTTCAGAAAAACGGCAAAGTGTACCAGCATTAATTCATTCTGCTGTGCATGGAGTTAACATATATGCTATTTTGAAGAGATAATGCAAAATTGCATTGATGCACTTTATTTCGTTGTGCAATGAATAGAAAAAACATTTGCTGTTGCTTTGCACAGAACGGAGTAATTTTGACACTTGGTCGTTTTTCTGAGCGTGCACCATTTTTCAGAAAAACGACTAAGTGTATCAGCATTATTCATTCTGCTGTGCATGGTTAACATATGTGCTATTTTGAAGAGATAATGCAAAATTGCATTGATGCACTTTATTTCGTTGTGCAATGAAGAGAAAACACATGTGCTGTTGCATTCCACAGAGCAAAATATAAGATATTAACTTTTTGCTTTGCATAGCATATAAAAAATAACTCATTCCATTTCAAACTTACAACTTTCCTCTGTGACTTAGTTTGATGTTACTTTTGCCATAAAGCAGTCAATTGACTGCATGGTTCATTAAGAGGGCATTCACATGAGGGGAACATCCTCAAAACTTATAGCCGCCTACCTCGCACTCTCTCCGGCTTGAGCAGAAAAACACACCGCATGTTTGAAACGGAGTCATTTTGACACTTAGTCGTTTTTCTGAGCGTGCACCATTTTTCAGAAAAACGGCAAAGTGTACCAGCATTAATTAATTCTACTGTGCATGGAAATAACATATATGCTATTTTGAAGAGATATGGCAAAATTACATTGATGCACTTTATTTCGTTGTGCAATGAAGAGAAAACACATGTCGTGTTGCATTACACAGAACGGAGTAATTTTGACACTTAGTCGTTTTTCTGAGCGTGCACCATTTTTGAGAAAAACGACTAAGTGTATCAGCATTATTCATTCTGCTCTGCATGGAGTTAACCTAAATGCTATTTTGAAGAGATAATGCAAAATTGCATTGATGCACTTTATTTCGTTGTGCAATGAAGAGAAACACATGTGCTGTTGCATTGCACAGAACGGAGTAATTTTGACACTTAGTCGTTTTTCTGAGCGTGCACCATTTTTGAGAAAAACGACTAAGTTTATCAGCATTAAATCATTCTGTTGTGCATGGCGTTAAAATATATGCTATTTTGAAGAGATAATGCAAAATTGCATTGATGCACTTTATTTCGTTGTGCATTGAAGAGAAAACACATGTGGTGTTGCATTGCACAGAACGGAGTAATTTTGACACTTAGTCGTTTTTCTGAGCGTGCACCATTTCTGAAAAAAACGACTAAGTGTATCAGCATTATTCATTCTGCTCTGCATGGAGTTAACATATATGCTATTTTGAAGAGATAATGCAAAATTGCATTGATGCACGTTATTTCGTTGTGCAATGAGGAGAAAACACATGTGCTGTTGCATTGCACAGAACGGAGTAATTGACACTTAGTCGTTTTTCTGAGCGTGCACCATTTTTAAGAAAAAACGACTAAGTGTATCAGCATTATTCATTCTGCTCTTCATGGTGTTGTGGAAATTCAATGAAATACTTAGAGTCAGTAATATCAGAGAAGGTAGATTTATTTATACTTGCTGCAAGGACTCGTCTTACACATACAGCAGAGCATGCATGAGAGGAGTGAATAGCTAGTCTCTCTCACTCTCTATTTATACTTAACATCTTAATGCTTTGCACACACTTTACGTTCACACCTTTGTCAAAACATCATTCGCTTAGCACAGGATGCGGTTTCCGTTAACTGCGCCTTTGTTAGCGAGAAGTTCATCTTGTCACCTTAGTTTCTTAGAACTCAGCCCCTCTATGACCCTTTCAGCAGACAGCCACATCCTGTTGTTCTGCCTTGAGCAGTTACAGAGAAAATGTCATGAGAGACACTATAATATGAACACTTATAATTTCTTAATGCCTTATGCCCATAAGCTTAACAAAAATAAAATGAAAGATAAAAATTTCCATTACATTCCACTCTTTGTCCGAATGACATTTTATCCAATTCTAACTCTGGTTTCCCTTTTCATTAGAATCTTCATTACCAGTGGTTTTCTTCGTCATCTGAATCCTCATCTGGCCTATATGAGGGATTCCCTCCTGATGGTCCAAAACTACCATACATTGCTCTCCCTCTCTTAGTTATCATGTTGGTTATTGTTTGTCTTATCAGGGTGATCAAGCATGGTAAACACAGTATTATTAGGACAATAACAGCCAATATGACTCCTATTCTCACCAACCATTCTTTCCAATTTGTCAGACTCCAATTTGACCAGTCTCCAAATAAAGTTAATTCTGGGGTAGGAGGGGGCACAGCAATCGCTTCTTTCATGTGTTTAACTAAATCAGTTATGTTGTCATGATAATCGGGGACACTAAAACAACACTTTTCTCCCAACATCTTGCATACACCTCCTTTTTCTGCTGTCAGTATGTCCAACACTAACCTATTTTGCATCACCATCTTATACAGACCCTGCATTTCCGTATTTATCATAGAGAAACCCAACTCAGTGGAATTTGCCAGTACCTGAACTTGCCATGCCAGTCCATTAATCTTTTGCATAGCTGCTGCCACTCCTACTGCCGGCACTAATGCCCAGCCCACCAGACCACCATCTGAAGTCCACGGGTCCCATAAGCTTTTCCCCTGGTATCTGTCTGGCATTTCTTCCTTATCTAGGCTCAGACTCCTTTTTTGTTTCCCTGTTTCTGACTTAGCCCCCTCATTAAAGACTCGTCTTCTAAACCCTTCACTTCTGGTATGCAATATTCCCGGGTAGCAGCATCCTCCCCATCCATTTGTTAATTGGTGAACAGCCAACGTTCCACACATCCACATAACTGCCGCGTGTCCTGTTGGCTTATGTACGTTCCTAAATATTTCCTGGCATGTTTCATTTGTCATTGACTTGTTGCTACCTTCTAACTTACAATTATTTTTGCGATATATTATCTTTTCGTAACAATCTGACTGTCCCAGGAACACCTTTCCTTGTCTACATACACAGGTAGATCCCTTTTGTCTTTCTACATGTAGGGGAGCTGCTGCTGTCCAGTTTGCTGTGGTTGCAGTAATTTGGCCTGCCTTAGTCAGGATCGTTGTTATAATGCTACCTGTCTCATTCCACTCTTTTATAGGCTCTACTCTCCATTGATTCCCTAAATGCAGACACCACCAGCATGGTTCCTCTATTCCCAGACTCTTATGTTGTAGGACAGCTAGGGCGCACCCATGACTGCCTTTACATTTCTGCATCACTATTCTAGCTTCCTCTTCCTCCGCATTGGTTTCAACCATCAGTTCTCGGATTTCCTCTAATTCTTGTTTCTCCTCTAATTCCTCTTCTACCTGAGCTTCAGTCTTTTTTGGTTCAGGGATTAGCCCGACGGTGAATTCTTCGTAGGGGTCCCTGTCAGTAGAGTACCAATAACACCTATATCTTCCTGCGTCCTTCTCACTTACCCCTATGACGGTGAACTCCCATTGTCTGTAGCCACATTCCATTCCCTCTGTAGCCGACACTATTTCCCTTAGCATGTATCTACCCTTTGTTGCTTTCACTTGGTTATTCTTTAGACACCAATGACCTGTTTCCCATCCTGCACGGTAACGAGGATGGCGGGGTGAATCATTTCCACAGAAACACTCTGAGGCCCAGTTACTCCTACTCGGTGCATTTCTCCTTGCAAAGCATTTATGTCTCTTTTTCCCTAGGTTGGTATCTATTACTACATTACTCCACCCATAAGGTGGCCTGGCCACATACACATCTTTCCCTTCATTATGTAGAGATTCACATGTCTGGTACACTCTGTCTATTGGGTTGCATAGAAACGTTGCATTTTTTCCCTTTCTCACATAGACCCCCCCTCCCTTGCCGATTCCTAATGCTGTCTGTAGACACAGGATTCCCAGTGCCACCGCCAGCATCCAAGGCGATTTAGGGGCCATATTAAGACTGGTTTCTTTCTCTCTACTGTCACGCTCCCTTGTGTTTCGTCTACACTTGGCACCCACCCTTTTGTAGTTAATACTAAGACCACTTTTGTGTATTCTCCTTCCCCACAGTCAGTTATAGTCTCTTTAGCAACGGCTATAACAGCCGGATCACTTAGCACTGCTTGTCTGGCCTGGGTCTCGAAGTTTTGTTGTTCCCTTCTGGTGGCTCCTGGGTTGCTCCTTGGGATGGGCCAGTTGGGGTGGAGGTCGAACTGTCCTGCCTGTCCTCGGTATCCTCGTCCCCAGGGTTTCCAGCTCCCTGTAAGCTCTCGTCGGGGCCTGGCACCCTTTTGCAGTGGTTTACGTGAATCCAGGTTGCTCTCTCAGCTACCTTGACTGCAGTTCTGGTGGTCAGCAACACCAGGAACGGTCCGTTCCACCTTTCCGCTTTCCACGTTCGCCTTCTGCAGTCCTTAACCACGACCCAGTCTCCTGGCTCGATCCTGTGGGTCACCTCGCCTTTGCTGCGGTCTGGTCTCGCCTGTTTCACCTGGACAGAGATATCACGAGCAACCTTTCCCAGATTAATGCAATATTCCAACATGCTTTCTAACCCATAAATTCCTTCTGTTCCCACTGAGGGAGTGCTCCACCCCATATGGGGTGGCCTCCCCCAGAGTATTTCATATGGTGTCAGGCACATCACAGGTCTTACCCTCATTCTCATGTACATTAATGCCACTGGGAGAGCGTCAGTCCACCCCAGGCCAGTTTCAGCCATTATCTTTGCTAATTTTGATTTTAGAGTCCCATTTTTCCCTCTCCACTGCCCCTCCAGAGGTTGGCTTATAGGCACAGTGATGTGTGAGGTTTATTTTTAATTGTTCCCCCAATTGTCTTATAGCTGAATTAACAAAATGTGCCCCATTGTCACTTGATATCTTTCGGGGTATTCCCACCTTGGAACTATTTCTTTTAGTAACATTTTTGCTACCCCCATTGAGTCTGCCTTAGTGGTGGGCATTGCCTCCACCCATTTGGAGAACATGTCCACCATGACCAGACAGTACTTTTTACCTTTGTGTGGGGTCAGTTCTATGTAGTCCGTCATGACGTGTGCTAGTGGTTCGTCTGGCGTAGGATGGCTTGCCCTCTCCACTCTTTCACCCCTTCCTGTGTTGTACCTGGCACATGTCACACACCTCTCGCAATATTTTCCTGCCGCTGTGGAAAACCCTTTTGTGAAAAATGACTCATTAATACTGTTAAGGATAGCCCCTTTACCTGCATGATCTAATCCGTGTGTTATTTGGTAATACGTTTGAAAAAATGTCTGGGTAGACATGGTCTGTTTTTGCCATGTACTTGGCCTCTCCATACCCCCTTTGAGTCTTTTGAACAAAGGGCGTATTTCCAATCAGATAGATCTTGGGGGGTGGCCTATTTTTGCATATCAGTTAGACTGAGAGTGTCATCTGTGCTGAATGTGCTTTTTAGCATGTGTGATGACAGTGTCATGGAGCATGCAGCTTTTGCAGCTTTGTCTGCTCTGTCATTTCCTTTGCCAATGTCATCTTTTGCACCAGTATGTGCAGCACATTTCATGACTGATATTTGTTTTGGTAATAAAATTGCTTCCAGTAGGGCTGCTACTTTCCTATGGTGTAATATTGGTTTTCCGTCAGCTTTCAGAAATTGTCTTTGTTTCCATAATGCCCCAAAGTCATGCACTACCCCAAACGCGTATCTGCTATCCGTGTAGATGTTTACTGTTTTATTTTTAGCGAGCTCGCAGGCGCGTGTTAGGGCTGTTAGTTCTGCAGCTTGCGCGGATAGTGGTCCTAGGGGGCCACTTTCCACCACCCCATGGTCTGACACTACTGCATATCCGGATACAGTCGTGTTATTTGCTTTGGTGGAGCTTCCATCTACATAAAACGTGCAGTCTGGGTTAGTAAGCGGTGTGTCCTGTAAATCAGGGCGCGGCGTGCACATGATAGACAGGACGGAAAGACAGTCATGTCCCTCCCCGTCATCAGGGAGCGGCATGAGTGTAGCTGGGTTAATTGTGGTGCAGCGTTTTACAGTGATGTTTGGCATATCAAGTAAAGTAGTGCTATACCGTAACCATCTGGCAGCGGACAGGTGTGAGGTCTTTTGTTCCAATAGAATGACTGATACACTGTGTGGGACCAGAAGTGTCAATGGGCTATAACCCACATAATCTCTGCTTGACATGACTGCTTTTTCTGCCGCAGCTACTGCCCTCAGACAGCCTGGCAGGCCCTGCGCTACTGCGTCTAGTTTGGATGAGAAATAGGCCACTGGCCTCAATTTGTCTCCGTGTGTTTGACACAACACGGAGGTCATGTACCCACTTTTCTCATCCACGCATTGGGTGAATGGTTTCTGTTGATTAGGCAGACCCAATGTTGGGGCCTGCTGTAAAGCCAATTTTAGATCAGTGAAGGCTCTTTCTGCTTCCGCTGTCCACGTGATTTTGTCCTGTGGTCTCATACCATTGCCATGTATAAGGGACGTTAGCGGACTTTCCCTCTCTGCATAGCTTGCTATAAACGTTCGACAATATGATACCATTCCTAGGAATGACATCATCTGTTTCTTTGTTATTGGTCTTGGTATGGAAGCCACAGCTTCTATGCGTTTCTTTGATAACTTCTTTTCAGGGCCTGTCAGTACATGTCCTAAAAATGTCACTTCTGGTACGCACACTTTTACCTTTTGTGGGTTGACCTTATGACCTTCCTCTGCCAGATGTTTCAGGAGGCTCACGGTGGCCTCCATGCACATGTCAGCGTCGCTTGCGCATAGGAGCAGATCGTCCACATATTGTAGAAGAGCCACTCCCTCTTTTAGAACGAGTCTCTCCAGGCTGCGTCGGAGGGCCTCGTTGTAAATGGTAGGGCTCTCGCAGTAACCTTGACACAGCCTAGTCCAGGTGTACCTCCTCCCCTTAAAGGTGAAGGCAAACCAGAACTGGCTGTCTTTATGCACTGGAACAGAGAAGAAAGCATTTGAGACATCCACAGCTGTATAGAATTTTGTGTCAGGTGGAATTTGAGACAGTATAGTATATGGATTTGGAACGTTTGGGGCCCTGCTGACTACTGCTGCATTTACAGCTTGTAAGTCCTGCACGAATCTCCACTCTGTGGGCATCCCTTTTTCTCTTATCTTTTTTACTGGAAAAATTGGGGTGTTAACAGGTGACGATTCACACTCTACTATTATTCCCCTCTCCAGCAGAGACTGGAACACGGGTGTTATGCCATCCAGGGCCTCCTTTTTGACTTGATATTGTTGTTGCCTTGGTCTGAACTCGCTTTTTGGAGTAATTTGGACCGGCTCACAGGTTTTAATTAGCCCTACATCATACTTATCTAGAGCCCACAGTTCATTTGGAACTGGTAGGTCTCTCGGATTTATTCCTGTGTCTGTCTGTTCCAGTGCAGAAAAGATAATGCGATTACATTCTTTACTTTCAATCATTTCTTTTTTATACGCTGCGCATTGCTCAGAGTAATAGATGCCTGTGTCATGAGTCTCAGTCCAGTCAGTGGCTTCACTACACCCTTTTACGAAGGGTCCTAAATCTTTCCATTCATCCATCCTGCCTTTTGCTAAGGACAGATGTGGAACCGCATTCTCAACTCTGTACACTGACTGTGCTTCTTCGGTCAGAGTCACCTGCACTGCACACTTATGTTCTTTCCAATATGCATTAGTCAAGGTTATTTCATCTGACTGCCTCCCTGCCCAAATTCCTTCATATTCGGTGTCCGCTGTCCACGTCACATTTGCTGTGACATGCATATCGGAGACCTTCTGAAAATCACTATTTACACACACCATCATGGCAAATTCCCGTAAATCTGACCCTTTCGGCCATACCCATTCATAAACTGTCATTTTTGGCTCTTTGGCACATCGTACATTCATTCCTTCAGTATCACAGTCTATTTTGATCCCTAATTTACACATTACATCTCTTCCTAATAAATTCCAGGGGCATTGATCACTGACCAGCATTTTTGTTTCACATTGTTTACCACAGAAAGAGATTTTTACTGGACGGGTGAAGGGTTCTCTTAACACTTCACCCGAGGCTACAATGCTGTCTTCATATTCATTACTTATTATTATGCCCCTTGGTAGTTCAGATCTCTTAATTACTGTAATAGCAGCCCCGGTATCCACTAAGAATTTTACTTTTGTGTTATTTACATCAATCATTATCCAGGGGTTGCTAACATCAGTTTTCATCATGCGTAAGCTTTCTTCATTGCAAAGAGCAGGAAATAAAAGATCAGTACTCACCCCCTCCTCCTGTTTCCCACCTGGTCAATCTGCATGTTGCTTTTGCTGGTGTTGATTTCCCCCTCCCCAGTTGGGGCATTTGGACTTCCAATGACCCATTTGTCCGCAAATAAAACATTGTCCGTCGTTCCTTTGTCCCGTCCATCTTGCTCCTCCTCTTCCTCCTCCTCTGCCCCTTCCTCTTCCTCTCCCTCTTTGCCAGTCCTTTTGTATTTGGACTTGACTTTCCAGGTTGGTGAGGTGCAGGGCTCGTACCTTCTTTTCCATCTTGTCCTTGTCGTCGTTCAGCTGGTTCTCTTTATGTCGGGCGTGACGCATTACACAATCCAAGGATTCCGTTTCATACCCCACACAGGACGATAGGACACCTTTCTTTATTTCAGGGAGCAGCCCTTGTAGGAGATGGACCTTCAGGTGAGCTTCGTACGCTGGATTTGGAACGGTCCCAGCTCTCTTCGGGACTCCTCCGTGATGGTCAAAGACCTCGGTGAGTCTGTTGAGGTAGTCATCAACGCTTTCATTTGATTTTTGTTTGCAAGTGTTGAGTTTACCTGGATTGGCTGGAGTGGTGAAAGTCTCTTTTATCTTTTGACAGAATTCGTCAACAGCAGCTTTGTAACCATTTTCCGTGTCCCATTCGACCCTGTCGCGTCGGACGCTTACCATCCATTTCCCCTCCATTTTCCGGCCTGCGCTCAGTCCGTTCTTTTTGATGAATATCTTTTTGGCTTCTTCCGCGGTGGGGCTGCATTCCTTGCAGAACTCCTTCCATGCTTCACTCAGAACCTCTCCTCCAGAGTCGATTCCTGGAAGACTGGCACCTATTTCTGCAATCTCAGAGGGACTCCATTGTCTTTGTACGTACATAACACCATCAGGACCACTTACTTGAACATATGGAGCTCGAGCTGATTCTCCCGGTTCCTCCTTGTTGACCTGTTTGTGGCTCCTTAAGTCGTAAGGTCCTTTCTTTTCTTCTTTCCATTCGTCTTCGGATGGTTTCTTTGATTCTGGGTCTGGTAGTTTTGGGTAGAGGCCAGACGAGGAGGAAGACGGCGGCTGTTGTGCTCGTTCTTCCTGGTTTGGTCTTTGTCTATTCGGATTATAGGGAGGGGGTCGATCGTCTTCCTCCAGGTGGGTTTTGAGGAGTCGGGAGTTCGTACCTGGAAAAGAAGACTGAGAGAGAGAGTTCCCAGGTGGCCAGTCTGGGTAGGGATCATAAGGATCCCTGTGTTTACGTCTGGCTGCCAACATAGTTTGAGGTTTCTTTTCTTTTGGGGGAGAATAAGGACAACCTGGTAATTCTTTGGAGAGTGAGGCTTTTAATTTGGTGCTTGCCTCCTCCACGAACATATCTATTGTTTCTAAAATTTCTGACAAGGGCGGATCCCCCTTTCTTGGTCTTAATTTATCTGCCAATTCTCGTCTCAATCTTTGATTTCCAGAGACACTAAAACCTATGGTATACCCTTTTTCTTTTAACCATTTCACATGTTCTAACCATTTTACCCCATATTTTCTCACGAGAAATTTCTCATCCTTCTCTGATAAACCACTCTCAGTATTATGCCTGGGCTTTTCGCCCCTTTCTTTTTCTTGAGAGTTCCCCATTCTTACAGACGGATACTATTTTTCTGAGTAATTTCAATTATTATCACAGGCGGATACATTCCTCTGAATAACTTTAAGACTTATAATTTCATCACAGGCGGATACATTCCTCTGAGTAACTTTAAGACTTATGATTTCATCACAGGCGGATACATTCCTCTGAGTAACTTTAAGTACTTTATCACAGGCGGATACCATTCCTCTGAGTAACTTTGATTCTTATCACAGGCGGATACATTCCTCTGAGTAATTTTAAGACGTGCACTTTTCTAGCGTATTACCCGACGCCCTGCTCCCTTTCTGATTTGTCTGCGTGTTACCCGACGCCCGGCTCCCTTTCTGATTTGTCTAGCGCGTTACCCGACGCCCTGCTCCCTTTCTGATTTGTCTAGCGCGTTACCCGACGCCCTGCTCCCTTTCTGATTTGTCTAGCGCGTTACCCAACGCCCTGCTCCCTTTTTTGATAATAGTTAAAATCACTTTACCGTTGTATTCCTTAATTCCACGGGTTCTTTCTTGGGATGCCGTTTCCCAGGGAAATCCAACTCCCACTTCCCTCAGAGGGGGGTTTGGGTCATCACCAGTTTTAGTTGATGAGCTGATCAGGCCGTTGTCTCTCCCTTAGGATTGGCATCCCATCCTCGTCGCCATTCTGTTGTGGAAATTCAATGAAATACTTAGAGTCAGTAATATCAGAGAAGGTAGATTTATTTATACTTGCTGCAAGGACTCGTCTTACACATACAGCAGAGCATGCATGAGAGGAGTGAATAGCTAGTCTCTCTCACTCTCTATTTATACTTAACATCTTAATGCTTTGCACACACTTTACGTTCACACCTTTGTCAAAACATCATTCGCTTAGCACAGGATGCGGTTTCCGTTAACTGCGCCTTTGTTAGCGAGAAGTTCATCTTGTCACCTTAGTTTCTTAGAACTCAGCCCCTCTATGACCCTTTCAGCAGACAGCCACATCCTGTTGTTCTGCCTTGAGCAGTTACAGAGAAAATGTCATGAGAGACACTATAATATGAACACTTATAATTTCTTAATGCCTTATGCCCATAAGCTTAACAAAAATAAAATGAAAGATAAAAATTTCCATTACAATGGAGTTAACCTAAATGCTATTTTGAAGAGATAATGCAAAATTGCATTGATGCACTTCATTTCGTTGTGCAATGAAGAGAAAACACATGTGCTGTTGCATTGCACAGACCGGAGTAATTTTGACACTTGGTCGTTTTTCTGAGCGTGCACCATTTTCAGAAAAACGACTAAGTGTATCAGCATTATTCATTCTGCTGTGCATGGTTAACATATGTGCTATTTTGAAGAGATAATCAAAAATTGCATTGATGCACTTTATTTCGTTGTGCAATGAAGAGAAAACACATGTGCTGTTGCATTGCACAGAACGGAGTAATTTTGACAGTCGTTTTTCTGAGCGTGCACCATTTTTGAGAAAAACGACTAAGTGTATCAGCATTATTCATTCTGCTCTGCATGGAGTTAACCTAAATGCTATTTTGAAGAGATAATGCAAAATTGCATTGATGCACTTTATTTCGTTGTGCAATGAAGAGAAAACACATGTGCTGTTGCATTGCACAGACCCGAGTAATTTTGACACTTAGTCGTTTTTCTGAGCGTGCACCATTTCTGAAAAAAACGACTAAGTGTATCAGCATTATTCATTCTGCTGTGCATGGAGTTAACATATATGCTATTTTGAAGAGATAATGCAAAATTGCATTGATGCACGTTATTTCGTTGTGCAATGAGGAGAAAACACATGTGCTGTTGCATTGCACAGAACGGAGTAATTGACACTTAGTCGTTTTTCTGAGCGTGCACCATTTTTGAGAAAAACGACTAAGTGTATCAGCATTATTCATTCTGCTCTGCACGGAGTTAACCTAAATGCTATTTTGAAGAGATAATGCAAAATTGCATTGATGCACTTTATTTCGTTGTGCAATGAAGAGAAAACACATGTGCTGTTGCATTGCACAGAGCAAAATATAAGATATGAACTTGTTGCTTTGTATAGCATATAACAAATAACTCATTCCATTTAAAACTTACAACTTTCCTCTGTGACTTAATTTGATGTTATTTCTGCCATAAACTATTCAATTGACTGCATGGTTTATTTGGAGCGCATTCACATGAGGGGAACATCCTCAAAACTTATAGCCGCCTACCTCGCACTCTCTCCGGCTTGAGCAGAAAAACACACCGCATGGTTGAAACGGAGTCATATTGACACAGTAGTTTTTCTGAGCGTGCACCATTTTTCAGAAAAACGGCTGAGTGTACCAGCATTAATTAATTCTGCTGTGCATGGAAATAACATATATGCTATTTTGAAGAGATAATGCAAAATTGCATTGATGCACTTTATTTCGTTGTGCAATGAAGAGAAAAAACATGTGCTGTTGCATTGCACAGAACGGAGTAATTTTGACACTTGGTCGTTTTTCTGAGCGTGCACCATTTCTGAAAAAAAACGACTAAGTGTATCAGCATTATTCATTCTGCTGTGCATGGAGTTAACATAAATGCTATTTTGAAGAGATAATGCAAAATTGCATTGATGCACTTTATTTCGTTGTGCAATGAAGAGAAAACACATGTGCTGTTACATTGCACAGAGCAAAATATAAGATATGAACTTTTTGCTTTGCATAGCATATAACAAATAACTCATTCCATTTAAAACTTACAACTTTCCTCTGTGACTTGGTTTGATGTTACTTCTCCCATAAAGCAGTCAATTGACTGCATGGTTCATTTGGACCGCATTCACATGAGGGGAACATCCTCATAACTTCAAGCCGCCTACCTCGCACTCTCTCCGGCTTGAGCAGAGAAACACACCGCATGGTTGAAACGGAGTCATTTTGACACAGTCATTTTTCTTAGCGTGCACCATTTTTCAGAAAAACGGCAAAGTGTACCAGCATTAATTCATTCTGCTGTGCATGGAGTTAACATATATGCTATATTGAAGAGATATTGCAAAATTGCATTGATGCACTTTATTTCGCTGTGCAATGAAGAGAAAACACATGTGCTGTTGCATTGCACAGACCCGAGTAATTTTGACACTTAGTCGTTTTTCTTAGCGTGCACCATTTTTCAGAAAAACGGCAAAGTGTACCAGCATTAATTCATTCTGCTGTGCATGGAGTTAACATATATGCTATTTTGAAGAGATAATGCAAAATTGCATTGATGCACTTTATTTCGTTGTGCAATGAGGAGAAAACACATGTGCTGTTGCATTGCACAGAACGGAGTAATTTTGACACTTGATCGTTTTTCTGAGTGTACACCATTTTTCAGAAACACGATTAAGTGTATCAGCATTATTCATTCTGCTGTGCATGGAGTTAACATATATGCTATTTTGAAGAGATAATGCAAAATTGCATTGATGCACTTTATTTCGTTGTGCAATGAAGAGAAAACACATGTGCTGTTGCATTGCACAGAACGGAGTAATTGACACTTAGTCGTTTTTCTGAGCGTGCACCATTTTTGAGAAAAACGACTAAGTGTATCAGCATTATTCATTCTGCTCTGCATGGAGTTAACCTAAATGCTATTTTGAAGAGATAATGCAAAATTGCATTGATGCACTTTATTTCGTTGTGCAATGAAGAGAAAACACATGTGGTGTTGCATTGCACAGAACGGAGTAATTTTGACACTTAGTCGTTTTTCTGAGCGTGCACCATTTTTGAGAAAAACGACTAAGTGTATCAGCATTATTCATTCTGCTCTGAATGGAGTTAACCTAAATGCTATTTTGAAGAGATAATGCAAAATTGCATTGATGCACTTTATTTCGTTGTGCAATGAAGAGAAAACACATGTGCTGTTGCATTGCACAGAGCAAAATATAAGATATGAACTTGTTGCTTTGTATAGCATATAACAAATAACTCATTCCATTTAAAACTTACAGCTTTCCTCTGTGACTTGATTTGATGTTATTTCTGCCATAAACTATTCAATTGACTGCATGGTTTATTTGGAGCGCATTCACATGAGGGGAACATCCTCAAAACTTATAGCCGCCTACCTCGCACTCTCTCCGGCTTGAGCAGAAAAACACACCGCATGGTTGAAACGGACTCATATTGACACAGTCGTTTTTCTGAGCGTGCACCATTTTTCAGAAAAAACGGCTAAGTGTACCAGCATTAATTAATTCTGCTGTGCATGGAAATAACATATATGCTATTTTGAAGAGATAATGCAAAATTGCATTGATGCACTTTATTTCGTTGTGCAATGAAGAGAAAACACATGTGCTGTTGCATTGCACAGACCCGAGTAATTTTGACACTTAGTCGTTTTTCTGAGCGTGCACCATTTCTGAAAAAAACGACTAAGTGTATCAGCATTATTCATTCCGCTGTGCAGGGAGTTAACATATATGCTATTTTGAAGAGATAATGCAAAATTGCATTGATGCACTTTATTTCGTTGTGCAATGAAGAGAAAACACATGTGCTGTTGCATTGCACAGAACGGAGTAATTTTGACACTTAGTCGTTTTTCTGAGCGTGCACCATTTTTGAGAAAAACGACTAAGTGTATCAGCATTATTCATTCTGCTCTGCATGGAGTTAACCTAAATGCTATTTTGAAGAGATAATGCAAAATTGCATTGATGCACTTTATTTCGTTGTGCAATGAAGAGAAACACATGTGCTGTTGCATTGCACAGAACGGAGTAATTTTGACACTTAGTCGTTTTTCTGAGCGTGCACCATTTTTGAGAAAAACGACTAAGTTTATCAGCATTAAATCATTCTGTTGTGCATGGCGTTAAAATATATGCTATTTTGAAGAGATAATGCAAAATTGCATTGATGCACTTTATTTCGTTGTGCATTGAAGAGAAAACACATGTGGTGTTGCATTGCACAGAACGGAGTAATTTTGACACTTAGTCGTTTTTCTGAGCGTGCACCATTTCTGAAAAAAACGACTAAGTGTATCAGCATTATTCATTCTGCTCTGCATAGAGTTAACATATATGCTATTTTGAAGAGATAATGCAAAATTGCATTGATGCACGTTATTTCGTTGTGCAATGAGGAGAAAACACATGTGCTGTTGCATTGCACAGAACGGAGTAATTGACACTTAGTCGTTTTTCTGAGCGTGCACCATTTTTCAGAAAAACGACTAAGTGTATCAGCATTATTCATTCTGCTCTTCATGGAGTTAACCTAAATGCTATTTTGAAGAGATAATGCAAAATTGCATTGATGCACTTCATTTCGTTGTGCAATGAAGAGAAAACACATGTGCTGTTGCATTGCACAGACCGGAGTAATTTTGACACTTGGTCGTTTTTCTGAGCGTGCACCATTTTCAGAAAAACGACTAAGTGTATCAGCATTATTCATTCTGCTGTGCATGGTTAACATATGTGCTATTTTGAAGAGATAATCAAAAATTGCATTGATGCACTTTATTTCGTTGTGCAATGAAGAGAAAACACATGTGCTGTTGCATTGCACAGAACGGAGTAATTTTGACACTAGTCGTTTTTCTGAGCGTGCACCATTTTTGAGAAAAACGACTAAGTGTATCAGCATTATTCATTCTGCTCTGCATGGAGTTAACCTAAATGCTATTTTGAAGAGATAATGCAAAATTGCATTGATGCACTTTATTTCGTTGTGCAATGAAGAGAAAACACATGTGCTGTTGCATTGCACAGACCCGAGTAATTTTGACACTTAGTCGTTTTTCTGAGCGTGCACCATTTCTGAAAAAAACGACTAAGTGTATCAGCATTATTCATTCTGCTGTGCATGGAGTTAACATATATGCTATTTTGAAGAGATAATGCAAAATTGCATTGATGCACGTTATTTCGTTGTGCAATGAGGAGAAAACACATGTGCTGTTGCATTGCACAGAACGGAGTAATTTTGACACTTAGTCGTTTTTCTGAGCGTGCACCATTTTTGAGAAAAACGACTAAGTGTATCAGCATTATTCATTCTGCTCTGCATGTAGTTAACCTAAATGCTATTTTGAAGAGATAATGCAAAATTGCATTGATGCACTTTATTTCGTTGTGCAATGAAGAGAAAACACATGTGCTGTTGCATTGCACAGACCGGAGTAATTTTGACACTTGGTCGTTTTTGTGAGCGTGCACCATTTTCAGAAAAACGACTAAGTGTATCAGCATTATTCATTCTGCTGTGCATGGTTAACATATGTGCTATTTTGAAGAGATAATCAAAAATTGCATTGATGCACTTTATTTCGTTGTGCAATGAAGAGAAAACACATGTGCTGTTGCATTGCACAGAACGGAGTAATTTTGACAGTCGTTTTTCTGAGCGTGCACCATTTTTGAGAAAAACGACTAAGTGTATCAGCATTATTCATTCTGCTCTGCATGGAGTTAACCTAAATGCTATTTTGAAGAGATAATGCAAAACTGCATTGATGCACTTTATTTCGCTGTGCAATGAAGAGAAAACACATGTGCTGTTGCATTGCACAGAACGGAGTAATTTTGACACTTAGTCGTTTTTCTGAGCGTGCACCATTTTTGAGAAAAACGACTAAGTGTATCAGCATTATTCATTCTGCTCTGCACGGAGTTAACCTAAATGCTATTTTGAAGAGATAATGCAAAATTGCATTGATGCACTTTATTTCGTTGTGCAATGAAGAGAAAACACATGTGCTGTTGCATTGCACAGAGCAAAATATAAGATATGAACTTGTTGCTTTGTATAGCATATAACAAATAACTCATTCCATTTAAAACTTACAACTTTCCTCTGTGACTTAATTTGATGTTATTTCTGCCATAAACTATTCAATTGACTGCATGGTTTATTTGGAGCGCATTCACATGAGGGGAACATCCTCAAAACTTATAGCCGCCTACCTCGCACTCTCTCCGGCTTGAGCAGAAAAACACACCGCATGGTTGAAACGGAGTCATATTGACACAGTAGTTTTTCTGAGCGTGCACCATTTTTCAGAAAAACGGCTGAGTGTACCAGCATTAATTAATTCTGCTGTGCATGGAAATAACATATATGCTATTTTGAAGAGATAATGCAAAATTGCATTGATGCACTTTATTTCGTTGTGCAATGAAGAGAAAACACATGTGCTGTTGCATTGCACAGAACGGAGTAATTTTGACACTTGGTCGTTTTTCTGAGCGTGCACCATTTCTGAAAAAAACGACTAAGTGTATCAGCATTATTCATTCTGCTGTGCATGGAGTTAACATAAATGCTATTTTGAAGAGATAATGCAAAATTGCATTGATGCACTTTATTTCGTTGTGCAATGAAGAGAAAACACATGTGCTGTTACATTGCATAGAGCAAAATATAAGATATGAACTTTTTGCTTTGCATAGCATATAACAAATAACTCATTCCATTTAAAACTTACAACTTTCCTCTGTGACTTGGTTTGATGTTACTTCTCCCATAAAGCAGTCAATTGACTGCATGGTTCATTTGGACCGCATTCACATGAGGGGAACATCCTCATAACTTCAAGCCGCCTACCTCGCACTCTCTCCGGCTTGAGCAGAGAAACACACCGCATGGTTGAAACGGAGTCATTTTGACACAGTCATTTTTCTTAGCGTGCACCATTTTTCAGAAAAACGGCAAAGTGTACCAGCATTAATTCATTCTGCTGTGCATGGAGTTAACATATATGCTATATTGAAGAGATATTGCAAAATTGCATTGATGCACTTTATTTCGCTGTGCAATGAAGAGAAAACACATGTGCTGTTGCATTGCACAGACCCGAGTAATTTTGACACTTAGTCGTTTTTCTTAGCGTGCACCATTTTTCAGAAAAACGGCAAAGTGTACCAGCATTAATTCATTCTGCTGTGCATGGAGTTAACATATATGCTATTTTGAAGAGATAATGCAAAATTGCATTGATGCACTTTATTTCGTTGTGCAATGAGGAGAAAACACATGTGCTGTTGCATTGCACAGAACGGAGTAATTTTGACACTTGATCGTTTTTCTGAGTGTACACCATTTTTCAGAAACACGATTAAGTGTATCAGCATTATTCATTCTGCTGTGCATGGAGTTAACATATATGCTATTTTGAAGAGATAATGCAAAATTGCATTGATGCACTTTATTTCGTTGTGCAATGAAGAGAAAACACATGTGCTGTTGCATTGCACAGAACGGAGTAATTGACACTTAGTCGTTTTTCTGAGCGTGCACCATTTTTGAGAAAAACGACTAAGTGTATCAGCATTATTCATTCTGCTCTGCATGGAGTTAACCTAAATGCTATTTTGAAGAGATAATGCAAAATTGCATTGATGCACTTTATTTCGTTGTGCAATGAAGAGAAAACACATGTGGTGTTGCATTGCACAGAACGGAGTAATTTTGACACTTAGTCGTTTTTCTGAGCGTGCACCATTTTTGAGAAAAACGACTAAGTGTATCAGCATTATTCATTCTGCTCTGAATGGAGTTAACCTAAATGCTATTTTGAAGAGATAATGCAAAATTGCATTGATGCACTTTATTTCGTTGTGCAATGAAGAGAAAACACATGTGCTGTTGCATTGCACAGAGCAAAATATAAGATATGAACTTGTTGCTTTGTATAGCATATAACAAATAACTCATTCCATTTAAAACTTACAACTTTCCTCTGTGACTTGATTTGATGTTATTTCTGCCATAAACTATTCAATTGACTGCATGGTTTATTTGGAGCGCATTCACATGAGGGGAACATCCTCAAAACTTATAGCCGACTACCTCGCACTCTCTCCGGCTTGAGCAGAAAAACACACCGCATGGTTGAAACGGACTCATATTGACACAGTCGTTTTTCTGAGCGTGCACCATTTTTCAGAAAAAACGGCTAAGTGTACCAGCATTAATTAATTCTGCTGTGCATGGAAATAACATATATGCTATTTTGAAGAGATAATGCAAAATTGCATTGATGCACTTTATTTCGTTGTGCAATGAAGAGAAAACACATGTGCTGTTGCATTGCACAGACCCGAGTAATTTTGACACTTAGTCGTTTTTCTGAGCGTGCACCATTTCTGAAAAAAACGACTAAGTGTATCAGCATTATTCATTCCGCTGTGCAGGGAGTTAACATATATGCTATTTTGAAGAGATAATGCAAAATTGCATTGATGCACTTTATTTCGTTGTGCAATGAAGAGAAAACACATGTGCTGTTGCATTGCACAGAACGGAGTAATTTTGACACTTAGTCGTTTTTCTGAGCGTGCACCATTTTTCAGAAAAACGACTAAGTGTATCAGCATTATTCATTCTGCTGTGCATGGAGTTAACCTAAATGCTATTTTGAAGAGATAATGCAAAATTGCATTGATGCACTTTATTTCGTTGTGCAATGAAGAGAAAACACATGTGCTGTTGCATTGCACAGAGCAAAATATAAGATATGAACTTGTTGCTTTGTATAGCATATAACAAATAACTCTTTCCATTTAAAACTTACAACTTTCCTCTGTGACTTGGTTTGATGTTACTTCTCCCATAAAGCAGTCAATTGACTGCATGGTTCATTTGGACCGCATTCACATGAGGGGAACATCCTCATAACTTCAAGCCGCCTACCTCGCACTCTCTCCGGCTTGAGCAGAGAAACACACCGCATGGTTGAAACGGAGTAATTTTGACACTTAGTCGTTTTTCTGAGCGTGCACCATTTTTCAGAAAAACGGCAAAGTGTACCAGCATTAATTCATTCTGCTGTGCATGGAGTTAACATATATGCTATTTTGAAGAGATAATGCAAAATTGCATTGATGCACTTTATTTCGTTGTGCAATGAAGAGAAAACACATGTGCTGTTGCAGTGCAGATAAAAAAATACATTTGTGCAAAATTTACTTCATTTGTTTAATATATGCTTTTTTGGAAATGTTCTAGATTTCTAAGAAATGTGTGTTTGCACTATCGTAAAACATTTCTTGAATAAAAAAAAAGAGAAAAAATACATAATTCGTAATATTGATTTTTTAGTCTAACGTTGTATTTGAGGATTTAAATAATAAAGATAACAATAATAACAACATAACTTTTGTATTTGTCTCATGTATTGTGTGCTCGTCGGCCGGCTGCAATCTGAAATGGAATGAAACCCATTCACGGCCATAGTTACTATGATTCACTGCAGACAGCAGAACAGGAGTCGAACATGTGGGGAACACACTGGTGTCATCAGATTTTAAAAATTAATCGTTAAATAGGTGAAAATAGCTTATTACCATATTTGACAGTGAGTGGGTAAACTCTGGTGACAAAATCTAATCTACATGACAGCAGAGGCCCAGAGCTTTCTATAACTGCTGGTCTTATGTGTTTAGCACCTTCTGTTGCTAAATGACAAGCCTTCAAAGATGGACTGGGTTCAAGGTTCAGAGGTCAATATTTCAAAGCAGGAGTAATGTATCCTCTTCAGACTGACATTATGTTATTCTCCAGGTTGAGACCTCCAACGATGTGTTTGCTAGTCCTACGACAACGTTTTAATTTTTACTTATCATGGTTTGCAGATGATCCACTTTGGGCGATAGCCTCCTTTATTGTCCCCAGAGAGATATCTGCCTTGAGTTCCAATGCTTCACACATAACACTTGACATATTGCTTAATCATACAGCTGACATATACTTACAATAAAAACAATAAAGTGATATGTAGTCAGACTGACCCTAACCCTAACCATAACCCTAACCCTAACCCAGACTGCATATCACACAGCAACTATTGCTCTATTTTTGCAACATATCTATTGCTCATCTTTCACAAACAGTGACAAGAGCAGCACACAACTATTTGCATTATATCATGAAGCTATTGCACAACCAGCCTCAAACAACATTATTAAAATTTTTAATTGAGGTAGGTCCAAATAGGCCTATAGATTAGAAATGTTAAGTTTAGATTGGGGTACCCATATCTTCTGCCAGGATAAGAGCTCATACTTGGTATGGAGAATAAAGATGGATCAGACCACATTCTTTGTGCTTGCCTGGAGAGACTGGTTTCTATTCCTCTCCACAACGTTCATGACAGTCATATCAAAATACTCTGTAATGCAGCCTTGTATAACATAAACCCTCTGATTCACCGTGTTTGCTCTAAATGATTACACCCACTTTCAACACGGGCCTTCCAGCCAAAGGTATTGTCCATATACACACCAATGTGCCTATAGGAGCAGAGCTGATGGATTGGTTCATCATTTATGACCTCTGATACATTCTGACCCATGTCACGACCCTTTCATCAGCGTGTGAAATGGTTGAATGAGATATGTGACTTGTGTCTGAATGCAGTGGGCTGAGAAAGAAGTGTGCCAACATACCAAAACACATGTTGTATGTACACCAACCCTAACCCATAACGGTGACATCAGCGTTATTAATTTAGAGGATTTAATAAAACAAATAAATAAATAAAAACTGATTAATTGAACACAATCGTAGCATATTATATATATTTATTAAAATCAACAAACCTCCGATAAAAATACGTTATCCAGCATGCTATAATTAAAGCATGCAGTGTCCTAAAGAAAACGCTTAAACTGCTTACTTGCACGCGCCTTGGAGCGTTGTTAAACTCACCTTTTAATGCCGTTTTACCTGCAGTTGAGCGTTGCTTTGGTCAAAACTCACCTCTGAATGCCGTTTTACCATGCAGATGAGTGTTGTTAAACTCACCGCTGAATGTGGTTGTACACCATGTGCGTTGTTAAACTCACCGCTGATGAACGCGCACCGCTGATCTTTGCGCAGAGGGCACTTTGATATCAGATTGCGAGGGTTTTTAAACATCAAAAACCATTTGGAGGGCCAGATAAAAATCAATTGGGGTGCTGCCATTTGACTCGCCCTGGCATAGATCATTTTTTGTAGCCTATTCCTATTTATTTGTTTTTATTGTAGTCTCGACCCATACAAGGCAGCCAACGGGTTGCGGTGTGCTGACCCCAAGACGTCAAATTTGAACGCTGTTGAGTTCTATAGAAGTCTATCGGACTACCCTGCACGTTGAAAAATGACGCCAAAGGTATACCCAGTGCGTTAAAAAGTGACGCCAGTGTCCCTTGTCCATGCGTCAGACATTTGACGAGTACGGAGTGACTGTGTTGCTGCCATACAGCAGTCAATTGACTGCATGGTTCATAAGGAGCGCATTCACAAGAGGGGAACATCCTTATAACTTCAAGCCGCCTACCTCACACTCTCTCCGCCTTGAGCAGAGAAACACACCGCATGGTTCACACGGAGTAATTTTGACACTTAGTCGTTTTTCTGAGCGTGCACCATTTCTCGCACTGTATGTATGTATATATATATATATATATATATATATATATATATATATATATATATATACAGAGAGAGAGAGAGAGAGAGAGAGAGAGAGAGCAGTTACATATAATACAAAAACTATTTAAAAGAATCATGAATCAAGCTAGCACGTTTACATGTCTGATTGTATAGATTTATTTTGTTCTAACTTTTTATTATTATTTTAATTTTAAAAGCCATTGGATGTCAAACCCTAATTGAGAACTGACAGTCTGCTGTGACTCCCACCCCTCCCCCCAGCCTCTGATTGCTCTCGCCCAGCCCGCCCTTCCCCCACCGCCTTACTGAGATCGCCCTTCCCCCACAGCAGAGCGGAGACTTCAGTGGAGTGAGATGAACTCCAGACTGACAGATAGATAGAGAGTTAATCAGAAGTGCTTCTCCAATGATGTATAAATCTGTTGTGGCCATGCCTTTTTTAAAACACTTTTACAAGGTCTAGCAGCTTTATATTTATGTGTGATTATATGTGTGATTTATATTTATATATTTGTGTGATATGTGACAGGAAAGTAACCTTGCTGTGTATTTAAGCACACCCAGACAGAGCGAGTGTTTTCTTGACGCAAGAAACTCTTAAAATGTGTTCTCATCTTGTGCAGAAGTGGTACAGTCAAGATGCTGCTTCTGTAACTGCATGAGAGAATATGAGTCTGTAAGTTTCCTGCTGAAATTCTGGAGATAGAGGACAGTTACAGCAAATATTATGAGAGAGAGAGAGAGAGCGAGCAAGAGAGCAGTTACATATAGTACAAAAAGTGTTTAAAAGAATCATGAATCAAGCTAGCACGTTTACATGTCTGATTGTACAGATTTATTTTGTTCTAACTTTGATTTTAAAAGCCATTGGATGTCAAACCCTAATTGAGAACTGACAGTCTGCTGTGACTCGCACCCCTCCCCCCCAGCCTCTGATCGCTCTCGCTCAGCCCGCCCTTCCCCCGCCGCCTGACTGAGATCGCCCTTCCCCCACAGCAGCGCGGAGACTTCATTGGAGTGAGATGAACTCCAGACTGACAGATAGATAGAGAGTTAATCACAAGTGTTTCTCCAATGATGTATAAATCTGTTGTGGCCTTGCGTTTTTAAAACACTTTTACAAGGTCTAGCAGCTTTATATTTATGTGTGATTATATGTGTGATTTATATTTATATATTTGTGTGATATGTGACAGGAAAGTATCCTTGCTGCGTATTTAAGCACATCCAGACAGAGCGAGTGTTTTCTTGACCCAAGAAACTCTTAAAATGTGTTCTCATCTCGTGCAGAAGTGGTACAGTCAAAATGCTGCTTCTGTAACTGCATGAGAGAATGAGTCTGTAAGTTTCCTGCTGAAATTCTGGAGATAGAGGGGGACAGTTACAGCAAATATTATGAGTGAGAGAGAGAGAGAGAGAGCGAGCAAGAGAGCAGTTACATACAGTGGTGGTTCTACACGGAGGCCTAGGGAGGCCCGTGCCTCTGTAGAAATTTCCATGGCCACCCCTGTGGCCCCCCCTGTGCTGACCAAAAAATAAAAATAAAAAATGAATTATGACTTCATTATGATTTTACATGTGAGCGCCAAAAGCGGAACTAACGTGACGGAACGTTCTACACGGGTAAATTAGAGCGGGCGCCGGCCGCGTAAGTGACTCGTATCTCGTAAGTAACTGCTTGTTCCTGCACAATGTTGTGATGTTAACCACGTAACTTCATCTGTCTTGGCTGTTGCATTGCGATAACATAAATTTGAGTAAAGTAATCAACAGGTTATTATTGCCCGTGTTAAGTAGGGAGGGATGGTTAGGCAATGAAATGTAATGCACGTTTTTTTTTTCTTCCGATAGTTATCTTGAAACGAGGAAAGGACATAGCGTCCTTTTTCGTTAACAAAATCAATATTGTCAATATGGATCTAATGTTTCTTTTTTTAAAGTAAATTCTAGGCCTACATTTTTGAAATACATGCAATACATGCAGATATGCTCTACCAATCAAAAGTTTGGAAACGGTACTATTTTGGTTGTTTTTGAAAGAAGTCTCTTCTGCTCACCAGTGGCGGTTCTACACGGAGGCCTAGGGAGGCCCGTGCCTCTGTAGAAATTTCCATGGCCACCCCTGTGGCCCCCCCTGTGCTGACCAAAAAAAAAAAAAAAAAAATGAATTATGACTTTATTATGATTTTACACGCGAGCGCGCCAAAAGCGGAACTAACGTGACGGAACGTTCTACACGGGTAAATTAGAGCGGCGCCGGCCGCGTAAGTGACTCGTATCTCGTAAGTAACTGGTTGTTCCTGCACAATGTTGTGATGTTAACCACGTAACTTCATCTGTCTTGGCTGTTGCATTGCGATAACATACATTTGAGTAAAGTAATCAACAGGTTATTATTGCCCGTGTTAAGTAGAGAGGGATGGTCAGGCAACGAAATGTAATGCACGTTTTTTTTCTTCCGATAGTTATCTTGAAACGAGGAAAGGACATAGCGTCCTTTTTTGTTTACAAAATCAATATTGTCAATATGGATCTAATGTTTCTTTTTTTAAAGTAAATTCTAGGCCTACATTTTTTAAATACATGCAATACATGCAGATATGCTCTACCAATCAAAAGTTTGGAAACGGTACTATTTTGGTTGTTTTTGAAAGAAGTCTCTTCTGCTCACCAAGGCTGCATTTATGTTATTATAAATACAAAAAAGCTCTAAAATTGTGAGATATTATTAAAATGTAAAATAACAGTTTTTTATGTGAATATATAGTAAAGTGTAATTGTGATCAAAGCTGAATTTATCATCATTACTCCAGTCTTCAGTGTCACATCATCCTTCACAAATCATTGATAATAATCATCAACATTAATAAACCTACCTTTTTTGCACCTGCACTCACTCTTGTACAAATGTTGTACAATGTTGTAATAAATGTTTATATGATTGTAAAGTAAAGAAGTTAATAATCTTTAAATATAATTTGTTACCATTTTTAATGTGCCCCTCTGGTTAAACACTGGCCCCCCCTTGGCCCCCCTAGTAAAAATTGTCTAGAACCGCCACTGCTGCTCACCAAGGCTGCATTTATGTTATTATAAATACAAAAAAGCTCTAAAATTGTGAGATATTATTAAAATGTAAAATAACTGTTTTTTATGTGAATATATAGTAAAGTGTAATTGTGATCAAAGCTGAATTTATCATCATTACTCCAGTCTTCAGTGTCACATCATCCTTCACAAATCCTTCACAAATCATTGATAATAATCATCAACATTAATAAACCTACCTTTTTTGCACCTGTACTGACTCTTGTACAAATGTTGTACAATGTTGTAATAAATGTTTATATGATTGTAAAGTAAAGAAGTTAATAATCTTTAAATATAATTTGTTACCATTTTTAATGTGCCCCTCTGGTTAAACACTGGCCCCCCCTTGGCCCCCCTAGTAAAAATTGTCTAGAACCGCCACTGGTTACATATAGTACAAAAAGTGTTTAAAAGAATCATGAATCAAGCTAGTACGTTTACATGTCTGATTGTACAGATTTATTTTGTTCTAACTTTGATTTTAAAAGCCATTGGATGTCAAACCCTAATTGAGAACTGACAGTCTGCTGTCACTCGCACCCCTCCCCCCCAGCCTCTGATCGCTCTCGCTCAGCCCGCCCTTCCCCCACCGCCTGATTGAGATCGCCCTTCCCCCACAGCAGCGCGGAGACTTCAGTGGAGTGAGATGAACTCCAGACTGACAGATAGATAGAGAGTTAATCAGAAGTGCTTCTCCAATGATGTATAAATCTGTTGTGGCCATGCCTTTTTTAAAACACTTTTACAAGGTCTAGAAGCTTTATATTTATGTGTGATTATATGTGTGATTTATATTTATATATTTGTGTGACAGGAAAGTATCCTTGCTGCGTATTTAAGCACATCCAGACAGAGCGAGTGTTTTCTTGACCCAAGAAACTCTTAAAATGTGTTCTCATCTCGTGCAGAAGTGGTACAGTCAAAATGCTGCTTCTGTAACTGCATGAGAGAATATGAGTCTGTAAGTTTCCTGCTGAAATTCTGGAGATAGAGGAGGACAGTTACAGGAAATATTATGAGAGAGAGAGAGAGAGAGAGAGAGAGAGAGCGAGCAAGAGAGCAGTTACATATAGTACAAAAAGTGTTTAAAAGAATCATGAATCAAGCTAGCACGTTTACATGTCTGATTGTACAGATTTATTTTGTTCTAACTTTGATTTCCTTCCCCCACCGCCTGACTGAGATCGCCCTTCCCCCACAGCAGCGCGGAGACTTCAGTGGAGTGAGATGAACTCCAGACTGACAGATAGATAGAGTGTTAATCAGAAGTGCTTCTCCAATGATGTATAAATCTGTTGTGGCCATGCGTTTTTAAAACACATTTACAAGGTCTAGCAGCTTTATATTTATGTGTGATTATATGTGTGATTTATATTTATATATTTGTGTGATATGTGACAGGAAAGTATCCTTGCTGCATATTTAAGCACATCCAGACAGAGTGAGTGTTTTTTTGACCCAAGAAACTCTTAAAATGTGTTCTCATCTTGTGTAGAAGTGGTACAGTCAAGATGCTGCTTCTGTAACTGCATGAGAGAATATGAGTCTGTAAGTTTCCTGCTGAAATTCTGGAGATAGAGGAGGACAGTTACAGCAAATATTATGAGAGAGAGAGAGAGCGAGCAAGAGAGCAGTTACATATAGAGCGTTTGCACTTACGTCACGGTTTGGTCGGTTACCCGGATGTGCGGCCATATTGGAGATACTCGGACGTAAACAACAGCATGCATTGCACGGTAAATTTAGTACATAAGACGTAGTTATACTAATTTATGATGTCTAAACCACGGAAAAAACGTGTGGAAGCTGCTAAAACATATAGAGAAGGACTTGGTAAGCAGGAACGGGCTTGATATTTTGACAAATTAAGGTTAATCGTTATTAAAGATCCATACGAGCTGGCTCCTTTGTCGTCGACTGACGATCCAACAATCCTGCCTAACATTTCTTATCCCGATATTGTGTACTTGGTTTTTTCACCGAGCCCATACACAGCTGAGGACCTTAAATGTTACAAAGGTTTGGAGGCCTATAACCAGATGGTGTGTGGAAGGGTGAGAGAGGCACAGCATCAACTCATCAATGACATGTGTATTGTGATATGCATGGCTGTACAAGTGCAGATTTTTCCTTAAGCACTTTATGTTTAAAATAAGCTCAAAGTTTTAATGTAATATTTATTTTATCTATTTCCTTTTGAAAATTTAATGTGTGTTATTTGGGCAATTCATACTGAATTTTTTTGTTACAAAAAAAAAGCTTTATTTCTGAATCGAGTACATTTGTACATCACACAAAAAATTAAAAAGTTGTTGCATAACCAACTGTTCTTTTGGTCTTTTAATATATTTGTGTTTTTCTAATGACAGTGGTGTAGTACAAACACACCGTATACAACAAAACTATTTACATATTTACAATGAAATCACAAGGATTATTTTTACCAACATTCTCTAAAACAACTTCAGTCAAAATGAACAACTGATGGACAAAGGTTCACCAGAGCACAACAGACAAGTCCGATCTTGTCTATTGTACAAAAATTATCCTCTTTTCTCATCAAAAAGTCAATTGGCAATGTCCCCCCCCAATATACAATATTTCTGGCGCACACTACCAATCACACGTTCAACGTGAATCCTAACATGAGCGATTTTCCTTGTGGTTTCTAAGTCAAATGGAGCTAGCTGCGACTTCCCACGGGTAAAGGCAGGCATTTTTACCTGAGCCATAATGCAACCTAAAGTGTCCTGAATATCAAAGCCACTTGTCAGCAAGAACTAAATCACCAGGTAAAATGTTGTCCAGAAAGCCACAGTTTTCGGTAATGTGCTTATCACTTACTCTACCTCCCCATGCATTTGATATGTAAGAGACTGTGCCCTGTGGTGTAATACCAATCAAGAACTTGACTGTGTTATGGTGCTTGTAGGATGACCATGTTTCTGCTCTGGCTATAAGATTAGGTGGACGATCTATAAAGACCTCAAAGCAGTCGATAATAGCAACGCATTTTTTCCCAAATTGTTTTCTGAATTGCATTGGCATGGTTTTTACCAACTGTTCTCTTTCTTCCCAAATAACAAGTGGTTTCACCTGACAAGAAATGATTAGAACAAACACGAATGTTGTCAAGATTTTTGACCTGGAAATCCTGGTTCAGTTTGGCCAACCACAAACGCCTTCTTTCCTCAGATAGTTTTTTGCACTCTTCTCCTTGATTTGTTATTATTTTTGACAGTCTATAGTACTCCAGATGTTTTTCCCGGTCCGACCGATTAGTACAGCCCAAAACACGACAGTAATTGACCATTTTCAGCAGAAATAATCAGCGAAACTTGTGAGCTCCGCTCGTTTCAATGGTATTGTTTACGTTCAGTACCGCCAGAATGGCCGACTTCCGGATTGATGACGTGTCGTGAAAACCCTCTATAGTACAAAAAGTGTTTAAAAGAATCATGAATCAAGCTAGCACGTTTACATGTCTGATTGTACAGATTTATTTTGTTCTAACTTTGATTTTAAAAGCCATTGGATGTCAAACCCTAATTGAGAACTGACAGTCTGCTGTGACTCGCACCCCTCCCCCCCAGCCTCTGATCGCTCTCGCTCAGCCCGCCCTTCCCCCTACGCGTGACTGAGATCGCCCTTCCCCCACAGCAGCGCGGAGACTTCAGTGGAGTGAGATGAACTCCAGACTGACAGATAGATAGAGAGTTAATCACAAGTGCTTCTCCAATGATGTATAAATCTGTTGTGGCCTTGCGTTTTTAAAACACTTTTACAAGGTCTAGCAGCTTTATATTTATGTGTGATTATATGTGTGATTTATATTTATATATTTGTGTGATATGTGACAGGAAAGTATCCTTGCTGCGTATTTAAGCACATCCAGACAGAGCGAGTGTTTTCTTGACCCAAGAAACTCTTAAAATGTGTTCTCATCTCGTGCAGAAGTGGTACAGTCAAAATGCTGCTTCTGTAACTGCATGAGAGAATATGAGTCTGTAAGTTTCCTGCTGAAATTCTGGAGATAGAGGGGGACAGTTACAGCAAATATTATGAGTGAGAGAGAGAGAGAGAGAGAGCGAGCAAGAGAGCAGTTACATACAGTGGCGGTTCTACACGGAGGCCTAGGGAGGCCCGTGCCTCTGTAGAAATTTCCATGGCCACCCCTGTGGCCCCCCCTGTGCTGACCAAAAAATAAAAATAAAAAATGAATTATGACTTCATTATGATTTTACACGTGAGCGTCAAAAGCGGAACTAACGTGATGGAACGTTCTACACGGGTAAATTAGAGCGGCGCCGGCCGCGTAAGTGACTCATATCTCGTAAGTAACTGGTTGTTCCTGCACAATGTTGTGATGTTAACCACGTAACTTCATCTGTCTTGGCTGTTGCATTGCGATAACATAAATTTGAGTAAAGTAATCAACAGGTTATTATTGCCCGTGTTAAGAAAGGGAGGGATGGTTAGGCAATGAAATGTAATGCACGTTTTTTTTTCTTCCGATAGTTATCTTGAAACGAGGAAAGGACATAGCGTCCTTTTTCGTTAACAAAATCAATATTGTCAATATGGATCTAATGTTTCTTTTTTTAAAGTAAATTCTAGGCCTACATTTTTGAAATACATGCAATACATGCAGATATGCTCTACCAATCAAAAGTTTGGAAACGGTACTATTTTGGTTGTTTTTGAAAGAAGTCTCTTCTGCTCACCAAGGCTGCATTTATGTTATTATAAATACAAAAAAGCTCTAAAATTGTGAGATATTATTAAAATGTAAAATAACAGTTTTTTATGTGAATATATAGTAAAGTGTAATTGTGATCAAAGCTGAATTTATCATCATTACTCCAGTCTTCAGTGTCACATCATCCTTCACAAATCATTGATAATAATCATCAACATTAATAAACCTACCTTTTTTGCACCTGCACTCACTCTTGTACAAATGTTGTACAATGTTGTAATAAATGTTTATATGATTGTAAAGTAAAGAAGTTAATAATCTTTAAATATAATTTGTTACCATTTTTAATGTGCCCCTCTGGTTCAACACTGGCCCCCCCTTGGCCCCCCTAGTAAAAATTGTCTAGAACCGCCACTGGTTACATATAGTACAAAAAGTGTTTAAAAGAATCATGAATCAAGCTAGTACGTTTACATGTCTGATTGTACAGATTTATTTTGTTCTAACTTTGATTTTAAAAGCCATTGGATGTCAAACCCTAATTGAGAACTGACAGTCTGCTGTGACTCGCACCCCTCCCCCCCAGCCTCTGATCGCTCTCGCTCAGCCCGCCCTTCCCCCACAGCAGCGCGGAGACTTCAGTGGAGTGAGATGAACTCCAGACTGACAGATAGATAGAGAGTTAATCAGAAGTGCTTCTCCAATGATGTATAAATCTGTTGTGGCCATGCCTTTTTTAAAACACTTTTACAAGGTCTAGAAGCTTTATATTTATGTGTGATTATATGTGTGATTTATATTTATATATTTGTGTGATATGTGACAGGAAAGTATCCTTGCTGCGTATTTAAGCACATCCAGACAGAGCGAGTGTTTTCTTGACCCAAGAAACTCTTAAAATGTGTTCTCATCTCGTGCAGAAGTGGTACAGTCAAAATGCTGCTTCTGTAACTGCATGAGAGAATATGAGTCTGTAAGTTTCCTGCTGAAATTCTGGAGATAGAGGAGGACAGTTACAGCAAATATTATGAGTGAGAGAGAGAGAGAGAGAGAGAGAGAGAGCAAGAGAGCAGTTACATATAGTACAAAAAGTGTTTAAAAGAATCATGAATCAAGCTAGCACGTTTACATGTCTGATTGTACAGATTTATTTTGTTCTAACTTTGATTTTAAAAGCCATTGGATGTCAAACCCTAATTGAGAACTGACAGTCTGCTGTGACTCGCACCCCTCCCCCCCAGCCTCTGATCGCTCTCGCTCAGCCCGCCCTTCCCCCACCGCCTTACTGAGATCGCCCTTCCCCCACAGCAGCGCGGAGACTTCAGTGGAGTGAGATGAACTCCAGAGACTGACAGATAGATAGAGAGTTAATCAGAAGTGCTTCTCCAATGATGTATAAATCTGTTGTGGCCATGCGTTTTTAAAACACTTTTACAAGGTCAAGCAGCCCGCCCTTCCCCCACCGCCTGACTGAGATCGCCCTTCCCCCACATGGTACCCCTCTTCGTCGCGTTGCACCGTGGAGGGGCCTCCAACAGATTTGAATACAAGTCCCTCATGTCTTCATTTAGGTGAGATATTTTATAATTGTACTTTTTTCCTTTCTTTTTTTATTTGGTTGCGTCTCTCATCCATATAGCAACCGTCGCTATGGGTAAACAACACCAGGACTCTGTCCTAGAATTCTGTATGGATATTATGACTATTATACTATATGGATATTTCTTTCTCAGTACTGATTATGAAGTTGTGATAAATTAAATAGCATACTGCAGAAATGTTTGTATTAATATTATATGGTCATCCGCAGCCTGGCAAAGAGGTGGATGCATCCTGGGAAGTGATGTGTTTTAATGTAATGGCTACATATTCCCGTGTTTCCTTAACTCAGACATTCATGCTGATTCTTTTAAATGTTCGAGCAAGGATATAAAATATTAAGACTGTACTTTTTCATTATGATTGATATTTTGCCGCAATTTTGTGCAATGCGTCACACTGTGTGCGACGATCCCAGAAACCATCGTGATTCCACCACGGTAAGTAGCCTACAACAGTCAAATAAGGTTTTTAACGGTTTTAAGTCTGGCAAGTCAAAGTTTACAAGTACCCTGATCACGTTTTTCCTGTTTGTTTATCAATTTGAATTAAGTCAGAACAAAAGGATGTGTTAAAAATATAATGATAGAAGAACCCTTGCTCACACAATGACTTCTTTTTAAAGTCATTCATTTTTTATGATATTGTGATTGCATGAATAAATAAGAGGAGCATTAGACATTATTATTATATATATATATATATATATTATTATATTAGATGTCTTAGCCTAGTAATTATTTATATTGTAATATGTAGTTTGTTGATCTATTCTATTTTGGTTTGTTGTTCTCTTTCTCTGCATGTTCCTTAATCTCATCTTATCCCTCATCTTAATACTTATTAGCAGCAACTTATTTTTGTATTTTTTTTAAAAAGGCTCTTTTAAGAGCCACATTTGTCTTGTTACTTTCTCTACTGTTGTATTGTGTTTTTTCTCTCTCTCTTGAGGTTTTACTGTCTCTCCTCCCTCCCCTTTGAGTGGTGTTTTTGTTTGTTTTCGTTTGTCCCTGTGTGTTTATAGTGTGTTTATATTGTGTGCCGTGTCCGATCCTGAGATGGACCATCGCCAGAAGGAGATTAGTGACCTTGTCAATCAGGCTGCATATCAGGCTCACCTCCGAGAGCTTGAACAGCACATTAGCATGCACCAGAAAGCAGAACCATCCACCACTCAGCCTTCCATCAGTCATCTATCCACCAGCCAGCCATCAAACAGGAAGCAAGAGGTTAAGTGGATTAAGAGGGACAGTGATGGAAACATTATTTACGGCAGGCCCAGATCATCCCGAAAACGAGGAGGTCAGATTTTTTTTTACATTCATGTTTATTAAATTGTAGACTTTATCTCCAGATCTAGTTTTGCATCGTGAAATGGTATACAAAATGATCACAAGTCATAGGTCTGAATTAGAACATATCTGAGGTTATTATTACATACCTGTGCCTAGCTTCAGGTAAAGTTTGTTTCATTGAGTGTAAAAAGCAACAGCTTTTTTGCTACAGCAGGTCCCAGTCTCAGCCAGAGTCGGAAGACAGGTGTCTCTCATGTCAGGGCTCCGGAAACCAGTGGGGAAGTGACCAGTGACTTTCCTTCCGTTACTGCAGGTGTGTTCTTTATTTTGACTACACTGGTTCAAAACAATATGTTCATTTAGTATGTTAATATTTATTATTACTACAGTTTTTCAATATTGTGCATTGTTTTAACAGAGTCCTTCCTTCAAGAGCTTAAATGCTCACTGGGTAAGGACATACATGAGGATGAAATACCACCTCAAACCTCAACAGACTGGTCGACCCGAAAGAGCCTCATATCAGGGTGGTGGGAGAAAGAGAGACCCCGACTGGTCAACACCATGGTGGCTGGACATCATGCGGCAACTCGGATCTGCCAACATTGTGGAAACGGTCCAGCCGTTATCCGTTGTTGTGACTGCCGACCACACCCATTCCTCTGTGGCCAGTGTGATGTCAGGGTCCACCAAGGTCAAGTGTTTCACAACAGGGATTCAATGACACTTGGATTTTTTCATCCGTTGCCTCCCACAACTTGTGTTGTGGAGAGGGTTCTAACCCAGTGTGGTAAGTTGTAGTTTTTGAAAGTCACATAAATAAATATGTTATTCTTTAATTCTCATCCATGTTGTTGTTTTTTTCAAGAGCGTCTTGTACCTTTGGAGATGCCAGAGACAATATGCGGTTGTCTACAAGGATCGTCCAGTGTCATCGCAGGACAGTCCATAGTTGTGGTTACAATGAATGGTAAGAAGAACTTTATGGGTGGGGTGGGGGTCACTTCTGTAGAAGTGTCTACAGAATTTCAGCCACAGGTATTTGCTGATCACACCTCGTATATACTCCCTCTCACTTTGTCACAACTATGAACATATAAAAATCATGATTATGTTACATTCATACATGTTACATTGTGGAACACATATCCAGAAATTTTCTTTATCATGGCTGGAAATCCAATTCAATAGGTTGTGTGTTGATTAGATTGTCTGGGCCCACCTATGTGGAGGAAAACAGTTAACCTTTGTTTGAATGGGGATAGTTAATTTGCCTGACAAAAGTGTGACTTCCAATAGAGTGCCTTACAACATGTTTGTAGAAGTGTCCTCCTGGTCCATCCTTAGTCAAAGGTTCCCATATCAGTTGTCAGAATGACACAGTTTGCGTCTGTCAAAATGAACTGTGAGTATATATTTCCTTCTTTTTCCAGGGCGATATAATCTCAGATTGCCTCAGATTAGATGCAAGGCATGTGAAGCCACTTGGAGTCCTGGAGTGGATGGCCTGATCAGTAATCACTACTGGCCTGCCACTTCTCACCATTCAACTGTGTACTCAACAGATGTCCTTTTTTCTTTTGAAGAGCTGAAGATGGCAGCACCAGGGATGTCTAGCCAAGCATTTCTTAGAATGCTGGATCAACGCACTGTTCGCTTTGGCCGTGTACGTATTTGTGGTAATAACTGTGTAACTCAATAAATAATACTATGAGGGCATGATGATGATGATGATTGAAAGTACACATGAACATTTGGACTGTTTAGGAAAAAAGTTGTTAAATTTAGACCCTTTATAAACAACCATAAACTCATGTTCTCTCATCAGTCTTGCAGTTTGCACTGAAACATTTATGAAAAAACAGGTCATTCTGAAGATCTCAACTTCAACTCCATTGGCTACAGACTTTGACATCTTCTCCCCAATATCATGTATTTACATTCCGAAATGTATCCATTTAGAGCATTTTACTTCAGTGCAGTACATATTTAATTTGATCTGTTTTACTGTTCTCTTTTACTGAACTCTTTTGCTGAACTCTTTTGAAACAGAGCGGTAACATCACAGCAGACAGCTTCCGGAAAAGCTTCTTGGAGTGGGAAGCTGTCCGATTCGAAGTGGAAAAATTATGCCAGGAGGACCACTTTGACTGCCCAGCATGCAGCCCAGACATGCTTGCAGTTTCTGTTGATGGAAACCGCAAGCACTACAGATTCAAGAGTGAAGCAAGGTATTTACAAAATCCTGTGTGTGCATTGACGGTTCATTACTTTGAAAGCAACTGCTGTGAATTGAAAATCATATGAATATTTAAAGTTAATATGTATCTCTTTTATTTAGATCGGAGGAACAGGCCATCTTTGATGGCGTGTTCATCGCGAATGATGATGACGTCGCAAGATTTGTGGACCATGTCCATACCTCAACCAGTCATGTAAACTTGCACAACTACATTATATATACCTATAAAACACCACGTCCTATAGAGTACTTTGTTTGAACAAGTTTGGACTATTAACCATCTTCCATGTTTTAGGTCTCTGGAAGAGGTGTCTGTGGAGGCCAGTGGTCAGCGGCACGCGAAACGTCTCAGAAGTCCTCAGGAAAAACAGACGAGGAGGGCCTGGAACTCGCTGTATGTCGTCATGGGGTTCTCCTTCGTGCCCTCAATATGTTCAGGGGGGAGATTTTTGCCTACCCCCTGTACCTCCAAAAGCAAATGAGCTGTAAGCAAGTGACATTTTTCGCCATGGATGTGGCATGCAAGTACTGGCCTTACCTCCGGAGAGTGACAGAGAAATGCCCTGAGCTTCAGGATCTCCTCACCATGAGGCCATTTCTTTCTGTTTTTCATGCCAAAGCTCATGATTTCAAATGTGAGGTGAGAAAAAAGGATTGTCCATGACATTTTCTTTCCCTGAAAACCCTGCATAAGATTGTTGCCACTTAGGTTTTGTTTTTTGTTTTATTTTTTAAAGGTAAAATGGAGTGGAGCGTATCAGGAGGGGGCTGGTTCGACTCTTGGGGAAGAGGTGGAGCAGTGCAACGCCTTCCTCTCAAGGATTGCTGTTACCACAAAGCACATGTCAAAAGCAGGTAAGGTAACCAGTACATTTTGATCCTGATGACAATGGTGAGCCACTTTGAGCTCATGCATATATGCTGACTCTGAAAATATAAAGCTCAGAATATTCAACACAAATGGATGGATCGATTATAATACCATCATCCTATTTTATTTGAAGGGAGGATAATAAGGAGGGGCAGTGTGATTAAAAAAAAAAAATACACAGTACCATTCACCTACTGTCCTGCCATAGTGCTCTTTGCCATTTGCCTACTGTCCTGCGCCATTGTTTCATGCTACTATTTCACTATCCTGTGCTATTTAACTACTAACCCTTTCATGGGACTAGGGCTGGTTATTGAGTTCGATACTTTTTAGGTACCGACCGAATTGCCTCAATACTATCGAGTATCGAAACTCGTCTTGTTTTTCGGTACCAAATTTAGATAACTAAGGGGTTAATCTAGTAACCGTCAGTGCATGCGGCATTATTAGCTGTGGCGGAAAAACACTAGTTTACGCGGTTGCTCAAAAAGACGCGTGTGTGTGTGTGTGTGTGTGTAAGCGTCATAACCCACATAGATGGAAAATATGGTACCATGTACCCATTGTATATGGGTGGGACAGGACCGACCCACTTTCAATTTTACTGTCTCTAATTCAGCGCATAATGTCTGTTCACTTTTCAGAGCGCCGTCAGTCAAATTGTCCATTCGACTTGAGGAATGCCTTAATAAATTAAACTCCATTCCACTTTTTAGCTTCAGTGTTGATTTCAAAATAAGTGAATAACGCAGTCAGCACGGCACAGTCCTCTGTCAGATGAGATGTTGTCAGGTATTTGTCATTAAAACTCAGAAAATTAAAACTGTGTCAGCCGTGATTTTAAGTGTAAAAAAAGTCATCAAACTGAAAAATGTAACCAATTAATTTTTTAATGTAATGTTGTTAAAACGGATTTATAAATATTTTTTTCATAAAATTGGTATCGGAAAAAGTATCGTTCAGGAACCGGTATCAAAGTCAAGGTATCGGTATCAAATTACTTTTAACGATACCAAGCCCTACATGGGACAGTAATCAAATGGCACAAGACAGCAGATTAGTACCATAGTACTATACTGTAAGTTATTATCTTGCAAAAGTTTGTGGTACCTAACAAGTCTGCACACTCAGTTTCTTCTCCTACTGCTACTGGAAAGAAGGGTGATAATCTCATATTTTTTATTTTTGCAGCACGCATAGACATGCTGACGGTCATGGCCATGCGCTGGAACCAACTAAAGTTTGACAACTTGGCTTCCACCCTTGCCCGCCGAAATCTGAAAGGTAAAGACACCAGTTTTCCCTTATGCAACATTCATAGCGATATTGTAAAATAAAGTGGCATATATCTCAAAAATATAGGAAAGACTTGCCCAGATATTCTTGAATACAATAGAATATACGGATGGTTTCATGTGTAGTGTCAATTGTATTTTTTCAGAGTCTTAATATAAAATATTAAATTTTCGTACCACATACACCGGTATATTGATTGTCCACGTATATACGAATATACTGCATATTTAATCAGTGTTGTATGTGGTTTTCTAATAGTGAAGGTACTTGACAATCCTTATCAACAATAGTCAAAGATGTAGGCATTTCTCTCATTGTCATTTGTGTTTGAAGGCCACAGTAGCCCTGCAATGCCAGTTGCATAACCTGGAGGCCATGAAAATGGAAATGGACATCACAGACAATCAATTGGAGAGCTGGATCATTGATATCAATGAGTGGGCAGAAGGTAGAATATACTGTCTTATACTGTTTGATATGCTGCTTGATGCATCACTTCTGACTAAGCTTGGCCTCAATTCCAAAGTAGTCATTGTAATCGTAGTCTAAGAGCACATACTGATTGCTGATGACGTGTGGAAAAGATTATCCCCATGGGGACAATATAGAACCTAACCAACCTAACAATACTCAACCTTAGCTACAAGTGTAGCCTCAGTTACAGAGAAATATGAAAATATTGGTTAGGCTTTATTTTACTCATACTCCAGAAATAATGTTTTTTCATGGAATCAAGTATATTTCTTATCTCTTCATTTCTTCCTCTCAGTAACCACATCCCCAAACGCTGCTGATCTTGCCGCTGTAGCCAGGCGAATTGAGGAGCTGGTGGCAAATGTTAAGAGGAGGTCCCAGCGTCTTTATAAAGATAATGACAGATGCAAAGGACGTGCCCGGATCCGCCGAAAGATCAGGGAGGAAAAAAAAATTACTTTCTGTAGTGGAAAAGTATAACACCTTGGTTCCTAATGCAAAACATCTGACCTTAGACACCATTCTATCTGACGAGATTGTTTGGCCATGGCAGCTTACACACGGTGGTATGTAGGGATGGGTATCGTTAAGGTTTTAACGGTATTACTACTCTTACCGATACTGCTTAACGGTCCGGTACTTTAACGGTATTCTTATCGGTACTTTGTGTTGTGTGTGTGTGTGTTTTTTTTTAAGAACAAATTGAGAACAGAATTAACATTGCTTTATTTTTTTAATGTAAAATTAATAAAACAATTATTTATAGTGAAACAGCCATGTTTGAAGAAATAACTATTATATAAAAAACAAATGAATGTAAAACAAATTAAATAAACTATATTTTTCTGTAAAAGAACATACAGTGGTACGAAGCAACACGGGTGGGGCATGTAGGTAGGCTACAAAAGGACTCTTTAGCCATTCTTCTGAAGAAAGATTAACATATTTGCCTTTTCTGGCAAAAGCCGGGACCTTTCCTGGCTTAATGTGTTCCCTGCAGTTGAAAACACCCTTTCACTTGGGGTGGAGGAGGCTTGAGCACAGAGGTAGCCTGTTGCAACATTTGTGAGGAGGGGCAGAACAGCTCTCTTCTCCCACCACCACAACACAGGATCTTCAGCCATAGGAATGGTAGGCAGGCTTTTGTAGACCTCAACCTTTTGGCCAACACGTTCACTAAGGGTGAGGGCCGAGGTATCCTGTTGGATGGTCAACCTCAATTTCCTGTCCTCCTCTGAGAACAGCTCCTCCAAGGCACTGCTTTTTTTCTGAAATGGAGGTATTGTCTCCTCCATTTCCTCACCTTCTCCTTCAGATGACTCATCCTTTTGCTGGTGCTCTGTATCTGTCTGTTCCAGCTCTGTTGTTAGTCCTGTCACAGTGTCAATAGCTTTCATCCTCAGTCTGTCCCAAGTTGCATCACTGACTAACCTCCCTTTGAATCTGGGGTTCATTGCTGTGGCCTCATGCAGGAAGGCTTGAATGTCATCATTCTGATATCGCTGGGAGAGGTTCTCCCACACCTTCTCTTTGATTGATGGCACAAACATTGTATCCTCATCCTTCAGAATAAGATGTTCTTCCAGTTTTTGAAGGAAGAGTAAGATCTGTCCACAGGTGGTATTCTTTTCACATGACACACACAATGTGGATGTATAGAGGATTCTCATGATCTGGACAAACTCCTCAGCCTTATGGAAGTCCTCATCTTTCAGACGGTCCAGGTTGTCCTTGGACAATGCTTTTCGCAGCCGTGGGTCCAAGGCTGCTGCTTGGATTGCTGGAAACTGCTCCATAAATCTCTCTATCATTAGATATAGAGAGTTCCACCTGGTCTTGACATCCAGGATGAGTGAGTGTTGTGGAAGGCCTGCAAGAACAACAAAAAACAACACACATTTATTTAGCACACACTTGAATATTGAATTATATAGTTTAGATGTGTGAATTTCAAAATAACACTTATAATAATAGATTCAACTTACCAAGGAGCTGTTGCTTTTCTGTCAACACCGTTTTAGACATGGAGGATCTCTTGAACCACACGACCACTGCTCTGATTCGGGCTGCCCATTTATCAATGGATGCAATTTTGTAAATTTTCTGTGCAGCCAGATTCAATGTATGTGCAAAACATCCTATTTTTAGGATCTGTAGCTTCTTGATAGCAATCTCCATATTGCTAGCATTATCAACAGTCACAGCTACAATCTTGCTCAGATCTATCTATCTATTTACTCTTCCAGGATGTCTGCAATCTCCTCGGCCACTACTTCGCCAGTTTGGGATTTGTGCACTGCCTTGGTGTGGAGGACCTTCTGTTTTACACTGCCCTGACTTGTGTAGTGCACTGTTAACTGTGAGATAGTGATCTTGCCGGAGGCTGGTCCACCCATCTGATGTGATGGCCAACTTTGGCACATCTTTCAGCTCACTGATCACATTGGCCTTTTCGACACCTGCACATTTCCCTACAGTAAAAACAATTATAATTTGTTATTTTATCATTATTAAATTGTGTTGTTGTTTATTGTATTGTGGCATGATGGAGCTGAAATACAACCCTTTTTATAATGCATCTATATCCTAAAAATTAATATAACTATATACTGTGTAATGTATACTGACAGACTGTTACCTAAAACCGTTGGACTCCACTGTTGCAAAGGGGTGTAGGCCTTTCACTATGAATTTGGTCAAGGCTAAGTGGCAGTTGTTCACCCTCTCCTCAGGCATCCTCCCACTAGCTGCTAGGGTGAAGGGGCTTTGGGCTTGTTTTGGACCAGAGGTATTAGGAGGAGTTGATTGGTTCATAGTAGCTGCAGCTTTTTTCAAAAAAAAAATAATAATAATAAAAAGGTTGCAAAATGTGGCCATTGGCCAATGCTAACCTTTGATAATGAACCTATGTTCACATGATTAAGTTAATTATGTGCCATTTCATAATTACAAATTAATTTCTGGATATAATTTCTAAATATTATATTTATATGTAGGCTATTTTGTAAACTAACTTGAAGTGCTGTGCATTTAGCCAAATAAATGTTTACATACTGATTTTTCTTTATTTGGGCTTTTAAAAACCAGTAGAAAATATGTTGAATGCATAATGTCATTTCTCCCAAAAGAAATCAACAGTATTTCAACTTAAGCTAAGCAAACCAATTAGGGAGATTGAACATGTATTTTAAATGATGTGAACAACGTTGATTCAACACGATGTTAGCATACCTGACGTAGATAGAGCAACCAGCAGAGACGAGCTAGGTAGGCAGTCGAAAACTTTGGCAAAGCATCTTTTAAAAGTGCATTACGTTCAGACAAAGAAATGCAGATTGCTCGTGTTTCCGCCCTTACATGCAAAAATCTTGCTGCATTTATGACAACGAGCGTTGTCTGCATCAACTTTAGTGTAGTATAACCACACTTTTGAACGTGTTGCTCTATCAGCCATCGTCACTCTTTGTATTAAGCGGGAGTTTTCGTGCTGTTAAGTGTGTGCGCCGTGTGTGTGTGTGTGTGTGTGTGACAGACAGCCTCCGTGGCGCGCATGAGAAGTCTCGCAGATCTCACAGACAAACGTCTTAATATTATTGCAAATTAGAAATGTTTGGTGAGATAAAATGTGCACGATAACATAATTAAGCAGGAATACATAGTACATTTATTTTTATTTTTTTCTCCAGCACTGAAAGCAGAACCGATAGCATCAGATCTTATCGATACTACGGTCTTTCATAATTAAGCACCGGGGCCAGTTTAGTACCGGGTTTCGGTACCTATCCCTAGTGGTATGTACACAATTCTGTTGACTATGTGAAATAGTCACATAGTGGCACAAAATCTATCATGCCTCGATTGTAACCCCAGAAATTTTTTAAATACTAATCTTAAATACAACTGACTTGTTTCATCTATATATTACAGACTTTGTAGATCTAAGGACGACATTGTGATGGCAGTAAGGAGACTTGAGGAGGAGAAGAGGATTCTTATTGCAGAGATGAACAAGCATTGGAAGTCTCTTTGCACCCGTGCAGACACTCTGAAGCACATGTCATCCCAGCTTTCTAATGTGACATCAGGTACAGTATGTTTTTGTCTTATACTTGGCTTACATTACAATATTGCTGAAAGTTTCTAATTAATAAAGGCTCGATTTGTTTTAACATGTAAGGTGAGATGTCGGGCCTGCTTCAAGATGGGATCCAAGGTCTACAGAGCTTGACGATGAAGAACAAACAAGCAATCAACAGCCTGGCAAAGTTTCAAGGGGGTAAAACGGAGACCGGCCGTAAGCCAGTGTTTGGAGACAAGCGTGTATGTTTTTACTGTCTCGACCCTGGTCATCGGATAGCTGATTGTAAGGCGTGGAAGCAGAAAATGGGCACTAAAGCTAAAAGTGTTGCTTTTGTTCAGTCCGCTGCCGCCTTTGAGGATTCTATGCTGTCAAACATCTCTGGTTATGAACCGTTTATGTTAAGTGGAACTGTTTCGCTCTCACCTGATTCACCCACTTATCCAGTTTCAATTCTCCGTGATACTGGAGCTTGTCAGTCCTTGATACTGGATAGTGTACTGCCATTTTCACCTGAGTCTTATACCGGTATGAGCGTCTTAGTTCGAGGTGTTGAACTAGGCTGTGTAAAAGTACCACTGCATTCGGTCTGTCTTGCTTCCGAGCTAGTATCAGGGCCTGTTAAGATTGGTGTGCGCTCTGAACTACCAGTAGAGGGGGTAAGCCTAATTTTAGGGAATGATCTGGCAGGTAGCAAAGTGTTTTCATCCCCGATCATGGTAGATAGGCCTGACTTGTGTGTTCAGACAAGCTTATCTACCAGATTCCCACTGCATTTCCTGATTGTGCTGTCACTCGTGCACAAGCCCGGAAATTTGCTGACGTTATTGACCTCTCTGACTCCTTCATGGTGCCGTCATCTGAACCTGCAGAGTGTAAGCTCAAGATTGAAACTGAGTTAGATACCTCCAGTGCTGCTGAAACGCTTATGGTAGAACCACCATTTCTGAAGGTTGGTAGGGAGCAGCTTGTTGCTATGCAACGATCGGATCCAACCCTTAAACATTGCATAGAAGCTGCTGGTGTGGATTCCAAATTGCCAGCTGGGGTGCGGTATTACTGGGACAATGAAGTTTTGATGCAGAAGTGGAATTCCAGATTAGATATTGATGATGCCCTCGCTAGCTATCAAATAGTATTGCCCTCTACGTATCGCTCTCAAGTTTTAAAACTAGCACATGAGTATGTTCTTGCAGGTCACTTAGGGATTACAAAAACGTATAACCGTATCACCAAGTACTTCTATTGGCCTGGGATTAAATCTAGCGTGTCTCGATTCTGTAAAGCTTGTCACATATGTCAGTTATCTGGTAAGCCCAACCAGAAAGTACCCCCAGCCCCCTTACATCCAGTACCAGCAATGGGAGAACCTTTTGAGAGGTTAGTTCTTGATTGTGTTGGTCCTCTAACCAGGTCCAAAACAGGGCATCAATTATATCTTGACAGTAATGTGCACGGCCACTCGCTTCCCTGAGGCTATTCCTCTGCGTACTCTGAAAGCTAAAACCATAGTTAAAGAGCTCATCAAATTCTTTTCTACTTTTGGGTTGCCGAGAGTCATCCAGACTGACCAAGGGACTAATTTTACTTCAAAGTTGTTTGCACAAGTGTTGAAAGAATTGGGGATCAGTCATGCATTTTCCAGCGCATATCACCCAGAAAGTCAAGGTGTTGTGGAACGTTTCCACCAGACTCTTAAGTCATTGCTGCGTGCATATTGTTTAGAGTCTGGGAAAGAGTGGGTTGACGGTTTACCGCTGCTGATGTTTGCCATCAGAGAAGCAAAACAGGAATCCGTAGGTTTCAGTCCAGCAGAGTTGGTGTTCGGCCATTCCGTGAGGGGCCCTCTTAAACTACTGCAAGAACAACTACTGTCTGTAAACCCAAGTCCGGTGTCTGTGTTGGATTATGTAAGCTGTTTCCGTGAGAGGCTACACAAAGTTCGTAGTTTGGCTAAAAGTCACCTGTTAACTGCTCAGACCAAGATGAAGTCCCGTTTTTATCTTAAGAGCCAAAATCGCAGCTTTCAGCCCGGGGACTCTGTGTTGGTGTTACTTCCCATTCAAACCTCACCTTTGCAGGCTAGATTTGCTGGTCCGTACTCAATTAAGAAAAAACTCAGTGAAACTGACTATGTTGTTAATACCCCTGATCGTAGGAAAAAGACTAGGGTATGCCACATAAACATGCTCAAAGCATATGTTGCACCAAATAAGGTTGTCATTTCCAATAATCCCAGTGTTACCCCTGTTGTCACTGCTACTGTTTACTCTCCTAAACAGGATGGCTTAGGTGTGAATAATGCCAACATATCCTGTGAACGTCTCAGGAACTCTGTTATCCTAAATGGTCTAGAGACTTATCTTGCTCATCTCTCTACAGGTCAACGTGAGGATATGGTATGTCTAATCAGTAGATTCCCCTTGTTGTTTTCTGATGTTCCCAGCCAAACGACTGTCATTTGTCATGACATTGATGTTGGAAACTCCCCACCTGTCAAACAGCATCCTTATAGAGTTAACCAACAAAAGCGTGGGGTAATGAAAGAGGAAGTGAGGTACTTATTACAACATGGTTTTGCTCAGCCTAGTCAAAGCCCCTGGAGCTCACCCTGTCTGCTTGTACCAAAATCTGATGCTACATTTAGATTCTGTACAGACTATCGCAGAGTTAATAGTCTTACCAAACCAGACTCTTTCCCATTGCCGCGGTTAGAGGACTGTATAGACAGAGTTGGTGCAGCCCGTTTTATTACTAAACTGGACTTGTTAAAAGGCTATTGGCAAGTGCCATTGACAGATCGGGCCTCTGAAATATCTGCTTTTGTTACTCCCGATAACTTCCTGCAATATTCTGTAATGGCTTTTGGGATGCGAAATGCACCAGCCACCTTTCAGCGTTTGATGCACAGAGTGCTATCTGGAGTAGAACACTGCGAAGCTTACCTAGATGATGTGGTAGTCTTTTCAGATACATGGGAAAACCATCTAGGCACACTCACAGAAGTCTTTAGCCGCCTGGCTAAAGCTTCGTTGACTTTAAACCTAGCAAAATGTGACTTTGCAAAAGCTGTCGTAATCTACTTGGGTAAGAAAGTTGGTCATGGTCAAATTCGCCCCGTGGAAGCTAAAGTCTCAGCCATTCTAGAATTTCCAGTTCCCTTAAATAAAAGAGAGTTGCGACGGTTTTTGGGAATGGTGGGGTACTACAGAGGATTTTGTGAGAATTTTGCCACTGTAGTCTCTCCATTAACTAACCTCCTGAGTCCTTCTAAGAAGTTTACATGGAGTGCAGAGTGTGCTGATGCTTTTGCCGCTGCAAAGGACATTATGTGTAATGCCCCTGTGCTTCTTGCCCCGAACTTCACCCTGCCTTTTAAATTGCAGATAGATGCCAGTGCAACTGGAGTAGGGGCGGTTCTACTGCAGGAAGATGCCTCTAGAGTAGACCATCCGGTATGTTATTTCTCCAGGAAACTGTCCAGCTGCCAGCAGAATTATAGTACCATAGAGAAAGAAACTTTGGCCCTTCTCTTGGCGCTGCAACATTTTGAAGTTTATGTTGGAGGTAGCTGTACCCCAGTGTTAGTTTATACAGACCACAATCCCCTAACCTTCTTATCGCGAATGTGTAACTCTAATCAACGCTTAATGCGCTGGTCCCTCATTGTGCAAGAGTACAACTTGGAAATCCATCATAAGAAGGGTGTTGAAAACGTCATAGCTGATGCGTTATCCAGAACCAACTGTACGGACAGTTAATCCGTGAATATTTGAAGCCTTGGTACGTGAGTACATTTGTTGAATTATTACAAATTACGGTGGTAATGTGTAATTTATGGGTGGGGGTGTTACGTCCCAGGACGTATGTCATTGACCGATTCTGAGTGTGTGTGTGTGACTTGATGCCCACTGCCTGCTGGGAAGTGTAGTTTTCCTCTGTTTCTCCCTGTCCTCTTCCAGGAGCCTAATTGATGCCACCTGTTCCTTGTTAAAGAACGGAGAGGAACAGGCATTTACATCGAGGAAGCTGGCTGTTCCCCGGAGAGAGTGTGGCCTGTTGCACTTCCAGAACATTTGGTGTTAGCCGTGAAAGCTCCTAATAAGACAAAACCTGTTGTATCTGCTGTTGTGACAGTGTGAAACCCAGTTGTCCTATTATTATTATTATTATTATTATTGTTGTTGTTTTCAGACGCAGTAGGGAGGTGGGTGCCCTTTTGTTTTTCACTAACCGCTGTTTTTCCCTGTTTTTGATTAGCTAGGTAGTAAGGTAAGAGATTTGTTGTTTATTTGATGTTTTGTTTGATAGGTTATTTAGACTCCCTTACTCTAGTTAGCTTGCTCCTTTTGTTTGTTGTTTTGGCTTTAACCCACTCCCGAAGCTGGAAGCGTCTTATTTTTCTTTGACTTGATTTGAGTTCTCTATTGTTTTCCCCGACCTCCTTGAGTGTAAAGGAGACTTTATTTTGAATAAAAACCTTAAAAAAGGGACTACGTTGTGTTTGTGAGTTCTGGGAGTGCGGACAGAACCTACTCTCTCTCATCGTTGACTTTGACCGGGTGTAGTTTTTTTTTATAATTATTCTTATTAATTTCTTATTTATATATATTACACTCCCGCTTCTCCTTGACAAAAAGGGGGCCGTAATAATGCAAAGAACTGTTATGTTCAAGTTCTGACTGAAACAGAAATTAACTTTGATAGTGATTCTGAGGAATACCATACCAGTAGTGACTCTGAGCACGATTAAACAGTATTTTCATGGCCAGAGTCCTTTTTTTTCTGTTGTGTGCTGGGGAGGCAGCATTAAGAAGAGGGCTGTTGGGACAGGCTGGTAAGGAAAGCTGGCTCTGTGTTTGGCATGGAGCTTGAGTTAATCATTTAACAAATTGAGGATAATTTGCAGAAGCAGTCTTCTGCATGCTCAACATTGAGGAGGTTCTTTGTACCCAGGGCTAACCAGCAACTCAATGTCTCACAAAAGGGTAGGGGAGAAATGGACTTTTCAGCATGAGTCTCTCCCTGCCCCAACCATCACATCACTTTGTCTATCGTCTAGTATCCACTCTCCATTGGCTTGTATAAACTTTTTTCTTTTGAATTTAATATATGTGTCTGTTCTACTTATCTTATCTGCTTTGTATTGGTTTTGTTAAGCAATACTATTATGCTCTCTTGTTTTTTCCATAGTCATATTTAATAACATGCACAGCTTTGCACTAGGGCTGTGCGATATTGAAGAAAAGTTGGATAATTCATTAAATAATGCGATATGCGATACGATAATGCTTAAAGTGTGTAAAATAAACTTAAATTATCTTTAAAATATATTTAAAATGATATATCCTACATGTGTTTCACATTCTTTTTATGACAAGAAAACATCCTTATAACTTGTGAAAGTCAACATCAGTGTTTTACTGTAGCATAGGAAGTGTTATTTATACATCAGTGTAAACCACAGGATTTCAGCTTATCCTACATTATTTAATTCAAAATATTGAATCATAAAATGTAAAAATAAAATGTTGCTTAGTTTTCACTGTATGAATTAAATATATCCTGATACTTATCAAAGCTACAAAACTTTTTATTTTGTTCATGACCCCAGTTATTGCAAGCGCGTTATGCATATCGCGATATACAGTATACATTTGCAATATTTCAATAATTTCGATATATTGTCCAGCCCTACTTTGCACTGATTAAATCCCAGCACTGTTAACTTTTGCACTACCACCACTGCAAATCACTACATAGCTGCCCATAATGTATCACAGGGTCAGTCCCTACCAGGCCTTTGTAATCACTTGACATGCTCTTCAATTTTTGTATTTGTCTGAGCTATGTGTGTTGTTTTTGTGGTTGTACAAGCTAATAAATGCCTAAAATTTATCGTGTCATTCATTATTTTAATAATATTATTTTGGTCTTATTACCGTTGAAACATTACAGTATGCTGTAAGACAGAACACTATGATATGGGCCGAGCGGGGCACATGCGAAGCCCATATCCCCACTTATAACGCCAGTATCGCTTCAATGTACACATTTAATCAGTGGTTTTGTCACCAGAAACAACACGTTGTTCCGTTTTGAACTTTTTGAGTGTAGTTGAAGCCCATTCACTGCAGACAGCGTCTTTAGTCGAAGTTGTAGTTTTAAAATATATTGGTATATTTCTCATAATTAGAAGTTGGCAGTGTAGAATTTTGGATACACCATGGGGTTTTTTGGGGATGGGGAACACACTGGTGCCATCAGATTTCAAAAATCAAATTGTTAAATAGGTCAAAATAGCTTATTACCATATTTGACAGTGTTTACAATGGGTCAACTTTGGAGACCATATCTACATGACAGCTAAGGTCCAGAGCTTTCTATAACAGCTGGTGTAGCACCTTCTGTGACTAAATGACAAGCCTTCAAACATGTACTGGGTTCAAGGTTCAGAGGTCAATATTTCAAAGCAGGAGTAATGTATCCTCTTCGGACTGACATACATACTGTCGTGGTTGAGAACTTTCCAACAATGTGTTTGCTATAGTCCTACGACAACATTTTCATTTTTACATATCATGGAGACCACTTTGCAGCAATGGCCTCCTTTATTGTCCCAAGAGGGATATTTGCCTCAAGTTCAAATCCTTTCACACATAACACTTGACATATTTGTTTTATCATACAGCAGACATATACTTACAATAAAAAAACAACATACATAAAGTGATATGTAGCCAGACTGAAGCACATCACAGCCACAATGTATTGCTCATCTTTCACAAACAATGACAAGAGCAACCTACACACAACCCTATATGCATCATATCATGAAGCTATTGCACAACATCTGCAGCCTCAAGCAACATTATTTAAAGTTTTAATTGAGGTAGGTTCAAATTATGCCTATAGTTTAGAAATATACTTCGTTTACATTGGGGTACCCTATATCTTCTGCCAGAGGATAAGAGCTCATACTTGGCATGAAGAATAAAGATAGAGTTAGGGTTAGGGTTAGGATAAGTGGGAACTGATTGTATTTCATGAATAATGCAACACTTTCCTGACAAATCAGACCTGAGGCCTTGATCATGAAGACATTGGCTGGATTAAACAGCACAACAGGCCGCATGTCGCCCACCTTGCACGGCCACGCCTTGGATTTCCCACCACTGTCATAGGCCTTAGTAAACCGCCCACCTGAGTCAAGTCATTCCAGGGTGACCAGATCGATGTCCTCAGTATCCTGGCACATTCCCTATTGTCAGGGAAAACTACCTCTGTCCCTGGTTTTATGAGAAGAAAACATAGACCTTTAAAGTATATTGATGGCCAAGCTGGAAATGTTGCTGGCTTTACCAATTCCTCAGGCTCATGTCTCCGGTTTTGATCTCTGAAGTCTGATCACCTTATGTCATGCACATGTTGATTTGTGAAATTTGACACCAATCTGTCTTTGTATGAGGCAAACAATTGCTTTTCTGAGTGGCGCTTCAGACGCTGTGTGATTTTAATTCACTTTCATATGTTTCATCATATAGTTCTTTCAGAATCATGAGCTTTATTTGCCAAGTGTGCGCAAACACACAATGTATTTGTTGTGGGTTTTTTTACAGGAGCTCTTGGTACATACATACATACATATATGACATGAGAACAGGCATTTCAATGAGACTAAGGAAAAAACATGAATAAAAAAACAATAATAATGATATTGGGTATACATCTGAACAGAGACTTATGTACAGATTTGTTCATTGTGTACTGTGGTGCAGCTGTATAAATGAAATTTCTATATGTATTTACAAAAAAACAAAGCAAACAACAACAAAAAACTCTGATCACTGCTTCTCTCGGATACTGAGAATGAATTATTAACAGGTGTTAATTGCTGCGTTAGCTGTTTAAGCTAGAGATGGCATGGGGGAAAAAACCCCCATGTGCTTAGATGTTCTAGTGCGCATCTGAAGCATCGGCCTGACGGCAGAAGTGCAAACAGTTTGTGGCCGGGGTGAGAAGGGTCTGTGATGATGTTATCTGCCCGTTTCTTCACTCCTGACCTGAAAAATCATTACATGTACCATTGTTGAAAATGTATAAATGTGCCTCTTCTCTTCATTGGGAATGTTTGAAAATGTCTTAAGAACTCTCATAAGTGTTCTGAACAGACAACCATAACAACAAAAATAAACAGTGTTGTGTGCTAAGCGGTCATAGGTCAAAAAGGATGCAGCCTTTCAGTAATACATCCTGACGCAGAAGGCATCTGTCACCAGGGATAGGAGCCTATTTACTTTGCTTCAAAATTACCACAAACAAATACTGACTAAAATGTTCATGATCAGTTGGTATGATGCCAATGTAGTACTTGTTCTGGTTGCTTGGCTTTTGGCTTGCTTAGTTGGGGGCATTTCATATTCAACAATATTATTGATCTGCCTTAAGGTGGACGAGGATGCAATTTTCTTCTACAAACAAACTTTGTTGTATTATTTTCATGTTATCACTGTGAAGCTGCTTTGTATAATTGTATAATCTGGCCTATGGTCTAAGTGGTGTCCACAGAATAATATAGGTTTCATAGACAATTGGAAAAGTTTTTGGGGCAGACCTGACCTGTTGAAAAGAGATGGTATTCATCCCTCCTGGGGTGGTGCCGCTCTTCTCTCTAGTAATATGGCACATAGTCTTAGAGCTCAACCTTGACTAACTGGGGCCCAGGTCAGGAAGCAGACAGACTGGCTAAACCGACCATCTGCTAGCTGTCTCACGTCACAGAATTCAGATAAATCCCAACACATAGAGACTCGTTCACCTAGATATCATCAGATAGAGACTGTGTCTGTACCCCGAACTAATAAATACAGAAAACTTCCAAACCCATTTACGGGTGATAATTTAATTGATGTTCAACAAGTAGTAAACAGAGATTATAAAGATTTGATCCCTTTCTTCAAAAGCACTTATTGTAAATGATATTATCACAGAAAATAACCTAGATGTGCTGTGTTTGACAGAAACCCGGCTAAAACCAGACAATTACATTACTTTAAATGAGTCTAGCCCTCAAGGTTACTATTATCGACACAAACCTCGTCAGAAAGGTAAAGGGGGAGGTGTTGCTGTAATCTATAGTAATATCTTCAGTATTACTCAAAAGTCTTTCAAATATATCTCTTTTGAAGTGATGGTGCTCTATGTAAGTTTATATAATGTTAGTGACAACTCTCATTTGAAATTTGTGTTGGCTACTGTATACAGGCCACCAGGGTACCATACAGATTTTATCAAAGAATTTGCTGATTTTCTATCGGAGTTAGTACTGGCTGTGGATAAAGTCCTTATTGTTGGTGATTTTAATATACATGTAGATAATGAAAAAGACGCTTTGGGATTGGCATTAACAGATATTCTAAGCTCTATTGGAGTTAGACAACACGTGTCAGGACCAACTCATTGTCGTAATCATACTCTAGATCTAATATTGTCACATGGAATCAATATTGATGCCGTTGAAATTCTGCAGCAGAGCGATGACGTCTCAGATCATTATCTAGTCTCATGCGTGCTACATTTATCCAAGGCTGGAAAACCACCTGTCTGCCATAAATATGTTAGAACCATCACTTCTACCTCTAAAAATTGCTTTATAAATAATCTTCCTGATCAGTTTCATCAACTTAGCAAACCAGACAGCTTAGAAGAACTCGATGTTGCAACAGAAACTATTGACGCTCTCTTTTCGAACACTCTAGACTCTGTCGCTCCTCTGCGTTTAAAAAAGATTAAGGATATTAGTCCAACGCCATGGTATAACGAGCACACTCGGGCCCTTAAGAGAGCAGCCAGAAAACTGGAGCGCAGCTGGAAGAATTCAAAACTAGAAGTTTTTCGGATTGCATGGAGAGAGAAAATGATGGAGTACAGAAAGGCTGTAAAAACCGCTAGATCTGCTTATTTTTCAAATCTTTTAGAAGAAAATAAACACAACCCTAAGTATTTATTTAATACAGTGGCTAAATTAACAAGAAATACAGCCTCGGCTTCCGGTCCGCGTCCCACCGAGAATGGCAGCATAATTTACTTGATCTGGCAATTTGCACTGTTTCCTAGCCCCAAATCAAGATAATCATTATGCTTAAGTGCTGAAAGAGGTATGGAAGGGGCAAACATGGAGAAAAAGGGAAGACAAAGAAAAAACACTACGAAAGATGACGAAATTAACCAAAATGCGTCTGAACAAGTTAGCGCGAGCGGCGACGGAGCACATGGAGGAGAGAAAATTAGCCTGGAGAAGATTCTCAATGAGATCAAGGACTTTCGCAACGATAGTCACAAACAACTTCAGGATATAAAAGAAGAATTGAACAAATCTAACAAAAGAATCGAGGAGGCTGAAAGTAGAATAGGCGACGCGGAGACCCGAATTCAAAACACCGAAGAAGTGCTTGAGGAAATGTTGCGGCTAACCGAACAATTGGAAACCAGGCTAAACGACCAAGAGGGCCGAGCCAGACGGTCAAACATCAGAATTTACGGCGTACCGGAAAGATCTGAAGAAAAATTCTCGGATATGATTACTTTTCTGGAGGATTTCCTCAAAATATCCCTAGACCTAAACTCGGTGGACCTCCAAATTGAAAGGGCCCACAGAGCGCTAGCACCGAAGCCACAAACCTCAGCCAAACCACGATCAATAATTGCTAAGTTTTTGAACTACCGGACAAAGGAGCTGGTAATCAAAACGGCTTGGGAGAAGAAAGTCATTGAGTGGAAAGGCAATAGGGTCTTTTTTGACCATGACTACGCTCCTGATGTGCTCTGGAAGCGGAGGAAGTATCAAGAAGCTAAAAGGGTGCTGAAAGAACATGAAATTAAGTTCCAGTCACGATTCCCAGCAAAACTTAAAGTGTTCTACGCCGAAGGTACTGTTGTTTACAACTCCGCGGAAGAGGCAGTGTCCGAGATGGAAAAAAGAGGACTCCCGATGACGGCAATCGACTCACCCCAGTCTCTGATTGAGCGAGTTCAGCGGCTGACCTGGAGAAAAACCAACAAAGCTCGCGGAGCTCATGCCCATAAGCATCCGTCCTACAAAGACAAACTTATGACTTTCAGACGTTCACAAACAGGCGACTAGTGAGGGTAAGGATGGGAGCCCAAAGTAAAGCAAAAATGAATGCAAGTAACATTACATGATGTTCCCCTTTAAGTACTGACATTTTAACATCCTTTACTTTCTCTCACTTGCTATTGTTGTTTTTTCCCCATATACTTCTGAGTTCAACTTCCCGACTTCAAGAAAAACGTTTTTACTGCAAATTGTGCCAGTATATGAGCAATTTCAAAGACTTTAGGACTTCAAGTGCATGGGCCCTCAGCACAATGCAACTACATGAGGCTAAACCCGTGGGGCATTCTTGTCATCAGTGCCCACTTAAGGGTCGATATAGTACGACCCCTTACCTGGAAGTCTTTGCTTTAATTTTACTCTATTTTTCTATTTTTTTTTCACTTGAAAGTTCTGGTTGTTCATTGCTACATGTTGAGTTCTTGTTCACTACTAGCCCAGAGGGGGGTGTTATTCGTCTAAGGAGATTGAGTCAAAAATACATACAAATAGTAATTTGGGAAATTAAAATAATATGAGTAACTATATAAAAGTAGCGTCATTTAATGTAAATGGTTTACTCAGTCCTGTAAAGAGAAATAAGGTCTTGACCAAACTCAAAAAAGAGAAAATTGAGATAGCAATGCTACAAGAGACACATCTCAATGAAACAGAACATAGTAAATTAAACCGGATGGGATTTAAACTTGTCTTCTCTGCATCATTCGGATCCGGACATAGGAGAGGAGTTGCGGTCTTAATCTCTAATAAAATAGCTTTTGAGCCCTTATCTGAAATAAAAGACAGAGAGGGCAGATACATAATGATAAGAGGTAGTGTCGAGGGGACCCTGATAACTATTCTCAATGTCTATACCCCTCCCAACAGTAAATGCTCCTTTTTTAAGACCTTGATAAACTTAATAGCATCTGAAACACAGGGGATCTTCATAGGTGGTGGCGATTTAAATGTTTTATTGAACCCTAAATTAGATTCTTCTAATGCTTCTGTCCAAACAGCGAGTTCAGTGAGTAAACAATTAAACATAATGTTGAAAGAAATAGGACTGATTGACGTTTGGAGAGATTTCTATCCAGGCCAGAGAGATTATACATTCTTCTCATATCCACATACATCTTATTCAAGAATCGACTACTTCTTTGCGTTTGGAAGAGACAAATTTAGAATCAAGGATTGCGATATAGGTTTAATTGATATTTCTGACCATGCATTAATATCTCTTTCACTAAATTTAGAGAACAAACCAAAAAACACTCTCTGGAGAATGAACTCTGGAATTTTGAATAACCAAGAGATCAAGCAACAACTGATAACAGATATAGATCAGTTTATAGAACAGAATGATAATGGCCTAGTATCCCCATCCATTCTATGGGATGCAGGTAAAGCGGTTCTCAGAGGTAAAATTATTGCCATTACTTCTAAATTAAAGAAAGTAAGGTTACAGAAACTAAATAAACTTAAAAATAATTTAAATCAATTAGAAATTAAAAATAAGAATCATCCTAACAAAAATATGGCTAAGGAAATTAAGAAAATTAAAACCGAATTAGATAATCTATATACACAGGAGGTAGAAAAAAAAATGATGTTCCTAAAGCAGAAATACTATGAATCTGGGGGGAAGGCAATGAAATTATTGGCCAGAAGGTTATGCAAACAGCAGGCAGATTCAACTATTCAGAAGATACAAGACCCTATATCAAAACAGATACTACATAAGTCAGAAGATATCCAGAGAGTGTTCGAAGGCTACTATAAGAAACTTTACACACAAACTCAGGCAGTAGACCCTAAAGAAATCGATGATTTTCTCACACCCCTAAATCTTCCTTTGGTTAGTGATACTCTGAATGCTAAATTATCGGCTGATATAACAGAGGAGGAGATAAATAAAGCAATATCCAGACTTAAAACAAACAAATCTCCAGGCCCAGATGGATATTCATCTGAATTCTACAAGATTTTTAAGCAACAAATTATTCCAATCTTATTGCCAGCTTTTAATTTTGTCCTACAAGGAGGCGAATTGCCGCCCTCGTGGCACGAAGCGGTCATTTCTGTGATTCCAAAAGAGGGGAAAAATAAACAAGATTGTTCAGCCTATAGGCCAATCTCGGTATTGAATGTGGATTATAAGATATTTATGTCAATTTTAGCGAAGAGGCTTGAAATTATAATGCCGGATCTTATCAACCTTGATCAAACTGGTTTTATCCGTGGCAGGCAAACGCAAGACAATATTAGACGAACTATCCATATAATTAACCATATTCGGGATTGTAATTTACAGGCTGTTCTTTTAAGCCTTGATGCCGAAAAGGCTTTTGATTCTGTTAACTGGCTTTTTCTTAAAAACGTCCTTTTAAAATTTAATTTTCACGCAAAGTTTATCCAAGTAATCCAAAACATATATTCTTGCCCCTCTGCAAGAGTTAAAATAAACGGTGATCTGTCAGGGAGCTTCCTGTTGGGAAGAGGTACTAGGCAAGGATGCCCTCTCTCCCCTCTCCTCTTTGCACTATTTATAGAACCCCTGGGACAATGTATTAGACAAAATTTAAAAATTAAAGGTATTGATTTCAAAGATGACGAGCACAAAGCAGCCCTATTTGCAGATGACATACTTGTATACTTACGAAATCCAACTGAGTCATTGGTAGAGCTGATGGAAATGTTAAAACTCTTTGGATCCATCTCGGGATTTAAATTGAATATTTTAAAAACACAAGTATTGTCTTTTGATTATAACCCTCCCGAAGAAATTAAAAAAGGCTATTGTTTAAAATGGAATCTTAATTCCATTAAATACTTAGGAATATATATCCCCAAAGATATAAATGACTTAGAAAGGTTTAATTATGATCCCATTAATAAAAAAATCAAACTGGACATTGCAAGGTGGAATTTATTACCCTTTTTTAATATGAGATCCAGAATTGATTCAATCAAACAGAACATTCTTCCAAGATTACTTTATCTGTTCCAGTCGCTACCCATTGCCTTGTCCAAAAAACAATTTGTAGAATGGGACAAATTGATTTCCAGATTCATATGGCAGGGCAAGAGGCCAAGGGTGAGATTTAAAACCCTGCAGTTGAGAAAAGAAAATGGAGGAGTGGCCCTTCCATGTCTTAAAAAATATTTCATTGCGGCACAACTGAGACCAATAATTTGTTGGTGCAACCCAGAATACCAAGCAAGATGGAAAGAAATTGAGACTAGTTGTTTTGGGGAGATTCCCCTACAAGCGACAATTGCAGATGAGTATTTACACAAAAATAAAAAAGAAAATCAATGTATTAGTACAACTCTAAAAATTTGGCAGGATGTTATCAAGGAATATAAAATAAAGGATCCCGTGAAAGTACTGAAATGGAGTGCCTACGATTCGGACTTTATACCAAATAGGTTAGATTTGCGTTTCAAAGTATGGGCTAAGAAAGGGATTGGGGCCTATGTTTCAATAATGGAAAAAGGTCAGCTACTGGACTTTCAATCGCTGAAAGAAAGATTCGATCTAGAATCTAAGGACTTCTTTAGATACCTTCAACTGCGACACCACTTCATCCAGAAGATTAAGAAAGTGTCAGATGAAGATCCAAATAAGATAGCTCTTGTTAAAATAATCACCTCGGCGTACAATGCTTTACCAATGGAGAAGATTATCACTAAATTATATAAAGCATTGACAGACTTGCAAGGAGACTCGTCCACATATATTAAGGAGAGGTGGGAGAAGGAAAGCAGTTTGACTATAACAACTGAGGATTGGGAAAAAATATGTAAATTACAATGGGCGACTTCCCGCTCAGTATACTGGAGAGAATTTTGTTGGAGAAATATTACCCGCTTTTTTATTACTCCCAAGCAGAAAAATAATTTTTCAGGTAGCGCTAATTGTTGGAGACAGTGTGGCTCCCAGGATGCTAACCATTTTCACATATTTTGGGACTGCCCTAACATCAGAAGTTTTTGGAAAGAAATACACAGTATTCTAGAAAAGATTTTAGGCACTTCAATTGTTTTTAGCTTCGAGGTTCTTTATTTGGGTCTTGTACCGATGACATCCTGGGTAAAGAGGAATAAATACATGTTTAGAATAATTCTTGCATCAAGCAAAAAAGCCATCACTAGATTTTAGTATAAAGCTAACCCTCCACAAATACAGGATTGGATTGATGTTCTTAAAAGTATTTACATTATGGAGAGAATAACATTCCATGTGAATCTCCAGAGGGCTTTGTTTGCAGATTACTGGTCCAAATGGATCGAGTATATAACCCCTATTGAACCTAACACCTTTTTGTTTTAGAATGTTTGTTTCTCTTTTTGTCTTTTCTCATTGTATGATTTGTCTATCTCCCCCCTCTCTTGTAAATAGTTTCTGGTGTGTCAAAACTAAGGATATTTCAAAGAGATACATTTAAGTATATTATATCATGAAGAGTTTAGCACTGCAGAGTTTTGCCATCCCTGAGTAACACATATTTTTATGTAATAAGTGTAAAGCTGCTAAATTGATGTAAGTGAACTGTTGTGAATTGTATCCCTTTTCAATAAAAAACTAAATTTAAAAAAAAAAAAGAAATACAGCCTCAACTTCTGATGTTTCCAAACAGCACAGCAGTAATGACTTTATGAACTTCTTTACCTGCAAGATTGACAACATTAGAGAGAAAATTATAGCCATGCAACTGTCTACAACAGTATCACATCAGACAGTGGGTTGTTGTATCCCTGAGGAAAAATTCCATTCATTCGCTGCTATAGGAAAGGAAGAATTGTCTAAAATCTACAACATGTATGTTAGACCCTATACCGACTAAGCTATTGAAAGAGATGCTTCCAGAGGTCATAGATCCTCTTCTTAAGATCATTAATTCATCTTTATCACTAGGTTACGTACCAAAAAAATTTAAGCAGGCTATTATCAAACCTCTTATTAAAAAACCACAACTTGATCCTGGTGAATTAGTCAATTACAGACCGATTTCCAATCTACCTTTTCTGTCAAAAATACTAGAAAAGGCAGTATCATCTCAGCTTAGTTCCTACTTGGAAAGAAATGGTATTTGTGAGGATTTCCAGTCAGGATTTAGACCGTACCATAGTACTGAGACTGCTCTCATTAGAGTTACAAATGATTTGCTCTTATCATTAGATCATGGTTGTATCTCTCTATTAGTGTTACTAGACCTCAGTGCTGCTGAGACCACAATATTCTTTTGAATAGACTAGAAAATTATGCTGGAATTAGTGGAATTGCATTGGCATGGTTCAAATCATACTTATCTGACTGTTATCAGTTTGTAGTAGTAAACGAAGAGATGTCATTTCGATCACAAGTTAAATATGGAGTACCACAAGGCTCAGTTCTCGGACCGTTGCTTTTCACTCTGTACATGCTACCCTTGGGAGATGTCATTAGGAAGCATGGCATTAGCTTTCACTGTTACGCTGATGATACTCAGCTCTATATTTCCTCGCACCCTGACGAAACCTACCAATTCTCAAAATTAACAGAATGCGTAGCTGATATAAAAAATTGGATGACTAGTAATTTCCTACTACTAAATTCAGAAAAAACAGAGATTCTAATTATTGGACCAAAAACTTCAGCACATAAAAACCTAGAATACTGTCTAACACTTGATGGCTGCTCTGTTAAGTCGTCTTCGTCAGTTAGGAACCTGGGTGTGCCAATATACCAATACCAATCTTTCATTTGAAAGCCACATTTCTAGCATATGTAAAACCGCATTCTTCCATCTTAAAAATATATCTAAATTGCGACATGTGCTCTCAATGACAAATGCGGAACAGCTAGTTCATGCGTTTATGACCTCGAGACTAGATTACTGTAACGCTGTATTGGGTGGTTGCCCTGCTCGCGTGATGAACAAATTACAGCTGGTCCAAAACGTAGCAGCTAGAGTCCTTACTAGAACCAGGAAATATGAACATATTAGCCCGGTTCTGTCAAAACTGCACTGGCTCCCTATTAAACATCGTATAGATTTTAAAATCTTGCTAATTACTTACAAAGCACTAAATGGCTTAGCTCCCCAGTACCTGAGTAAGCTCTTAATGCATTATAGTCCTTCGCGTCTATTACGATCTCAGAATTCTGGCCAGTTGTTAATACCTAGAATATCAAAATCAACTGCAGGCGGTAGATCCTTTTCCTATTTGGCACCTAAACTCTGGAACGATCTTCCTAGCATTGTTCGGGAAGCAGACACACTCTGTCAGTTTAAATCTAGACTAAAAACGCATCTATTTAACCTGGCATACACATGACGCACTATAAACTTTTGTCTTCATATCCGTTAAAGGATTGTTAGGCTACATAGATCAGGTCAGCCGGAACCGGGAACACTTCCTATAACACCAGATGTACTCGGTACGTCAGAAGAAGAATGGCGTCTACGCTAATTTTTTGTCTCTCTGCTTATCCCGAGGTTTACCAATTAACGTGATTGGCTGGATCTGGGCTGTGTCCGGGTCGGACGGGGAACCTGTGCCTGTGTGCGGCAGCAATGTGGCCCTGCGGTGTCGGCGGAGACTGTGTTAACTAGCTCATTCTTTGTTAAGACCTTACCGACTCATCAGCCAGTGGCACATATCCCAACAAACCGTCCCATACCGGCGTGATCAAAAAGATCTTAAACTAGATTAAATATTTTGACTGTTGCGATTCCAAATCGGTTTAATGACCTGTAACTCTGCCTGAGTATCGGACAAGTGTTCACTGTTGGCCAGAAGAGAACTGGCCCCCCGACTAAGCCTGGTTTCCCCCGAGGTTTTTTTCTCCATTTGTTGGAGTTTTGGTTCCTTGTCGCTGTTGCCTTTGGCTTGCTTAAGTTGGGGACGCATTCACATGAGGGGAACATCCTCAAAACTTATAGCCGCCTACCTCGCACTCTCTCCGGCTTGAGCAGAAAAACACACCGCATGGTTGAAACGGAGTAATTTTGACACTTGGTCGTTTTTCTGAGCGTGCACCATTTTTCAGAAAAACGACTAAGTGTATCAGCATTATTCATTCTGCTGTGCATGGTTAACATATGTGCTATTTTGAAGAGATAATGCAAAATTGCATTGATGCACTTTATTTCGTTGTGCAATGAAGAGAAAACACATGTGCTGTTGCATTCCACAGAGCAAAATATAAGATATGAACTTTTTGCTTTGCATAGCATATAAAAAATAACTCATTCCATTTCAAACTTACAACTTTCCTCTGTGACTTAGTTTGATGTTACTTTTGCCATAAAGCAGTCAATTGACTGCATGGTTCATTAAGAGGGCATTCACATGAGGGGAACATCCTCAAAACTTATAGCCGCCTACCTCGCACTCTCTCCGGCTTGAGCAGAAAAACACACCGCATGTTTGAAACGGAGTCATTTTGACACTTAGTCGTTTTTCTGAGCGTGCACCATTTTTGAGAAAAACGACTAAGTGTATCAGCATTATTCATTCTGTTCTGCATGGAGTTAACCTAAATGCTATTTTGAAGAGATAATGCAAAATTGCATTGATGCACTTTATTTCGTTGTGCAATGAAGAGAAATACATGTGCTGTTGCATTGCACAGAACGGAGTAATTTTGACACTTAGTCGTTTTTCTGAGCGTGCACCATTTTTCAGAAAAACGGCAAAGTGTACCAGCATTAATTAATTCTGCTGTGCATGGAAATAACATATGCTATTTTGAAGAGATATGGCAAAATTACATTGATGCACTTTATTTCGTTGTGCAATGAAGAGAAAACACATGTCGTGTTGCATTACACAGAACGGAGTAATTTTGACACTTAGTCGTTTTTCTGAGCGTGCACCATTTTTGAGAAAAACGACTAAGTGTATCAGCATTATTCATTCTGCTCTGCATGGAGTTAACCTAAATGCTATTTTGAAGAGATAATGCAAAATTGCATTGATGCACTTTATTTCGTTGTGCAATGAAGAGAAAACACATGTGCTGTTGCATTCCACAGAGCAAAATATAAGATATGAAATTTTTGCTTTGCATAGCATATAAAAAATAACTCATTCCATTTCAAACTTACAACTTTCCTCTGTGACTTAGTTTGATGTTACTTTTGCCATAAAGCAGTCAATTGACTGCATGGTTTATTAAGAGGGCATTCACATGAGGGGAACATCCTCAAAACTTTTAGCCGCCTACCTCGCACTCTCTCCGGCTTGAGCAGAGAAACACACCGCATGTTTGAAACGGAGTCATTTTGACACTTAGTCGTTTTTCTGAGCGTGCACCATTTTTCAGAAAAACGGCAAAGTGTACCAGCATTAATTAATTTTGCTGTGCATGGAAATAACATATATGCTATTTTGAAGAGATATGGCAAAATTACATTGATGCACTTTATTTCGTTGTGCAATAAAGAGAAAACACATGTCGTGTTGCATTGCACAGAACGGAGTAATTTTGACACTTAGTCGTTTTTCTGAGCGTGCACCATTTTTGAGAAAAACGACTAAGTGTATCAGCATTATTCATTCTGCTCTGCATGGAGTTAACCTAAATGCTATTTTGAAGAGATAATGCAAAATTGCATTGATGCACTTTATTTCCTTGTGCAATGAAGAGAAATACATGTGCTGTTGCATTGCACAGAACGGAGTAATTTTGACACTTAGTCGTTTTTCTGAGCGTGCACCATTTTTCAGAAAAACGGCAAAATGTACCAGCATTAATTAATTCTGCTGTGCATGGAAATAACATATATGCTATTTTGAAGAGATATGGCAAAATTACATTGATGCACTTTATTTCGTTGTGCAATGAAGAGAAAACACATGTCGTGTTGCATTACACAGAACGGAGTAATTTTGACACTTAGTCGTTTTTCTGAGCGTGCACCATTTTTGAGAAAAACGACTAAGTGTATCAGCATTATTCATTCTGCTCTGCATGGAGTTAACCTAAATGCTATTTTGAAGAGATAATGCAAAATTGCATTGATGCACTTTATTTCGCTGTGCAATGAAGAGAAAACACATGTGCTGTTGCATTGCACAGACCCGAGTAATTTTGACACTTAGTCGTTTTTTCTGAGAGTGCACCATTTCTGAGAAAAACGACTAAGTGTATCAGCATTATTCATTCTGCTGTGCATGGACTTAACATATATGCTATTTTGAAGAGATAATGCAAAATTGCATTGATGCACTTTATTTCGTTGTGCAATGAAGAGAAACACATGTGCTGTTGCATTGCACAGAACGGAGTAATTTTGACACTTAGTCGTTTTTCTGAGCGTGCACCATTTATGAGAAAAACGACTAAGTATATCAGCATTATTCATTCTGCTCTGCATGGAGTTAACCTAAAAGCTATTTTGAAGAGATAATGCAAAATTGCATTGATGCACTTTATTTCGTTGTGCAATGAAGAGAAACACATGTGCTGTTGCATTGCACAGAACGGAGTAATTTTGACACTTAGTCGTTTTTCTGAGCGTGCACCATTTATGAGAAAAACGACTAAGTATATCAGCATTATTCATTCTGCTCTGCATGGAGTTAACCTAAAAGCTATTTTGAAGAGATAATGCAAAATTGCATTGATGCACTTTATTTCGTTGTGCAATGTGGAGAAAACACATGTGCTGTTGCTTTGCACTGAGCAAAATCTAAGATATGAACTTGTTGCTTTGTATAGCATATAACAAATAACTCATTCCATTTAAAACTTACAACTTTCCTCTGTGACTTGGTTTGATGTTACTTCTCCCATAAAGCAGTCAATTGACTGCATGGTTCATTTGGACCGCATTCACATGAGGGGAACATCCTCATAAACTTCATGCCGCCTACCTCGCACTCTCTCCGGCTTGAGCAGAGAAACACACCGCATGGTTGAAACGGAGTCATTTTGACACTTAGTCGTTTTTCTGAGTGTGCACCATTTTTCAGAAAAACGGCAAAGTGTACCAACATTAATTCATTCTGCTGTGCATGGAGTTAACATATATGCTATTTTGAAGAGATAATGCAAAATTGCATTGATGCACTTCATTTCGTTGTGCAATGAAGAGAAAACACATGTGCTGTTGCATTGCACAGAACGGAGTAATTTTGACAGTCGTTTTTCTGAGCGTGCACCATTTTTGAGAAAATCGACTAAGTTTATCAGCATTAGATCATTCTGTTGTGCATGGCGTTAACATATATGGTATTTTGAAGAGATAATGCAAAATTGCATTGATGCACTTTATTTCGTTGTGCAATGTATAGAAAAACACATTTGCTGTTGCATTGCACAGAACGGAGTAATTTGACACTTGGTCGTTTTTCTGAGCGTGCACCATTTTTCAGAAAAACGACTAAGTGTATCAGCATTATTCATTCTGCTGTGCATGGTTAACATATGTGCTATTTTGAAGAGATATGGCAAAATTACATTGATGCACTTTATTTCGTTGTGCAATGAAGAGAAAACACATGTCGTGTTGCATTACAAAGAACGGAGTAATTTTGACACTTAGTCGTTTTTCTGAGCGTGCACCATTTTTGAGAAAAACGACTAAGTGTATCAGCATTATTCATTCTGCTCTGCATGGAGTTAACCTAAATGCTATTTTGAAGAGATAATGCAAAATTGCATTGATGCACTTTATTTCGTTGTGCAATGAGAAGAAAACACATGTGCTGTTGCATTTTACAGAACGGAGTAATTGACACTTAGTCGTTTTTCTGAGCGTGCACCATTTTTGAGAAAAACGACTAAGTGTATCAGCATTATTCATTCTGCTCTGCATGGAGTTAACCTAAATGCTATTTTGAAGAGATAATGCAAAATTGCATTGAAGCACTTTATTTCGTTGTGCAATGAAGAGAAAACACATGTGCTGTTGCATTGCACAGAACGGAGTAATTTTGACACTTGGTCGTTTTTCTGAGCGTGCACCATTTTCAGAAAAACGACTAAGTGTATCAGCATTATTCATTCTGCTGTGCATGGTTAACCTATGTGCTATTTTGAAGAGATAATGCAAAATTGCATTGATGCACTTTATTTCGTTGTGCAATGAAGAGAAAACACATGTGCTGTTACATTGCACAGAGCAAAATATAAGATATGATCTTGTTGCTTTGTATAGCATATAACAAATAACTCATTCCATTTAAAACTTACAACTTTCCTCTTTGACTTGGTTTGATGTTACTTCTCCCATAAAGCAGTCAATTGACTGCATGGTTCATTTGGACCGCATTCACATGAGGGGAACATCCTCATAACTTCAAGCCGCCTACCTCGCACTCTCTCCGGCTTGAGCAGAAAAACACACCGCATGGTTGAAACGGAGTCATTTTGACACTTAGTCGTTTTTCTGAGCGTGCACCATTTTTCAGAAAAACGGCAAAGTGTACCAGCATTAATTAATTCTGCTGTGCATGGAAATAACATATATGCTATTTTGAAGAGATATGGCAAAATTACATCGATGCACTTTATTTCGTTGTGCAATGAAGAGAAAACACATGTCGTGTTGCATTGCACAGAACGGAGTAATTTTGACACTTAGTCGTTTATCTGAGCGTGCACCATTTTTGAGAAAAACGACTAGGGTATCAGCATTATTCATTCTGCTCTGCATGGAGTTAACCTAAATGCTATTTTGAAGAGATAATGCAAAATTGCATTGATGCACTTCATTTCGTTGTGCAATGAAGAGAAACACGTGTGCTATTGCATTGCACAGAACGGAGTAATTTTGACACAATCGATTTTCTGAGCGTGCACCATTTTTCAGAAAAACGGCAAAGTGTACCAGCATTAATTAATTCTGCTGTGCATGGAAATAACATATATGCTATTTTGAAGAGATATGGCAAAATTACATCGATGCACTTTATTTCGTTGTGCAATGAAGAGAAAACACATGTCGTGTTGCATTGCACAGAACGGAGTAATTTTGACACTTAGTCGTTTATCTGAGCGTGCACCATTTTTGAGAAAAACGACTAGGGTATCAGCATTATTCATTCTGCTCTGCATAGAGTTAACCTAAATGCTATTTTGAAGAGATAATGCAAAATTGCATTGATGCACTTCATTTCGTTGTGCAATGAAGAGAAACACGTGTGCTATTGCATTGCACAGAACGGAGTAATTTTGACACTTAATCGATTTTCTGAGCGTGCACCATTTTTCAGAAAAACGGCAAAGTGTACCAGCATTAATTAATTCTGCTGTGCATGGAAATAACATATATGCTATTTTGAAGAGATATGGCAAAATTACATTGATGCACTTTATTTCGTTGTGCAATGAAGAGAAAACACATGTCGTGTTGCATTGCACAGAACGGAGTAATTTTGACACTTAGTCGTTTTTCTGAGCGTGCACCATTTTTGAGAAAAACGACTAAGTGTATCAGCATTATTCATTCTGCTCTGCATGGAGTTAACCTAAATGCTATTTTGAAGAGATAACGCAAAATTGCATTGATGCACTTTATTTCGTTGTGCAATGAAGAGAAACACATGTGCTGTTGCATTGCACAGAACGGAGTAATTTTGACACTTAGTCGTTTTTCTGAGCGTGCACCATTTTTGAGAAAAACGACTAAGTTTATCAGCATTAAATCATTCTGTTGTGCATGCTGTTTAAATATATGCTATTTTGAAGAGATAATGCAAAATTGCATTGATGCACTTTATTTCGTTGTGCAATGAAGAGAAAACACATGTGCTGTTGCATTGCACAGAGCGGAGTAATTGACACTTAGTCGTTTTTCTGAGCGTGCACCGTTTTTGAGAAAAACGACTAAGTGTATCAGCATTATTCATTTTGCTCTGCATGGAGTTAACCTAAATGCTATTTTAAAGAGATAATGCAAAATTGCATTGATGCACTTTATTTCGTTGTGCAATGAAGAGAAAACACATGTGCTGTTGCATTGCACAGAATGGAGTAATTTTGACACTTGGTCGTTTTTCTGAGCGTGCACCATTTTCAGAAAAACGACTAAGTGTATCAGCATTATTCATTCTGCTGTGCATGGTTAACATATGTGCTATTTTGAAGAGATAATGCAAAATTGCATTGATGCACTTTATTTCGTTGTGCAATGAAGAGAAAACACATGTGCTGTTGCATTGCACAGAGCAAAATATAAGATATGAACTTGTTGCTTTGTATAGCATATAACAAATAACTCATTCCATTTAAAACTTACAACTTTCCTCTGTGACTTGGTTTGATGTTACTTCTCCCATAAAGCAGTCAATTGACTGCATGGTTCATTTGGACCGCATTCACATGAGGGGAACATCCTCAAAACTTCAAGCCGCCTACCTCGCACTCTCTCCGGCTTGAGCAGAGAAACACACCGCATGGTTGAAACGGAGTCATTTTGACACTTAGTCGTTTTTCTGAGCGTGCACCATTTTTCAGAAAAACGGCAAAGTGTACCAGCATTAATTCATTCTGCTGTGCATGGAGTTAACATATATGCTATTTTGAAGAGATAATGCAAAATTGCATTGATGCACTTTATTTCGTTGTGCAATGAATAGAAAAAACATTTGCTGTTGCTTTGCACAGAACGGAGTAATTTTGACACTTGGTCGTTTTTCTGAGCGTGCACCATTTTTCAGAAAAACGACTAAGTGTATCAGCATTATTCATTCTGCTGTGCATGGTTAACATATGTGCTATTTTGAAGAGATAATGCAAAATTGCATTGATGCACTTTATTTCGTTGTGCAATGAAGCGAAAACACATGTGCTGTTGCATTGCACAGAACGGAGTAATTTTGACACTTGGTCGTTTTTCTGAGCGTGCACCATTTCTGAAAAAAACGACTAAGTGTATCAAGCATTATTCATTCTGCTGTGCATGGAGTTAACATATATGCTACTTTGAAGAGATAATGCAAAATTGCATTGATGCACTTTATTTCGCTGTGCAATGAAGAGAAAACACATGTGCTGTTGCATTGCACAGAACGGAGTAATTTTGACACTTAGTCGTTTTTCTGAGCGTGCACCATTTTTGAGAAAAACGACTAAGTGTATCAGCATTATTCATTCTGCTCTGCACGGAGTTAACCTAAATGCTATTTTGAAGAGATAATGCAAAATTGCATTGATGCACTTTATTTCGTTGTGCAATGAAGAGAAAACACATGTGCTGTTGCATTGCACAGAGCAAAATATAAGATATGAACTTGTTGCTTTGTATAGCATATAACAAATAACTCATTCCATTTAAAACTTACAACTTTCCTCTGTGACTTAATTTGATGTTATTTCTGCCATAAACTATTCAATTGACTGCATGGTTTATTTGGAGCGCATTCACATGAGGGGAACATCCTCAAAACTTATAGCCGCCTACCTCGCACTCTCTCCGGCTTGAGCAGAAAAACACACCGCATGGTTGAAACGGAGTCATATTGACACAGTAGTTTTTCTGAGCGTGCACCATTTTTCAGAAAAACGGCTGAGTGTACCAGCATTAATTAATTCTGCTGTGCATGGAAATAACATATATGCTATTTTGAAGAGATAATGCAAAATTGCATTGATGCACTTTATTTCGTTGTGCAATGAAGAGAAAACACATGTGCTGTTGCATTGCACAGAACGGAGTAATTTTGACAGTTGGTCGTTTTTCTGAGCGTGCACCATTTCTGAAAAAAACGACTAAGTGTATCAGCATTATTCATTCTGCTGTGCATGGAGTTAACATAAATGCTATTTTGAAGAGATAATGCAAAATTGCATTGATGCACTTTATTTCGTTGTGCAATGAAGAGAAAACACATGTGCTGTTACATTGCACAGAGCAAAATATAAGATATGAACTTTTTGCTTTGCATAGCATATAACAAATAACTCATTCCATTTAAAACTTACAACTTTCCTCTGTGACTTGGTTTGATGTTACTTCTCCCATAAAGCAGTCAATTGACTGCATGGTTCATTTGGACCGCATTCACATGAGGGGAACATCCTCATAACTTCAAGCCGCCTACCTCGCACTCTCTCCGGCTTGAGCAGAGAAACACACCGCATGGTTGAAACGGAGTCATTTTGACACAGTCATTTTTCTTAGCGTGCACCATTTTTCAGAAAAACGGCAAAGTGTACCAGCATTAATTCATTCTGCTGTGCATGGAGTTAACATATATGCTATATTGAAGAGATATTGCAAAATTGCATTGATGCACTTTATTTCGCTGTGCAATGAAGAGAAAACACATGTGCTGTTGCATTGCACAAACCCGAGTAATTTTGACACTTAGTCGTTTTTCTTAGCGTGCACCATTTTTCAGAAAAACGGCAAAGTGTACCAGCATTAATTCATTCTGCTGTGCATGGAGTTAACATATATGCTATTTTGAAGAGATAATGCAAAATTGCATTGATGCACTTTATTTCGTTGTGCAATGAGGAGAAAACACATGTGCTGTTGCATTGCACAGAACGGAGTAATTTTGACACTTGATCGTTTTTCTGAGTGTACACCATTTTTCAGAAACACGATTAAGTGTATCAGCATTATTCATTCTGCTGTGCATGGAGTTAACATATATGCTATTTTGAAGAGATAATGCAAAATTGCATTGATGCACTTTATTTCGTTGTGCAATGAAGAGAAAACACATGTGCTGTTGCATTGCACAGAACGGAGTAATTGACACTTAGTCGTTTTTCTGAGCGTGCACCATTTTTGAGAAAAACGACTAAGTGTATCAGCATTATTCATTCTGCTCTGCATGGAGTTAACCTAAATGCTATTTTGAAGAGATAATGCAAAATTGCATTGATGCACTTTATTTCGTTGTGCAATGAAGAGAAAACACATGTGGTGTTGCATTGCACAGAACGGAGTAATTTTGACACTTAGTCGTTTTTCTGAGCGTGCACCATTTTTGAGAAAAACGACTAAGTGTATCAGCATTATTCATTCTGCTGTGCATGGTTAACATATGTGCTATTTTGAAGAGATAATGCAAAATTGCATTGATGCACTTTATTTCGTTGTGCAATGAAGCGAAAACACATGTGCTGTTGCATTGCACAGAACGGAGTAATTTTGACACTTGGTCGTTTTTCTGAGCGTGCACCATTTCTGAAAAAAACGACTAAGTGTATCAAGCATTATTCATTCTGCTGTGCATGGAGTTAACATATATGCTACTTTGAAGAGATAATGCAAAATTGCATTGATGCACTTTATTTCGCTGTGCAATGAAGAGAAAACACATGTGCTGTTGCATTGCACAGAACGGAGTAATTTTGACACTTAGTCGTTTTTCTGAGCGTGCACCATTTTTGAGAAAAACGACTAAGTGTATCAGCATTATTCATTCTGCTCTGCACGGAGTTAACCTAAATGCTATTTTGAAGAGATAATGCAAAATTGCATTGATGCACTTTATTTCGTTGTGCAATGAAGAGAAAACACATGTGCTGTTGCATTGCACAGAGCAAAATATAAGATATGAACTTGTTGCTTTGTATAGCATATAACAAATAACTCATTCCATTTAAAACTTACAACTTTCCTCTGTGACTTAATTTGATGTTATTTCTGCCATAAACTATTCAATTGACTGCATGGTTTATTTGGAGCGCATTCACATGAGGGGAACATCCTCAAAACTTATAGCCGCCTACCTCGCACTCTCTCCGGCTTGAGCAGAAAAACACACCGCATGGTTGAAACGGAGTCATATTGACACAGTAGTTTTTTCTGAGCGTGCACCATTTTTCAGAAAAAAACGGCTGAGTGTACCAGCATTAATTAATTCTGCTGTGCATGGAAATAACATATATGCTATTTTGAAGAGATAATGCAAAATTGCATTGATGCACTTTATTTCGTTGTGCAATGAAGAGAAAACACATGTGCTGTTGCATTGCACAGAACGGAGTAATTTTGACAGTTGGTCGTTTTTCTGAGCGTGCACCATTTCTGAAAAAAACGACTAAGTGTATCAGCATTATTCATTCTGCTGTGCATGGAGTTAACATAAATGCTATTTTGAAGAGATAATGCAAAATTGCATTGATGCACTTTATTTCGTTGTGCAATGAAGAGAAAACACATGTGCTGTTACATTGCACAGAGCAAAATATAAGATATGAACTTTTTGCTTTGCATAGCATATAACAAATAACTCATTCCATTTAAAACTTACAACTTTCCTCTGTGACTTGGTTTGATGTTACTTCTCCCATAAAGCAGTCAATTGACTGCATGGTTCATTTGGACCGCATTCACATGAGGGGAACATCCTCATAACTTCAAGCCGCCTACCTCGCACTCTCTCCGGCTTGAGCAGAGAAACACACACCGCATGGTTGAAACGGAGTCATTTTGACACAGTCATTTTTCTTAGCGTGCACCATTTTTCAGAAAAACGGCAAAGTGTACCAGCATTAATTCATTCTGCTGTGCATGGAGTTAACATATATGCTATATTGAAGAGATATTGCAAAATTGCATTGATGCACTTTATTTCGCTGTGCAATGAAGAGAAAACACATGTGCTGTTGCATTGCACAAACCCGAGTAATTTTGACACTTAGTCGTTTTTCTTAGCGTGCACCATTTTTCAGAAAAACGGCAAAGTGTACCAGCATTAATTCATTCTGCTGTGCATGGAGTTAACATATATGCTATTTTGAAGAGATAATGCAAAATTGCATTGATGCACTTTATTTCGTTGTGCAATGAGGAGAAAACACATGTGCTGTTGCATTGCACAGAACGGAGTAATTTTGACACTTGATCGTTTTTCTGAGTGTACACCATTTTTCAGAAACACGATTAAGTGTATCAGCATTATTCATTCTGCTGTGCATGGAGTTAACATATATGCTATTTTGAAGAGATAATGCAAAATTGCATTGATGCACTTTATTTCGTTGTGCAATGAAGAGAAAACACATGTGCTGTTGCATTGCACAGAACGGAGTAATTGACACTTAGTCGTTTTTCTGAGCGTGCACCATTTTTGAGAAAAACGACTAAGTGTATCAGCATTATTCATTCTGCTCTGCATGGAGTTAAACTAAATGCTATTTTGAAGAGATAATGCAAAATTGCATTGATGCACTTTATTTCGTTGTGCAATGAAGAGAAAACACATGTGGTGTTGCATTGCACAGAACGGAGTAATTTTGACACTTAGTCGTTTTTCTGAGCGTGCACCATTTTTGAGAAAAACGACTAAGTGTATCAGCATTATTCATTCTGCTCTGCATGGAGTTAACCTAAATGCTATTTTGAAGAGATAATGCAAAATTGCATTGATGCACTTTATTTCGTTGTGCAATGAAGAGAAAACACATGTGCTGTTGCATTGCACAGAGCAAAATATAAGATATGAACTTGTTGCTTTGTATAGCATATAACAAATAACTCATTCCATTTAAAACTTACAACTTTCCTCTGTGACTTGATTTGATGTTATTTCTGCCATAAACTATTCAATTGACTGCATGGTTTATTTGGAGCGCATTCACATGAGGGGAACATCCTCAAAACTTATAGCCGCCTACCTCGCACTCTCTCCGGCTTGAGCAGAAAAACACACTGCATGGTTGAAACGGACTCATATTGACACAGTCGTTTTTCTGAGCGTGCACCATTTTTCAGAAAAAACGGCTAAGTGTACCAGCATTAATTAATTCTGCTGTGCATGGAAATAACATATATGCTATTTTGAAGAGATAATGCAAAATTGCATTGATGCACTTTATTTCGTTGTGCAATGAAGAGAAAACACATGTGCTGTTGCATTGCACAGACCCGAGTAATTTTGACACTTAGTCGTTTTTCTGAGCGTGCACCATTTCTGAAAAAAACGACTAAGTGTATCAGCATTATTCATTCCGCTGTGCAGGGAGTTAACATATATGCTATTTTGAAGAGATAATGCAAAATTGCATTGATGCACTTTATTTCGTTGTGCAATGAAGAGAAAACACATGTGCTGTTGCATTACACAGAACGGAGTAATTTTGACACTTAGTCGTTTTTCTGAGCGTGCACCATTTTTGAGAAAAACGACTAAGTGTATCAGCATTATTCATTCTGCTCTGCATGGAGTTAACCTAAATGCTATTTTGAAGAGATAATGCAAAATTGCATTGATGCACTTTATTTCGTTGTGCAATGAAGCGAAAACACATGTGCTGTTGCATTGCACAGAACGGAGTAATTTTGACACTTGGTCGTTTTTCTGAGCGTGCACCATTTCTGAAAAAAACGACTAAGTGTATCAGCATTATTCATTCTGCTGTGCATGGAGTTAACATATATGCTACTTTGAAGAGATAATGCAAAATTGCATTGATGCACTTTATTTCGCTGTGCAATGAAGAGAAAACACATGTGCTGTTGCATTGCACAGAACGGAGTAATTTTGACACTTAGTCGTTTTTCTGAGCGTGCACCATTTTTGAGAAAAACGACTAAGTGTATCAGCATTATTCATTCTGCTCTGCACGGAGTTAACCTAAATGCTATTTTGAAGAGATAATGCAAAATTGCATTGATGCACTTTATTTCGTTGTGCAATGAAGAGAAAACACATGTGCTGTTGCATTGCACAGAGCAAAATATAAGATATGAACTTGTTGCTTTGTATAGCATATAACAAATAACTCATTCCATTTAAAACTTACAACTTTCCTCTGTGACTTAATTTGATGTTATTTCTGCCATAAACTATTCAATTGACTGCATGGTTTATTTGGAGCGCATTCACATGAGGGGAACATCCTCAAAACTTATAGCCGCCTACCTCGCACTCTCTCCGGCTTGAGCAGAAAAACACACCGCATGGTTGAAACGGAGTCATATTGACACAGTAGTTTTTCTGAGCGTGTACCATTTTTCAGAAAAACGGCTGAGTGTACCAGCATTAATTAATTCTGCTGTGCATGGAAATAACATATATGCTATTTTGAAGAGATAATGCAAAATTGCATTGATGCACTTTATTTCGTTGTGCAATGAAGAGAAAACACATGTGCTGTTGCATTGCACAGAACGGAGTAATTTTGACACTTGGTCGTTTTTCTGAGCGTGCACCATTTCTGAAAAAAACGACTAAGTGTATCAGCATTATTCATTCTGCTGTGCATGGAGTTAACATAAATGCTATTTTGAAGAGATAATGCAAAATTGCATTGATGCACTTTATTTCGTTGTGCAATGAAGAGAAAACACATGTGCTGTTACATTGCACAGAGCAAAATATAAGATATGAACTTTTTGCTTTGCATAGCATATAACAAATAACTCATTCCATTTAAAACTTACAACTTTCCTCTGTGACTTGGTTTGATGTTACTTCTCCCATAAAGCAGTCAATTGACTGCATGGTTCATTTGGACCGCATTCACATGAGGGGAACATCCTCATAACTTCAAGCCGCCTACCTCGCACTCTCTCCGGCTTGAGCAGAGAAACACACCGCATGGTTGAAACGGAGTCATTTTGACACAGTCATTTTTCTTAGCGTGCACCATTTTTCAGAAAAACGGCAAAGTGTACCAGCATTAATTCATTCTGCTGTGCATGGAGTTAACATATATGCTATATTGAAGAGATATTGCAAAATTGCATTGATGCACTTTATTTCGCTGTGCAATGAAGAGAAAACACATGTGCTGTTGCATTGCACAGACCCGAGTAATTTTGACACTTAGTCGTTTTTCTTAGCGTGCACCATTTTTCAGAAAAACGGCAAAGTGTACCAGCATTAATTCATTCTGCTGTGCATGGAGTTAACATATATGCTATTTTGAAGAGCTAATGCAAAATTGCATTGATGCACTTTATTTCGTTGTGCAATGAGGAGAAAACACATGTGCTGTTGCATTGCACAGAACGGAGTAATTTTGACACTTGATCGTTTTTCTGAGTGTACACCATTTTTCAGAAACACGATTAAGTGTATCAGCATTATTCATTCTGCTGTGCATGGAGTTAACATATATGCTATTTTGAAGAGATAATGCAAAATTGCATTGATGCACTTTATTTCGTTGTGCAATGAAGAGAAAACACATGTGCTGTTGCATTGCACAGAACGGAGTAATTGACACTTAGTCGTTTTTCTGAGCGTGCACCATTTTTGAGAAAAACGACTAAGTGTATCAGCATTATTCATTCTGCTCTGCATGGAGTTAACCTAAATGCTATTTTGAAGAGATAATGCAAAATTGCATTGATGCACTTTATTTCGTTGTGCAATGAAGAGAAAACACATGTGGTGTTGCATTGCACAGAACGGAGTAATTTTGACACTTAGTCGTTTTTCTGAGCGTGCACCATTTTTGAGAAAAACGACTAAGTGTATCAGCATTATTCATTCTGCTCTGCATGGAGTTAACCTAAATGCTATTTTGAAGAGATAATGCAAAATTGCATTGATGCACTTTATTTCGTTGTGCAATGAAGAGAAAACACATGTGCTGTTGCATTGCACAGAGCAAAATATAAGATATGAACTTGTTGCTTTGTATAGCATATAACAAATAACTCATTCCATTTAAAACTTACAACTTTCCTCTGTGACTTGATTTGATGTTATTTCTGCCATAAACTATTCAATTGACTGCATGGTTTATTTGGAGCGCATTCACATGAGGGGAACATCCTCAAAACTTATAGCCGCCTACCTCGCACTCTCTCCGGCTTGAGCAGAAAAACACACTGCATGGTTGAAACGGACTCATATTGACACAGTCGTTTTTCTGAGCGTGCACCATTTTTCAGAAAAAACGGCTAAGTGTACCAGCATTAATTAATTCTGCTGTGCATGGAAATAACATATATGCTATTTTGAAGAGATAATGCAAAATTGCATTGATGCACTTTATTTCGTTGTGCAATGAAGAGAAAACACATGTGCTGTTGCATTGCACAGACCCGAGTAATTTTGACACTTAGTCGTTTTTCTGAGCGTGCACCATTTCTGAAAAAAAACGACTAAGTGTATCAGCATTATTCATTCCGCTGTGCAGGGAGTTAACATATATGCTATTTTGAAGAGATAATGCAAAATTGCATTGATGCACTTTATTTCGTTGTGCAATGAAGAGAAAACACATGTGCTGTTGCATTGCACAGAACGGAGTAATTTTGACACTTAGTCGTTTTTCTGAGCGTGCACCATTTCTGAAAAAAACGACTAAGTGTATCAGCATTATTCATTCTGCTCTGCATGGAGTTAACATATATGCTATTTTGAAGAGATAATGCAAAATTGCATTGATGCACGTTATTTCGTTGTGCAATGAGGAGAAAACACATGTGCTGTTGCATTGCACAGAACGGAGTAATTGACACTTAGTCGTTTTTCTGAGCGTGCACCATTTTTCAGAAAAACGACTAAGTGTATCAGCATTATTCATTCTGCTCTTCATGGAGTTAACCTAAATGCTATTTTGAAGAGATAATGCAAAATTGCATTGATGCACTTCATTTCGTTGTGCAATGAAGAGAAAACACATGTGCTGTTGCATTGCACAGACCGGAGTAATTTTGACACTTGGTCGTTTTTCTGAGCGTGCACCATTTTCAGAAAAACGACTAAGTGTATCAGCATTATTCATTCTGCTGTGCATGGTTAACATATGTGCTATTTTGAAGAGATAATCAAAAATTGCATTGATGCACTTTATTTCGTTGTGCAATGAAGAGAAAACACATGTGCTGTTGCATTGCACAGAACGGAGTAATTTTGACAGTCGTTTTTCTGAGCGTGAACCATTTTTGAGAAAAACGACTAAGTGTATCAGCATTATTCATTCTGCTCTGCATGGAGTTAACCTAAATGCTATTTTGAAGAGATAATGCAAAATTGCATTGATGCACTTTATTTCGTTGTGCAATGAAGAGAAAACACATGTGCTGTTGCATTGCACAGACCCGAGTAATTTTGACACTTAGTCGTTTTTCTGAGCGTGCACCATTTCTGAAAAAAACGACTAAGTGTATCAGCATTATTCATTCTGCTGTGCATGGAGTTAACATATATGCTATTTTGAAGAGATAATGCAAAATTGCATTGATGCACGTTATTTCGTTGTGCAATGAGGAGAAAACACGTGCTGTTGCATTGCACAGAACGGAGTAATTGACACTTAGTCGTTTTTCTGAGCGTGCACCATTTTGAGAAAAACGACTAAGTGTATCAGCATTATTCATTCTGCTCTGCATGTAGTTAACCTAAATGCTATTTTGAAGAGATAATGCAAAATTGCATTGATGCACTTTATTTCGTTGTGCAATGAAGAGAAAACACATGTGCTGTTGCATTGCACAGACCGGAGTAATTTTGACACTTGGTCGTTTTTGTGAGCGTGCACCATTTTCAGAAAAACGACTAAGTGTATCAGCATTATTCATTCTGCTGTGCATGGTTAACATATATGCTACTTTGAAGAGATAATGCAAAATTGCATTGATGCACTTTATTTCGCTGTGCAATGAAGAGAAAACACATGTGCTGTTGCATTGCACAGAACGGAGTAATTTTGACACTTAGTCGTTTTTCTGAGCGTGCACCATTTTTGAGAAAAACGACTAAGTGTATCAGCATTATTCATTCTGCTCTGAATGGAGTTAACCTAAATGCTATTTTGAAGAGATAATGCAAAATTGCATTGATGCACTTTATTTCGTTGTGCAATGAAGAGAAAACACATGTGCTGTTGCATTGCACAGAGCAAAATATAAGATATGAACTTGTTGCTTTGTATAGCATATAACAAATAACTCATTCCATTTAAAACTTACAACTTTCCTCTGTGACTTGATTTGATGTTATTTCTGCCATAAACTATTCAATTGACTGCATGGTTTATTTGGAGCGCATTCACATGAGGGGAACATCCTCAAAACTTATAGCCGCCTACCTCGCACTCTCTCCGGCTTGAGCAGAAAAACACACCGCATGGTTGAAACGGACTCATATTGACACAGTCGTTTTTCTGAGCGTGCACCATTTTTCAGAAAAAACGGCTAAGTGTACCAGCATTAATTAATTCTGCTGTGCATGGAAATAACATATATGCTATTTTGAAGAGATAATGCAAAATTGCATTGATGCACTTTATTTCGTTGTGCAATGAAGAGAAAACACATGTGCTGTTGCATTGCACAGACCCGAGTAATTTTGACACTTAGTCGTTTTTCTGAGCGTACACCATTTCTGAAAAAAACGACTAAGTGTATCAGCATTATTCATTCCGCTGTGCAGGGAGTTAACATATATGCTATTTTGAAGAGATAATGCAAAATTGCATTGATGCACTTTATTTCGTTGTGCAATGAAGAGAAAACACATGTGCTGTTGCATTGCACAGAACGGAGTAATTTTGACACTTAGTCGTTTTTCTGAGCGTGCACCATTTTTCAGAAAAACGACTAAGTGTATCAGCATTATTCATTCTGCTGTGCATGGAGTTAACCTAAATGCTATTTTGAAGAGATAATGCAAAATTGCATTGATGCACTTTATTTCGTTGTGCAATGAAGAGAAAACACATGTGCTGTTGCATTGCACAGAGCAAAATATAAGATATGAACTTGTTGCTTTGTATAGCATATAACAAATAACTCTTTCCATTTAAAACTTACAACTTTCCTCTGTGACTTGGTTTGATGTTACTTCTCCCATAAAGCAGTCAATTGACTGCATGGTTCATTTGGACCGCATTCACATGAGGGGAACATCCTCATAACTTCAAGCCGCCTACCTCGCACTCTCTCCGGCTTGAGCAGAGAAACACACCGCATGGTTGAAACGGAGTAATTTTGACACTTAGTCGTTTTTCTGAGCGTGCACCATTTTTCAGAAAAACGGCAAAGTGTACCAGCATTAATTCATTCTGCTGTGCATGGAGTTAACATATATGCTATTTTGAAGAGATAATGCAAAATTGCATTGATGCACTTTATTTCGTTGTGCAATGAAGAGAAAACACATGTGCTGTTGCAGTGCAGATAAAAAAAATACATTTGTGCAAAATTTACTTCATTTGTTTAATATATGCTTTTTTGGAAATGTTCTAGATTTCTAAGAAATGTGTGTTTGCACTATCGTAAAACATTTCTTGAATAAAAAAAAAGAGAAAAAATACATAATTCGTAATATTGATTTTTTAGTCTAACGTTGTATTTGAGGATTTAAATAATAAAGATAACAATAATAACAACATAACTTTTGTATTTGTCTCATGTATTGTGTGCTCGTCGGCCGGCTGCAATCTGAAATGGAATGAAACCCATTCACGGCCATAGTTACTATGATTCACTGCAGACAGCAGAACAGGAGTCGAACATGTGGGGAACACACTGGTGTCATCAGATTTTAAAAAATTAATCGTTAAATAGGTGAAAATAGCTTATTACCATATTTGACAGTGAGTGGGTAAACTCTGGTGACAAAATCTAATCTACATGACAGCAGAGGCCCAGAGCTTTCTATAACTGCTGGTCTTATGTGTTTAGCACCTTCTGTTGCTAAATGACAAGCCTTCAAAGATGGACTGGGTTCAAGGTTCAGAGGTCAATATTTCAAAGCAGGAGTAATGTATCCTCTTCAGACTGACATTATGTTATTCTCCAGGTTGAGACCTCCAATGATGTGTTTGCTAGTCCTACGACAACGTTTTAATTTTTACTTATCATGGTTTGCAGATGATCCACTTTGGGCGATAGCCTCCTTTATTGTCCCCAGAGAGATATCTGCCTTGAGTTCCAATGCTTCACACATAACACTTGACATATTGCTTAATCATACAGCTGACATATACTTACAATAAAAACAATAAAGTGATATGTAGTCAGACTGACCCTAACCCTAACCATAACCCTAACCCTAACCCAGACTGCATATCACACAGCAACTATTGCTCTATTTTTGCAACATATCTATTGCTCATCTTTCACAAACAGTGACAAGAGCAGCACACAACTATTTGCATTATATCATGAAGCTATTGCACAACCAGCCTCAAACAACATTATTAAAATTTTTAATTGAGGTAGGTCCAAATAGGCCTATAGATTAGAAATGTTAAGTTTAGATTGGGGTACCCATATCTTCTGCCAGGATAAGAGCTCATACTTGGTATGGAGAATAAAGATGGATCAGACCACATTCTTTGTGCTTGCCTGGAGAGACTGGTTTCTATTCCTCTCCACAACGTTCATGACAGTCATATCAAAATACTCTGTAATGCAGCCTTGTATAACATAAACCCTCTGATTCACCGTGTTTGCTCTAAATGATTACACCCACTTTCAACACGGGCCTTCCAGCCAAAGGTATTGTCCATATACACACCAATGTGCCTATAGGAGCAGAGCTGATGGATTGGTTCATCATTTATGACCTCTGATACATTCTGACCCATGTCACGACCCTTTCATCAGCGTGTGAAATGGTTGAATGAGATATGTGACTTGTGTCTGAATGCAGTAGGCTGAGGAAGAAGTGTGCCAACATACCAAAACACATGTTGTATGTACACCAACCCTAACCCATAACGGTGACATCAGCGTTATTAATTTAGAGGATTTAATAAAACAAATAAATAAATAAAAACTGATTAATTGAACACAATCGTAGCATATTATATATATTTATTAAAATCAACAAACCTCCGATAAAAATACGTTATCCAGCATGCTATAATTAAAGCATGCAGTGTCCTAAAGAAAACGCTTAAACTGCTTACTTGCACGCGCCTTGGAGCGTTGTTAAACTCACCTTTTAATGCCGTTTTACCTGCAGTTGAGCGTTGCTTTGGTCAAAACTCACCTCTGAATGCCGTTTTACCATGCAGATGAGTGTTGTTAAACTCACCGCTGAATGTGGTTGTACACCATGTGCGTTGTTAAACTCACCGCTGATGAACGCGCACCGCTGATCTTTGCGCAGAGGGCACTTTGATATCAGATTGCGAGGGTTTTTTAAACATCAAAAACCATTTGGAGGGCCAGATAAAAATCAATTGGGGTGCTGCCATTTGACTCGCCCTGGCATAGATCATTTTTTGTAGCCTATTCCTATTTATTTGTTTTTATTGTAGTCTCGACCCATACAAGGCAGCCAACGGGTTGCGGTGTGCTGACCCCAAGACGTCAAATTTGAACGCTGTTGAGTTCTATAGAAGTCTATCGGACTACCCTGCACGTTGAAAAATGACGCCAAAGGTATACCCAGTGCGTTAAAAAGTGACGCCAGTGTCCCTTGTCCATGCGTCAGACATTTGACGAGTACGGAGTGACTGTGTTGCTGCCATACAGCAGTCAATTGACTGCATGGTTCATAAGGAGCGCATTCACAAGAGGGGAACATCCTTATAACTTCAAGCCGCCTACCTCACACTCTCTCCGCCTTGAGCAGAGAAACACACCGCATGGTTCACACGGAGTAATTTTGACACTTAGTTGTTTTTCTGAGCGTGCACCATTTCTCGCACTGTATGTATGTATATATATATATATATATATATATATATATATATATATATATACAGAGAGAGAGAGAGAGAGAGAGAGAGAGCAGTTACATATAATACAAAAACTATTTAAAAGAATCATGAATCAAGCTAGCACGTTTACATGTCTGATTGTATAGATTTATTTTGTTCTAACTTTTTATTATTATTTTAATTTTAAAAGCCATTGGATGTCAAACCCTAATTGAGAACTGACAGTCTGCTGTGACTCCCACCCCTCCCCCCCCAGCCTCTGATTGCTCTCGCCCAGCCCGCCCTTCCCCCACCGCCTTACTGAGATCGCCCTTCCCCCACAGCAGAGCGGAGACTTCAGTGGAGTGAGATGAACTCCAGACTGACAGATAGATAGAGAGTTAATCAGAAGTGCTTCTCCAATGATGTATAAATCTGTTGTGGCCATGCCTTTTTTAAAACACTTTTACAAGGTCTAGAAGCTTTATATTTATGTGTGATTATATGTGTGATTTATATTTATATATTTGTGTGATATGTGACAGGAAAGTATCCTTGCTGTGTATTTAAGCACACCCAGACAGAGCGAGTGTTTTCTTGACGCAAGAAACTCTTAAAATGTGTTCTCATCTTGTGCAGAAGTGGTACAGTCAAGATGCTGCTTCTGTAACTGCATGAGAGAATATGAGTCTGTAAGTTTCCTGCTGAAATTCTGGAGATAGAGGACAGTTACAGCAAATATTATGAGAGAGAGAGAGAGAGCGAGCAAGAGAGCAGTTACATATAGTACAAAAAGTGTTTAAAAGAATCATGAATCAAGCTAGCACGTTTACATGTCTGATTGTACAGATTTATTTTGTTCTAACTTTGATTTTAAAAGCCATTGGATGTCAAACCCTAATTGAGAACTGACAGTCTGCTGTGACTCGCACCCCTCCCCCCCAAGCCTCTGATCGCTCTCTCAGCCCGCCCTTCCCCCACCGCCTGACTGAGATCGCCCTTCCCCCACAGCAGCGCGGAGACTTCAGTGGAGTGAGATGAACTCCAGACTGACAGATAGATAGAGAGTTAATCACAAGTGCTTCTCCAATGATGTATAAATCTCTTGTGGCCATGCGTTTTTAAAACACTTTTACAAGGTCTAGCAGCTTTATATTTATGTGTGATTATATGTGTGATTTATATTTATATATTTGTGTGATATGTGACAGGAAAGTATCCTTGCTGCGTATTTAAGCACATCCAGACAGAGCGAGTGTTTTCTTCACCCAAGTAACTCTTAAAATGTGTTCTCATCAGTGGCGGTTCTAGACAATTTTTACTAGGGGGGCCAAGGGGGGGCCAGTGTTTAACCAGAGGGGCACATTAAAAATGGTAACAAATTATATTTAAAGATTATTAACCTATTTACTTTACAATCATATAAACATTTATTACAACATTGTACAACATTTGTACAAGAGTGAGTGCAGGTGCAAAAAAGGTAGGTTTATTAATGTTGATGATTATTATCAATGATTTGTGAAGGATTTGTGAAGGATGATGTGACACTGAAGACTGGAGTAATGATGATAAATTCAGCTTTGATCACAATTACACTTTACTATATATTCACATAAAAAACTGTTATTTTACATTTTAATAATATCTCACAATTTTAGAGCTTTTTTGTATTTATAATAACATAAATGCAGCCTTGGTGAGCAGAAGAGACTTCTTTCAAAAACAACCAAAATAGTACCGTTTCCAAACTTTTGATTGGTAGAGCATATCTGCATGTTTTGCATGTATTTAAAAAACTGTAGGCCTAGAATTTACTTTAAAAAAAGAAACATTAGATCCATATTGACAATATTGATTTTGTTAACAAAAAAGGACGCTATGTCCTTTCCTCGTTTCAAGATAACTGTCGGAAGAAAAAAAACGTGCATTACATTTCGTTGCCTAACCATCCCTCCCCACTTAACACGGGCAATAATAACCTGTTGATTACTTTACTCAAATGTATGTTATCGCAATGCAACAGCCAAGACAGATGAAGTTACGTGGTTAACATCACAACATTGTGCAGGAACAACCAGTTACTTACGAGATACGAGTCACTTACGCGGCCGGCGCCGCTCTAATTTACCCGTGTAGAGCGTTCCGTCACGTTAGTTCCGCTTTTGGCGCTCGCGTGTAAAATCACAATAAAGTCATAATTCATTTTTTATTTTTATTTTTTGGTCAGCACAGGGGGGGCCACAGGGGTGGCCATGGAAATTTCTACAGAGGCACGGGCCTCCCTAGGCCTCCGTGTAGAACCGCCACTGGTTCTCATCTTGTGCAGAAGTGGTACAGTCAAGATGCTGCTTCTGTAACTGCATGAGAGAATATGAGTCTGTAAGTTTCCTGCTGAAATTCTGGAGATAGAGGAGGACAGTTACAGGAAATATTATGAGTGAGAGAGAGAGAGAGAGAGAGAGCAAGAGAGCAGTTACATATAGTACAAAAAGTGTTTAAAAGAATCATGAATCAAGCTAGCACGTTTACATGTCTGATTGTACAGATTTATTTTGTTCTAACTTTGATTTCCTTCCCCCACCGCCTGACTGAGATCGCCCTTCCCCCACAGCAGCGCGGAGACTTCAGTGGAGTGAGATGAACTCCAGACTGACAGATAGATAGAGTGTTAATCAGAAGTGCTTCTCCAATGATGTATAAATCTGTTGTGGCCATGCATTTTAAAACACTTTTACAAGGTCTAGCAGCTTTATATTTATGTGTGATTATATGTGTGATTTATATTTATATATTTGTGTGATATGTGACAGGAAAGTAACCTTGCTGTGTATTTAAGCACACCCAGACAGAGCGAGTGTTTTCTTGATCCAAGAAACTCTTAAAATGTGTTCTCATCTTGTGCAGAAGTGGTACAGTCAAGATGCTGCTTCTGTAACTGCATGAGAGAATATGAGTCTGTAAGTTTCCTGCTGAAATTCTGGAGATAGAGGACAGTTACAGCAAATATTATGAGAGAGAGAGAGAGAGCGAGCAAGAGAGCAGTTACATATAGTACAAAAAGTGTTTAAAAGAATCATGAATCAAGCTAGCACGTTTACATGTCTGATTGTACAGATTTATTTTGTTCTAACTTTGATTTTAAAAGCCATTGGATGTCAAACCCTAATTGAGAACTGACAGTCTGCTGTGACTCGCACCCCTCCCCCCCAGCCTCTGATCGCTCTCGCTCAGCCCGCCCTTCCCCCACCGCCTTACTGAGATCGCCCTTCCCCCACAGCAGCGCGGAGACTTCATTGGAGTGAGATGAACTCCAGACTGACAGATAGATAGAGAGTTAATCACAAGTGTTTCTCCAATGATGTATAAATCTGTTGTGGCCTTGCGTTTTTAAAACACTTTTACAAGGTCTAGCAGCTTTATATTTATGTGTGATTATATGTGTGATTTATATTTATATATTTGTGTGATATGTGACAGGAAAGTATCCTTGCTGCGTATTTAAGCACATCCAGACAGAGCGAGTGTTTTCTTGACCCAAGAAACTCTTAAAATGTGTTCTCATCTCGTGCAGAAGTGGTACAGTCAAAATGCTGCTTCTGTAACTGCATGAGAGAATGAGTCTGTAAGTTTCCTGCTGAAATTCTGGAGATAGAGGAGGACAGTTACAGCAAATATTATGAGTGAGAGAGAGAGAGAGAGCGAGCAAGAGAGCAGTTACATACAGTGGTGGTTCTACACGGAGGCCTAGGGAGGCCCGTGCCTCTGTAGAAATTTCCATGGCCACCCCTGTGGCCCCCCCTGTGCTGACCAAAAAATAAAAATAAAAAATGAATTATGACTTCATTATGATTTTACATGTGAGCGCCAAAAGCGGAACTAACGTGACGGAACGTTCTACACGGGTAAATTAGAGCGGGCGCCGGCCGCGTAAGTGACTCGTATCTCGTAAGTAACTGCTTGTTCCTGCACAATGTTGTGATGTTAACCACGTAACTTCATCTGTCTTGGCTGTTGCATTGCGATAACATAAATTTGAGTAAAGTAATCAACAGGTTATTATTGCCCGTGTTAAGTAGGGAGGGATGGTTAGGCAATGAAATGTAATGCACGTTTTTTTTTCTTCCGATAGTTATCTTGAAACGAGGAAAGGACATAGCGTCCTTTTTCGTTAACAAAATCAATATTGTCAATATGGATCTAATGTTTCTTTTTTTAAAGTAAATTCTAGGCCTACATTTTTGAAATTCATGCAATACATGCAGATATGCTCTACCAATCAAAAGTTTGGAAACGGTACTATTTTGGTTGTTTTTGAAAGAAGTCTCTTCTGCTCACCAGTGGCGGTTCTACACGGAGGCCTAGGGAGGCCCGTGCCTCTGTAGAAATTTCCATGGCCACCCCTGTGGCCCCCCCTGTGCTGACCAAAAAAAAAAAAAAAAAAAATGAATTATGACTTTATTATGATTTTACACGCGAGCGCCAAAAGCGGAACTAACGTGACGGAACGTTCTACACGGGTAAATTAGAGCGGCGCCGGCCGCGTAAGTGACTCGTATCTCGTAAGTAACTGGTTGTTCCTGCACAATGTTGTGATGTTAACCACGTAACTTCATCTGTCTTGGCTGTTGCATTGCGATAACATACATTTGAGTAAAGTAATCAACAGGTTATTATTGCCCGTGTTAAGTAGAGAGGGATGGTCAGGCAACGAAATGTAATGCACGTTTTTTTTCTTCCGATAGTTATCTTGAAACGAGGAAAGGACATAGCGTCCTTTTTTGTTTACAAAATCAATATTGTCAATATGGATCTAATGTTTCTTTTTTTAAAGTAAATTCTAGGCCTACATTTTTTAAATACATGCAATACATGCAGATATGCTCTACCAATCAAAAGTTTGGAAACGGTACTATTTTGGTTGTTTTTGAAAGAAGTCTCTTCTGCTCACCAAGGCTGCATTTATGTTATTATAAATACAAAAAAGCTCTAAAATTGTGAGATATTATTAAAATGTAAAATAACAGTTTTTTATGTGAATATATAGTAAAGTGTAATTGTGATCAAAGCTGAATTTATCATCATTACTCCAGTCTTCAGTGTCACATCATCCTTCACAAATCCTTCACAAATCATTGATAATAATCATCAACATTAATAAACCTACCTTTTTTGCACCTGCACTCACTCTTGTACAAATGTTGTACAATGTTGTAATAAATGTTTATATGATTGTAAAGTAAAGAAGTTAATAATCTTTAAATATAATTTGTTACCATTTTTAATGTGCCCCTCTGGTTAAACACTGGCCCCCCCTTGGCCCCCCTAGTAAAAATTGTCTAGAACCGCCACTGGTTACATATAGTACAAAAAGTGTTTAAAAGAATCATGAATCAAGCTAGTACGTTTACATGTCTGATTGTACAGATTTATTTTGTTCTAACTTTGATTTTAAAAGCCATTGGATGTCAAACCCTAATTGAGAACTGACAGTCTGCTGTCACTCGCACCCCTCCCCCCCAGCCTCTGATCGCTCTCGCTCAGCCCGCCCTTCCCCCACCGCCTGATTGAGATCGCCCTTCCCCCACAGCAGCGCGGAGACTTCAGTGGAGTGAGATGAACTCCAGACTGACAGATAGATAGAGAGTTAATCACAAGTGCTTCTCCAATGATGTATAAATCTGTTGTGGCCATGCCTTTTTTAAAACACTTTTACAAGGTCTAGAAGCTTTATATTTATGTGTGATTATATGTGTGATTTATATTTATATATTTGTGTGACAGGAAAGTATCCTTGCTGCGTATTTAAGCACATCCAGACAGAGCGAGTGTTTTCTTGACCCAAGAAACTCTTAAAATGTGTTCTCATCTCGTGCAGAAGTGGTACAGTCAAAATGCTGCTTCTGTAACTGCATGAGAGAATATGAGTCTGTAAGTTTCCTGCTGAAATTCTGGAGATAGAGGAGGACAGTTACAGGAAATATTATGAGAGAGAGAGAGAGAGAGAGAGAGAGAGCGAGCAAGAGAGCAGTTACATATAGTACAAAAAGTGTTTAAAAGAATCATGAATCAAGCTAGCACGTTTACATGTCAAACCCTAATTGAGAACTGACAGTCTGCTGTGACTCGCACCCCTCCCCCCGAGCCTCTGATCGCTCTTGCTCAGACCGCCCTTCCCCCACCGCCTTACTGAGATCACCCTTCCCCCACAGCAGCGCGGAGACTTCAGTGGAGTGAGATGAACTCCAGACTGACAGATAGATAGAGAGTTAATCAGAAGTGCTTCTCCAATGATGTATAAATCTGTTGTGGCCATGCGTTTTTAAAACACTTTTACAAGGTCTAGCAGCTTTATATTTATGTGTGATTATATGTGTGATTTATATTTATATATTTGTGTGATATGTGACAGGAAAGTATCCTTGCTGCGTATTTAAGCACATCCAGACAGAGCGAGTGTTTTCTTCACCCAAGAAACTCTTAAAATGTGTTCTCATCTCGTGCAGAAGTGGTACAGTCAAAATGCTGCTTCTGTAACTGCATGAGAGAATATGAGTCTGTAAGTTTCCTGCTGAAATTCTGGAGATAGAGGAGGACAGTTACAGCAAATATTATGAGTGAGAGAGAGAGAGAGAGAGCGAGCAAGAGAGCAGTTACATATAGTACAAAAAGTGTTTAAAAGAATCATGAATCAAGCTAGCACGTTTACATGTCTGATTGTACAGATTTATTTTGTTCTAACTTTGATTTCCTTCCCCCACCGCCTGACTGAGATCGCCCTTCCCCCACAGCAGCGCGGAGACTTCAGTGGAGTGAGATGAACTCCAGACTGACAGATAGATAGAGTGTTAATCAGAAGTGCTTCTCCAATGATGTATAAATCTGTTGTGGCCATGCGTTTTTAAAACACATTTACAAGGTCTAGCAGCTTTATATTTATGTGTGATTATATGTGTGATTTATATTTATATATTTGTGTGATATGTGACAGGAAAGTATCCTTGCTGCGTATTTAAGCACATCCAGACAGAGTGAGTGTTTTTTTGACCCAAGAAACTCTTAAAATGTGTTCTCATCTTGTGTAGAAGTGGTACAGTCAAGATGCTGCTTCTGTAACTGCATGAGAGAATATGAGTCTGTAAGTTTCCTGCTGAAATTCTGGAGATAGAGGAGGACAGTTACAGCAAATATTATTAGAGAGAGAGAGAGCGAGCAAGAGAGCAGTTACATATAGAGCGTTTGCACTTACGTCACGGTTTGGTCGGTTACCCGGATGTGCGGCCATATTGGAGATACTCGGACGTAAACAACAGCATGCATTGCACGGTAAATTTAGTACATAAGACGTAGTTATACTAATTTATGATGTCTAAACCACGGAAAAAACGTGTGGAAGCTGCTAAAACATATAGAGAAGGACTTGGTAAGCAGGAACGGGCTTGATATTTTGACAAATTAAGGTTAATCGTTATTAAAGATCCATACGAGCTGGCTCCTTTGTCGTGGACTGACGATCCAACAATCCTGCCTAACATTTCTTATCCCGATATTGTGTACTTGGTTTTTTCACCGAGCCCATACACAGCTGAGGACCTTAAATGTTACAAAGGTTTGGAGGCCTATAACCAGATGGTGTGTGGAAGGGTGAGAGAGGCACAGCATCAACTCATCAATGACATGTGTATTGTGATATGCATGGCTGTACAAGTGCAGATTTTTCCTTAAGCACTTTATGTTTAAAATAAGCTCAAAGTTTTAATGTAATATTTATTTTATCTATTTCCTTTTGAAAATTTAATGTGTGTTATTTGGGCAATTCATACTGAATTTTTTTGTTACAAAAAAAAAGCTTTATTTCTGAATCGAGTACATTTGTACATCACACAAAAAATTAAAAAGTTGTTGCATAACCAACTGTTCTTTTGGTCTTTTAATATATTTGTGTTTTTCTAATGACAGTGGTGTAGTACAAACACACCGTATACAACAAAACTATTTACATATTTACAATGAAATCACAAGGATTATTTTTACCAACATTCTCTAAAACAACTTCAGTCAAAATGAACAACTGATGGACAAAGGTTCACCAGAGCACAACAGACAAGTCCGATCTTGTCTATTGTACAAAAATTATCCTCTTTTCTCATCAAAAAGTCAATTGGCAATGTCCCCCCCCAATATACAATATTTCTGGCGCACACTACCAATCACACGTTCAACGTGAATCCTAACATGAGCGATTTTCCTTGTGGTTTCTAAGTCAAATGGAGCTAGCTGCGACTTCCCACGGGTAAAGGCAGGCATTTTTACCTGAGCCATAATGCAACCTAAAGTGTCCTGAATATCAAAGCCACGGTCAGCAAGAACTAAATCACCAGGTAAAATGTTGTCCAGAAAGCCACAGTTTTCGGTAATGTGCTTATCACTTACTCTACCTCCCCATGCATTTGATATGTAAGAGACTGTGCCCTGTGGTGTAATACCAATCAAGAACTTGACTGTGTTATGGTGCTTGTAGGATGACCATGTTTCTGCTCTGGCTATAAGATTAGGTGGACGATCTATAAAGACCTCAAAGCAGTCGATAATAGCAACGCATTTTTTCCCAAATTGTTTTCTGAATTGCATTGGCATGGTTTTTACCAACTGTTCTCTTTCTTCCCAAATAACAAGTGGTTTCACCTGACAAGAAATGATTAGAACAAACACGAATGTTGTCAAGATTTTTGACCTGGAAATCCTGGTTCAGTTTGGCCAACCACAAACGCCTTCTTTCCTCAGATAGTTTTTTGCACTCTTCTCCTTGATTTGTTATTATTTTTGACAGTCTATAGTACTCCAGATGTTTTTCCCGGTCCGACCGATTAGTACAGCCCAAAACACGACAGTAATTGACCATTTTCAGCAGAAATAATCAGCGAAACTTGTGAGCTCCGCTCGTTTCAATGGTATTGTTTACGTTCAGTACCGCCAGAATGGCCGACTTCCGGATTGATGACGTGTCGTGAAAACCCTCTATAGTACAAAAAGTGTTTAAAAGAATCATGAATCAAGCTAGCACGTTTACATGTCTGATTGTACAGATTTATTTTGTTCTAACTTTGATTTTAAAAGCCATTGGATGTCAAACCCTAATTGAGAACTGACAGTCTGCTGTGACTCGCACCCCTCCCCCCCAGCCTCTGATCGCTCTCGCTCAGCCCGCCCTTCCCCCTACGCGTGACTGAGATCGCCCTTCCCCCACAGCAGCGCGGAGACTTCAGTGGAGTGAGATGAACTCCAGACTGACAGATAGATAGAGAGTTAATCACAAGTGCTTCTCCAATGATGTATAAATCTGTTGTGGCCTTGCGTTTTTAAAACACTTTTACAAGGTCTAGCAGCTTTATATTTATGTGTGATTATATGTGTGATTTATATTTATATATTTGTGTGATATGTGACAGGAAAGTATCCTTGCTGCGTATTTAAGCACATCCAGACAGAGCGAGTGTTTTCTTGACCCAAGAAACTCTTAAAATGTGTTCTCATCTCGTGCAGAAGTGGTACAGTCAAAATGCTGCTTCTGTAACTGCATGAGAGAATATGAGTCTGTAAGTTTCCTGCTGAAATTCTGGAGATAGAGGGGGACAGTTACAGCAAATATTATGAGTGAGAGAGAGAGAGAGAGAGCGAGCAAGAGAGCAGTTACATACAGTGGCGGTTCTACACGGAGGCCTAGGGAGGCCCGTGCCTCTGTAGAAATTTCCATGGCCACCCCTGTGGCCCCCCCTGTGCTGACCAAAAAATAAAAATAAAAAATGAATTATGACTTCATTATGATTTTACACGTGAGCGTCAAAAGCGGAACTAACGTGATGGAACGTTCTACACGGGTAAATTAGAGCGGCGCCGGCCGCGTAAGTGACTCATATCTCGTAAGTAACTGGTTGTTCCTGCACAATGTTGTGATGTTAACCACGTAACTTCATCTGTCTTGGCTGTTGCATTGCGATAACATAAATTTGAGTAAAGTAATCAACAGGTTATTATTGCCCGTGTTAAGAAAGGGAGGGATGGTTAGGCAATGAAATGTAATGCACGTTTTTTTTCTTCCGATAGTTATCTTGAAACGAGGAAAGGACATAGCGTCCTTTTTCGTTAACAAAATCAATATTGTCAATATGGATCTAATGTTTCTTTTTTTAAAGTAAATTCTAGGCCTACATTTTTGAAATACATGCAATACATGCAGATATGCTCTACCAATCAAAAGTTTGGAAACGGTACTATTTTGGTTGTTTTTGAAAGAAGTCTCTTCTGCTCACCAAGGCTGCATTTATGTTATTATAAATACAAAAAAGCTCTAAAATTGTGAGATATTATTAAAATGTAAAATAACAGTTTTTTATGTGAATATATAGTAAAGTGTAATTGTGATCAAAGCTGAATTTATCATCATTACTCCAGTCTTCAGTGTCACATCATCCTTCACAAATCATTGATAATAATCATCAACATTAATAAACCTACCTTTTTTGCACCTGCACTCACTCTTGTACAAATGTTGTACAATGTTGTAATAAATGTTTATATGATTGTAAAGTAAAGAAGTTAATAATCTTTAAATATAATTTGTTACCATTTTTAATGTGCCCCTCTGGTTCAACACTGGCCCCCCCTTGGCCCCCCTAGTAAAAATTGTCTAGAACCGCCACTGGTTACATATAGTACAAAAAGTGTTTAAAAGAATCATGAATCAAGCTAGTACGTTTACATGTCTGATTGTACAGATTTATTTTGTTCTAACTTTGATTTTAAAAGCCATTGGATGTCAAACCCTAATTGAGAACTGACAGTCTGCTGTGACTCGCACCCCTCCCCCCCAGCCTCTGATCGCTCTCGCTCAGCCCGCCCTTCCCCCACAGCAGCGCGGAGACTTCAGTGGAGTGAGATGAACTCCAGACTGACAGAGTTAATCAGAAGTGCTTCTCCAATGATGTATAAATCTGTTGTGGCCATGCCTTTTTTAAAACACTTTTACAAGGTCTAGAAGCTTTATATTTATGTGTGATTATATGTGTGATTTATATTTATATATTTGTGTGATATGTGACAGGAAAGTATCCTTGCTGCGTATTTAAGCACATCCAGACAGAGCGAGTGTTTTCTTGACCCAAGAAACTCTTAAAATGTGTTCTCATCTCGTGCAGAAGTGGTACAGTCAAGATGCTGCTTCTGTAACTGCATGAGAGAATATGAGTCTGTAAGTTTCCTGCTGAAATTCTGGAGATAGAGGAGGACAGTTACAGCAAATATTATGAGTGAGAGAGAGAGAGAGAGAGAGAGAGAGAGAGAGCAAGAGAGCAGTTACATATAGTACAAAAAGTGTTTAAAAGAATCATGAATCAAGCTAGCACGTTTACATGTCTGATTGTACAGATTTATTTTGTTCTAACTTTGATTTTAAAAGCCATTGGATGTCAAACCCTAATTGAGAACTGACAGTCTGCTGTGACTCGCACCCCTCCCCCCCAGCCTCTGATCGCTCTCGCTCAGCCCGCCCTTCCCCCACCGCCTTACTGAGATCGCCCTTCCCCCACAGCAGCGCGGAGACTTCAGTGGAGTGAGATGAACTCCAGAGACTGACAGATAGATAGAGAGTTAATCAGAAGTGCTTCTCCAATGATGTATAAATCTGTTGTGGCCATGCGTTTTTAAAACACTTTTACAAGGTCAAGCAGCCCGCCCTTCCCCCACCGCCTGACTGAGATCGCCCTTCCCCCACATGGTACCCCTCTTCGTCGCGTTGCACCGTGGAGGGGCCTCCAACAGATTTGAATACAAGTCCCTCATGTCTTCATTTAGGTGAGATATTTTATAATTGTACTTTTTTCCTTTCTTTTTTTATTTGGTTGCGTCTCTCATCCATATAGCAACCGTCGCTATGGGTAAACAACACCAGGACTCTGTCCTAGAATTCTGTATGGATATTATGACTATTATACTATATGGATATTTCTTTCTCAGTACTGATTATGAAGTTGTGATAAATTAAATAGCATACTGCAGAAATGTTTGTATTAATATTATATGGTCATCCGCAGCCTGGCAAAGAGGTGGATGCATCCTGGGAAGTGATGTGTTTTAATGTAATGGCTACATATTCCCGTGTTTCCTTAACTCAGACATTCATGCTGATTCTTTTAAATGTTCGAGCAAGGATATAAAATATTAAGACTGTACTTTTTCATTATGATTGATATTTTGCCGCAATTTTGTGCAATGCGTCACACTGTGTGCGACGATCCCAGAAACCATCGTGATTCCACCACGGTAAGTAGCCTACAACAGTCAAATAAGGTTTTTAACGGTTTTAAGTCTGGCAAGTCAAAGTTTACAAGTACCCTGATCACGTTTTTCCTGTTTGTTTATCAATTTGAATTAAGTCAGAACAAAAGGATGTGTTAAAAATATAATGATAGAAGAACCCTTGCTCACACAATGACTTCTTTTTAAAGTCATTCATTTTTTATGATATTGTGATTGCATGAATAAATAAGAGGAGCATTAGACATTATTATTATATATATTATATATATATTATTATTAGATGTCTTAGCCTAGTAATTATTTATATTGTAATATGTAGTTTGTTGATCTATTCTATTTTGGTTTGTTGTTCTCTTTCTCTGCATGTTCCTTAATCTCATCTTATCCCTCATCTTAATACTTATTAGCAGCAACTTATTTTTGTATTTTTTTTAAAAAGGCTCTTTTAAGAGCCACATTTGTCTTGTTACTTTCTCTACTGTTGTATTGTGTTTTTTCTCTCTCTCTTGAGGTTTTACTGTCTCTCCTCCCTCCCCTTTGAGTGGTGTTTTTGTTTGTTTTCGTTTGTCCCTGTGTATTTATAGTGTGTTTATATTGTGTGCCGTGTCCGATCCTGAGATGGACCATCGCCAGAAGGAGATTAGTGACCTTGTCAATCAGGCTGCATATCAGGCTCACCTCCGAGAGCTTGAACAGCACATTAGCATGCACCAGAAAGCAGAACCATCCACCACTCAGCCTTCCATCAGTCATCTATCCACCAGCCAGCCATCAAACAGGAAGCAAGAGGTTAAGTGGATTAAGATGGACAGTGATGGAAACATTATTTACGGCAGGCCCAGATCATCCCGAAAACGAGGAGGTCAGATTTTTTTTTACATTCATGTTTATTAAATTGTAGACTTTATCTCCAGATCTAGTTTTGCATCGTGAAATGGTATACAAAATGATCACAAGTCATAGGTCTGAATTAGAACATATCTGAGGTTATTATTACATACCTGTGCCTAGCTTCAGGTAAAGTTTGTTTCATTGAGTGTAAAAAGCAACAGCTTTTTTGCTACAGCAGGTCCCAGTCTCAGCCAGAGTCGGAAGACAGGTGTCTCTCATGTCAGGGCTCCGGAAACCAGTGGGGAAGTGACCAGTGACTTTCCTTCCGTTACTGCAGGTGTGTTCTTTATTTTGACTACACTGGTTCAAAACAATATGTTCATTTAGTATGTTAATATTTATTATTACTACAGTTTTTCAATATTGTGCATTGTTTTAACAGAGTCCTTCCTTCAAGAGCTTAAATGCTCACTGGGTAAGGACATACATGAGGATGAAATACCACCTCAAACCTCAACAGACTGGTCGACCCGAAAGAGCCTCATATCAGGGTGGTGGGAGAAAGAGAGACCCCGACTGGTCAACACCATGGTGGCTGGACATCATGCGGCAACTCGGATCTGCCAACATTGTGGAAACGGTCCAGCCGTTATCCGTTGTTGTGACTGCCGACCACACCCATTCCTCTGTGGCCAGTGTGATGTCAGGGTCCACCAAGGTCAAGTGTTTCACAACAGGGATTCAATGACACTTGGATTTTTTCATCCGTTGCCTCCCACAACTTGTGTTGTGGAGAGGGTTCTAACCCAGTGTGGTAAGTTGTAGTTTTTGAAAGTCACATAAATAAATATGTTATTCTTTAATTCTCATCCATGTTGTTGTTTTTTTCAAGAGCGTCTTGTACCTTTGGAGATGCCAGAGACAATATGCGGTTGTCTACAAGGATCGTCCAGTGTCATCGCAGGACAGTCCATAGTTGTGGTTACAATGAATGGTAAGAAGAACTTTATGGGTGGGGTGGGAGTCACTTCTGTAGAAGTGTCTACAGAATTTCAGCCACAGGTATTTGCTGATCACACCTCGTATATACTCCCTCTCACTTTGTCACAACTATGAACATATAAAAATCATGATTATGTTACATTCATACATGTTACATTGTGGAACACATATCCAGAAATTTTCTTTATCATGGCTGGAAATCCAATTCAATAGGTTGTGTGTTGATTAGATTGTCTGGGCCCACCTATGTGGAGGAAAACAGTTAACCTTTGTTTGAATGGGGATAGTTAATTTGCCTGACAAAAGTGTGACTTCCAATAGAGTGCCTTACAACATGTTTGTAGAAGTGTCCTCCTGGTCCATCCTTAGTCAAAGGTTCCCATATCAGTTGTCAGAATGACACAGTTTGCGTCTGTCAAAATGAACTGTGAGTATATATTTCCTTCTTTTTCCAGGGCGATATAATCTCAGATTGCCTCAGATTAGATGCAAGGCATGTGAAGCCACTTGGAGTCCTGGAGTGGATGGCCTGATCAGTAATCACTACTGGCCTGCCACTTCTCACCATTCAACTGTGTACTCAACAGATGTCCGTTTTTCTTTTGAAGAGCTGAAGATGGCAGCACCAGGGATGTCTAGCCAAGCATTTCTTAGAATGCTGGATCAACGCACTGTTCGCTTTGGCCGTGTACGTATTTGTGGTAATAACTGTGTAACTCAATAAATAATACTATGAGGGCATGATGATGATGATGATTGAAAGTACACATGAACATTTGGACTGTTTAGGAAAAAAGTTGTTAAATTTAGACCCTTTATAAACAACCATAAACTCATGTTCTCTCATCAGTCTTGCAGTTTGCACTGAAACATTTATGAAAAAACAGGTCATTCTGAAGATCTCAACTTCAACTCCATTGGCTACAGACTTTGACATCTTCTCCCCAATATCATGTATTTACATTCCGAAATGTATCCATTTAGAGCATTTTACTTCAGTGCAGTACATATTTAATTTGATCTGTTTTACTGTTCTCTTTTACTGAACTCTTTTGCTGAACTCTTTTGAAACAGAGCGGTAACATCACAGCAGACAGCTTCCGGAAAAGCTTCTTGGAGTGGGAAGCTGTCCGATTCGAAGTTGAAAAATTATGCCAGGAGGACCACTTTGACTGCCCAGCATGCAGCCCAGACATGCTTGCAGTTTCTGTTGATGGAAACCGCAAGCACTACAGATTCAAGAGTGAAGCAAGGTATTTACAAAATCCTGTGTGTGCATTGACGGTTCATTACTTTGAAAGCAACTGCTGTGAATTGAAAATCATATGAATATTTAAAGTTAATATGTATCTCTTTTATTTAGATCGGAGGAACAGGCCATCTTTGATGGCGTGTTCATCGCGAATGATGATGACGTCGCAAGATTTGTGGACCATGTCCATACCTCAACCAGTCATGTAAACTTGCACAACTACATTATATATACCTATAAAACACCACGTCCTATAGAGTACTTTGTTTGAACAAGTTTGGACTATTAACCATCTTCCATGTTTTAGGTCTCTGGAAGAGGTGTCTGTGGAGGCCAGTGGTAAGCGGCACGCGAAACGTCTCAGAAGTCCTCAGGAAAAACAGACGAGGAGGGCCTGGAACTCGCTGTATGTCGTCATGGGGTTCTCCTTCGTGCCCTCAATATGTTCAGGGGGGAGATTTTTGCCTACCCCCTGTACCTCCAAAAGCAAATGAGCTGTAAGCAAGTGACATTTTTCGCCATGGATGTGGCATGCAAGTACTGGCCTTACCTCCGGAGAGTGACAGAGAAATGCCCTGAGCTTCAGGATCTCCTCACCATGAGGCCATTTCTTTCTGTTTTTCATGCCAAAGCTCATGATTTCAAATGTGAGGTGAGAAAAAAGGATTGTCCATGACATTTTCTTTCCCTGAAAACCCTGCATAAGATTGTTGCCACTTAGGTTTTGTTTTTTGTTTTATTTTTTAAAGGTAAAATGGAGTGGAGCGTATCAGGAGGGGGCTGGTTCGACTCTTGGGGAAGAGGTGGAGCAGTGCAACGCCTTCCTCTCAAGGATTGCTGTTACCACAAAGCACATGTCAAAAGCAGGTAAGGTAACCAGTACATTTTGATCCTGATGACAATGGTGAGCCACTTTGAGCTCATGCATATATGCTGACTCTGAAAATATAAAGCTCAGAATATTCAACACAAATGGATGGATCGATTATAATACCATCATCCTATTTTATTTGAAGGGAGGATAATAAGGAGGGGCAGTGTGATTAAAAAAAAAAAATACACAGTACCATTCACCTACTGTCCTGCCATAGTGCTCTTTGCCATTTGCCTACTGTCCTGCGCCATTGTTTCATGCTACTATTTCACTATCCTGTGCTATTTAACTACTAACCCTTTCATGGGACTAGGGCTGGTTATTGAGTTCGATACTTTTTAGGTACCGACCGAATTGCCTCAATACTATCGAGTATCGAAACTCGTCTTGTTTTTCGGTACCAAATTTAGATAACTAAGGGGTTAATCTAGTAACCGTCAGTGCATGCGGCATTATTAGCTGTGGCGGAAAAACACTAGTTTACGCGGTTGCTCAAAAAGACGGTGTGTGGTGTGTGTGTGTGTAAGCGTCATAACCCACATAGATGGAAAATATGGTACCATGTACCCATTGTATATGGGTGGGACAGGACCGACCCACTTTCAATTTTACTGTCTCTAATTCAGCGCATAATGTCTGTTCACTTTTCAGAGCGCCGTCAGTCAAATTGTCCATTCGACTTGAGGAATGCCTTAATAAATTAAACTCCATTCCACTTTTTAGCTTCAGTGTTGATTTCAAAATAAGTGAATAACGCAGTCAGCACGGCACAGTCCTCTGTCAGATGAGATGTTGTCAGGTATTTGTCATTAAAACTCAGAAAATTAAAACTGTGTCAGCCGTGATTTTAAGTGTAAAAAAAGTCATCAAACTGAAAAATGTAACCAATTAATTTTTTAATGTAATGTTGTTAAAACGGATTTATAAATATTTTTTTCATAAAATTGGTATCGGAAAAAGTATCGTTCAGGAACCGGTATCAAAGTCAAGGTATCGGTATCAAATTACTTTTAACGATACCAAGCCCTACATGGGACAGTAATCAAATGGCACAAGACAGCAGATTAGTACCATAGTACTATACTGTAAGTTATTATCTTGCAAAAGTTTGTGGTACCTAACAAGTCTGCACACTCAGTTTCTTCTCCTACTGCTACTGGAAAGAAGGGTGATAATCTCATATTTTTTATTTTTGCAGCACGCATAGACATGCTGACGGTCATGGCCATGCGCTGGAACCAACTAAAGTTTGACAACTTGGCTTCCACCCTTGCCCGCCGAAATCTGAAAGGGAAAGACACCAGTTTTCCCTTATGCAACATTCATAGCGATATTGTAAAATAAAGTGGCATATATCTCAAAAATATAGGAAAGACTTGCCCAGATATTCTTGAATACAATAGAATATACGGATGGTTTCATGTGTAGTGTCAATTGTATTTTTTCAGAGTCTTAATATAAAATATTAAATTTTCGTACCACATACACCGGTATATTGATTGTCCACGTATATACGAATATACTGCATATTTAATCAGTGTTGTATGTGGTTTTCTAATAGTGAAGGTACTTGACAATCCTTATCAACAATAGTCAAAGATGTAGGCATTTCTCTCATTGTCATTTGTGTTTGAAGGCCACAGTAGCCCTGCAATGCCAGTTGCATAACCTGGAGGCCATGAAAATGGAAATGGACATCACAGACAATCAATTGGAGAGCTGGATCATTGATATCAATGAGTGGGCAGAAGGTAGAATATACTGTCTTATACTGTTTGATATGCTGCTTGATGCATCACTTCTGACTAAGCTTGGCCTCAATTCCAAAGTAGTCATTGTAATCGTAGTCTAAGAGCACATACTGATTGCTGATGACGTGTGGAAAAGATTATCCCCATGGGGACAATATAGAACCTAACCAACCTAACAATACTCAACCTTAGCTACAAGTGTAGCCTCAGTTACAGAGAAATATGAAAATATTGGTTAGGCTTTATTTTACTCATACTCCAGAAATAATGTTTTTTCATGGAATCAAGTATATTTCTTATCTCTTCATTTCTTCCTCTCAGTAACCACATCCCCAAACGCTGCTGATCTTGCCGCTGTAGCCAGGCGAATTGAGGAGCTGGTGGCAAATGTTAAGAGGAGGTCCCAGCGTCTTTATAAAGATAATGACAGATGCAAAGGACGTGCCCGGATCCGCCGAAAGATCAGGGAGGAAAAAAAAATTACTTTCTGTAGTGGAAAAGTATAACACCTTGGTTCCTAATGCAAAACATCTGACCTTAGACACCATTCTATCTGACGAGATTGTTTGGCCATGGCAGCTTACACACGGTGGTATGTAGGGATGGGTATCGTTAAGGTTTTAACGGTATTACTACTCTTACCGATACTGCTTAACGGTCCGGTACTTTAACGGTATTCTTATCGGTACTTTGTGTTGTGTGTGTGTGTGTTTTTTTTTAAGAACAAATTGAGAACAGAATTAACATTGCTTTATTTTTTTAATGTAAAATTAATAAAACAATTATTTATAGTGAAACAGCCATGTTTGAAGAAATAACTATTATATAAAAAACAAATGAATGTAAAACAAATTAAATAAACTATATTTTTCTGTAAAAGAACATACAGTGGTACGAAGAAACACGGGTGGGGCATGTAGGTAGGCTACAAAAGGACTCTTTAGCCATTCTTCTGAAGAAAGATTAACATATTTGCCTTTTCTGGCAAAAGCCGGGACCTTTCCTGGCTTAATGTGTTCCCTGCAGTTGAAAACACCCTTTCACTTGGGGTGGAGGAGGCTTGAGCACAGAGGTAGCCTGTTGCAACATTTGTGAGGAGGGGCAGAACAGCTCTCTTCTCCCACCACCACAACACAGGATCTTCAGCCATAGGAATGGTAGGCAGGCTTTTGTAGACCTCAACCTTTTGGCCAACACGTTCACTAAGGGTGAGGGCCGAGGTATCCTGTTGGATGGTCAACCTCAATTTCCTGTCCTCCTCTGAGAACAGCTCCTCCAAGGCACTGCTTTTTTTCTGAAATGGAGGTATTGTCTCCTCCATTTCCTCACCTTCTCCTTCAGATGACTCATCCTTTTGCTGGTGCTCTGTATCTGTCTGTTCCAGCTCTGTTGTTAGTCCTGTCACAGTGTCAATAGCTTTCATCCTCAGTCTGTCCCAAGTTGCATCACTGACTAACCTCCCTTTGAATCTGGGGTTCATTGCTGTGGCCTCATGCAGGAAGGCTTGAATGTCATCATTCTGATATCGCTGGGAGAGGTTCTCCCACACCTTCTCTTTGATTGATGGCACAAACATTGTATCCTCATCCTTCAGAATAAGATGTTCTTCCAGTTTTTGAAGGAAGAGTAAGATCTGTCCACAGGTGGTATTCTTTTCACATGACACACACAATGTGGATGTATAGAGGATTCTCATGATCTGGACAAACTCCTCAGCCTTATGGAAGTCCTCATCTTTCAGACGGTCCAGGTTGTCCTTGGACAATGCTTTTCGCAGCCGTGGGTCCAAGGCTGCTGCTTGGATTGCTGGAAACTGCTCCATAAATCTCTCTATCATTAGATATAGAGAGTTCCACCTGGTCTTGACATCCAGGATGAGTGAGTGTTGTGGAAGGCCTGCAAGAACAACAAAAAACAACACACATTTATTTAGCACACACTTGAATATTGAATTATATAGTTTAGATGTGTGAATTTCAAAATAACACTTATAATAATAGATTCAACTTACCAAGGAGCTGTTGCTTTTCTGTCAACACCGTTTTAGACATGGAGGATCTCTTGAACCACACGACCACTGCTCTGATTCGGGCTGCCCATTTATCAATGGATGCAATTTTGTAAATTTTCTGTGCAGCCAGATTCAATGTATGTGCAAAACATCCTATTTTTAGGATCTGTAGCTTCTTGATAGCAATCTCCATATTGCTAGCATTATCAACAGTCACAGCTACAATCTTGCTCAGATCTATCTATCTATTTACTCTTCCAGGATGTCTGCAATCTCCTCGGCCACTACTTCGCCAGTTTGGGATTTGTGCACTGCCTTGGTGTGGAGGACCTTCTGTTTTACACTGCCCTGACTTGTGTAGTGCACTGTTAACTGTGAGATAGTGATCTTGCCGGAGGCTGGTCCACCCATCTGATGTGATGGCCAACTTTGGCACATCTTTCAGCTCACTGATCACATTGGCCTTTTCGACACCTGCACATTTCCCTACAGTAAAAACAATTATAATTTGTTATTTTATCATTATTAAATTGTGTTGTTGTTTATTGTATTGTGGCATGATGGAGCTGAAATACAACCCTTTTTATAATGCATCTATATCCTAAAAATTAATATAACTATATACTGTGTAATGTATACTGACAGACTGTTACCTAAAACCGTTGGACTCCACTGTTGCAAAGGGGTGTAGGCCTTTCACTATGAATTTGGTCAAGGCTAAGTGGCAGTTGTTCACCCTCTCCTCAGGCATCCTCCCACTAGCTGCTAGGGTGAAGGGGCTTTGGGCTTGTTTTGGACCAGAGGTATTAGGAGGAGTTGATTGGTTCATAGTAGCTGCAGCTTTTTTCAAAAAAAAAAAAAAAATAATAAAAAGGTTGCAAAATGTGGCCATTGGCCAATGCTAACCTTTGATAATGAACCTATGTTCACATGATTAAGTTAATTATGTGCCATTTCATAATTACAAATTAATTTCTGGATATAATTTCTAAATATTATATTTATATGTAGGCTATTTTGTAAACTAACTTGAAGTGCTGTGCATTTAGCCAAATAAATGTTTACATACTGATTTTTCTTTATTTGGGCTTTTAAAAACCAGTAGAAAATATGTTGAATGCATAATGTCATTTCTCCCAAAAGAAATCAACAGTATTTCAACTTAAGCTAAGCAAACCAATTAGGGAGATTGAACATGTATTTTAAATGATGTGAACAACGTTGATTCAACACGATGTTAGCATACCTGACGTAGATAGAGCAACCAGCAGAGACGAGCTAGGTAGGCAGTCGAAAACTTTGGCAAAGCATCTTTTAAAAGTGCATTACGTTCAGACAAAGAAATGCAGATTGCTCGTGTTTCCGCCCTTACATGCAAAAATCTTGCTGCATTTATGACAACGAGCGTTGTCTGCATCAACTTTAGTGTAGTATAACCACACTTTTGAACGTGTTGCTCTATCAGCCATCGTCACTCTTTGTATTAAGCGGGAGTTTTCGTGCTGTTAAGTGTGTGTGTGTGTGTGTGTGTGTGTGACAGACAGCCTCCGTGGCGCGCATGAGAAGTCTCGCAGATCTCACAGACAAACGTCTTAATATTATTGCAAATTAGAAATGTTTGGTGAGATAAAATGTGCACGATAACATAATTAAGCAGGAATACATAGTACATTTATTTTTATTTTTTTCTCCAGCACTGAAAGCAGAACCGATAGCATCAGATCTTATCGATACTACGGTCTTTCATAATTAAGCACCGGGGCCAGTTTAGTACCGGGTTTCGGTACCTATCCCTAGTGGTATGTACACAATTCTGTTGACTATGTGAAATAGTCACATAGTGGCACAAAATCTATCATGCCTCGATTGTAACCCCAGAAATTTTTTAAATACTAATCTTAAATACAACTGACTTGTTTCATCTATATATTACAGACTTTGTAGATCTAAGGACGACATTGTGATGGCAGTAAGGAGACTTGAGGAGGAGAAGAGGATTCTTATTGCAGAGATGAACAAGCATTGGAAGTCTCTTTGCACCCGTGCAGACACTCTGAAAAGCACATGTCATCCCAGCTTTCTAATGTGACATCAGGTACAGTATGTTTTTGTCTTATACTTGGCTTACATTACAATATTGCTGAAAGTTTCTAATTAATAAAGGCTCGATTTGTTTTAACATGTAAGGTGAGATGTCGGGCCTGCTTCAAGATGGGATCCAAGGTCTACAGAGCTTGACGATGAAGAACAAACAAGCAATCAACAGCCTGGCAAAGTTTCAAGGGGGTAAAACGGAGACCGGCCGTAAGCCAGTGTTTGGAGACAAGCGTGTATGTTTTTACTGTCTCGACCCTGGTCATCGGATAGCTGATTGTAAGGCGTGGAAGCAGAAAATGGGCACTAAAGCTAAAAGTGTTGCTTTTGTTCAGTCCGCTGCCTCCTTTGAGGATTCTATGCTGTCAAACATCTCTGGTTATGAACCGTTTATGTTAAGTGGAACTGTTTCGCTCTCACCTGATTCTCCCACTTATCCAGTTTCAATTCTCCGTGATACTGGAGCTTGTCAGTCCTTGATACTGGATAGTGTACTGCCATTTTCACCTGAGTCTTATACCGGTATGAGCGTCTTAGTTCGAGGTGTTGAACTAGGCTGTGTAAAAGTACCACTGCATTCGGTCTGTCTTGCTTCCGAGCTAGTATCAGGGCCTGTTAAGATTGGTGTGCGCTCTGAACTACCAGTAGAGGGGGTAAGCCTAATTTTAGGGAATGATCTGGCAGGTAGCAAAGTGTTTTCATCCCCGATCATGGTAGATAGGCCTGATTTGTGTGTTCAGACAAGTTTATCTACCAGATTTCCCACTGCATTTCCTGATTGTGCTGTCACTCGTGCACAAGCCCGGAAATTTGCTGACGTTATTGACCTCTCTGACTCCTTCATGGTGCCGTCATCTGAACCTGCAGAGTGTAAGCTCAAGATTGAAACTGAGTTAGATACCTCCAGTGCTGCTGAAACACTTATTGTAGAACCACCATTTCTGAAGGTTGGTAGGGAGCAGCTTGTTGCTATGCAACGATCGGATCCAACCCTTAAACATTGCATAGAAGCTGCTGGTGTGGATTCCAAATTGCCAGCTGGGGTGCGGTATTACTGGGACAATGAAGTTTTGATGCAGAAGTGGAATTCCAGATTAGATATTGATGATGCCCTCGCTAGCTATCAAATAGTATTGCCCTCTACGTATCGCTCTCAAGTTTTAAAACTAGCACATGAGCATGTTCTTGCAGGTCACTTAGGGATTACAAAAACGTATAACCGTATCACCAAGTACTTCTATTGGCCTGGGATTAAATCTAGCGTGTCTCGATTCTGTAAAGCTTGTCACATATGTCAGTTATCTGGTAAGCCCAACCAGAAAGTACCCCCAGCCCCCTTACATCCAGTACCAGCAATGGGAGAACCTTTTGAGAGGTTAGTTCTTGATTGTGTTGGTCCTCTAACCAGGTCCAAAACAGGGCATCAATATATCTTGACAGTAATGTGCACGGCCACTCGCTTCCCTGAGGCTATTCCTCTGCGTACTCTGAAAGCTAAAACCATAGTTAAAGAGCTCATCAAATTCTTTTCTACTTTTGGGTTGCCGAGAGTCATCCAGACTGACCAAGGGACTAATTTTACTTCAAAGTTGTTTGCACAAGTGTTGAAAGAATTGGGGATCAGTCATGCATTTTCCAGCGCATATCACCCAGAAAGTCAAGGTGTTGTGGAACGTTTCCACCAGACTCTTAAGTCATTGCTGCGTGCATATTGTTTAGAGTCTGGGGAAGAGTGGGTTGACGGTTTACCGCTGCTGATGTTTGCCATCAGAGAAGCAAAACAGGAATCCGTAGGTTTCAGTCCAGCAGAGTTGGTGTTCGGCCATTCCGTGAGGGGCCCTCTTAAACTACTGCAAGAACAACTACTGTCTGTAAACCCAAGTCCGGTGTCTGTGTTGGATTATGTAAGCTGTTTCCGTGAGAGGCTACACAAAGTTCGTAGTTTGGCTAAAAGTCACCTGTTAACTGCTCAGACCAAGATGAAGTCCCGTTTTGATCTTAAGAGCCAAAATCGCAGCTTTCAGCCCGGGGACTCTGTGTTGGTGTTACTTCCCATTCAAACCTCACCTTTGCAGTCTACATTTGCTGGTCCGTACTCAATTAAGAAAAAATTCAGTGAAACTGACTATGTTGTTAATACCCCTGATCGTAGGAAAAAGACTAGGGTATGCCACATAAACATGCTCAAAGCATATGTTGCACCAAATAAGGTTGTCATTTCCAATAATCCCAGTGTTACCCCTGTTGTCACTGCTACTGTTTACTCTCCTAAACAGGATGGCTTAGGTGTGAATAATGCCAACATATCCTGTGAACGTCTCAGGAACTCTGTTATCCTAAATGGTCTAGAGACTTATCTTGCTCATCTCTCTACAGGTCAACGTGAGGATATGGTATGTCTAATCAGTAGATTCCCCATGTTGTTTTCTGATGTTCCCAGCCAAACGACTGTCATTTGTCATGACATTGATGTTGGAAACTCCCCACCTGTCAAACAGCATCCTTATAGAGTTAACCAACAAAAGCGTGGGGTAATGAAAGAGGAAGTGAGGTACTTATTACAACATGGTTTTGCTCAGCCTAGTCAAAGCCCCTGGAGCTCACCCTGTCTGCTTGTACCAAAATCTGATGCTACATTTAGATTCTGTACAGACTATCGCAGAGTTAATAGTCTTACCAAACCAGACTCTTTCCCATTGCCGCGGTTAGAGGACTGTATAGACAGAGTTGGTGCAGCCCGTTTTATTACTAAACTGGACTTGTTAAAAGGCTATTGGCAAGTGCCATTGACAGATCGGGCCTCTGAAATATCTGCTTTTGTTACTCCCGATAACTTCCTGCAATATTCTGTAATGGCTTTTGGGATGCGAAATGCACCAGCCACCTTTCAGCGTTTGATGCACAGAGTGCTATCTGGAGTAGAACACTGCGAAGCTTACCTAGATGATGTGGTAGTCTTTTCAGATACATGGGAAAACCATCTAGGCACACTCACAGAAGTCTTTAGCCGCCTGGCTAAAGCTTCGTTGACTTTAAACCTAGCAAAATGTGACTTTGCAAAAGCTGTCGTAATCTACTTGGGTAAGAAAGTTGGTCATGGTCAAATTCGCCCCGTGGAAGCTAAAGTCTCAGCCATTCTAGAATTTCCAGTTCCCTTAAATAAAAGAGAGTTGCGACGGTTTTTGGGAATGGTGGGGTACTACAGAGGATTTTGTGAGAATTTCACCACTGTAGTCTCTCCATTAACTAACCTCCTGAGTCCTTCTAAGAAGTTTACATGGAGTGCAGAGTGTGCTGATGCTTTTGCCGCTGCAAAGGACATTATGTGTAATGCCCCTGTGCTTCTTGCCCCGAACTTCACCCTGCCTTTTAAATTGCAGATAGATGCCAGTTCAACTGGAGTAGGGGCGGTTCTACTGCAGGAAGATGCCTCTAGAGTAGACCATCCAGTATGTTATTTCTCCAGGAAACTGTCCAGCTGCCAGCAGAATTATAGTACCATAGAGAAAGAAACTTTGGCCCTTCTCTTGGCGCTGCAACATTTTGAAGTTTATGTTGGAGGTAGCTGTACCCCAGTGTTAGTTTATACAGACCACAATCCCCTAACCTTCTTATCGCGAATGTGTAACTCTAATCAACGCTTAATGCGCTGGTCCCTCATTGTGCAAGAGTACAACTTGGAAATCCATCATAAGAAGGGTGTTGAAAACGTCATAGCTGATGCGTTATCCAGAACCAACTGTACGGACAGTTAATCTGTGAATATTTGAAGCCTTGGTACGTGAGTACATTTGTTGAATTATTACAAATTACGGTGGTAATGTGTAATTTATGGGTGGGGGTGTTACGTCCCAGGACGTATGTCATTGACCGATTCTGAGTGTGTGTGTGTGACTTGATGCCCACTGCCTGCTGGGAAGTGTAGTTTTCCTCTGTTTCTCCCTGTCCTCTTCCAGGAGCCTAATTGATGCCACCTGTTCCTTGTTAAAGAACGGAGAGGAACAGGCATTTACATCGAGGAAGCTGGCTGTTCCCCGGAGAGAGTGTGGCCTGTTGCACTTCCAGAACATTTGGTGTTAGCCGTGAAAGCTCCTAATAAGACAAAACCTGTTGTATCTGCTGTTGTGACAGTGTGAAACCCAGTTGTCCTATTATTATTATTATTATTATTATTGTTGTTGTTTTCAGACGCAGTAGGGAGGTGGGTGCCCTTTTGTTTTTCACTAACCGCTGTTTTTCCCTGTTTTTGATTAGCTAGGTAGTAAGGTAAGAGATTTGTTGTTTATTTGATGTTTTGTTTGATAGGTTATTTAGACTCCCTTACTCTAGTTAGCTTGCTCCTTTTGTTTGTTGTTTTGGCTTTAACCCACTCCCGAAGCTGGAAGCGTCTTATTTTTCTTTGACTTGATTTGAGTTCTCTATTGTTTTCCCCGACCTCCTTGAGTGTAAAGGAGACTTTATTTTGAATAAAAACCTTAAAAAAGGGACTACGTTGTGTTTGTGAGTTCTGGGAGTGCGGACAGAACCTACTCTCTCTCATCGTTGACTTCGACCGGGTGTAGTTTTTTTTTATAATTATTCTTATTAATTTCTTATTTATATATATTACACTCCCGCTTCTCCTTGACAAAAAGGGGGCCGTAATAATGCAAAGAACTGTTATGTTCAAGTTCTGACTGAAACAGAAATTAACTTTGATAGTGATTCTGAGGAATACCATACCAGTAGTGACTCTGAGCACGATTAAACAGTATTTTCATGGCCAGAGTCCTTTTTTTCTGTTGTGTGCTGGGGAGGCAGCATTAATAAGAGGGCTGTTGGGACAGGCTGGTAAGGAAAGCTGGCTCTGTGTTTGGCATGGAGCTTGAGTTAATCATTTAACAAATTGAGGATAATTTGCAGAAGCAGTCTTCTGCATGCTCAACATTGAGGAGGTTCTTTGTACCCAGGGCTAACCAGCAACTCAATGTCTCACAAAAGGGTAGGGGAGAAATGGACTTTTCAGCATGAGTCTCTCCCTGCCCCAACCATCACATCACTTTGTCTATCGTCTAGTATCCACTCTCCATTGGCTTGTATAAACTTTTTTCTTTTGAATTTAATATATGTGTCTGTTCTACTTATCTTATCTGCTTTGTATTGGTTTTGTTAAGCAATACTATTATGCTCTCTTGTTTTTTCCATAGTCATATTTAATAACATGCACAGCTTTGCACTAGGGCTGTGCGATATTGAAGAAAAGTTGGATAATTCATTAAATAATGCGATATGCGATACGATAATGCTTAAAGTGTGTAAAATAAACTTAAATTATCTTTAAAATATATTTAAAATGATATATCCTACAAGTGTTTCACATTCTTTTTATGACAAGAAAACATCCTTATAACTTGTGAAAGTCAACATCAGTGTTTTACTGTAGCATAGGAAGTGTTATTTATACATCAGTGTAAACCACAGGATTTCAGCTTATCCTACATTATTTAATTCAAAATATTGAATCATAAAATGTAAAAATAAAATGTTGCTTAGTTTTCACTGTATGAATTAAATATATCCTGATACTTATCAAAGCTACAAAACTTTTTATTTTGTTCATGACCCCAGTTATTGCAAGCGCGTTATGCATATCGCGATATACAGTATACATTTGCAATATTTCAATAATTTCGATATATTGTGCAGCCCTACTTTGCACTGATTAAATCCCAGCACTGTTAACTTTTGCACTACCACCACTGCAAATCACTACATAGCTGCCCATCATGTATCACAGGGTCAGTCCCTACCAGGCCTTTGTAATCACTTGACATGCTCTTCAATTTTTGTATTTGTCTGAGCTATGTGTGTTGTTTTTGTGGTTGTACAAGCTAATAAATGCCTAAAATGTATCGTGTCATTCATTATTTTAATAATATTATTTTGGTCTTATTACCGTTGAAACATTACAGTATGCTGTAAGACAGAACACTATGATATGGGCCGAGCGGGGCACATGCGAAGCCCATATCCCACTTATAACGCCAGTATCGCTTCAATGTACACATTTAATCAGTGGTTTTGTCACCAGAAACAACACGTTGTTCCGTTTTGAACTTTTTGAGTGTAGTTGAAGCCCATTCACTGCAGACAGCGTCTTTAGTCGAAGTTGTAGTTTTAAAATATATTGGTATATTTCTCATAATTAGAAGTTGGCAGTGTAGAATTTTGGATACACCATGGGGTTTTTTGGGGATGGGGAACACACTGGTGCCATCAGATTTCAAAAATCAAATTGTTAAATAGGTCAAAATAGCTTATTACCATATTTGACAGTGTTTACAATGGGTCAACTTTGGAGACCATGTCTACATGACAGCTAAGGTCCAGAGCTTTCTATAACAGCTGGTGTAGCACCTTCTGTGACTAAATGACAAGCCTTCAAACATGTACTGGGTTCAAGGTTCAGAGGTCAATATTTCAAAGCAGGAGTAATGTATCCTCTTCGGACTGACATACATACTGTCGTGGTTGAGAACTTTCCAACAATGTGTTTGCTATAGTCCTACGACAACATTTTCATTTTTACATATCATGGAGACCACTTTGCAGCGATGGCCTCCTTTATTGTCCCCAGAGGGATATTTGCCTCAAGTTCAAATCCTTTCACACATAACACTTGACATATTTGTTTTATCATACAGCAGACATATACTTACAATAAAAAAACAACATACATAAAGTGATATGTAGCCAGACTGAAGCACATCACAGCCACAATGTATTGCTCATCTTTCACAAACAATGACAAGAGCAACCTACACACAACCCTATATGCATCATATCATGAAGCTATTGCACAACATCTGCAGCCTCAAGCAACATTATTTAAAGTTTTAATTGAGGTAGGTTCAAATTATGCCTATAGTTTAGAAATATACTTCGTTTACATTGGGGTACCCTATATCTTCTGCCAGAGGATAAGAGCTCATACTTGGCATGAAGAATAAAGATAGAGATAGAGTTAGGGTTAGGGTTAGGATAAGTGGGAACTGATTGTATTTCATGAATAATGCAACACTTTCCTGACAAATCAGACCTGAGGCCTTGATCATGAAGACATTGGCTGGATTAAACAGCACAACAGGCCGCATGTGGCCCACCTTGCACGGCCACGCCTTGGATTTCCCACCACTGTCATAGGCCTTAGTAAACCGCCCACCTGAGTCAAGTCATTCCAGGGTGACCAGATCGATGTCCTCAGTATCCTGGCACATTCCCTATTGTCAGGGAAAACTACCTCTGTCCCTGGTTTTATGAGAAGAAAACATAGACCTTTAAAGTATATTGATGGCCAAGCTGGAAATGTTGCTGGCTTTACCAATTCCTCAGGCTCATGTCTCCGGTTTTGATCTCTGAAGTCTGATCACCTTATGTCATCCACATGTTGATTTGTGAAATTTGACACCAATCTGTCTTTGTATGAGGCAAACAATTGCTTTTCTGAGTGGCGCTTCAGACGCTGTGTGATTTTAATTCACTTTCATATGTTTCATCATATAGTTCTTTCAGAATCATGAGCTTTATTCGCCAAGTGTGCGCAAACACACAATGTATTTGTTGTGGGTTTTTTTACAGGAGCTATTGGTACATACATACATACATATATGACATGAGAACAGGCATTTCAATGAGACTAAGGAAAAAACATGAATAAAAAAACAATAATAATGATATTGGGTATACATCTGAACAGAGACTTATGTACAGATTTGTTCATTGTGTACTGTGGTGCAGCTGTATAAATGAAATTTCTATATGTATTTACAAAATAACAAAGCAAACAACAACAAAAAACTCTGATCACTGCTTCTCTCGGATACTGAGAATGAATTATTAACAGGTGTTAATTGCTGCGTTAGCTGTTTAAGCTAGAGATGGCATGTGGCATGTGCTTAGATGTTCTAGTGCGCATCTGAAGCGTCGGCCTGACGGCAGAAGTGCAAACAGTTTGTGGCCGGGGTGAGAAGGGTCTGTGATGATGTTATCTGCCCGTTTCTTCACTCCTGACCTGAAAAATCATTACATGTACCATTGTTGAAAATGTATAAATGTGCCTCTTCTCTTCATTGGGAATGTTTGAAAATGTCTTAAGAACTCTCATAAGTGTTCTGAACAGACAACCATAACAACAAAAATAAACAGTGTTGTGTGCTAAGCGGTCATAGGTAAAAAAGGATGCAGCCTTTCAGTAACACATCCTGACGCAGGAGGCATCTGTCACCAGGGATAGGAGCCTATTTACTTTGCTTCAAAATTACCACAAACAAATACTGACTAAAATGTTCATGATCAGTTGGTATGATGCCAATGTAGTACTTGTTCTGGTTGCTTGGCTTTTGGCTTGCTTAGTTGGGGGCATTTCATATTCAACAATATTATTGATCTGCCTTAAGGTGGACGAGGATGCAATTTTCTTCTACAAACAAACTTTGTTGTATTATTTTCATGTTATCACTGTGAAGGTGCTTTGTATAATTGTATAATCTGGCCTATGGTCTAAGTGGTGTCCACAGAATAATATAGGTTTCATAGACAATTGGAAAAGTTTTTGGGGCAGACCTGACCTGTTGAAAAGAGATGGTATTCATCCCTCCTGGGGTGGTGCCGCTCTTCTCTCTAGTAATATGGCACATAGTCTTAGAGCTCAACCTTGACTAACTGGGGCCCAGGTCAGGAAGCAGAAAGACTGGCTAAACCGACCGTCTGCTAGCTGTCTCACGTCACAGAATTCAGATAAATCCCAACACATAGAGACTCGTTCACCTAGATATCATCAGATAGAGACTGTGTCTGTACCCCGAACTAATAAATACAGAAAACTTCCAAACCCATTTACGGGTGATAATTTAATTGATGTTCAACAAGTAGTAAACAGAGATTATAAAGATTCGATCCCTTTCTTCAAAAGCACTTATTGTAAATGATATTATCACAGAAAATAACCTAGATGTGCTGTGTTTGACAGAAACCCGGCTAAAACCAGACAATTACATTACTTTAAATGAGTCTAGCCCTCAAGGTTACTATTATCGACACAAACCTCGTCAGAAAGGTAAAGGGGGAGGTGTTGCTGTAATCTATAGTAATATCTTCAGTATTACTCAAAAGTCTTTCAAATATATCTCTTTTGAAGTGATGGTGCTCTATGTAAGTTTATATAATGTTAGTGACAACTCTCATTTGAAATTTGTGTTGGCTACTGTATACAGGCCACCAGGGTACCATACAGATTTTATCAAAGAATTTGCTGATTTTCTATCGGAGTTAGTACTGGCTGTGGATAAAGTCCTTATTGTTGGTGATTTTAATATACATGTAGATAATGAAAAAGACGCTTTGGGATTGGCATTAACAGATATTCTAAGCTCTATTGGAGTTAGACAACACGTGTCAGGACCAACTCATTGTCGTAATCATACTCTAGATCTAATATTGTCACATGGAATCAATATTGATGCCGTTGAAATTCTGCAGCAGAGCGATGACGTCTCAGATCATTATCTAGTCTCATGCGTGCTACATTTATCCAAGGCTGGAAAACCACCTGTCTGCCATAAATATGTTAGAACCATCACTTCTACCTCTAAAAATTGCTTTATAAATAATCTTCCTGATCAGTTTCATCAACTTAGCAAACCAGACAGCTTAGAAGAACTCGATGTTGCAACAGAAACTATTGACGCTCTCTTTTCGAACACTCTAGACTCTGTCGCTCCTCTGCGCTTAAAAAAGATTAAGGATATTAGTCCAACGCCATGGTATAACGAGCACACTCGGGCCCTTAAGAGAGCAGCCAGAAAACTGGAGCGCAGCTGGAAGAATTCAAAACTAGAAGTTTTTCGGATTGCATGGAGAGAGAAAATGATGGAGTACAGAAAGGCTGTAAAAACCGCTAGATCTGCTTATTTTTCAAATCTTTTAGAAGAAAATAAACACAACCCTAAGTATTTATTTAATACAGTGGCTAAATTAACAAGAAATACAGCCTCAACTTCTGATGTTTCCAAACAGCACAGCAGTAATGACTTTATGAACTTCTTTACCTGCAAGATTGACAACATTAGAGAGAAAATTATAGCCATGCAACTGTCTACAACAGTATCACATCAGACAGTGGGTTGTTGTATCCCTGAGGAAAAATTCCATTCATTCGCTGCTATAGGAAAGGAAGAATTGTCTAAACTTGTTAAATCATCAAAATCTACAACATGTATGTTAGACCCTATACCGACTAAGCTATTGAAAGAGATGCTTCCAGAGGTCATAGATCCTCTTCTTAAGATCATTAATTCATCTTTATCACTAGGTTACGTACCAAAAAAATTTAAGCAGGCTATTATCAAACCTCTTATTAAAAAACCACAACTTGATCCTGGTGAATTAGTCAATTACAGACCGATTTCCAATCTACCTTTTCTGTCAAAAATACTAGAAAAGGCAGTATCATCTCAGCTTAGTTCCTACTTGGAAAGAAATGGTATTTGTGAGGATTTCCAGTCAGGATTTAGACCGTACCATAGTACTGAGACTGCTCTCATTAGAGTTACAAATGATTTGCTCTTATCATTAGATCATGGTTGTATCTCTCGATTAGTGTTACTAGACCTCAGTGCTGCTTTTGACACAATCGACCACAATATTCTTTTGAATAGACTAGAAAATTATGCTGGAATTAGTGGAATTGCATTGGCATGGTTCAAATCATACTTATCTGACCGTTATCAGTTTGTAGTAGTAAACGAAGAGATGTCATTTCGATCACAAGTTAAATATGGAGTACCACAAGGCTCAGTTCTCGGACCGTTGCTTTTCACTCTGTACATGCTACCCTTGGGAGATGTCATTAGGAAGCATGGCATTAGCTTTCACTGTTACGCTGATGATACTCAGCTCTATATTTCCTCGCACCCTGACGAAACCTACCAATTCTCAAAATTAACAGAATGCGTAGCTGATATAAAAAATTGGATGACTAGTAATTTCCTACTACTAAATTCAGAAAAAACAGAGATTCTAATTATTGGACCAAAAACTTCAGCACATAAAAACCTAGAATACTGTCTAACACTTGATGGCTGCTCTGTTAAGTCGTCTTCGTCAGTTAGGAACCTGGGTGTGCTCTTTGATACCAATCTTTCATTTGAAAGCCACATTTCTAGCATATGTAAAACCGCATTCTTCCATCTTAAAAATATATCTAAATTGCGACATGTGCTCTCAATGACAAATGCGGAACAGCTAGTTCATGCGTTTATGACCTCGAGACTAGATTACTGTAACGCTGTATTGGGTGGTTGCCCTGCTCGCGTGATGAACAAACGTAGCAGCTAGAGTCCTTACTAGAACCAGGAAATATGAACATATTAGCCCGGTTCTGTCAAAACTGCACTGGCTCCCTATTAAACATCGTATAGATTTTAAAATCTTGCTAATTACTTACAAAGCACTAAATGGCTTAGCTCCCCAGTACCTGAGTAAGCTCTTAATGCATTATAGTCCTTCGCGTCTATTACGATCTCAGAATTCTGGCCAGTTGTTAATACCTAGAATATCAAAATCAACCGCAGGCAGTAGATCCTTTTCCTATTTGGCACCTAAACTCTGGAACGCTGGAATCTTCCTAGCATTGTTCGGGAAGCAGACACACTCTGTCAGTTTAAATCTAGACTAAAAACGCATCTATTTAACCTGGCATACACATGACGCACTATAAACTTTTGTCTTCATATCCGTTAAAGGATTGTTAGGCTGCATAGATCAGGTCAGCCGGAACCGGGAACACTTCCTATAACACCAGATGTACTCGGTACGTCAGAAGAAGAATGGCGTCTACGCTAATTTTTTGTCTCTCTGCTTATCCCGAGGTTTACCAATTAATGTGATTGGCTGGATCTGGGCTGTGTCCGGGTCGGACGGGGAACCTGTGCCTGTGTGCGGCAGCAATGTGGCCCTGTGGTGTCGGCGGAGACTGTGTTAACTAGCTCATTCTTTGTTAAGACCTTACCGACTCATCAGCCAGTGGCACATATCCCAACAAACCGTCCCATACCGGCGTGATCAAAAAGATCTTAAACTAGATTAAATATTTTGACTGTTGCGATTCCAAATCGGTTTAATGACCTGTAACTCTGCCTGAGTATCGAACAAGTGTTCACTGTTGGCCAGAGGAGAACTGGCCCCCCGACTAAGCCTGGTTTCTCCCGACGTTTTTTTCTCCATTTGTTGGAGTTTTGGTTCCTTGCCGCTGTTGCCTTTGGCTTGCTTAAGTTGGGGACACTTGCTTGATGTTCAGCAGTGTTTTTGATATGCCTGCATTGGCGCCGTTGTATACAGACTGAGCTGGGCCGGACGATTACGTCACTGTTTTCTGCAGTGCTGATATACCTAAATTAAGTAGACTAATAACTACTGATATTTGCAACGGAATGAATCAATAATATATAGAATGAGCTGCACAATGACACCATTTTCTTATTACTGTAAAGCTGCTTTGCCACAATTTGCATTGTAAAAAGTGCTATATAAATATAGGTGAGTTAACTGTCACTACATGCAACTTTCCACTATCTCAATTTTCCCATCAAATACAGCACAAAGTCAAGACACAATTATTCAGTGTAGTCAATGATAGACAGACAAATCATAAAATATAACAAAAGTGAATTTAATTCTGAATTTACGTCTGGCAGACGTAACATCGAATTAAGTCAAAGAGGAAAGTTCTAAGTTTTATAACGGAATGAATTAGTTCTTATATGCTATGTAAAGCAACAAGTTCATATCTTATATTTTGCTCTGTGCAATGCAAGAACATGTGTTTTCTCTTCATTGCACAAGCAAATAAAGTGCATCTATGCAATTGTGCATTATCTCTTAAAAATAGCATATATGTTAACTCCATGCACAGCAGAATGAATTAATGCTGATACATTTAGTCGTTTTTCTGAAAAATGGAGTTAACATATATGCTATTTTGAAGAGATAATGCAAAATTGCATTGATGAACTTCATTTCGTTTTGCAATGAAGAGAAAACACATGTGCTGTTGCATTGCACAGAACGGAGTAATTTTGACACTTCGTCGTTTTTCTGAGCGTGCACCATTTTTGAGAAAAACGACTAAGTGTATCAGCATTATTCATTCTGCTCTGCATGGAGTTAACCTAAATGCTATTTTGAAGAGATAATGCAAAATTGCATTGATGCACTTTATTTCGTTGTGCAATGAAGAGAAAACACATGTGCTGTTGCATTGCACAGAACGGAGTAATTTTGACACTTAGTCGTTTTTCTGAGCGTGCACCATTTTTGAGAAAAACGACTAAGTGTACCAGCATTAATTAATTCTGCTGTGCATGGAAATAACATATATGCTATTTTGAAGAGATAATGCAAAATTGCATTGATGCACTTTATTTCGTTGTGCAATGAAGAGAAAACACATGTGCTGTTGCATTGCACAGAGCAAAATATAAGATATGAACTTGTTGCTTTGTATAGCATATAACAAATAACTCATTCCATTTAAAACTTACAACTTTCCTCTGTGACTTAATTTGATGTTATTTCTGCCATAAACTATTCAATTGACTGCATGGTTTATTTGGAGCGCATTCACATGAGGGGAACATCCTCAAAACTTATAGACGCATACCTCGCACTCTCTCCGGCTTGAGCAGAAAAACACACCGCATGGTTGAAACGGAGTAATTCTGACACTTAGTCGTTTTTCTGAGCGTGCACCATTTTTCAGAAAAACGGCTGAGTGTACCAGCATTAATTAATTCTGCTGTGCATGGAAATAACATATGCTATTTTGAAGAAATAATGCAAAATTGCATTGATGCACTTTATTTCGTTGTGCAATGAAGAGAAAACACATGTGGTGTTGCATTGCACAGAACGGAGTAATTTTGACACTTAGTCGTTTTTCTGAGCGTGCACCATTTTTCAGAAAAACGACTAAGTTTATCAGCATTAGATCATTCTGTTGTGCATGGCGTTAACATATATGCTATTTTGAAGAGATAATTTGCAAAATTGCATTGATGCACTTTATTTCGTTGTGCAATGAATAGAAAACACATTTGCTGTTGCATTGCACAGAACGGAGTAATTTTGACACTTGGTCGTTTTTCTGAGCGTGCACCATTTTTCAGAAAAACGACTAAGTGTATCAGCATTATTCATTCTGTTGTGCATGGAGTTAACCTAAATGCTATTTTGAAGAGATAATGCAAAATTGCATTGATGCACTTTATTTCGTTGTGCAATGAAGAGAAAACACATGTGCTGTTGCATTGCACTGAGCAAAATATAAGATATGAACTTGTTGCTTTGCATAGCATATAAAAAATAACTCATTCCATTTAAAACTTACAACTTTCCTATGTGACTTAGTTTGATGTTACTTTTGCCAAAAAGCAGTCAATTGACTGCATGGTTCATTAAGAGGGCATTCACATGAGGGGAACATCCTCAAAACTGATAGCCGCCTACCTCGCACTCTCTCCGGCTTGAGCAGAAAAACACACCGCATGGTTGAAACGGTCGTTAGTCGTTTTTCTGAGCGTGCACCATATTTGAGAAAAACGACTAAGTTTATCAGCATTAAATCATTCTGTTGTGCATGGCGTTAAAATATATGCTATTTTGAAGAGATAATGCAAAATTGCATTGATGCACTTTATTTCGTTGTGCAATGAAGAGAAAACACATTTGCTGTTGCATTGCACAGAACGGAGTAATTTTGACACTTGGTCGTTTTTCTGAGCGTGCACCATTTTTCAGAAAAACGACTAAGTGTATCAGCATTATTCATTCTGTTGTGCATGGTTAACATATGTGCTATTTTGAAGAGATAATGCAAAATTGCATTGATGCACTTTATTTCGTTGTGCAATGAAGAGAAAAGACATGTGCTGTTGCATTGCACAGAGCAAAATATAAGATATGAACTTGTTGCTTTGTATGGCATATAACAAATAACTCATTCCATTTAAAACTTACAACTTTCCTCTGTGACTTGGTTTGATGTTATTTCTGCCATAAACTATTCAATTGACTGCATGGTTTATTTGGAGCGCATTCACATGAGGGGAACATCCTCAAAACTTATAGACGCATACCTCGCACTCTCTCCGGCTTGAGCAGAAAAACACACCGCATGGTTGAAACGGAGTAATTCTGACACTTAGTCGTTTTTCTGAGCGTGCACCATTTTTCAGAAAAACGGCTGAGTGTACCAGCATTAATTAATTCTGCTGTGCATGGAAATAACATATATGCTATTTTGAAGAAATAATGCAAAATTGCATTGATGCACTTTATTTCGTTGTGCAATGAAGAGAAAACACATGTGGTGTTGCATTGCACAGAACGGAGTAATTTTGACACTTAGTCGTTTTTCTGAGCGTGCACCATTTTTCAGAAAAACGACTAAGTTTATCAGCATTAGATCATTCTGTTGTGCATGGCGTTAACATATATGCTATTTTGAAGAGATAATTTAAAATTGCATTGATGCACTTTATTTCGTTGTGCAATGAATAGAAAACACATTTGCTGTTGCATTGCACAGAACGGAGTAATTTTGACACTTGGTCGTTTTTCTGAGCGTGCACCATTTTTCAGAAAAACGACTAAGTGTATCAGCATTATTCATTCTGTTGTGCATGGAGTTAACCTAAATGCTATTTTGAAGAGATAATGCAAAATTGCATTGATGCACTTTATTTCGTTGTGCAATGAAGAGAAAACACATGTGCTGTTGCATTGCACTGAGCAAAATATAAGATATGAACTTGTTGCTTTGCATAGCATATAAAAAATAACTCATTCCATTTAAAACTTACAACTTTCCTATGTGACTTAGTTTGATGTTACTTTTGCCAAAAAGCAGTCAATTGACTGCATGGTTCATTAAGAGGGCATTCACATGAGGGGAACATCCTCAAAACTGATAGCCGCCTACCTCGCACTCTCTCCGGCTTGAGCAGAAAAACACACCGCATGGTTGAAACGGTCGTTAGTCGTTTTTCTGAGCGTGCACCATATTTGAGAAAAACGACTAAGTTTATCAGCATTAAATCATTCTGTTGTGCATGGCGTTAAAATATATGCTATTTTGAAGAGATAATGCAAAATTGCATTGATGCACTTTATTTCGTTGTGCAATGAAGAGAAAACACATTTGCTGTTGCATTGCACAGAACGGAGTAATTTTGACACTTGGTCGTTTTTCTGAGCGTGCACCATTTTTCAGAAAAACGACTAAGTGTATCAGCATTATTCATTCTGTTGTGCATGGTTAACATATGTGCTATTTTGAAGAGATAATGCAAAATTGCATTGATGCACTTTATTTCGTTGTGCAATGAAGAGAAAAGACATGTGCTGTTGCATTGCACAGAGCAAAATATAAGATATGAACTTGTTGCTTTGTATGGCATATAACAAATAACTCATTCCATTTAAAACTTACAACTTTCCTCTGTGACTTGGTTTGATGTTACTTCTCCCATAAAGCAGTCAATTGACTGCATGGTTCATTTGGACCGCATTCACATGAGGGGAACATCCTCATAACTTCAAGCCGCCTACCTCGCACTCTCTCCGGCTTCAGCAGAGAAACACACCGCATGGTTGAAACGGAGTCATTTTGACACTTAGTCGTTTTTCTGAGCGTGCACCATTTTTCAGAAAAACGGCAAAGTGTACCAGCATTAATTCATTCTGCTGTGCATGGAGTTAACATATATGCTATATTGAAGAGATATTGCAAAATTGCATTGATGCACTTTATTTCGCTCTGCAATGAAGAGAAAACACATGTGCTGTTGCATTGCACAGACCCGAGTAATTTTGACACTTAGTCGTTTTTCTGAGCGTGCACCATTTCTGAAAAAAACGAGTAAGTGTATCAGCATTATTCATTCTGCTGTGCATGGAGTTAACATATATGCTATATTGAAGAGATATTGCAAAATTGCATTGATGCACTTTATTTCGTTGTGCAATGAAGAGAAAACACATGTGCTGTTGCATTGCACAGACACGAGTAATTTTGACACTTAGTCCTTTTTCTGAGCGTGCACCATTTTTGAGAAAAACGACTAAGTGTATCAGCATTATTCATTCTGCTCTGCATGGAGTTAACCTAAATGCTATTTTGAAGAGATAATGCAAAATTGCATTGATGCACTTTATTTCGTTGTGCAATGAAGAGTAAACACATGTGGTGTTGCATTGCACAGAACGGAGTAATTTTGACACTTAGTCGTTTTTCTGAGCGTGCACCATTTCTGAAAAAAACGAGTAAGTGTCAAAATTACTCCGTTCTGCTGTGCATGGAAATAACATATATGCTATTTTGAAGAAATAATGCAAAATTGCATTGATGCACTTTATTTCGTTGTGCAATAAAGAGAAAACACATGTGGTGTTGCATTGCACAGAACGGAGTAATTTTGACACTTAGTCGTTTTTCTGAGCGTGCACCATTTTTCAGAAAAACGTCTAAGTTTATCAGCATTAGATCATTCTGTTGTGCATGGCGTTAACATGTATGCTATTTTGAAGAGATAATGCAAAATTGCATTGATGCACTTTATTTCGTTGTGCAATGAAGAGAAAACACATGTGCTGTTGCATTGCACAGAGCAAAATATAAGATATGAACTTGTTGCTTTGCATAGCATATAACAAATAACTCATTCCATTTAAAACTTACAACTTTCCTCTGTGACTTAATTTGATGTTATTTCTGCCATAAACTATTCAATTGACTGCATGGTTTATTTGGAGCGCATTCATATGAGGGGAACATCCTCAAAACTTATAGACGCCTACCTCGCACTTTCTCCGGCTTGAGCAGAAAAACACACCGCATGGTTGAAACGGAGTAATTTTGACACTTAGTCGTTTTTCTGAGCGTGCACCATTTTTCAGAAAAACGGCTGAGTGTACCAGCATTAATTAATTCTGCTGTGCATGGAAATAACATATATGCTATTTTGAAGAGATAATGCAAAATTGCATTGATGTACTTTATTTCGTTGTGCAATGAAGAGAAAACACATGTGGTGTTGCATTGCACAGAACGGAGTAATTTTGACACTTAGTCGTTTTGCTGAGCGTGCACCATTTTTCAGAAAAACGACTAAGTTTATCAGCATTAGATCATTCTGTTGTGCATGGCGTTAACATATATGCTATTTTGAAGAGATAATGCAAAATTGCATTGATGCACTTTATTTCGTTGTGCAATGAATAGAAAACACATTTGCTGTTGCATTGCACAGAACGGAGTAATTTTGACACTTGGTCGTTTTTCTGAGCGTGCACCATTTTTCAGAAAAACGACTAAGTGTATCAGCATTATTCATTCTGTTGTGCATGGTTAACATATGTGCTATTTTGAAGAGATAATGCAAAATTGCATTGATGCACTTTATTTCGTTGTGCAATGAAGAGAAAACACATGTGCTGTTACATTGCACAGAGCAAAATATAAGATATGAACTTGTTGCTTTGCATAGCATATAACAAATAACTCATTCCATTTAAAACTTACAACTTTCCTCTGTGACTTGGTTTGATGTTACTTCTCCCATAAAGCAGTCAATTGACTGCATGGTTCATTTGGACCGCATTCACATGAGGGGAACATCCTCATAACTTCAAGCCGCCTACCTCGCACTCTCTCCGGCTTGAGCAGAGAAACACACCGCATGGTTGAAACGAAGTTATTTTGACACTTAGTCGTTTTTCTGAGAGTGCACCATTTTTGAGAAAAACGACTAAGTGTATCAGCATTATTCATTCTGCTGTGCATGGAGTTAACCTAAATGCTATTTTGAAGAGATAATGCAAAATTGCATTGATGCACTTTATTTCGTTGTGCAATGAAGAGAAAACACATGTGCTGTTGCATTGCACAGAGCAAAATATAAGATATGAACTTGTTGCTTTGTATAGCATATAACAAATAACTCATTCCATTTAAAACTTACAACTTTCCTTTGTGACTTAATTTGATGTTATTTCTGCCATAAACTATTCAATTGACTGCATGGTTTATTTGGAGCGCATTCACATGAGGGGAACATCCTCAAAACTTATAGCCGCCTACCTCGCACTCTCTCTCCGGCTTGAGCAGAAAAACACACCGCATGGTTGAAACGGAGTAATTTTGACACTTGGTCGTTTTTCTGAGTGTACACCATTTTTCAGAAAAACGACTAAGTGTATCAGCATTAACTCATTCTGCTGTGCATGGAGTTAACATATATGCTATATTGAAGAGATATTGCAAAATTGCATTGATTTACTTTATTTCGTTGTGCAATGAAGAGAAAACACATGTGCTGTTGCATTGCACAGACCCGAGTAATTTTGACACTTAGTCGTTTTTCTGAGCGTGCACCATTTTTGGAAAAACGACTAAGTGTACCAGCATTATTCATTCTGCTCCGCATGGAGTTAACCTAAATGCTATTTTGAAGAGATAATGCAAAATTGCATTGATGCACTTTATTTCGTTGTGCAATGAAGAGAAAACACATGTGCTGTTGCATTGCACAGACCCGAGTAATTTTGACACTTAGTCGTTTTTCTGAGCGTGCACCATTTTTGGAAAAACGACTAAGTGTACCAGCATTATTCATTCTGCTCTGCATGGAGTTAACCTAAATGCTATTTTGAAGAGATAATGCAAAATTGCATTGATGCACTTTATTTCGTTGTGCAATGAAGAGAAAACACATGTGCTGTTGCATTGCACAGAGCAAAATATAAGATATGAACTTGTTGCTTTGTATAGCATATAACAAATAACTCATTCCATTTAAAACTTACAACTTTCCTCTGTGACTTGGTTTGATGTTACTTCTCCCATAAAGCAGTCAATTGACTGCATGGTTCATTTGGACCGCATTCACATGAGGGGAACATCCTCATAACTTCAAGCCGCCTACCTCGCACTCTCTCCGGCTTAAGCAGAGAAACACACCGCATGGTTGAAACGGAGTCATTTTGACACTTAGTCGTTTTTCTGAGCGTGCACCATTTTTCAGAAAAACGACAAAGTGTACCAGCATTAATTCATTCTGCTGTGCATAGAGTTAACATATATGCTATTTTGAAGAGATAATGCAAAATTGCATTGATGCACTTCATTTCGTTGTGCAATGAAGAGAAAACACATGTGCTGTTGCATTGCACAGAACGGAGTAATTTTGACACTTGGTCGTTTTTCTGAGTGTGCACCATTTTTCAGAAAAACGACTAAGTGTATCAGCATTATTCATTCTGCTCTGCTAGGAGTTAACCTAAATGCTATTTTGAAGAGATAATGCAAAATTGCATTGATGCACTTTATTTCGTTGTGCAATGAAGAGAAACACATGTGCTGTTGCATTGCACGGAACGGAGTAATTTTGACAGTTAGTCGTTTTTTCTGAGCGTGCACCATTTTTGAGAAAAACGACTAAGTTTATCAGCAATAAATCATTCTGTTGTGCATGGCGTTAAAATATATGCTATTTTGAAGAGATAATTCAAAATTGCATTGATGCACTTTATTTCATTGTGCAATGAAGAGAAAACACATGTGCTGTTTACATTGCACAGAGCAAAATATAAGATATGAACTTGTTGCTTTGCATAGCATATAACAAATAACTCATTCCATTTAAAACTTACAACTTTCCTCTGTGACTTGGTTTGATCTTACTTCTCCCATAAAGCAGTCAATTGACTGCATGGTTCATTTGGACCGCATTCACATGAGGGGAACATCCTCAAAACTTCAAGCCGCCTACCTCGCACTCTCTCCGGCTTGAGCAGAGAAACACACCGCATGGTTGAAACGGAGTCATTTTGACACTTAGTCGTTTTTCTGAGCGTGCAACATTTTTCAGAAAAACGGCAAAGTGTACCAGCATTAATTCATTCTGCTGTGCATGGAGTTAACATATATGCTATTTTGAAGAGATAATGCAAAATTGCATTGATGCACTTTATTTCGTTGTGCAATGAAGAGAAAACACATTTGCTGTTGCATTGCACAGAACGGAGTAATTTTGACACTTGGTCGTTTTTCTGAGCGTGCAACATTTTTCAGAAAAACGACTAAGTGTATCAGCATTATTCATTCTGCTCTGCTCTGAGTTAACCTAAATGCTATTTTGAAGATATATTGCAAAATTGCATTGATGCACTTTATTTCGTTGTGCAATGAAGAGAAAACACATGTGCTGTTGCATTGCACAGACACGAGTAATTTTGACACTTAGTCCTTTTTCTGAGCATGCACCATTTTTGAGAAAAACGACTAAGTGTGTCAGCATTATTCATTCTGCTCTGCATGGAGTTAACCTAAATGCTATTTTGAAGAGATAATGCAAAATTGCATTGATGCACTTTATTTCGTTGTGCAATGAAGAGAAAACACATTTGCTGTTGCATTGCACAGAACGGAGTAATTTTGACACTTGGTCGTTTTTCTGAGCGTGCACCATTTTTCAGAAAAACGACTAAGTGTATCAGCATTATTCATTCTGTTGTGCATGGTTAACATATGTGCTATTTTGAAGAGATAATGCAAAATTGCATTGATGCACTTTATTTCGTTGTGCAATGAAGAGAAAACACATGTGCTGTTACATTGCACGGAGCAAAATATAAGATATGAACTTGTTGCTTTGCATAGCATATAACAAATAACTCATTCCATTTAAAACTTACAACTTTCCTCTGTGACTTGGTTTGATGTTACTTCTCCCATAAAGCAGTCAATTGACTGCATGGTTCATTTGGACCGCATTCACATGAGGGGAACATCCTCATAACTTCAAGCCGCCTACCTCGCACTCTCTCCGGCTTGAGCAGAGAAACACACCGCATGGTTGAAACGAAGTTATTTTGACACTTAGTCGTTTTTCTGAGCGTGCACCATTTTTGAGAAAAACGACTAAGTGTATCAGCATTATTCATTCTGCTGTGCATGGAGTTAACCTAAATGCTATTTTGAAGAGATAATGCAAAATTGCATTGATGCACTTTATTTCGTTGTGCAATGAAGAGAAAACACATGTGCTGTTGCATTGCACAGAGCAAAATATAAGATATGAACTTGTTGCTTTGTATAGCATATAACAAATAACTCATTCCATTTAAAACTTACAACTTTCCTCTGTGACTTAATTTGATGTTATTTCTGCCATAAACTATTCAATTGACTGCATGGTTTATTTGGAGCGCATTCACATGAGGGAACATCCTCAAAACTTATAGCCGCCTACCTCGCACTCTCTCTCCGGCTTGAGCAGAAAAACACACCGCATGGTTGAAACGGAGTAATTTTGACACTTGGTCGTTTTTCTGAGTGTACACCATTTTTTCAGAAAAACGACTAAGTGTATCAGCATTAACTCATTCTGCTGTGCATGGAGTTAACATATATGCTATATTGAAGAGATATTGCAAAATTGCATTGATTTACTTTATTTCGTTGTGCAATGAAGAGAAAACACATGTGCTGTTGCATTGCACAGACCCGAGTAATTTTGACACTTAGTCGTTTTTCTGAGCGTGCACCATTTTTGGAAAAACGACTAAGTGTACCAGCATTATTCATTCTGCTCCGCATGGAGTTAACCTAAATGCTATTTTGAAGAGATAATGCAAAATTGCATTGATGCACTTTATTTCGTTGTGCAATGAAGAGAAAACACATGTGCTGTTGCATTGCACAGACCCGAGTAATTTTGACACTTAGTCGTTTTTCTGAGCGTGCACCATTTTTGGAAAAACGACTAAGTGTACCAGCATTATTCATTCTGCTCTGCATGGAGTTAACCTAAATGCTATTTTGAAGAGATAATGCAAAATTGCATTGATGCACTTTATTTCGTTGTGCAATGAAGAGAAAACACATGTGCTGTTGCATTGCACAGAGCAAAATATAAGATATGAACTTGTTGCTTTGTATAGCATATAACAAATAACTCATTCCATTTAAAACTTACAACTTTCCTCTGTGACTTGGTTTGATGTTACTTCTCCCATAAAGCAGTCAATTGACTGCATGGTTCATTGGACCGCATTCACATGAGGGGAACATCCTCATAACTTCAAGCCGCCTACCTCGCACTCTCTCCGGCTTAAGCAGAGAAACACACCGCATGGTTGAAACGGAGTCATTTTGACACTTAGTCGTTTTTCTGAGCGTGCACCATTTTTCAGAAAAACGACAAAGTGTACCAGCATTAATTCATTCTGCTGTGCATGGAGTTAACATATATGCTATTTTGAAGAGATAATGCAAAATTGCATTGATGCACTTTATTTCGTTGTGCAATGAAGAGAAACACATGTGCTGTTGCATTGCACGGAACGGAGTAATTTTGACAGTTAGTCGTTTTTCTGAGCGTGCACCATTTTTGAGAAAAAACGACTAAGTTTATCAGCAATAAATCATTCTGTTGTGCATGGCGTTAAAATATATGCTATTTTGAAGAGATAATTCAAAATTGCATTGATGCACTTTATTTCATTGTGCAATGAAGAGAAAACACATGTGCTGTTTACATTGCACAGAGCAAAATATAAGATATGAACTTGTTGCTTTGCATAGCATATAACAAATAACTCATTCCATTTAAAACTTACAACTTTCCTCTGTGACTTGGTTTGATGTTACTTCTCCCATAAAGCAGTCAATTGACTGCATGGTTCATTTGGACCGCATTCACATGAGGGGAACATCCTCAAAACTTCAAGCCGCCTACCTCGCACTCTCTCCGGCTTGAGCAGAGAAACACACCGCATGGTTGAAACGGAGTCATTTTGACACTTAGTCGTTTTTCTGAGCGTGCACCATTTTTCAGAAAAACGGCAAAGTGTACCAGCATTAATTCATTCTGCTGTGCATGGAGTTAACATATATGCTATTTTGAAGAGATAATGCAAAATTGCATTGATGCACTTTATTTCGTTGTGCAATGAAGAGAAAACACATTTGCTGTTGCATTGCACAGAACGGAGTAATTTTGACACTTGGTCGTTTTTCTGAGCGTGCAACATTTTTCAGAAAAACGACTAAGTGTATCAGCATTATTCATTCTGCTCTGCTCAGAGTTAACCTAAATGCTATTTTGAAGATATATTGCAAAATTGCATTGATGCACTTTATTTCGTTGTGCAATGAAGAGAAAACACATGTGTTGTTGCATTGCACAGACACGAGTAATTTTGACACTTAGTCCTTTTTCTGAGCATGCACCATTTTTCAGAAAAACGACTAAGTGTACCAGCATTATTCATTCTGCTCTGCATGGAGTTAACCTAAATGCTATTTTGAAGAGATAATGCAAAATTGCATTGATGCACTTTATTTCGTTGTGCAATGAAGAGAAAACACATGTGCTGTTGCATTGCACAGAGCAAAATATAAGATATGAACTTGTTGCTTTGTATAGCATATAACAAATAACTCATTCCATTTAAAACTTACAACTTTCCTCTGTGACTTGGTTTGATGTTACTTCTCCCATAAAGCAGTCAATTGACTGCATGGTTCATTTGGACCGCATTCACATGAGGGGAACATCCTCATAACTTCAAGCCGCCTACCTCGCACTCTCTCCGGCTTAAGCAGAGAAACACACCGCATGGTTGAAACGAGTCATTTTGACACTTAGTCGTTTTTCTTAGCGTGCACCATTTTTCAGAAAAACGACAAAGTGTACCAGCATTAATTCATTCTACTGTGCATGGAGTTAACATATATGCTATTTTGAAGAGATAATGCAAAATTGCATTGATGCACTTTATTTCGTTGTGCAATGAAGAGAAAACACATGTGCTGTTGCATTGCACAGAACGAAGTAATTTTGACACTTAGTCGTTTTCTGAGCGTGCACCATTTTTGAGAAAAACGAATAAGTGTATCAGCATTATTCATTCTGCTGTGCATGGAGTTAACCTAAATGCTATTTTGAAGAGATAATGCAAAATTGCATTGATGCACTTTATTTCGTTGTGCAATGAAGAGAAAACACATGTGCTGTTGCATTGCACAGAGCAAAATATAAGATATGAACTTGTTGCTTCGCATAGCATATAACAAATAACTCATTCCATTTAAAACTTACAACTTTTATAGCCGCCAACCTCGCACTCTCTCCGACTTGAGCAGAAAAACACACCGCATGGTTGAAACGGAGTCATATTGACACTTAGTCGTTTTTCTGAGCGTGCACCATTTTTCAGAAAAACGGCTAAGTTTACCAGCATTAATTCATTCTGCTGTGCATGGAATTAACATATATGCTATTTTGAAGAGATAATGCAAAATTGCATTGATGCACTTTATTTCGTTGTGCAATGAAGAGAAAACACATGTGCTGTTGCATTGCACAGAACGGAGTAATTTTGACACTTAGTCGTTTTTCTGAGCGTGCACCATTTTTGAGAAAAACGACTAAGTGTATCAGCATTATTCATTCTGCTCTGCATGGAGTTAACCTAAATGCTATTTGGAAGAGATAATGCAAAATTGCATTGATGCACTTTATTTCGTTGTGCAATGAAGAGAAACACATGTGCTGTTGCATTGCACAGAACGGAGTAATTTTGACACTTAGTCGTTTTTCTGAGCGTGCACCATTTTTCAGAAAAAAGGCAAAGTGTGCCAGCATTAATTCATTCTGCTGTGCATGGAAATAACATATATGCTATTTTGAAGAGATAATGCAAAATTGTATTGATGCACTTTATTTCGTTGTGCAATGAAGAGATAACACATGTGGTGTTGCATTGGACAGAACGGATTAATTTTGACATTTAGTCGTTTTTCTGAGCGTGCACCATTTTGCAGAAAAACGACTAAGTTTATCAGCATTAAATCATTCTGTTGTGCATGGCGTTAACATATATGCTATTTTGAAGAGATAATGCAAAATTGCATTGATGCACTTATTTCGTTGTGCAATGAAGAGAAAACACATGTGCTGTTGCATTGCACAGAACGGAGTAATTTTGACACTTAGTCGTTTTTCTGAGCGTGCACCATTTTTGAGAACAACGACTAAGTGTATCAGCATTATTCATTCTGCTGTGTATGGAGTTAACCTAAATGCTATTTTGAAGAGATAATGCAAAAATTGCATTGATGCACTTTATTTTGTTGTGCAATGAAGAGAAAACACATGTGCTGTTGCATTGCACAGAGCAAAATATAAGATATGAACTTGTTGCTTTTCATAGCATATAACAAATAACTCATTCCATTTAAAACTTACAACTTTCCTCTGTGACTTAATTTGATGTTATGTCTGCCATAAACTATTCAATTGACTGCATGGTTCATTTGGAGCGCATTCACATGAGGGGAACATCCTCAAAACTTATAGCTGCCTACCTCGCACTCTCTCCGGCTTGAGCAGAAAAACACACCGCATGGTTGAAACGGAGTCATATTGACACAGTTGTTTTTCTGAGCGTGCACCATTTTTCAGAAAAACGGCTGTTTACCAGCATTAATTCATTCTGCTGTGCATGGAATTAACATATATGCTATTTTGAAGAGATAATGCAAAATTGCATTGATGCACTTTTTTTCGTTGTGCAATGAAGAGAAAACACATGTGCTGTTGCATTGCACAGAACGGAGTAATTTTGACACTTAGTCGTTTTTCTGAGCGTGCACCATTTTTTAGAAAAACGACAAAGTGTATCAGCATTATTCATTCTGCTGTGCATGGAGTTAACATATATGCTATTTTGAAGAGATAATGCAAAATTGCATTGATGCACTTTATTTCGTTGTGCAATGAAGAGAAAACACATGTGCTGTTGCATTGCACAGAATGGAGTAATTTTGACATTTAGTCGTTTTTCTGAGCGTGCACCATTTTTGAGAAAATCGACTAAGTGTATCAGCATTATTCATTCTGCTGTGCATGGAGTTAACCTAAATGCTATTTTGAAGAGATAATGCAAAATTGCATTGATGCACTTTATTTCGTTGTGCAATGAAGAGAAAACACATGTGCTGTTGCATTGCACAGAACGGAGTAATTGACACTTAGTCGTTTTTTTGAGCGTAAACCATTGTTGAGAAAAACGACTAAGTGTATCAGCATTGTTCATTCTGCTCTGCATGGAGTTAACCTAAATGCTATTTTGAAGAGATAATGCAAAATTGCATTGATGCACTTTTTTTTCGTTGTGCAATGAAGAGAAAACACATGTGCTGTTGCATTGCACAGAACGGAGTAATTTTGACACTTAGTCGTTTTTCTGAGCGTGCACCATTTTTGAGAAAAACGACAAAGAGTATCAGCATTATTCATTCTGCTGTGCATGGAGTTAACATATATGCTATTTTGAAGAGATAATGCAAAAATGCATTGATGCACTTTATTTCGTTGTGCAATGAAGAGAAAACACATGTGCTGTTGCATTGCACAGAGCAAAATATAAGATATGAACTTGTTGCTGTGCATAGCATATAACAAATAACTCATTCCATTTAAAACTTACAACTTTCCTCTGTGACTTAATTTGATGTTATTTCTGCCATAAACTATTCAATTGACTGCATGGTTCATTGGGAGCGCATTCACATGAGGGGAACATCCTCAAAACTGATAGCCGCCTACCTCGCACTCTCTCCGGCTTGAGCAGAAAAACACACCGCATGGTTGAAACGGAGTCATATTGACACTTAGTCGTTTTTCTGAGCGTGCACAATTTTTCAGAAAAACGGCTAAGTTTACCAGCATTAATTCATTCTGCTGTGCATGGAATTAACATATATGCTATTTTGAAGAGATAATGCAAAATTGCATTGATGCACTTTATTTCGTTGTGCAATGAAGAGAAAACACATGTGCTGTTGCATTGCACAGAACGAAGTAATTTTGACACTTAGTCGTTTTTCTGAGCGTGCACCATTTTTGAGAAACACGAATAAGTGTATCAGCATTATTCATTCTACTGTGCATGGAGTTAACATATATGCTATTTTGAAGAGATAATGCAAAATTGCATTGATGCACTTTATTTCGTTGTGCAATGAAGAGAAAACACATGTGCTGTTGCATTGCACAGAACGGAGTAATTTTGACACTTAGTCGTTTTTCTGAGCGTGCACCATTTTTCAGAAAAACGGCTAAGTGTACCAGCATTAATTCATTCTGCTCTGCATGGAAACAAGTCTCACTCCGTACTCGTCAAATGTCTGACGCATGGACAAGGGACACTGGCGTCACTTTTTAACGCACTGGGTATACCTGTGGCGTCATTTTTCAACGTGCAGGGTAGTCCGATAGACTTCTATAGAACTCAACAGCGTTCAAATTTGACGTCTTGGGTCAGCACAGCGCAACCCGTTGGCTGCCTTGTATGGGTCGAGACTACAATAAATACAAATAAATAGGAATAGGCTACAAAAAATGATCTATGCCAGGGCGAGTCAAATGGCAGCACCCCAGTTGATTTTTATCTGGCCCTCCAAATGGTTTTTGATGTTTAAAAACCCTTGCAATCTGATATCAAAGTGCCCTCTGCGCAAAGATCAGCGGTCTGCGTTCATCAGCGGTGAGTTTAACAACGCACGTGGTGTACAACCGCATTCAGCAGTTTATATTTTGAAAACTAACGCTACATCTATCAATATTTATTTAGATGTTATCATGGAATTCATTTCTTTATTTTAATCATATTATTTCTGTCTTATTACCGCTGAAATATTACAGTATGCTGTAATCATGGACTATAAAAACGCTGTAATACAGAACATTACGATATGATCCGAGCTAGACGCATTCAAAGCCCATATCCCACAATGGATTTCTATTTATTTATTATTATTTAACAAAAGACACAACATACAACAATAACATGACATCCAAAAGATACAATCAACAATATTGCGTTTACAATAAGTACAGAAGTAGTTCACAGAATGAACTAAAAGAAAAGAATAAAAATATAGGGGCAATCTATTATAATAATAATAAAGATAAAATTAGAGACCAGTAATTATATTATTTAAGAAAACAGCATATTAATTTACTTTTCAATTCTTTAGCAAATAGCAAATCAACCGAAGGCTCCGGAAATGACGTGGTAGATAAAAAAGAAGATAAAAAAATACATTTGTGCAAAATTTACTTCATTTGTTTAATATATATGCTTTTTTGGAAATGTTCTAGATTTCTAAGAAATGTGTGTTTGCACTATCGTAAAACATTTCTTGAATTAAAAAAAAAGAGAAAAAATACATAATTCGTAATATTGATGTTTTAGTCTAACGTTGTATTTGAGGATTTAAATAATAAAGATAACAATAATAACAACATAACTTTTGTATTTGTCTCATGTATTGTGTGCTCGTCGGCCGGCTGCAATCTGAAATGGAATGAAACCCATTCACGGCCATAGTTACTATGATTCACTGCAGACAGCAGAACAGGAGTCGAACATGTGGGGAACACACTGGTGTCATCAGATTTTAAAAATTAATCGTTAAATAGGTGAAAATAGCTTATTACCATATTTGACAGTGAGTGGGTAAACTCTGGTGACAATGTCTAATCTACATGACAGCAGAGGCCCAGAGCTTTCTATAACTGCTGGTCTTATGTGTTTAGCACCTTCTGTTGCTAAATGACAAGCCTTCAAAGATGGACTGGGTTCAAGGTTCAGAGGTCAATATTTCAAAGCAGGAGTAATGTATCCTCTTCAGACTGACATTATGTTATTCTCCAGGTTGAGACCTCCAACGATGTGTTTGCTAGTCCTACGACAACGTTTTAATTTTTACTTATCATGGTTTGCAGATGATCCACTTTGGGCGATAGCCTCCTTTATTGTCCCCAGAGAGATATCTGCCTTGAGTTCCAATGCTTCACACATAACACTTGACATATTGTTTAATCATACAGCTGACATATACTTACAATAAAAACAATAAAGTGATATGTAGTCAGACTGACCCTAACCCTAACCCAGACTGCATATCACACAGCAACTATTGCTCTATTTTTGCAACATATCTATTGCTCATCTTTCACAAACAGTGTCAAGAGCAGCACACAACTATTTGCATTATATCATGAAGCTATTGCACAACCAGCCTCAAACAACATTATTACAATTTTTAATTGAGGTAGGTCCAAATAGGCCTATAGTTTAGAAATGTTAAGTTTAGATTGGGGTACCCATATCTTCTGCCAGGATAAGAGCTCATACTTGGTATGGAGAATAAAGATGGATCAGACCACATTCTTTGTGCTTGCCTGGAGAGACTGGTTTCTATTCCTCTCCACAACGTTCATGACAGTCATATCAAAATACTCTGTAATACAGCCTTGTATAACATAAACCCTCTGATTCACCGTGTTTGCTCTAAATGATAACACCCACTTTCAACACGGGCCTTCCAGCCAAAGGTATTGTCCATATACACACCAATGTGCCTATAGGAGCAGAGCTGATGGATTGGTTCATCATTTATGACCTCTGATACATTCTGACCCATGTCACGACCCTTTCATCAGCGTGTGAAATGGTTGAATGAGATATGTGACTTGTGTCTGAATGCAGTAGGCTGAGGAAGAAGTGTGCCAACATACCAAAACACATGTTGTATGTACACCAACCCTAACCCATAACGGTGACATCAGCGTTATTAATTTAGAGGATTTAATAAAACAAATAAATAAATAAAAACTGATTAATTGAACACAATCGTAGCATATTATATATATTTATTAAAATCAACAAACCTCCGATAAAAATACGTTATCCAGCATGCTATAATTAGGGCATGCAGTGTCCTAAAGAAAACGCTTAAACTGCTTACTTGCACGCGCCTTGGAGCGTTGTTAAACTCACCTTTTAATGCCGTTTTACCTGCAGTTGAGCGTTGCTTTGGTCAAAACTCACCTCTGAATGCCGTTTTACCATGCAGATGAGTGTTGTTAAACTCACCGCTGAATGTGGTTGTACACCATGTGCGTTGTTAAACTCACCGCTGATGAACGCGCACCGCTGATCTTTGCGCAGAGGGCACTTTGATATCAGATTGCGAGGGTTTTTAAACATCAAAAACCATTTGGAGGGCCAGATAAAAATCAACTGGGGTGCTGCCATTTGACTCGCCCTGGCATAGATCATTTTTTGTAGCCTATTCCTATTTATTTGTTTTTATTGTAGTCTCGACCCATACAAGGCAGCCAACGGGTTGCGGTCTGCTGACCCAAGACGTCAAATTTGAACGCTGTTGAGTTCTATAGAAGTCTATCGGACTACCCTGCACGTTGAAAAATGACGCCAAAGGTATACCCAGTGCGTTAAAAAGTGACGCCAGTGTCCCTTGTCCATGCGTCAGACATTTGACGAGTACGGAGTGACTGTGTTGCTGCCATACAGCAGTCAATTGACTGCATGGTTCATAAGGAGCGCATTCACATGAGGGGAACATCCTTATAACTTCAAGCCGCCTACCTCACACTCTCTCCGCCTCGAGCAGAGAAACACACCGCATGGTTCACACGGAGTAATTTTGACACTTAGTCGTTTTTCTGAGCGTGCACCATTTCTCGCACTGTATGTATGTATATATATATATATATATATATATATATATACAGAGAGAGAGAGAGAGAGAGAGAGAGCAGTTACATATAATACAAAAACTATTTAAAAGAATCATGAATCAAGCTAGCACGTTTACATGTCTGATTGTATAGATTTATTTTGTTCTAACTTTGATTTTAAAAGCCATTGGATGTCAAACCCTAATTGAGAACTGACAGTCTGCTGTGACTCGCACCCCTCCCCCCCAGCCTCTGATTGCTCTCGCCCAGCCCGCCCTTCCCCCACCGCCTGACTGAGATCGCCCTTCCCCCACAGCAGCGCAGAGACTTCAGTGGAGTGAGATGAACTCCAGACTGACAGATAGATAGAGAGTTAATCAGAAGTGCTTCTCCAATGATGTATAAATCTGTTGTGGCCATGCATTTTAAAACACTTTTACAAGGTCTAGCAGCTTTATATTTATGTGTGATTATATGTGTGATTTATATTTATATTTGTGTGATATGTGACAGGAAAGTATCCTTGCTGTGTATTTAAGCACACCCAGACAGAGCGAGTGATTTCTTGACCCAAGAAACTCTTAAAATGTGTTCTCATCTTGTGCAGAAGTGGTACAGTCAAGATGCTGCTTCTGTAACTGTATGAGAGAATATGAGTCTGTAAGTTTCCTGCTGAAATTCTGGAGATAGAGGACAGTTACAGCAAATATTATGAGAGAGAGAGAGAGAGAGCGAGCAAGAGAGCAGTTACATATAGTACAAAAAGTGTTTAAAAGAATCATGAATCAAGCTAGCACGTTTACATGTCTGATTGTACAGATTTATTTTGTTCTAACTTTGATTTTAAAAGCCATTGGATGTCAAACCCTAATTGAGAACTGACAGTCTGCTGTGACTCGCACCCCTCCCCCCCAAGCCTCTGATCGCTCTCGCTCAGCCCCCGCCCTTCCCCCACCGCCTGACTGAGATCGCCCTTCCCCCACAGCAGCGCGGAGACTTCAGTGGAGTGAGATGAACTCCAGACTGACAGATAGATAGAGAGTTAATCACAAGTGCTTCTCCAATGATGTATAAATCTGTTGTGGCCATGCGTTTTTAAAACACTTTTACAAGGTCTAGCAGCTTTATATTTATGTGTGATTATATGTGTGATTTATATTTATACATTTGTGTGATATGTGACAGGAAAGTATCCTTGCTGCGTATTTAAGCACATCCAGACAGAGCGAGTGTTTTCTTGACCCAAGAAACTCTTAAAATGTGTTCTCATCTTGTGCAGAAGTGGTACAGTCAAGATGCTGCTTCTGTAACTGCATGAGAGAATATGAGTCTGTAAGTTTCCTGCTGAAATTCTGGAGATAGAGGAGGACAGTTACAGCAAATATTATGAGAGAGAGAGAGAGAGCGAGCAAGAGAGCAGTTACATATAGTACAAAAAGTGTTTAAAAGAATCATGAATCAAGCTAGCACGTTTACATGTCTGATTGTACAGATTTATTTTGTTCTAACTTTGATTTTAAAAGCCATTGGATGTCAAACCCTAATTGAGAACTGACAGTCTGCTGTGACTCGCACCCCTCCCCCCCAAGCCTCTGATCGCTCTCGCTCAGCCCGCCCTTCCTCCACCGCCTGACTGAGATCGCCCTTCCCCCACAGCAGCGCGGAGACTTCAGTGGAGTGAGATGAACTCCAGACTGACAGATAGATAGAGAGTTAATCACAAGTGCTTCTCCAATGATGTATAAATCTGTTGTGGCCATGCGTTTTTAAAACACTTTTACAAGGTCAAGCAGCCCGCCCTTCCCCCACCGCCTGACTGAGATCGCCCTTCCCCCACATGGTACCCCTCTTCGTCGCGTTGCACCGTGGAGGGGCCTCCAATAGATTTGAATACAAGTCCCTCATGTCTTCATTTAGGTGAGATATTTTATAATTGTACTTTTTTTCCTTTGTTTTTTTATTTGGTTGCGTCTCTCATCCATATAGCAACCGTCGCTATGGGTAAACAACACCAGAACTCTGTCCTAGAATTCTGTATGGATATTATGACTATTATACTATATGGATATTTCTTTCTCAGTACTGATTATGAAGTTGTGATAAATTAAATAGCATACTGCAGAAATGTTTGTATTAATATTATATGGCCATCCGCAGCCTGGCAAAGAGGTGGATGCATCCTGGGAAGTGATGTGTTTTAATGTAATGGCTACATATTCCCGTGTTTCCTTAACTCAGACATTCATGCTGATTCTTTTAAATGTTCGAGCAAGGATATAAAATATTAAGACTGTACTTTTTCATTATGATTGATATTTTGGCGCAATTTTGTGCAATGCGTCACACTGTGTGCGACGATCCCAGAAACCATCGTGATTCCACCACGGTAAGTAGCCTACAACAGTCAAATAAGGTTTTTAACGGTTTTAAGTCTGGCAAGTCAAAGTTTACAAGTACCCTGATCACGTTATTCCTGTTTGTTTATCAATTTGAATTAAGTCAGAACAAAAGGATGTGTTAAAAATATAATGATAGAAGAACCCTTGCTCACACAATGACTTCTTTTTAAAGTCATTCATTTTTTATGATATTGTGATTGCATGAATAAATAAGAGGAGCATTAGACATTATTATTATGTATTATATATATATGTATATATATATATATATATATATATTATTATATTAGACGTCTTAGCCTAGTAGTTATTTATATTGTAATATGTAGTTTGTTGATCTATTCTATTTTGGTTTGTTGTTCACCACTTTGAGTGGTGTTTTTGTTTGTTTTCGTTTGTCCCTGTGTGTTTATAGTGTGTTTATATTGTGTGCCGTGTCCGATCCTGAGATGGACCATCGCCAGAAGGAGATTAGTGACCTTGTCAATCAGGCTGCATATCAGGCTCACCTCCGAGAGCTTGAACAGCACATTAGCATGCACCAGAAAGTGAAACCATCCACCAGTCAGCCCTCCATCAGTCATCTATCCACCAGCCAGCCATCAAACAGGAAGCAAGAGGTTAGATGGATTAAGAGGGACAGTGATGGAAACATTATTTACGGCAGGCCCAGATCATCCCGAAAACGTCAGATTTTTTTTTACATTCATGTTTATTAAATTGTAGACTTTATCTCCAGATCTAGTTTTGCATCTTGAAATGGTATACAAAATGATCACAAGTCATAGGTCTGAATTAGAACATATCTGAGGTTATTATTACATACCTGTGCCTAGCTTCAGGTAAAGTTTGTTTCATTGAGTGTAAAAAGCAACAGCTTTTTTGCTACAGCAGGTCCCAGTCTCAGCCAGAGTCGGAAGACAGGTGTCTCTCATGTCAGGGCTCCGGAAACCAGTGGGGAAGTGACCAGTGACTTTCCTTCCGTTACTGCAGGTGTGTTCTTTATTTTGACTACACTGGTTCAAAACAATATGTTCATTTAGTATGTTAATATTTATTATTACTACAGTTTTTCAATATTGTGCATTGTTTTAACAGAGTCCTTCCTTCAAGAGCTTAAATGCTCACTGGGTAAGGACATACATGAGGATGAAATACCACCTCAAACCTCAACAGACTGGTCGACCCGAAAGAGCCTCATATCAGGGTGGTGGGAGAAAGAGAGACCCCGACTGGTCAACACCATGGTGGCTGGACATCATGCGGCAACTCGGATCTGCCAACATTGTGTAAACGGTCCAGCCGTTATCCGTTGTTGTGACTGCCGACCACACCCATTCCTCTGTGGCCAGTGTGATGTCAGGGTCCACCAAGGTCAAGTGTTTCACAACAGGGATTCAATGACACTTGGATTTTTTCATCCGTTGCCTCCCACAACTTGCGTTGTGGAGAGGGTTCTAACCCAGTGTGGTAAGTTGTAGTTTTTGAAAGTCACATAAATAAATATGTTATTCTTTAATTCTCATCCATGTTGTTGTTTTTTTCAAGAGCGTCTTGTACCTTTGGAGATGCCAGAGACAATATGCGGTTGTCTACAAGGATCGTCCAGTGTCATCGCAGGACAGTCCATAGTTGTGGTTACAATGAATGGTAAGAAGAACTTTATGGGTGGCGTGGGGGTCACTTCTGTAGAAGTGTCTGCAGAATTTCAGCCACAGGTATTTGCTGATCACACCTCGTATATACTCCCTCTCACTTTGTCACAACTATGAACATATAAAAATCATGATTATGTTACATTCATACATGTTACATTGTGGAACACATATCCAGAAATTTTCTTTATCATGGCTGGAAATCCAATTCAATAGGTTGTGTGTTGATTAGATTGTCTGGGCCCACCTATGTGGAGGAAAACAGTTAACCTTTGTTTGAATGGGGATAGTTAATTTGCCTGACAAAAGTGTGACTTCCAATAGAGTGCCTTACAACATGTTTGTAGAAGTGTCCTCCTGGTCCATCCTTAGTCAAAGGTTCCCATATCAGTTGTCAGAATGACACAGTTTGCGTCTGTCAAAATTAACTGTGAGTATATATTTCCTTCTTTTTCCAGGGCGATATAATCTCAGATTGCCTCAGATTAGATGCAAGGCATGTGAAGCCACTTGGAGTCCTGGAGTGGATGGCCTGATCAGTAATCACTACTGGCCTGCCACTTCTCACCATTCAACTGTGTACTCAACAGATGTCCTTTTTTCTTTTGAAGAGCTGAAGATGGCAGCACCAGGGATGTCTAGCCAAGCATTTCTTAGAATGCTGGATCAACGCACTGTTCGCTTTGGCCGTGTACGTATTTGTGGTAATAACTGTGTAACTCAATAAATAATACTATGAGGGCATGATGATGATGATGATTGAAAGTACACATGAACATTTGGACTGTTTAGGAAAAAAGTTGTTAAATTTAGACCCTTTATAAACAACCATAAACTCATGTTCTCTCATCAGTCTTGCAGTTTGCACTGAAACATTTATGAAAAAACAGGTCATTCTGAAGATCTCAACTTCAACTCCATTGGCTACAGACTTTGACATCTTCTCCCCAATATCATGTATTTACATTCCGAAATGTATCCATTTAGAGCATTTTACTTCAGTGCAGTACATATTTAATTTGATCTGTTTTACTGTTCTCTTTTACTGAACTCTTTTGCTGAACTCTTTTGAAACAGAGCGGTAACATCACAGCAGACAGCTTCCGGAAAAGCTTCGAAGTGGAAAAATTATGCCAGGAGGACCACTTTGACTGCCCAGCATGCAGCCCAGACATGCTTGCAGTTTCTGTTGATGGAAACCGCAAGCACTACAGATTCAAGAGTGAAGCAAGGTATTTACAAAATCCTGTGTGTGCATTGACGGTTCATTACTTTGAAAGCAACTGCTGTGAATTGAAAATCATATGAATATTTAAAGTTAATATGTATCTAATATGTATCTCTTTTATTTAGATCGGAGGAACAGGCCATCTTTGATGGCGTGTTCATCGCGAATGATGATGACGTCGCAAGATTTGGGGACCATGTCCATACCTCAACCAGTCATGTAAACTTGCACAACTACATTATATATACCTATAAAACACCACGTCCTATAGAGTACTTTGTTTGAACAAGTTTGGACTATTAACCATCTTCCATGTTTTAGGTCTCTGGAAGAGGTGTCTGTGGAGGGCAGTGGTCAGCGGCACGCGAAACGTCTCAGAAGTCCTCAGGAAAAACAGACGAGGAGGGCCTGGAACTCGCTGTATGTCGTCATGGGGTTCTCCTTCGTGCCCTCAATATGTTCAGGGGGGAGATTTTTGCCTACCCCCTGTACCTCCAAAAGCAAATGACCTGTAAGCAAGTGACATTTTTCGCCATGGATGTGGCATGCAAGTACTGGCCTTACCTCCGGAGAGTGACAGAGAAATGCCCTGAGCTTCAGGATCTCCTCACCATGAGGCCATTTCTTTCTGTTTTTCATGCCAAAGCTCATGATTTCAAATGTGAGGTGAGAAAAAAGGATTGTCCATGACATTTTCTTTCCCTGAAAACCCTGCATAAGATTGTTGCCACTTAGGTTTTGTTTTTTGTTTTATTTTTTAAAGGTAAAATGGAGTGGAGCGTATCAGGAGGGGGCTGGTTCGACTCTTGGGGAAGAGGTGGAGCAGTGCAACGCCTTCCTCTCAAGGATTGCTGTTACCACAAAGCACATGTCAAAAGCAGGTAAGGTAACCAGTACATTTTGATCCTGATGACAATGGTGAGCCACTTTGAGCTCATGCATATATGCTGACTCTGAAAATATAAAGCTCAGAATATTCAACACAAATGGATGGATCGATTATAATACCATCATCCTATTTTATTTGAAGGGAGGATAATAAGGAGGGGCAGTGTGATTAAAAAAAAAAATACACGTCAGAGTACCATTCACCTACTGTCCTGCCATAGTGCTCTTTGCCATTTGCCTACTGTCCTGCGCCATTGTTTCATGCTACTATTTCACTATCCTGTGCTATTTAACTACTAACCCTTTCATGGGACTAGGGCTGGTTATTGAGTTCGATACTTTTTAGGTACCGACCGAATTGCCTCAATACTATCGAGTATCGAAACTCGTCTTGTTTTTCGGTACCAAATTTAGATAACTAAGGGGTTAATCTCGTAACCGTCAGTGCATGCGGCATTATTAGCTGTGGCGGAAAAACACTAGTTTACGCGGTTGCTCAAAAAGACGCGGTGTGTGTGTGTAAGCGTCATAACCCACATAGATGGAAAATATGGTACCATGTACCCATTGTATATGGGTGGGACAGGACCCACCCACTTTCAATTTTACTGTCTCTAATTCAGCGCATAATGTCTGTTCACTTTTCAGAGCGCCGTCAGTCAAATTGTCCATTCGACTTGAGGAATGCCTTAATAAATTAAACTCCATTCCACTTTTTAGCTTCAGTGTTGATTTCAAAATAAGTGAATAACGCAGTCAGCACGGCACAGTCCTCTGTCAGATGAGATGTTGTCAGGTATTTGTCATTAAAACTCAGAAAATTAAAACTGTGTCAGCCGTGATTTTAAGTGTAAAAAAAGTCATCAAACTGAAAAATGTAACCAATTAATTTTTTAATGTAATGTTGTTAAAACGGATTTATAAATATTTTTTTCATAAAATTGGTATCGGAAAAAGTATCGTTCAGGAACCGGTATCGAAGTCAAGGTATCGGTATCAAATTACTTTTAACGATACCAAGCCCTACATGGGACAGTTATCAAATGGCACAAGACAGCAGATTAGTACCATAGTACTATACTGTAAGTTATTATCTTGCAAAAGTTTGTGGTACCTAACAAGTCTGCACACTCAGTTTCTTCTCCTACTGCTACTGGAAAGAAGGGTGATAATCTCATATTTTTTATTTTTGCAGCACGCATAGACATGCTGACGGTCATGGCCATGCGCTGGAACCAACCAAAGTTTGACAACTTGGCTTCCACCCTTGCCCGCCGATATCTGAAAGGTAAAGACACCAGTTTTCCCTTATGCAACATTCATAGCGATATTGTAAAATAAAGTGGCATATATCTCAAAAATATAGGAAAGACTTGCCCAGATATTCTTGAATACAATAGAATATACGGATGGTTTCATGTGTAGTGTCAATTGTATTTTTCAGAGTCTTAATATAAAATATTAAATTTTCGTACCATATACACCGGTATATTGATTGTCCACGTATATACGAATATACTGCATATTTAATCAGTGTTGTATGTGGTTTTCTAATAGTGAAGGTACTTGACAATCCTTATCAACAATAGTCAAAGATGTAGGCATTTCTCTCATTGTCATTTGTGTTTGAAGGCCACAGTAGCCCTGCAATGCCAGTTGCATAACCTGGAGGCCATGAAAATGGAAATGGACATCACAGACAATCAATTGGAGAGCTGGATCATTGATATCAATGAGTGGGCAGAAGGTAGAATATACTGTCTTATACTGTTTGATATGCTGCTTGATGCATCACTTCTGACTAAGCTTGGCCTCAATTCCAAAGTAGTCATTGTAATCGTAGTCTAAGAGCACATACTCTGATTGCTGATGACGTGTGGAAAAGATTATCCCCATGGGGACAATATAGAACCTAACCAACCTAACAATACTCAACCTTACCTACAAGTGTAGCCTCAGTTACAGAGAAATATGAAAATATTGGTTAGGCTTTATTTTACTCATACTCCAGAAATAATGTTTTTTCATGGAATCAAGTATATTTCTTATCTCTTCATTTCTTCCTCTCAGTAACCACATCCCCAAACGCTGCTGATCTTGCCGCTGTAGCCAGGCGAATTGAGGAGCTGGTGGCGTCTTTATAAAGATAATGACAGATGCAAAGGACGTGCCCGGATCCGCCGAAAGATCAGGGAGGAAAAAAAAATTACTTTCTGTAGTGGAAAAGTATAACACCTTGGTTCCTAATGCAGAACATCTGACCTTAGACACCATTCTATCTGACGAGATTGTTTGGCCATGGCAGCTTACACACGGTGGTATGTAGGGATGGGTATCGTTAAGGTTTTAACGGTATTACTACTCTTACCGATACTGCTTAACGGTCCGGTACTTTAACGGTATTCTTATCGGTACTTTGTGTTGTGTGTGTGTGTTTTTTTTAAGAACAAATTGAGAACAGAATTAACATTGCTTTATTTTTTTAATGTAAAATTAATAAAACAATTATTTATAGTGAAACAGCCATGTTTGAAGAAATAACTATTATATAAAACACAAATGAATGTAAAACAAATTAAATAAACTATATTTTTCTGTAAAAGAACATACAGTGGTACGAAGCAACACGGGTGGGGCATGTAGGTAGGCTACAAAAGGACTCTTTAGCCATTCTTCTGAAGAAAGATTAACATATTTGCCTTTTCTGGCAAAAGCCGGGACCTTTCCTGGCTTAATGTGTTCCCTGCAGTTGAAAACACCCTTTCACTTGGGGTGGAGGAGGCTTGAGCACAGAGGTAGCCTGTTGCAACATTTGTGAGGAGGGGCAGAACAGCTCTCTTCTCCCACCACCACAACACAGGATCTTCAGCCATAGGAATGGTAGGCAGGCTTTTGTAGACCTCAACCTTTTGGCCAACACGTTCGCTAAGGGTGAGGGCCGAGGTATCCTGTTGGATGGTCAACCTCAATTTCCTGTCCTCCTCTGAGAACAGCTCCTCCAAGGCACTGCTTTTTTTCTGAAATGGAGGTATTGTCTCCTCCATTTCCTCACCTTCTCCTTCAGATGACTCATCCTTTTGCTGGTGCTCTGTATCTGTCTGTTCCAGCTCTGTTGTTAGTCCTGTCACAGTGTCAATAGCTTTCATCCTCAGTCTGTCCCAAGTTGCATCACTGACTAACCTCCCTTTGAATCTGGGGTTCATTGCTGTGGCCTCATGCAGGAAGGCTTGAATGTCATCATTCTGATATCGCTGGGAGAGGTTCTCCCACACCTTCTCTTTGATTGATGGCACAAACATTGTATCCTCATCCTTCAGAATAAGATGTTCTTCCAGTTTTTGAAGGAAGAGTAAGATCTGTCCACAGGTGGTATTCTTTTCACATGACACACACAATGTGGATGTATAGAGGATTCTCATGATCTGGACAAACTCCTCAGCCTTATGGAAGTCCTCTTCTTTCAGACGGTCCAGATTGTCCTTGGACAATGCTTTTCGCAGCCGTGGGTCCAAGGCTGCTGCTTGGATTGCTGGAAACTGCTCCATAAATCTCTCTATCATTAGATATAGAGAGTTCCACCTGGTCTTGACATCCAGGATGAGTGAGTGTTGTGGAAGGCCTGCAAGAACAACAAAAAACAACACACATTTATTTAGCACACACTTGAATATTGAATTATATAGTTTAGATGTGTGAATTTCAAAATAACACTTATAATAATAGATTCAACTTACCAAGGAGCTGTTGCTTTTCTGTCAACACCGTTTTAGACATGAAGGATCTCTTGAACCACACGACCACTGCTCTGATTCGGGCTGCCCATTTATCAATGGATGCAATTTTGTAAATTTTCTGTGCAGCCGTGCAATGTATGTGCAAAACATCCTATTTTTAGGACCTGTAGCTTCTTGATAGCAATCTCCATATTGCTAGCATTATCAACAGTCACAGCTACAATCTTGCTCAGATCTATCTATCTATTTACTCTTCCAGGATGTCTGCAATCTCCTCGGCCACTACTTCGCCAGTTTGGGATTTGTGCACTGCCCTGGTGTGGAGGACCTTCTGTTTTACACTGCCCTGGCTTGTGTAGTGCACTGTTAACTGTGAGATAGTGATCTTGCCGGAGGCTGGTCCACCCATCTGATGTGATGGCCAACTTTGGCACATCTTTCAGCTCACTGATCACATTGGCCTTTTCAACACCTGCACATTTCCCTACAGTAAAAACAATTATAATTTGTTATTTTATCATTATTAAATTGTGTTGTTGTTTATTGTATTGTGGCATGATGGAGCTGAAATACAACCCTTTTTATAATGCATCTATATCCTAAAAATTAATATAACTATATACTGTGTAATGTATACTGACAGACTGTTACCTAAAACCGTTGGACTCCACTGTTGCAAAGGGGTGTAGGCCTTTCACTATGAATTTGGTCAAGGCTAAGTGGCAGTTGTTCACCCTCTCCTCAGGCATCCTCCCACTAGCTGCTAGGGTGAAGGGGCTTTGGGCTTGTTTTGGACCAGAGGTATTAGGAGGAGTTGATTGGTTCATAGTAGCTGCAGCTTTTTTCAAAAAAAAAAAAGATATAATAATAAAAAGGTTGCAAAATGTGGCCATTGGCCAATGCTAACCTTTGATAATGAACCTATGTTCACATGATTAAGTTAATTATGTGCCATTTCATCATTACAAATTAATTTCTGGATATAATTTCTAAATATTATATTTATATGTAGGCTATTTTGTAGACTAACTTGAAGTGCTGTGCATTTAGCCAAATAAATGTTTACATACTGATTTTTCTTTATTTGGGCTTTTAAAAACCAGTAGAAAATATGTTGAATGCATAATGTCATTTCTCCCAAAAGAAATCAACAGTATTTCAACTTAAGGTAAGCAAACCAATTAGGGAGATTGAACATGTATTTTAAATGATGTGAACAACGTTGATTCAACACGATGTTAGCATACCTGACGTAGATAGAGCAACCAGCAGAGACGAGCTAGGTAGGCAGTCGAAAACTTTGGCAAAGCATCTTTTAAAAGTGCATTACGTTCAGACAAAGAAATGCAGATTGCTCGTGTTTCCGCCCTTACATGCAAAAATCTTGCTGCATTTATGACAACGAGCGTTGTCTGCATCAACTTTAGTGTAGTATAACCACACTTTTGAACGTGTTGCTCTATCAGCCATCGTCACTCTTTGTATTAAGCGGGAGTTTTCGTGCTGTTAAGTGTGTGCGCCGTGTGTGTGTGTGTGTGTGTGTGACAGACAGCCTCCGTGGCGCACATGAGAAGTCTCGCAGATCTCACAGACAAACGTCTTAATATTATTGCAAATTAGAAATGTTTGGTGAGATAAAATGTGCACGATAACATAATTAAGCAGGAATACATAGTACATTTATTTTTATTTTTTTCTCCAGCACTGAAAGCAGAACCGATAGCATCAGATCTTATCGATACTACGGTCTTTCATAATTAAGCACCGGGGCCAGTTTAGTACCGGGTTTCGGTACCTATCCCTAGTGGTATGTACACAATTCTGTTGACTATGTGAAATAGTCACATAGTGGCACAAAATCTATCATGCCTCGATTGTAACCCCAGAAATTTTTTAAATACTAATCTTAAATACAACTGACTTGTTTCATCTATATATTACAGACTTTGTAGATCTAAGGACGAAGAGGAAGGCGTTCGACATTGTGATGGCAGTGAGGAGACTTGAGGAGGAGAAGAGGATTCTTATTGCAGAGATGAACAAGCATTGGAAGTCTCTTTGCACCCGTGCAGACACTCTGAAGCACATGTCATCCCAGCTTTCTAATGTGACATCAGGTACAGTATGTTTTTGTGTTATACTTGGCTTACATTACAATATTGCTGAAAGTTTCTAATTAATAAAGGCTCGATTTGTTTTAACATGTAAGGCGAGATGTCGGGCCTGCTTCAAGATGGGATCCAAGGTCTACAGAGCTTGACGATGAAGAACAAACAAGCAATCAACAGCCTGGCAAAGCATGCAAAGAACTGTTATGTTCAAGTTCTGACTGAAACAGAAATTAACTTTGATAGTGATTCTGAGGAATACCATACCAGTAGTGACTCTGAGCACGATTAAACAGTATTTTCATGGCCAGAGTCCTTTTTTTTCTGTTGTGTGCTGGGGAGGCAGCATTAAGAAGAGGGCTGTTGGGACAGGCTGGTAAGGAAAGCTGGCTCTGTGTTTGGCATGGAGCTTGAGTTAATCATTTAACAAATTGAGGATAATTTGCAGAAGCAGTCTTCTGCATGCTCAACATTGAGGAGGTTCTTTGTACCCAGGGCTAACCAGCAACTCAATGTCTCACAAAAGGGTAGGGGAGAAATGGACTTTTCAGCATGAGTCTCTCCCTGCCCCAACCATCACATCACTTTGTCTATCGTCTAGTATCCACTCTCCATTGGCTTGTATAAACTTTTTTCTTTTGAATTTAATATATGTGTCTGTTCTACTTATCTTATCTGCTTTGTATTGTTTTTGTTAAGCAATACTATTATGCTCTCTTGTTTTTTCCATAGTCATATTTAATAACATGCACAGCTTTGCACTAGGGCTGTGCGATATTGAAGAAAAGTTCGATAATTCATTAAATAATGCGATATGCGATACGATAATGCTTAAAGTGTGTAAAATAAACTTAAATTATCTTTAAAATATATTTAAAATGATATATCCTACATGTGTTTCACATTCTTTTTATGACAAGAAAACATCCTTATAACTTGTGAAAGTCAACATCAGTGTTTTACTGTAGCATAGGAAGTGTTATTTATACATCAGTGTAAACCACAGGATTTCAGGTTATCCTACATTATTTAATTCAAAATATTGAATCATAAAATGTAAAAATAAAATGTTGCTTAGTTTTCACTGTATGAATTAAATATATCCTGATACTTATCAAAGCTACAAAACTTTTTATTTTGTTCATGACCCCAGTTATTGCAAGCGCGTTATGCATATCGCGATATACAGTATACATTTGCAATATTTCAATAATTTTGATATATTGTGCAGCCCTACTTTGCACTGATTAAATCCCAGCACTGTTAACTTTTGCACTACCACCACTGCAAATCACTACATAGCTGCCCATCATGTATCACAGGGTCAGTCCCTACCAGGCCTTTGTAATCACTTGACATGCTCTTCAATTTTTGTATTTGTCTGAGCTATGTGTGTTGTTTTTGTGGTTGTACAAGCTAATAAATGCCTAAAATGTATCGTGTCATTCGTTATTTTAATAATATTATTTTGGTCTTATTACCGTTGAAACATTACAGTATGCTGTAAGACAGAACACTATGATATGGGCCGAGCGGGGCACATGCGAAGCCCATATCCCACTTATAACGCCAGTATCGCTTCAATGTACACATTTAATCAGTGGTTTTGTCACCAGAAACAACACGTTGTTCCGTTTTGAACTTTTTGAGTGTAGTTGAAGCCCATTCACTGCAGACAGCGTCTTTAGTCGAAGTTGTAGTTTTAAAATATATTGGTATATTTCTCATAATTAGAAGTTGGCAGTGTAGAATTTTGGATACACCATGGGGTTTTTTGGGGATGGGGAACACACTGGTGCCATCAGATTTCAAAAATCAAATTGTTAAATAGGTCAAAATAGCTTATTACCATATTTGACAGTGTTTACAATGGGTCAACTTTGGAGACCATATCTACATGACAGCTAAGGTCCAGAGCTTTCTATAACAGCTGGTGTAGCACCTTCTGTGACTAAATGACAAGCCTTCAAACATGTACTGGGTTCAAGGTTCAGAGGTCAATATTTCAAAGCAGAAGTAATGTATCCTCTTCGGACTGACATACATACTGTCGTGGTTGAGAACTTCCCAACAATGTGTTTGCTATAGTCCTACGACAACATTTTCATTTTTACATATCATGGAGACCACTTTGCAGCGATGGCCTCCTTTATTGTCCCCAGAGGGATATTTGCCTCAAGTTCAAATCCTTTCACACATAACACTTGACATATTTGTTTTATCATACAGCAGACATATACTTACAATAAAAAAACGACATACATAAAGTGATATGTAGCCAGACTGAAGCACATCACAGCCACAATGTATTGCTCATCTTTCACAAACAATGACAAGAGCAACCTACACACAACCCTATATGCATCATATCATGAAGCTATTGCACAACCTCTGCAGCCTCAAGCAACATTATTTAAAGTTTTAATTGAGGTAGGTTCAAATTATGCCTATAGTTTAGAAATATACTTCGTTTACATTGGGGTACCCTATATCTTCTGCCAGAGGATAAGAGCTCATACTTGGCATGAAGAATAAAGATAGAGTTAGGGTTAGGGTTAGGATAAGTGGGAACTGATTGTATTTCATGAATAATGCAACACTTTCCTGACAAATCAGACCTGAGGCCTTGATCATGAAGACATTGGCCGGATTAAACAGCACAACAGGCCGCATGTGGCCCACCTTGCACGGCCACGCCTTGGATTTCCCACCACTGTCATAGGCCTCAGTAAACCGCCCACCTGAGTCAAGTCATTCCAGGGTGACCAGATCGATGTCCTCAGTATCCTGGCACATTCCCTATTGTCAGGGAAAACTACCTCTGTCCCTGGTTTTATGAGAAGAAAACATAGACCTTTAAAGTATATTGATGGCCAAGCTGGAAATGTTGCTGGCTTTACCAATTCCTCAGGCTCATGTCTCCGGTTTTGATCTCTGAAGTCTGATCACCTTATGTCATGCACATGTTGATTTGTGAAATTTGACACCAATCTGTCTTTGTATGAGGCAAAGGATATGAAACAATTGCTTTTCTGAGTGGCGCTTCAGACGCTGTGTGATTTTAATTCACTTTCATATGTTTCATCATATAGTTCTTTCGGAATCATGAGCTTTATTCGCCAAGTGTGCGCAAACACACAATGTATTTGTTGTGGGTTTTTTTACAGAAGCTCTTGGTACATACATACATACATATATGACATGAGAACAGGCATTTCAATGAGACTAAGGAAAAAACATGAATAAAAAAACAATAATAATGATATTGGTATACATCTGAACAGAGACTTATGTACAGATTTGTTCATTGTGTACTGTGGTGCAGCTGTATAAATGAAATTTCTATATGTATTTACAAAAAAACAAAGCAAACAACAACAAAAAAACACTGATCACTGCTTCTCTCGGATACTGAGAATGAATTATTAACAGGTGTTAATTGCTGCGTTAGCTGTTTAAGCTAGAGATGGCATGGGGAAAAAACTGTTTATGTGCTTAGATGTTCTAGTGCGCATCTGAAGCGTCGGCCTGACGGCAGAAGTGCCAACAGTTTGTGGCCGGGTGAGAAGGGTCTCTGATGATGTTATCTGCCCGTTTCTTCACTCCTGACCTGAAAAATCATTACATGTACCATTGTTGAAAATGTATAAATGTGCCTCTTCTCTTCATTGGGAATGTTTGAAAATGTCTTAAGAACTCTCATAAGTGTTCTGAACAGACAACCATAACAACAAAAATAAACAGTGTTGTGTGCTAAGCGGTCATAGGTCAAAAAGGATGCAGCCTTTCAGTAATACATCCTGACGCAGGAGGCATCTGTCACCAGGGATAGGAGCCTATTTACTTTGCTTCAAAATTACCACAAACAAATACTGACTAAAATGTTCATGATAAGTTGGTATGATGCCAATGTAGTACTTGTTCTGGTTGCTTGGCTTTTGGCTTGCTTAGTTGGGGGCATTTCATATTCAACAATATTATTGATCTGCCTTAAGGTGGACGAGGATGCAATTTTCTTCTACAAACAAACTTTGTTGTATTATTTTCATGTTATCACTGTGAAGCTGCTTTGTATAATTGTATAATCTGGCCTATGGTCTAAGTGGTGTCCACAGAATAATATAGTTTTTATAGACAATTGGAAAAGTTTTTGGGGCAGACCTGACCTGTTGAAAAGAGATGGTATTCATCCCTCCTGGGGTGGTGCCGCTCTTCTCTCTAGTAATATGGCACATAGTCTTAGAGCTCAACCTTGACTAACTGGGGCCCAGGTCAGGAAGCAGACAGACTGGCTAAACCGACCGTCTGCTAGCTGTCTCACGTCACAGAATTCAGATAAATCCCAACACATAGAGACTCGTTCACCTAGATATCATCAGATAGAGACTGTGTCTGTACCCCAAACTAATAAATACAGAAAACTTCCAAACCCATTTACGGCTGATAATTTAATTGATGTTCAACAAGTAGTAAACAGAGATTATAAAGATAACAAAATGATAAAGCTTGGGTTGCTGAATATTCGATCCCTTTCTTCAAAAGCACTTATTGTAAATGATATTATCACAGAAAATAACCTAGATGTGCTGTGTTTGACAGAAACCTGGCTAAAAGCAGACAATTACATTACTTTAAATGAGTCTAGCCCTCAAGGTTACTATTATCGACACAAACCTCGTCAGAAAGGTAAAGGGGGAGGTGTTGCTGTAATCTATAGTAATATCTTCAGTATTACTCAAAAGTCTTTCAAATATATCTCTTTTGAAGTGATGGTGCTCTATGTAAGTTTATATAATGTTAGTGACAACTCTCATTTGAAATTTGTGTTGGCTACTGTATACAGGCCACCAGGGTACCATACAGATTTTATCAAAGAATTTGCTGATTTTCTATCGGAGTTAGTCCTGGCTGTGGATAAAGTCCTTATTGTTGGTGATTTTAATATACATGTAGATAATGAAAAAGACGCTTTGGGATTGGCATTAACAGATATACTAAGCTCTATTGGAGTTAGACAACACGTGTCAGGACCAACTCATTGTCGTAATCATACTCTAGATCTAATATTGTCACATGGAATCAATATTGATGCCGTTGAAATTCTGCAGCAGAGCGATGACGTCTCAGATCATTATCTAGTCTCATGCGTGCTACATTTATCCAAGGCTGGAAAACCACCTGTCTGCCATAAATATGTTAGAACCATCACTTCTACCACTAAAAATTGCTTTATAAATAATCTTCCTGATCAGTTTCATCAACTTAGCAAACCAGACAGCTTAGAAGAACTCGATGTTGCAACAGAAACTATTGACGCTCTCTTTTCGAACACTCTAGACTCTGTCGCTCCTCTGCGCTTAAAAAAGATTAAGGATATTAGTCCAACGCCATGGTATAACGAGCACACTCGGGCCCTTAAGAGAGCAGCCAGAAAACTGGAGCGCAGCTGGAAGAATTCAAAACTAGAAGTTTTTTCGGATTGCATGGAGAGAGAAAATGATGGAGTACAGAAAGGCTGTAAAAACCACTAGATCTGCTTATTTTTCAAATCTTTTAGAAGAAAATAAACACAACCCTAAGTATTTATTTAATACAGTGGCTAAATTAACAAGAAATACAGCCTCAACTTCTGATGTTTCCAAACAGCACAGCAGTAATGACTTTATGAACTTCTTTACCTGCAAGATTGACAACATTAGAGAGAAAATTATAGCCATGCAACTGTCTACTACAGTATCACATCAGACAGTGGGTTGTTGTATCCCTGAGAAAAATTCCATTCATTCGCTGCTATAGGAAAGGAAGAATTGTCTAAACTTGTTAAATCATCAAAATCTACAACATGTATGTTAGACCCTATACCGACTAAGCTATTGAAAGAGATGCTTCCAGAGGTCATATATCCTCTTCTTAAGATCATTAATTCATCTTTATCACTAGGTTACGTACCAAAAAAATTTAAGCAGGCTATTATCAAACCTCTTATTAAAAAACCACAACTTGATCCTGGTGAATTAGTCAATTACAGACCGATTTCCAATCTACCTTTTCTGTCAAAAATACTAGAAAAGGCAGTATCATCTCAGCTTAGTTCCTACTTGGAAAGAAATGGTATTTGTGAGGATTTCCAGTCAGGATTTAGACCGTACCATAGTACTGAGACTGCTCTCATTAGAGTTACAAATGATTTGCTCTTATCATTAGATCATGGTTGTATCTCTCTATCAGTGTTACTAGACCTCAGTGCTGCTTTTGACACAATCGACCACAATATTCTTTTGAATAGACTAGAAAATTATGCTGGAATTAGTGGAATTGCATTGGCATGGTTCAAATCATACTTATCTGACCGTTATCAGTTTGTAGTAGTAAACGAAGAGATGTCATTTCGATCACAAGTTAAATATGGAGTACCACAAGGCTCAGTTCTCGGACCGTTGCTTTTCACTCTGTACATGCTACCCTTGGGAGATGTCATTAGGAAGCATGGCATTAGCTTTCACTGTTACGCTGATGATACTCAGCTCTATATTTCCTCGCGCCCTGACGAAACCTACCAATTCTCAAAATTAACAGAATGCGTAGCTGATATAAAAAATTGGATGACTAGTAATTTCCTACTACTAAATTCAGAAAAAACAGAGATTCTAATTATTGGACCAAAAACTTCAGCACATAAAAACCTAGAATACTGTCTAACACTTGATGGCTGCTCTGTTAAGTCGTCTTTGTCAGTTAGGAACCTGGGTGTGCTCTTTGATACCAATCTTTCATTTGAAAGCCACATTTCTAGCATATGTAAAACCGCATTCTTCCATCTTAAAAATATATCTAAATTGCGACATATGCTCTCAATGACAAATGCGGAACAGCTAGTTCATGCGTTTATGACCTCGAGACTAGATTACTGTAACGCTCTATTGGGTGGTTGCCCTGCTTGCGTGATAAACAAATTACAGCTGGTCCAAAACGTAGCAGCTAGAGTCCTTACTAGAACCAGGAAATATGAACGTATTAGCCCGGTTCTGTCAAAACTGCACTGGCTCCCTATTAAACATCGTATAGATTTTAAAATCTTGCTAATTACTTACAAAGCACTAAATGGCTTAGCTCCCCAGTACCTGAGTAAGCTCTTAATGCATTATAGTCCTTATTACGATCTCAGAATTCTGGCCAGTTGTTAATACCTAGAATATCAAAATCAACCGCAGGCGGTAGATCGTTTTCCTATTTGGCATCTAAACTCTGGAACGATCTTCCTAGCATTGTTCGGGAAGCAGACACACTCTGTCAGTTTAAATCTAGACTAAAAACGCATCTATTTAACCTGGCATACACATGACGCACTATAAACTTTTGTCTTCATATCCGTTAAAGGATTGTTAAGCTGCATAGATCAGGTCAGCCGGAACCGGGAACACTTCCTATAACACCAGATGTACTCGGTACGTCAGAAGAAGAATGGCGTCTACGCTAATTTTTTGTCTCTCTGCTTATCCCGAGGTTTACCAATTAACGTGATTGGCTGGATCTGGGCCGTGTCCGGGTCAGACGGGGAACCTGTGCCTGTGTGCGGCAGCAATGTGGCCCTGTGGTGTCGGCGGAGACTGTGTTAACTAGCTCATCCTTTGTTAAGACCTTACCGACTCATCAGCCAGTGGCACATATCCCAACAAACCGTCCCATACCGGCGTGATCAAAAAGATCTTAAACTAGATTAAATAGTTTGACTGTTGCGATTCCAAATCGGTTTAATGACCTGTAACTCTGCCTGAGTATCGGACAAGTGTTCACTGTTGGCCAGAGGAGAACTGGCCCCCCGACTAAGCCTGGTTTCTCCCGAGGTTTTTTTCTCCATTTGTTGGAGTTTTGGTTCCTTGCCGCTGTTGCCTTTGGCTTGCTTAAGTTGGGGACACTTGCTTGATGTTCAGCAGTGTTTTTGATATGCCTGCATTGGCGCCGTTGTATACAGACTGAGCTGGGCCGGACGATTACGTCACTGTTTTCTGCAGTGCTGATATACCTAAATTAAGTAGACTAATAACTACTGATATTTGCAACGGAATGAATCAATAATATATAGAATGAGCTGCACAATGACACCATTTTCTTATTAATGTAAAGCTGCTTTGCCACAATTTGCATTCTAAAAAGCGCTATATAAATATAGGTGAGTTAACTGTCACTACATGCAACTTTCCACTATCTCAATTTTCCCATCAAATACAGCACAAAATCAAGACACAATTATTCAGTGTAGTCAATGATAGACAGACAAATCATAAAATATAACAAAAGTAAATTTAATTCTGAATTTACGTCTGGCAGACGTAACATCAAATTAAGTCAAAGAGGAAAGTTCTAAGTTTTATAACGGAATGATTTAGTTCTTATATGCTATGTAAAGCAACAAGTTCATATCTTATATTTTGCTCTGTGCAATGCAAGAACATGTGTTTTCTCTTCATTGCACAAGCAAATAAAGTGCATCTATGCAATTGTGCATTATCTCTTCAAAATAGCATAGGAGTTAACATATATGCTATTTTGAAGAGATAATGCAAAGTTGCATTGATGCACTTTATTTCGTTTTGCAATGAAGAGAAAACAGATGTGCTGTTGCATTGCACAGAACGGAGTAATTTTGACACTTGGTCGTTTTTCTGAGTGTACACCATTTTTCAGAAAAACGACTAAGTGTATCAGTTTTAACCCATTCTGCTGTGCATGGAGTTAACATATATGCTATATTGAAGAGATATTGCAAAATTGCATTGATGCGCTTTATTTCGCTGTGCAATGAAGAGAAAACACATGTGCTGTTGCATTGCACAAACCCGAGTAATTTTGACACTTAGTCGTTTTTCTGAGCGTGCACCATTTTTGAAAAAAACGACTAAGTGTATCAGCATTATTCATTCTGCTGTCCATGGAGTTAACATATATGCTATTTTGAAGAGATAATGCAAAATTGCATTGATGCACTTTATTTTGTTGTGCAATGAAAAGAAAACACATGTGCATTGCATTGCACAGAACGGAGTAATTTTGACACTTAGTCGTTTTTCTGAGTGTACACCATTTTTCAGAAAAACGGCTAAGTGTACCAGCATTAATTCATTCTGCTGTGCATGGAAATAACATATGCTATTTTGAAGAGATAATGCAAAATTGCATTGATGCACTTTATTTCGTTGTGCAATGAAGAGAAAACACATGTGCATTGCATTGCACAGAACGGAGTAATTGACACTTAGTCGTTTTTCTGAGCGTGCACCATTTTTGAGAAAAACGACTGAGTGTGTCAGCATTATTCATTCTGCTCTGCATGGAGTTAACCTAAATGCTCTTTTGAAGAGATAATGCAAAATTGCATTGATGCACTTTATTTCGTTGTGCAATGAAGAGAAAACACATGTGCTGTTGCATTGCACAGAACGGAGTAACTTTGACACTTAGTCGTTTTTCTGAGCGTGCACCATTTTTGAGAAAAACGACTAAGTGTATCAGCATTTTTCATTCTGCTGTGCATGGAGTTAACCTAAATGCTATTTTGAATAGATAATGCAAAATTGCATTGATGCACTTTATTTCGTTGTGTAATGAAGAGAAAACACATGTGCTGTTGCATTGCACAGAGCAAAATATAAGATATGAACTTGTTGCTTTGCATAGCATATAACAAATAATTCATTCCATTTAAAACTTACAACTTTCCTCTTGACTTAGTTTGATGTTACTTCTGCCATAAAGCAGTCAATTGACTGCATGGTTCATTTGGACCGCATTCACATGAGGGGAACATCCTCATAACTTCAAGCCGCCAACCTCGCACTCTCTCCGGTTTGAGCAGAAAAACACACCGCATGGTTGAAACGGAGTCATATTGACACTTAGTCGTTTTTCTGAGCGTGCACCATTTTTCAGAAAAACGGCTAAGTTTACCAGCATTAATTCATTCTGCTGTGCATGGAATTAACATATGCTATTTTGAAGAGATAATGCAAAATTGCATTGATGCACTTTATTTCGTTGTGCAATGAAGTGAAAACACATGTGCTGTTGCATTGCAAAGAGAAATTTCTTTTCAGAAAAACGACTAAGTGTATCAGCATTAATTCATTCTGCTGTGCATGGAATTAACATATATGCTATTTTGAAGCGATAATGCAAAATTGCATTGATGCACTTTATTTCGTTGTGCAATGAAGAGAAAACACATGTGCTGTTGCATTGCACAGAACGGAGTAATTTTGACACTTAGTCGTTTTTCTGAGCGTGCACCATTTTTGAGAAAAAAGAATAAGTGTATCAGCATTATTCATTCTGCTGTGCATGGAGTTAACATATACGCTATTTTGAAGAGATAATGCAAAATTGCATTGATGCACTTTATTTGGTTGTGCAATGAAGAGAAAACACATGTGCTGTTGCATTGCACAGAGCAAAATATAAGATATGAACTTGTTGCTTTGCATAGCATATAACAAATAATTCATTCCATTTAAAACTTACAACTTTCCTCTTGACTTAGTTTGATGTTACTTCTGCCATAAAGCAGTCAATTGACTGCATGGTTCATTTGGAGCGCATTCACATGAGGGGAACATCCTCATAACTTCAAGCCGCCTACCTCGCACTCTCTCCGGCTTGAGCAGAAAAACACACCGCATGGTTGAAACGGAGTCATATTGACACAGTCGTTTTTCTGAGCGTGCACCATTTTTCAGAAAAACGGCTAAGTTTACCAGCATTACTTCATTCTGCTGTGCATGGAATTAACATATATGCTATTTTGAAGAGATAATGCAAAATTGCGTTGATGCACTTTATTTCGTTGTGCAATGAAGTGAAAACACATGTGCTGTTGCATTGCAAAGAAATTTCTTTTCAGAAAAACGACTAATTGTATCAGCATTAATTCATTCTGCTGTGCATGGAATTAACATATATGCTATTTTGTAGAGATAATGCAAAATTGCATTGATGCACTTTATTTCGTTGTGCAATGAAGAGAAAACACATGTGCTGTTGCATTGCACAGAACGGAGTAATTTTCACACAGTCGTTTTTCTGAGCGTGCACCATTTTTGAGAAAAACGACTAAGTGTATCAGCATTAACTCATTCTGCTGTGCATGGAGTTAACATATATGCTATATTGAAGAGATATTGCAAAATTGCATTGATGCACTTTATTTCGCTGTGCAATGAAGAGAAAACACATGTGCTGTTGCATTGCACAGACCCGAGTAATTTTGACACTTAGTCGTTTTTCTGAGCGTGCACCATTTTTGAAAAAAACGACTAAGTGTATCAGCATTATTCATTCTGCTGTGCATGGAGTTAACATATATGCTATTTTGAAGAGATAATGCAAAATATCATTGATGCACTTTATTTCGTTGTGCAATGAATAGAAAAACACATGTGCATTGCATTGCACAGAACGGAGTAATTGACACTTAGTCGTTTTTCTGAGCGTGCACCATTTTTGAGAAAAACGACTGAGTGTGTCAGCATTATTCATTCTGCTGTGCATGGAGTTAACCTAAATGCTATTTTGAAGAGATAATGCAAAATTTTATTGATGCACTTTATTTCGTTGTGCAATGAAGTGAAAACACATGTGCTGTTGCATTGCAAAGAGAAATTTCTTTTCAGAAAAACGACTAAGTGTATCAGCATTAATTCATTCTGCTGTGCATGGAATTAACGTATATGCTATATTGAAGCGAAAATGCAAAATTGCATTGATGCACTTTATTTCGTTGTGCAATGAAGAGAAAACACATGTGCTGTTGCATTGCACAGAACGGAGTAATTTTGACACTTAGTCGTTTTTCTGAGCGTGCACCATTTTTGAGAAAAAAGAATAAGTGTATCAGCATTATTCATTCTGCTGTGCATGGAGTTAACATATACGCTATTTTGAAGAGATAATGCAAAATTGCATTGATGCACTTTATTTCGTTGTGCAATGAAGAGAAAACACATTTGTGCTGTTGCATTGCACAGAGAAATTTTTTTTCAGAAAAACGACTAATTGTATCAGCATTAATTCATTCTGTTGTGCATGGAATTGACATGTATGCTATTTTGAAGAGATAATGCAAAATTGCATTGATGCACTTTATTTCGTTGTGCAATGAAGAGAAAACACATGTGCTGTTGCATTGCACAGAACGGAGTAATTTTGACACTTAGTCGTTTTTCTGAGCGTGCACCATTTTTGAGAAAAATGACTAAGTGTATCAGCATTATTCATTCTGCTGTGCATGGAGTTAACCTAAATGCTATTTTGAAGAGATAATGCAAAATTGCATTGATGCACTTTATTTCGTTGTGCAATGAAGAGAAAACACATGTGCTGTTGCATTGCACAGAACGGAGTAATTTTGACACTTAGTCGTTTTTCTGAGCGTGCACCATTTTTGAGAAAAATGACTAAGTGTATCAGCATTATTCATTCTGCTGTGCATGGAGTTAACGTAAATGCTATTTTGAAGAGATAATGCAAAATTGCATTGATGCACTTTATTTCGTTGTGCAATGAAGAGAAAACACATGTGCTGTTGCATTGCACAGAGCAAAATATAAGATATGAACTTGTTGCTTTGCATAGCATATAACAAATAACTCATTCCATTTAAAACTTACAACTTTCCTCTGTGACTTAATTTGATGTTACTTCCGCCATAAACTAGTCAATTGACTGCATGGTTCATTTGGACCGCATTCACATGAGGGGAACATCCTCATAACTTCAAGCCGCCTACCTCGCACTCTCTCCGGCTTGAGCAGAAAAACACACCGCATGGTTGAAACGGAGTCATATTGACACTTAGTCGTTTTTCTGAGCGTGCACCATTTTTGAGAAAAAAGAATAAGTGTATCAGCATTATTCATTCTGCTGTGCATGGAGTTAACATATTACGCTATTTTGAAGAGATAATGCAAAATTGCATTGATGCACTTTATTTGGTTGTGCAATGAAGAGAAAACACATGTGCTGTTGCATTACACAGAGCAAAATATAAGATATGAACTTGTTGCTTTGCATAGCATATAACAAATAATTCATTACATTTAAAACTTACAACTTTCCTCTTGACTTAGTTTGATGTTACTTCTGCCATAAAGCAGTCAATTGACTGCATGGTTCATTTGGAGCGCATTCACATGAGGGGAACATCATCATAACTTCAAGCCGCCTACCTCGCACTCTCTCCGGCTTGAGCAGAAAAACACACCGCATGGTTGAAACGGAGTCATATTGACACTTAGTCGTTTTTCTGAGCGTGCACCATTTTTCAGAAAAACGGCTAAGTTTACCAGCATTAATTCATTCTGCTGTGCATGGAATTAACATATATGCTATTTTGAAGAGATAATGCAAAATTGCATTGATGCACTTTATTTCGTTGTGCAATGAAGTGAAAACACATGTGCTGTTGCATTGCAAAGAGAAATTTCTTTTCAGAAAAACGACTAAGTGTATCAGCATTAATTCATTCTGCTGTGCATGGAATTAACATATATGCTATTTTCAAGCGATAATGCAAAATTGCATTGATGCACTTTATTTCGTTGTGCAATGAAGAGAAAACATATGTGCTGTTGCATTGCACAGAACGGAGTAATTTTGACACTTAGTCGTTTTTCTGAGCGTGCACCATTTTTGAGAAAAAAGAATAAGTGTATCAGCATTATTCATTCTGCTGTGCATGGAATTAACATATATGCTATTTTGAAGAGATAATGCAAAATTGCATTGATGCACTTTATTTCGTTGTGCAATGAAGAGAAAACACGTTCTTGCATTGCACAGAGCAAAATATAAGATATTAACTTGTTGCTTTACATAGCATATAAGAACTAAATCATTCCGTTATAAAACTTAGAACTTTCCTCTTTGACTTAATTTGATGTTACGTCTGCCAGACGTAAATTCAGAATTAAATTCACTTTTGTTATATTTTATGATTTGTCTGTCTATCATTGACTACACTGAATAATTGTGTCTTGACTTTGTGCTGTATTTGATGGGAAAATTGAGATAGTGGAAAGTTGCATGTAGTGACAGTTAACTCACCTATATTTATATAGCGCTTTTTACAATACAGATTATAGTCAAGTCAAGTCAAGTCATCTTTATTTATATAGCGCTTTTTACAATGCAAATTGTGGCAAAGTAGCTTTACATTAATAAGAAAATGGTGTCATTGTGCAGCTCATTCTATATATTATTGATTCATTCCGTTGCAAATATCAGTAGTTATTAGTCTACTTAATTTAGGTATATCAGCACTGCAGAAAACAGTGACGTAATCGTCCGGCCCAGCTCAGTCTGTATACAACGGCGCCAATGCAGGCATATCAAAAACACTGCTGAACATCAAGCAAGTGTCCCCAACTTAAGCAAGCCAAAGGCAACAGCGGCAAGGAACCAAAACTCCAACAAATGGAGAAAAAAACCTCGGGAGAAACCAGGCTTAGTCAGGGGGCCAGTTCTCCTCTGGCCAACAGTGAACACTTGTCCGATACTCAGGCAGAGTTACAGGTCATTAAACCGATTTGGAATCGCAACAGTCAAAATATTTAATCTAGTTTAAGATCTTTTTGATCACGCCGGTATGGGACGGTTTGTTGGGATATGTGCCACTGGCTGATGAGTCGGTAAGGTCTTAACAAAGGATGAGCTAGTTAACACAGTCTCCGCCGACACCACAGGGCCACATTGCTGCCGCACACAGGCACAGGTTCCCCGTCCGACCCGGACACGGCCCAGATCCAGCCAATCACGTTAATTGGTAAACCTCGGGATAAGCAGAGAGACAAAAAATTAGCGTAGACGCCATTCTTCTTCTGACGTACCGAGTACATCTGGTGTTATAGGAAGTGTTCCCGGTTCCGGCTACCCTGATCTATGCAGCCTAACAATCCTTTAACGGATATGAAGACAAAAGTTTATAGTGCGTCATGTGTATGCCAGGTTAAATAGATGCGTTTTTAGTCTAGATTTAAACTGACAGAGTATGTCTGCTTCCCGAACAATGCTAGGAATATCGTTCCAGAGTTTAGGTGCCAAATAGGAAAAGGATCTACCGCCTGCGGTTGATTTTGATATTCTAGGTATTAACAACTGGCCAGAATTCTGAGATCGTAATAGACGCGAAGGACTATAATGCATTAAGAGCTTACTCAGGTACTGGGGAGCTAAGCCATTTAGTGCTTTGTAAGTAATTAGCAAGATTTTAACAGTTTTGACAGAACCGGGCTAATATGTTCATATTTCCTGGTTCTAGTAAGGACTCTAGCTGCTACGTTTTGGACCAGCTGTAATTTGTTCATCACGCGAGCAGGGCAACCACCCAATACAGCGTTACAGTAATCTAGTCTCGAGGTCATAAACGCATGAACTAGCTGTTCCGCATTTGTCATTGAGAGCACATGTCGCAATTTAGATATATTTTTAAGATGGAAGAATGCGGTTTTTACATATGCTAGAAATGTGGCTTTCAAATGAAAGATTGGTATCAAAGAGCACACCCAGGTTCCTAACTGACGAAGACGACTTAACAGAGCAGCCATCAAGTGTTAGACAGTATTCTAGGTTTTTATGTGCTGAAGTTTTTGGTCCAATAATTAGAATCTCTGTTTTTTCTGAATTTAGTAGTAGGAAATTACTAGTCATCCATTTTTTTATATCAGCTACGCATTCTGTTAATTTTGAGAATTGGTAGGTTTCGTCAGGGTGCGAGGAAATATAGAGCTGAGTATCATCAGCGTAACAGTGAAAGCTAATGCCATGCTTCCTAATGACATCTCCCAAGGGTAGCATGTACAGAGTGAAAAGCAACGGTCCGAGAACTGAGCCTTGTGGTACTCCATATTTAACTTGTGATCGAAATGACATCTCTTCGTTTACTACTACAAACTGATAACGGTCAGATAAGTATGATTTGAACCATGCCAATGCAATTCCACTAATTCCAGCATAATTTTCTAGTCTATTCAAAAGAATATTGTGGTCGATTGTGTCAAAAGCAGCACTGAGGTCTAGTAACACTAATCGAGAGATACAACCATGATCTAATGATAAGAGCAAATCATTTGTAACTCTAATGAGAGCAGTCTCAGTACTATGGTACGGTCTAAATCCTGACTGGAAATCCTCACAAATACCATTTCTTTCCAAGTAGGAACTAAGCTGAGATGATACTGCCTTTTCTAGTATTTTTGACAGAAAAGGTAGATTGGAAATCGGTCTGTAATTGACTAATTCACCAGGATCAAGTTGTGGTTTTTTAATAAGAGGTTTGATAATAGCCTGCTTAAATTTTTTTGGTACGTAACCTAGTGATAAAGATGAATTAATGATCTTAAGAAGAGGATCTATGACCTCTGGAAGCATCTCTTTCAATAGCTTAGTCGGTATAGGGTCTAACATACATGTTGTAGATTTTGATGATTTAACAAGTTTAGACAATTCTTCCTTTCCTATAGCAGCGAATGAATGGAATTTTTCCTCAGGGATACAACAACCCACTGTCTGATGTGATACTGTTGTAGACAGTTGCATGGCTATAATTTTCTCTCTAATGTTGTCAATCTTGCAGGTAAAGAAGTTCATAAAGTCATTACTGCTGTGCTGTTTGGAAACATCAGAAGTTGAGGCTGTATTTCTTGTTAATTTAGCCACTGTATTAAATAAATACTTAGGGTTGTGTTTATTTTCTTCTAAAAGATTTGAAAAATAAGCAGATCTAGCGGTTTTTACAGCCTTTCTGTACTCCATCATTTTCTCTCTCCATGCAATCCGAAAAACTTCTAGTTTTGAATTCTTCCAGCTGCGCTCCAGTTTTCTGGCTGCTCTCTTAAGGGCCCGAGTGTGCTCGTTATACCATGGCGTTGGACTAATATCCTTAATCTTTTTTAAGCGCAGAGGAGCGACAGAGTCTAGAGTGTTCGAAAAGAGAGCGTCAATAGTTTCTGTTGCAACATCGAGTTCTTCTAAGCTGTCTGGTTTGCTAAGTTGATGAAACTGATCAGGAAGATTATTTATAAAGCAATTTTTAGAGGTAGAAGTGATGGTTCTAACATATTTATGGCAGACAGGTGGTTTTCCAGCCTTGGATAAATGTAGCACGCATGAGACTAGATAATGATCTGAGACGTCATCGCTCTGCTGCAGAATTTCAACGGCATCAATATTGATTCCATGTGACAATATTAGATCTAGAGTATGATTACGACAATGAGTTGGTCCTGACACGTGTTGTCTAACTCCAATAGAGCTTAGAATATCTGTTAATGCCAATCCCAAAGCGTCTTTTTCATTATCTACATGTATATTAAAATCACCAACAATAAGGACTTTATCCACAGCCAGTACTAACTCCGATAGAAAATCAGCAAATTCTTTGATAAAAACTGTATGGTACCCTGGTGGCCTGTATACAGTAGCCAACACAAATTTCAAATGAGAGTTGTCACTAACATTATATAAACTTACATAGAGCACCATCACTTCAAAAGAGATATATTTGAAAGACTTTTGAGTAATACTGAAGATATTACTATAGATTACAGCAACACCTCCCCCTTTACCTTTCTGACGAGGTTTGTGTCGATAATAGTAACCTTGAGGGCTAGACTCATTTAAAGTAATGTAATTGTCTGGTTTTAGCCGGGTTTCTGTCAAACACAGCACATCTAGGTTATTTTCTGTGATAATATCATTTACAATAAGTGCTTTTGAAGAAAGGGATCGAATCTTTATAATCTCTGTTTACTACTTGTTGAACATCAATTAAATTATCACCCGTAAATGGGTTTGGAAGTTTTCTGTATTTATTAGTTCGGGGTACAGACACAGTCTCTATCTGATGATATCTAGGTGAACGAGTCTCTATGTGTTGGGATTTATCTGAATTCTGTGACGTGAGACAGCTAGCAGACGGTCGGTTTAGCCAGTCTTTCTGCTTCCTGACCTGGGCCCCAGTTAGTCAAGGTTGAGCTCTAAGACTATGTGCCATATTACTAGAGAGAAGAGCGGCACCACCCCAGGAGGGATGAATACCATCTCTTTTCAACAGGTCAGGTCTGCCCCAAAAACTTTTCCAATTGTCTATGAAACCTATATTATTCTGTGGACACCACTTAGACCATAGGCCAGATTATACAATTATACAAAGCAGCTTCACAGTGATAACATGAAAATAATACAACAAAGTTTGTTTGTAGAAGAAAATTGCATCCTCGTCCACCTTAAGGCAGATCAATAATATTGTTGAATATGAAATGCCCCCAACTAAGCAAGCCAAAAGCCAAGCAACCAGAACAAGTACTACATTGGCATCATACCAACTGATCATGAACATTTTAGTCAGTATTTGTTTGTGGTAATTTTGAAGCAAAGTAAATAGGCTCCTATCCCTGGTGACAGATGCCTCCTGCGTCAGGATGTGTTACTGAAAGGCTGCATCCTTTTTGACCTATGACCGCTTAGCACACAACACTGTTTATTTTTGTTGTTATGGTTGTCTGTTCAGAACACTTATGAGAGTTCTTAAGACATTTTCAAACATTCCCAATGAAGAGAAGAGGCACATTTATACATTTTCAACAATGGTACATGTAATGATTTTTCAGGTCAGGAGTGAAGAAACGGGCAGATAACATCATCACAGACCCTTCTCACCCCGGCCACAAACTGTTTGCACTTCTGCCGTCAGGCCGACGCTTCAGATGCGCACTAGAACATCTAAGCACATGCCACATGCCATCTCTAGCTTAAACAGCTAACGCAGCAATTAACACCTGTTAATAATTCATTCTCAGTATCCGAGAGAAGCAGTGATCAGAGTTTTTTTGTTGTTGTTTGCTTTGTTATTTGTAAATACATATAGAAATTTCATTTATACAGCTGCACCACAGTACACAATGAACAAATCTGTACATAAGTCTCTGTTCAGATGTATACCCAATATCATTATTATTGTTTTTTTATTCATGTTTTTTCCTTAGTCTCATTGAAATGCCTGTTCTCATGTCATATATGTATGTATGTATGTACCAATAGCTCCTGTAAAAAAACCCACAACAAATACATTGTGTGTTTGCGCACACTTGGCGAATAAAGCTCATGATTCTGAAAGAACTATATGATGAAACATATGAAAGTGAATTAAAATCACACAGCGTCTGAAGCGCCACTCAGAAAAGCAATTGTTTGCCTCATACAAAGACAGATTGGTGTCAAATTTCACAAATCAACATGTGGATGACATAAGGTGATCAGACTTCAGAGATCAAAACCGGAGACATGAGCCTGAGGAATTGGTAAAGCCAGCAACATTTCCAGCTTGGCCATCAATATACTTTAAAGGTCTATGTTTTCTTCTCATAAAACCAGGGACAGAGGTAGTTTTCCCTGACAATAGGGAATGTGCCAGGATACTGAGGACATCGATCTGGTCACCCTGGAATGACTTGACTCAGGTGGGCGGTTTACTAAGGCCTATGACAGTGGTGGGAAATCCAAGGCGTGGCCGTGCAAGGTGGGCCACATGCGGCCTGTTGTGCTGTTTAATCCAGCCAATGTCTTCATGATCAAGGCCTCAGGTCTGATTTGTCAGGAAAGTGTTGCATTATTCATGAAATACAATCAGTTCCCACTTATCCTAACCCTAACCCTAACTCTATCTTTATTCTTCATGCCAAGTATGAGCTCTTATCCTCTGGCAGAAGATATAGGGTACCCCAATGTAAACGAAGTATATTTCTAAACTATAGGCATAATTTGAACCTACCTCAATTAAAACTTTAAATAATGTTGCTTGAGGCTGCAGATGTTGTGCAATAGCTTTATGATATGATGCATATAGGGTTGTGTGTAGGTTGCTCTTGTCATTGTTTGTGAAAGATGAGCAATACATTGTGGCTGTGATGTGCTTCAGTCTGGCTACATATCACTTTATGTATGTTGTTTTTTTATTGTAAGTATATGTCTGCTGTATGATAAAACAAATATGTCAAGTGTTATGTGTGAAAGGATTTGAACTTGAGGCAAATATCCCTCTGGGGACAATAAAGGAGGCCATCGCTGCAAAGTGGTCTCCATGATATGTAAAAATGAAAATGTTGTCGTAGGACTATAGCAAACACATTGTTGGGAAGTTCTCAACCACGACAGTATGTATGTCAGTCCGAAGAGGATACATTACTTCTGCTTTGAAATATTGACCTCTGAACCTTGAACCCAGTACATGTTTGAAGGCTTGTCATTTAGTCACAGAAGGTGCTACACCAGCTGTTATAGAAAGCTCTGGACCTTAGCTGTCATGTAGATATGGTCTCCAAAGTTGACCCATTGTAAACACTGTCAAATATGGTAATAAGCTATTTTGACCTATTTAACAATTTGATTTTTGAAATCTGATGGCACCAGTGTGTTCCCCATCCCCAAAAAACCCCATGGTGTATCCAAAATTCTACACTGCCAACTTCTAATTATGAGAAATATACCAATATATTTTAAAACTACAACTTCGACTAAAGACGCTGTCTGCAGTGAATGGGCTTCAACTACACTCAAAAAGTTCAAAACGGAACAACGTGTTGTTTCTGGTGACAAAACCACTGATTAAATGTGTACATTGAAGCGATACTGGCGTTATAAGTGGGATATGGGCTTCGCATGTGCCCCGCTCGGCCCATATCATAGTGTTCTGTCTTACAGCATACTGTAATGTTTCAACGGTAATAAGACCAAAATAATATTATTAAAATAATGAATGACACGATACATTTTAGGCATTTATTAGCTTGTACAACCACAAAAACAACACACATAGCTCAGACAAATACAAAAATTGAAGAGCATGTCAAGTGATTACAAAGGCCTGGTAGGGACTGACCCTGTGATACATGATGGGCAGCTATGTAGTGATTTGCAGTGGTGGTAGTGCAAAAGTTAACAGTGCTGGGATTTAATCAGTGCAAAGTAGGGCTGCACAATATATCGAAATTATTGAAATATTGCAAATGTATACTGTATATCGCGATATGCATAACGCGCTTGCAATAACTGGGGTCATGAACAAAATAAAAAGTTTTGTAGCTTTGATAAGTATCAGGATATATTTAATTCATACAGTGAAAACTAAGCAACATTTTATTTTTACATTTTATGATTCAATATTTTGAATTAAATAATGTAGGATAACCTGAAATCCTGTGGTTTACACTGATGTATAAATAACACTTCCTATGCTACAGTAAAACACTGATGTTGACTTTCACAAGTTATAAGGATGTTTTCTTGTCATAAAAAGAATGTGAAACACATGTAGGATATATCAATCTTAAATATATTTTAAAGATAATTTAAGTTTATTTTACACACTTTAAGCATTATCGTATCGCATATCGCATTATTTAATGAATTATCGAACTTTTCTTCAATATCGCACAGCCCTAGTGCAAAGCTGTGCATGTTATTAAATATGACTATGGAAAAAACAAGAGAGCATAATAGTATTGCTTAACAAAAACAATACAAAGCAGATAAGATAAGTAGAACAGACACATATATTAAATTCAAAAGAAAAAAGTTTATACAAGCCAATGGAGAGTGGATACTAGACGATAGACAAAGTGATGTGATGGTTGGGGCAGGGAGAGACTCATGCTGAAAAGTCCATTTCTCCCCTACCCTTTTGTGAGACATTGAGCTGCTGGTTAGCCCTGGGTACAAAGAACCTCCTCAATGTTGAGCATGCAGAAGACTGCTTCTGCAAATTATCCTCAATTTGTTAAATGATTAACTCAAGCTCCATGCCAAACACAGAGCCAGCTTTCCTTACCAGCCTGTCCCAACAGCCCTCTTCTTAATGCTGCCTCCCCAGCACACAACAGAAAAAAAAGGACTCTGGCCATGAAAATACTGTTTAATCGTGCTCAGAGTCACTACTGGTATGGTATTCCTCAGAATCACTATCAAAGTTAATTTCTGTTTCAGTCAGAACTTGAACATAACAGTTCTTTGCATGCTTTGCCAGGCTGTTGATTGCTTGTTTGTTCTTCATCGTCAAGCTCTGTAGACCTTGGATCCCATCTTGAAGCAGGCCCGACATCTCGCCTTACATGTTAAAACAAATCGAGCCTTTATTAATTAGAAACTTTCAGCAATATTGTAATGTAAGCCAAGTATAACACAAAAACATACTGTACCTGATGTCACATTAGAAAGCTGGGATGACATGTGCTTCAGAGTGTCTGCACGGGTGCAAAGAGACTTCCAATGCTTGTTCATCTCTGCAATAAGAATCCTCTTCTCCTCCTCAAGTCTCCTCACTGCCATCACAATGTCGAACGCCTTCCTCTTCGTCCTTAGATCTACAAAGTCTGTAATATATAGATGAAACAAGTCAGTTGTATTTAAGATTAGTATTTAAAAAATTTCTGGGGTTACAATCGAGGCATGATAGATTTTGTGCCACTATGTGACTATTTCACATAGTCAACAGAATTGTGTACATACCACTAGGGATAGGTACCGAAACCCGGTACTAAACTGGCCCCGGTGCTTAATTATGAAAGACCGTAGTATCGATAAGATCTGATGCTATCGGTTCTGCTTTCAGTGCTGGAGAAAAAAATAAAAATAAATGTACTATGTATTCCTGCTTAATTATGTTATCGTGCACATTTTATCTCACCAAACATTTCTAATTTGCAATAATATTAAGACGTTTGTCTGTGAGATCTGCGAGACTTCTCATGTGCGCCACGGAGGCTGTCTGTCACACACACACACACACACACACGGCGCACACACTTAACAGCACGAAAACTCCCGCTTAATACAAAGAGTGACGATGGCTGATAGAGCAACACGTTCAAAAGTGTGGTTATACTACACTAAAGTTGATGCAGACAACGCTCGTTGTCATAAATGCAGCAAGATTTTTGCATGTAAGGGCGGAAACACGAGCAATCTGCATTTCTTTGTCTGAACGTAATGCACTTTTAAAAGATGCTTTGCCAAAGTTTTCGACTGCCTACCTAGCTCGTCTCTGCTGGTTGCTCTATCTACGTCAGGTATGCTAACATCGTGTTGAATCAACGTTGTTCACATCATTTAAAATACATGTTCAATCTCCCTAATTGGTTTGCTTACCTTAAGTTGAAATACTGTTGATTTCTTTTGGGAGAAATGACATTATGCATTCAACATATTTTCTACTGGTTTTTAAAAGCCCAAATAAAGAAAAATCAGTATGTAAACATTTATTTGGCTAAATGCACAGCACTTCAAGTTAGTTTACAAAATAGCCTACATATAAATATAATATTTAGAAATTATATCCAGAAATTAATTTGTAATGATGAAATGGCACATAATTAACTTAATCATGTGAACATAGGTTCATTATCAAAGGTTAGTATTGGCCAATGGCCACATTTTGCAACCTTTTTATTATTATTTCTTTTTTTTTTTGAAAAAAGCTGCAGCTACTATGAACCAATCAACTCCTCCTAATACCTCTGGTCCAAAACAAGCCCAAAGCCCCTTCACCCTAGCAGCTAGTGGGAGGATGCCTGAGGAGAGGGTGAACAACTGCCACTTAGCCTTGACCAAATTCATAGTGAAAGGCCTACACCCCTTTGCAACAGTGGAGTCCAACGGTTTTAGGTAACAGTCTGTCAGTATACATTACACAGTATATAGTTATATTAATTTTTAGGATATAGATGCATTATAAAAAGGGTTGTATTTCAGCTCCATCATGCCACAATACAATAAACAACAACACAATTTAATAATGATAAAATAACAAATTATAATTGTTTTTACTGTAGGGAAATGTGCAGGTGTTGAAAAGGCCAATGTGATCAGTGAGCTGAAAGATGTGCCAAAGTTGGCCATCACATCAGATGGGTGGACCAGCCTCCGGCAAGATCACTATCTCACAGTTAACAGTGCACTACACAAGCCAGGGCAGTGTAAAACAGAAGGTCCTCCACACCAGGGCAGTGCACAAATCCCAAACTGGCGAAGTAGTGGCCGAGGAGATTGCAGACATCCTGGAAGAGTAAATAGATAGATAGATCTGAGCAAGATTGTAGCTGTGACTGTTGATAATGCTAGCAATATGGAGATTGCTATCAAGAAGCTACAGGTCCTAAAAATAGGATGTTTTGCACATACATTGAATCTGGCTGCAAAGAAAATTTACAAAATTGCATCCATTGATAAATGGGCAGCCCGAATCAGAGCAGTGGTCGTGTGGTTCAAGAGATCCTTCATGTCTAAAACGGTGTTGACAGAAAAGCAACAGCTCCTTGGTAAGTTGAATCTATTATTATAAGTGTTATTTTGAAATTCACACATCTAAACTATATAATTCAATATTCAAGTGTGTGCTAAATAAATGTGTGTTGTTTTTTGTTGTTCTTGCAGGCCTTCCACAACACTCACTCATCCTGGATGTCAAGACCAGGTGGAACTCTCTATATCTAATGATAGAGAGATTTATGGAGCAGTTTCCAGCAATCCAAGCAGCAGCCTTGGACCCACGGCTGCGAAAAGCATTGTCCAAGGACAATCTGGACCGTCTGAAAGATGAGGACTTCCATAAGGCTGAGGAGTTTGTCCAGATCATGAGAATCCTCTATACATCCACATTGTGTGTGTCATGTGAAAAGAATACCACCATGTGGACAGATCTTACTCTTCCTTCAAAAACTGGAAGAACATCTTATTCTGAAGGATGAGGATACAATGTTTGTGCCATCAATCAAAGAGAAGGTGTGGGAGAACCTCTCCCAGCGATATCAGAATGATGACATTCAAGCCTTCCTGCATGAGGCCACAGCAATGAACCCGATTCAAAGGGAGGTTAGTCAGTGATGCAACTTGGGACAGACTGAGGATGAAAGCTATTGACACTGTGACAGGACTAACAACAGAGCTGGAACAGACAGATACAGAGCACCAGCAAAAGGATGAGTCATCTGAAGGAGAAGGTGAGGAAATGGAGGAGACAATACCTCCATTTCAGAAAAAAAGCAGTGCCTTGGAGGAGCTGTTCTCAGAGGAGGACAGGAAATTGAGGTTGACCATCCAACAGGATACCTCGGCCCTCACCCTTAGCGAACGTGTTGGCCAAAAGGTTGAGGTCTACAAAAGCCTGCCTACCATTCCTATGGCTGAAGATCCTGTGTTGTGGTGGTGGGAGAAGAGAGCTGTTCTGCCCCTCCTCACAAATGTTGCAACAGGCTACCTCTGTGCTCAAGCCTCCTCCACCCCAAGTGAAAGGGTGTTTTCAACTGCAGGGAACACATTAAGCCAGGAAAGGTCCCGGCTTTTGCCAGAAAAGGCAAATATGTTAATCTTTCTTCAGAAGAATGGCTAAAGAGTCCTTTTGTAGCCTACCTACATGCCCCACCCGTGTTGCTTCGTACCACTGTATGTTCTTTTACAGAAAAATATAGTTTATTTAATTTGTTTTACATTCATTTGTTTTTTATATAATAGTTATTTCTTCAAACATGGCTGTTTCACTATAAATAATTGTTTTATTAATTTTACATTAAAAAAATAAAGCAATGTTAATTCTGTTCTCAATTTGTTCTTAAAAAAAACACACACACACAACACAAAGTACCGATAAGAATACCGTTAAAGTACCGGACCGTTAAGCAGTATCGGTAAGAGTAGTAATACCGTTAAAACCTTAACGATACCCATCCCTACATACCACCGTGTGTAAGCTGCCATGGCCAAACAATCTCGTCAGATAGAATGGTGTCTAAGGTCAGATGTTCTGCATTAGGAACCAAGGTGTTATACTTTTCCACTACAGAAAGTAATTTTTTTTTCCTCCCTGATCTTTCGGCGGATCCGGGCACGTCCTTTGCATCTGTCATTATCTTTATAAAGACGCTGGGACCTCCTCTTAACATTTGCCACCAGCTCCTCAATTCGCCTGGCTACAGCGGCAAGATCAGCAGCGTTTGGGGATGTGGTTACTGAGAGGAAGAAATGAAGAGATAAGAAATATACTTGATTCCATGAAAAAACATTATTTCTGGAGTATGAGTAAAATAAAGCCTAACCAATATTTTCATATTTCTCTGTAACTGAGGCTACACTTGTAGGTAAGGTTGAGTATTGTTAGGTTGGTTAGGTTCTATATTGTCCCCATGGGGATAATCTTTTCCACACGTCATCAGCAATCAGAGTATGTGCTCTTAGACTACGATTACAATGACTACTTTGGAATTGAGGCCAAGCTTAGTCAGAAGTGATGCATCAAGCAGCATATCAAACAGTATAAGACAGTATATTCTACCTTCTGCCCACTCATTGATATCAATGATCCAGCTCTCCAATTGATTGTCTGTGATGTCCATTTCCATTTTCATGGCCTCCAGGTTATGCAACTGGCATTGCAGGGCTACTGTGGCCTTCAAACACAAATGACAATGAGAGAAATGCCTACATCTTTGACTATTGTTGATAAGGATTGTCAAGTACCTTCACTATTAGAAAAACACATACAACACTGATTAAATATGCAGTATATTCGTATATACGTGGACAATCAATATACCGGTGTATGTGGTACGAAAATTTAATATTTTATATTAAGACTCTGAAAAATACAATTGACACTACACATGAAACCATCCGTATATTCTATTGTATTCAAGAATATCTGGGCAAGTCTTTCCTATATTTTTGAGATATATGCCACTTTATTTTACAATATCGCTATGAATGTTGCATAAGGGAAAACTGGTGTCTTTACCTTTCAGATATCGGCGGGCAAGGGTGGAAGCCAAGTTGTCAAACTTTGGTTGGTTCCAGCGCATGGCCATGACCGTCAGCATGTCTATGCGTGCTGCAAAAATAAAAAATATGAGATTATCACCCTTCTTTCCAGTAGCAGTAGGAGAAGAAACTGAGTGTGCAGACTTGTTAGGTACCACAAACTTTTGCAAGATAATAACTTACAGTATAGTACTATGGTACTAATCTGCTGTCTTGTGCCATTTGATAACTGTCCCATGTAGGGCTTGGTATCGTTAAAAGTAATTTGATACCGATACCTTGACTTCGATACCGGTTCCTGAACGATACTTTTTCCGATACCAATTTTATGAAAAAAATATTTATAAATCCGTTTTAACAACATTACATTAAAAAATTAATTGGTTACATTTTTCAGTTTGATGACTTTTTTTACACTTAAAATCACGGCTGACACAGTTTTAATTTTCTGAGTTTTAATGACAAATACCTGACAACACCTCATCTGACAGAGGACTGTGCCGTGCTGACTGCGTTATTCACTTATTTTGAAATCAACACTGAAGCTAAAAAGTGGAATGGAGTTTAATTTATTAAGGCATTCCTCAAGTCGAATGGACAATTTGACTGACGGCGCTCTGAAAAGTGAACAGACATTATGCGCTGAATTAGAGACAGTAAAATTGAAAGTGGGTGGGTCCTGTCCCACCCATATACAATGGGTACATGGTACCATATTTTCCATCTATGTGGGTTATGACGCTTACACACACACACCGCGTCTTTTTGAGCAACCGCGTAAACTAGTGTTTTTCCGCCACAGCTAATAATGCCGCATGCACTGACGGTTACGAGATTAACCCCTTAGTTATCTAAATTTGGTACCGAAAAACAAGACGAGTTTCGATACTCGATAGTATTGAGGCAATTCGGTCGGTACCTAAAAAGTATCGAACTCAATAACCAGCCCTAGTCCCATGAAAGGGTTAGTAGTTAAATAGCACAGGATAGTGAAATAGTAGCATGAAACAATGGCGCAGGACAGTAGGCAAATGGCAAAGAGCACTATGGCAGGACAGTAGGTGAATGGTACTCTGACGTGTATTTTTTTTTTAATCACACTGCCCCTCCTTATTATCCTCCCTTCAAATAAAATAGGATGATGGTATTATAATCGATCCATCCATTTGTGTTGAATATTCTGAGCTTTATATTTTCAGAGTCAGCATATATGCATGAGCTCAAAGTGGCTCACCATTGTCATCAGGATCAAAATGTACTGGTTACCTTACCTGCTTTTGACATGTGCTTTGTGGTAACAGCAATCCTTGAGAGGAAGGCGTTGCACTGCTCCACCTCTTCCCCAAGAGTCGAACCAGCCCCCTCCTGATACGCTCCACTCCATTTTACCTTTAAAAAATAAAACAAAAAACAAAACCTAAGTGGCAACAATCTTATGCAGGGTTTTCAGGGAAAGAAAATGTCATGGACAATCCTTTTTTCTCACCTCACATTTGAAATCATGAGCTTTGGCATGAAAAACAGAAAGAAATGGCCTCATGGTGAGGAGATCCTGAAGCTCAGGGCATTTCTCTGTCACTCTCCGGAGGTAAGGCCAGTACTTGCATGCCACATCCATGGCGAAAAATGTCACTTGCTTACAGGTCATTTGCTTTTGGAGGTACAGGGGGTAGGCAAAAATCTCCCCCCTGAACATATTGAGGGCACGAAGGAGAACCCCATGACGACATACAGCGAGTTCCAGGCCCTCCTCGTCTGTTTTTCCTGAGGACTTCTGAGACGTTTCGCGTGCCGCTGACCACTGCCCTCCACAGACACCTCTTCCAGAGACCTAAAACATGGAAGATGGTTAATAGTCCAAACTTGTTCAAACAAAGTACTCTATAGGACGTGGTGTTTTATAGGTATATATAATGTAGTTGTGCAAGTTTACATGACTGGTTGAGGTATGGACATGGTCCCCAAATCTTGCGACGTCATCATCATTCGCGATGAACACGCCATCAAAGATGGCCTGTTCCTCCGATCTAAATAAAAGAGATACATATTAGATACATATTAACTTTAAATATTCATATGATTTTCAATTCACAGCAGTTGCTTTCAAAGTAATGAACCGTCAATGCACACACAGGATTTTGTAAATACCTTGCTTCACTCTTGAATCTGTAGTGCTTGCGGTTTCCATCAACAGAAACTGCAAGCATGTCTGGGCTGCATGCTGGGCAGTCAAAGTGGTCCTCCTGGCATAATTTTTCCACTTCGAAGCTTTTCCGGAAGCTGTCTGCTGTGATGTTACCGCTCTGTTTCAAAAGAGTTCAGCAAAAGAGTTCAGTAAAAGAGAACAGTAAAACAGATCAAATTAAATATGTACTGCACTGAAGTAAAATGCTCTAAATGGATACATTTCGGAATGTAAATACATGATATTGGGGAGAAGATGTCAAAGTCTGTAGCCAATGGAGTTGAAGTTGAGATCTTCAGAATGACCTGTTTTTTCATAAATGTTTCAGTGCAAACTGCAAGACTGATGAGAGAACATGAGTTTATGGTTGTTTATAAAGGGTCTAAATTTAACAACTTTTTTCCTAAACAGTCCAAATGTTCATGTGTACTTTCAATCATCATCATCATCATGCCCTCATAGTATTATTTATTGAGTTACACAGTTATTACCACAAATACGTACACGGCCAAAGCGAACAGTGCGTTGATCCAGCATTCTAAGAAATGCTTGGCTAGACATCCCTGGTGCTGCCATCTTCAGCTCTTCAAAAGAAAAAAGGACATCTGTTGAGTACACAGTTGAATGGTGAGAAGTGGCAGGCCAGTAGTGATTACTGATCAGGCCATCCACTCCAGGACTCCAAGTGGCTTCACATGCCTTGCATCTAATCTGAGGCAATCTGAGATTATATCGCCCTGGAAAAAGAAGGAAATATATACTCACAGTTCATTTTGACAGACGCAAACTGTGTCATTCTGACAACTGATATGGGAACCTTTGACTAAGGATGGACCAGGAGGACACTTCTACAAACATGTTGTAAGGCACTCTATTGGAAGTCACACTTTTGTCAGGCAAATTAACTATCCCCATTCAAACAAAGGTTAACTGTTTTCCTCCACATAGGTGGGCCCAGACAATCTAATCAACACACAACCTATTGAATTGGATTTCCAGCCATGATAAAGAAAATTTCTGGATATGTGTTCCACAATGTAACATGTATGAATGTAACATAATCATGATTTTTATATGTTCATAGTTGTGACAAAGTGAGAGGGAGTATATACGAGGTGTGATCAGCAAATACCTGTGGCTGAAATTCTGCAGACACTTCTACAGAAGTGACCCCCACGCCACCCATAAAGTTCTTCTTACCATTCATTGTAACCACAACTATGGACTGTCCTGCGATGACACTGGACGATCCTTGTAGACAACCGCATATTGTCTCTGGCATCTCCAAAGGTACAAGACGCTCTTGAAAAAAACAACAACATGGATGAGAATTAAAGAATAACATATTTATTTATGTGACTTTCAAAAACTACAACTTACCACACTGGGTTAGAACCCTCTCCACAACGCAAGTTGTGGGAGGCAACGGATGAAAAAATCCAAGTGTCATTGAATCCCTGTTGTGAAACACTTGACCTTGGTGGACCCTGACATCACACTGGCCACAGAGGAATGGGTGTGGTCGGCAGTCACAACAACGGATAACGGCTGGACCGTTTCCACAATGTTGGCAGATCCGAGTTGCCGCATGATGTCCAGCCACCATGGTGTTGACCAGTCGGGGTCTCTCTTTCTCCCACCACCCTGATATGAGGCTCTTTCGGGTCGACCAGTCTGTTGAGGTTTGAGGTGGTATTTCATCCTCATGTATGTCCTTACCCAGTGAGCATTTAAGCTCTTGAAGGAAGGACTCTGTTAAAACAATGCACAATATTGAAAAACTGTAGTAATAATAAATATTAACATACTAAATGAACATATTGTTTTGAACCAGTGTAGTCAAAATAAAGAACACACCTGCAGTAACGGAAGGAAAGTCACTGGTCACTTCCCCACTGGTTTCCGGAGCCCTGACATGAGAGACACCTGTCTTCCGACTCTGGCTGAGACTGGAACCTGCTGTAGCAAAAAAGCTGTTGCTTTTTACACTCAATGAAACAAACTTTACCTGAAGCTAGGCACAGGTATGTAATAATAACCTCAGATATGTTCTAATTCAGACCTATGACTTGTGATCATTTTGTATACCATTTCAAGATGCAAAACTAGATCTGGAGATAAAGTCTACAATTTAATAAACATGAATGTAAAAAAAAATCTGACGTTTTCGGGATGATCTGGGCCTGTCGTAAATAATGTTTCCATCACTGTCCCTCTTAATCCATCTAACCTCTTGCTTCCTGTTTGATGGCTGGCTGGTGGATAGATGACTGATGGAGGGCTGACTGGTGGATGGTTTCACTTTCTGGTGCATGCTAATGTGCTGTTCAAGCTCTCGGAGGTGAGCCTGATATGCAGCCTGATTGACAAGGTCACTAATCTCCTTCTGGCGATGGTCCATCTCAGGATCGGACACGGCACACAATATAAACACACTATAAACACACAGGGACAAACGAAAACAAACAAAAACACCACTCAAAGTGGTGAACAACAAACCAAAATAGAATAGATCAACAAACTACATATTACAATATAAATAACTACTAGGCTAAGACGTCTAATATAATAATATATATATATATATATACATATATATATAATACATAATAATAATGTCTAATGCTCCTCTTATTTATTCATGCAATCACAATATCATAAAAAATGAATGACTTTAAAAAGAAGTCATTGTGTGAGCAAGGGTTCTTCTATCATTATATTTTTAACACATCCTTTTGTTCTGACTTAATTCAAATTGATAAACAAACAGGAATAACGTGATCAGGGTACTTGTAAACTTTGACTTGCCAGACTTAAAACCGTTAAAAACCTTATTTGACTGTTGTAGGCTACTTACCGTGGTGGAATCACGATGGTTTCTGGGATCGTCGCACACAGTGTGACGCATTGCACAAAATTGCGCCAAAATATCAATCATAATGAAAAAGTACAGTCTTAATATTTTATATCCTTGCTCGAACATTTAAAAGAATCAGCATGAATGTCTGAGTTAAGGAAACACGGGAATATGTAGCCATTACATTAAAACACATCACTTCCCAGGATGCATCCACCTCTTTGCCAGGCTGCGGATGGCCATATAATATTAATACAAACATTTCTGCAGTATGCTATTTAATTTATCACAACTTCATAATCAGTACTGAGAAAGAAATATCCATATAGTATAATAGTCATAATATCCATACAGAATTCTAGGACAGAGTTCTGGTGTTGTTTACCCATAGCGACGGTTGCTATATGGATGAGAGACGCAACCAAATAAAAAAACAAAGGAAAAAAAGTACAATTATAAAATATCTCACCTAAATGAAGACATGAGGGACTTGTATTCAAATCTATTGGAGGCCCCTCCACGGTGCAACGCGACGAAGAGGGGTACCATGTGGGGGAAGGGCGATCTCAGTCAGGCGGTGGGGGAAGGGCGGGCTGCTTGACCTTGTAAAAGTGTTTTAAAAACGCATGGCCACAACAGATTTATACATCATTGGAGAAGCACTTCTGATTAACTCTCTATCTATCTGTCAGTCTCTGGAGTTCATCTCACTCCACTGAAGTCTCCGCGCTGCTGTGGGGGAAGGGCGATCTCAGTAAGGCGGTGGGGGAAGGGCGGGCTGAGCGAGAGCGATCAGAGGCTGGGGGGGAGGGGTGCGAGTCACAGCAGACTGTCAGTTCTCAATTAGGGTTTGACATCCAATGGCTTTTAAAATCAAAGTTAGAACAAAATAAATCTGTACAATCAGACATGTAAACGTGCTAGCTTGATTCATGATTCTTTTAAACACTTTTTGTACTATATGTAACTGCTCTCTTGCTCTCTCTCTCTCTCTCTCTCTCTCACTCATAATATTTGCTGTAACTGTCCTCCTCTATCTCCAGAATTTCAGCAGGAAACTTACAGACTCATATTCTCTCATGCAGTTACAGAAGCAGCATTTTGACTGTACCACTTCTGCACGAGATGAGAACACATTTTAAGAGTTTCTTGGGTCAAGAAAACACTCGCTCTGTCTGGATGTGCTTAAATACGCAGCAAGGATACTTTCCTGTCACATATCACACAAATATATAAATATAAATCACACATAAATATAAAGCTGCTAGACCTTGTAAAAGTGTTTTAAAAACGCAAGGCCACAACAGATTTATACATCATTGGAGAAGCACTTGTGATTAACTCTCTATCTATCTGTCAGTCTGGAGTTCATCTCACTCCACTGAAGTCTCCGCGCTGCTGTGGGGGAAGGGCGATCTCAGTAAGGCGGTGGGGGAAGGGCGGGCTGAGCGAGAGCATCAGAGGCTCGGGGGGAGGGGTGCGAGTCACAGCAGACTGTCAGTTCTCAATTAGGGTTTGACATCCAATGGCTTTTAAAATCAAAGTTAGAACAAAATAAATCTGTACAATCAGACATGTAAACGTACTAGCTTGATTCATGATTCTTTTAAACACTTTTTGTACTATATGTAACTGCTCTCTTGCTCGCTCTCTCTCTCTCTCTCTCTCTCTCTCATAATATTTCCTGTAACTGTCCTCCTCTATCTCCAGAATTTCAGCAGGAAACTTACAGACTCATATTCTCTCATGCAGTTACAGAAGCAGCATCTTGACTGTACCACTTCTGCACAAGATGAGAACCAGTGGCGGTTCTACACGGAGGCCTAGGGAGGCCCGTGCCTCTGTAGAAATTTCCATGGCCACCCCTGTGGCCCCCCCTGTGCTGACCAAAAAATAAAAATAAAAAATGAATTATGACTTTATTGTGATTTTACACGCGAGCGCCAAAAGCGGAACTAACGTGACGGAACGCTCTACACGGGTAAATTAGAGCGGCGCCGGCCGCGTAAGTGACTCGTATCTCGTAAGTAACTGGTTGTTCCTGCACAATGTTGTGATGTTAACCACGTAACTTCATCTGTCTTGGCTGTTGCATTGCGATAACATACATTTGAGTAAAGTAATCAACAGGTTATTATTGCCCGTGTTAAGTGGGGAGGGATGGTTAGGCAACGAAATGTAATGCACGTTTTTTTTCTTCCGATAGTTATCTTGAAACGAGGAAAGGACATAGCGTCCTTTTTTGTTAACAAAATCAATATTGTCAATATGGATCTAATGTTTCTTTTTTTAAAGTAAATTCTAGGCCTACATTTTTTAAATACATGCAATACATGCAGATATGCTCTACCAATCAAAAGTTTGGAAACGGTACTATTTTGGTTGTTTTTGAAAGAAGTCTCTTCTGCTCACCAAGGCTGCATTTATGTTATTATAAATACAAAAAAGCTCTAAAATTGTGAGATATTATTAAAATGTAAAATAACAGTTTTTTATGTGAATATATAGTAAAGTGTAATTGTGATATGCCCATCCCTAATCAGAGGCTCGGGGGGAAGGGTGCGAGTCACAGCAGACTGTCAGTTCTCAATTAGGGTTTGACATGCAATGGCTTTTAAAATCAAAGTTAGAACAAAATAAATCTGTACAATCAGACATGTAAACGTGCTAGCTTGATTCATGATTCTTTTAAACACTTTTTGTACTATATGTAACTGCTCTCTTGCTCGCTCTCTCTCTCTCTCTCTCATAATATTTGCTGTAACTGTCCTCCTCTATCTCCAGAATTTCAGCAGGAAACTTACAGACTCATATTCTCTCATGCAGTTACAGAAGCAGCATCTTGACTGTACCACTTCTGCACAAGATGAGAACACATTTTAAGAGTTTCTTGGGTCAAGAAAACACTCGCTCTGTCTGGATGTGCTTAAATACGCAGCAAGGATACTTTCCTGTCACATATCACACAAATATATAAATATAAATCACACATATAATCACACATAAATATAAAGCTGCTAGACCTTGTAAAAGTGTTTTAAAAACGCATGGCCACAACAGATTTATACATCATTGGAGAAGCACTTGTGATTAACTCTCTATCTATCTGTCAGTCTGGAGTTCATCTCACTCCACTGAAGTCTCCGCGCTGCTGTGGGGGAAGGGCGATCTCAGTCAGGCGGTGGAGGAAGGGCGGGCTGAGCGAGAGCGATCAGAGGCTTGGGGGGGAGGGGTGCGAGTCACAGCAGACTGTCAGTTCTCAATTAGGGTTTGACATCCAATGGCTTTTAAAATCAAAGTTAGAACAAAATAAATCTGTACAATCAGACATGTAAACGTGCTAGCTTGATTCATGATTCTTTTAAACACTTTTTGTACTATATGTAACTGCTCTCTTGCTCGCTCTCTCTCTCTCTCTCATAATATTTGCTGTAACTGTCCTCCTCTATCTCCAGAATTTCAGCAGGAAACTTACAGACTCATATTCTCTCATGCAGTTACAGAAGCAGCATCTTGACTGTACCACTTCTGCACAAGATGAGAACACATTTTAAGAGTTTCTTGGGTCAAGAAAACACTCGCTCTGTCTGGATGTGCTTAAATACGCAGCAAGGATACTTTCCTGTCACATATCACACAAATATATAAATATAAATCACACATATAATCACACATAAATATAAAGCTGCTAGACCTTGTAAAAGTGTTTTAAAAACGCATGGCCACAACAGATTTATACATCATTGGAGAAGCACTTGTGATTAACTCTCTATCTATCTGTCAGTCTGGAGTTCATCTCACTCCACTGAAGTCTCCGCGCTGCTGTGGGGGAAGGGCGATCTCAGTCAGGCGGTGGGGGAAGGGCGGGCTGAGCGAGAGCGATCAGAGGCTTGGGGGGGAGGGGTGCGAGTCACAGCAGACTGTCAGTTCTCAATTAGGGTTTGACATCCAATGGCTTTTAAAATCAAAGTTAGAACAAAATAAATCTGTACAATCAGACATGTAAACGTGCTAGCTTGATTCATGATTCTTTTAAACACTTTTTGTACTATATGTAACTGCTCTCTTGCTCGCTCTCTCTCTCTCTCTCTCATAATATTTGCTGTAACTGTCCTCTATCTCCAGAATTTCAGCAGGAAACTTACAGACTCATATTCTCTCATACAGTTACAGAAGCAGCATCTTGACTGTACCACTTCTGCACAAGATGAGAACACATTTTAAGAGTTTCTTGGGTCAAGAAATCACTCGCTCTGTCTGGATGTGCTTAAATACGCAGCAAGGATACTTTCCTGTCACATATCACACAAATATATAAATATAAATCACACATATAATCACACATAAATATAAAGCTGCTAGACCTTGTAAAAGTGTTTTAAAATGCATGGCCACAACAGATTTATACATCATTGGAGAAGCACTTCTGATTAACTCTCTATCTATCTGTCAGTCTGGAGTTCATCTCACTCCACTGAAGTCTCCGCGCTGCTGTGGGGGAAGGGCGATCTCAGTCAGGCGGTGGGGAAGGGCGGGCTGGGCGAGAGCAATCAGAGGCTGGGGGGGAGGGGTGCGAGTCACAGCAGACTGTCAGTTCTCAATTAGGGTTTGACATCCAATGGCTTTTAAAATCAAAGTTAGAACAAAATAAATCTATACAATCAGACATGTAAACGTGCTAGCTTGATTCATGATTCTTTTAAATAGTTTTTGTATTATATGTAACTGCTCTCTCTCTCTCTCTCTCTCTCTCTGTATATATATATATATATATATATATATATATATATATATATATATATACATACATACAGTGCGAGAAATGGTGCACGCTCAGAAAAACGACTAAGTGTCAAAATTACTCCGTGTGAACCATGCGGTGTGTTTCTCTGCTCGAGGCGGAGAGAGTGTGAGGTAGGCGGCTTGAAGTTATAAGGATGTTCCCCTCATGTGAATGCGCTCCTTATGAACCATGCAGTCAATTGACTGCTGTATGGCAGCAACACAGTCACTCCGTACTCGTCAAATGTCTGACGCATGGACAAGGGACACTGGCGTCACTTTTTAACGCACTGGGTATACCTTTGGCGTCATTTTTCAACGTGCAGGGTAGTCCGATAGACTTCTATAGAACTCAACAGCGTTCAAATTTGACGTCTTGGGTCAGCAGACCGCAACCCGTTGGCTGCCTTGTATGGGTCGAGACTACAATAAAAACAAATAAATAGGAATAGGCTACAAAAAATGATCTATGCCAGGGCGAGTCAAATGGCAGCACCCCAGTTGATTTTTATCTGGCCCTCCAAATGGTTTTTGATGTTTAAAAACCCTCGCAATCTGATATCAAAGTGCCCTCTGCGCAAAGATCAGCGGTGCGCGTTCATCAGCGGTGAGTTTAACAACGCACATAGTGTACAACCACATTCAGCGGTGAGTTTAACAACACTCATCTGCATGGTAAAACGGCATTCAGAGGTGAGTTTTGACCAAAGCAACGCTCAACTGCAGGTAAAACGGCATTAAAAGGTGAGTTTAACAACGCTCCAAGGCGCGTGCAAGTAAGCAGTTTAAGCGTTTTCTTTAGGACACTGCATGCCCTAATTATAGCATGCTGGATAACGTATTTTTATCGGAGGTTTGTTGATTTTAATAAATATATATAATATGCTACGATTGTGTTCAATTAATCAGTTTTTATTTATTTATTTGTTTTATTAAATCCTCTAAATTAATAACGCTGATGTCACCGTTATGGGTTAGGGTTGGTGTACATACAACATGTGTTTTGGTATGTTGGCACACTTCTTCCTCAGCCTACTGCATTCAGACACAAGTCACATATCTCATTCAACCATTTCACACGCTGATGAAAGGGTCGTGACATGGGTCAGAATGTATCAGAGGTCATAAATGATGAACCAATCCATCAGCTCTGCTCCTATAGGCACATTGGTGTGTATATGGACAATACCTTTGGCTGGAAGGCCCGTGTTGAAAGTGGGTGTTATCATTTAGAGCAAACACGGTGAATCAGAGGGTTTATGTTATACAAGGCTGTATTACAGAGTATTTTGATATGACTGTCATGAACGTTGTGGAGAGGAATAGAAACCAGTCTCTCCAGGCAAGCACAAAGAATGTGGTCTGATCCATCTTTATTCTCCATACCAAGTATGAGCTCTTATCCTGGCACAAGATATGGGTACCCCAATCTAAACTTAACATTTCTAAACTATAGGCCTATTTGGACCTACCTCAATTAAAAATTGTAATAATGTTGTTTGAGGCTGGTTGTGCAATAGCTTCATGATATAATGCAAATAGTTGTGTGCTGCTCTTGACACTGTTTGTGAAAGATGAGCAATAGATATGTTGCAAAAATAGAGCAATAGTTGCTGTGTGATATGCAGTCTGGGTTAGGGTTAGGGTTAGGGTCAGTCTGACTACATATCACTTTATTGTTTTTATTGTAAGTATATGTCAGCTGTATGATTAAACAATATGTCAAGTGTTATGTGTGAAGCATTGGAACTCAAGGCAGATATCTCTCTGGGGACAATAAAGGAGGCTATCGCCCAAAGTGGATCATCTGCAAACCATGATAAGTAAAAATTAAAACGTTGTCGTAGGACTAGCAAACACATCGTTGGAGGTCTCAACCTGGAGAATAACATAATGTCAGTCTGAAGAGGATACATTACTCCTGCTTTGAAATATTGACCTCTGAACCTTGAACCCAGTCCATCTTTGAAGGCTTGTCATTTAGCAACAGAAGGTGCTAAACACATAAGACCAGCAGTTATAGAAAGCTCTGGGCCTCTGCTGTCATGTAGATTAGACATTGTCACCAGAGTTTACCCACTCACTGTCAAATATGGTAATAAGCTATTTTCACCTATTTAACGATTAATTTTTAAAATCTGATGACACCAGTGTGTTCCCCACATGTTCGACTCCTGTTCTGCTGTCTGCAGTGAATCATAGTAACTATGGCCGTGAATGGGTTTCATTCCATTTCAGATTGCCGCCGGCCGACGAGCACACAATACATGAGACAAATACAAAAGTTATGTTGTTATTATTGTTATCTTTATTATTTAAATCCTCAAATACAACGTTAGACTAAAACATCAATATTACGAATTATGTATTTTTTCTCTTTTTTTTTAATTCAAGAAATGTTTTACGATAGTGCAAACACACATTTCTTAGAAATCTAGAACATTTCCAAAAAAGCATATATATTAAACAAATGAAGTAAATTTTGCACAAATGTATTTTTTTATCTTCTTTTTTATCTACCACGTCATTTCCGGAGCCTTCGGTTGATTTGCTATTTGCTAAAGAATTGAAAAGTAAATTAATATGCTGTTTTCTTAAATAATATAATTACTGGTCTCTAATTTTATCTTTATTATTATTATAATAGATTGCCCCTATATTTTTATTCTTTTCTTTTAGTTCATTCTGTGAACTACTTCTGTACTTATTGTAAACGCAATATTGTTGATTGTATCTTTTGGATGTCATGTTATTGTTGTATGTTGTGTCTTTTGTTAAATAATAATAAATAAATAGAAATCCATTGTGGGATATGGGCTTTGAATGCGTCTAACTCGGATCATATCGTAATGTTCTGTATTACAGCGTTTTTATAGTCCATGATTACAGCATACTGTAATATTTCAGCGGTAATAAGACAGAAATAATATGATTAAAATAAAGAAATGAATTCCATGATAACATCTAAATAAATATTGATAGATGTAGCGTTAGTTTTCAAAATATAAACTGCTGAATGCGGTTGTACACCACGTGCGTTGTTAAACTCACCGCTGATGAACGCAGACCGCTGATCTTTGCGCAGAGGGCACTTTGATATCAGATTGCAAGGGTTTTTAAACATCAAAAACCATTTGGAGGGCCAGATAAAAATCAACTGGGGTGCTGCCATTTGACTCGCCCTGGCATAGATCATTTTTTGTAGCCTATTCCTATTTATTTGTATTTATTGTAGTCTCGACCCATACAAGGCAGCCAACGGGTTGCGCTGTGCTGACCCAAGACGTCAAATTTGAACGCTGTTGAGTTCTATAGAAGTCTATCGGACTACCCTGCACGTTGAAAAATGACGCCACAGGTATACCCAGTGCGTTAAAAAGTGACGCCAGTGTCCCTTGTCCATGCGTCAGACATTTGACGAGTACGGAGTGAGACTTGTTTCCATGCAGAGCAGAATGAATTAATGCTGGTACACTTAGCCGTTTTTCTGAAAAATGGTGCACGCTCAGAAAAACGACTAAGTGTCAAAATTACTCCGTTCTGTGCAATGCAACAGCACATGTGTTTTCTCTTCATTGCACAACGAAATAAAGTGCATCAATGCAATTTTGCATTATCTCTTCAAAATAGCATATATGTTAACTCCATGCACAGCAGAATGAATAATGCTGATACACTTATTCGTGTTTCTCAAAAATGGTGCACGCTCAGAAAAACGACTAAGTGTCAAAATTACTCCGTTCTGTGCAATGCAACAGCACATGTGTTTTCTCTTCATTGCACAACGAAAAAAAGTGCATCAATGCAATTTTGCATTATCTCTTCAAAATAGCATATATGTTAACTCCATGCACAGCAGAATGAATAATGCTGATACTCTTTGTCGTTTTTCTCAAAAATGGTGCACGCTCAGAAAAACGACTAAGTGTCAAAATTACTCCGTTCTGTGCAATGCAACAGCACATGTGTTTTCTCTTCATTGCACAACGAAAAAAAGTGCATCAATGCAATTTTGCATTATCTCTTCAAAATAGCATTTAGGTTAACTCCATGCAGAGCAGAATGAACAATGCTGATACACTTAGTCGTTTTTCTCAACAATGGTTTACGCTCAGAAAAACGACTAAATGTCAAAATTACTCCATTCTGTGCAATGCAACAGCACATGTGTTTTCTCTTCATTGCACAACGAAATAAAGTGCATCAATGCAATTTTGCATTATCTCTTCAAAATAGCATATATGTTAATTCCATGCACAGCAGAATGAATAATGCTGATACACTTAGTCGTTTTTTTAGACAATTGTGCACGCTAAGAAAAACGACTAAGTGTCAATTACTCGGGTCTGTGCAATGCAAGAGCACATGTGTTTTCTCTTCATTGCACAACGAAATAAAGTGCATCAATGCAATTTTGCATTATCTCTTCAAAATAGCATATATGTTAACTCCATGCACAGCAGAATGAATAATGCTGATACACTTTGTCGTTTTTCTAAAAAATGGTGCACGCTCAGAAAAACGACTAAGTGTCAAAATTACTCCGTTCTGTGCAATGCAACAGCACATGTGTTTTCTCTTCATTGCACAACGAAAAAAAGTGCATCAATGCAATTTTGCATTATCTCTTCAAAATAGCATATATGTTAATTCCATGCACAGCAGAATGAATTAATGCTGGTAAACAGCCGTTTTTCTGAAAAATGGTGCACGCTCAGAAAAACGACTGTGTCAATATGACTCCGTTTCAACCATGCGGTGTGTTTTTCTGCTCAAGCCGGAGAGAGTGCGAGGTAGGCGGCTATAAGTTTTGAGGATGTTCCCCTCATGTGAATGCGCTCCAAATGAACCATGCAGTCAATTGAATAGTTTATGGCAGACATAACATCAAATTAAGTCACAGAGGAAAGTTGTAAGTTTTAAATGGAATGAGTTATTTGTTATATGCTATGAAAAGCAACAAGTTCATATCTTATATTTTGCTCTGTGCAATGCAACAGCACATGTGTTTTCTCTTCATTGCACAACAAAATAAAGTGCATCAATGCAATTTTTGCATTATCTCTTCAAAATAGCATTTAGGTTAACTCCAGACACAGCAGAATGAATAATGCTGATACACTTAGTCGTTGTTCTCAAAAATGGTGCACGCTCAGAAAAACGACAAAGTGTCAAAATTACTCCGTTCTGTGCAATGCAACAGCACATGTGTTTTCTCTTCATTGCACAACGAAATAAGTGCATCAATGCAATTTTGCATTATCTCTTCAAAATAGCATATATGTTAACGCCATGCACAACAGAATGATTTAATGCTGATAAACTTAGTCGTTTTTCTGCAAAATGGTGCACGCTCAGAAAAACGACTAAATGTCAAAATTAATCCGTTCTGTCCAACGCAACACCACATGTGTTATCTCTTCATTGCACAACGAAATAAAGTGCATCAATACAATTTTGCATTATCTCTTCAAAATAGCATATATGTTATTTCCATGCACAGCAGAATGAATTAATGCTGGCACACTTTGCCGTTTTTCTGAAAAATGGTGCACGCTCAGAAAAACGACTAAGTGTCAAAATTACTCCGTTCTGTGCAATGCAACAGCACATGTTTCTCTTCATTGCACAACGAAATAAAGTGCATCAATGCAATTTTGCATTATCTCTTCCAAATAGCATTTAGGTTAACTCCATGCAGAGCAGAATGAATAATGCTGATACACTTAGTCGTTTTTCTCAAAAATGGTGCACGCTCAGAAAAACGACTAAGTGTCAAAATTACTCCGTTCTGTGCAATGCAACAGCACATGTGTTTTCTCTTCATTGCACAACGAAATAAAGTGCATCAATGCAATTTTGCATTATCTCTTCAAAATAGCATATATGTTAATTCCATGCACAGCAGAATGAATTAATGCTGGTAAACTTAGCCGTTTTTCTGAAAAATGGTGCACGCTCAGAAAAACGACTAAGTGTCAATATGACTCCGTTTCAACCATGCGGTGTGTTTTTCTGCTCAAGTCGGAGAGAGTGCGAGGTAGGCGGCTATAAAAGTTGTAAGTTTTAAATGGAATGAGTTATTTGTTATATGCTATGCAAAGCAACAAGTTCATATCTTATATTTTGCTCTGTGCAATGCAACAGCACACGTGTTTTCTCTTCATTGCACAACGAAATAAAGTGCATCAATGCAATTTTGCATTATCTCTTCAAAATAGCATTTAGGTTAACTCCATGCACAGCAGAATGAATAATGCTGATACACTTATTCGTTTTTTCTCAAAAATGGTGCACGCTCAGAAAACGACTAAGTGTCAAAATTACTTCGTTCTGTGCAATGCAACAGCACATGTGTTTTCTCTTCATTGCACAACGAAATAAAGTGCATCAATGCAATTTTGCATTATCGCTTCAAAATAGCATATATGTTAATTCCATGCACAGCAGAATGAATTAATGCTGATACACTTAGTCGTTTTCTGAAAAGAAATTTCTCTTTGCAATGCAACAGCACATGTGTTTTCTCTTCATTGCACAACGAAATAAATTGCATCAATGCAATTTTGCATTATCTCTTCAACATAGCATATATGTTAACGCCATGCACAAAAGAATGATTTAATGCCAATAAACTTAGTCGTTTTTCTGCAAAATGGTGCACGCTCAGAAAAACGACTAAGTGTCAAAATTAATCCGTTCTGTCCAATGCAACACCACATGTGTTATCTCTTCATTGCACAACGAAATAAAGTGCATCAATACAATTTTGCATTATCTCTTCAAAATAGCATATATGTTATTTCCATGCACAGCAGAATGAATTAATGCTGGTACACTTAGCCGTTTTTCTGAAAAATGGTGCACGCTCAGAAAAACGACTAAGTGTCAATATGACTCCGTTTCAACCATGCGGTGTATTTTTCTGCTGAAGCCGGAGAGATTGCGAGGTAGGCGGCTATAAGTTTTGAGGATGTTCCCCTCATGTGAATGCGCTCCAAATGAACCATGCAGTCAATTGAATAGTTTATGGCAGAAATAACATCAAATTAAGTCACAGAGGAAAGTTGTAAGTTTTAAATGGAATGAGTTATTTAATATATGCTCTTCAAAGCAACAAGTTCATATCTTAAATTTTGCTCTGTGCAATGTAACAGCACATGTGTTTTCTCTTCATTGCACAACGAAATAAAGTGCATCAATGCAATTTTGCATTATCTCTTCAAAATAGCATATATGTTAACTCCATGCACAGCAGAATGAATAATGCTGATACACTTATTCGTGTTTCTCAAAAATGGTGCACGCTCAGAAAAACGACTAAGTGTCAAAATTACTTCGTTCTGTGCAATGCAACAGCACATGTGTCATCTCTTCATTGCACAAACGAAATAAAGTGCATCAATGCATTTTGCATTATCTCTGCAAAATAGCATATATGTTAACTCCATGCACAGCAGAATGAATAATGCTGATACATTTAGTCGTTTTTCTCAAAAATGGTGCACGCTCAGAAAAAACGACTAAGTGTCAAAATTACTCCTTTCTGTGCAATGCAACAGCACATGTGTTTTCTCTCCATTGCACAACGAAATAAAGTGCATCAATGTAATTTTGCATTATCTCTTCAAAATAGCATATATGTTAATTCCATGCACAGCAAAATGAATTAATGCTGGTAAACTTAGCCGTTTTTCTGAAAAATTGTGCAAGCTCAGAAAAACGACTAAGTGTCAATATGACTCCGTTTCAACCATGCGGTGTGTTTCTCTGCTCAAGCCGGAGAGAGTGCGAGGTAGGCGGCTTGAAGTTATGAGGATGTTCCCCTCATGTGAATGCGGTCCAAATGAACCATGCAGTCAATTGACTGCTTTATGGCAGAAGTAACATCAAACTAAGTCACAGAGGAAAGTTGTAAGTTTGAAATGGAATGCATTATTTGTTATATGCTATGCAAAGCAACAAGTTCATTTCTTATATTTTGCTCTGTGCAATGCAACAGCACATGTGTTTTCTCTTCATTGCACAACCAAATAAAGTGCATCAATGCAGTTTTGCATTATCTCTTCAAAATAGCGTATATGTTAACTCCATGCACAGCAGAATGAATAATGCTGATACACTTATTCGTTGTTCTCAAAAATGGTGCACGCTCAGAAAAACGACAAAGTGTCAAAATTACTCCGTTCTGTGCAATGCAACAGCACATGTGTTTTCTCTTCATTGCACAACGAAATAAGTGCATCAATGCAATTTTGCATTATCTCTTCAAAATAGCATATATGTTAACGCCATGCACAACAGAATGATTTAATGCTGATAAACTTAGTCGTTTTTCTGCAAAATGGTGCACGCTCAGAAAAACGACTAAATGTCAAAATTAATCCGTTCTGTCCAACGCAACACCACATGTGTTATCTCTTCATTGCACAACGAAATAAAGTGCATCAATACAATTTTGCATTATCTCTTCAAAATAGCATATATGTTATTTCCATGCACAGCAGAATGAATTAATGCTGGCACACTTTGCCGTTTTTCTGAAAAATGGTGCACGCTCAGAAAAACGACTAAGTGTCAAAATTACTCCGTTCTGTGCAATGCAACAGCACATGTTTCTCTTCATTGCACAACGAAATAAAGTGCATCAATGCAATTTTGCATTATCTCTTCCAAATAGCATTTAGGTTAACTCCATGCAGAGCAGAATGAATAATGCTGATACACTTAGTCGTTTTTCTCAAAAATGGTGCACGCTCAGAAAAACGACTAAGTGTCAAAATTACTCCGTTCTGTGCAATGCAACAGCACATGTGTTTTCTCTTCATTGCACAACGAAATAAAGTGCATCAATGCAATTTTGCATTATCTCTTCAAAATAGCATATATGTTAATTCCATGCACAGCAGAATGAATTAATGCTGGTAAACTTAGCCGTTTTTCTGAAAAATGGTGCACGCTCAGAAAAACGACTAAGTGTCAATATGACTCCGTTTCAACCATGCGGTGTGTTTTTCTGCTCAAGTCGGAGAGAGTGCGAGGTAGGCGGCTATAAAAGTTGTAAGTTTTAAATGGAATGAGTTATTTGTTATATGCTATGCAAAGCAACAAGTTCATATCTTATATTTTGCTCTGTGCAATGCAACAGCACACGTGTTTTCTCTTCATTGCACAACGAAATAAAGTGCATCAATGCAATTTTGCATTATCTCTTCAAAATAGCATTTAGGTTAACTCCATGCACAGCAGAATGAATAATGCTGATACACTTATTCGTTTTTCTCAAAAATGGTGCACGCTCAGAAAACGACTAAGTGTCAAAATTACTTCGTTCTGTGCAATGCAACAGCACATGTGTTTTCTCTTCATTGCACAACGAAATAAAGTGCATCAATGCAATTTTGCATTATCGCTTCAAAATAGCATATATGTTAATTCCATGCACAGCAGAATGAATTAATGCTGATACACTTAGTCGTTTTCTGAAAAGAAATTTCTCTTTGCAATGCAACAGCACATGTGTTTTCTCTTCATTGCACAACGAAATAAATTGCATCAATGCAATTTTGCATTATCTCTTCAACATAGCATATATGTTAACGCCATGCACAAAAGAATGATTTAATGCCAATAAACTTAGTCGTTTTTCTGCAAAATGGTGCACGCTCAGAAAAACGACTAAGTGTCAAAATTAATCCGTTCTGTCCAATGCAACACCACATGTGTTATCTCTTCATTGCACAACGAAATAAAGTGCATCAATACAATTTTGCATTATCTCTTCAAAATAGCATATATGTTATTTCCATGCACAGCAGAATGAATTAATGCTGGTACACTTAGCCGTTTTTCTGAAAAATGGTGCACGCTCAGAAAAACGACTAAGTGTCAATATGACTCCGTTTCAACCATGCGGTGTATTTTTCTGCTGAAGCCGGAGAGATTGCGAGGTAGGCGGCTATAAGTTTTGAGGATGTTCCCCTCATGTGAATGCGCTCCAAATGAACCATGCAGTCAATTGAATAGTTTATGGCAGAAATAACATCAAATTAAGTCACAGAGGAAAGTTGTAAGTTTTAAATGGAATGAGTTATTTAATATATGCTCTTCAAAGCAACAAGTTCATATCTTAAATTTTGCTCTGTGCAATGTAACAGCACATGTGTTTTCTCTTCATTGCACAACGAAATAAAGTGCATCAATGCAATTTTGCATTATCTCTTCAAAATAGCATATATGTTAACTCCATGCACAGCAGAATGAATAATGCTGATACACTTATTCGTGTTTCTCAAAAATGGTGCACGCTCAGAAAAACGACTAAGTGTCAAAATTACTTCGTTCTGTGCAATGCAACAGCACATGTGTCATCTCTTCATTGCACAACGAAATAAAAGTGTCAATGCAATTTTTTTTTTATCTCTGCAAAATAGCATATATGTTAACTCCATGCACAGCAGAATGAATAATGCTGATACATTTAGTCGTTTTTTCTCAAAAATGGTGCACGCTCAGAAAAACGACTAAGTGTCAAAATTACTCCTTTCTGTGCAATGCAACAGCACATGTGTTTTCTCTCCATTGCACAACGAAATAAAGTGCATCAATGTAATTTTGCATTATCTCTTCAAAATAGCATATATGTTAATTCCATGCACAGCAAAATGAATTAATGCTGGTAAACTTAGCCGTTTTTCTGAAAAATTGTGCAAGCTCAGAAAAACGACTAAGTGTCAATATGACTCCGTTTCAACCATGCGGTGTGTTTCTCTGCTCAAGCCGGAGAGAGTGCGAGGTAGGCGGCTTGAAGTTATGAGGATGTTCCCCTCATGTGAATGCGGTCCAAATGAACCATGCAGTCAATTGACTGCTTTATGGCAGAAGTAACATCAAACTAAGTCACAGAGGAAAGTTGTAAGTTTGAAATGGAATGCATTATTTGTTATATGCTATGCAAAGCAACAAGTTCATTTCTTATATTTTGCTCTGTGCAATGCAACAGCACATGTGTTTTCTCTTCATTGCACAACCAAATAAAGTGCATCAATGCAGTTTTTGCATTATCTCTTCAAAATAGCGTATATGTTAACTCCATGCACAGCAGAATGAATAATGCTGATACACTTATTCGTTTTTCTCAAAAATGGTGCACGCTCAGAAAAATGACTAAGTGTCAAAATTACTCCGTTCTGTGCAATGCAACAGCACATATTTTTTCTCTTCATTGCACAACGAAATAAAGTGCATCAATGCAATTTTGCACTATCGCTTCAAAATAGCATATATGTTAATTCCATGCACAGCAGAATGAATTAATGCTGATACACTTAGTCGTTTTTCTGAAAAGAAATTTACTCCGTTCTTTGCAATGCAACAGCACATGTGTTTTCTCTTCATTGCACAACGAAATAAAGTGCATCAATGCAATTTTGCATTATCTCTTCAAAATAGCATTTATGTTATTTCCATGCACAGCAGAATGAATTAATGCTGGGACACTTAGCCGTTTTTCTGAAAAATGGTGCACGCTCAGAAAAACGACTAAGTGTCAATATGACTCCGTTCTGTCAACCATGCGGTGTGTTTTTCTGCTCAAGCCGGAGAGAGTGCGAGGTAGGCGGCTATCAGTTTTGAGGATGTTCCCCTCATGTGAATGCGCTCCAAATGAACCATGCAGTCAATTGAATAGTTTATGGCAGAAATAACATCAAATTAAGTCACAGAGGAAAGTTGTAAGTTTTAAATGGAATGAGTTATTTGTTACATGCTATGCAAAGCAATAAGTTCATATCTTATATTTTGCTCTGTGCATTGCAACAGCACATGTGTTTTCTCTTCGTTGCACAACGAAATAAAGTGCATCAATGCAATTTTGCATTATCTCTTCAAAATAGCATATATGTTAACTCCATGCACAGCAGAATGAATAATGCTGATACATTTAGTCGTTTTTCTCAAAAATGGTGCACGCTCAGAAAAACGACTAAGTGTCAAAATTACTCCGTTCTGTGCAATGCAACAGCACATGTGTTTTCTCTTCATTGCACAACGAAATAAAGTGCATCAATGCAATTTTGCATTATCTCTTCAAAATAGCATTTATGTTATTTCCATGCACAGCAGAATGAATTAATGCTGGGACACTTAGCCGTTTTTCTGAAAAATGGTGCACGCTCAGAATAACGACTAAGTGTCAATATGACTCCGTTTCAACCATGCGGTGTGTTTTTCTGCTCAAGCGGAGAGAGTGCGAGGTAGGCGGCTATCAGTTTTGAGGATGTTCCCCTCATGTGAATGCGCTCCAAATGAACCATGCAGTCAATTGACTGCTTTATGGCAGAAGTAACATCAAACTAAGTCACAGAGGAAAGTTGTAAGTTTGAAATGGAATGCATTATTTGTTATATGCTATGCAAAGCAACAAGTTCATATCTTATATTTTGCTCTGTGCAATGCAACAGCACATGTGTTTTCTCTTCATTGCACAACGAAATAAAGTGCATCAATGCAATTTTGCATTATCGCTTCAAAATAGCATATATGTTAATTCCATGCACAGCAGAATGAATTAATGCTGATACACTTAGTCGTTTTTCTGAAAAGAAATTTATCTTTGCAATGCAACAGCACATGTGTTTTCTCTTCATTGCACAACGAAATAAAGTGCATCAATGCAATTTTGCATTATCTCTTCAAAATAGCATTTATGTTATTTCCATGCACAGCAGAATGAATTAATGCTGGTACACTTAGCCGTTTTTCTGAAAAATGGTGCACGCTCAGAATAACGACTAAGTGTCAATATGACTCCGTTTCAACCATGCGGTGTGTTTTTCTGCTCAAGCCGGAGAAGGTGCGAGGTAGGCTGCTTGAAGTTATAAGGATGTTCCCCTCATGTGAATGCGCTCCATATGAACCATGCAGTCAATTGACTAGTTTATGGCAGAAGTAACATCAAATTAAGTCACAGAGGAAAGTTGTAAGTTTTAAATGGAATGAGTTATTTGTTATATGCTATGCAAAGCAACAAGTTCATATCTTATATTTTGCTCTGTGCAATGCAACAGCACATGTGTTTTCTCTTCATTGCACAACGAAATAAAGTGCATCAATGCAATTTTGCATTATCTCTTCAAAATAGCATATATGTTAACTCCATGCACAGCAGAATGAATAATGCTGCTACACTTCGTCGTTTTTCTCAAAAATGGTGCACGCTCAGAAAAACGACTAAGTGTCAATTACTCCGTTCTGTGCAATGCAACAGCACATGCGTTTTCTCTTCATTGCACAACGAAATAAAGTGCATCAATGCAATTTTGCATTATCTCTTCAATATAGCATATATGTTAACTCCATGCACAGCAGAATGAGTTAATGCTGATACACTTAGTCGTTTTTCTGAAAAATGGTGTACACTCAGAAAAACGATCAAGTGTCAAAATTACTCCGTTCTGTGCAATGCAACAGCACATGTGTTTTCTCTTCATTGCAAAACGAAATAAAGTGCATCAATGCAATTTTGCATTATCTCTTGAAAATAGCATATATGTTAACTCCATGCACAGCTGAATGAATAATGCTGATACACTTAGTCGTTTTTCTCAAAAATGGTGCACGCTCAGAAAAACGACTAAGTGTCAAAATTACTCCGTTCTGTGCAATGCAACAGCACATGTGTTTTCTCTTCATTGCACAACGAAATAAAGTGCATCAATGCAATTTTGTATTATCTCTTCAAAATAGCATATATGTTAATTCCATGCACAGCAGAATGAATTAATGCTGATACACTTAGTCGTTTTTCTGAAAAGATGGGCACGTGTCAATTTCTCTTTGCAATGCAACAGCACATGTGTTTTCTCTTCATTGCACAACGAAATAAAGTGCATCAATACAATTTTGCTTTATCTCTTCAAAATAGCATATATGTTAACTCCATGCACAGCAGAATGAATAATGCTGATACACTTAGTCGTTTTTCTCAAAAATGGTGCACGCTCAGAAAAACGACTAAGTGTCAAAATTACTCCGTTCTGTGCAATGCAACAGCACATGTGTTTTCTCTTCATTGCACAACGAAATAAAGTGCATCAATGCAATTTTGCATTATCTCTTCAAAATAGCATATATGTTAATTCCATGCACAGCAGAATGAATTAATGCTGGTAAACTTAGCCGTTTTTCTGAAAAATTGTGCAAGCTCAGAAAAACGACTAAGTGTCAATATGACTCCGTTTCAACCATGCGGTGTGTTTTTCTGCTCAAGCCGGAGAGAGTGCGAGTTAGGCGGCTATCAGTTTTGAGGATGTTCCCCTCATGTGAATGCGCTCCAAATGAACCATGCAGTCAATTGAATAGTTTATGGCAGAAATAACATCAAATTAAGTCACAGAGGAAAGTTGTAAGTTTTAAATGGAATGAGTTATTTGTTATATGCTATGCAAAGCAACAAGTTCATATCTTATATTTTGCTCTGTGCATTGCAACAGCACATGTGTTTTCTCTTCATTGCACAACGAAATAAAGTGCATCAATGCAATTTTGCATTATCTCTTCAAAATAGCATTTAGGTTAACTCCATGCACAGCAGAATGAATAATGCTGATACACTTTGTCGTTTTTCTCAAAAATGGTGCACGCTCAGAAAAACGACTAAGTGTCAAAATTACTCCGTTCTGTGCAATGCAACAGCACATGTGTTTTCTCTTCATTGCACAACGAAAAAAAGTGCATCAATGCAATTTTGCATTATCTCTTCAAAATAGCATTTAGGTTAACTCCATGCACAGCAGAATGAATAATGCTGAAACACTTAGTCGTTTTTCTCAAAAATGGTGCACGCTCAGAAAAACGACTGTGTCAATTACTCCGTTCTGTGCAATGCAACAGCACATGTGTTTTCTCTTCATTGCACAACGAAATAAAGTGCATCAATGCAATTTTGCATTATCTCTTCAAAATAGCATATATGTTAACTCCATGCACAGCAGAATGAATAATGCTGATACACTTAGTCGTTTTTCTCAAAAATGGTGCACGCTCAGAAAAACGACTAAGTGTCAAAATTACTCCGTTCTGTGCAATGCAACAGCACATGTGTTTTCTCTTCATTGCACAACGAAATAAAGTGCATCAATGCAATTTTGCATTATCTCTTGAAAATAGCATATATGTTAACTCCATGCACAGCAGAATGAATAATGCTGATACACTTAGTCGTTTTTCTCAAAATGGTGCAAGCTCAGAAAAACGACTAAGTGTCAAAATTACTCCGTTCTGTGCAATGTAACAGTACATGTGTTTTCTCTTCATTGCACAACGAAATAAAGTGCATCAATGCAATTTTGCATTATCTCTTCAAAATAGCATATATGTTAACTCCATGCACAGCAGAATGAATTAATGCTGATACACTTAGCCGTTTTTCTGAAAATGGTGCACGCTCAGAAAAACGACTAAGTGTCAAAAGGACTCCGTTTCAACCATGCGGTGTGTTTCTCTGCTCAAGCCGGAGAGAGTGCGAGGTAGGCGGCTTGAAGTTATGAGGATGTTCCCCTCATGTGAATGCGCTCCAAATGAACCATGCAGTCAATTGACTGCTTTATGGCAGAAGTAACATCAAACTAAGTCACAGAGGAAAGTTGTAAGTTTGAAATGGAATGCATTATTTGTTATATGCTATGCAAAGCAACAAGTTCATTTCTTATATTTTGCTCTGTGCAATGCAACAGCACATGTGTTTTCTCTTCATTGCACAACGAAATAAAGTGCATCAATGCAATTTTGCATTATCTCTTCAAAATAGCATATATGTTAACTCCATGCACAGCAGAATGAATAATGCTGATACACTTATTCGTTTTTCTCAAAAATGGTGCACGCTCAGAAAAACGACTAAGTGTCAAAATTACTCCGTTCTGTGCAATGCAACAGCACATGTGTTTTCTCTTCATTGCACAACGAAATAAAGTGCATCAATGCAATTTTGCATTATCGCTTCAAAATAGCATATATATGTTAATTCCATGCACAGCAGAATGAATTAATGCTGATACACTTAGTCGTTTTTCTGAAAAGAAATTTATCTTTGCAATGCAACAGCACATGTGTTTTCTCTTCATCGCACAACGAAATAAAGTGCATCAATGCAATTTTGCATTATCTCTTCAAAATAGCATATATGTTATTTCCATGCACAGCAGAATGAATTAATGCTGGTACACTTAGCCGTTTTTCTGAAAAATGGTGCACGCTCAGAAAAACGACTAAGTGTCAATTACTCCGTTCTGTGCAATGCAACAGCACATGTGTTTCTTTTTCATTGCACAAGCCGAAATAAAGTGCATCAATACAATTTTGCATTATCTCTTCAAAATAGCATATATGTTAACTCCATGCACAGCAGAATGAATAATGCTGATACACAAATTAGTCGTTTTTTCTCAAATGGAATGGTGCATGCTCAGAAAAACAACTAAGTGTCAAAATTACTCCGCTCTTTGCAATGCAATAGCACATGTGTTTTCTCTTCATTGCACAACGAAATAAAGTGCATCAATGCAATTTTGCAGTATCTCTTCAAAATAGCATATATGTTAACTCCATGCACAGCAGAATGAATAATGCTGATACACTTAGTCGTTTTCTCAAAAATGGTGCACGCTCAGAAAAACGACTAAGTGTCAAAATTACTCCGTTCTGTGCAATGTAACACCACATGTGTTTTCTCTTCATTGCACAACGAAATAAAGTGCATCAATGCAATTTTGCATTATCTCTTCAAAAAAGCATTTTTGTTAACTCCATGCACAGCAGAATGAATTAATGCTGGTACACTTTGCCGTTTTTCTGAAAAATGGTGCACGCTCAGAAAAACGACTAAGTGTCAATATGACTCCGTTTCAACCATGCGGTGTGTTTCTCTGCTCAAGCCGGAGAGAGTGCGAGGTAGGCGGCTTGAAGTTATGAGGATGTTCCCCTCATGTGAATGCGCTCCATATGAACCATGCAGTCAATTTACTGCTTTATGGCAGAAGTAACATCAAATTAAGTCACAGAGGAAAGTTGTAAGTTTGAAATGGAATGAGTTATTTGTTATATGCTATGCAAAGCAACAAGTTCATATCTTATATTTTCTCTGTGCAATGCAACAGCACCTGTGTTTTCTCTTCATTGCACAACGAAATAAAGTGCATCAATGCAATTTTGCATTATCTCTTCAAAATAGCTAATATGTTAACTCCATGCACAGCCGAATGAATAATGCTGCTACACTTAGTCGTTTTTCTCAAAAATGGTGCACGCTCAGAAAAACGACTAAGTGTCAATTACTCCGTTCTGTGCAATGCAACAGCACATGTGTTTTCTCTTCATTGCACAACGAAATATAGTGCATCAATGTAATTTTGCTTTATCTCTTCAATATAGCATATATGTTAACTCCATGCACAGCAGAATGAGTTAATGCTGATACACTTAGTCGTTTTTCTCAAAAATGGTGCACGCTCAGAAAAACGACTAAGTGTCAAATTTACTCCGTTCTGTGCAATGCAACACCACATGTGTTTTCTCTTCATTGCACAACGAAATAAAGTGCATCAATGCAATTTTGCATTATCTCTTCAAAATAGCATATATGTTAATTCCATGCACAGCAGAATGAATTAATGCTGGGACACTTAGCCGTTTTTCTGAAAAATGGTGCACGCTCAGAATAACGACTAAGTGTCAATATGACTCCGTTTCAACCATGCGGTGTGTTTTTCTGCTCAAGCCGGAGAAGGTGCGAGGTAGGCTGCTTGAAGTTATAAGGATGTTCCCCTCATGTGAATGCGCTCCATATGAACCATGCAGTCAATTGACTAGTTTATGGCAGAAGTAACATCAAATTAAGTCACAGAGGAAAGTTGTAAGTTTTAAATGGAATGAGTTATTTGTTATATGCTATGCAAAGCAACAAGTTCATATCTTATATTTTGCTCTGTGCAATGCAACAGCACATGTGTTTTCTCTTCATTGCACAACGAAATAAAGTGCATCAATGCAATTTTGCATTATCTCTTCAAAATAGCATATATGTTAACTCCATGCACAGCAGAATGAATAATGCTGCTACACTTAGTCGTTTTTCTCAAAAATGGTGCACGCTCAGAAAAACGACTAAGTGTCAATTACTCCGTTCTGTGCAATGCAACAGCACATGCGTTTTCTCTTCATTGCACAACGAAATAAAGTGCATCAATGCAATTTTGCATTATCTCTTCAATATAGCATATATGTTAACTCCATGCACAGCAGAATGAGTTAATGCTGATACACTTAGTCGTTTTTCTGAAAAATGGTGTACACTCAGAAAAACGACCAAGTGTCAAAATTACTCCGTTCTGTGCAATGCAACAGCACATGTGTTTTCTCTTCATTGCAAAACGAAATAAAGTGCATCAATGCAATTTTGCATTATCTCTTGAAAATAGCATATATGTTAACTCCATGCACAGCTGAATGAATAATGCTGATACACTTAGTCGTTTTCTCAAAAATGGTGCACGCTCAGAAAAACGACTAAGTGTCAAAATTACTCCGTTCTGTGCAATGCAACAGCACATGTGTTTTCTCTTCCTTGCACAACGAAATAAAGTGCATGAATGCAATTTTGTATTATCTCTTCAAAATAGCATATATGTTAATTCCATGCACAGCAGAATGAATTAATGCTGATACACTTAGTCGTTTTTCTGAAAAGAAATTTCTCTTTGCAATGCAACAGCACATGTGTTTTCTCTTCATTGCACAACGAAATAAAGTGCATCAATGCAATTTTGCATTATCTCTTCAAAATAGCATATATGTTAACTCCATGCACAGCAGAATGAATAATGCTGCTACACTTAGTCGTTTTTCTCAAAAATGGTGCACGCTCAGAAAAACGACTAAGTGTCAATTACTCCGTTCTGTGCAATGCAACAGCACATGCGTTTTCTCTTCATTGCACAACGAAATAAAGTGCATCAATGCAATTTTGCATTATCTCTTCAATATAGCATATATGTTAACTCCATGCACAGCAGAATGAGTTAATGCTGATACACTTAGTCGTTTTTCTCAAAAATGGTGCACGCTCAGAAAAACGACTAAGTGTCAAATTTACTCCGTTCTGTGCAATGCAACAGCACATGTGTTTTCTCTTCATTGCACAACGAAATAAAGTGCATCAATGCAATTTTGCATTATCTCTTCAAAATAGCATATATGTTAATTCCATGCACAGCAGAATGAATCAATGCTGGTACACTTAGCCGTTTTTCTGAAAAATGGTGCACGCTCAGAATAACGACTAAGTGTCAATATGACTCCGTTTCAACCATGCGGTGTGTTTTTCTGCTCAAGCCGGAGAGAGTGCGAGGTAGGCGGCTTGAAGTTATAAGGATGTTCCCCTCATGTGAATGCGCTCCATATGAACCATGCAGTCAATTGACTAGTTTATGGCAGAAGTAACATCAAATTAAGTCACAGAGGAAAGTTGTAAGTTTTAAATGGAATGAGTTATTTGTTATATGCTATGCAAAGCAACAAGTTCATATCTTATATTTTGCTCTGTGCAATGCAACAGCACATGTGTTTTCTCTTCATTGCACAACGAAATAAAGTGCATCAATGCAATTTTGCATTATCTCTTCAAAATAGCATATATGTTAACTCCATGCACAGCAGAATGAATAATGCTGCTACACTTTGTCGTTTTTTTCTCAAAAATGTGCACGCTCAGAAAAACGACTAAGTGTCAATTACTCCGTTCTGTGCAATGCAACAGCACATGCGTTTTCTCTTCATTGCACAACGAAATAAAGTGCATCAATGCAATTTTGCATTATCTCTTCAAAATAGCATATATGTTAACTCCATGCACAGCAGAATGAATAATGCTGATACAGTTATTCGTGTTTCTCAAAAATGGTGCACGCTCAGAAAAACGACTAAGTGTCAAAATTACTCCGTTCTGTGCAATGCAACAGCACATGTGTTTTCTCTTCCTTGCACAACGAAATAAAGTGCATCAATGCAATTTTGCATTATCTCTTCAAAATAGCATATATGTTAATTCCATGCACAGCAGAATGAATTAATGCTGGTAAACTTAGCCGTTTTTCTGAAAAATGGTGCACGCTCAGAAAAACGACTAAGTGTCAATATGACTCCGTTTCAACCATGCGGTGTGTTTTTCTGCTCAAGCCGGAGAGAGTGTGAGGTAGGCGTCTATAAGTTTTGAGGATGTTCCCCTCATGTGAATGCGCTCCAAATGAACCATGCAGTCAATTGAATAGTTTATGTCAGAAATAACATCAAATTAAGTCACAGAGGAAAGTTGTAAGTTTTAAATGGAATGAATTATTTGTTATATGCTATGGAAAGCAACAAGTTCATATCTTATATTTTGCTCTGTGCAATGCAACAGCACATGTGTTTTCTCTTCATTGCACAACCAAATAAAGTGCATCAATGCAATTTTGCATTATCTCTTCAAAATAGCATATATGTTAACTCCATGCACAGCAGAATGAATAATGCTGATACACTTAGTCGTTTTTCTCAAAAATGGTGCACGCTCAGAAAAACGACTAAGTGTCAAAATTACTCCGTTCTGTGCAATGCAACAGAACATGTGTTTTCTCTTCATTGCACAACGAAATAAAGTGCATCAATGCAATTTTGCATTATCTCTTCAAAAAAGCATATATGTTAATTCCATGCACAGCAGAAAGAATTAATGCTGGTAAACTTAGCCGTTTTTCTGAAAAATGTTGCACGCTCAGAAAAACGACTAAGTGTCAATATGACTCCGTTTCAACCATGCGGTGTGTTTTTCTGCTCAAGCCGGAGAGAGTGCGAGGTAGGCGGCTTGAAGTTATGAGGATGTTCCCCTCATGTGAATGCGCTCCAAATGAACCATGCAGTCAATTGACTAGTTTATGGCAGAAGTAACATCAAATTAAGTCACAGAGGAAAGTTGTAAGTTTTAAATGGAATGAGTTATTTGTTATATGCTATGCAAAGCAACAAGTTCATATCTTATATTTTGCTCTGTGCAATGCAACAGCACATGTGTTTTCTCTTCATTGCACAACGAAATAAAGTGCATCATGCAATTTTGCATTATCTCTTCAAAATAGCATATATGATATTTCCATGCACAGCAGAATGAATTAATGCTGGTACACTTAGCCGTTTTTCTGAAAAATGGTGCACGCTCAGAATAACGACTAAGTGTCAATATGACTCCGTTTCAACCATGCGGTGTGTTTTTCTGCTCAAGCCGGAGAGAGTGCGAGGTAGGCGGCTATAAGTTTTGAGGATGTTCCCCTCATGTGAATACGCTCCAAATGAACCATGCAGTCAATTGACTAGTTTATGGCAGAAGTAACATCAAATTAAGTCACAGAGGAAAGTTCTAAGTTTTAAATGGAATGAGTTATTTGTTATATGCTATGCAAAGCAACATGTTCATATCTTATATTTTGCTCTGTGCAATGCAACAGCACATGTGTTTTCTCTTCATTGCACAACGAAATAAAGTGCATCAATGCAATTTTGCATTATCTCTTCAAAATAGCATATATGTTAACTCCATGCACAGCAGAATGAATAATGCTGCTACACTTAGTCGTTTTTCTCAAAAATGGTGCACGCTCAGAAAAACGACTAAGTGTCAATTACTCCGTTCTGTGCAATGCAACAGCACATGTGTTTTCTCTTCATTGCACAACGAAATAAAGTGCATCAATGCAATTTTGCATTATCTCTTCAAAATAGCATATATGTCATTTCCATGCACAGCAGAATGAACTAGAACCTAAAGTTCGTAGAACAAACTTTGATGTTGGCTTGGGAAAGCCTTGAAGTGCAACCAGGGGGAAAGTGCATACACACTCACGATGCATTCAGAAGATTAAAGCATCTAAGTTATTGCCGCTTTAAGAGGCATTGCCCTTTTAATTGAGAGCTTCGGGATTGTGAATTGTCAAGTCAAGTCACCTTTATTCATATAATGCTTTTTACAAAGCAAATTGTGGCAAAGCAGTTTTACATGAATAATTGGCAATAATTTCGGCTGAACAGCAGCTCCCAAAGAAAATGGTGTCATTGTCCAGCTTATTGTATATTTTATTGATTGATTCCATTGCAAAGATGAATAGTTATTATTCTAGTTCATTTATGTATATCAGCACTGCAGAAAACAGTGACGTAATCGTCCGGCTCAGCTCAGTTCACATACAACGGCGCCAATGCAGGCATATCAAAAACACTGCTGAATATGTGTAAATGAAGCCTTTGAATACTTTCTTGTGATTAAATCTTGTGTAATCGCTTGATTATTTTATTTATGAAGGTTTAAAAACCCTTAGAAATCAGGATCTTTCATGATTTGGTGATGACTGCTTTCAGAGAAATGACGCGCGGCTGTTGCTTTCAGAGAAATGACGCGCGGCTGTTTGTTTAATCCGTTAGGAAATGAAGTTTAAACAGATGCCACACATCGTCAACACATTAACACAGTCATACAGAAAATCATTGAAACAACGAAAGTAAAAGAATATGAAATAGAAAGGAGAGCTGACAGACGCGAGAATGAACGAGCCTCGGGAAGATCGCTGTGGACGCGGCGCGTTAATAATTGTCAAAACCTTCCAAACTGTATAGGAAGCATTTTAATACTTTCTTGTGATTAAATCTTGTGTAATCGCTGGAATGTTTGAATGAATTAACACATATACAAGACGAAATATCCTGAATTGTAAAGTGAAAGGGAGCTCCGTCTCTCCGTGTCTGTAACATGAAACTGGGCGTGTTCTTCTATCAGTGAACAGAAGTAATGTCATTCACGTGTCTGTCCACTAGAAGGAGCCACGAGACCGTGTTATATTCTATTCTGTCTTATTTTATTCAGCTGAAAATGGGATTGAGGCTCCTCTAAAGGACGGTACTGCACCTCTAGAGGGGGCATTTTTGTTTTTTCAATGCATTTCAATGGCCAAAAAAATTAGTTTGAAAATTAATATCTCGAGTTATGAGCACGTGATTACTGTGAAAAGATATAGCAACTAAATACACCCCAGGGCCCACGTCTGTGGCAAGTTTGGGGCTTGGGGCATTAAAGCTGTAGGAGGAGTAGCAGTTAGAAATTTGGGTATGAATATATGTTAACTAAGCAAGCCAAAAGCCAAGCAACCAGAACAAGTACTACATTGGCATCATACCAACTGATCATGAACATTTTAGTCAGTATTTGTTTGTGGTAATTTTGAAGCAAAGTAAATAAAGACGCTGTCTGCAGTGAATGGGCTTCAACTACACTCAAAAAGTTCAAAACGGAACAACGTGTTGTTTCTGGTGACAAAACCACTGATTAAATGTGTACATTGAAGCGATACTGGCGTTATAAGTGGGATATGGGCTTCGCATGTGCCCCGCTCGGCCCATATCATAGTGTTCTGTCTTACAGCATACTGTAATGTTTCAACGGTAATAAGACCAAAATAATATTATTAAAATAATGAATGACACGATACATTTTAGGCATTTATTAGCTTGTACAACCACAAAAACAACACACATAGCTCAGACAAATACAAAAATTGAAGAGCATGTCAAGTGATTACAAAGGCCTGGTAGGGACTGACCCTGTGATACATGATGGGCAGCTATGTAGTGATTTGCAGTGGTGGTAGTGCAAAAGTTAACAGTGCTGGGATTTAATCAGTGCAAAGTAGGGCTGCACAATATATCGAAATTATTGAAATATTGCAAATGTATACTGTATATCGCGATATGCATAACGCGCTTGCAATAACTGGGGTCATGAACAAAATAAAAAGTTTTGTAGCTTTGATAAGTATCAGGATATATTTAATTCATACAGTGAAAACTAAGCAACATTTTATTTTTACATTTTATGATTCAATATTTTGAATTAAATAATGTAGGATAACCTAAAATCCTGTGGTTTACACTGATGTATAAATAACACTTCCTATGCTACAGTAAAACACTGATGTTGACTTTCACAAGTTATAAGGATGTTTTCTTGTCATAAAAAGAATGTGAAACACATGTAGGATATATCATTTTAAATATATTTTAAAGATAATTTAAGTTTATTTTACACACTTTAAGCATTATCGTATCGCATTATTTAATGAATTATCGAACTTTTCTTCAATATCGCACAGCCTTAGTGCAAAGCTGTGCATGTTATTAAATATGACTATGGAAAAAACAAGAGAGCATAATAGTATTGCTTAACAAAAACAATACAAAGCAGATAAGATAAGTAGAACAGACACATATATTAAATTCAAAAGAAAAAAGTTTATAGAAGCCAATGGAGAGTGGATACTAGACGATAGACAAAGTGATGTGATGGTTGGGGCAGGGAGAGACTCATGCTGAAAAGTCCATTTCTCCCCTACCCTTTTGTGAGACATTGAGTTGCTGGTTAGCCCTGGGGACAAAGAACCTCCTCAATGTTGAGCATGCAGAAAGACTGCTTCTGCAAATTATCCTCAATTTGTTAAATGATTAACTCAAGCTCCATGCCAAACACAGAGCCAGCTTTCCTTACCAGCCTGTCCCAACAGCCCTCTTCTTAATGCTGCCTCCCCAGCACACAACAGAAAAAAAGGACTCGGAGCACGATTAAACAGTATTTTCATGGCCAGAGTCACTACTGGTATGGTATTCCTCAGAATCACTATCAAAGTTCATTTCTGTTTCAGTCAGAACTTGAACATAACAGTTCTTTGCTTTGCCAGGCTGTTGATTGCTTGTTTGTTCTTCATCGTCAAGCTCTGTAGACCTTGGATCCCATCTTGAAGCAGGCCCGACATCTCGCCTTACATGTTAAAACAAATTGAGCCTTTATTAATTAGAAACTTTCAGCAATATTGTAATGTAAGCCAAGTATAACACAAAAACATACTGTACCTGATGTCACATTAGAAAGCTGGGACGACATGTGCTTCAGAGTGTCTGCACAGGTGCAAAGAGACTTCCAATGCTTGTTCATCTCTGCAATAAGAATCCTCTTCTCCTCCTCAAGTCTCCTTACTGCCATCACAATGTCGAACGCCTTCCTCTTCGTCCTTAGATCTACAGAATCTGTAATATATAGATGAAACAAGTCAGTTGTATTTAAGATTAGTATTTAAAAATTTTCTGGGGTTACAATCGAGGCATGATAGATTTTGTGCCACTATGTGACTATTTCACATAGTCAACAGAATTGTGTACATACCACTAGGGATAGGTACCGAAACCCGGTACTAAACTGGCCCCGGTGCTTAATTATGAAAGACCGTAGTATCGATAAGATCTGATGCTATCGGTTCTGCTTTCAGTGCTGGAGAAAAAAATAAAAATAAATGTACTATGTATTTGTAACCGCCCACAAACTGAGTGGTAATGGGTCTTACTATTATCTTATGCAAACCCCACGGCCACTAGGGGGTACTCCACACAGGTTCACTACTGGACTTAAGATGTAGTACTGGGCTTAATAACCAAGGAAATACACAAACCACCGTCTCAGGTCAACCAAGTTTATTAGATACAAATCATAGATAAAACCCCGGAGCAGTGACAGGCTCGTATGCTCATTGATGTAACATTCACTTAACTTAAGTCAGAAATGATGATATATAATAACCATGATGATCTCCAGAGGAACTACATTGACGATCAGCTTAACGATTCAGCAAAGAGACTCTACACTTGTGGCACCAATCACATCACACTGGTGCATATGAGTGTTAAGCATGCATAATTTCTTCACACATACAAAACCACAGGCCATATAGTTCTCAATACAAAAACCCACACAATAAATACATAAAATCCATAAATAGTTAAATAAATAAATACACCAATATCAATCCCGTGAACACTCAAGCTGAATATTAGCCTTCGTCAGCACACACAAATAATGCCCAATGAAACGGGACACTGCCTGTCTGATACCCGAACTCACTCACACTCACAAGCATACAAAAGTAGGAAGTACCGGGGAACCGTAGCCGTCTCGACTCGCCTACGGCTTCCCGGTAAGCAAGGCACTATCATACTACAAAAAGTGAGTGTATATTACCGTGTTACAAGTACTGCTGGCCTCCCAACCCGCTACCAGACGTGGGGAACAACGATCAGAAGAATCACGCGGACGCCCACTTTTTACAGGGAAACCCTGACATCCAAAATATCCCTCCCGATCTATTCGTCTCGTGGGCCAAACATCCATCCCACGTCTCGGCACGGTAGCCTTGGTAAAGAGCTCAGCAGTACCGAGAAGGATCCTGTCTCGTCCCATAGAATCAGAGTCAAATCTCCACTCCCGAGCAACAAACACAGAACACATTTATTAAGTTCATTAATTGCAAAAACAAGGCGCAGGTGTTTCTATGGCGGCATTATAATGCCATTAATCACCGAGCGCACAACTGATGCTTGCGCGCGCAGTAAATCAGTTCCGCGAGAGAATAACAGATCTACACGCGCGAAAACGGGAGTCCGCGAGCTCATTTTAAACCCGCGCGCGCGCATAACCATACCTCTGCGCGCAAATCCAGCCCTCGCGCGCTCGGACACGACTCACAGCGCGCGCGTCATCGGGTCCCACACTCGCGCTCGATAGTCTATTTTGCTCGCGCGAAAACTTTTTATTTTTGGCAGTCGTGGGGCGGGACTTACTTATTTCATTGTAACCTGAAATGTCATTGGTCAATTCAGTTTTCCGGGAGTCTGCTGTGATTGGACGCCTGTTGTAAACGATTAGACATGGCTTCATCAACGGACCAGATGCAAGTCAGTAAAACTGATTGATTGCATTATTAATATAATATTTCCTTACCAGATACTATATGAACTTGATTTATTATTACTTTTATGGAGCTGGAGCTGCTGGGGGAAAATGAGAACACATAGTTATTTGCTGTAGTTCAGCGCTACTTTACCACTATACTTCCACTAAACAGAATCTATATTTACCAGCCAAAATTATATCAGTTCTGAGAACTTCAGAAATGGGAAAAGTGTCCATTAAATTGTTGTAACTAAGATTCTAAAGAGTTGTTGTGTAAGCTTTTTGTTATCATTCTCTGTCAGCTTAATATATTGTCAGGTTAATATATTTTCCATTAAATACAGTATAAAAGGGTATTTCCACATGTCTTGACAGTGTTTGAAGGAGGTACAGCTGCTGACGACACACAAACTCCATGTAATCCTGGTCCAGGGGAGATCTCAAAAGCGCTCTCTCAAACTTAGAGAGAAGGTCCTCCAAAAGATGCCTTTTTAGAATTTGCTGCAGAATAGAGGGACAAAATTTGCTTAAACTGAGCAACATTAGATATTAACAAATTCTAAAGTAATTTTAATCATCTAACTTTTTTGTAATCATCAGTAACAGTTCAGTTCAAAGTAAGTACAGTACACATATAAATGAATAGACCTGACCACATCTGAACATAAAGAAAATGCCCTAGATATAAAGATGAATTTCTAAATTGGGTTTCCGAGGGGTATGATCATTCATGCTGTGTACTGTAACTGTAACCTTTCAACGGAGTGAAGCGCTGAAACCCTTTTATACAGTATTTAATGGAAAATATATTAACCTGACAATATATTAAGCTGCAAACTACAGCAAATAACTATGTTCTCATTTTCCCCCAGCAGCTCCAGCTCCATAAAAGTAATAATAAATCAAGTTCATATAGTATCTGGTAAGGAAATGTTATATTAATAATGCAGTCAGTTTTACTGACTTGCATCTGGTCCGTTGATGAAGCCATGTCTAATCGTTTACAACAGGCGTCCAATCACAGCAGACTCCCGGAAAACTGAATTGACCGATGACATTTCAGGTTACAATGAAATAAGTAAGTCCCGCCCCACGACTGCCAAAAACAAAAAGTTTTCGCGCGAGCAAAAAAGACGATCGAGCGCGAGTGTGGGACCCGATGACGCGCGCGCTGTGAGTCGTGTCCGAGCGCGCGAGGGCTGGATTTGCGCGCAGAGGTATGGTTATGCGCGCGCGGGTTTAAAATGAGCTCGCGTACTCCCGTTTTCGCGCGCGTAGATCTGTTATTCTCTCGCGGAACTGATTTACTGCGCGCGCAAGCATCAGTTGTGCGCTCGGTGATTAATGGCATTATAATGCCGCCATATGTTTCGCTCTGCCCTGCCACAACGAGGAGGGGGACACGGGGAATGCCACTGACGTCATCACTCCCATATTGGGAAAGGAGCGGCTTACATATTCCTGCTTAATTGTTATCGTGCACATTTTATCTCACCAAACATTTCTAATTTGCAATAATATTAAGACGTTTGTCTGTGAGATCTGCGAGATTTCTCATGCGCGCCACGGAGGCTGTCTGTCACACACACACACACACACACACGCACACACACGCACACACACGGCGCGCGCGGCGCACACACTTAACAGCACGAAAACTCCCGCTTAATACAAAGAGTGACGATGGCTGATAGAGCAACACGTTCAAAAGTGTGGTTATACTACACTAAAGTTGATGCAGACAACGCTCGTTGTCATAAATGCAGCAAGATTTTTGCATGTAAGGGCGGAAACACGAGCAATCTGCATTTCTTTGTCTGAACGTAATGCACTTTTAAAAGATGCTTTGCCAAAGTTTTCAACTGCCTACCTAGCTCGTCTCTGCTGGTTGCTCTATCTACGTCAGGTATGCTAACATCGTGTTGAATCAACGTTGTTCACATCATTTAAAATACATGTTCAATCTCCCTAATTGGTTTGCTTACCTTACGTTGAAATACTGTTGATTTCTTTTGGGAGAAATTACGTTAAGCATTCAACATATTTTCTACTGGTTTTTAAAAGCCCAAATAAAGAAAAATCAGTATGTAAACATTTATTTGGCTAAATGCACAGCACTTCAAGTTAGTTTACAAAATAGCCTACATATAAATATAATATTTAGAAATTATATCCAGAAATTAATTTGTAATGATGAAATGACACATAATTAACTTAATCATGTGAACATAGGTTCATGATCAAATGTTAACATTGGCCAATGGCCACATTTTGCAACCTTTTTATTATATATATATTTTTTTTAAAAAAGCTGCAGCTACTATGAACCAATCAACTCCTCCTAATACCTCTGGTCTAAAACAAGCCCAAAGCCCCTTCACCCTAGCAGGAGAGGGTGAACAACTGCCACTTAGCCTTGACCAAATTCATAGTGAAAGGCCTACACCCCTTTGCAACAGTGGAGTCCAACGGTTTTAGGTAACAGTCTGTCAGTATACATTACACAGTATATAGTTATATTAATTTTTAGGATATAGATGCATTATAAAAAGGGTTGTATTTCAGCTCCATCATGCCACAATACAATAAACAACAACACAATTTAATAATGATAAAATAACAAATTCTAATTGTTTTTACTGTAGGGAAATGTGCAGGTGTTGAAAAGGCCAATGTGATCAGTGAGCTGAAAGATGTGCCAAAGTTGGCCATCACATCAGATGGGTGGACCAGCCTCCGGCAAGATCACTATCTCACAGTTAACAGTGCACTACACAAGCCAGGGCAGTGTAAAACAGAAGGTCCTCCACACCAGGGCAGTGTATAAATCCCAAACTGGCGAAGTAGTGGCCGAGGAGATCGCAGACATCCTGGAAGAGTAAATAGATAGATAGATCCGAGCAAGATTGTAGCTGTGACTGTTGATAATGCTAGCAATATGGAGATTGCTATCAAGAAGCTACAGATCCTAAAAATAGGATGTTTTGCACATACATTGAATCTGGCTGCACAGGAAATTTACAAAATTGCATCCATTGATAAATGGGCAGCCCGAATCAGAGCAGTGGTCGTGTGGTTCAAGAGATCCTCCATGTCTAAAACGGTGTTGACAGAAAAGCAACAGCTCCTTGGTAAGTTGAATCTATTATTATAAGTGTTGTTTTGAAATTCACACATCTAAACTATATAATTCAATATTCAAGTGTGTGCTAAATAAATGTGTGTTGTTTTTTGTTGTTCTTGCAGGCCTTCCACAACACTCACTCATCCTGGATGTCAAGACCAGGTGGAACTCTCTATATCTAATGATAGAGAGATTTATGGAGCAGTTTCCAGCAATCCAAACAGCAGCCTTGGACCCACGGCTGCGAAAAGCATTGTCCAAGGACAACCTGGACCGCCTGAAAGATGAGGACTTCCATAAGGCTGAGGAGTTTGTCCAGATCATGAGAATCCTCTATACATCCACATTGTGTGTGTCATGTGAAAAGAATACCACCTGTGGACAGATCTTACTCTTCCTTCAAAAACTGGAAGAACATCTTACTCTGAAGGATGAGGATACAATGTTTGTGCCATCAATCAAAGAGAAGGTGTGGGAGAACCTCTGCCAGCGATATCAGAATGATGACATTCAAGCCTTCCTGCATGAGGCCACAGCAATGAACCCCAGATTCAAAGGGAGGTTAGTCAGTGATGCAACTTGGGACAGACTGAGGATGAAAGCTATTGACACTGTGACAGGACTAACAACAGAGCTGGAACAGACAGATACAGAGCACCAGCAAAAGGATGAGTCATCTGAAGGAGAAGGTGAGGAAATGGAGGAGACAATACCTCCATTTCAGAAAAAAGCAGTGCCTTGGAGGAGCTGTTCTCAGAGGAAATTGAGGTTGACCATCCAACAGGATACCTCGGCCCTCACCCTTAGCGAACGTGTTGGCCAAAAGGTTGAGGTCTACAAAAGCCTGCCTCCCATTCCTATGGCTGAAGATCCTGTGTTGTGGTGGTGGGAGAAGAGAGCTGTTCTGCCCCTCCTCACAAATGTTGCAACAGGCTACCTCTGTGCTCAAGCCTCCTCCACCCCAAGTGAAAGGATGTTTTCAACTGCAGGGAACACATTAAGCCAGGAAAGGTCCCGGCTTTTGCCAGAAAAGGCAAATATGTTAATCTTTCTTCAGAAGAATGGCTAAAGAGTCCTTTTGTAGCCTACCTACATGCCCCACCCGTGTTGCTTCGTACCACTGTATGTTCTTTTACAGAAAAATATAGTTTATTTAATTTGTTTTACATTCATTTGTTTTTTATATAATAGTTATTTCTTCAAACATGGCTGTTTCACTATAAATAACTGTTTTATTAATTTTACATTAAAAAAATAAAGCAATGTTTATTCTGTTCTCAATTTGTTCTTAAAAAAAAACAACACACACACACAACACAAAGTACCGATAAGAATACCGTTAAAGTACCGGACCGTTAAGCAGTATCGGTAAGAGTAGTAATACCGTTAAAACCTTAACGATACCCATCCCTACATACCACCGTGTGTAAGCTGCCATGGCCAAACAATCTCGTCAGATAGAATGATGTCTAAGGTCAGATGTTCTGCATTAGGAACCAAGGTGTTATACTTTTCCACTATAGAAAGTATTTTTTTTTTCCCTCCCTGATCTTTCAGCAGATCCGGGCACTTCCTTCGCATCCGTCATTATCTTTATAAAGACGCTGGGACCTCCTCTTAACATTTGCCACCAGCTCCTCAATTCACCTGGCTACAGCGGTAAGATCAGCAGCGTTTGGGGATGTGGTTACTGAGAGGAAGAAATGAAGAGATAAGAAATATACTTGATTCCATGAAAAAACATTATTTCTGGTGTATGAGTAAAATAAAGCCTAACCAGTATTTTCATATTTCTCTGTAACTGAGGCTACACTTGTAGCTAAGGTTGAGTATTGTTAGGTTAGTTAGGTTCTATTTTGTCCCCATGGGGATAATCTTTTCCACACGTCATCAGCAATCAGAGTATGTGCTCTTAGACTACGTATGTGCTCTATTACAATGACTACTTTGGAATTGAGGCCAAGCTTAGTCAGAAGTGATGCATCAAGCAGCATATCAAACAGTATAAGACAGTATATTCTACCTTCTGCCCACTCATTGATATCAATGATCCAGCTCTCCAGTTGATTGTCTGTGATGTCCATTTCCATTTTCATGGCCTCCAGGTTATGCAACTGGCATTGCAGGGCTACTGTGGCCTTCAAACACAAATGACAATGAGAGAAATGCCTACAACTTTGACTATTGTTGATAAGGATTGTCAAGTACCTTCACTATTAGAAAACCACATACAACACTGATTAAATATACAGTATATTCGTATATACGTGGACAATCAATATACTGGTGTATGTGGTACGAAAATTTAATATTTTATATTAAGACTCTGAAAAATACAATTGACACTACACATGAAACCATCCGTATATTCTATTGTATTCAAGAATATCTGGGCAAGTCTTTCCTATATTTTTGAGATATATGCCACTTTATTTTACAATATCGGTATTGTCACACCTATGAACTGTCTTGTTTAGTTTAGTCCTGTCTTGTGATGTCCCTGTTCATTTGCCCTCTATGTGTGCCAGATTAGTTAATTCCCTGCACCTGTTTCTGTTCACCTTAATTACGTTCCTCCCTATATATCCTCCTTGTGTTTGTTCAGTCCTTGTCGGTTCTTGTTAATGTCTATGTATGCTGTGTGTTCCTGCCCGTCTGTACCAAGCCTGTCTGGATTAAAACCCTTTTTGATATATCTTCGTCATCTTTGTTTGTTTACCTTAACCTCAGCATGACAGAAGAACCGACCCACAAAAATTGTGTTTGTTAGCAGCATGTCCTCCGTTTGTTTTCCCGTTTTTTAGTTTCGTTTTTGTTTGTTACATTTTCCCCTGTCATGGACATGCCCGGTGTTCGTCTCCTACTGCTGGAGCAGGAGGATCAAACGTTGGAGGACCACACGCGGACCTTCTTAGAACTTTCACATCTGACACACTTCCCGGATGACTCCCTCTGCACATTCTACGAGGTGAGCTTGAATGCCACATGCAGAGCGCAGTTGTCCGGAGTGGGTCCGTGTGTGGATTTTGCTGCCTTTGTGGCGTGGGTGCTGGCGAGCTGCAACTCGCTATGCACCGTTGGCCCAGAAGAAGACCTCGCCAGCCCCACTCCGGACCCAGAGCGAGACCAGCCACCATCTCGCACGAGCCATCGCCCAGTGGAGCGACAGAGCCCAGGAACGCCATGGAGTCAGACCAGAGAAGGGAGTGTGACCATGCACGTGAGCCGGCTACAGCACTCGTGAGGGAGCCTGCGGTGGAGAACGAGGGCCAGGAAGAAGGCCCCGCCCACTGCACCGCCGCTGAGGGTGAGCATGGACTGTGCCCCGAGGACTATTTTTTTATTCCTGAATATCCCGAATCATCTGCCTGTCCCGATTCAATTGAATCATCTGCCTGTTCCGAGTCAATTGAATCATCTGCCTGTTCCGAGTCAATTGAATCATCTGCCTGTCCCGAGTCAATTGAATCATCTGCCTGTCCCGATTCAATTGAATCATCTGCCTGTCCTGAGTCAATTGAATCATCTGTCTGTCCTGAGTCAATTGAATCATCTGCCTGTCCTGAATCATCTGCCTGTCCCGAATCGTCTGCCAGTCCTGAAGCGACTGAATCGTCTGCCAGTCCTGAAGCGACTGAATCGTCTGCCAGTCCTGAAGCGACTGAATCGTCTGCCAGTCCTGAAGCGACTGAATCGTCTGCCAGTCCTGAATCGTCTGCCTGTCCAGAACTCCCACCCAACCTCCCTCTCCCACCTCCACTCGTCCACATACCTCCATCTCCGCTGCATCCTGCCAGTCCCTCTGCTCACCCTCTACCCACCATCAGCGGCGTGGGCGTGCAGTGGGCCTGCCAGGCTACAGCTCCATCGGGGACAGTGGATCCTCGGTCTTCGCCTCCCACCTCGACCTGGACTCCTCCTCGGCCCGTCAGTCCGCCCACTCCTCGTTGGCTCCAACCTCCCTCGTCTCCACCGTGGCCCCTCAGTCCACCAGCTACGCCGGGCTCCCTCATCCCTCCGGCTCCGCCTTGGTCGCTCGTCGACCTGCCCTCGCCGCTGGACTACACTCCTCTAGCTGCGCCTCATCCCTCCGTCCCTCTGGCTCCGTTGGCTTCCTCACTCCCTCCGACGTCGCCTTGATCCTTTGTCGCTCCGGCTCCACTGCGGCCTTCAGGATCCCCGCCTGCGCCTCGGTCGCTAGAGCCGCCAGCGTCGCCGCATCCCGCCGGATCCTCGGGGTCGCCCTGGCTCGTCGGCGTTCTAGCTACACCCTGGTCTCCTCTGCCACCTGCTCTGCCACAGTCTGTCGCAGCCCTGGTGTCGCTTGCCCTTCCTCCACCATGGCTGCTTCCTCCTGCAGCTCCACCATGGGCGGTGGGCGTGACTGTGTCTCGGGTCCAACCATCCTCCTGCTCCAGGTCCTGTCTGTCTCCTCCCTGGCTCCTCCCACCATCTACTCCTCCCTGGTTTCTGTTATCGTCTGCCACGTGGTCTGCCTGTCGTCCTGTCCGCCCGTCGTCTCCTCGTCCTCCACCTGAACGACCTCCCTCCCTCCGCAGTTGGTCCATCTACGGCACGAGGACGCACCTTCCGGGGGGGGGTGTAATGTCACACCTATGAACTGTCTTGTTTAGTTTAGTCCTGTCTTGTGATGTCCCTGTTCATTTGCCCTCTATGTGTGCCAGATTAGTTAATTCCCCGCACCTGTTTCTGTTCACCTTAATTACGTTCCTCCCTATATATCCTCCTTGTGTTTGTTCAGTCCTTGTCGGTTCTTGTTAATGTCTATGTATGCTGTGTGTTCCTGCCCGTCTGTACCAAGCCTGTCTGGATTAAAACCCTTTTTGATATATCTTCGTCATCTTCGTTTGTTTACCTTAATCTCAGCGTGACAGCTATGAATGTTGCATAAGGGAAAACAGGTGTCTTTACCTTCAGATATCGGCAGGCAAGGGTGGAAGCCAAGTTGTCAAACTTTCGTTGGTTCCAGCGCATGGCCATGACCGTCAGCATGTCTATGCGTGCTGCAAAAATAAAAAAATGAGATTATCACCCTTCTTTCCAGTAGCAGTAGGAGAAGAAACTGAGTGTGCAGACTTGTTAGGTACCACAAACTTTTGCAAGATAATAACTTACAGTATAGTACTACAGTACTAATCTGCTGTCGTGTGCCATTTGATTACTGTCCCATTAAGGGCTAGGTATCGTTAAAAGTAATTTGATAGCGATACCTTGACTTCGATACCGGTTCCTGAACGATACTTTTTCCGATACCAATTTTATGAAAAAAAATATTTATAAATCCGTTTTAACAACATTACATTAAAAAATTAATTGGTTACATTTTTCAGTTTGATGACTTTTTTTACACTTAAAATCACGGCTGACACAGTTTTAATTTTCTGAGTTTTAATGACAAATACCTGACATCATCTCATCTGACAGAGGACTGTGCCATGCTGACTGCGTTATTCACTTATTTTGAAATCAACACTGAAGCTAAAAAGTGGAATGGAGTTTAATTTATTAAGGCATTCCTCAAGTGGAATGGACAATTTGACTGACGGTGCTCTGAAAAGTGAACAGACATTATGCGCTGAATTAGAGACAGTAAAATTGAAAGTGGGTGGGTCCTGTCCCACCCATATACAATGGGTACATGGTACTAGAGCCCTGCGCGGCACTGTTTTCTTAAACCCGCACCCGCCCGCTCCCGCTGAATGTATGACCAGGACCACCCGCTCCCGCAACCTGTGTGTTCCACTCCCGCCCGCGCCCGCAATGTTTGTGTCCACTCCCGCCCGCTCCCGCGGACTTTATCTCACGGCTTGTGAAAAATGTAGCTACATATACTCAGACTAAATATTCGTTCAAGTTAACATCCAAAATAACAGACTTTAAACATGATTGTGTTTAAATAAGATGAAGTAACCAATGCTAAACCAAAGCACCACACATGGCAAACATTGGGTAGGCCTATTTTTTTTATTAGGGTTGAAAACATTAGGCCTAATTGTTCAAACAAATCCACAACTAGCGGCACCTCAGTTTTTAGGCTAGTGCGTACTTGGAAATAAGTAACCCTAACACAGAGAACTTTGAAAATAGACTATATAATTCTAACAAATTAAATACAAAACAAAATAAATAGAATGCTATGCTTCAAAGAAAAAAAAACTTACAGATTTTACATTATAGCTTGCTTAACAAGTGCAGGTATGTCACCTCAGGGCAGAGGTGCCAGATTTATGTCCGTTATAAACGAACACTTTTGCACATTTATCGGAACTAACGAAATTTAACTCTTTCCCTTTTTTGTCAGTGACAATTGAGAATTATTCCAAATGTCTGACTTGCCTTGTTTTACTTTGGTCAAGTAAACTGCCGCTTTAATTTTCTTCTCAACTTCTTGCGTTGACTCCATTTCTACTCTACGCCAAATCCCACCGTTCCCCGCGGGTCTCCCACTCAATTTTCTGACCGCCCGCGCCCGCCCGCAGCAGGGGTAAAACCGCCCACTCCCGCGAGATTTGCGTTGGGTCCCGCGGGAGCCCAAACCCAATGCAGCCCTCTACATGGTACCATATTTTGTGGGTTATGACGCTTACACACACACACACCGCGTCTTTTTGAGCAACCGCGTAAACTAGTGTTTTTCCGCCACAGCTAATAATGCCGCATGCACTGACGTTTACGAGATTAACCCCTTAGTTATCTAAATTTGGTACCGAAAAGATACAATACAAGACGAGTTTCGATACTCGATAGTATTGAGGCAATTCGGTCGGTACCTAAAAAGTATCGAACTCATTAACCAGCCCTAGTCCCATGAAAGGGTTAGTAGGTAAATAGCACAGGATAGTGAAGTAGTAGCATGAAACAATGGCGCAGGACAGTAGGCAAATGGCAAAGAGCACTATGGCAGGACAGTAGGTGAATGGTACTCTGACGAGTATTTTTTTTTTAATCACACTGCCCCTCCTTATTATCCTCCCTTCAAATAAAATAGGATGATGGTATTATAATCGATCCATCCATTTGTGTTGAATATTCTGAGCTTTATATTTTCAGAGTCAGCATATATGCATGAGCTCAAAGTGGCTCACCATTGTCATCAGGATCAAAATGTACTGGTTACCTTACCTGCTTTTGACATGTGCTTTGTGGTAACAGCAATCCTTGAGAGGAAGGAGTTGCACTGCTCCACCTCTTCCCCAAGAGTCGAACCAGCCCCCTCCTGATACGCTCCACTCCATTTTACCTTTAAAAAATAAAACAAAAAACAAAACCTAAGTGGCAACAATCTTATGCAGGGTTTTCAGGGAAAGAAAATGTCATGGACAATCCTTTTTTCTCACCTCACATTTGAAATCATGAGCTTTGGCATGAAAAACAGAAAGAAATGGCCTCATGGTGAGGAGATCCTGAAGCTCAGGGCATTTCTCTGTCACTCTCTGGAGGTAAGGCCAGTACTTGCATGCCACATCCATGGCGAAAAATGTCACTTCCTTACAGGTCATTTGCTTTTGGAGGTACAGGGGGTAGGCAAAAATCTCCCCCCTGAACATATTGAGGGCACGAAGGAGAACCCCATGACGACATACAGCGAGTTCCAGGCCCTCCTCGTCTGTTTTTCCTGAGGACTTCTGAGACGTTTCGCGCGCCGCTGACCACTACCCTCCACAGACACCTCTTCCAGAGACCTAAAACATGGAAGATGGTTAATAGTCCAAACTTGTTCAAACAAAGTACTCTATAGGACGTGGTGTTTTATAGGTATATATAATGTAGTTGTGCAAGTTTACATGACTGGTTGGGGTATGGACATGGTCCACAAATCTTGCGACGTCATCATCATTCGCGATGAACACACCATCAAATATGGCCTGTTCCTCCGATCTAAATAAAAGAGATACATATTAACTTTAAATATTCATATGATTTTCAATTCACAGCAGTTGCTTTCAAAGTAATGAACCGTCAATGCACACACAGGATTTTGTAAATACCTTGCTGCACTCTTGAATATGTAGTGCTTGCGGTATCCATCAACAGAAACTGCAAGCATGTCTGGGCTGCATGCTGGGCAGTCAAAGTGGTCCTCCTGGCATAATTTTTGCACTTCGAATAGGACAGCTTCTCACTCCAAGAAGCTTTTCCGGAAGCTGTCTGCTGTGATGTTACCGCTCTGTTTCAAAAGAGTTCAGCAAAAGAGTTCAGTAAAAGAGAACAGTAAAACAGATCAAATTAAATATGTACTGCACTGAAGTAAAATGCTCTAAATGGATACATTTCGTGATGTAAATACATGTTATTGGGGAGAAGATGTAAAAGTCTGTAGCCAATGGAGTTGAAGTTGAGATCTTCAGAATGACCTGTTTTTTCATAAATGTTTCAGTGCAAACTGCAAGACTGATGAGAGAACATGAGTTTATGGTTGTTTATAAAGGGTCTAAATTTAACAACTTTTTTCCTAAACAGTGCAAATGTTCATGTGTACTTTCAATCATCATCATCATCATGCCCTCATAGTATTATTTATTGAGTTACACAGTTATTACCACAAATACGTACACGGCCAAAGCGAACAGTGTGTTGATCCAGCATTCTAAGAAATGCTTGGCTAGACATCCCTGTTGCTGCCATCTTCACCTCTTCAAAAGAAAAAAGGACATCTGTTGAGTACACAGCTGAATGGTGAGAAGTGGCAGGCCAGTAGTGATTATGGATCAGGTTATCCACTCCAGGACTCCAAGTGGCTTCACATGCCTTGCATCTAATCTGAGGCAATCTGAGATTATATCGCCCTGGAAAAAGAAGGAAATATATACTCACAGTTAATTTTGACAGACACAAACTGTGTCATTCTGACAACTGATATGGGAACCTTTGACTAAGGATGGACTAGGAGGACACTTCTACAAACATGTTGTAAGGCACTCTATTGGAAGTCACACTTTTGTCAGGCAAATTAACTATCCCCATTCAAACAAAGGTTAACTGTTTTCCTCCACATAGGTGGGCCCAGACAATCTAATCAACACACAACCTATTGAATTGGATTTCCAGCCATGATAAAGAAAATTTCTGGATATGTGTTCCACAATGTAACATGTTCATAGTTGTGACAAAGTGAGAGGGAGTATATACGAGGTGTGATCAGCAAATACCTGTAACTGAAATTCTGCAGACAATTCTACAGAAGTGACCCCCACCCCACCCATAAAGTTCTTCTTACCATTCATTGTAACCACAACTATGGACTGTCCTGCGATGACACTGGACGATCCTTGTAGACAACCGCATATTGTCTCTGGCATCTCCAAAGGTACAAGACGCTCTTGAAAAAAACAACAACATGGATGAAAATTAAAGAATAACATATTTATTTATGTGACTTTCAAAAACTACAACTTACCACACTGGGTTAGAACCCTCTCCACAACACAAGTTGTGGGAGGCAACGGATGAAAAATTCAAGTGTCATTGAATCCCTGTTGTGAAACACTTGACCTTGGTGGACCCTGACATCACACTGGCCACAGAGGAATGGGTGTGGTCGGCAGTCACAACAATGGATAACGGCTGGACTGTTTCCACAATGTTGGCAGATCCGAGTTGCCGCATGATGTCCAGCCACCATGGTGTTGACCAGTCGGGGTCTCTCTTTCTCCCACCACCCTGATATGAGGCTCTTTCGGGTCAACCAGTCTGTTGAGGTTTGAGGTGGTATTTCATCCTCATGTATGTCCTTACCCAGTGAGCATTTAAGCTCTTGAAGGAAGGACTCTGTTAAAACAATGCACAATATTGAAAAACTGTAGTAATAATAAATATTAACATACTAAATGAACATATTGTTTTGAACCAGTGTAGTCAAAATAAAGAACACACCTGCAGTAACGGAAGGAAAGTCACTGGTCACTTCCCCACTGGTTTCCGGAGCCCTGACATGAGAGACACCTGTCTTCCGACTCTGGCTGAGACTGGGACCTGCTGTAGCAAAAAAGCTGTTGCTTTTTACACTCAATGAAACAAACTTTACCTGAAGCTAGGCACAGGTATGTAATAATAACCTCAGATATGTTCTAATTCAGACCTATGACTTGTGATCATTTTGTATACCATTTCAAGATGCAAAACTAGATCTGGAGATAAAGTCTACAATTTAATAAACATGAATGTAAAAAAAAATCTGACGTTTTCGGGATGATCTGGGCCTGCCGTAAATAATGTTTCCATCACTGTCCCTCTTAATCCACCTAACCTCTTGCTTCCTGTTTGATGGCTGGCTGGTGGATAGATGACTGATGGAGGGCTGACTGGTGGATGGTTTCACTTTCTGGTGCATGCTAATGTGCTGTTCAAGCTCTCGGAGGTGAGCCTGATATGCAGCCTGATTGACAAGGTCACTAATCTCCTTCTGGCGATGGTCCATCTCAGGATCGGACACGGCACACAATATAAACACACTATAAACACACAGGGACAAACGAAAACAAACAAAAACACCACTCAAAGTGGTGAACAACAAACCAAAATAGAATAGATCAACAAACTACATATTACAATATAAATAACTACTAGGCTAAGACGTCTAATATAATAATATATATATTTATATATATATATATATATATAAAATACATAATAATAATGTCTAATGCTCCTCTTATTTATTCATGCAATCACAATATCATAAAAAATGAATGACTTTAAAAAGAAGTCATTGTGTGAGCAAGGGTTCTTCTATCATTATATTTTTAACACATAAAACACATCACTTCCCAGAATGCATCCACCTCTTTGCCAGGCTGCGGATGGCCATATAATATTAATACAAACATTTCTGCAGTATGCTATTTAATTTATCACAACTTCATAATCAGTACTGAGAAAGAAATATCCATATAGTATAATAGTCATAATATCCATACAGAATTCTAGGACAGAGTCCTGGTGTTGTTTACCCATAGCGACGGTTGCTATATGTCGCTGGATGAGAGACACAACCAAATAAAAAAAGAAAGGAAAAAAAGTACAATTATAAAATATCTCAAATAAATGAAGACATGATTCTTTTAAACACTTTTTGCACTATATGTAACTGCTCTCTTGCTCTCTCTCTCTCTCTCTCTCTCTCTCTCTCTCATAATATTTGCTGTAACTGTCCTCCTCTATCTCCAGAATTTCAGCAGGAAACTTACAGACTCATATTCTCTCATGCAGTTACAGAAGCAGCATTTTGACTGTACCACTTCTGCACAAGATGAGAACACATTTTAAGAGTTTCTTGGGTCAAGAAAACACTCGCTCTGTCTGGATGTGCTTAAATACACAGCAAGGATACTTTCCTGTCACATATCACACAAATATATAAATATAAATCACACATATAATCACACATAAATATAAAGCTGCTAGACCTTGTAAAAGTGTTTTAAAAACGCATGGCCACAACAGATTTATACATCATTGGAGAAGCACTTCTGATTAACTCTCTATCTATCTGTCATTCTGGAGTTCATCTCACTCCACTGAAGTCTCTGCGCTGCTGTGGGGGAAGGGCGATCTCAGTCAGGAGGTGGGGGAAGGGCTGGCTGAGCGAGAGCGATCAGAGGCTGGGGGTTGGGGTGCGAGTCACAGCAGACTGTCAGCTCTCAATTAGGGTTTGACATCCAATGGCTTTTAAAATCAAAGTTAGAACAAAATAAATCTGTACAATCAGACATGTAAACGTGCTAGCTTGATTCATGATTCTTTTAAACACTTTTTGTACTATATGTAACTGCTCTCTTGCTCTCTCTCTCTCTCTCTCTCTCATAATATTTGCTGTAACTGTCCTCCTCTATCTCCAGAATTTCAGCAGGAAACTTACAGACTCATATTCTCTCATGCAGTTACAGAAGCAGCATTTTGACTGTACCACTTCTGCACAAGATGAGAACACATTTTAAGAGTTTCTTAGGTCAAGAAAACACTCGCTCTGTCTGATTGTGCTTAAATACACAGCAAGGATACTTTCCTGTCACATATCACACAAATATATAAATATAAATCACACATATAATCACACATAAATATAAAGCTGCTAGACCTTGTAAAAGTGTTTTAAAAACGCATGGCCACAACAGATTTATACATCATTGGAGAAGCACTTCTGATTAACTCTCTATCCATCTGTCAGTCTGGAGTTCATCTCACTCCACTGAAGTCTCCGCGCTGTTGTGGGGGAAGGGCGATCTCAGTCAGGCGGTGGGGGAAGGGCGGGCTGGGCGAGAGCAATCAGAGGCTGGTGGGGGAGGGGTGCGAGTGTGGTATATTGAATATTGAAAATAAGTCATGTTTACATGGTATATCTTTCTTTGAATCTATTTTGTTGAATATTGAATATAAGTTATGTTTACATGGTACTTCTTTCTTTCAATCTACTTCGTAAAATTGTTATTTTTCTAAAAATTGAAGTAGTGTTTAGTTTCCTATTGGTTCTGCCCATGTATTACGTGCATTTATAGGATTGGTTGTTTTACATGACGTCATTGCGCGCTTAGGTGGGTAACGCGCCCGTGATGTGCTTCATTCACAGTAAACACGCTAACGAAGAAGCCATCACTGCAGCGCTGTTGTGTTCATTTTCTTATACACTTTAATATACTTCTTTTCAGGTAATCTATGAAGCAAGATGTATAAGACACTCTTCCATTTAAACATAAACATTGTGTAGGATAAAAATGATGATTGTTTGTGCCGGAAACAGTTCGTTATTGTCATTGAAGTGTGTTGCGAGTCTGGCAGGCCTGAGCACATGGGGAACATGTGTGCTTAACAATTAGCACGATAGCCGCTATGTGTGATGAATAGTCAATGCGTCGATCCCGTTTGTGTGTAAAAGTTGATGATTTTGAGTTACACATTACAGTGATCTGTATTAATCTTGTACACTCAACTGTATAGAGAAAGTTTGCCAAATAGCTTGTTAATCATTTTTTTTTGTATGTTAATCATTTATTTCTTCTATAGTGACGTAAAGTGTTTAAAGTCACTCATGTTTTACATTATCATTGCTGGGGAAGAGCGATGTTGTAATGTGTTGGACTTTGTTGTATGCACATGCTCTTGATTCATTCACAGTAAACACGATAACGAAGAAGCCATCACTGCAGCGCTCTTGTTTTCATTTTCTTATACACTTTCATATACTTCTTTTCAGGAGTACTACACGAGTCACAGCAGACTGTCAGCTCTCAATTAGGGTTTAGGTTCATCTCTCTTAACCCTCAATTATGGTTTGAGTTAGGTGAGCAGGGGTTTACGTAGTCCAGGCAGTTGCACAGAGTTACATGTACTCCAATATTGTGTTCAGAGAAGACCCTAACTCCGAAGGGTACAACGAGGTGCTCAATGATAAAATTTTGATTAGATGGGGAGTTTTACAACCCACCAAAATTCATTTGGTCCAGTGGGACACTGATAGATCTTATGGAGCAGTTTGTGACCGTCTAGGAAGAAAAGACAAAACTGATGAAAAGAACTTTGATTTAAATGGTAGTACTAATGGTTTACCTTTTGTGAATGCTATTTCTCTTGCATGGCCTAGATATACCAGTTTTGACGATCCATGGAAAGAGACGGCTCATGTAGAACACTGTCTGGGTAAGGAGATTCAGCAGTGGTTTGTTACCACCTTTCCTCCAGCACAGACTACAAGGTGCAAGAATGTTGCCGCTAGACTCACAGGGGTAAAGGACATGCCCATTCCATGGGAAATCTGTAATTCTTCATTTGTTAAATTGGACTACACCTGGGCTAGTCTGAAGGACGTCTTGACTCAGTATGATTTTGCTCTGGCCATGGCGAATAAAACGATCATTAGGATGGAGCAGTTGCATGATCATCTCGAGAGTAAGTGTAATAGCGCCACCTCTGTGGTATATAATGTTACGGCTTGGATGCACATTAAAATGTTTCATTTGTTTCTGGAAATAGCCACCAGTAGAGTTGCAATTTCGAGGGTGCCTTTGACTGTGGATGATTTGGTGTGGAAGTATTTCCAACCATTTCAGGTGTTTATGTGGCCACAGGTGTCAGATGTGGCACTGGGGGATGAATGGTTTGACAAAGAAAAACAATTTCGGCAGTTCCTTCGACCCGTCCTACCAGTGCAAGGGATCAGAGATCTTCATTCAAAACAAGATCCAGGTAATTGTGTCAACCATAAGTTGGTACATCCTGTGGGGCCTTCATGGCACTCAGCAAAGAAATGCCGTCATGGCAATAATCAAGTCAAGTCATCTTTATTTATATAGCGCTTTTTACAATGCAGATTGTGGCAAAGCAGCTTTACATTAATAAGAAAATGGTCTTATTGTGCAGCTTATTCTATATATTATTGATTCATTCCGTTCCAAATATCAGTAGTTACTAGTCTAGCTAATTTATGTATATCAGCGCTGCAGAAAACAGTGACGTAACCGTCCAGCTCAGCTCAGTTCGCATACAACGGCGCCAATGCAGGCATATCAAAAACACTGCTGAATATCAAGCAAGTGTCCCCAACGTAAGCAAGCCAAAGGCAACAGTGGCAAGGAACCAAAACTCCAACAAATGGAAAAAAAACCTCGGGAGAAACCAGGCTTAGTCGGGGGCCAGTTCTCCTCTGGCAATTGTGCCGGATTAGGTCTATGTTTCGCTGAAATGAAGCACAAAACCGAATATTATCCTAAGTTAAAGGCTAAACAAGTTCAGGAAAGTTACATTAATGCATTTATGAATGTCTTCGCAGGGTATGAATATCTGAACTCTATGTGGCTTAGATCAGATGGCAGTCCCTTTATCGGGGAACCTGAGGGACCTTCTAGTCTTGCAGCGGCTATTATGGTAGCCTTTACTGTAGGTTCAATGTTTACTGACGTGACAGAAACTGTGAATGAATTTGTCGAGGAAGCGTGGGAGGTATTTGTGGCTGCCTCAGAAGACCTGGCTCTGGTCATCACAAAGTATGTACATTATGCTTTTGGAGAATGTGTAGGATTGTTGGTGCTGTGTGTGTGGTTGTGTATAGTTAGTAGACCCTGTTAGAGTATAATTGTTATGGAAAAATGTATGTACGCAGAGCGGCCTACGAACTCCTTGTGAGACCTGAAGCTGACTTCTGCTGATGAAACTGCAAACTATTCTTCAGTAAATATTCTTCTATTGATAGTATTTCTGACTCCTGGTCTTTATTCAACATAACTGGTCAAAGGTCCTAAACTGTACAATCCCCTACAGTTTATTAGACTCTATGCCAACTAAGCTATTGAAAGAGATGCTTCCCATTCCAAATTTACATTTTCTGTCAAAAATACTAGAAAAGGCAGTATCATCGCTACTATGTTCCTTCTTGGAAAGAAATTGTATCTATGAGTATTTAGACTTCCCATAGTACTGAGACTGCTCTCATTAGAGTTACAGAATACCAAAATCAACCACAGGCAGTAGATCCTTTTCAGCACTTAAACTTTGGAACAGTCTTCCTAGCATTGTTGGTTAAGGTGTCATTAAAGCAGCCCCTAAGTTAATAATTAGTTTCTACAATGGAAGTGATTCAATTGAAGACCTACATTACCTCGATAATATTTTATTAGAGCTGCTGTAAAACCAAAACAATCTCGGTCCATTAACTTTCATATGATCACGGTGAAGCTGCAACAAACAATCTGTATTGTGAAAAGTGCTATGTAAATGAAGATGACTTGACTGGCCACTTGTCCAGTGTTGTTCTGCCTTTGGCCAGAAACCAAGCTCCAGCACCTTCATAAAACAATAAGGTAAATTATCTGCATGCCTTTTGAGCCAATATTTATTTCTTAGGCTTCGTTTTAAAAACAAGTTAGTTATTTAAGTACCTACTCATGCTGAAATTCTCACTTCGACCATATTCCAACATCTATGCTCCCCTCACTGAGTGAGAGACATGATGAGGCTACCATATGTACTTTTACTAAATTAATTCAGGACAGTTCATCACCACTGCATTTTTTCCCATCTGTGGCTCCAACACCTTACTACAGCAGCACAGGAAATTTACCATGCCCAGGAGTAAAAGAAAAAGACAAACTTTTTTATTCCACAGGCACAAATTGCTTTACAAAAAACTTATGAAACCTATATCTGCTTTTATTTGTGATGCATTACCTCACAGATATTAATGAAATTATATGTATATAATGGTTGTTTCTGAGTACGTGTTATGTTTGACATTTCAGGGTTTTGTGCTGCAATATCCTGCCTAGTCAAACCTTTAACTAACATTTCCAATATTGTTCATACATAAAAGACAGTTTGTAAAATAACCTCTTAATAATTAAAGAAAATTGACATTTTAGTTTGAGTTTATTTCATATTCAAAAACACAAAACAACATCCAAATCAGCATATAAGTTAGAAAAACAGATGCATCTATAAATGCATCTTGATGAAATCTTGCTCACTGAGAAGTTTAAGTGCCTTTCAGTTTTGATTACTGCAGATGAAGAGCTAACAGTATCTACTAGTAAATACTGGTGCTGTTACTAGTGGTCCCTAGGCTAATTTTGTGTCCTGGTGGTTGTTTCTGCATCCAACCCATGTGCCATTAGAGGTCCTCATGTTTTTCAGGTGAGTCGCCAGTTTGGAAACCTTCAGGATTAAATTCAGGCTTATCCTTGTTCTCTTCTAAAATGAAAGCAAAAAGAAAGTAGTATGAATGTGTGTAAAACAACTTAGGAATTTATTCATAGGGTGGATATGTGAGATACAGGAACTAGTACTGTGTCGCAAGACTTGGTGGGGAAGACTTTTTCTCCGATTACTGAAGCCATTTATAATAATGCAGTGAAACTGCATGGCCATTGGCTCATGCAGTTAAAAGTTAAATGAACCAATGACGAGGAAGCGGAGGAGCACAAGCCTATGGCGATGAAGCCCGCCGAAATGGGTGGCATAGCATTGCCCACTTTTATAAGTGAGCAATGCAATGTCGCTGTACCAAGTCGTGCAGCGACATAGCATGGCAAGCAACGCAGTACACATTTCCGTATCTCAGGGAAGCATGGTGCGAGGTTACATTAGCAATATAGTACATTCTCTTTTGGTACTTCACTTGTACTGTTTCTCTAGACACAGTGGGGAACCAGTAGATACAAAGGGTGTGTTATGATAGTGGAACGATAGATAAGTAACTAGTCCTACGCACCTAAAGGACCCAGAGCGACCAAGTACAGCAGGGTAAATCCAGGGCTCCAGACTAACTTTTACACTGGTTGCAATCTTAAATCTTAAATATATTAAATCACAGTGGCTGATGGCTGATATAAATCAGGTAAATCAGGCACACTAGCTCATAGTGCTTCCTTCAACCTTACACTCCTACTGTTCCTTAATACACACTACTTCCAATAACATATCTACAAAGCCATGAAAAAGTATGGTTCAACTTGATCATTGCCATTAAAGTTCAGAGGTAAGGTATATTGGTAACACTTTACAATAAGGTTCATTAGTTAACATGAACTAAAAATTAACTGCACTTATACAGCATTTATTTATCTTTGTTAATGTTAATTTCAGCATACATTACTAATACATTATTAAAATATTGTTAACAGTTAATGCACTGTGAACTAATATGAACAAACAATGAACAACTATTTTCATTAACTAAGGTTAAAAGATTAGTAAATACAGTGACAAATATATTGATCATGGTTTGGCTAGTTCATGTTAGTTAATACATTACCCTAACTAATAAACCTTACTGTAAAGAGTTGCTGGTATATTACACAATGTTTATGAGCAGGAAGATAAGTGATACCAATGCAGGTGCCGCCTTCATCTGTATAGCCATCAGCACAGGTGAGGCAGCTGTCGGCACCAGGTCCTTTGCAACCAGAGCATCCAATATTGCATGCTGGGATATAAAATAACAGTACACTTTATTTTAGTGTCCATGTTACATGTACTTACTACAGTATTTTATGCATAATTACAAGCAACTAACCTAACCCTAAACCTGCTGTAAGTACACTGTTAATATTAGTCATTACTCAATACAAATTTTTGTAATTAAACTATAAAAGGCCAATTCACACTAGGAGTGGGCGATATGGCAAAATATATCTTTTTTTCAGAAAAAAAAAAAAAAAAAATCACGATTCACAATTTTTTCATGTTGGTTTTAACATTACGCAAGTGACTGAACAGTACAGCTGAACTAATTTCCCTACTTACAAGGTAACAAAATAGAAAAGCATGAAACCACAAGGCCACAGTAGGGGTGGGCAAAGATGAAAATCTATTTATATTATTTTATCTTTTCCATTGAAAATAAGATCAAAGACGCACATTAAAAATATAATACAATAGGGGAGAGACAAGACGCTCACCAGAAGAGACGAGACAAGATCAACTTCACGAGAACAAGACAATTTTTTGCACCGTATTTAAGAAATCCTCAATGACTAAATATATAACTAGAAAAATATTCTGCAGGTGCATTTACATTGTTTTAACTTATCTTATAATGAATGTAATTTCAGTTATTCTTTCGGAGTATGAATTATATGCAGTAAAAGACAATACTCCAGTACTGTAAAACGTATTGCCACAAAATCAACTGACTGGCTTCTCTCCTGTATGATTTCTTTATCCTAAGACTTTGGAACTGATTTATGAGCTTCTATAACATTTGACCTCCTAACTGAACTCCTTTCCACAAATTGATCATAGAAATAAATAGTAATTAAAAATGAAATATAGCTGCTAGCAGCGATGACGGGCCCAAGCCGGTGGCATCAAGGCAACTGTGCACAGTGGGAAAAATGAATTTAAAAGGTGTCTCCAGTTGGAGACTGACCAGTTAGTCGAGTCAGATTATTCAATATAATACTAACTAAAAGCGATCATATCATAGCCAACTTATCATTAGCAGTTCAAAGTGTTATATATTCAGCTGAATTTATCTTATTATATTGTAAAACTAATTATATAAAACTAAATAGTCAGTGAAATACAAATGAACTGGTTCTTTGCCTTTATTTCTTTATACAAATTTATAGAAGAGAAGGGCTAAGAGATTTCTTATCCTACAATGCAGACAAAAGGAGACAGCAATGAAAGGGTTAAACCTGCAAGACCCTGAGAGAGAGGGGGGGGATATATATTCAGAAGAAATATTTTGAAGAAAACAAGTATGTTGATCTGAAATATAGTACATTCATTTTAAATTCATCCAGGTTCCATTAAATTTATCTTAAGGTATTTTACGTTATTTTTGACCATATTATTAAACTAATTATATAGAACCATATAGTCAGTGCACGACAACTGAATTGGTTCTATGCCTTCTTTTTTTCTGAATTATAGGATAGGAAATCTCATAAAAAATGGAGACAGCAATGAAAGGGTTAAACCTGGAAGACCCTTAGAGAGAGAGAGAGATTCAGAAGAATTATTTTAAAGAAAACAAATATATTGATCTGAAAAAAAGTACATTCATTTTAAATTCATCTTAGTTTAAACCTTCGCCACGCCACTATAATCGTTCCAAATAAAAATCCCTGCATGTGTAAAGTTATTTGTATAACTGGGCGCGATCATTAGACGCTGCGCGTCTCTTTGTGTGACATTTAAAAAGCTTCTTTTACAGTTTGGAAGATTTTCTATGTTCTTGTGATCGAATCTTGTCTAATCGCTTTAATGTTTTAAAGAATAAAGTTTAAAAACACTTAAAATCAAGTGGCTTTCACGCGGTCACGATCTCTTGCTTTCAGAGAAATGACGAGCGGCTCTGTGTTTAATCCATTAGGAAACGAAGATTGCACAGATGACACACAGCATTCAAACACATTTGCACAGCCATACACATAAAAATTCAAATTTCATTTTCAAAGAATTGAAAGGAACATTAAAAAGGAAGACGCGAGAAAGAACCAGCTTCGGGACGCATCGTTCTCAGCCGCGGCGCGTCTATAATTGTCACAGAACACCTTCCAAACTCAAATGAAGCTTTTTAATACATTCTTGTGATTAAATCTTGTATAATCACTGGAATGTTTTACTTTTTAAGTTTAAAAAACACAAATGAGTTCGTGATCATTCACAGACATCATCAAACTGTCAAACACGGGGCGGAACAAACAGAACAACAGAAATAATGTGATGCACGTGCAATAATGTCCACTAGAGGGAGCCACAAGACCGTGTTTGTTAAGAGCCTCAAAAACACCCAAGAATATTATTAAAGTTTGACGTTTTGCCATGGCAACAATATTTAAGATATCTCAAAGATATTCATATGTCTACATCTGAAATGTTTTGACATTATAATGAAGAAGTTTGAAGCAAATCGGGTAAAAATAAGAGGGTGATTTCAAAGCATTTTGAAAGTGACATTTCCTGCTGCCAATTGGTGGCGCTATATCTTTGACTCATAATAGTCACATCCATGTACTCGGCCTCCTACAACGAACACACAGGTGAAGTTTCATAAAAATCAATAAATGTATGCAGACGTTATAACACACTTCCTGTTTCTGTTTTCTCGCCATAAATTCGTTGCCTCGCCACGGGCAAACTGTTTGAGATATCAAAAATCCCCAGGCAATTTTGCGTCATCAATGTCTTGACTTCATGCTGACCGAGTTTGGTGGTGATCGGATTAAGCACCTAGGAGGAGTATATCAAATTCCAGAGCACGCGTTTTTCAAACAACCCATAATAGCTCACTTCCTGTTGAGGCGGCGAACAACTTAGAAAGTTGTCAGGCCCGATAAAATCTTCATGTGTACCGAGTTTCATACCAATATGTGCAAGCGTGTTTGATATATGGACCAAGATTTCAGACCCCATTCAAGGGGGCGCTGTCGAACCCCCCTGCCACGCCCGGGTCCCAGCCTCTGTCACGTCCTAATGGCCGCAGGTTCCAATGCGTGTGCAAAGTTTCAAGAGTTTTTGAGCATGTTAAGGGCCCCAAAAAGCCCCGAACGGTTGAAAAAAAAATAAAAATAAATATAGCTGCTAGCAGTGATGTGCGGGCCCAAGCCGGTGGCACCGCCACGTCGGTGGTTTAAGGACCAACTGGGCACGGCGGGCAAAATGAATTTAAACGGTGTCTCCAGTTGGAGACTGACCAGTTAGTTGAGTCAGATTATTCAATATAATACTAACTAAAAGCCATCATATCATAGCAAAGTTATCATTAGCAGTTCAAAGTGTTATATATTCAGCTGAATTAATCTTATTATATTGTTAAACTAATTATATAAAACTAAATAGTCAGTGAAATACAAATGAACTGGTTCTTTGTCTTTATTTCTTTATACAAATTTATAGAAGAGAAGGGCTAAGAGATTTCCTATCCTACAATGCAGACAAAAGGAGACAGCAATGAAAGGGTTAAACCTGCAAGACCCTCAGAGAGAGAGGGGGGGGGATATTCAGAAGAAATATTTTGAAGAAAAAAAGTATATTGATCTGAAATAAAGTACATTAATTTTAAATTCAACCAGGTTCCTTTGAATTTATTTTAAGGTATTTTACGTTATTTTTAACCATATTATTAAACTAATTATATAGAACCATATAGTCAGTGCACTAAAACTGAACTGGTTCTATGCCTTTATTTTTATGAGATTTCCTATACTATAATGCCGACAAAAGGAGACAGCAATGAAAGGGTTAAACCTGGAAGACCCTGAGAGAGAGAGAGCGAGAGAGAGAGAGAGATTCAGAAGAAATATTTTGAAGAAAACAAGTATATTGATCTGAAATATAGTACAATCATTTTTAATTCATCCAGGTTCCTTTGAATTTATCTTAAGGTATTTTATGTTATTTTTAACCATATTATTAAACTAATTATATAGAACCATATAGTCAGTGTACGACAACTGAACTGGTTCTATGCCTTCATTTTATATGAAATTTCTGATCCTATAATTAAGGAAAAAGGAGACAGCAATGAAAGGGTTAAACCTGCCAAACTAAAACACAGAGAACTGTGAGAGCTCGTGAACTGTCTGAATGTGTGTGCGTGCAATGTATGAGGAGAGCACGAATATAATATAAATGATAACGATCCAAATACAATTTATTTGCAGAAGTTTATATTTTAGTTTTATTTTTAAAAATCCCTGCATGGATGTCGTTCTTTGTATAACTGGGCGCGATCATTATTAGGAGACGCTGCGCGTCTCTTTGTGTGACATGAAAAAGCTTCTTTTACAGTTTGGAAGATTTTCTATGTTCTTGTGATCGAATCTTGTCTAATCGCTTGAATGTATTAAAGAATAAGGTTTAAAAACACTTAAAATCAAGTGGCTTGCACGCGGTCACGGTCACTGCTTATAGAGAAATGACGCGCGGGTCTTTGTTTAATCCATTAGGAAACGAAGTTTGCACAGATGCCACACAGCGTCAACACATTAACACAGTCATACACATAAAAATTCAAACTTCAATTTCAAAGAATTGAAAGGAACATTAAAAAGGCATGACAAGATTCTGAAAGACGCGAGAAAGAACGAGCTTCGGCAGGCGTTCCTTCTCAGACACGGCGCGTCTATAATTGTCACAGAACACCTTCTAAACTGAAATTAAGCTTTTTAATACATTCTTGTGATTAAATCTTGTGTAATCGCTGGAATATTTTAATTTATAAGTTTAAAAAAACACAAATGAGTTCGTGATCATTCACAGACATCATCAAACTGTGAAACAAGGGGCGTTGCTTCTATGATTGAACAGAAAGTACACAAAGCTGTCCACTAGAGGGAGCCACGAGACCGTGTTTGTTAAGAGCCTCAAAAACACCCAAGAATATTATTAAAGTTTGACGTCTTGCCATGGCAACAATATTTAAGATATCACAAAGATATTCATATGTCTACATCTGAAATGTTTTGACATTATAATGAAGAAGTTTGAAGCAAATTGGGTAAAAATAAGAGGGTGATCTCAAAGCATTTTGAAAGTGACATTTCCTGCTGCCAATTGGTGGCGCTATATCTTTGACTCATAATAGTCACATCCATGTACTCGGCCTCCTACAACGAACACAGAGGTGAAGTTTCATAAAAATCAATAAATGTATGCAGACGTTATAACACACTTCCTGTTTCTGTTTTCTTGCCATAAATTCATTGCCTCGCCATGGGAAAACCACGTCATCAATGTCTTGACTTCATGCTGACTGAGTTTGGTGGTGATCGGATAAAGCACCTAGGAGGAGTATATCAAATTCCAGAGCATGTGCTTTTCAAACAACCCATAATAGCTCACTTCCTGTTGAGGCAGCGAACAACTTAGAGCACGAAAGTTGTCATGCCCGATAAGATCTTCATGTGTACCGAGTTTCATACCAATATGTGCAAGCGTGTTTGATATATGGACCAAGATTTCGGACCCCATTCAAGGGGGCGCTGTCGAGCCCCCCTGCCACGCCCGGGTCCCAGCCTCTGTCACGTCCTAATGGCCGCAGGTTCCAATGCGTGTGCAAAGTTTCAAGAGTTTTTGAGCATGTTAAGGGCCCCAAAAAGCCCCGAACGGTTGAAAAAAAATAAAAATAATAATAATCCTTAGAAAAACAATAGGGCCCTTCGCCCTTCTGGGCTTGGGCCCTAATAATCCTTAGAAAAACAATAGGGCCCTTCACCCATTCTGGGCTTGGGCCCTAATAATAATAATAATCCTAAGGAAAACAATAGGGCCTTCGCCCTTTGGGCTTGGGCCCTAATAATCCTAAGGAAAACAATAGGGCCTTCGCCCTTTGGGCTAGGGCCCTAATAATAATCCTAAGGAAAACAATAGGGCCTTCGCCCTTTGGGCTTGGGCCCTAATAATCCTAAGGAAAACAATAGGGCCTTCGCCCTTACAGGGCTTGGGCCCCAATAATAAATATAGCTGCTAGCAGCAATGTGCGGGCCCAAGCCGGTGGCACCGCCACCTCGGTGGTTTAAGGACAACTGGGCACGGCGGGCAAAATGAATTTAAAAGGTGTCTCCAGTTGGAGACTGACCTGTTAGTTGAGTCAGATAATTCAATATAATACTAACTAAAAGCCATCATATCATAGCAAAGTTATCATTAGCAGTTCAAAGTGTTATATATTCAGCTGAATTTATCTTATTATATTGTTAAACTAATTATATAAAACTAAATAGTCAGTGAAATACAAATGAACTGGTTCTTTGCCTTTATTTCTTTATACAAATTTATAGAAGAGAAGGGCTAAGAGATTTCCTATCTTTTAATGCAGACAAACGGAGACAGCAATGAAAGGGTTAAACCTGCAAGACCCTCAGAGAGAGGGGGGGGGGGGATATTCAGAAGATATATTTTGAAGAAAACAAGTATATTGATCTGAAATATAGTACATTCATTTTAAATTCATCCAGGTTCCTTTGAATTTATCTTAAGGTATTTTACGTTATTTTTAACCATATTATTAAACTAGTTATATAGAACCATATAGTCAGTGCACGACAACTGAATTGGTTCTATGCCTTCATTTTTTATGAGATTTCCGATTCTATAATTCAGAAAAAAAGAGACAGCAATGAAAGGGTTAAACCTGGAAGACCCTCAGAGAGAGAGGGGGGGGGGAGATATTCAGAAGAAATATTTTGAAGAAAACAAGTATGTTGATCTGAAATATAGTACATTCATTTTAAATTCATCCAGGTTCCTTTGAATTTATCTTAAGGTATTTTACGTTATTTTTAACCATATTATTAAACTAATTATATAGAACCATATAGTCAGTGCACGACAACTGAATTGGTTCTATGCCTTCATTTTTTATGAGATTTCCTATCCTATAATTCAGAAAAAAAGGAGACAGCAATGAAAGGGTTAAACCTGGAAGACCCTTAGAGAGAGAGAGAGAGAGAGAGAGAGAGAGAGAGAGAGAGAGAGAGAGAGAGATTCAGAAGAATTATTTTAAAGAAAACAAATATATTGATCTGAAATAAATTACATTCATTTTAAATTCATCTTAGTTTAAACCTTCGCCACGGCAACACCGTGTGAGATGTACTATAATCGTTCGCAATTTAGCATCTTCAGTATGTTGTCATCATGTGCAGAAGTTTATTATTAGTTATTTGCAGAAGTTTATATTTTAATTTTATTTTTTAAAATCCCTGCATGTGTAAAGATGTATTTGTATAACTGGGCGCGATCATTATTAGGAGACTGCGCGTCTCTTTGTGTGACAGAAAATCTTCCAAATTGTAAAAGAAGCTTTTTAATATGTTTTTGTGATCGAATCTTGTCTAATCGCTTGAATGATTTAAAGAATAAGGTTTAAAAAACACTTAAAATCAAGTGGCTTTCACGCGGTCATGATCACTGCTTATAGAGAAATGACGCGCGGCTCTTTGTTTAATCCATTAGGAAACAAAGTTTGCACAGATGCCACACAGCGTCAACACATTAACACAGTCATACACATAAATATTCAAACAAAGGAATGAAAAGAACATGAAAAAAAAATCACATGTAAATGAGTTCGTGATCATTCACAGACATGAAACTATCAAACACGGCTCGCGATCTCTACATGAATGTCTTTCATGTGTTTATATTGTAGAACCGCTGGAATGTCTTCAGCATCTTCAGTATGTTGTCATCATGTGCAGAAGTTTATTATTAGTTATTTGCTAAAGTTTATATTTTAATTTTATGTTTTAAAATCCCTGCATGTGTAAAGATGTATTTGTATAACTGGGCGCCATCATTATTAGGAGACTGCGCGTCTCTTTGTGTGACAGAAAATCTTCCAAATTGTAAAAGAAGCTTTTTAATATGTTTTTGTGATCGAATCTTGTCTAATCGCTTGAATGATTTAAAGAATAAGGTTTAAAAACACTTAAAATGAAGTGGCTTTCACGCGGTCATGATCACTGCTTATAGAGAAATGACACGCGGCTCTTTGTTTAATCCATTTGGAAACAAAGTTTGCACAGATGCCACACCGCGTCAACACATTAACACAGTCATACACATAAAAATTCAAACTTCAATTTCAAAGAATTGAAAGGAACATTAAAAAGGCATGACAAGATTCTGAAAGACGCGAGAATGAACGAGCTTCGGCAGGCGTTCCTTCTCAGACGCGGCGCGTCTATAATTGTCACAGAACACCTTCTAAACTAAAATTAAGCTTTTTATTACATTCTTGTGATTAAATCTCGTGTAATCGCTGGAATATTTTAACTTATAAGTTTAAAAAACACAAATGAGTTCGTGATCATTCACAGACATCACCAAACTGTGAATCAAGGGGCGTTGCTTCTCTGAGTTTACAGAAATACGTGCAGTATGTCCACTAGAGGGAGCCACGAGACCGTGTTTGTTAAGAGCCTCAAAAACAACAAAGAATATTATTAAACTTTGACGTCTTGCCATGGCAACAATATTTTAGATATCTCAAAGATATTCATATGTCTACGTCTGAAATGTTTTGACATTATAGTGAAGAAGTTTGAAGCAAATCGGATAAAAATAAGTGGGTGATCTCAAAGCATTTTGAAAGTGACACATTTCCTGCTGCCAATTGGTGGCGCTATATCTTTGACTCATAATAGTCACATCCATGTACTCGGCCTCCTACAACGAACACACAGGTGAAGTTTCATAAAAATCAATAAATGTATGCAGACGTTATAACACACTTCCTGTTTCTCTTTTCTCGCCATAAATTCGTTGCCTCGCCACGGGCAAACCGTGTGAGATATCAAAAATCCCCTGGCAATTTTGCGTCATCAATGTCTTGACTTCATGCTGACCGAGTTTGGTGGTGATCGGATTAAGCGCCTAGGAGGAGTATATCAAATTCCAGAGCATGCGCTTTTCAAACAACCCATAATAGCTCATTTCCTGTTGAGGCGGCGAACAACTTAGAGCACGAAAGTTGTCAGTGCCGATGAGTTCTATACGTGTTTTGAGTTTCATACCAATATGTGCAACCGTGTTTGATATATGGACCAAGTTTTCAGACCCCATTCAAGGGGGCGCTGTCGAGCCCCCCTGCCACGCCCGGGTCCCAGCCTCTGTGAAATCGTAATCGCCGCGGGTTCCAATGCGTGTGCAAAGTTTCAAGAGTTTTCGTGCATGTTAAGGGCCTCAAAAGTGCCAAAAACCTAAAAAATAATAATAATAATAATAATAATAATAATAATAATAATCCTAAGGAAAACAATAGGGCCTTCGCCCTTTGGGCTTGGGCCCTAATAATAATAATAATAATCCTAAGGAAAACAATAGGGCCTTCGCCCTTTGGGCTTGGGCCCTAATAATAATCCTTAGAAAAACAATAGGGCCCTTCACCCATTCTGGGCTTGGGCCCTAATAATCCTTAGAAAAACAATAGGGCCCTTCACCCATTCTGGGCTTGGGCCCTAATAATAATAATAATAATCCTTAGAAAAACAATAGGGCCTTCGCCCTTGGGCCCTAATAATAATAATCCTTAGAAAAACAATAGGGCCCTTCGCCCATTCTGGGCTTGGGCCCTAATAATAATAATCCTAAGGAAAACAATAGGGCCTTCGCCCTTTGGGCTTGGGCCCTAATAACAGTTCTCTTAACATTTATTGTTTGAATTTGGGGGATGAGACTTTGTTTATCGAAAGTAACAAGACAGAGCTTATTGCAATTACTGGTTGTTAAAAGTGGTTAATAGTAATACAACTCTGTATTCGTCGATAAACATGCACCGAACGGAAAGGCGCGAAAATTTCCGATACGAATGTGTATTGTTACACCCCAAATTTGCATGCATTGGGGAGCCGCTTTCAAAATGTGGGGAAATCGTCTTTGAATGCGTGCTCACACTCTGAATAGGGAGTGGCGGTGCAGAGCGTGCTTTCTACAATATAAGACATGTAATATGCAAATGAAATAAGCAGCGTTTTATTAAAAAGTGCTTATGTGCTAATAAAATGTTTAACTGGCAAGGCTTTAAACAAAATGTACTTTTGAGATTGTGAATAACTGCAAGACTAAAACGTGACGAGATTTCTCGTCAAGCTATCAGTGTGAAGGTGATATTATTATTGAAGATGCCCCTGCCACTTTCAAATCATTTGTGTGGAAACATTTTGGTTTTCCAGTAGAAATAATAAACGTCGAAAGAATAATACACAAGACAAACGATATGTAAACATTGTATGAAAACTATGCCGTACACCTCGGCCAAGGTTGTTACAGACTCTTCTCGCGTTCACATATCGCGCGCATTTTCATTCGCGCAAAATGGAAGTGATGCGGTCGCGACGTGCATGCGGTGCGGCGCGCTCGTTTATTTTTCCTGGTGCGCCTGTGCCGTGGCGAGATGAAAACATCTCAACTTTTCAGAATGCCGCAAGCGCACCGCAGATCATGTGACAAGAACCAACCGATCATCTTCGACCTTTCCGTAACAAAACATGGAAATCTCAGCCGAACTGCTGATCATATGTCATCTCCATAAATATATCTAGTAGTAAAGCTAAAGCAAGGGCTAAAAATCAATTTATCCCTTGCTGAAACTTCCTTGTGGTCGTGGAGAGCACAGTTCATGGTTGCATAGCAACGACAGACGCTACAGAAGCGCGAGCTCCCGAACGCTTGCAAAAGTAGGAGGACGCGACGCGGCCGCGCTTTACTCGCTTTTTTTGGCGCGATATGTGAGCGGCCCCTAAAGAGGCAGAGAACGTCGCTATTACTGCTAACAGTTGGACTTCTCGGTGTACGCAGAGCTATATTACAGTTACAGCACACACAATCAATAGTGACTGGGAAATGGTCAACTTTGTACTGCAGTTAAAGTGACACTTAAAGTGTTATTTGAATTTATTTATATGTTTATTTTATTTATACCGTTTAATTTATGTTCAATCTGTATAATAATTCACACTGGACTAACAGACTCGGAACAATTGAAAAACACTTTGTCAGATTAGTGTTACCACTGTCTGCATCGGTTACCGTTTGTCGGGTTTTGTTGGATCATTAGGTTTCGCCTGTCAGCATTGGTGTGTCTTTTCATGAACTAAACATGTTCAACTGAGGTTTGTCAGGTTGTGAAATGTCTGAGAAGTGACGTACTGTAATCTGGGGATTGTCTGTGTCTTGGTGCAGTGTGAAATTGCCTAAAGGAAACCTTAAAATAAAGTGTTCCTAAAGTAATACAGGCTACATAATTAACATTATTTCAACAAACCTTCACAGGAGAAAGAACCATCTGTGTTTAGGCAGTATTGGTTATTGTTGCATGGAGCTGGATCTTTGGTACACTCATCGATGTCTGCAATGAAGAAAATTTGGAAAATGAGAAAGTGTAGGATCAATACAGGTAAAGCAAAATATATGAGAATTAAACATCTCCCATAATAAACATCACAAAAATCTAATAAACTGGGCCTTTTACAAGGTTTCAACAATTTTAAGAGAAAGGTCACAATTTGGTCAAAATCAATGGTTCTCATTCACCAAGCTTGCGTGCACATACATTTGTCAAACAGTACAGTAAATGTCAAAATTGTTTACTTCTTCATAAACTGCATTAATGCAGTAATAATAGCACACATTTCTTTTTAAAAAATATCTCATTGGGTCCATGCATTGTGTTATTTTCTTCTTGTTATAACAAAATACAAATGTGAATTATATAGGGTATAAATAATACATCTTGGTGTATAAAAGGGATAGCTCACCCAAAAATGAAAATTATCCCATGATTTACTCACCCTCAAGCCATCCTAGGTGTGACTACCTTCTTTCAGATGAACATAATTGGGGATATATTTAAAAATATCCTTAGTCCTCCAAGGTTTATAATGGTTGTGAATGAGGGCACAAATTTTGAAGACAAAAAAAATGCATCCTATGCTATCCCTGTAAGAGTAATAGCATAGTTTTCCCAATCAGACTAGGACAGATTCAAGACAGTATCTTATTTATTTAGCCTATTACAGCTGTTTATTCCCCGAGATTTTCTGTAAAATGTTCTTGCGATACTTTACATTGGTATTGCCAAATAAGTTGCAGTATACAATTAAAACAGTGCAAAATGAAAGAACAGTTTTTCTTTTCGTCTCTCGCCAACACGCTGGATCTCTTTCAGCAAGTTTGTCTCCTTCACCGACACGCAAGTCACACCTTTAGCTGGTATTGTCCTGCACCCCCACCATGAAGCTACTAAAATGTCCTATCCCAAACCCCATATCTGAGCATCTGAGACTGACTAAAGAAGAGAATCAAAAAAGAACATTTCAGACTTAAATTGCTTAAATTCTATTAGCCTAATATTTTAAAGTGTATAGATGAAGGAATTATCCTAAACCATTTACATGTAGTAGTATTTTTTTCATAAAAGTTTAAGCATTTCATTATTCAATGATTGGAAAATTCAAACAGAATCAGATGCATTGCTTGATCAGATTTACTGCTGCATACAAAAAAAAAAAAACTTTCTGCATAACGAACCCTATAAAAGAAGAAACCCTATTTTTTCCCTTTTTACAGAACAGCTGTTCGCTACACAAATGTAAATTCAGTATGTTGGATAATATTTGCTTGGTGTAAAATGGAAATTCACGCTAATTTTATAGCCTGTAAATGCCAAGCAAAAAAAATTATGGTGTCTCAGTAGCCCGTGTTTGTTCGCGATTTGAACCCGTGTCATTAGTGATATTGCTGTCCAATATCTAGTGTTCTTCATTCCTCTCTATTTGCAATAGTAAAAATAAACCAGCACATAATTTAAGGAAATGTCTGGCAGATGATGGTCTGAGGAGTATTTTTTTATGTTTACAAAAGTGCAAGGGCTGTGTTCAAATCTTGATCAGGGATTGCGCTGCATTTTGTGGAAAGCAGCAGATTTTTTGCCAAATAAGTGTTTGTTTTATGGGGAAAACCTAACAACAAAACTTAACTGAAATTTTCACCGTAATAGCTACAACTTTTAATTCATTCTGAATTAGACCAAAGTGCATTTATATTAACATCTTTACTGAGGCTACATCGTTAATTTTACATCCCAGACACAGAGAATACAAACACCGCTCTATTCAAACAATAATTAATACACTTGCAATAATGAATAAGTTTAACTATCCCAATATGTAGGCCCATGTTGAAAATGTTTAGGCCAATTTAGGAGCACCGCACTGACATGGGTCAAAAAAATAAACTTGCATGTTTTATTGATCATTCGAAACATGAGGATGGTTTATAAGGATATTTCATCCCAGTGTTTTAATTCCACTGTGCCTTCCTTTTAGCCTTTTTTTTCATTTTTCAGATCATAAGAACAAATTAATAGCCAACAATGTTCTCATATGTTTAGTAGGCTACAAAGAAACAAAAAGTTCTCAGCAGGTTCTTAATTCTTTTAATAAACTGTTTAATAAACAAATATGAAAAACAATTTCTTAAGTCATGGGCACTATTTTTCTGCATCAAATGCATAGAGCTCTTTGTTGTATGGGAATAAATGTTTGAATGTGCATGCCTGACCTGTTGAAATACATCAGTGAATTATCAAATGTAGTTAAGTGTTTTGTCTGCAGTCATTGTATTATTTCACTGTAACAGTACGCATAGTAAAATTGATGAAACATTAAGCATTTGCATGATAAATTAGCAAAGATGAACAACAACAAGAACAACAACAACAACTGTTGATGATGATGATGATAATATTATTATTATATTAGTAGTAGTAGTTATTATTATTAACTACTTGCAGTAATATATTTCTTTATTTTATCTTCATTTAAAAGTACAAATGTCACAGCAGCCTTACGCAATGTTGTAAACCACCTGCACCACCTGGTGGTGATGTGACATGTCACTGGTCTAATGAATACTTTATATTAATATATAATAGAATATATAAATGACTCCATAAATTTTAAGTTTTCCATGTGTTTTACAGGCACTGAAAATTAAATCCCTCAAGCCACGGGTTCACGGAAACAATGGGAAACTTTCTTACCGATGCATGCTCCTTCTTGGTCTTCCTCCCAACCATTCCTGCATTCTTTACAATTCTGATTGGTTCCTCCAGTGCAGGTAACACAAGATGCATGGCACTCTTAAAACATTAAATAAATAAATAGAATTACAACTATATAACAGCAAAAAAAAATTACATGCATCTCAAATATCACCAACATAAGCCATTTTTGATGCAATTTTGTCAATACAAGTTGAGTTTAGTTTGTAGCAATTGCTTTGATAACAGCATGCACCAATGCACTATTATATATATATATTTATTTATTTACCCCCCCCCACCCCCCCCACGAACATCAACATGATTGCAAATGTGACATTTTGTACAACAGTTTAGAAAAAAATTGACACTATATGGTTTGTTCTTGCTCTATATCACCACCAAACAAATCCACAGCAGAACAGTTGCCTTCATGCAACACAGCTGTTTTGTTACTAAATGATTGTGTTTAACAAATTGGGCGAGCCTGTGATTGAATTACATTTCATTATTGAATGAATCAGCCTGTGTGTTTCTTCTGCATTGTAAAAAATGGATTTTGATTATACTGATTTAAAAAGCCCTATGGCAATTTGACAGCTCTGGAACGCTTTTGCAAAGAGAGGGAAAATATTCCCAAGTCAAGATGTGCTAATCTGATAAACACCTACATCCAAATGTTATATGAAGTGCCATAAAATTAAAGGGTACTTCAAATAAGTATTATTTTATGGATGTGCACAGTTATACAGTTAGTTACTCCAAGTTTTTTTTTTCTTCACAGAAATGTGTCACTTTGGTTTTTAGTTGTATTGCATAGGTTGTGATTTCACATGAAAAATGTGCAGAAGTACAGGTATGATTTATATTCATTTCATTTCTTATATCACAAAAACCAGCTGTTTTAATAGATTTACGTATAATTTTATAGCCACTGTATGTGAGGGTAATCAAGTTGTTTATTTTATGTACCTTTGCACAAGGAAAATGTATTATTCCTCAGTGCATTAAAATATCCATCACTGCAGTCAAGACAGAACTCCCCTTCATATCCCTCATCACAACTGCACTTCCCATTTCCAGCCCTGGTTCCGTCTCCATCACATTTGCCGTTACCATGGCATGGTCTGTCAGCTCCTCCAACACAAGCTTAAATACAAAATAAGATACAATTCTAAAGATAAGTTTTCATAATTAGATGGGGAGCAGTCTCTAACCAAAGTGCATGAATGGAAACTCCTAGCTACATCCATTCTTCTAGCTACACAAACTCAATTGCATGCGTTCCAAGAAATTTTGCATGCAAAAGCACTGTAATATTGTTTCTCCTTTTCCCATCAGCTTATAGCTAGCTACCTGAATTTACAGGAAATTTTAATGGATTCGAATATTAGAGATTTAAAAGGTTACTCTTTTGTCTCACTTCAGTACTCCAAGAATATGTAAAAGGGACAGTTTACCCAAAAATGAAAACTGTGTAATTACTCAACCGTTAAATTTAAATCTTGCCAATACATCCATTTTGTATCTTCCACCATTTATCCGAACGTAATAAAAATTGTGTGTCTGTAAAAGTTATGCATTAATACTTATATAACAATGAGACCATTCAATAAGTGCCATAATTAGGATGATTAGTCATAAGGATACATATTTTAATTAAAATTGTCTTAGTACTGTATTGATGTGAGTTTAGCCTTAATTATTAGATTATTGTGGTCACTATCACTCAGTAAGTGTCATAGTTAATGTGGATATACCTTTCACTTTGGGGGTCAAATTGTCTTTATACTATTTTAGCAATTTATAACAGCAAAACCAGCAGTAATTAAAACATTACTAGCTTACTGTTCAGTTAACTTAATAGAATGGCACAGAAATATTATCACTGCACAATATATGGCTAAACGGCATTTAATGATTAATTACTAGGTTATTTTTTTGTTTATTAGCATAGTATCTTTCAAATGTTTAATAATTTGTAAATATGTACAATTTTTATATTACAATATCCAAAAACCACTTGCAGTGTTGTATATTTCGTTCAGCTGTGTACTTACATTATTCGAAATATTTCCAAAAATGTGTAAATTTGTAGAATGAAATGTCCTAGTTTCTTTATATCCCCAGGACTCGTGTGTGCCACTGACATCTGTCTGTGATTAGAAATCAGGTCCGCGATTCTTGGCCATGCCCTGATTCATACCACAGTCATGTTAAAAACATTACTTCCCCATAAATATTATTAGATCCATCAGCATGACAACAAGTTCCATGATTCCATTTTCTCTGCATCAATCTACGCCATTGTTTACTGTTTTGAATTGTTTAGCGACCCATAGCGGACAAAAAAAACTACATAGTGCATCTTTAGGTTAATCATTAATTACTTTTGTGTAATATTGTGAAAAATTTCCTGAAGATACGCAAACACTTTATATGATAAACAGATTGAATATATGCTTTTATTCATTTAAACACCGACCAGCAAACATAAACAGAAGCTAAAATGAACCTGCTTGACGTGCGAGAACAAACCTCTTGTGGTAGCTCAAACGTGCTGTGTAACACACAAGAAAGAATCGTTGGTTCTCGCACGTCTCAAACAAACACGCTTGAGCTTCCGTTCATCACACCTGATGAATGTGAAATGTGAATAAAAGCCTGAATTAAATCTGTTCATCATATAGTGTTCGCGTTTCTTCAGGAAATTCGTTCTAATTCATATGGATTAGCTTTAAGATCACTTTATGAACTTTTTGAAGCATCAAAGTGTCAGTTGTGTAACTGTCTATGGAGGGACAAAAAACTCTCAGATTGCATCAAAAAGATCTTCACTTGTGTTCCAAAGATGAATGAAAGTCTTACTTAATGAAAGTTTCGACATGTGGGTGAGTAATTAATGACAATTTTCATTTGTGGGTGAACTAACCCAAAGAAGTTTGTACAAATTACTGTCTACTTGCAACATGTTAGCCAAGTATTTGAATTTGCATTCTTCTAAAAAAAAAAAATTAAAAAAAATTGTTGCCTAACACAGTAAGGCTCAATTCACTTACTGTTGCAGTCAGGACCAAATGAACCTTTAGGGCAGCACACTTTGATGGTCTCTATACAAAACCATTTAAACAGATCTGGGTGTTTTGCTTTCCTGCAACAGAAATGCAAACAATTCTTAGACTTCATTTCTTAAATGGATGTTTTCAGTAACAAGACAGAAGTCCAAAGTATACATCCATTGTCGGCGTGCCGTACTGTATCGCACAGTGCGCATGACATAAATTACACCATTAACAGAGTCTGTGCAGACTGTCCAGACAAGATTTGGAAAAGAAGGGGACCGTTTTCTTTACCTGAAAACCTGAAAGCAGCAGAGGTCTTTGAGAAAATTAATATTTTGAGGGGCGTTCTGTTTAACTGTTTAAAGGAGGATGGCAACCCAGGGTGCTTTTTGATCGGAAGGCTGCATCCTAGTAAGGCTCCATATCTTGGCTACAACATCATCAAGAAACACTGAAGACCGTCTCAAATCTAAGGATTCTTGGAAGGCAGCATTTGTTCCATATCATTCATTGAGGATACACTTGGCACTGAATAAAGGATGTGAAAAGAAGACTCTTCCAAATCATCAACAATTCTTTGCCCACATTCCCAATCATGAAACAGAAGTTTCATTAACATAATCCAAGAGAGAGAGAAAAAAAAAATTGAGGATGAAAGCATTGTTTTGTTTTATTGTAAAACAAATCACATGTTAAACTGTCAATAATGTAAACCACTAAGACAGACAAGTTGTCATTCACTATATTGCATTGATATAAAGTCAGTTAATATAAAATATTTTTATCTCAATTAATTTTAAAAGTACTTTTGTATCGTGACTGCAGAAGAAGAAACCTTTATGGCGAAGCCATGCACCCTTACTAGACTTCTCGTTCAATGCCGAGGACTCAAAAGCCTCAGAAAGACTCTTACAGAACATGACAGCTGCACAAATAGATTTTTAAATACAAATAAGTTTGTTTTTTATTTCAGGGAAAGAAAAAAACAATACAAGCATAATTGAAACTCAGGCTCCTAATTTCAGGTCTGTCCCACAAAATACAAAAGACAGCTGGTCACCCTACCCAAGTATATGATGCTGCTTCTTCGTCTTTCAGAGCAGTAGACCTATACTGGAACACAACAGCTGCAGTCTCACAAAACGGCTATAGTGCGAACAGGTCTGCCTCGCACACAGTCAAATGAAGGATTGCCTACTCAACAGTGCACGAGACATAACGGCACGCAGAAAAATGAAGTATACCTCAGCCTTGAGAATGAAGTCTTCAGTAATTATGGCACAAAGTCTCCATCTGAGTTCCTGACCTCTTGAACCACCATGCCTCAAAGTGTTCCTCATTTTCTTCCAACATATGGTTGCACTCAAAACTGCTGCTGTAACACACGCCCTCCAGTATCTCCATCAGCCTAATCTCACTGAAGAAAGAACACATTTTAGAGATTTATTCCAAGCAGTCTATGTTGTCAAGTGCATTTTCATTAGTTCATTAGTGCATTAGTGAATGCAAGTAAATGTTGTTTTGAGATGTTTTGTTAAATTTTATTCTTCTCACCTCGACTCATATTTGGAGAGTTTTCGCTCTTCCCATTCTGTGTTTCCACCACCAAAATTGTAATTCGCTGTTTTTTCAAGACCCTGTAAAAAATGCACACTTAACATTTCTAAAGAGACCCTAAAAATATTCAGACACTTGCCTCACATTTAACAGGATTTCTGCAGGTTTTATGAAAGTAAACTTTTTCCAAGAGCTTTAAGACCAACTAAAGGACATTTAAGGAATAAATTAAAGGGAACACAATACGCAAATATGTTTTCAAAACAAATGTCTAGGGAGAAAAACAATGAGTTGTATTAGCAACATTTTAGAACTTGAACTTACAACTTCGAAAACATATCGATTACTTCTGAATTTTACAAAAAAGTAGCCTGAACACTGCTGCTCTCAACTACTAGAATATATGGTCATAACTTTAACTGTATCTTTCGATCACACTACAAAAAAAAAAAAAAAAAAAAAAAAAAAAAAAAAAAAAAAAAAAAAAAAAAAAAAAAAAAAAGAGTTCAGGAGCATTTTTGATGTTTTACAAAATGACCGAATATGAAGTTTTGTTTTCTGTGAAATTGATCAAAACAAAGTGAATTTATTTAAAACAAGAAACAATTATCTGCCAACAGGCTCAGAAAAGTCAACTTAATTCAAAGGGAAACTCAGGCAGATATTTGTTCTTGCAAGTATAAACTCCCTTAATTTTGTTATTAAATTCATTTCAAGTCTTCATTTTACATTTGCATCTCAAGTCAAGTCATTTTTATTTATATAGCGCTTTTTACAATGCAGACTGTGCCAGCTTAGAGTGATAGAGGGAAAGTCGTTTTGGCAATACAGCAGGTCTATAAGAAAATGGTTTCATTGTCCAGCTTAAGTAAATGCATCTAAGATGTTTCAGTATTTGTATTGGAAAACATGACAAAAATACTGAAGACGGCGTTTTTTTTTTTTTGCAATGCATGCAACACTTTATGCCATAACGAAGTTAAGACTTTCAGCACTGATTTAAGACCTTTTAACGCCTTCATTTATGTAAGGGCTAATTAAGACTTTAAAGACCTGCAGAAACCCTGTTTAAACATGTCTGAATGCCACTACAATGAATCCCTGATGCTAGAGACTCTCTAAGACCTAACACTTTTCCGAACGGCATATGGATTGTTTTGTCATTTTAAAACTAACAAACCTTTTATTTAAATAAACTCTTTAAATGTCCTTTCTTTAAGATTGAAAATACATACCTTGTCAAAATTGTCGACTAATTGTCTGCATGTTGAGCATAACGAGTTAAAGTCCTTTGTATAGATCAATCCAAGTGATAGAAACAAAACAAAAATCAAGTAAAAAATATTATATGAGAGTAACATGTTTCGTTAAATGTATTGTCTTGCTCAAATGCTGTCAGCTAAGAAAACACTGTTTTTTTTTCTAGTTTTGTCTCCGGTTAGTAAAGTTGCCCTGAATCAACATCTAGTGCCTGAAATTATGACACGTTAATTATAAAGATGTGTAGAATGTCACTTTTACAAATCCCCATGCCGCCACACCAGCTACATTTGATTTGGATTTCCGCTTCAGCCCCTTTGGTAGCATTGTGTCTTTATGTAATTGGAGAGTTCTCCTTGGCCATCAATGTATGAGCCAATGAACTGCCTCCAAGTGTAGCTGGCTATGTCCCGCAGTACTACAAATCCCGCCTCTACAAGTTATGCCCCTCCAAAAAACAGCCAATAGGAAATCGCTGATGTCGTCATTTGTTCCTAACTTCTTCTACTTCACTTTCTTCGCTTCATTCTTTTCACTTTCGCCACCTAGTGATAAGGCGGTATGATTGTCTCAGTTTCAGACAAGTCATGTCTACGGTCTTGAATCAATCAGAATCATATTACTTATAATTTGTCTCAATTCGCCTGCTTATACTGTGCCTTAAAAGAATATACTGTTTTTTTTAAATTGATAAATAAATTAATAAATAAAGAAATTAACAATGTTCTCTATTGGTCTATTTTTTATCATCAATATAATAATGTCTTTTAGGCTGAAAGAATGGCAGAATCGATTATGCAGGAACCAAGGTCAAACCAAAATTGTTTGGATATAGGGCAATCATAAAAAGATGCAAAATGTGCAAATATGTCCTCTGCTTGTTTACAAAAAAGCACACGAGCTGCCCATGTCCAGATATTTAGAAATATTAGAGTTGACAGAATATATTTTATGCACATTTTTTAATGTATTTCTTTAGCTTTTTTGGATTTAGCATTTAAGACAGGCCCTTTTCCAATCTATATCTTCTACCAAATATCTCCAATAGAACTTTTCTCTTGGAGATTTTTTTTTTTTTTTTTTTAAATTGAAAGATTTGGCATAAATGTTCAATAGATCAAATCCACCCAAGAGCAAAGAAGATTGTAATGTAACTGTTCCTTCCACAATTTAGAACTAGGCTGCAGACTGCCAAGCTTTAATAAAATTTGTGTATGGTCTGACAGGTGAGCAAAGGAATGAGAAATATCCTTATAAGATAAAGAATTGAAGATGAGTTGGTGTTGGTGTCTAAATACTTTACAAATGCATTCACAACCATGCATAAAGTAATATAACTTTTCCGTTCAACTGTTGGCCCTAAATAATAGAATAACAAATAACTATTTCAGTACTTCTTGTGTTCTCTGGTATACTTTCCTGAAGTTCGAATCTTTCCCAACAGTCCTTGATTACCAATCAAGTAAGCATGAAAGTCTTTCCAAGATGTGTTTAAAGTTGTTTTGTGTACACGGAAGCCTCTGCTTTGTTTCCACGAGGCCTGTGAAACTTTGAAGAAAATGTGATGTGCGATACCTTGTTAAATAACATGATATGATATATGACTTCTATTTTTTATTACTTTTGTTAACATTAAGGTCCTTCTATAATATTTCAATTTGAATACAGTTGTCTCCCGACAAATGTATTTTCAGGTAAAGTGGGCCAGTTTGTCAGGTAAAATGAGCCATCCCTGGTTTATCAAAATCATCCTGTATATTAATTAAAAACACATGATTTATTTATCAAACAAACATATTCAAAAACATATTTAACAAACCTAAAACCATATAGCCATAATTATTAATAAATCTTGTACTAGAGCTACCGCAAGGGCTTTTCGGTGATGCAAATCATTGAAACTTCCGCGTAGTCATAGAGAGAGCTGTACATGGTTGCATGGGAATGACAGACGACACAGGAGCGCAAGATCCCGAGCGCTTACAAAAGCGCTTGCAAAAGGAGGAAGGGGTACGGCCGCGCTTCCCACGCGTTTTTAGGTGCGATATGTGAACAGCCCCTTAGTCTTCCGGGGTTTGACGTCACGACTGCAGCACTCTATTTACATTTGACTAATGAAACTTTCTAACTTTTTACACTGACTTGAATTCACAAGCGAGTTAAATAAAAACATACATATATTTAGATAAATAAATATATTTAGATCTAACATACTGGATCAATAACATAAAACTTTCGGGCCGATAAGTCCCGCCCACTTCATAACAGGTTTACTGTCGAATTTCTATTCTACCCACTCATTTCCTTAGCTCATACTTTTGCGCACGCGCCTGAGGACGTGTATGACGCGCTGTGATGGCGCGGAAGGAAGCTGTAAGGGAGCTTCGTCTCCTAATTTTTATGACCGGTGTTGTATTTCTACATTTGTTTACATGTCCGTACACTAAAGTTGAAGAAAGTTTTAATTTACAAGCAATTCACGATGTTCTATATAACGGATTTGAATTTGAAAAGGTAAGATCATTTCAAAAGCAACGCTTTTTAAAAATGTTTTTTTTTTTTAGGGTTAGAGTTGTGTTCTGTTTGATAAGTTGTGTTTTAGTGCGTGAAACTCAAGAGATTCTTGAGCTTTGCTTACATGTGATTAGATAGATTTTTAGCAGTTATGTCAAAACGTTCCGTAAAAGAATGGAGGAAGGCTATAGTAACCATGTTTAGTAACCTATAGTTTACCATGATATTTGTACGTTATTTGAAAATAAATGAATAAAAGAACATCATGGTATTACAGTGGAACATGTCCGAAGAATAAATGTAGTTGCACTTCAACACTTTCTGTGGTCTCGCAATAGCATTAGACTAAGTAGACCCACATGAGGACGAAAGTTGTGTCCAAAATGACATACTGTTACACTATGAACTATGAACTGTGTCCTCTAGCGTATGAAGTTTAGAAGATAATTTTGTCATCTAACATCAGTGTTATTGCCCACCCCCACCACCTCTACCTTCCTCTACATAAGGAAAGCTGTGACAGTTGAGTGCATGAAGTGTGCTTTCCACGCTTGGGAATTTTTAGTGTGAATAAACTACTCTGTTTACACTACAAAATGGCATAGAATAGTGCATATGTACACAAATTGGATTGCTTATTATGGTCTCTCCAGTATGATCATCACGAGTTTCCTGGTGTGGTTCCACGGACGTTTCTTGGACCGCTGTTCATATCATCACTCAGTGCACCGATGACGTGTGTTCTTGCTCTACTTCAGGCACCAAAGTTTTACACTCAAATCCTAGGTATATCCTAAGAAATCACAGTTTGTTGCTTAACATTGTGCTCATTTATTTTTCTTCAGTTTCTTCACCTTTATGTTCTTCTCTGTTCTGCAGTTAGAGGAGTTCTTGGGCTATGTGTGATTCTGTCACTATGGCAGATGCAGAAAGAGGTCCGGAGGCAGTTTGGGTCAATGGTGGCCAGTCTGTTCTGCTCAATCTGCACTACACAGTTCCATCTGATGTTTTACAGTACCAGAACCCTCCCAAATGTGATTGCTTTGCCTTTAGGTACAGACTATAAAATACAAAGTCCATATATAACACAGCCAGTAAATACGGTTCTTAGGTAATCATGGAGCAATATTTAGAGTTTTCTCTGAGCCATTTTGTTGTTTAGGTTTAAAAAACAAAGCTAAGGCAACATGACTGTTGTCTTAACATGTTGTCTTAATATTACTACTAATTGTGTGAATTGTCATTGTACTTTGTTAGGTTTTGAATGGTTATAAGAACAATATTTATATTATGAGAGGGATGTAAGGAGATGTTCATGGTTAATGGTTAGTTAATTGTTACCTTAATTGTTGTTGTTAAGGTAATTGACTGAGCCTATCAGTTCATTTCAGTGGTTCGCCATAAAACAGAATGATATATTTATAAAAATTACATAGTTACAGCATCTCTTTCTTTTAATATGTGTGCATTATTCTGCACTTTTAGCTTACAAAAGTTTCTACAAATTGTGTTTTATTGAATAGTTCTGTTGGCGTTCACATCTTGGCTGGCCCAGAGACACGGTGCCTTCATTTGGCTCTCTGCTTTGGCCATTATTGTGTTCCGCTCAGAATTGTGTCTCTTCTTTGGCCTGATGTTGTTGATATCACTCCTGAGCAGGAAACTCCATTTTCTGCAGTTGCTTTACCATGCTGTACCTGCTGGCGTTTTATCTTTGGGTCAGTTATGCACAAATGCTTTTAATTCTGTCAATAATTTTTTGTCTACTTTTTAGCCCTTCTTATAATCTAAATTTAGACTTTTGATGTTTTATTACTCAGCAAAGCATGGACACAGCTCTTTACAGACTGAAGTGTGTTTGCTTTCTCTTGTAGGTCTCACTGTCATGGTTGATACAGTTTTCTGGAATAAGCTGCTTTGGCCTGAGGGTCAGGTATTGTGGTATAACACAGTCTTGAATAAAAGCTCCAACTGGGGAATATCCTTTTGCAAATTGCAACATGGAGCAACGTTAGATTGTCACCATTTACCCAGAATTTAAATTTTTGGACCAACTAATCCTTCACACACGCACACAAAAAGTATTTCTACATGATTCTGTCTCCTGTCAAAATTGTGTTTCCTTGACTTCTTCCTTGCCGCAAACTTTCCCTTTTTTGTGGTACTTCTACTCTGCTCTTCCTCGAGCACTTGGCAGCACAATACTTTTTATCCCACTTGGCCTATTGGACCGACGGACAAGAAAACCACTCATCGTAACTGTTGGCTTCATTCTTCTGTACTCCCTTCTGCCGCACAAGGAGCTCCGTTTTATCATCTACACCTTCCCTGTGTTCAACATGATTGCTGCCTGCGGTTGTTCCTTCATGTAAGCTGAATATATTTTGATAGTAATTGTTAAAGGGGTCAGGAAATGGAGAATCAAAATGTTTTTGATATTTACACATATAAGAGGTTGCTCTACAATAAAAACATACTGAATGTTTCAGAGCTCAAAACTAACTCTCCAGTTTAAAATATGAATTCTTTTTTTTTTTTTTACCCTTGTGAAACAAACAGATCAGAAATCGGGAGATTGTTCTCAACTCAACATGTAGTAATTAAGATTTTTAAATAGTGGAAGAAACCAAAACTCACATGGGAACCCTAGTGAAAAATAAATATACCTAAATATATTTATTTAATGCTAGGTACAGTATACTACAAATACATGTATTATTTATGTTATTAATACCCTGCAAATGTACTTTTGGTATACTAAATTTAAAGTCTGCACAATTGAAACAACTAATGTTGTACTTGCTGCACTTTAGTTATTTAGATGTCTAACTAAAGATATACTTAAGTATATTTGATTGTGCTAAAATGGAAGTATTGCAAGTATACTTTAGGTACACTTTAAATATCTTGCAGACTGATTATACAGTGATCATGCTGTCTTTACTAATAGTGATATATTAATCCTAAAATGTGTTTTAATTAATTATAAGTAATCATTTAATTCAATGTTCATCAGTAAGTCTCAAGCATCAGTAAGTGTCAGTAAATATGTTAATAGATTTGTACTATACTTGGTAAAATGTTAAATACATATTAGTTTAGATTTTTTTTTCACTAGGGTAAGCTCTTCCTTAGGCTGATTTCTTGAGTTGATTTCTTTTTAAACAAAAAAAAATTAAAGATGTCATGAACATTTTTTTTTTAAATAATGCCACACTTAGGGCCCACAAGTTGTGCATGTTTGTACAGAAATTCCCGTAATAGATTTCCGCATTTATTTTCTAAACCATGTACAGTTGAAGTCATAAGTTCATTTATTCACATTGTAGAATCTTAAAAATGTTAATTGTTTTAACAAAATAAGAGGGATAATTTAAAATGCATGTTATTTTTATTTAGTACTGTCCTGAATAAGATATTTTACATAAAATATCTTTACATATAGTACACAACACAAAAAAATTGCTGAATTTATAAAAATGACCCCGTTCAAAAGTTTGCATACAAATGATTCTGAATACTGTGTCATTACCTGGATGATCCATGACTGTTTTAATGTTTTGTGATGGTTGTTCATGAGTCCCTTGTTTTTCCTGACCAGTTAAAATGCCAAATGTTCTTCTGAAAAATCCTCCAGTTCCTGAGAATTCTTCCAGCATCTTTTGCATATTTGACCTTTTTCAGGAGTGACTGTATGATTCAAACAAACAAGGACAACTGAGGGACTCGAACACAGCTATTAAAAAAAGTTCAAACGTTCACTGATGTTCCAGAAAGAAACTGGGAATGGGATGGGATGATGTGTGGAAACCTGTTTTAATAGTTGTTGTTTGAGTTCCTCAATTGTCCTGTGTGAAAATATGGATCCCAAAATCATAGTCACTGCTGGAAAGTGTTCATTCATCAGGGTCCAGTTGACATACAGCCCTTTCGCTTTTATATTTTTTAAATAGTTTTCTCTGTGTGCTTCCCCCTCCCCCTAGTTATTTCATTCCAGGCTTTTGTCTTGTGCACAAGAGTGATTGATGGGTTATAGTTTTGGAGGTTGTTTTTATTTTCTTCTTATATGAATATACATTGTATTTGGCAAGCATCATGCAAATACATTATATATTTATCAGGGGCTGAAATTGAAGTTGGTATCAGACTTGACTTTCAGAATAATATTAGGTAGTGTAAATGAATTGCTCATATGTTGCTCATATACTGTTCATATTGTTAATATCACCACCTGTGGCTACTTGCTTAGCATTCCAACGATAGAAATTTATTAAAAGTAAAATATGGACTTGAAACCCAGTTTTACAGGAATAGTGCAGAAGAGTTTAGTAGAGGTGGGGGAACAGAATTAAAGAGCAGGGCACCGAGAAGTAAGACTAGTACATAGTTACAATCTTTTTTTCCTTTCCTTGAACATGACTAAAACCAAATCCGAGACATTTAAACATGCCAATCAGGAGATTACAGCTACTCTGTTGTACTAAATGTGTTTTTAGCAGAGCCTCTTCTTTTGCTATGGTAGAGCAAATGTCTTTGTTAAAATTAGATACTGTAGAATTGAATTTTTACTATTTTTACTTTCTCATTGGTTTTGTTACAGTTTGAAGAACTACCACAAGTCATGGATGTATAAAATTGGCTCCATAGTTGTGGTTGGACATTTGATGTTAAATGGAGTATACACAAGTATTTCTCTGTATGTTTCCCATCACAACTACCCAGGAGGGAAAGCAATGCATGAGCTACATAGGTTAATGCCAGCAACAGCAGGTAAGTTGAATTTGATTGCTCATTTAATGTTGAATTACTGCAATCCAAGGAATCTGATTAATTTGCATACTTTCCATACAGATGTATCATTACACATTGATGTACTTGCTGCACAAACAGGAGTCTCACGTTTTCTGGAGCTAAATAGTAACTGGAGGTGCGTGACCATCAAACTACCAAAGATAATTATGTTCAATGAACGATTAGTCTGAATGTATTTCACTTTAATTTCCTAGATATGACAAGAAAGAGGATATGACCCTTGAAGATCCAGTTATGAAAACCTATTCACACCTGTTAATGGAAGCGAATGCAACCAAGATATTGCTGCTCAAAGACTCTCACAAACCTTTGGTCTTCATCCCAGGATACCAAAGCCTTGCATTTGAGGTGTCTCACTTCCCACCTCTCAAAATCAAGCTAAACAACAAACTTGTGCTTCTAGAAAGACATTTAGTTAATGAATCTAGATAATGAAAGTTTGGAGTGAAATTGAGTAATAAAACTATGAATAAAATATTTCATCAGCTAAGACCAATAAATGTGTCCAGAAGTGGTTTTCTAATTTGTTGCTGGCGTTTTTTTTTTTTTTTTAACTTAAGGTTCATTCAGTGCAGTGTAGTTTAACACTTCACCGAGGCTCAATTTCACAGTATACACATTTTTTTCTGTCCAAAAAAAAGTTCTGTCATTTGAGGTTTCTCCAGCAGGCTTAAAGGTTTTCTTTTTTAATGGCGGTTATCCACTCACTGCCTCCTTTTGAAACAAATTGGTAACATCCTATTAAAATGCATCCCAGTGGTTTATCAACCACATATTTGGCATAAATGATAACATAACTCTGGATTCATTATGCGGATAGTTCATTCAAAAGTGAAAATTTGTCATTTACTTGCCCTCATGTCATTCCTAACCTGCATGACTTTCTTCTGCTGTAAAATAAAAATGTTAGTAACAACTATTTTTAGACCAATTATTTACATTGAATAGACAAATAATTTCTTTAATGTTTCACAGAAAAATGAAAGTCATACAGATTTGAGACCTTAACCAAAAACTAAACCTTTTTTTATTTTGAAAGTACTATAACATTCCCAGATTTTTTTTTCACTTGGAGAATAGATCCAGATTTGGAAAAATATATGCATCTGGTGACAATTACAAAGGGAGAAAAGATTTTTTAAAAGCAACATGGTTTCAAATGTAAAGATTTATTTACAAATTTACCACAAAAAAACAAACAAAAAAAAACTAAGTTATTCCAGTTTGAATTTTTCCTCTATCAAATTATATTTCGGTAATTATTTATAAAATGTACAGTACATTTCCTTGATGTCCCATAATTTAACCCTTTAGATTTATATAAAAAAAGTTGTGCTTGAGAAAAATTTTCAAATAGATTTTAACCTGAAAGTACAGCATTATGTACATTTTAACAAATACAAACAAAACAATCAGCAAAAATATAATAAAAAAAAAATTCTAACAGTACCATGAGCCACAAAAATCACAATAAAAGAATTAAATAAAATACATTTAAAACATCTCTCAGTCACAGCATTTATTTTGGGCCATGTAATTATATAAAAACAGTATTCAGCATGTAGTTTCAATTTTATAAAATCATTTAAATCAGAAGACTACAACTTGCTTTGCACATCAATTAATATTTACAACATGTTGACCTGAAGTAGTTTGTTTAAGGCACAAGGAGAGAGAAGACAGATTAATTTGATAAAATAAAAAGAATCAAAAGTACAGCAACAAACAGTAACTACCCATATAACTAGATAACCCTCCCTCCCTGAAAACACTTTTCACCAGGAATAAGACTCCAGTTATCAAGTGTACTCAACAGTAGTACTCAAAGCAGTCTTTTATTCAGTTAAATATCATTCAGATGCTCTGTGTATTGAATATGAACCACAGTAAAATGAATTGTGGTTAATTAGGCCTTCTCAGAAAAGTTACTTGAGTGGTCCTAGGTTGAGGTTCATCAGAGTCTTAAGAAACAGCCTTGCAAATATAAATACATCATCAGTACTGAAAATATATCAAAGGAAGGTTGACCTTTAAAAATAGAAGTCCTTCAAGATTTTCTAGCAATGGTCGGGACTGATTCAGAGCACAGTTGACACTTGATGTGCTAAAAAGTGTGTCTGCTGGTACAATGCTGGGTGGACAACCCACATAGCGTACAGCTACTTTGGCAAGGTCAGGCCACAGTAACTTCTTCAGGTTCCAATAATCCAGAGGATCACAACTCTGGTCAAGAATGTCTTCCTCCAAATACTCAAGCACAGCAAGCTCCAATGATTTTGGTCTCTCCTCTTGCTTGATTTTTTGTCTAATGTCATCCATTAGAGCCCAGAGGTTCTCTTTGTTTGAGGCCAAGCTGTTTGATGAAGCTGGTATTTCATTACATCCGTTTGACAGTGGTGGCTTAGTCTCCACAGAGTTAGATGTAGACACCTCGAGCTCTTGTATGAGGTCATGCTTACACTGCTCTGCTTCTTCCTCAGTAAAGAGGGAGGTCTTATACCTCGGGTCCAACATGGTTGCCCATATGTACCTGGGGTCATGAAGTGTAGGGGACATTCTAGTCACCATTGCCTCCTTTAAAGACTTGAGCATATTATCAATACCCATTGTCTCATCAAAAAGCATATCTATCTTTCGGTTGAGTATGTGAATGAGTGGAATGACCTGACCAAGTGTTGCAGTGCGATTGCTCATCTCCCTGCAGGCTACCTCAAAAGGTTTAAGAGCATTGCAGACCGACTGCATGACTTCCCACTGGTCACAGCTTATCAATTCCCTGAAATTACACTCTATTGACATCTCATCAATGGCTTTCTTTTGCTCTACTAATCGCTCAAGCATAAAGTAGGATGTTTTCCACTTAGAGGGAACATCCTGAACCAGCTGGTTTTCAGGTAACTGATAAGCTTTTTGCAGCTCTGCCAACTTCTCCTTTGCTTTAGCAGAACGATGCACTCTTTCACAGATTTTTCTAGCAATACTAAGCAAGTTCTGAACCATCCTCTGACTTTTAATCGCTTCGTTAACAATGAGGTCTATGTTATGACCAAAACACTGCATTGTGGTGTGGTCACTGCTCTCTAGTATGCTTCCGATAGTTTGATTATCTGTTACAGTAAATCCAATTTTAAGGCCTGAGGAACCAATCCAGGTGTCCCAAAGATATTCAAGCTGCTTCTGTATGTTCAGCATATTGTAGTCACAGTCAATTGAGGAAACACCAAGGAGGGCTGAGCAGTGGAAATCTTGACCCTGAGGCAGAACTTGAGACTCAAATGTTACCCAGTGGGCTGTAAGAATTAAGTATTCTTGAGTTTGGCTGCTCAGCCAAACACTTGTTGTGAAATGGATGATTCCACCTTCAGCCTCTTTTAGGTGGTTCAGAACTACTTCTTTCACACTTTCATACATTTCTGGGATTGCAGTGCTGGTAAAGTAGGACGAGGAAGGTAGAGAATACTGTGGTTGGAGGTATTCCAGTAACCGGTTCAGGCCAAGATTTTCCACTACAGTTGATGGCTGAAGATCCAGTGCAAGCATTTCTGCAATGAGTTTGGTAATTTTTTTGGCAGCTGGGTGGCATTCACTGAACTTTTCTGCATTCTCCTCATAAGTAGATATGTCCATGAGCTCCTGCTTAACTTGAATTTCAGCAGATGACACATCACCTGAGATATTACTATTATTTTCAAGCACATGTCCATGAAATCTCTGCATGTGCCTAAATAAGCAACTAGTGCCTAAATTTGTTGTCTTTTTGCCCCTGCTAATTGTGCGGCTACAGTGCAAACAGACCACCTTTGTTGGGTCTGCAGAGGAAATAGAAAAGTGATTCCATAGCTTTGAAGTCTTTTTGCTGAAAACAGGCAGGGTCTGGGCTTTGTTCTCAACAGCAGGGCTGTCCGTTGCATTAGTTGTCATGTCATCCTCTGCAGCAGGAGTTGAATGAGGTGAGGAAACTTTGTCACTTGTGCTTTTTGGGGTTTTGAGAACATCAGGATGTCGTCGCATCAAGTGTCTCATTAAACAGCTTGTGCCAAAGTCGCCTCGTTTACCACGACTTATGACACAAGGACAATATCGACACAAAGCTTTGAGTTGGTCAACAGGAGAGACAATGAAATGGTGCCATACTTCTGATTTCACTCGTTTCATAATCTTTTTGTTTTGTTGAAAAACTGAGCTTTGATCTTGGGATGCACTGTGCCCCTCAGTGTGTTCCTCTGGAGAGGATGACAGAGGTGTATTTTCACCTTTTAGTCTAAAAGATGCATCAAGTGAGGACTCTTGTCCAGATTGATATGTAGCATCATTTGCCTCATCTTCAAGGGTCATGTGCTCACTGTCATCATTGGGCACTTCATCTGATATGCTATCAGGGCGATGTGAGATACAGAGGAATTCCTTTTTGACCTCTGTGGAGTCCTGTGTGCGTGACAACAACGTTGGTGGAGTGGTGTAAGGCGGAGGAATGCTTGAGCCTTGTCCATTTTCTTCAATGACTATGTCTCGATGAGCCCGCCACATGTGGCGAATAAGGCAGCTTGTCCCCAAGTCTTTACCATTTTTGCCCCGACTAAACTCATTCATGCAGTGAATACACACTGCTTTTGAGCTGTCAGCTGGGGACAAATAAAAGTGTTTCCATACTGCTGAGCGCCGTCGAGAACTTGAGCTTTTAGGGGCTGATCCAGGGCTATCAGTCAGCAAGTCTGTGGCATCGTCATTATGGTTGTTAAAGGAATGTGGGGAAGGAACCGCACTAGAGTCACTTTTGACACTCTTTTCTGCTTTTGGTTTGACCTTTTGTGAAGAGTCTTTGGACACTATGTCTGTGGCCTCAGCTACAAAGGAGGAGAGTGGAGTATGGTTGTCTGTTGGTTGCTTGATGCTTAAAGATAAGTCTCCATTGTTTGGTGATATATTCGGAGGTATTAAAGATGAAGAATTGGACAAATTATTTAATGAATCACCATCTTGCAGAAGAACAGTGGGATGAGCCCTTCGCACATGCCTCATTAAACAACTAGTACTGAGGTCTTTCTCATTTTTCCCCCTGCTGAACTCTTTCATACAGTACATACAGATTGCTTTGGTACTATCACGTGGTGATATGAAAAAATGGTTCCAAGCAGGAGATTTTTTTCTAGGGTTAAGAGGACTTCTTATAGATGATAGAAGGCTTTGTGTGACAGCATCCATTGCAACATCATAAAGAGTACTTGAGTACCCACTGAACAAGTTACCATAATCATCGTCGTAACCTCTAGTGGCAAAGGGGCCAAAGGCCCCATCAAATGATAACTTTTCATCATCCTGAGTGATTTCACCCGTTTCATTTGGTTCGGCTTTGATACATACACTGGTTTCAATTTCTGAATTATTTATTTCAATGTTCTGGCTCTTGGAAATAGTTGTAGGTGTTAAGGAGTCATGCTTTTCACAAATTTCTGCTGCTGAATCCTCTGTTGAAAGCCCATCAACCTCAGAAGACCCATCTTCCTCTGCACCCTCAAATGACAAAGACACCAAAGAAGAGTCTTTTGCCAGTGTCTCAGAGGGAGAGGTATGGGGTTCTGCTTCCAATATCTCTTGAGGAGTAATTCTGTATGATTTGAACACATAACCATCTTTCCCTTCGATTTTTAAACAGGTTCCTTTGGCCTCTATTCTCTTGTTATCTTTGGAGCCATTATGACCGTGGCTTGCATGCTCAGTCTTCTGTGAGAGGCTGTCCTCTCCGTCCATTATTGCAGAAAGAATTTCTGCAGTGAAAGAAAACTTTCTCTATTCAAAGCAGCTTTTTAAGTGTTCAAGTGTCATGGGTGTGGCTCTTTCTTCCATCCAGATGTTTACTTTAACATGTTATATCTGAGGCCAGATGCAGCAGACATATTGACCTCCATTTAGGATTCTGTAAATCACTTGTGTTCATTTGTAGATTCTGCAAAATTAGATAAGAAATAGAAAAACATTAAGATAACTAAAAAAATACAGTTAACAGTATACAGTAAGTGTGATAAAACATGATACAAAAAAAGAAAAAAAAAAAACTTTATGAATAGTTCAAAAACTATTCATGGGCAGCATTTCTATTGGTGCATAAATATTTAGGATCAGTCACAATGATAAATCATACATGAATGAGCTGTACAGAATTAATTTCTGTGAATATGATAATGGTTAGTCAATGTTTTGCAGGTCACTAGTAAGTCTAGTAAGTGTCTTTCAATGAAGTCCTGACTCAAGATAGGCAAGTCCAAGTCTAAACGCAAGTCCTCAACTTTAAGCTTCAAATCTTAAACAAGGAATTAGTGCCCTTTGCCCCAATTAGTCTCAGAATTTAAGTAAATTTGTACATTTATTCTACCAATAATTTCATGCTTCGTTTTACTCAATTAATGATCTGTATTAACCATTTTAATATTTAAAGTACCATATATGTTTTGTAAATACTGTACATGCCTGACAATCATGGCAATTAAGCTTTAACTGACTATTTCCCTGTTTATTTCACTGTTTAATGATTGTTTTTAATGAATCAGTGGTCAACAACTCATTTATCATCACCTACTGACAGGTCTACAGAAATAGCCATAGAGTCAAAGCTTTATTGGTATGACTGTTGGGCATTTACAGTATTTGTAAATCATTTTTGGTACTTAGACAATACAGAATGTTAAATGGGCAAAGACATACATGAAAAAATAATAATAATAAATTAAAGATATAACAAATATATATACAAATAAAAAAAACATCAGTGAATGAATTTAAAAGGCGGTGGGATGGGATAGATAAAATTGTTTTCTTGTAGGCCTTTTGTGTCCTTTTTTAGCATACATTTGTGATAAATTATAGAATGAAGAATTCTGGAGTCATGGTGTCAAATATATTGCATACATATACACACACACACATACATATATATGATTTATAAATTTTAGTTAGAGTGTAACGTTGCTGTTAGAGCACAAACAACATCTGCAAAGTTATGACACTCAAAGTTCAGGTCAATTCAACGCTGGATTTGCACTAAAGAATATCATGACATTGCATGTTGTATGTGCCTAACCAAGGTATTTGTAAAGAAATATTATGATTACTTCTGATATGTTGTAAACCGGCATTGTTACAAATGCTGTTAGACGACTTTAAGTTTATCTTTTATAAATTTACATTTTTTTCCCATTCATATTCTTGCACTATATCACATCCACCTTTATAAATAACATTTATTTTGAATTGCTTTCCTTTAATCATGTTTTTTTTTTTATGCAAAAGGCAATAATAACATCAGCATATAAAAGAACAATAGGACAAATAAAATGAAAGTGAAATAAACTGCTTTAAATTTTCATGTAAACACTTAAAAGCAGCATTCAAGTAAGAAATTGAATATCAAATTAAAAATAAAACTGCTTATCCTTCATTATATGAATAAAATGTATACTGGTTCAAGATTCAAGATTCTTTATTTGTCACGTGAAAGTGAAAGTCGTGACATATTGTCAAGTATGGTGACCCATACTCGAAATTAGTGCTCTGCATTTAACCCATCCCAAATGCACACACACAGCAGTGAGTAGTGAACACACACCCGGAGCAGTGGGCAGCTATTGCGACAGCGCCCGGGGAGCAATTAGGGGTTAGGTGCCTTACACAAGGGCACCTTAGTCATGGTATCGAAAGTGGAGAGAGTGTTGTTTATTCACAATCCCCACCTTCAATTCCTGCTGGCGTGGGAATCGAACCAGCAACCTTCACGTTACAAGCCCAACTCCCTCACCATTAGGCCACAGCTACCCCTATATACAGCCAGTAGTGAAATCAGGTCTACTCCAAGATAGTGCAATTATTATAAGTACTAAGCATAATCAAGAATTTAAACAATATAAATATGTAAAGATAAGATAAAATCTCAATAAAAAGAAAAGAAAAAAATGTGTTACATACATAGCAGCAGTGTAAAGTGCAAAGGATTCAAAAAGTAGCAGCAATATGACCTGGTATTAATGTCCATAGTGCAGGTATTAATGTCTACTACTAAAGGTTCTACTAATTCTTATATTAGGCTGCTGTCACTTTAAGAACTACAGGATCCAGGATTGCACGGATCCAATTCTACACCTTAAATGCAACAAAACGCTAAAGATTAGTTTAATATATACGCTGTGACAGCTAGCTTTCCATTCATACGCTTAAGGTGCTTGCTCATAAAACCATTTTAAAGTTTGGAAGCAGTTGAAATTACAATAAACGACTGTGCGTTGTGAACGAACAATTTTCAGAGATCTGCCAGATGAAGCAGCCATGATGAACAGCTGATATGTACGGAGGCATCTGATGACCAAATTACATTGAAATTCGCGAATGGAAAAAAAAGTGAGCCCGACTGATTTGTGTGGACATTTTTAGCGACCTATACCATTAGCTGAAAGAGAATTGTACCCAGACCACCTCCCGAGATTATCTCGGTTCAGTTCAGTTTGCTGAGACCATTTGGAGTATTCACATTTGGGGCAAAAAAAAAAAAAAAAAAAACCCACACGAACCACACTCAGATCCCTGGAAAGGACAATGTGTGAAATCACCCAGAGAGATCGACTGAGCGTGTATGATTACCTGTGCCTGTCCTTCTTCAGGTCAAGTCATATTCGTGAAAAACAAGAAAAGAAAAAGTTAGTCATGTCTAAAGAGGAAAGCGGTCTTTGTTGTAGCATCCTTTCAACGTTTAAGGGAACGCATTGCTGGTTGGTTGAGCCTTGTAAATGGTGCTCAAAATTAAAATAATTTCAACACCTTGATTCATTAATGAATGAATCAGCGTTATTAAACGTATTAGCTGAATGAACGTTTTAATGACTCGCTCAACAGCAGTGCACAACAGCAGTGATGATGCTGGATACTAATGGGAAATATCAGAATTCTTAGAAGGCCTCTTGTCCAGTCAGATCTGAGGATTGTAACAGTTATACATATCACATTAGCCCAAGGAGCTTACCGTCAGGTTTATGTTCTGTTATGAGGACCCTTATTTTTACATTCTGTTCTGTTTACTTTAGTTCCTGTTTACCCGCTGGTTTCACTGGTTACTGATTATGTCCTTGTTTATTTCTATAGTTGTGTATTAGTTTTACAGGTTTACTTTCATTTGTTCTACCCCTATTTATATAGCCATGTGTTTCAGTTGTTCTTGGTCAGTTCTCGTGTAATGCATTGTGTGGTTTGAGTTTTTGCTCACTCTTGCATGTTCATTCAGAGTGTTTGGATTATTAATAAAAACCTGTTTTGTTTTTGAATGATCTTTGCTCACCACATTGTTACATATATTTATGCAGCAAAATAAAGAAATAAATAAAAATGGCAATAATATCGCAAATAGCGCAATCGAGCTTCTCAAAATCACCACAAGAGAAATTAATTTACCGCAGCAGCACTCAATGCCTAAACATCTGTGCACTAGACAGAGATAAAAGAAAGCGATAATGATATTCGCAGGTACCCAATTTCTTGAACTGCAATAGTGCTCACTGATTGGCCCACTCATGGAGTTAGTGTAAGAATCTAATAACGTTTACATTTTCTGTCAGTTGTCACGATATATTAAGGCATAAATAAAACGAATAACCAAAAATGTACATTTTCTGCAACCTACTGTAATAATAATGACTGTATCATTATATGTACATGCAGTTGAAAAAAAAATTACAGTTTCTCAGTCGTTTCTAGTGAGGAAGTTGCAGTGTTGCTTGAACTACTACTCATCAGCACACGCTCTCGCGACCTGACGATGTACGCGTTAGCTCTAGCAACACATGCTAGCGGCTAGTGCATTAGCTCGCAGACAAAACAACAGGAAAACACTTCTCTCTTGCCATAACGATTTAAGCGACTCGATTTATTTGCTTGTATTTCCTTAACATATAATTTGTAAAAACGACTGTTTGGGGATTTAAATGCATCACACTGAATCTTTTATAAACGCATTATAATGATATTTGACTTAGTGACAACTCAATGGTTTGGCTACGTTAGGCCACACAGGACATAACCTGATGAGGCAGAACCGGATCCTGGTCGCACAAAACAGAGAAGCTCGTCGAACTACCCGGGTCACTGGATCTAATCCAAAACCATGCATGCGTCTTTCTGAGACAATGAAATACACTCGATTAAAGACATAAGTATCGCTTACCTTTGTGTCCTGAGGTTTACTTAGGTGAGTTTCGGCTGTGAAATGGTTAAGTAAAGCGTATGGTTGATCCAGTGTTGTAATTGACTTGGTTGCTTTGTCTCCTGTGCCGTAAACAGTGCGCTGTAGTAGCGCCACACGGCGTCAGACGGAAGAAACAGAGTTCTGTGACGTCATAGAGGCTTTCGACACGGTGGGTGGGGTCAACAAAACAAAACTACAGTCATTTATCCCATTGGAAATGAAAGTCATAATCATTTAAATAAAATTACGAAGAACTTGCTTCTGCATTTTGCATACTCACGCATTGACAATAAAACCACAGACAACTTAAACGACAAAATGACAAGAGTAGCACTTGTTCACTAAAGCAAACATACGGGGTTTCTTGACCCGAGGGTCTCTCTCAGGGGCAGCCAGGCACCAGAAGGGGTGGGGCAAAACACCAGAACCTCTGATTTTTAAAAACGTTTAGAACAGTGCTAAAAAACGTGGGGTTTTTCTGTATTTTTGCTCATAGATTTGTTGTCCTTAACCAGCTTTCTACTAATGTATATTTTCTGTGTGCAATTAAGTGATAAAATGTATATGTATATATGTGTTTGGATTTTTTGATGATACCATTGAAAATGTATAACATTACAAACAATAATCATGGTTATATTATTAATTAAGAATATAAATAGTGCAAGTAAAAAACATTATAAACTCAAATTAATAAAACTATCTCATACATGTTTTATGATCAACCTTCCTTGCGCTTTCTTTCTTTGGAAAGTTAGAAAGAAAATGTTCTGGAAACAGAACCAAGTGAATGAAGTACATTTTCCTTTATGAAATATAATGTTCTCACAATGAAGTAATGTTGTCTGGCCTGTGCCCTATAGTACGTCATGACGTAGTGCGTTGCGGGTGGGACGTCTATTCGTAGTGAACCATCCGCATTGTTGTTGGTTGCAGGCGCAGAGTCGGATCGCCGCTCGTTGCAGGAAAGGAGACAACACTGCCTTTGAATGGCAAATAAACCAGAGATTTTTATAGTGATTATTGGTCCAGTACTATAGTCCTGGAGGCCGTTGTGGATAAGGTTTTGCAGTATTCCAGATTTATCCATGCAGAACTAAATCAGTGGCCTTTGGATGAGAACATTGTGTGCGGAATTACTGCAGGCCATCTCGCCATCGCTTTAGAAAGGTGCTCCTCTCTTTATACAACAGATCAGAGGTAATATGATCCTAAAATATCGGTCAATGTTTTGCGATTTGCAGGGCTGCATCTGTTTTATAATGCGTGAGGTTATAAAGCGATATGGTTTGAATGTGCATCTTTATGGTGTCTCAAAACATAAGGAAATGCCTAGATAACATTTTAGGGGATCATAGGCGATCCCCAAATGTGGCCCTGATGTTAAAAAAAGAAAAAAAAAGCTTCGATTCGAATGTTTGCAATGCACTGAATGAACAAAATGTTTTGAAACGTACGTTCGTTGGAATTGCCCCTACACTAGTAATTACTGTTCTCTAGTAGTACCATAATAATACCGTGGTAAAACTGCAGTATAAATAGAAATACATTGCACTTCACTCCCGTAGTATACATTTAAAATTATTATGGTATTGCTGTCTGATACTATCATTGTACAATGGTAACAGTAAGTTTGAATAACTAACTCCTTGATGACATGGATTTAGAGGCAGTCAAGTAAATAAAGCATGGTTTAACTTGAGGCATGCATCTACATCTAATTCAGCTGCACCGTTAATATTAGGGATAACAGTAGTTGTTCTCTCTTTTCAGTTTTGTTAAGATCCCCAATGAAAAGAAAATCTCTGCCTCACAAAGTATCCATCCCCCAGCGGCTGCCTTCTCCAAACCGCGAGACACTGACTTACGCCCAGGCCCAGAGGATGGTGGAACTAGAAGTCAACGGCCGGCTACACCGGATCAGCATCTTTGACAAGCTCGACATTATCACGGATGAGGATCCCATATCACAGGAAATTATAGAGTGCACCAGCAATAAGGAGAATGCTGAAAAACACCAGCAGATTTTGGTACGTTCTGCACGGCTCCGAAACAACCAGCTGAAAAAGAACGCTGCTGTCACCGCACAAAAGACTTTGGTGCAAGACTGCACCCTTCCCGAGCCCAAATTCCGCACAGTGGATTATAATCTCCCATCAATCCCACGCAGACCTTCTACATACTACAAGTATGAGGAGAAAGCATTAGAAGAGCTGAATGAGGAAGTAGAGTATGATATGGACGAAGAAGACTATGCCTGGCTTGAGCTAGTCAACGAGAAAAGAAAGTGCGAAGGTCTTAACCAGGTTTCCCCCAATGCCTTCGAATTCCTTCTTGACCGTTTTGAAAAAGAATCATTCTTAGAGAGTCAGGGCCAACAGAACCTCCAGGCCTTAATCGATGAAGATGCTGTTTGCTGCATATGTATGGATGGAGATTGCATGGACAGCAACGCTATTCTTTTCTGTGATATGTGCAACCTAGCTGTTCATCAGGATTGTTATGGTGTTCCTTATATTCCAGAAGGCCAGTGGCTTTGCCGACATTGTCTGCAGTCCCCTACACAGCCCGCTAACTGCATCCTCTGCCCTAACAAGGGAGGAGCGGTCAAAAAAACGGAAGATAACCGATGGGGTCACGTGGTTTGTGCTTTATGGGTTCCAGAGGTTGGGTTCTCCAATACGGTCTTCATTGAGCCCATCGATGGTGTAGCAAACATCCCGCCAGCTCGATGGAAGCTTACCTGCTACCTCTGTAAAGAAAAAGGTGTTGGGGCTTGTATCCAGTGCCACAAAGCCAACTGCTACACCGCTTTCCATGTCAGCTGTGCACAAAAGTCCGGTCTCTTTATGAAGATGGAGCCTATTAAAGAGTTGACTGACTCAGGTGTACCCACCTTCTCAGTAAAAAAGACAGCCTACTGTGGGGCCCACACCCCAAACGGCTCCGTTAAAAGGCCTCTTACAATATATAATGACACTAAGACAAATTACAGACTTTGTCAGTCGGTGGACAAAAAGAGTGGCAGAATAGGATTAAAAAAGCAGAAGAGACTTAAAAACAATGAGGTAGATGTTGTATCCTCAGTTCCATCTGTGTCTGTACCCAGTTTTTCATCTGAAAGGTATGTTCGAATCTGTTGATTTTGCAAAAGTTTGTGATATAACTAACCCTTTTAAAGGTTAGTTCACCCAAAAATGAAAATTGTGACATCATTTACTCGTCCTCAAGTCGTTTCAAACCAGACTTTCATTTATCTTCGGAAACACAAATGAAGATATTTTTTTAAATAAAATCTGAGAATATTCTGTCCCTTTATAGACAGCTACACAACTTGATATTAGATGCTTCAAAAGTTCATGAAGAGATCGGAAAACTAATCCATATGAATTGAGTGGTTTAGTCCAAGTTTTCTGAAGAGATATGATCGCTTTGTATAATGAACAGACTGAATTTAAGCTTTTATTCACATATAAACATTCATCAACTCATAAAATGGTATTATACCTTGTTATACAGACATATGATGTTTAAAGAAAAAAAGACAAATGAAGACTTGGAAAAAACATGTTGTTTCTGAAAGAATGGTTCAGTCATAGATACCATAGACATAGTTAAATACATAGATGCCCCATTGGCCACTTTGGAACGTTGCTGCGATACATCAATGTGTCTGCCATATTGCTGAGGGCAAGATTGTACTGTAAACAAATGCAAGTAAACTGGTGAGCTGTGTTTTTTATGGAAGTGTACAAAAAAATCTAGTTATTTAAAACCTTGATAGCGGACTTTAAAAAAATACTTATTTTAATGAGGAATAGTCAAACTTCAGACTTGTCCTGTATTTGGCTGCTTTATTCTTGGATAAGAATTGTGAAGATGCACATAATGAGATAATTTAAATTTTCACATTTAAATGAAAAAAAGATTTCTTATTGTGGAAAAGGCATTTTTTGTCTTTTAACCCATTTCAGATTTTCTTGTGTTTCGAATTGACCACCATTGTGAAAATGAAGCAAGTCGTCAAGTACAAATCACACAGGCTGCTTAACGTTACTGTATTTTTATAGCAGTAAAACAATACAGGTATTTACAGAGAGATACTCCAAAACACACAATAACAAGATAACTGATGGATCCTTTATGGTAATACATATTATATGTACAACTACAGTTTAATGCAAATAGATAAAGTGAGAAGTAATAGTAAATAGTTTGCTGTAAACAATATATATAAGAAATAGTTTATGTAGAATTTAATATAATATTGTCAATAATAAATTGTATAATGTCAATAGACAGTATACAGCAAATAAACTAGTAATGAATAGTATAATAATATAATCGTATAAGTACAATAATATAATATCACAATAATGTATTAATAATAGCATATAGTTTATGTATAATACTAATACCGATGGTTTAGCTCCATCCCTAATCCTGACAGACCTGTTCTGTCCTGTGAAAGTCCTCTGGCTTGAAGTGTTCACTGCATAACACAGAGAACTCGCTTGCAGAAAAACCTTCCCATCTTATAGACATTTACATTACATTTACTTTACATTAGTCATTTAGCAGACGCTTTTATCCAAAGCGACTTACAAGTGAGGAAAACAAACAAGCGATTCTTCATGAATTGGCAAATAACACAGGAAGTGCTCACAATACAAGTTTCATACATTGCTCAGTACCATAAGCTAGAGTAGGAAGGGAAAAGGGAAGGAAAGTTTTTTTTTTTTTATAGCTACTTCCCACTGTCTCCTCAACTTTGTCTCTGGGAAGCCGTCAATGTGTGAGAAAAGTAAGCTAGCCAATTTTCTAATGTTACAGTAATTCACAAAATGTCAGTCATCTAACCGAAACGAAGGCTTGTCTTAAAAGTCGGTTTTAAGAAAATAAATATGCATATTTAAATTTCAGGAAAAATAGTTTATAAAATCAGATAATATATGTTAAAACTAAAATATAAATCATGTAAACTCAACTTTCACAGCTAATTATCAACATCGCTAGCTATTTTCTGACTGTCTCCGGTGGCCAACTATTATCAACATAATCATATAATGACCAAATACAACCAGAAACAAATGTTCAGCCTTACCTGTAAAAGGTTATTCCCAGAGACCTGTATTCAATTGTGTGGCGATTTGTACAGCCCCAAGCATTTTTCTCAATTGCAATTGTGAGCGTTATGGGAACGTTGCCCTGCACAATATGGTGGCGACGTTGACTTACGTCTATGTATTTTATTATGTCTATGATAGATACAGTTTCAACAGTAATTTGTTGCCACCTAGTGGCGTAATAATGCAATTGATACAATCGATTGCACCCAGTTACTTTAAAAAGGTGATTTATTATGTCTTTATCAGTAATGTAGACATCAGCATTTATATCTGAGTAATAAGCTTTTGTATAAACTTCTGTGATGACTGGAATATTTGTAATACGGGAATAATGATACTGTAAAACTGTAAATATCTAAACATGATGGCTTTCTAGATCAACGGCAGCGTGAACGCAGATTTGAATCTCGCATTTTTATTTTTGTCTAAGTTCTAATGTACACGGGTGAATTGTTGTCATTCGAGAATTAGATCATATGGGTGATGAAATCAAGAACGTGATCTTTTAAAGATTAATCGTGCCGTTATGTACACCTCTCTCAGAACCATTTTCGGAACCGGGCTGGAAAAACTACACTTTTTGCCCGGAAGACCTATCGTTTCATACAGTCATTTGGGCCACGATAATTTCGAAAATTGATTGTACACGAAATTGATAATACACATCCCTATTGGCGTGTGCTGTGTGAGAACCAATGAGGTTCATTCTCATGTGTTACACAGCATATTTGTGCTTCCACAAGAGGTTTGTTCTTTGTCATCAGTTAAGTTGAGCTTTTGTTTATATTCACTGATCAATGATAATGTGAGTAAAAGCCTATATTCAATCTGTGCATTGTATAAAGTAATCGCGTCTCTTCAGAAAATTTGCACTAAACCACTCAATTCATATGAAGTTTTAGTTTTATGATCTCTCTATGAACTTTTTTAAACATCAAAATGGTAGTTACGTAGGTGTCAATGTCAATTATTCATTTGTGTTCCAAAGATGAATGAAAGTCTTATGGCTTTGGAACAACATGAGGAAAAGTAAATGATGAAAGAATTTTCATTTTTGAGTGAGCTATCCCTTTAAGCCATTTCAGTGGAAAAATCAATATTTAGGCCTATACAGTCGCAAGAAAAAGTATTGTACTTGCAGAATCTGTGAAAATGTGAATAATTTTAACAAAATAAGAAAGATCATATAAAATGCATGACATTTTTTATTTAGCACTGTCCTGAGTAAGATATTTTACAATGAAGATGTTTATATGTAGTTGACAAGAAAAAAAATAGCTGAATTTGTTAAAATGGCCCTGTTCAAAAGTTTGTGAACCATTGGCTCTTAATATTGTGTGGTTACCTGGATGAATTACAGCTGTTTTTTTTATTTTGTCAAGTCTCCTGTTTGTGCTGAGCAGTTAAACCAATGTTCTTCAGAGAAATCCTCCAGATCCTGCAGATTCTCCAGTTTTCCTGCATCTTTTGCATTTTTGACCCTTTCAAGAAATGACTGTATGATTTTGAGATCCATCTTTTCACTGAGGGACTTAAAAACAACAATTAAAAAAGGTTCAAACATGCTCTTAATGCATCCTGTTTCCTTCTGGAGCATCAGTGAATGTTGGAACCTTATTTAATAGTTGTGTTTGAGTCCCTCAGTTGTCCCCAGTATGAAAATATGGATCTCAAAATCATACAGTCACAGCTGAAAAGGGTTCAAATATGCAAAAAATGCTGGAAAACCAAAGAATTTGCCAAATTTTTCTGAAGAGCAGAGCTTAGTTTTACTGCTCAGGACAAACAAGGGACTCATGAACAACCATCATGAAACAAAGCACTAGTCGCAGATCATCCAGGTAATGACATACAGTATGAAGAATCAATGGTTCGTAAACTTTTAAAAGGGGTCATTTTAATAAATTCAGCTATTTTTTGTCTTGTGGATTATATGTAAACATCTTGTATGTACAATATCTTACTCAGGGCAGTACTAAATAAAAAATTACATTCATTTTGTATGATCTCTCTTATTTTGTTAAAAAGATTCACATTTTCACAGATTCTGCAAGTGGTTCACTTACTTTTTCTTGTAAGTGTATAAATAGTAGTGTATCATCAAAAGGTTACAAAAATTATATAATTATATTTTTTTAACCATTCTACCACACCCTATTATGTTACAATGATTGTAATAAAAAAAGTAAAAAAAAAAAAAAAAACATAGTTTAAGCAATAGCTACAAGATTGTTTAAACTGTCATTCTCCTACAGGTTAAACACAATCCTCAATCAAGTTTCTTTACAGAAGAAGGCGGCATTTGGCGAACTTATCTTGAACTATTGGACCCTTAAAAGACAATCAAGAAATGGAGTGCCACTCAACAGACGCCTCCAAACTAGCCTACATTCCCAGAAAAACGCACAGCCGGTAAAAATCGGCTTATGCAGTGTTACTAAGCACTTGAATATGGTGATACAATTTTTTCAATTTTAATAATAGTTTATTTAAAACTTAAAAACATTGTACCGACAGAAACAGTCAGAGGAGGAGACTCGAGCATTGAAGGAGCAGCTGAAGGAGTGGCAACGGTTGAGACATGACCTTGAGCGAGCGCGACTCCTGCTGGAGCTGATTAGGAAGAGAGAGAAACTTAAGAGAGAAGAGGTATGAGAAGAGCATGCTGTAGGTCAAGACAAGCATTTGTATTGCTAATGCTTACTGTTTGCAGGTACATGTTCTTTGATGACGACGCTTATGATTCTGTTGCAGATAATGCTTCAGCAGACTTTAATGGAGTTCCAACTCACTCCTTTCACAGTCCTTTTGAGGGCTGTGCTTGATCAGTTACAGGAGAAAGACCAAGCACGCATTTTTGCAGAGCCTGTCAGCATTAAAGAGGTTGGTCTGCATTTTCCTTAACTTTAAAAGAAGTCAAAAGGCATTTCACTATGTATACAATGTCTTCATAAAAAAGTATTTGATACATTTAAAGTGACTTAAAGGATTAGTTCACTTTCAAATGAAAATTTTTACTCACCCTCAAGCCATTCTGACGAAGGCAATCAGAGAAATATTATCCTGATGCATCCAAGCTTTATAATGGCAGTAATGCGCTACCAAACTATCGTGATCACACAAACGCATCGCTTCGCTTCAGAAGGCCTTTATTAAAATATGTTTACAATGGATGGATTTGGATGGAGACACTTTCTTCAGTCCATAATTGTTTGGTAGTGCATTACTGCCATTATAAAGCTTGGATGCGTCAGGATATTTATTAATATTTCCCCGATTGTCTTTGTCAGAAACAAGAAAGTCATATACACCTAGGATGGCTTGAGGGTGAGTAAAGCTTGGGCTAATTTTCATTTGAAAGTGAACTAATCCTTTAAGTGTCCCCTAAAAATAGCAAATGCAAATTTTAAAAAGTATTTTAAAGAAACAGCACAAGCACGCTTTTCAAGCAAAACATTTGCTTGAAGAATTTTTCAAGCAAAAGCAGGGTGTACAATATATACCAGGTAAAAGTGGAGAAATGTGGATTCTAACTTAATAACAACAGCTTCTATATTAATAGCTTAAAATAATAAATAGTTGCCTAATAAGAGTCTATGACCCATGATAAATTAAGCTAATTGAATGCATTGAAGGCCAGCTAAAAAAATAGCACACATGTGAACAACATGAACAATTGTGAGTGGTCAGAGATAGCATAAAAGTCAGTGGGTCATGATTCGGTTACACAACAAATGTTTAGTATGTAAATTAATAATACAGTGAACCATATACACTTTGGTATCAAACTAGCCGCAACTAAGACCAACCATTTGAAACAGTAGAGGTTTGTCTAACCCTAACCCTAAACCTAACAACACATGTAATTTAATCTGACTGCACTTTATTTATTTTTTTCTGTTTTATTTTTCGAAGAAATCAAATATTTTTCTATAATGTATTTAAAATTAATAAAAAATAAAATGTAAAGTTTGAACTGGCTTGCATTATTGCAGCCATTGAGCAACAATAATTACACATAGCATCTAGCGGCGGGATCACCGGTATAGACAACTTGAATGCTGAAAGTTTATATACAGACAGAGATGAAAATAATAATGATGTGAATCGATTAAAAAGTAATGAATCACACAGGTTTCTGTAATCACCTGTAATCGTACCCAACATTAAAGTATCAAGTATTTGTTTAATGGCATATTTTTACTAAGTACTGTGAATGAAGGCCAGTATCATAGATACCAATGCTGATACTGATACCTCCTATTTTTTTTTTTTTTTTTCTACAGAAAATGCGTAACTATAGCTTTCAGCAATACAGAATAATTGTTTCTCTCTTTATCTCTTTAAACTATAGCTGTAAGTTAATTGTTTTCACTGCCCAAAGCTAATAAATAATAGAACAACTAAAATTACCGTTAAAACGTTTATCAGTGTTTTTATGCGAGGATTGATTCTCTTGATACAACATCGGTATCTCAAGTATTCATATTTCCACACTTCCACTTAATCATTGAGACAAGCATGTTACTGACATGTATATGGGTATCACATGTTGCACCCAACTTGAATTTTATTGGTTCTTTAATATTCCATTAAAAATTATTTTTGAAAAAGTGAGTATGGTAAGCTGCGAAGTGAAGGGGGAAGAAAGGAGACAGACAGCACAACAACAGCTTCCATTTTTATGCACATTTTGGGATATCTCATACAAAATGCTGGATGAAAATGCCAGGATGCACTTAAAATCTAAAAATATGGATAAAAACATATGCACTCAATTAAGGTGAATACATTTTTATCCAATAAGAAGACATGCCACATAAACTATGATGGAAACACATTAACTTGTATAGATTGATTATTGCGCAACAACAAACTGACTTTGTTATTTTGTAGTTTTCATTGGATAACTGAGCTAACCAGTGGACCAGTTTCATTTCACAGGATATCGAATGTTCTTTCTTTCATTTGCATTTATTTTTGTGCTTTTAACATTCTGACTCACACTGAAACACACTGACATAGTGCATGATGAATCTATTCACAAGTAGTGGTGTACTGGTGCCACTTTATCCTTTACTGATCTGATTCTGGTAACTTAATTCTGTAAATCAGCCCGTAACTGATTTTTGAGCACATACAAGATTTGATGATTTCCTCTGTTGATCTATGACTTAAAAATGCAGGTAAAAGAAGAGGCTTGAGAGTCTTTATCACTGATCAGAATTGCACCCTTATTTTGTTTTTGTTGCTCACAGGTGCCTGACTATATGGACCACATCATACACCCAATGGATTTTTCCACCATGAGCAAACGCATTGATGCACAAGGCTACAAATATCTGGATGAATTTGAAGCAGACTTCAATCTCATAATTGAAAACTGCATGAAGTACAATGGAAAGGATACATTCTTCTACAGGGCAGCTGTTAGATTGAGAGACCAGGGTGGACCAGTGCTCAGGAAAACTCGTAGAGATGTTCAGAGAATTGGCTTTGATTTTGAAACTGGCTTGCACCTGCTTGAACAACCCAAGATTGAGTCAACTGCACCTTTTTCCTGGGAAGATGGTAAATGCACAAACACTATACTGGTATACTCATACAAAGTTTTTGTGTCCTCCAGCCACAGTGACAATTTGTGCTTGTGACAATTCATTTCTAGCCACAATGGTATCGCAACATCTAAATGATGTGAACCTGCATGTAAAAGGGCTCATGGATATAAAGCAAACTAAACTCACTCCACCTTATGTGATGGTGTGAGATAATTTTAAGTGTTTGTTTAAAACAAAATGTGAAGTTTTTTCTTTTGTTTTTCAAAGTATAGCAAAAGAAGTGTATTTTATTCAAGCTCATGTCTTTGTGTCTAAGCAATGGCATTTCTTGAACAAATGTCACTCCTAGATGTACTGACTGGTATTGGTCAATTTAGTGCTTCCTTGAAACTAAGAATCAGAAATATTAAATTCCTTGCAGTTCCCATCCCTACATTTTAACAAATCAAAAATAATAATGAAAAAAAATGGCTTTAATAAACAATTCTACTTCCTCTTTCAGTGGACCATTTATTGGTTCCAGCCAACCGGAAGCACATGTCATTTGAAGAGCAGCTGAGGGAGCTACTGGAAAAGTTGGATCTAACTACAGCAATGAAATCTAGCCCGTCACGGAGCAGGCGACTGAAGCTTCTCAAGAAAATCATCAGTGACGTGAGGATGGAGCTGAGTTTGAGGAAAGCAAATCCTGCTGTTGAACTGAAGAACTCTGAGGAACAAGCTGGCTATATCCTTCAAAAAGGTTTGTTTGAAAAAGCTTGGTGTGAATGTTTTCTTGCTATTAACCAGTTAAACATTTGTCCAAGCTGGCCTTGTGGGCAACACTTTGACATTTCACCTTTGTCCCAAGTTCGAGTCATAGCTTTTCTGATCCCAACCCACTTTCCTCTATACAATTGTCCTGTCCAGTACAAGCTAAAGATGCCCCAAAATATACTTAATATGAACAAATAAACAAACAAACTATTTATTGTTTGTTTATGATGTGATAATACTTTCCTAATCTACCAGATGCATAATTTTTACCTTGTAGGTCAATAGCCGCTTTTCCACTGTTGGACCTGTGCGAGCCGGGGCTAACAATGTGCTGTGTTGGTTCAGTAGCCTCTGACCTCAACCACTGAGGCCAAAATGAAGTTGCATTTCCACTGTCTGTTCGGTAGCCTCGCAGCACTTCCCTAAAGCCCACCATTAAAGGCTGGTACACACCAACTTGACGTCAAAGAACTAGCGGCTGCGAAAGCCAACATTGTTGTCACCTCAAGTCGGCTGCGTCAGGGAAAAAAATATGTGCTTGAACACACTGAAAGAACTTCAGCCAACTAGCATTCTGTGCCTGCGTATGAAAGGAGAAAACTGTCTATTTAAGCAGATTCATATATTCTATATTGTCTATATTTGTCTTTCAAATAGGGAAAGCTAAACTAAGACTGCATGTATACAAACCGTAAACAAAGCAGCGCTTGCTTACTGTTTTGAATATCAATCATGCTGATCACGTTCTTTATTCCACTCCGCTCTTGTAGTTACAAAAATATTCGTGCATTCTATTCATGGCCACTCCTCAAGCCAGAGCTGGCCTGCTTTGGACCAAGGTATTTGGCAGGCCAAAAAACCCTGGCTGTTGGCCTCGACTAGGCCCGATCAAGCCCTGGAAGTGACAGTGGAAACGTAACTGGCCCTAGCACGCACTAGCACGCCCGCTTCTGGCCCAACAGTGGAAACATGGCTATTGGATCCCAACCCTGGTCTTGAAGTTCACACTGGAGAACACTGCCATGTTTCCTATATCATTCTTATTCATCTCATTAGTAGAGACTCCAAGACCTTGTATGAACCAACTGTCAGCCCAACAACGGAATCCAACTGTATGGTTGAACTCATTCTGCTTGCAGAACTTTTGGTTTTATGAGGGAACTTTTAATGACCTGAGCATAGTGGACTAGAGGGAGAGAAAAGCCCGGAATAGAGGAGGAGAGATAATTAGGCAAATGGAATTCTGTCCCCTAACCACTTTCTGTAGTCGAGGTTTGCAGATTTACTGGTTTATATGGTGTTGCTGTGAAAGTTCTTGAGTCCAGTCTTAACAGGACATCTAGCTGGAGTGCGTGCATTAGTTAAAGGAATATTTCACTCAAAACTGAAAATTTCCTGGTGATTTACTCACCCCAAGACCATCCAAGATATATTTTTTCCTCAGCTGAAGAGAAGAAATTTTGTACTAAAACATTCCAACATCTAATGCAAGTGAATATTGCCCAGTGTAGACCATTTTTGACAGTCCAAAATTCATATTTAGGCAGCTTCAAATAGCTCCACATGACCCCAGCTGACAAACAAGGGTCTTCTTTAGTGAAACGAAATAAAAATATATAAATTTGAACAACAAATGCTCGTCTTGGTCCAGCTCTGTGTAGCGTTCATGAGAGGGTTAAGTTCACAACGAGAACAAACGTGCTGCATAACCAATGAGGTTCATTCTTGTGTGTTACACAAGCACATTTGAGCTTCCGGAAGAGGTTTGTTCTTGTGCATTATTCAGGTTCTGTTGAGCTTCTGCTTATGTTCGCTGATCAATGTTTACATGCGGTTAAAAGCCTAAATTAAATCTATTCATCATAACAAGTGATCAATTTTCTCTATTAATATGGATTAGTTTTTTTATCTCAAAATTTTTTTTTATTTTTTTATTTTTTATCTTTATTAAGTGTCAAATTTTCAGGCAGTCTTGAAGGAAATCTGTCAGATTCTGTCATCAAAAAGATCTTCATTTGTGTTCCGAAGATGCATGATAGTCTTACGGGTTTGGAACGACATGAGGGTGAGTAATTAATGGCAGAATTTTTGGGGTGAACAAACCCTTTAATTTCTCTTTGGATGAGGAAGGAAAGTCATTTAAATCTTGGATGGCTTTTACTTTTAAAGGCTTTGTTCACACAAAAATGAAAATTCTGTCATTAATTAATCACCCTCATGTCATTCCAAACCAATAAGACTTCAGAAGACATTGTCAGAACACAAATGAAGATCTTTTTGATGATATCTTATCTGACAGCATTCCGTCCCTCCATAGACAGCTACATAACTACCAATTTTACACTTCAAAATAGTTCATAAAGAGTTTGTAAATCTAATCCATATGAAATGAGCTGGTTAGTCCAAATTTTCTAAAGAGATACAAACACTTTATATGATGAACTGATTAAATTTAAGCTTTTACTCGCTTATAAACAGTGGTCAACAAACATACACAGAAACTCACACGAACCTGAATGTCGCACGAGATCAAAACTCCTACTGTAGATGTTTATGGAGGGACAGAATGCTGTCAGATTTTATTAAAAATATCTTCATTAGTGTTCCAAAGATGAACGGAAGTCTTACGGGTTTGGAATGACATGAGGATAAGTAATTAATGACAGAATTTTCATTTTTGGGTGAACTAATCCTTTAAGGAAGACCATGGTCTATAGGGTGAAAAATAAACACTTGTAACGCCTTAAACAACTAATAATGCTCTAAAAACACTCTTACCTGAACACGCTAATCAAGGTCTTCAAGATTGTTAGAAAATTACAATCAGATGAGTTTGATCATGGTTGAAACCAAACTTTGCATGGCCCTTCAGGAGTAGGATAATTGAGGAGCCCTGACCTAGCTACTTCAAGGCATTGCGCTGAAAACACACTGAAGCAATGGAATAGCATTGCCCTGTCAACCACCCACAATACAGCTTACATATTTCTGAGAAAATGTACAAATCTAGTTTGTTTTCACTGAATTTCTTCTGCCATGCATTGGGAGTTTATATTACAGTATCTCCTTGTTTCATGGCAGGTGATAAATCTGTCCCACCTAAGCTTGAGCCATCTGTTTCTCTGCTGCCCCTCATTAACACGGGAAGTCACTCTGAGCCACCCACACTGAAACCTATTGAACCCTGTCCTGACAAACACCAACATCAAAGGGATGGCATTTCCCAACCACTCAATGGACACTCCCATCTGGAGATAGAGGACAGCGATGTCAGTGTAGTAGCTACATCAACTCTGGCTGAGCTATCAAGCCCAGTAAACCGACGGACTTCCGTGCTTTTCCGCAAATCTAAAAGCACAAGCCCTCATAAGCCCATGAATGATGGTGAAACTCCCAAGGGCAGTTCTCGGCTAGGTACAAAAACATTCCTGTCAGTTGTCATACCGCGTCTGGAGACACTGCTCCACACCAGGAAAAGGCCACGGAGTGCCAGTGGGGACAGTGGCAAGGAGGAATCACCCATCAAACGGCTGGACAAAGGTAGAATCTGCTGGAAAAGTATCAAAAAGGGCAAGACCGTTGTGGTTGTTCTAATTGCAAATTAATAGCATTAGCACTTTTGTAAGAGGCCAAAGTGCTCTTTCTTCCTCTTCCTTATGTCTGTCAGGTCTGTCAAACGGTTTTGGCCTAAATCCAGAGGAGCTGTCTTCTAGCAGGCAGTTGGAGCCTCGTCGCAGGTGTGCATCTGAATCCAGCATGTCTTCCAGCAGCAGGTGGGTAGTTGACCAAGTACTTTTGAGACATTCCATCTAAAACTATTTTCAGTAGCATTGTGCTTATTTCAAGTAGTCTCTTGAGAACTGTTTTTGTACATTGAAGGAACATTTAAAATGAATAAACTAGTGAAGACAAAAGAAATGGTGTCCAGTTACTGAACTATAATATTATATAGTTTCTCTTATACATTCCAAGGAAAAAAATATCTCAATGGTTGTTTGACTTGTTCTTAAAAACAATTCATGGGTGCTTCATTCTCGGAATGTTTATCATGTGACAATTCACATTCTCTAAGTTCTTCAAAGTTCATAAAACTTTGACACTTTAAAAAGTTCATAAATAGATGAAACTAATTCATATGAATTAGGGTTTTCCCAAATTTTCTGGAGAGCTCCAATCGCTTTATATGATGAACTCATGACCTTGTCATTGTCAGCGCCATGCTTAAGTATTTGAGCTACTGGAGCACATATTGGACCCAAAAGTACTCAAGTACTTGGCTGATTTATCTGTCAAGTGCTTAAGTAGTCAAAATGCACATCCCCATATCCCTGCGCTATTCTTATTTTCACGTGGAATATGAAATTTTGTCAATTTTTGATCTCATCTCCCATACCACGCCACCATGTTTTCTCATCTGTTTTTAGCAGTATCGCACTTAATCTTCCGAAGTGTGGGAAGGGAAAGCCAGCCCTCATCCGGAGGAACACAGTGGAGGACAAGAGTGAGATTATTGCTTGCATCGAGAGTAGAAACTTCGCCAAAGCTGCTAGAATAGCTGCTGGTACGTATCAACATCTCTATTGTTTTTAATGATGTGTTTGCCTGTGTAAACTATGAATACAATTTTTACATGCATGAAAATGTGCATTGATTATTTTAAATATTTCACTTTGTTCTACTTTTTGCATTAAATATTATGAATCTAATTGTCTGTTTGATAGTGGAAAAAAAATCTTAGCATTTCAGTGTGACTACTGCATATCTAAAATACTGAGATTTTTGGTTCTGGCAATCACTAAGCTCTAATAGAATTTTAATAGTCTTAACTGTGAAGTAATTGACAGCATCATGGTTGAATGTTTGCATCATCATAACTTGGCTGTTGATACTCCTGCTTTCATAGAAGTTGGCAACAGCAGCATTTGGATGCCCACTAGTGCTGCCACAGTTATGCTGGAACCTCTAAAACTAGTTTGGGCTAAATGTAGTGGATACCCCTCCTACCCAGCCTTGGTGAGTCTGAGTGTGCATAACTAGCTATTTCTCTCTCTCTTCTTTTCTTCCATCCCTTTAAGTACTTGCCCTCATATTGTCCCAAACCCGAAAGACCTTTGTTCATCTTCAGAACACAAATTAAAGATATTTTTGAAGAAATCCAAGGGTTTCTAAACAACACATAGGCAGCATTGTCATTGCACCTTCTGAGGTCCAGAAAAGTATTAAAGACATCATTAAAATAGTTACCGTGACTAGAGTGGTTCAACCTTAATGTTATGAAGTGACAAGAATACTTTTTGTGCACAAAAACAAAACAAAAATAACAACTATATTCAACAATTTGAAATGCCTATTTGAACTATCATACGCAGTTGATATAGTGAATGCAGTTGTAAGGTTTGATTTTCCTGCTAAGATAAAGCTGAGATCAGGCATCCTGCAATAAAGCAATAAAACTCATCTGGAGAGAAGACTTCAAAGGAATAGGACAACACCCTGTCCAAATTGCCCCCCCTCTCTCCCCTCTCCTTTCTCCCCCTGATCCAAATCACTGAAGTTCTCCAAGGATGCATATGTACTATGTATTATGTATCTTGTGAATCTATTATTTTCCAATTTCATGTTTGGTATCATTTTAAATGTCTCAGTGCGATTGGTAAAATGGTCTCAGTTTCACAGCAGTCACTAGTATTATGAGAAAGTTTGAAAACTTAGGAGAATTCTGTTCTCTTCAAGCAGACCACCTCCTCTCCCCCAAAGCCATGTGTGGGGACAATAAATATTTACAACTGTTTTGTTTCTGGTCTGGGTATTTAAGGGAAAAGACAAAGCAGTGAGACGGGACATTCTGTAACCAGAACCCCCGCATAGAGATGGTGAATGTCTTTAAGACTTTCATCCACTATCTCTATGTGTATGCATAACTTTAAATACTCTTAGAGAAATCTTTTGAGTAACTGATGCTATGTATTTATTATATTTGAATTGTGTAATTATGTAATTGGCATTGAAACATTTTTACCTGATAAATAAATTGTTACATCTTGATTTATTTTGAATTCGTCTGAAATCCTTTGTTACCGGTAGATTTATGAGGTCCTCTCGTTTCCGTAATGAGTAGTTGCCAGGATAGTCATACTGAAATCGTAATATATGGAGCAGGGAGCACAATATTAAGGTTTTCAGATTTCTGACTATTATGACTTAACATGTTATAGTATTGTGACTAAATCGAATGGCATTTTTATGAGAATAAGCAGGTTGGCGATTCCATAATTGTGTTTTTTAGTAAACGCTATAATTCCTCTGTTTTGATTCTAAACTGGCCCTCTTACGTCGTTGGAGGCGTTACAGCTGGACGGTCCATGTGCGACGAGAACACCCGAATGAAAGGACAATTGAAAATTAAGAGAAATCAAAGAAATCAAAGATCTACATTAATTCACATTTAATTGCGCGATTAGCTATTAATGTTATATCAGGAACATTACCCATTAGAGATCGTTTACAATTGGAGTCAGATCGAGCGAGAAGCTAAAGTAAAACTTAATCTAAAATCATAAAAACTAATGTGAATTTAACGCGGCCGCTGAAAAGATTTACACGCAAAATTCCCTTCACCCGGGCTGACGGATTCCTACATTGGGCCGACAGGCGGAGCTTACACAGTTCTTTTTTTCTTCATTTTTTAGAATGTGATTATAAAGCCTAAGTGTCGTGTTTTAAAATGTTTTAGCAGAAAATGGTTTATGTTTCAGGGGCTCATTATCTCTGCAGTATAGTGGATGCGCCTATAAGGAGAAATGCACGTTAAATTAACATCATGCATCATGCTGCACTAAATTAGCATTCACACTCCGACCGAACAATTGGATATCTGTCTAATAATAATATCGCAAACTTATCTAGATTAATGGTAAAGTTAGCGGCTGTATATTTTGTCTAATTTTAGGCAATTACACTTTGGATTTCCTACCGGACATAATTACTACATGCACTAGCCATGTTAAAGATTTATCTACCATGAACTGCGTGACCTTGCCACTTTCTGTGGAGCTTTTTTTTCTATTGTGACCTACTAACTAATTAAAATTTTGCAGACCAAGCCTTTTCTCATCGACTAACACTTGGTCGATTATTAGAGAGCAGCGCTAGTCATTTGACTGTTTCCAGGATCATGTCATCATGCTTTTTAAAGTTATTGTTTTGTTACAGATCATAGACCCTCATATGCCACGAGTGGGGTGCCAGCACAATGGAGTCTCTATCCCAATGCCCCCCCTAGATGTGCTACGGATCGGAGAAGAGATGCAGTACAAGTCCGAAGAGAAACTTTACCTTGTTCTCTTCTTTGACAACAAACGTAGCTGGTGAGATTTTTAGAGATTATATATTGGTGTTTGCCAAGTCAAGCATCACTATTACTATTGCTTAGATAATTATTCTAACAGTTCTTGAACAACTGTAGTTAACTTGTGCTACAGACAACACTCAGTAATTGTTTTTACTTAAGTTTTACACAAAGCAATGAACATCACTTATGATAAATATTATTAAAATGATCTACACTCACATGAGATGAGCACTCCAGAGATGTCAATTTTCTAGAAAAAGCTGTTTTATATATAAGATGTGGAGGAGGTTGCCCCCAATGGACACTGCATTTGTTAACTTCACATGACCAGCTGTAATTTACTAGTAATATCATTTTATCCACTCTGGGTATTTTGCAAAGCATAAATATAGAATCTTGTGTGTAGCACTGACATGCTCACCCCTAATAACAAAAGCACCATATGGGCTCAACAATTGATTTTTTTTTTTAATTACTGACCCAGTTGGTTCAAATTTGTCAAGTTAAGTCACCTTTATTTATATGCCATTTTATTATTATTATTATTATTTTTTTTTTTTTTTACAATGCAGGTTGTTTAAAAGCAGCTTTTCAGTGATAACAGGAAGTAATGCAACAAAGTTTGTTTGGGCTGTACAGCGGCTCTAGAAGAAAACAGTGTTATTTACCAGCTTAAGTTTTTCTGCTTAAGCAGAATTGATTTATTTCTATTGTAAAAATCATTAGCTATTTATTTAGTTCAATTATCTATGCAGCAGCAGTGATGTCATCATCCAGCTCAGTTCAGGTCTCACACAATGGTGTCAGTAAAATCAGTAAGATCAGTAAAATTGTTTACTTATTTATACTGTATTTGTGTTTGTATTTGCCCTGCCCTGTATTTGCCCTGCCACTGTTACGACACCAAAATGTTAAAGGGTTAGATGAAAAATGAAATTTCTGTCATTAATTACTCACCCTCATGTCATTCAGCACCTGAAAGACCTTCATTCATCTTCGGAACACAAATTAATAAATTTTTGATAAAATGCGATGGATCAGTGAGGTTTCTGTTGCCAGCAAGGTAATTAACACTTTCAGATGCCCAGAAGGGGACTAAAACATATTTAAAACAGTTCATGTGAGTTCAGTGGTTCAACCTTAATATTATAAAGCAACAAGAATACATTTTGTGCAGCAAATAATGACTTTTCAACAATATCTAGTGATGGCGATTTCAAAACACTGCTTCGAAACTTTACAAATCATTTCTTTCGAATCAGTGGTTCGGAGACCCAAAGTTACGTGATATGAGTAAATGAGGATTCGATTTACTATTTCAATAGTTTACGTGACTTTGGCAGTTTGATACGCGATCTGAACCACTGATTCAAAACAAAAGATTTGTAATGCTTTGAAGGAGTGTTTTGAAATCGGCCATCTCTAGATTTTGCTGAAAAGTCATTATTTTGGGGTTTTTTGGAGCACAAAAAGTATTCTTGTCGCTTTAATATTAAGGTTGAACCACTGTACTCACATGAACTGTTTTAAATATGTTTTAGTACCCTTCTGGGCATTGAAAGTGTTATTTGTCTTGCTGGCAATAGAGACCTCATTGAGCCATCAGATTTCATCAAAAATATCTTAATTTGTGTTCCGAAGATGAACGAAGGTCTTATGGGTTTGGAACGACATGACGGTGAGAAAATAATGACAGTTTTCATTTTGGGGTGAACTAAACCTTGAAATTTCAATTTTGATACCACAGCAAGAACTACTAGCCTAATTAATTATAAAGTTCAAACATTATTAAAGGCAATTAAACAATTAAATAAGAACAAATAAATATTTCCTTAAGTACAATTATTTACTTTAAACAAACATTAAATTAACAACTTGATTATCAAATGGGATTGTGTGTGTGCTGTTTTTCCTTCTTCAGGCAGTGGCTTACTAAATCCAAGATGGTTCCTCTCGGGATTGACAAAACCATCGACAAGATTAAAATGATGGAGGGACGCACCTCAGCCATCCGCAAGGCTGTTCAGACCGCCTTCAACCGTGCCATGAATCATCTGAGTCATGTCAAAGATGAACCTGCTAGTGACCTCAGTGACATTGACTAAGACTTGCAAATTTGGGCACATTTCTCAAAGCCTTAGTAACTGTCATTCCTGACTGGCACCTGTGTGACTTCTGTATTTTCTTCTACTCCAGATCTTCCACTCCAGTCTCATTTCCACGGAATTCAATTCTGTAAATATTGTAAATCGCTTAACACTAACTTATTCTTTAGATTTACAATAATGGGTGCTGTACATACATTTTTATTATACATTTTAGTGAATTATACCCAGCATAATTACTCATTGATGCTGGAACAAATTGTGTGAAACTAAAGCAGAAAAATAGTGTAATCAGGGCTGAAACATAATGTGAGAGTGCTTGCTTTTATGTTTAAATTATCAAAGTTTTTACACAGGCTTTTATTTCGCAATTAATGTTTTTGTAATCTAAGAATGTTTTTACAATTTTATCCTATTTTGATGTATTTATATAATTATATATAACTGTATTTGTCTGTTTTTCACATTAGAAAGTCTTGTTGTTATGAAACCACAAGTGCGTTATTCTAATATTCTGATGACACCAAAAAACAAACAAACAAACAAAAAAATATGCTGCCCAGACTTTTGTGTTGAATGATTGGTTTTGCTTCAACTGTATGTTTTTCTTTTCTTTTTTTTTCATGAAAGTTTTGTATTTTGTGTGCAAGACTCCATAATGGCTGTATGATGTTGTATTGGTGTTAATTTATTGGGCTGTGGGGAGTATTTTTATTCACTGGGGAGATGAAAAAAGTTGTTCTGGATATTGGGAATTATTCTGTTTGGTTTTTTTTTTAACATTCTTTTTGTAAGGGAGTCTATGTGACTGTTTACAGTGACTTTATTTATGTTTATTTTGGGTTGCAGTGGGTAGATTTTGGAATACTTTTTTATACCACATGTCAGTTGTTTTATTTGAAAATAGAACTGTTAATGGCATTGTCCTTTTTTATTTTTTTAATAAATTCATAAATAAGCCATCTAAGTCTTGTTCGTTTGAAAAATGACTATATATCATAGCGCATATTATTATTTGCATGGTACTTTAAGATATTTCTAATAATACCATGTGAATACCAGTGCCATGTCAAAAAAGCAAGTGGTCTTTAAAGTGGTATTTCTAAAATAAGATTTTTTAAATTACTGGGTTTTTTGGGGGGTTTTTTTTTTTGTAAATGCATTTTCAGGTCCTGCTTCTCTAACACAACATAAAAAGTGAGTTGATCAGCATTTAAAAAAAAATATATATATAATATATTGTCACTCAAACCAGAATACCCTTTGTGACACGCTGGATCGAAAATAGCCTACGTGAAATAATTTTTCACAAGTTGGCTAGTAGTTGTTCATTTAAGCCATTAGTTGACTAAGCACATTTATATTTATTTTATAATTGCTGGAGAGAATAAACCATAATAATGAGCATTTACTTAACAGGTTATGTGGCACTCAAGTGCACACAAAGCTTGCCATAAAGAACCAGCAAAAGTAATGATTATAAATGTGTTGAAAACAGCAAGGTGACATTTTAATTGTTTATTAATAAACTACTGTTTTTTGAATCGGTGTCCACTACAAAGATGAAGTTGACTTGAAGCTGTCTCTCATCATCTCCGCATACAGAGAGCATGCACATTTCATTTGGATTACATAATCAGAGTAGCCAATTTCTTTTCGGTTTGAATTTTGAAAAATAGATATTTCATGCTTTCTATAGACATAGGCAAGGAGCCTATACGCTGAGTTTCGGTTCATTCAGCCTGTAAAACGCCTTCAAGTTCAAGTGCAAGTGATCGCGCGGGTGCCTCCATCTCATGATATTGTTTATTTGCTTCTTATTTATTAAATCCAGGCAATTGGTTGATGAAACATTGATTAAAATTAAGATAAAAATTTTACAAAAACGAAATTCACTTTAAAGAAAGGCTTTCGATAAAACAAAACATAATGAAGTGGTCAAAATCATGACTGACCCACTCAATGTCTTCATCTTACACATGCTGTTCACTTTTCATAATCAAAGAGATTAAATTAAAAAAATAACATTACAATAGGCCTTTTTATATGATGAATGAATAGGCATATAAATATGAAACTAAATACGTTTTCTTTAACAGCTACATCACATTTAGTACAGTACAGAGAAATTTCATGTCAAGAGCAAAAGTGGATCATTTGTAGAGCGATCACTTGGGCCATGAGCGCTGACATAGAGCAAAATATACTCTAAACTTGTCATCATTCCAGGAAGAGGAAGAGGCTCTCTGACCAGAAGTTTAGGAATCTTCCAGTTTTGAGATACTACCACTGGTTTAATACTTTGGATGGATGGATGGATGGATGGATGCATGAATGAATGATTATTATGAAGGAGTGCAACGACTACAACGAATGAATGAATGTTCAGGAGCTAAAGTTGGATTTCATGTGCTAAATGACAGGGATGTGAATAGAGGCAGAGGAGATTACAACAGTGCCCTCTGCTTTACCTCAACTCACTTGTGTAACTTGTATATGGCCAATGGTCAGATGGCCATGGAGTTTTATTTTTATTTTATTACCTGTTTACATAGGCCTATCTGTAAGTTATTTTTTTTGTGCTACAAAGAGTGTATGTTTATTACTATAATTATTTTATTTGTATTTTTTTGGTGCATTGTTCATTATTATATTGAGAGCACTTCTAGTTAAAACTGTTTACTTTTGTGAGGAAGAAAATACTTCAAGTACAGTGTGTCTACTAGAAGCTGTATGACAGTTTTATCATTTTAATTTGTGTATATATATTTTTTATTAGAACTTATTTTTGGTGCACTTCTTAAGAAGCATAATTTATTTTTAGACTTATTTGTGGGCCAGTTGTGGTCTGTGCAATAAACGCTCTAAACCATCTATTGTGTTTTATTGTTCCACTATAGTAATGATATTTACAATAATATATTTAATTTGATAGGTGTCTATCAAATTATCCCACAGCAACATTAAAATAGTGTAGATTCGTGTATAATGTTTTATAATAATAATTTATTCTATTTGGTATTATATATTTAATATTGCGGGCATCCAAGTTATTTGACATGTTTGAACATTTTTAAAAAAGTAACACAATAGTTACTTTCCCACTTTCCTACTTTCCCACAATAGTTACTTTAATTAGCGATTGATGATGTGCCTCATGCTATTTGTGAGAAGTAACTAGTACCAATAACTAATTACTTTTTTAAAGTATCGTGCCCGACACTGATTGTTGGTATTATGATACGATGATAGTAACATTATGGTGCTGATGCTCCATTGCAATTCATTGCTACTCGAAAATACTAAAAATTGCCATGGTAGTATCATGTATTTTATGGACATTTATCATTGTAAATACCATCAAACATGAATTTCAGTACAGTTGTAGCTATATTTCAAATTACTACAGTATTTCCATCTGATACCATGGCACTGCCAAAGTAATTTTTTGACAGGGTACTTCAATGTAAATCCATTACAAGCATTACAGTGTATGTAATGTGTTATAGCAACAGTGATGCCTGTATTGCCTGCAATGTACTTTTTTTAGAATAAATATGCACTGGTATACCAGAGTACCATTGTGTTAGTGTCTAGTACAATGGCGCTGCTCATTTGTTAGGTTATAATTACTACAAAAAAGAAAAAGAAAACAGATTATTTGATATCTTTCCAATGTTATAAAGCCTATTCTGTCACTAGAGGACACTGTAACTCTGTGAAAGTAAAATAGAAAAGAAATCAAGTCTTTCACTGAGACAAACAATGTCATTAGGACACTTTTTCACACAGATGGAAATTTGACATCTCCTGAATAATGAGGTTTTCTGAGGGAATTTTTGCATTATATCTACCTGATTCCATTTTCTGATTTTTAAAACTTTCAGAGCTTTTGCATATTTAGATTTCCCTAAAACACCAGATAAACTCTGTTCAGAGGAAACAATGGTGAATTCAAACTACTGATTTTGTGTTTAAATTGACCTTGTTGAAAGTGTTTAGAAAGCTGTTGATTATTTTAATAGACTGACGGTGGTGAATTGTATCTTCAATGCAAATAAGTTGCTGTCTCTGTTTGGTGTCTAATTGTTTCGGGAGGTAAACAGTACGCTCGAGTGGACAGAGAGTGAGGTGAAGCATGAATATCAATCTCTCACATCAGTGTCATCAAATGACTTTTACAGAGTTGAAGTGCCCTAATTAGCTGCTGGCCCCCAGTGGCCCTCCTCTGGTGGCACAGGTCTCTGAGATGTACTAATGGATATCAGCAGGTGCGCTTAGGTCTGAATAATGCATTATTCTGCACATGCAGCTTGTCACTTACTTCAGCATAGAGATTATGTTCTATGTAGGTCTGTGTCAAAAGCATAACAGTGACTGGTTTCACTGATGGAGGGGATGTTATTACAGTTTCTTTCTAGCTATGTCTGGAATGGCATACTTTAATTTTTATTGCAGTGTGTAGTATATAAACTGCTGAGTGTGCATGACAATATCAAGATCTCATGAGAATACATGTGTATTTTTACGTAAAGTGTGGTTCTACCACACTTACATTTACTTACGTTTTCATACACACAAAAACGTACAATATTGATGTATTTATAATATAAAACGTAAAAATATTTACATATTAACAGCAATAAAACGTAAATCATTTACTGATCCATGTGTGTATGTGTATGAATTCCCATGTATTAATATTAAAATCGTGGAATTAATGTTTTGAATCTGTTGTATTCAATTGTCATATCAATAACTATTACATGTTTTTAGTCAAATTTATTTTGAATGCAATTTACTCATCTACTTAATATGAAATAACATTTCTGTTCGTGACTTGTGCTGCAAACTCGTTTCAGAGGATGACAATGTTAAACAGGACTACACTTTGAATATTGAAATTGAATGAATACAATTTCTGTAATTGTTGAAACATTTTGTAATATCTAGTTCATTTGCTATGAGACAAAAAAGGCGTTTCTCATAACATAAATTCTCAAATCAAATTAATTTTATTTGTTTGCTGTAATCCATATATTTAGAATCTACACTCACCTAAAGGATTATTAGGAACACCATACTGATACTGTGTTTGACCCCCTTTCGCCTTCAGAACTGCCTTAATTCTAGGTGGCATTGATTCAACAAGGTGCTGAAAGTATTCTTTAGAAATGTTGGCCCATATTGATAAGATAGCATCTTGCAGTTGATGGAGATTTGTAGGATGCACATCCACCACATCCCAAAGATGCTCTATTAGGTTGAGATCTGGTGACTGTGGGGGTCATTTTAGTACAGTGAACTCATTGTCATGTTCAAGAAACCAATTTGAAATTATTTGAGCTTTGTGACATGGTGCATTATCCTGCTGGAAGTAGCCATCAGAGGATGGGTACATGGTGGTCATAAAGGGATGGACATTGTCAGAAACAATGCTCAGGTAGGCCGTGGCATTTAAACGATACCCATTGGCACTAAGGGGCCTAAAGTGTGCCAAGAAAACACACCCACACCATTACACCGCCATCACCAGCCTGCGCAGTGGTAACAAGGCATGATGGATCCATGTTCTCATTCTGTTTACGCCAAATTCTGACTCTACCATCTGAATGTCTCAACAGAAATCGAAACTCATCAGACCAGGCAACATTTTTCCAGTCTTCAACTGTCCAATTTTGGTGAGCTTGTGCGAATTGTTGCCTCTTTTCCTATTTGTAGTGGAGATGAGTGGTACCCGGTGGGGTCTTCTGCTGTTGTAGCCCATCCGCCTCAAGGTTGTGCGTGTTGTGGCTTCACAAATGCTTTGCTGCATACCTCGGTTATAACGAGTGGTTATTTCAGTCAAAGTTGCTCTTCCATCAGCTTGAATCAGTTGGCCCATTCTCCTCTGACCTCTAGCATCAACAAAGCATTTTCGCCCACAGGACTGCCGCATTCTGGATGCTTTTCCCTTTTCACACCATTCTTTGTAAACCCTAGAAATGGTTGTTCGTGATAATCCCAGTAGCTGAGAAGGTTGTGAAATACTCAGACCGGCCCGTCTGGCACCAACAACCATGCCACGCTCAAAATTGCTTAAATTACCTTTCTTTCCCATTCTGACATTCAGCTTGGAGTTCAGGAGATTGTCTTGACCAGGAACACACCACTAAATGTATTGAAGCAACTGCCATGTGATTGGTTGATTAGAATATTGCATTAATGAGAAATTGAACAGGTGTTCCTAATAATCCTTTAGGTGAGTGTATATGATTGTAAGGAACAGATCCAAATTCAGCCCTTTATCCATCGATCTTCATCTTCATTCTCAGTGGTGAAAGTTAATCAAAGCCCGCAGCCCCATGCTCGTTTTGATTCTAATTTGAAAGCTGCATCCTCGAGAAGCGTTACGACATGGTTTACGGCACTGATATTGAACGCTCCTTGGTTCTCACCTATTTCATCACAGATTGCGACATACCATGTTTCAGTGGATTGACAGCTGAAATGAGTGCGTGCCTTCACGGAGAGAAGCTATATTCATATTTCTATGGATTAATAACTTAAATTCTGCTCTGTACTCCATTAAAAGATATATTACCGCCAGAGAGAACTGTGACTGTACTTTTGGTACCACTTTTGACATTTTCGCAAAAAATACATTTTTGTGATTACGTTTGTTTGTCTGTTATTCTTTTATTTATAACAAAAATAAGTTTTAAAGAATGGTTATGGGTAGGTTTAGGGGTAGGGGTAGGATTAGTAGCTCATAATATTGTTTTCATGTTATATTTTTACTAAATTAGTCATCTTCCTACACATTTCTGTCCATTATGTTTTTTTCTTTTAACATTCTGTATAAAATGCATATGTTTAGGATCGGGATGGGGTTTATGGATCTTACATTTATCAACAAAACGATAAAAAGGAAATTATACATATCTTTATGACATGAAAGATTCGTAAATATCTAACGTTATAGCACTAAAACATAAAAATAGTATTGATCAAAACATTTCTGATGAAAATCTGTAACATTTTGAGCAAGATGAATGAGGTAGCAAGTTATAAATGTAGAATGATGCACTGGGACACAGCTGGCCCCAGGGCCTGCACAATTATGCGTTTCCCCCAGTGAGCCTTCTCGCACAGACACTGCAAGGTAAAGGAGGACAAGGAGCAGGTCTTGCTAGTTGTGTCTTACTGGCCACATCGCGACCTCTGGAACCTCTATATGTGGTCTCTGGATGGGACGCAGAGGACTTGAGTGGCCTACCACCAGCGGTAGGTGACACTATCACTTCGGCTAGAGCCCCCAATATGCTTGGAAGACCCCCTTAAACCTTAAATATTAAAGAGGTTCCAAACAGAGGTTGGTCCACAAAATAGTGGATGTCATCGCCTTGGCGTACCAGTCCCAAGTTAAGCTGTGCCCCCCGGCTCACTTGATTTTCCTCCAAAAAAAACGCAGTTCAGTTCCCCAGATGACGAACCCTGTGGAATCCCTCCAGCATCTGACATGGCAGTCTGACATGGCAGTCAGACATGGCGGAGGCATGCAACATTAGGCCCAGTACTTGTGTGCATGCCTGGTTGGTCAGCCCTTATACTGGGCTAGATGCCCATATGCATACACTCACCTAAAGGATTATTAGGAACACCTGTTAAATTTCTTATTAACGCAATTATCTAATCAACCTATCACATGGCAGTTGCTTCAATGCATTTAGGGGTGTGGTCCTTGTCAAGACAATCTCCTGAACTCCAAACTGAATGTCAGAATGGGAAAGAAAGGCAATTTAAGCAGTTTTGAGCGTGGTTGTTGGTGCCAGACGGGCTGGTCTGAGTATTTCACAATCTGCTCAGTTACTGGGAATTTCACGCACAACCATTTCTAGGGTTTACAAAGAATGGAGTGAAAAGGAAAAAACATCCAGTATGCGGCAGTCCTGTGGGCTAGAATGCCTTGTTGATGCTAGAGGTCAGAGGAGAATGGGCCGACTGATTCAAGCTGATAGAAGAGCAACTTTGACTAAAATTACCACTCGTTACAACCGAGGTATGCCGCAAAGCATTTGCGAAGCCACAACACATACAACCTTGAGGCGGATGGGCTACAACAGCAGAAGACCCCACCGGGTACCACTCATCTCCACTACAAATAGGAAAAAGAGGCTACAATTTACACTTCCTATAACACCAGATGTACTCGGTACATCAGAAGAAGAATGGCGTCTACGCTAATTTTTTGTCTCTCTGCTTATCCCAAGGTTTACCAATTAACGTGATTGGCCCGTGTCCGGGTCGGACGGGGAACCTGTGCCTGTGTGCGGCAGCAATGTGACCCTGTGGTGTCAGCGGAGACTGTGTTAACTAGCTCATCCTTTGTTAAGACCTTACCGACTCATCAGCCAGTGGCACATATCCCAACAAACCGTCCCATACTGGCGTGATCAAAAAGATCTTGAACTAGATGGAACTAGATTAAATATTTTGACTGTTGCGATTCCAAATCGGTTTAATGACCTGTAACTCTGCCTGAGTATCGGACAAGTGTTCACTGTTGGCCAGAGGAGAACTGGCCCCCCGGCTAAGCCTGGTTTCTCCCAAGGTTTTTTTCTCCATTTGTTGGAGTTTTGGTTCCTTGCCGCTGTTGCCTTTGGCTTGCTTAAGTTGGGGACACTTGCTTGATATTGTTGATCAGAAATTACAGCTTTTGTCCCTGTATAGTTGAATCACAGGACCAAATACCAAGTTGCCTTGCCAAGGAAAACTTTTGTGTGTCAGGAGAGAAGTTCATTCTATATCTTCAAGCCAGCTTCATGTGCCTCTCTTCTCTGCTCTTCTCTATCTTCTCTGGGCTTCTTTATCTTCTCTAGGGGGGCAGTGTGTTACATCGATCTTATATACCATGACTAGAGGTCTTAAAATTCCTTTTAAGGTAAAGAAACAAGTTGGTTTCTTTAAAATAGAACGTATGCTTCATACATATCCTAACCTTGCAGGGAATTCTATACATCATTAGGTGTTTACATCATTGAACAACTGCTTCAACTAAAGCATGTGGTACTGTATAATACAGTACACATTAGTGTGAAGCCAAAATTATCTCTTCTCCCCTGCACATAACATGCAAACTGAACATGTTCATACAGACTTGGCTCATGAAGCTTATACTTCTCTCAAACACATTATACATTTGATTATGAACATATAAATAGTATTAAAACAATGAAATTTTAATCTTCAATATTCAGCAGTGTTTTTGATATGCCTGCATTGGCGCCGTTGTATGCGAACTGAGCTAAGCCGAAGGATTACGTCACTGTTTTCTGCAGTGCTGCTATACCTAAATTAACTAGACTAATAACTACTGATACTTGCAATGGAATGAATCAATAATATATAGAATAAGCTGCACAATGACACCATTTTCTTATTAATGTAAAGCTGCTTTGCCACAATTTGCATTGTAAAAAGCGCTAAATAAATTAAGATGACTTGACTTGACGAGCTCACCAAAATTGGATAGCTGAAGACTGGAAAAATGTTGCCTGGTGTAGGAATCTTTTCCCTCATAGAAGTAGAGACCAGGAGATCTTGGGATATCTTTTAAGCAGAAGTTACTCTTTGTTGAGAAAACGTGCTGTGCGTCGCTGCTGTAGTCATCCAAGTCTCTCTAAGCTAGTGTACATTGCAGTTTTAAATACATTCAACAGGAAGGGATGCATACAGTATAAGAGGAGACAATGGGTGGAGACAAATGTCCGTTCCCTGCCCTGATCTAATCAGCATGACAGTGTCATTCAAATGCAGGAGGTGCTAATCAAATCAGTCTGACAGTATTGCCCATACCTTTACATTATCATAGAGACAAAAGGGACAGCTATACCTTAAGCTTGTTATGCCAAATAAACAGGGAGATACCAACAGACCACATGTTAATGTTTCAGAGACCTAGGCTGCCTGACTGAATCCCCTTAGATTGTAACTCAAAATGTAAAAAAAACACCATGTACATAGCTTTTTATAAATTTGTAATGCCACACTGGTCTGATGAGTCTCGATTTCTGTTGCATCCCACAAATCTCCATCAACTGCAAGATGCTATCCTATCAATATGGGCCAACATTTCTAAAGAATACTTTCAGCACCTTGTTGAATCAATGCCACGTAGAATTAAGGCAGTTCTGAAGGCAAAAGGGGGTCAAACACAGTATTAGTATGGTGTTCCTAATAATCCTTTAGGTGAGTGTATAATGTGATTCACTGCAAGTAATCCCATATGTGTTTGTCCACGATACAGTTTCCCTGACAGTAAACCCTGTGTCTTTCCCTGAGCGGCTCTGCTCTGCCCTGTCTCTGTGCTGTTGCGTTACTCCCTGGCTAGGAAGGATCTACATCAGATGTCTTCCATATGTAGTACTGCTCCACAGGTCAGTCCATATTATATATTTTACCTCCCTTCGGGCAGGGTGTGGTCTCCGTAGAGTTCCCCTCTCTTAGGACTGGGAACACTTTCCAGGCATTTTTGTTCTGGCTGAAAACGTGGGAATCAAGTCCAAAAGCACCCTTTCCTGGGGTAGGAACAGCAACGTTGACCATCCTCTTAGTGACCCCTGTCCCTTCTATCCCCAAGGGTATGAAGGACTTCTCTTGGGCTTACTTCAGGTGCTGGGCAGGTTACGAAGTTTGTGATCACCACTTGTGCTGAGCATGCCTCAGCTTGCCAGCATCTGCTTCTCCAGCACTCTTTAACAGTGCTATGGTGTTTTCCATTAGGACCCCATTACATCAGTATCGACATACCGCCGAACATGACAGACTGAATGGGAACATCTAGGTTCCTATTGTAACCCCTGTTCCCTGAAGTGCAGTAGTAATCCAGTGTAGCAGAGAAATGTAGAATGAGAGTATGGAGTGGACTGCATGGTAACTGAGGCAGTACCTCATTAAAAAGCATTGACATACAAACTGATTAACACTACAAAATGAATATTACAAAAGTGTGAAAAGGAAAGTTTATAAATATTGCTATTCAACAGGGATGCCAAAAGATTACTGGGGAATTGAGCTCCTGAAGTGTGACATGAATGTGAGCATGGCAACTTACAGGTGAAAGTGAGATAAAGGTGAAAAGTTGCATGGAAGGCAATACTTCCACGGTGCAATAAGTGGCTCATTACCCTGTCACAAACAAACAAACAAACAAAAATGGTTTAAAAACTCACCACATTCACTGGTGTGTAAAAAGTATGTATTCTACATCTGTGTAAAAGATTTTGTATACACTTTATTTTAAAGGGCTAGTTCACTTTGATGTTTCAAAAAGTTCAAGAGGTTTGTTCTCATTCAGGTTTGGTTGAGCTTCTGCTCATGTTCACTGATCAATGCTTATATGTGAGGCCTAAATTAAACCTGTGATTTTAAAGTGTCAAAGTGGTATGTTGCAGTTAACACCCCAGTATGAAACATTTGGCAGAATTCTGGTGTGAGAATGGTCACTCTTTTTTTTTTTAAACAAACAAACAAGAAAAAGTGTCCGAATTGAGACTGTGCCAGCACAGCTTCGTCAGAGTGGCTGCACAAAATCTGATGATGACACAGCTATTTTCATGGCAAATCTGATCCATCAGTTGAATCCAGCCGCAACCAAGGTTGACCACACCTAAAGACATGTGTTCAGCTGAGCTGTGGCACAAGTGTGTTTACAAGAGACAACAGAATGTGCATCTTTGACACTACCAGTAAAACTGAACAGCTGTAGAAATCATGATATTTTCTAATAACCAAACTTAATCCATTCTGACTATTTTACAGAAACAACTGAATGGAGTAAAAACTATCTTGGGCAGATATAAGCTGTGTCTGAATGCTGAAAAATGCTGCCACCTCAGGCAGCATATTACGGTGGCCCAGTAGTGAACAATACAATGAATTTAAAAAAGCAAACACAAGTTCACAACACAACGGAAACAAGCCACAACACAACAGAAATGCTCCCGACCACTAGGGGCTCAGTAAAGTTAGGTTTCCTTGCCACTGTAATAGTGAAAGTGGTGATGTATTGTCAGGTATGGTGACCCATACTTGAAATTTGTGCTCTGCATTTATCCCATCCAAGAGCACACACATATACACATACACATACACACCCAGAGCAGTGGGCAGCTATTGCTACAGCACCCAGGGAGCAATTAGGGGTTAGGTGCCTTGCTCAAGGGCACCTTAGTCATGGTATCAAAGGTGGAGAGAGTGTTGTTTATTCACAATCCCCACCTTCAATTCCTGCCGGCATGGGAATCAAACCAGCAACCTTCTGATCACAAGCCCAACTCCCTCACCATTAGGCCACGACTACCCATAGAGTCTGCAGTCTTGTATCAATACCATGATTAGTATGTAAAAATTGTATATCGACATGAAATATTAATTCAAAATCCCCTACATGCACAATAGTTTTTTTTTATACCTGTGAATGATTTGACGCGCTGCCACGGCGCATGATGAGGGTAACGTCTGCCAATTCCACCAAGTGGTTAAAACGAATAATTTGTATTCATTAAGGACTGTTTTAACATTTAAAAACAGACATGTTCAAATTCCAAAGCTTGTTAGTTTCTGTTGGTGGCAACAGGTGACATTTTGTCAATATCTCCCTTATGTACTTACAATAAACAATTATTTTCAGGAAAAAAATCACTGTAGTTCACCAAAAGGTTTGTTTTTTTTGTTTTTTGTTGTTGTTCCAAAGGTTGTAGAAGTGACCAAACTGACTTACTACAGCTTAAATTGTGCCAATACCTCCTTTTATGAACAATACACAATTTATTTTTATAAAAATGTTTTTACTGTAATTCACTTAAAGGGGTTTTTCATGTTACAAAGCTTGTAGTGGTTTTCTAAGACTGACTTCCTAGCCAACACACCCATGTGGGACCCAGGTGGTTCTGATGTGGGTTGCCTAAGTGGGGCCCAGACAGTTTTTTCCTCGGTTTCCATGTAGGCCCCACATGGGTTAGCCCAGATGAAATGAACACTGCGCAGTGTGCACACTACAGGGTGTTAAATGTAACACTGAATCAGTGCTGGAGTTAATGAGATAATGAAGTGATTGAGTGATGACTGAACATTAATGATGAACACCTGCTGTCAGGGTTACATTTAACAGCCTGTAGTGTGCACACTGCGCAATGTTCATTTCATCTGGGCTAACCCATGTGGGGCCTACATGGAAACCGAGGACAAAACTGTCTGGGCCCCACTTAGGCAACCCACATCAGACCCACCTGGGTCCCACATGGGTGTGTTGGCTGGGTTACTACAGGTGAAAGTATACCCTGCATGTATAGTCAAAATGTCACCTGTAGTAAGTCAGTCTTACCAATAGAAACCTACAAGCTTTGGAATTTGAACATGTCTGTTTTTAAATTTTAAAAGTAATTTTGATTAATATAATTGGCAATTGGCAGATGTTCCCATCAACATGTGCCGTGATCAAATCATTCACAGGTATATGAAGCTATTGTGCACGTGGATGATTTTGAATTATTGCATGTAGATATACAGTGGTTATATACTGTAGGGCATTTTTACAGTTAAAGACCCCAAAGACCAGATATTACAAATGAAGACCCAGAGTCAGAGTTTAAAAAATTAATTGAAGAAAATTTGCAGTTTCATCAGCAGAAGCCAGCTTCAAGTCTCACAAGGAGTTCATAGGCCGCTCTCACTCTTTTTCGTACATTCACATTTCCACAACAATTATACTCTAACAGACATTTACATTTACATTTAGTCATTTAGCAGACACTTTTATCCAAAGCGACTTACAAGTGAGGAATAAAACCAAGAGATTCTTCATGAATTGGCAAATAGACACAGGAAGTGCTCATAATACAAGTTTCATACATTGCTCAGTACCATAAGCTAGAGTAGGAAGGGAAAAAGGAAGGATAGGTTTTTTTTGTTTTTTTGTTTTTATGAAGCGATTAAGTGTTCACGGAAGAGAAGTTTTCAGCTGTCTCTTGAATATTGCCAGGGATTCTGCGTTCCTGATGAAAGTAGGGAGATCATTCCACCAGCAGGGAGCAGTGAAGGAGAATGTGGGGATGTAGCGTTGTAGCAGTGTGTGGAGGTCGGAGGGAAGGGCCGGATTTTCCTGATGTTGTGAAGTGCAAATCTGCATGACCGCACCGTCTTTGAGATGTGGTCTCTGAAGGTCAGTTGGTCATCGAAGATAACTCCAAGATTTCTGGCTGACTTTGATGGGGTAATGGTGGTTGTACCAAGCTGTATGTTGATGTCGTGTTGTAGAGGAGGAGTAGCAGGGAAGACTAAAAGCTCAGTCTTTGCCAGGTTGAGCTGCAGGTGGAGTTCTTCCATCCACGTCGAGATGTCCGCCAGACAACTTGAGATCCGTGCAGCTACTATGGAATCATCTTGTTGGAAGTACAGGTAGAGTTGTGTGTCATCAGCATAGCAGTGGTAGGAGAAACCATGTGCCTGTATGATGGGACCCAGTGATGTAGTATAAATGGAGAATAGGAGGGGACCAAGAACTGAATCCTGAGGAACCCCAGTGATCAGTTGATGAAGTTTGGATACCTCCCCTCCCCAGGCGACTCTGAAAGACTTACCTGTGAGATAGGACTCAAACCACTGAAGTGCAGTACTTGAGATGCCAAGTGACGAGAGGGTGGACAGAAGAATTTGATGGTTTACGGTGTTGAAGACAGAGTAGAATGAGAACAGATGATTTGGAATGAGTCTTTGCAATTCGCAGGGATTCCGTGACAGACAGTCTCGGTGGAATGGCCGCTCTTGAATCCAGATTGGTTGACGTCCAGATGGTTGTTCTGTGTGAGGAAGGATGACACCGGGTTGAACACAACTCGTTCAAGTGTTTGTTTAACGTGGGGTTTTTTTTAGCAGTGGGGTTACCCGAGCCTGCTTGAATGTGGTGGGGAAAGTGCCTGTGTGGAGAGATGAGTTAATAATGTGTGTAAGGGCTGGTAAGAGTTGGAGAGATGGCTTATAGAAGGTGTGAGGGGATGGGGTCTAGAGGGCAGGTGGTGGGATGAGTGGAGAGGAGAAGTTTTGATACTTCTGCCTCCGTGAGGAGAGAGAAGGAAGAGAGAAGATTTCGTCCATTTCGTTTCTGCTGCTCTGAGTTTGGTCTGCTCTTCACGAAGTGCATCGGTTGCATGTGCTGGTCTGGATGACGGAGGACAGATACTGTCTAGGGAAGAAGATAAAGTGGAGCATAAAGTGTATTAAAGCAGTATTTACATCCAAAGATGAGAATTGTGTGTGTGAGGGAAGGGAGGATGACACAACAGAGGAAAGATGAGAAGGGTATAAAGAGAGCACAGGTTTCTTCTGAAGGAAACATGTGAAGTGGTTGAAAGTGAAAGTCATGACATATTGTCAGGTATGGTGACCCATACTTGAAATTTGTGCTCTGCATTTATCCCATCCAGTAGTGAACACACACCCGGAGCACCCTATTGCTACAGGGAGCAATTAGGGGTTAGGTATCAAGGGCACCTTAGTCGTGGTATCAAAGGTGGAGAGAGTGTTGTTTATTCACAATCCCCACCTTCAATTCCTGCAGGCATGGGAATCGAACCAGCAATCTTCTGATTACAAGCCCAACTCACCCTCACCATTACGCCACAACTACCCACTGGTGGTGCACAAATAAGTTCCAGATTGAAAGTGATGAAGAAATGGTCAGAGACATAACAGAGTCCACTAACTACGACATTACTAACATTTTGATTGGTTAAAAAAACTAGACAAAACTGGTAATTTTCCACACATGGACAGATAGTCAGAAGCATATTTGCTTCCATCATGATGCTGACGATTGGACCCTGAACTTAGGGATAGAATGTCCCTCTAGGTCAGGACAAGGCGTCTACGGGTCTCAGAGTGCCAGTTGTCCACCAGTTGTCCACCAGTACCCATAAAGGACCAGTACAGAACACTATGCGCTCATACGAAGATACACAAGATTCACAGCTTCTTCAACGCTGAAGTTGATCTGAGCTCTGCACTGAACAGGAAACTTTCTCAAAACATACTGATAAGTTGTACTCCGTGAGAGGTACAGACAATATACATAATTATTTTTTTTTATACAACATTATTTGTGTGTTTGAAAATGAAAATAAATGTTTTAATATAAGTTGAAGTTATTCAAATAATTAATATTTAGAAAGATAATATAATAATAAGACTTCATGATAAATCACTCAAAATATATATATATTGAAGAGGCAGTGGATTCCAGAATTCATCCCTTCAATACCTTTAAAGCTAATCGTGGAATTGATATTACTGCCGACTCTGTAGAACAGGAGGTCAGGAGCATTTCCGTTGTGTTTTGGCTTTATTTCGTTGTGTTTATTTTGTTGTGTTGTGGCACGATTTCGTTATGTTGTGGCTCGATTTTAATTAAACTTTAACTTTTTATCTTTTAACTCGATTAACTACAATAAGCATACATTTGTTATAGTATTAATTAATCTTTGTTAATGTTAATAAAGATAATAAAATAAGTTAATAATAATAATACAATACATTGTTAATTCATGTTCATGTTAGCTCAGGTCCATTAAATAATACACTGTAAAAAATTGCTGTAAAAAAACAGCCAAATTTCAACAATAACATGCTGTTTTCCATTAAAACAGTAATATGCCGTAGAAACAACACATTCTGGGTAATATTTGAAGTTTTCTAGAAAATAGCCTACAGCAACACACTGTGAATTAAAAGCGCTCAAAGTCGACACTCAGAGGCTGTGTTCCAAATTACATGCTATACCCTCATTCACTATTCCTTACACTACTTCACTAATATAGTCCACTTGACAGAGTGAATGAAAAAAAGAGTGAATTCAGACACTGATGAACACCTGCTGTTTACAAGCAGAATCACTGATGGAAAGAGAAACAAGAACAGAAAAAATATTAATTCAACTGAAGATAAATTCCATTAAATCACTCAAGACCTGTCAACTCCACAAACAGCATTACCTGATTCACTTATTACTAAAGAGACTGACTTTTTTCTGTCATGTGTACAGAAGTTCATACTGAGAACTAACAGAGGTTCAGATGTTGTTTTATTGTCGTTTGACGTTACCATGATAGAGATCAGTGTTGGTTTAGTTGGGATCTTTGATTTGAAAACATTAAGTTTACCTTTCCAATTGTAACAGTGTTAAAATACTCATTTATTATAACTGAGAAACCAGATGGAATTGTGATCAAACAAGATCAGCTGATTAATAATATTATGTTAATATTGTCGGAGTCTAGATGGTTCTAAAATCTTAATTGTAGTATCATGATACTCATCAGTAATATGAAAGACAAATAATATGAAGTAATTTGTTAACAGCTTATGTGGATAACTGCTGTTTAACTCAGAGTCACACAGACATCAACAATGGTGACAATCAAAAGCTTCTTGCTGTAATGCATGCTGGGTACAAAACTCCCAGCATGCATTGCGACATGAGTAAATTATGTTGCTGAATTGTCTGGTTATTTTATCTAATGCCTTGATTTTTGCTGTTGCTTTTGTGCTGACTTTTAGTAATGTGTTTTATGATGTTCAGAGTTCTTTTATTTTGTTTGTTGATTCATACGCTGATTCTTGAATTCTCTGTTTAGCTCAGTAATGCCACAGTTCACATATTTATCTGTAAATGAGTCTTACAAAAATAAGGTAATGCTAGAGTGGTGGCAATAAAAATGGATTTCATTTAAAAAAAAATCAGCGCAAATTTATGATAATGGCTTTGATGCTGGACTAACTTAATTAACAAAGAATTTAGCATAACATTTTAAAAAATCAGTACATATGCAGCAATACCTAAGCACAATGTCAGTAGGTTTAGGTACTGTAACAATTGTGTCTGTAAAACACATTGTTACAACATGAAATTAAACTCTAATGTTAAAAAGACAAGGGTCAAGAACCCAACTAAAGCAAACACTGACCTCCATCATGATAATGTCAAACGAAACAAAACAGCATCTGAAGCTCAGTTAATGCTCAATAAGAACTTCTGTAGTTATCTCACAGAAATAAAGTCAACCTGGGGGGTATTCCAAAAAGCAGGTTATGTGACATACCTGGGTAAATTAAAGTAGGCGGATAACCTCAGCTTTCGGTTCCAAAAACGGAGCTAAGCTTCAAGTTATGTAAGTAGCCATAGCAACTTAAGCTCTGAACATGACCTGCTCCGCGGCTGCTCCGGGTTAGTTTGTTTCAGAGAGGTGACGGAGCACGGCATGCCCTTTTGAAGACGATCCAGTGGATGTGGAAGCACAGATTACACATGATTATACACAGATTATATATTGTGTTTAGCATGCTGAATATTGAAGTCTGTGTGACTTCAATTGCAAAATATTGTCACAAATTTAGAAGAATTGGATCAACCCACTTAAAAGTTTCACCAACTGTTTATGTGTGTTTATATGCACTACCATTAACTTTATAAATAATCATTGTTCAGCATAAAATAAGATGATCATCTTATTTTATATATTAATTGTGAAATTCAGTCACTTGTGAATATATGAACTGTGATTTCTTGTAACATCACTGCATCAAATCATTTGGACATCCACCTGTTTTACGGCCTCAGCCTTCTTCCTATCGGCTACATAGAAAACTAAATGACATTATATACTAAATTACATGGCTTCATTAACAGTTTAGTAAATTTAGAAAGTATCACCTTGTTGGAGAACGTTTTTATGTTTCATTTTTAGCTTGGCTCAGAGTTCTTCAGACTCCAGAAGCAACTTGATGAGGAGGTTGTCATCATCTAGTGGTCTAATCTTACACTTGTTTTTTATCATGTAGATGCAATGCAGTTAATGCTAACTTATAGAATGTGGCATGAAGCATCTCACCATTGTTGAGGTATGTATTTCAGCATGGGTGTTTATATACATGGAGGAAAATTGTTCGTGATGTCCTGCTGTGGTCAACCTGAGGCTTTTGCTTACACACCCACTGAAGCTAAACAGGGTTGAGCCTGGTCTCTTTCAGCACGAGAGACTGGGTAGCAGCGGAGGTGTTGGAGAGGCCAGCAGGTCTGATCAGCCTGTGGTCTGAGTGGGTCCAAACGCCCCAGTATAGTTGCAATAAACTGTACTGTATAATAGGTTAACCCTGGTGTAAAATAGTCCATCACATACAGCACAAAGCCCCAGTACAGTCACCATAAATTGTACTGAATAAAGAGTTACAATAAACCCCAGAAAATAAGGGGGTGTAACTCTGGGGCAAAAATTTTCCCTACATTACATACCGATAGTTAGGTAGTTTCACATTACAGATGATATAGTGCTTTATTCAGTTCTTACAGATTACATGGAATCACTCTTTTTTTAAATTTATATTTTAAGTGTTATTGAAAAAAGTTTCATATGCTCTACAAGTCTTCATTTTTTTTAATCAAAAATACAGAAAAGGAGTAATGTTATGAAATATTTTTACAATTTAAAATAGTGAAATATAATAATTTTGTATTATGCCCAAGCAAAGGAAACACCATCCACCGTAATGTCAAAAGGTCAAAATAAAACATTTTAGGAAAATCGATGTCAATTTATCAAGTCAGCTTATTGTGATGTTCTCTCAAATATTTGGACATCCACCTAAAACGGCCTGTTTTAGTTAGACTTACTTAAAAAAAGAGGATGCAAACCGATTGCCTTAAAAAAAAAACTCCTGTAAAGTGAAACAGGAATAGTATGTTGTACTGACAAAAGCTTAGTAAGTATAGTTGACTTACACATGAGTTCTAGTGACTAAAAAAGAGTGTACTTGATAATTTAATTTTTTGTTACCGCTGTTGTGTTTAGCATGCTGATTGTTCAAACCTGTGACTGACGTATAGCTAATTAGATAGCATTTTCACGAATTTAGAAGAATTCTAACTATCTATCAAAAGTTTCACCAACTGCTTAAGTGTGTTTGTACATTCTATCATTGACTTCATTAACAATCATTATTTGACATAAAGTAAGATAGTTATGGTAATCATATGTTACATTTTATATAAGAATTACGATTTATGACATTATGCATTATTCCATCAAATAGGAGTTACACTAAAATAAATGAAGTGCCCAAGCAAAGGAAACACCCTCCACCATAATGGTTTGTCCAAAATAAAACATTTTAGGAAAACCAATGTCAATTTATGTGATGTTCTCTTAAATTTTTCAGTTGAATTGACAATTAAACATTTAAGATGACTTTGGCAAATCAGTGAATGCAAAGAGGGAAAAGTCTATTAAGAATAGCCCCGCCTCAAACATGTAAATTTATAATCTATAATTTTATAAAGTTGTGCGCATTTACTCTTTTTGCCAAGCCAACTCTCTCTCTTTAGCTGATGTTGCAGTATTGTTTTTTTTTTAGTTATAATATTTAGTTACTTATATTCTTCATAAGCAAGCATTAAAACCTCCAACTCTGTCTCACTGAAGAATGTCGCACGCCTTTTTTCTCCACGCATTTCCATGTTGACTCCAGAAATCGGCGATCCATTGAAAATGTCTTCACGTACTCCCCGTCCGCGCGCATTAACTCTCGGTTGCTAACAGGAGGTTGATTGAACTACCTCCTCACAGGTGTTTTGGAACCAACATACCCAGAGTAAGCAAGTTCTGGGTTGATCAACCGAGAGTTCAGGGTATATGTGACGGTAAGTTAACCCTCCTTTCTGGAATACCGCCCTGTTTAGTAATAAGTGAAGCTGGTAATGCTGTTTATTTTGTTTAATCCTCCTCTGCTGTGATATTTATTTTCAGCAGGTGTTCATCACTAATTCTCAATTATCACTTAATTATTTCATTAACTGTTGTCTCATTAACTTCAGCACTGCTTCAGTGTTACTCTGTAGTGTGGACACAATCAAGTGATCATTTAAAACTGAATATTTTGCTGTTGGGCTTAAAGGTTTAAAGGTGTGGAAAACCCCCAGAGTGAAACGTAATTTAACAGTAATCAACTGTAAATTCATTTACGGCAACGCACTGTAAAAAACAGTAATTTAATGGCAACCACAGCTGCCAGTAGATTACTGTACAATCAAGGAAAAACAGTAATATTCTGTAAATTAATTTATGGCAACAAACTGTATAAAAACAGCAATTTACTGCCAACCTTGCTTACAGCAAATTACCATAAAATGAAGGAAGAAAAACAGTAATATTCTGTTGAACGTAACAGTCAGATTTACTATACAAAACAAGTTCATTTGACTGAAACATTAGTGAAAATTAATAGAAAAAAGTTACTTATCAGTCAATAACAGACAAGGAGAGTAAATACTGAACTGAAGTGTTTTGTGTTTTTGTACAGTATGATATAGGAGAGATCTGTTAGTTTAATTAATTAGTTTTGTGGGTCACCATTGTGCTGGAGAGTAGAGCCTGTGCTTCAGTCAATAATGAGCTGAGAAACACTGATGTTATGCAGCATGTTGCTTCATTTAAAGACAGTAACTGTAGTTGTTAATGCAGTGATAAGCTGTTTACTAAGTACTTTAGCACATATATTTGTTGCTATTGCTAGCTTACACAAGCTGCAAAGATTTGAGTTGAAGGCATGTTTTTAATTATTTCAGTATTGAGTTAAAAAAAATAGTATTTACACAGCATTAGTACTGTGAATTTTTTTCATTTGAGTCAACTGAAAAGGAATGTTTCTTAACTGCGAACACAAACTGTTTGTAGCAAAACAGCTTCCCAAATTAAATAAGTTCATTTCCATGGTAGCATTACGGTAACATACAGTAAAATAAAAGAGCTGTAAATTTACAGTAGAGGGCTGTAAATTAACAATACATTAATGGCAATCACAGCTGCCAGTAGATTACTGTTATTTTACAGCACATTTTTTTACAGTGTATTAACCAAAATAACTTAAGTAAAGGTTGGAATTAACAATAGTTTGAGATTTATAAATGCTTTAGAAGTATTTGTTCATTGTTAGTTAATGACAACTAATGTAGTTACCAAATGTTAACAGATAGAACCTTATTATAAAGTGTTCCTGTGCTCGAGTGACAGAATATATCACCTTTTACCTGCAAGTTACCATGCTCAGATTCATGTCACAGTTTAGGAGCTCAGTTCCCCTGAAATCTGTTGGCATCCCTGTTGAATCGTAAAACTTTACAAACTTTATTCTTTACATTTTTGTAATATTTGTTTTGAAAAAACAACACACACTTGTCCCATTCCATTATTTGAAATTTCTCTAGGAGAAAGTTAATTTAATGAGAATTATCACCAGCTTATGGGAATTAGAATTAGTCAAATGAAGAAGATTATGATCATTATCCTCATAATTAGCACATTATCTGTCAACCTCAATTAAAATGGGAATTAGGAGAAGGCTCAGTATTGCTACTTGCAGGCAGTTTTTTGCTGGACAAGCCAAGTTTCTGTGTGACTGAAACTATAATACTAATACCAATAATAACATCAATAATAACTAGACGCTAAAGTTCGTAGAACAAACTTTAATGTTGGCTTGGGAAAACCTTTTTAAGTGCAACTAGAGGGGAAAGTGCATACACACTCATTATACATTCAGAAGATTAAAGCATCTAAGGCATCCTCACTTTAAGAAGCATGGCCCTTTTAAGAGGAGCAGTTCGGCTGGTGATCTGTCTCAATGTGTGTGTGTGCGTGCAACTTATGGGGCGAGCACCAATGTAATATAATTAATAATGATCCAAATACAATATATTTGCGACAAATTTAAATTTAAGTTTTATTTCTTTAAAATACCTGCTTGTATAGATACAGATTTAGTTATTTCTATAACTGGGCGCGATCGTTAATAGAGATGCGGCACATCTCTATCTCTATGTGCGGCACAAACTCAAAATGAAGATCTTTAATACGTTCTTGTGTCTCGTGTTCAGAGACCTAAGCACGGCTCTTTCTGTTTATTCATCCGATAGGTAATGTAGTTAGACATAAACATTAAAAAAAAGACATTAAAAGAATATGAAAAAGAAATGATAAAAGAGGAGCACTGATAGAAGCGAGAATGAACGAGCTTCGGGATGCGATCCTTCTCAAAGACGCGTTGCGTATGTAATTGTCACAGAAAAGCTTCCAAACTGTAAATGAAGCTCTTTAATACATTCTTGTGATACAATCTTGTTCAATCACTGGAATGTTCTAATTAATAAGGTTAAAAAAACATGCAAATGATGAACTTTCCTGAGTTTGTGATCACTCGCGTTTACAGACATCAACAAACTGTCAAATAATACGGCTCACGATCTCTACATGAATGTCTTCATGTGTTTCTATGCTTGTATATTGTAAAATCACTAGAATGGTTCAAACTGGCAAGCCTTAAAACACATATAAATGAGGAACTGTCGTGAGTTCTAAAACGAAAGCGATCTATCTCACGGGGAGCTCGTGCGCTTCAATGCATGAGCCAACAGAACACAAGAGAACAGTGATTAACTTACCCATAAAGTGTGTAAGACCTGCATTCACACGATTAATAGTTATAGTTGCAATAAACAAACTCTTTTGAGGCATTCTCTTCTTCAATAACATGAATTCTGTGTTATTCTATTGAACTGAGAACGGGATCCTGGCTCCCTCTAGTGGACGGTACTGCACCTCTAGAGGGGGGATTTTTTCTTTTTCAATGTTATTCTATGGGGGAAATATGAACTTCAAAAATTAATAATTCGAGTACAGTACAACGTGATCGCTCCAAAAAGATATAGCACACAAACACCCCCCAGGGCCCATGGGAAGTTAAATGGGCATTAAAGCTGTTGGAGGAGTAGCAGTCAGAAATTTAGGAACAGAAGAAAAACAGAAGAACAGTATGTTGGCTTTCCCAAGCCAACATAACAACATAATAACTAGAAGCTAAAGTTCGTAAAACAAACTTTGATGTTGGCTTGGGAAAGCCTTGAAGTGCAACCAGGGGGAAAGTGCATACACACTCATTATGCATTCAGAAGATTAAAGCATCTAAGTTACCGCTGCTTTATGAAGCATGGCCCTTTTAAGAGATGAGGTTCGGGCTGTGAACTGTCTGAACATAGACATAATACATTTTTTTAGTATTTTATTATGTCTATGTGTGTGCATGCAATGTATGAGGCAAGCACCAATGTAATATAAAAGATATTGATCCAAATACGATTCATTTGCAGAAATTTAAATTGTAGTTGTATTTTTTTAAATCCCTGCATGTATACAGATGTAGTTATTTCTATAACTGGGCCCAATCATTGTTAGAGATGCGGCGCGTCTCTTTGTGTGACAGAAAACCTTTCACCGCTTATCCGGGGCCGGGTCGCGGGGGCAGCAGTCTGAGCAGAGATTCCCAGACTTCTCTCTCCCCAGACACTTCCTCCAGCTCTTCCGGGGGGACACCGAGGCGTTCCCAGGCCAGCCGAGAGACATAGTCTCTCCAGCGTGTCCTAGGTCTTCCCCGGGGCCTTCTCCCGGTGGGACATGCCCGGAACACCTCCCTAGGGAGGCGTCCAGGAGGCATCTGAAACAGAAGCCCGAGCCACCTCAGCTGACTCCTCTCGATGTGAAGGAGCAACGGATCTACTTTGAGCTCCTCCCGAGTGACCGAGCTCCTCACCCTATCTCTAAGGGAGCGCCCTGCCACCCTGTGGAGAAAGCTCATTTCGGCCGCCTGTATCCAGGATCTCATTCTTTTGGTCATGACCCAAAGCTCATGACCAGAGGTGAGAGTAGGAACGTAGATTGACTGGTAAATCGAGAGCTTCGCCTTGCAGCTCAGCTCCTTCTTCACCATGACAGACCTGTACATCGACCGCATTACTGCAGAAGCTGCACCAATCCGTCTGTCAACCTCACGCTCCTTCCTTCCCTCACTCGTGAACAAAACCCCAAGATACTTGAACTCCTCCACTTGAGGCAGGAACTCTCCATCAACCTGAAGAGGACAAACCACCCTTTTCCGACTGAGAACCATGGTCTCAGACTTGGAGGTGCTGAAAACCTTCCAAACTCTAAATGAAGCTCTTTACTACATTCTTGTGATTGAATCTTGTATAATCGCTTGATCATTTGTAGCAAATTTAGCTCAAAAGAAATATGAATAATTAATTATAACTTATTACAATTAATTATAAATATTTGGATCAGTTAATAGAATTAACTTAACATAGTAAAATCAATTTTACAGTCAATTAACCTGTTTGTCCAGTGGACACTTGGTTAATTGTTTATTAGTTCTAAGAAATGTTCATTTCCTGGTTATGGCAAATGACATTCTTACTCTACAGTACTACTTAGAGCATGTAGTCAAAATCTGCATGATTAGGGACTCCTGTATATGAGCATGAAACACAGAGAACTTCGCATGTCACATGCACAAGACTTTATTAACTAGACTGAACACTTAAACTACTCTAACATTCACACACATACATACATGTATACAGTGTACCAAGAGAAAAAGAGAGCTGATGCAGAATACAGGAAAGCAAGATATAGCATTGTTTGAAAGTCAACAGATCAACTGCCTTGGGCAAACCATCAGTTTAGTTCTAACACGCCCTTCTTTAAAAGGGGTAAGGATACTTGATGTATCAAATAATGAGACTAAGTGTGATACTTGCATGTCTCGCCCATTTGAATTAAACTGTCCTGATGCAATTTGTGGAGGCTCCGTTGATCTTGTTGATGTTGTCTTGATGAGAGAGAACCAGTTGGATTCAGAGGATCTTTGGTGAATGGAAAGACAAGGCCGCAGCCTGGCACAAACTTGGGGGTCTTCAGAACTTCTAGCTCAGCGTCATCTTCACAGCGTTTCCTCAGTACCAGAAGAAGAAGAGAGAAGAGATCTTGTGATCAGTGATTTTTAAAGTGTGAAGATGTCACACCCTCTGGAGGTGACTGAGCCAATAAGGATTTGTTCCTTCGGAGGGAACTTTTACGACCCTTTGTTCTCTAGCAAGATATTTGCATAAGACATCATATTGGATGGATGAGAGAAGAACCTTCTAGATTCTTATTATACTTGATGTGTCAGAGTTAACAAAATGTAATGTAAATTAACAGATTGGGAGCGAAGATTGGAGTCCAGAGAGTCCAAACGTGCTACCCATGTGATTATAGTTAGTCATAATATGCAACTCCTAAGCATTAATACAAAAAGTTCAAATAAGAGAATTAATACATAGGTCGAACCCTATGAAAGGAAAATTATGAGAGGGAAAAATTGGATACACGTTTATACATTTCTCGAGTGGTTATATATAGAATATATAGGATTAAAACGATTTATTTGTCCTTCTCAACAAGAATGAAGTCAGAGTCACATTCTCTGCACATTCTTTACGGTCGTAAAACCCTATCAGATGGTGTCCATGGGGGAGGGTTCCAGACCTCAGAGTGAGTTTTTAAAGATTATTTGTTAAGTATGACAAATAATCGTGTCTGATTTGTCTCAGTCGCTACACGTTTGAATTAATAAGGTTTAAAAACACTTATAAATGAGGAACTTTCATGAGTTCGTGATCACATGCTTTCAGAGAAATGACACACAGTTCTTTCTGTTTATGGAAATGAAGTTTGCACAGATGCCACACATCGTTAACACATTAACACAATCATACACAAAAACATTCAAACAAAGAAATTAAAAGAACAAGAAAAAGATGATAAAAGAGAATGAACGAGTTTTGGGAAGCGATCGTTGTCAGAGAAGCAGCACGTCTCTATGTGTCACAGAAAACCTTCCAAACTCTAAATGAAGCTCTTTAATACGTTCTTGTGATTGAAGCTTGTGTAATCGCTGGAATGTTTTAATTAATAAGGTTTAAAAAACACATGGAAATGATGCACTTTCCTGAGTTTGGGATCACTCGTGTTCAGACATGAAGCACGGCTCTCTCTGTCAAACAATATGGCTCGGATCTCTACATGAATGTCTTTCATGTGTTTGTATGCTTGTATGTTGTAGAGGCGCTTGAAAGTTTTAATTAATGAGACTAAAAAACACATAAATGACGAAGTGGCCTTAATTGTAAAACGAAAGCGAGCGCTCTCTCCGTCTATAACATGAGAGTGGCTCTTACTGTCAAATACTCACGATCAGTAAATTAATCTTTATCATGTGTTTCTTTGCTTGTATATTATACAATCGCTTGAAAGTTTTAATTAATGAGATTGAAAATAGCATAAATGAGGAACTGCCCTGAATTGTAAAACGAAAGAGAGCGCTCTCTCTGTCTATAACATGATTTCAGTCTTATTTCCTTGGACTGAAAACGGGATCGTGGCTCCCTCTAATGGACGGTACTGGGGCAGGGGCATTTATTCTTTTCCAATGTTATTCTTTGGGGAAAACATGATGTAACGCAGGTTAGAATTCAGCTATATAAGACACAGGAAGAAAAGAATATTATTCAAATAATTACAATTCTAATAAAATGCTGAAAGTATTAAACAAAACGCTGATTAAAGGCATTGCCGTTTAAAATAATAAAATAATAAATTGATGAAAATTAATAAATCCTTAAGTGATGTGTCCAGTCTAAACTGAGACTGCGCGTGACGTCATTGAGATGAGACGCGGGAGCGATGAAATGCACACATGGCTGATCGCGAGAGAAGCAACAAAGATAAATCTGAGGCAAATATCCAAATAATCCTTTCTAATATTTAAAAAATATGATGTATAATATGTTGTAGACCTATTATTTATCTATACTGGGTTATTTTTAGAACGTGATTGTTGATATTGCGGCTGATGATTCCTGATTGAGAACTCCTGTAAAATCCAATGCGGGTGTAGAAATCATATGAAACTCCCGGATTTGGTGAGTTTCTAACTTAATATTGTCAATTTACTGAAAACTGAATGTTATATGTTATGAAGCTCTGAAGTGTTTTGTGTGTAATAGTTTTTGAAGGAGTGTGAAATGCGATATATAATATTCCATTTTAAGTACTTAAATGCTATATTGCACATGATAACATATTTTACATGTGTTGAATATGAGAGAAAAGGGTTTTGAACACTATTTTCATATAGTTGATGGTTGAATGATTAATGTGTAAATGCTTTTGAAACTTAAGACACTGTTTGTATAAACAGGTCAGGTTTTTTTTGTGTGATTGGATCGAAACCTTCAGACATCGAGATGGCGAGCCTCCCACCGAACTGCTGTTGATTCAAGAGAAATGCAGACGGAGAAATCCTGTGTTACCTGTTGATTGTTGCCTTCTACTGATCAGGTGGAAGCCATTGCATTGCGCATTCTGATCGGTAGGATCTGACTTTTATTGACTGTTGAAACAGCTTCCATCTACATCCGGAGACTTTTCACACACTGATATATTTTTCCACTTTGGATGACAAAGGTGCATTCATTTATACACAGACTAAGCAGCTATTGACTGTTATATTGTTGAGTTGAATTGGTTTTCAATTGTTTCGAATTGAACTCATGTGACACTGTACTTTTCTTTTCTCGTTTTAATTGTTAATTTGGGTTAATCTTTTTTATGAGTGAAATTTAAAGTGTTGAACAAAGAGAAACTTAAAAAAAAAACCCAAAGTTAAGAAAAGCTCTGATTAAACTAGAAGTTAGCGAAACTGAATATAAACCAAAATAGAAACTAAACAATTGAAACATAAATCGAATAATAACTAGAAGCAAATAGGAGGAAAGCTATTTAAATAGTGAACAGAGCTTAAAGATATCAAGATACAACAGGGTATTGAAAAAAAAGAACAATTATTTCATTTGGTTTTATTTATTTTTATTTAATTGTTGTTGTGATTGTTACAATTGTTTTGTTATCATTTTGCACAACGAAATACAGAGTCATTACCAGTTATTGTCTGTGTCCGTATGTGCCTACACTCCACTTACCCTCCTGTGACGAACCTAATTACTGGTCCAATATCAGGTGCTTAGAGCGACCTGTAGCTTTTATGGAAGAGACTGTTACAGAAGTGGCGAGCCAGCAGCCAGGAGGGGTATAGTTTGTAAATTTTAAAATTCTGAAGAGCACGAAAGAAAAAGAAAAATTAAACTAAGTGGTGCAAATAGAGTCAAAATGGAAGTAGTTGAGCTTGAAAACGTTACCATTGAAAACGCACTAATAATTAGTGGATTGACCAACACAGAAATTGACGAAGATCTAACTGACTTCCTGAACAAATATGGTAGTATCCATAGACACCTTAGCATAGATGACCCCAAATCGTCATACCATAAAGAAGTCATAGTAGAGTACAGGAGTGGTTCTGCATTATTGACTCTTAAACCCTTGTTGCCTTACACTTTCAAGAGTCCCCACAACGTTGCTTACCACATAAGGTCCCTGTCAAGTGTCTATACACCAGCAGTAACTGCACGTGCTACAACACATTACTTTGCTGAACTGAAGAGAATAGCAAAGCGCAGTGGCAGAACTTTTGACGAGCTCTTGAAAGAGCAGCTTCTCTCAACCACTGTTTCCGTTGCAGACGATTTGACTGATGCAAATAATCTTGAGTCATCCCAAACGATCGATTCTTCTTCCTCTAACATTCCTCTTCCACCCAAACAAACTGAGAATTCAGGAGGACAAACCTCTGATACAGCCCACAGAGTGGATACAGGAAGTTTTTCACCAACATTTGAAGCAAAGGATGTGAACCCACCTGAAGTCCAAAGGATGGTCATTGAGCACATTGTGAAAAGTGATGGAGTTTCATCCTCTAGTGCATCGTTCAGGTTAAGAGCATTCTCAGGAAAAGTTCCTCGTTGAAGTTGATTACGACACCTGGCGAAACAGTGTGGAGTTAATTCTTCAAGACCCTTCACTGTCTGACTTATATCGTTCTAGAAAGATCTTAGACAGCCTGCTGCCACCAGCGTCAGAGATTGTTAAGCAGTTAGGTGCAAAAGCCTTACCTGCTGCTTACCTTGATGTCCTAGATTCTGCTTTCGACACCGTAGAAGATGGTGATGATCTCTTTGCTAAGTTTCTGAACACATTGCAGAATGCAGGGGAAAAACCTTCTTTGTACTTGCAACGATTGTACACCAGTCTTCTCAAAGTGATGAAAAGAGGCGGTATTCCTGTAGATGACGCTGACCGGCAGCTCCTGAAACAATTCTGTAGGGGCTGTTGGGACGACACGCTAATAGCTAACCTTCAGCTTGAACATAAAAAGAACGAACCACCCCCATTCCCTGAGCTACTTCTACAGTTGCGCAGTGAAGAAAACAAATACTTCACAAAAGAAAGTCGCATGAAGCAGCACTTAGGAGTACAGAGACAAAGAGCCAGTTCCCATGTCGTCACTGCTATCCCTCTTGATTTAAACCACAATGAGGTGTCAGAACACATAGAAGTGGCCGAATTAAAGAAACAAATTGCTAAACTTCAGAGCCAGCTCACCAAACAGAGTAAACTGACAAGACAAAGTGAGTTGCCATCAAATGATGCTTTTCTTGAGCTAAAGCAGCAAGTCACAGAGCTCCAGAGTCAGATGACAAAGTTCAGAGAACAAAAGAACTCAGAGCCAAAGAGCAATTCAAGTAAATCGAAACAAACAAACACACAAGTTCGCAAAGACTCTCCTACAGCTGACCATAAGCAACCTCACAGGCCTAAGCCAGGATATTGCTTCCAATGTGGCGAGGACGGACATGTTGTTTCAATTTGTGAAAATGATCCGAACCCGTCCCTTGTAACTGAAAAGAGAAAGCATTTGAAAGAACGTCAAGTTCTATGGGATAGTCAGTATGGTCCAAGTGCTTCAGGGGCTTTAAACACTCGCCAGTCCTTGTAGCGAGACGTACAAGGGCTGTCAATTATCAAACAAGTCTCAAGAAGTCAAACAATGTGGGCTATCTCAAGTCCTATGGAAAATGTCGTCCAGTTGGCCTACCCAAAGGATTAATTGGCACGAAGTGCACTGCTCAAGTGAACATTGAAGGAAACCCTTGTCCTTGTCTACTTGACACAGGGTCCCAAGTAACAACCATTTCTCAGTCTTTTTTTGAGCAAAATCTGCCTGGATTAAGCATAACATCCTTGGATAATCTGTTGGAGGTAGAAGCAGCCAATGGTCAATCAGTACCTTACCTGGGTTATGTTGAGGTGAAAGTCACATTTCCCATCATCTGAAATTACCTGATATTCATCATCTGGTGGAACAGGACCTGTAAAGGAAAACCTGAAAGAAAGAAACCACTTACCTCAAGTAGAGCAGCAAACACTAGATGTACCTGCTGGAAACGAGAAGGACAATGACACACAAGCTGTCCAAGTTGAGGAAAGTGTACCTGATGTTCCATCGAGGAGAAGCAGAGTAGAATCACCTGAAACTGCTGAACTTACTGAACCTGTGGAAGAAACAGATCAAAGTGCAAGTGAGGATGAATTTCAGTTAAGAAGGTCCAAAAGAGTGAAGCAGAAGTCAAAACGACTTACAGCATGCAAAGGGACTTGCATGGATTTAAGGGTGTAACGCAGGTTAGAATTCAGCTATATAAGACACAGGAAGAAAAGAATATTATTCAAATAATTACAATTCTAATAAAATGCTGAAAGTATTAAACAAAACGCTGATTAAAGGCATTGCCGTTTAAAATAATAAAATAATAAATTGATGAAAATTAATAAATCCTTAAGTGATGTGTCCAGTCTAAACTGAGACTGCGCGTGACGTCATTGAGATGATCGCGAGAGAAGCAACAAAGATAAATCTGAGGCAAATATCCAAATAATCCTTTCTAATATTTAAAAAATATGATGTATAATATGTTGTAGACCTATTATTTATCTATACTGGGTTATTCTAACTTAATATTGTCAATTTACTGAAAACTGAATGTTATATGTTATGAAGCTCTGAAGTGTTTTGTGTGTAATAGTTTTTGAAGGAGTGTGAAATGCGATATATAATATTCCATTTTAAGTACTTAAATGCTATATTGCACATGATAACATATTTTACATGTGTTGAATATGAGAGAAAAGGGTTTTGAACACTATTTTCATATAGTTGATGGTTGAATGATTAATGTGTAAATGCTTTTGAAACTTAAGACACTGTTTGTATAAACAGGTCAGGTTTTTTTTGTGTGATTGGATCGAAACCTTCAGACATCGAGATGGCGAGCCTCCCACCGAACTGCTGTTGATTCAAGAGAAATGCAGACGGAGAAATCCTGTGTTACCTGTTGATTGTTGTGATATATTTTTCCACTTTGGATGACAAAGGTGCATTCATTTATACACAGACTAAGCAGCTATTGACTGTTATATTGTTGAGTTGAATTGGTTTTCAATTGTTTCGAATTGAACTCATGTGACACTGTACTTTTCTTTTCTCGTTTTAATTGTTAATTTGGGTTAATCTTTTTTATGAGTGAAATTTAAAGTGTTGAACAAAGAGAAACTTAAAAAAAAAAACCCAAAGTTAAGAAAAGCTAATCGAATAATAACTAGAAGCAAATAGGAGGAAAGCTATTTAAATAGTGAACAGAGCTTAAAGATATCAAGATACAACAGGGTATTGAAAAAAAAGAACAATTATTTCATTTGGTTTTATTTATTTTTATTTAATTGTTGTTGTGATTGTTACAATTGTTTTGTTATCATTTTGCACAACGAAATACAGAGTCATTACCAGTTATTGTCTGTGTCCGTATGTGACTGTTACAATGAACTTTAAAAATTAATAACACATCGTTGATTTCTCCAAAAAGATATAGCACACCAATACCCATCAGGACCCACATGTGTGGCAAGTTTGGGGCATAAAAGCTGTAGGAGGAATAGCAGTCAGAAAATTGGGAAAGGAATAATAATATGTTTAAATAGCACAACAGTATGTTGGCTTTCCCAAGCCAACATAATAAATTAGAAAAAAATGAAAAGTGAAGGTGGGTGCTGGGTAGTTGTGACACTGTCACACAGGTCGCATGATTTACTGCTCAATATATTTCACAAGTTCACATTTACAGATGTAACACTGGAACAAATGGGTATATTCAGTGTATTATACTTAATCTTATACAAGGCCTAGTTTCGCTCTGGGAGGATTTTTTTTTTTTAAAGAAAATAAATATATGATTGGGCCAAAGGATATCCAATTAACAGCCGGCGATTTTATTACAATTTTACAAATACCATTTCCACAATGTAAGTAAACATACAATAGTTCATACTCAACACCATGAAAAAAAGAAAATAAAAGTAGTTTAGTAGAGTTCAAAAGTGCAGAACAAGGTTTCAATAGTCAACAGCTGCGTGTAATGTGTGTAATGTTTAGATGTCAGTGTGTAAAGGCCTTTTGTGTGTTTTTTATTCTCTACCCGGGTAGCGTGTGTGTGTGCTTATCTCTCAGTTTAACGGATCCGTGTGGAATCACGATGACTCTTGAATCGCGAATCAAGAACAATCTGCACAAAATAGTCACATTAAACATTGTTAACAATTTCTAAATCGACATTTAAAATCAGATGCACAAAATATTTGCCAGTTCAACGCTAACCCAACGTGACAATGTTAACATAACTTGTGGGGCTTGAGGAGGAATATTGACAGACATGTAAGAGGGAAATTGAGGGAAAGACTGAAAAGAGCAAGATTGTGTTGCATGCGGAGGCAGCCTCACGCTTGCTTGCACTGCCGGAGCTGCAGGCCACTACGAAAGAAAGAGGTTAGAAACAGTGGGAGGAAAAAAAACTATGAAGTTAAGAGTGGGCCGGCGGGCCTAGCTGCATATAGTGCTGCGGCAGGAGAAGCCGCGGTAAAAGGCTGCGCCGATATGGAACTCCAAAAGGGTCAAATTTCGCCACTAACCAAATGGCGTTTAAAATGGCTTCCGTCTGACAAAGACGGCGTAAAAAGCGCCGTTTTGTATCATATATTATAATCAGCCCCTCCCTTTTCTTCACAGTTCAGCCCATCTAAAAAAAGGAAAGACCCATGTTGTAGAGTGTCGATCTAAATAGCGATCCGCCTTCATGGGTCCTGTTTTTCTTATGTCATTGTTTGGACTTTTATCGTATCATATTTTTATTTCTTCATTAGGCACGTGCATCCCCTTTTCCCTTTATCGTATGTGTAGGCTACCCTATCTCTGTTTACGTTTGTGTCTGTGAAATAGCCTACATCTCAGTGAATTCTTCTGTAGGGTAGTAGACTGTGTGTACAGCTAGTTGGTTCGTTTTGCTTTGATATATATATATATATATATATATATATATATATATATTAGAACGTGACAGAGGCTGGGACCCGGGCGTGGCAGGGGGGCTTGACAGCGCCCCCTTGAATGGGGTCTGAAAACTTGGTCCATATATCAAACACGCTTGCACATATTGGTATGAAACTCGGTACACATATAGACCTTATCGGGCCTGACAACTTTCGTGCTCTAAGTTGTTCGCCGCCTCAACAGGAAATGAGCTATTATGGGTTGTTTGAAAAGCGCATGCTCTGGAATTTGATATACTCCTCCTAGGCGCTTAATCCGATCACCACCAAACTCGGTCAGCATGAAGTCAAGACATTGATGACGCAAAATTGCCAGGGGATTTTTGATATCTCACACGGTTTGCCCGTGGCGAGGCAACGAATTTATGGCGAGAAAAGAGAAACAGGAAGTGTGTTATAACGTCTGCATACATTTATTGATTTTTATGAAACTTCACCTGTGTGTTCGTTGTAGGAGGCCGAGTACATGGATGTGACTATTATGAGTCAAAGATATAGCGCCACCAATTGGCAGCAGGAAATGTGTCACTTTCAAAATGCTTTGAGATCACCCTCTTATTTTTACCCGATTTGCTTCAAACTTCTTCGTTATAATGTCCAAACATTTCAGATGTAGACATATGAATATCTTTGTGATATCTTAAATATTGTTGCCATGGCAAGACGTCAAACTTTAATAATATTCTTGGGTGTTTTTGAGGCTCTTAACAAACACGGTCTCGTGGCTCCCTCTAGTGGACATACCGCACATATTTCTGTAAACTCAGAGAAGCAACGCCCCTTGTTTCACAGTTTGGTGATGTCTGTGAATGATCACGAACTCATTCGTGTTTTTTAAACTTATAAGTTAAAATATTCCAGCGATTACACAAGATTTAATCACAAGAATGTAATAAAAAGCTTAATTTTAGTTTAGAAGGTGTTCTGTGACAATTATAGACGCGCCGCGTCTGAGAACCTTACCTTCCCGAGGCTCGTTCTTTCTCGCGTCTTTCAGAATCTTGTCATTCCTTTTTAATGTTCCTTTCAATTCTTTGAAATTGAAGTTTGAATTTTTATGTGTATGACTGTGTTAATGTGTTGACGCTGTGTGGCATCTGTGCAAACTTCGTTTCCTAATGGATTAAACAAAGAGCCGCGCGTCATTTCTCTATAAGCAGTGATCGTGACCGCGGGAAAGCCACTCGATTTTAAGTGTTTTTAAACCTTATTCTTTAAATCATCCAAGCGATTAGACAAGATTCGATCACAAGAACATATTAAAAAGCTTCTTTTACAATTTGGAAGATTTTCTGTCACACAAAGAGACGCGCAGTCTCCTAATAATGATTGCACCCAGTTATACAAATACATCTTTACACATGCAGGGATTTTAAAAATAAAATTAAAATATAAACTTCTGCAAATAACTAATAATAAACTTCTGCACATGATGACAACATACTGAAGATGCTGAAGACATTCCAGCGATTCTACAATATAAACACATGAAAGACATTCAAGTAGAGATCACGAGCCGTGTTTGACAGTTTCATGATGTCTGTGAATGATCACGAACTCATTTACATGTGATTTTTTTCATGTTCTTTTCATTCCTTAGTTTGAATATTTATGTGTATGACTGTGTTAATGTGTTGACGCTGTGTGGCATCTGTGCAAACTTCATTTCCTAATGGATTAAACAAAGAGCCTCGCGTCATTTCTCTGAAAGGGAGTGATCACGAAATCATGAAAGCTCATGTTTCTAAACCTTATTCATTAAAATATTCAAGCGATTAGACAAGATTCGATCACAAGAACACATTAAAAATCTTCAATTACAGTTTGGAAGATTTTCTGTCACACAAAGAGACGCGCAGCATCTCCTAATAATGATCGCGCCCAGTTATACAAATAACTTTATGCAGGGATTTAAAAAAAATAAAATTAAAATATAAACTTCTGCAAATAACTAATAATAAACTTCTGCACATGATGACAACATACTGAAGATGCTAAATTGCGAACGATTATAGTACATCTCATATGGTGTTGCCATGGGGAAGGTTTAAATTAAGAACAAAAGGGGAATTTAGAAGTTGTCAATTATTCATGAATGATTGAAATATACACACCAAATTTCTATATTTATTAGTACAAATATCATAAATAAACATTTTAATATTTTTTTTCATTTCAAGATGTATGTGTAAATTAAAATGAGGGGAAACAGTACTCTTAAAATTATTGAAATGATCAAATGAGCACTAGAGGGCAGCATATACCTATTTTTGAGATGACACTCAATGATAATTCATAACACTAAACAATATTCTCCTTTGAATTATACACTGTTTATTTCTATATACAATAACACTAACATTGAATAAGAAATTCAAACTTTTTTTAATCTATGTAGTTTAACTTAAAAATAAGCACAATAACGTTCTGTTTAAGCACAAGAAATAAAAAAGAAATTTAATAATAACCAAAAGATGGAAGATAAATTCAATGGAACCTGGATGAATTTAAAATGAAAATACTACATTTCAGATCAATATATTTGTTTTCTTTAAAATAATTCTTCTGAATCTCTCTCTCTCTCTCTCTCTCTCTAAGGGTCTTCCAGGTTTAACCCTTTCATTGCTGTCTCTTTTTTTCTGAATTATAGAATCGGAAATCTCATAAAAAATGAAGGCATAGAACCAATTCAGTAGTCGTGCACTGACTATATGCTTCTATATAATTAGTTTAATAATATGGTTAAAAATAACGTAAAATACCTTGAGATAAATTCAATGGAACCTGGATGAATTTAAAATGAATGTACTATATTTCAGATCAATATACTTGTTTTCTTCAAAATATATCTTCTGAATACCCCCCCCCCCTCTCTCTCTGAGGGTCTTGCAGGTTTAACCCTTTCATTGCCGTCTCCTTTTGTCTGCATTAAAGGATAGGAAATCTCTTAGCCATTCTCTTCTATAAATTTGTATAAAGAAATAAAGGCAAAGAACCAGTTCATTTGTATTTCACTGACTATTTAGTTTTATATAATTAGTTTAACAATATAATAAGATAAATTCAGCTGAATATATAACACTTTGAACTGCTAATGATAAGTTTGCTATGAAATGATCGCTTTTAGTAAGTATTATACTGAATAATCTGACTCAACTAACTGGTCAGTCTCCAACTGGAGACACCGTTTAAATTCATTTTGCCCGCCGTGCCCAGTTGTCCTTAAACCACTGAGGTGGCGGTGCCACCGGCTTGGGCCCGCACATCGCTGCTAGCAGCTATATTTGTATTTCTTTTTATTGTGTATTAAGTGGAGCACATCAAATTGTCTTAATTGCTTCTGCATGCTTAAAGTTATTTTTAAACACTACTTTTAAACACATTTGAACATTCGATGTAATTTAATTTAGCTTTTATTTTAATTGAAGAGTGGGTGTGTATGTGTACGGTCAGAAATTATAAAGTTTGTAAATGTTAATATTTTGAGCAATAAAAGCCCATTAAGGAAGTGTCTGTTGTTTACACTGAGCGCAAATAGTTTGCTTTGTTGACTGAGTATAATTAACTCCGTCACTCCGTTATGCATTGGTAGAGGATTTATGATAGTCAGCTTACCTGAAAGAAACACAATAAACTCAGGTTAATTGGAAACACTCTCCGTAGCATGTACACGCAAGCTCTCTCATAGCGTACTGATCGCTATTTCCGCTATAGTAGCATCAGCACCCGATCCTCAGACCTGTGTAACACTTGGGGTGCCTTCTGCTGATGAAGCTAAACTTAAAAATAATAATCCTCTTAGAAAAACACTTTACAGCAGTACTATCAATATGACAGCAGTTTCCTTATTTTTTTTTATAACTTACTCAGTTACTCAGTTCAAAATTTAAAAGGGAGGTGCCATATTAACTCTCTTTTCACAGTCAATGAACACTCAGGGCTACATGAGTACTGCATACTGCTGATATTTGCCATTTTGCGCCACATTATCGACATTATCGGTAGAACAATTCACAAATAACCTGCCTTATCTGTTGCAGATGCTCAGTGTACCCTAACACACAAATGAACTTGATGAAATGACTAGCAGTATGGGCACCATTTTCTCTAGTACATTAAATTCTGTTGCACCCATCAGATTAAAAAAGGTTGGAGAGAAAAGTAGTGCACCATGGTACAACAGTATTACCCATGCTATCAAGAGATAACTCGTAATCTAGGGCGCGAATGGAGACAAACTCATTTAGAAGTCTTTGGGATTGTACGGAAAGACAGCACTTCCCGTAATAGAAAGGCTCTAAAAGCAGCCAGGGCTGAGCATATCAATGAAAGTCATGGAAAATAACAAAAACAATCCAAGGTTCTTGTTTAGTACAATGGCTAGAAAAACAAAAACAGACATCACCAGAACAAAATTCTCCATTACAGTTTAGTAGTGTAGTGTTGTAGCGTGTTTTATAAATGTCTTCACTGAGAAAATTTGAAAGCATCAGAAATACAATTGCAAATGTACAACCTTTGACAGCATTTTATGATTCAGCCTCAATTACAGGCCCTCAAGAAAAGTTGCAGTGCGTTACAACTGTAGGACAAGAATAGCTAAATAAACTTATCATTGCGTCTAAACCAACAACATGTTTATTTGATCCAATACCAACTAAACTACTGAAAGAGTTGTTACCTGTTGCAGAAGAGCCTCTTCTCAATATTATTAACTAATCTTTATCTCTAGGTCATGTCTCAAGACCATTCAAGCTGGCAGTTATTAAGCCTCTCATTAAGAAACCACAGTTAGATCCAAATGCATTAGCAAATTACACACCCATTTAAAATTCTATTGGGGAAATCCATATTAATAATCTTCTTCCTCAATTTTTCTGTCTAAAATACTAGAAAAAGTGTCAGCTCAATTGTCGTCCTTTTTGCAAACAAATGTTATCTATGCAAAATTTCAGTCAGGATTCACAGAAAATGTGCTCGTTAAAATTAGAAATGATTTCTGATTTCTAGCTTCTGACCAAGGCTATATCTCAATACTAGTGTTCTTGATCTTAGTGCTGCGTTTGACATTATAGATCATAAGATACTCTTAGATCGACTACAATATTACACTGGTATTCAGGGACAGTACCTATCGGACCGTTACTGTTATTTAGTTTATTTAAATGGGGAAGATAACATCAATAAATTATGGAGTCCCGCAAGGAGTGCCTCTGCTATTTTATAATGTAAATGCTGCCACTTGGTAATACTATAAGAAAACATGGAATTAGTTTCCACTGTAATGCCGATGATATATGTTATACTTTTCATCTCTAAATATCTCTAAATTATCCAAATTGACATAGTGGGTTAATATAAAACATTGGGTGACCAGTAATTTTCTTCTGTTAAATTCAGATAAGACTTATTGGTATTACTTATTAGACCAAAAACCTGTACATAGAATATTTTAGACTACAATCTGCATTTAGAAGGATGTACGGTTACTTCATCCTTCACAGTTCAAGACCTGGGTGCTATATTAGACAGCAACTTCTCTTTTGAAAAACATATTTCATGTTATGAAAACAGCCTTCTTCAATCTCAGAAGCATCGCTAAGCTACGGAACATATTATATGTTTCTGAGGCTGTAATACATCAATAGGTCAAGAAAATATGATCATATAACAACAATTTTATCATTTCTACTCTGGTTACCTATTAAATTCTGTATCGATTATAAAGTATTGCTACTGACCTATAAGGCTTTAAATGGTTTAGCACCCATGTATTTAACCAATCTTCTATTGCCTTCAATCCATCATGCTCTTTAAGATCACAAAACTCTGTATGTACCTAGGATATCTAAGTCCACTAAAGTAGGGAGAGCGTTTTCACATTTGGCTCCTAAACTCTGGAATAGCTTTCCTGATGATGTTTGGGGCTCAAACTCAATCTCCCAGTCTATCTAGATTATAGACTCATCTCTTTAGCCAAGTATCTGTTTTATCTCGGGATGCCCATCTCAAGGTGACTAGAGAGTACGTCAGCTGAAGTTTGGATCCAGCCTCTTATTAAGACTTCAGATGCCTCAACACCTGTGAAGTGACAGCGCCAACCCCTGAGAGGACTATATATGTATTCATATATATGTATGTTTATATAGGTATATATATATGTACCCTCTGTCACTCATAACCTGCACTAGTTATAAGGACCCGCCACACACACATTCTTGGTCTCGTTTACGACTCCCCGGATGTGTTCCTTGGATATTGTTCACCTAAGGCTCCTTACCTGATCTTCGTTTCCTCTCCCAAGTCTCAGTCTCCAGCTCCATGTCTCCCTCCACACTCTGTGTGTCTTGTCCTACTGCAACATCCATCCATTCTCATACTGCTGTGTTCAATAAAGCTTGTCTTCATTTATTCTTCTCCCTGGTATGTGTTCCGTGACAATATATGCATATATATAAATGCATGTACATAAATGTATACAGTCCTTGTCTGATTGGTCAATAACTGTGTTTTATTCACGATACAACACGGCTATGACCGTTTCATCCAACAGTTCTGTATATCACTACAAAACACCCTTAGCAACCACTCTTAGCGATGTAAACAGTTTGTTCTCAATTGATATTGTTCATTGAAGCTTACTGTTTTATGTAGAAGAGTATGGAGAAAAAGAGATCAAGTGAGCGATTTTATTACTGTCTTTCTGATTTAGCATTTTCCTTCTGGTCAGTCCAAGGTTTATAATAATAATTTTTTTTTTAAATGCCCACTGCAACATCTTGTCCTTTTAACAGTTAATGAGTTTTCCCGTGACTGACCGCTCTAGTTAAAGCCTTTGTCAGTTGTGTTCTGTTCCATGTTTTCATTGTAAAAGTCTTCGCTACTGATGCCCTTCAGCCATGACTTATTCACGATGCAGCACAGCCTCTTGTACCTTATTGCTTACACATATACACGTCAGTCTGTGTGCATTAAATTTATTTAATACACAAGTTTCACAATTTGAGTTGAATTACTGAAATAAATGATCTTTTCCACAACATTCTAATTTATTGAGATGCACCTGTATGTATAATTATATATATATATATATATATATATATATATATATATATATATTTATATATATATATATATATATATATATATATATATTATATATATAAATAAAATCATACACACGTATAGATATATATGTGTGTGTGTACAAATATGCATATGTGCATACATTATATATGTATGCATTACATATTATTTATATATAACAAACAATTAAGTGTCTCCAGTTCACCGGATATTTTTGGATTGTGGGGGAAACTGGACCACCTGAAAAGCCATGCAGACGACAGGAACCAGAGACGTTCTTGTTGTGAGGCATCAGTGCTACTCAGAGGTGTAATGTAACGAAGTAATAATACTTCGTTACAGTACTTAAGTATTTTTTGGGAAAATCTATACTTTATTGAGTATTTATTTTTCTGTCAATTTTTACTTTTACTCCACTACATTTCCTCAATAAAATGTATACTTTTACTCCGATACATTTCCCCAAAGCTTCTTCGTTACTTACTACAAAATAAAGTTGAAAGAATACAAACTGCAAGCAAACAAGTGCAAACAAGTGCTTGCACAACCGCGCTTGATTTCATTTTCCGGGTTGCGTCACTTGCAGGAGCGGCTGAGAACAGTGCGGCACGAGAGCGACCTCTAGAGGCCAAATAAAAAGTTTCACTCGTGCCTCGTACGTGAGACTGCGCGCGCCACAGAACTGCACACTTCAAACAGACAACAAAGCGGTATGTTATACAGTACACTACACTACAGTATATGTTTTCATATCACTAAAGTAGTTTGTTGACTAAATGCTGTATTAGTGGGTGTCTGTGTGTCCGTGTTGAACGTGCTTTTTGTAGAAAATGCAGGGATATGATTTCCGCGTTGCAGAAAACGCGGACAGAATCCATTCATAAAAAGGGAATTTACTGTGTAACTGGGATTGTCAGGATTAATGGTGCAAGCACGCGGTTTACTGCTGAACAATTCATTCACACACAAAACATGCAGGATTCATATTTGAATAGTATTTTTTTCCGTTAACATATACGACTCCATATCGCGATTTAATTGCGTTACCAACTTGCATTTGATGTATTCATCCAAACTTTGAAAAAATTCCCCCCAAAACGATAAATTCCTTTTATTATGAATGAATTCCGTGATTCCATCCGCGTTTTCTGCATTGCGGAAATCACAGGGCCCTTAGAGTGCATTTTACTATTTCATTTGTGTGAAACTACATCACACCCCACACACACACACACACACACACACAGAGAGAGAGAAAAGGGTCTTTAAAGTAACCCGTCAAATTAAAAGTTTGGTTATACTCTTTAACAGTACTATTTAACAGTACATCTTTAACAATGTCTAATTTCAGCAGTAAACCTCTGTTGTGCAGCACTTTGAATGTACAAAAATGTTTTTGTTATTTGTGGAAATTTACTTTGGAATAAAATATAAATGTTTTATTTCTTCATTTAAAACAAATAATATACATTTCTTCACAGGCACACTTCAGTTTTGGTTGAAATAATTCTTTAGCTTGTAAATGTACAATTTCGTTAAAATAAAATAAAATAAAAATAAATAAAAGTATGTATGTGTATATATATATATATATATATATATATATATATATATACACTTTAAAGTTTATAATTAGACAGCCCTGCGGTGAGTAAACAATTGTGCAGTGAAAATCCACCTAGCGTCCAACCTACTCTAATACTGTTAGAACCCGTTTACATGTGAACAAGGAATTACAATATGAAGAAAGACATTATAACATGTACAAGAAAAATCTATACATAAAAAAAAAAGACACAGCCGTCCAGCATCACAATAGTGACAGACCTCAAGGTGCAATTGACCGTTCGCAAAAACCCGCCCCCTCTTGCTATGTTCAACAACTCATGCGCTCTCATGCCACACATCATGTTCTCATGGAGTGAAAAATACATCACGGAGCAAAGAGGACACTGACAACGTATGAAACAGTTTCATATTTCAAATATTGTCATTTTTAAAGATGTTTAAACAAATAAATAGCGTATAATGTCTCTTTAATGTGTCGTGACAGATCGCTGTAGCTCCTCGTGAACCGATCATCTCTTCATACTAGTTCATTTATAGCATCAAATAAACATGAATGAACATCAGAAGGAATGTTGTTTCAAGTGCAGAAAGACGCGAACACACACAATTTTTCAAGTTCAAGTTCAGCAACGTTAATCTACTAACTCCCCTGACTGCTTTGTTGGACAAAATGGCGGATTTGGGGTTATGGTTGGTTAGATCGCCTGTCAATCAAACTGTTTGCAAGGGTCAATTAGGTCCCCATTCCTGTATTTTGCCGGGGGCCCTCAAATCTCTAAATCTGCCCCTGGTGAAAGTATACATAGCCTATAAAATGCCTTTGCGTGTAAAGATGGCCATTTTAAGCATGATTGTTGGATTTAAATGAAATGGTAAAACTATACAATACCATTTGTAACATTAAAGGTTAATGAAAGTGTTGTTCATTGTTAATTTCAACATTTACATTTTAACATTTTAAAGTTGCCTCTTACATTAATTATAATTCACTATGAATTAACATGAATGATCAAGGCATAATTTTTTGCCATTTTTTTTAAATTCAAATAAACAAAATTTAAGAAATAGAGTTAAAACAATCTTGCTGCTCAAACTGTGTATAGAACAATTTTTAATAATATTTTCTGCTCCTTTCATATTTTGCATTTACTTTTACTTTTACTTTCAATACTCAAGTATGTTTTATATCAAAAAAATACTTTTCATACTTAAGTACAAAAAATATCACATACTTTAAAACTTTTACTCAAGTAATATTCTAAACAGCGACTTTAACTTCTACCAAAGTCATTTTCTGGTAAGATATCTGTACTTTTACTCAAGTATGGCTTTCAAGTACTTTATACACCACTGGTGCTACTTACTGAGCCACCCTAATTTATTTTTATTCAACATATTCATTGGTGAAGCCTTTTTTGTCCTTCTTATTGCAAATTGATTTTGTGCATGGTTGACTCAAAGCAGATGAGTTTTACTTTGGGAAATGTGGATTAACTGAGACCTGAACTTGAAGAGTGAAAGGACAAACCAGTCAATATGCACTGATTACTGATAATGGCATGCAAGCCACAGGATAATCTTTATAAGCTTGTTTTTTATCTAAAGACTGAAAGAGTGAAGACAGATTGCAAACAAACCAAAGCAAATGAAATCCTTAGCATGCTGAATCAATGTTTACTGTATGGATGTCAAATGTCAAACAGTTGCAAAGAAGTTGTTTTATGTTTTGTCAATTGGAGTGGTTCTTGCCCCTGCAAAAGTTTCTGATAGGTGTGTCGAGGGTGGTTGCTTTCTGACTTAAATCAAAAGAACCCACACCCAAATCTCTATGAAGTTTTGAGTGTTGGATATGGCTTGGGTTTATTGTCTGTTAAGGGGAATGTAATTTCTCAATCCAGTTACAGTGCTAGCACACCTCAAATAGTATATACACATACTAGATTTTAACAAATGTAATGTCAAAGATTACATTTGCACACTCTTACTATATAACAATAGTGAATGTTTTTATTGGTGTCATGATTAAAATTCAGAACTTTTATTCATTATAATCAAATGCTCTTTGACAGGAATAAAAGGGAAAGGATAGTTTATCCCTAGATTGCTCATCAGTCTTGCACATCTGAGACTTCTACTCAATTTTAAGACTCGTTTTGAATAATTTTCTTCAAAGCCTAAAAGATTCCCCAAGGGATATGCAGTAATAATAGCTAATTTATGCACCCTCATGGATGCAATTATTTCTTTCTGCTGAATTTGTGACTGTGGCACCAAACCAGGTACAAACTGAAACACTGAAAGAACTGACACACAAATATCCTGTTTATCAGCAGATGAATTATCACCAGTTTATTGAGATTAGTGACCTCAGCTGACACCTGTATAGATCCTGGTTTCCTTCTCTTTCCATAATCCCCTTGCCTGAGGATTGTTGAAGATTTTAGTCTTCGCGGATTTTATCGTCTTTTAGATCCCCTGGTAAAGCTTAAGGCGCCATCTTACCTGTCACTTGTGGCTTATACTGTTCAATGAATATAGAAAGTCGTGATTTAGAGGATTGAGGCATGATTGATCAATAGTGCCTGAAAATGATTGTGGTGGAATTTGGAAAGCTACAGAAAGAGAGAGCTGAGATGATTGGAATTGTATAGGTTTGTAGACTAATGGAAGTTATTTGGGTCAATGAATGAAAATAACCTAAGCTTAACATAACATTTAAGATACCCTAATTTCTTTTTTTTTTTTAAAATACAGATTCCTATTGAACATTATTCTAAAGAAAAAAAAAATGTCTTCATAATCTTTAATCAAAATCTTGCTCCACCTCTAAAATGACTTTCTTTTTTCAATTGACGTAACCCTGGCAACATGAGCTCATGTTAATCAGCAGAAGCAAACATTCCTACTATTCTGGCGTACTTGCTTTGACCATTCATAAACCAGTCATTTAGAACTCTTTGACTGACAAATTTTGCCTTTCTTGCCAGCATGCTCATTAATTGGCCTTCTGTCAAACATGACATATTTTTGCTTTTCAGCTTTCTAATGTCACTAGGTTCTCTGAGTCTACCTTTCTGCACTGTAATTTAACATTTAATAACTAATAATCAACTATTAATACTCATTGGCCTTCTTCAGAATTCTGTTTGGTAACACATTATTTTGATATCCCAATGTAGACACTTTACTAACTATAAGTATCTTTGCAACTACATGTCAAGACTGTCTGCTAATATCTGCTAACACTTTATTTGATCCTCCCCAACAGACATTCTATTGACTATAGAAACTTTGCAAGTACATATTGACTTTTTCTACTAACCCTAACAGTCTACTAATGACTTAAAGCTGAGGTGCCCAAACTTTTTATAACAATGGGCCAAAAATCAAACTTGATTGAGATCTGTTGGCCAAAACTAAAAGTTGCATCATATCAAACAGTTATATTACATTTACATTAAAACATTAAGCAATCTGCTTAACTAATCGAGTTTTATTTTCAAAGTTTGTTGTACCCAATCAGAGTTTATTTTGTTGCTGATTGCACATTATCTGTTGAATAACGGCAAGCACTTATTTCCAGGGATTTCATGTCAGCGTAACCGATATTGCGTCATCGGGCGGGCGTGGCCTATTTGATTATTTGCATAGGTCAACGAACATGCGCAGATTAGGACCAAAGCCATTAGCTTAAATTGCTTCAGATATCGTTTGTCCGAGATCGTGGGTGTTTTTCAAATTACATTCATACTGTTACAACTTACCTTTCCGCGATCACTGGTGTTTCATGTCAAATTACATTAATAATGTTGTAACTTCAGATATCTGTCCTGATCACCGGTGTTTCATGTCAAATTACATTAATAATGTTATAACTTCAGATACCTGTCTTGATCACCGGTGTTTCATGTCAAATTACATTAATAATGTTATAACTTCAGATATCTGTCCTGATCACTGGTGTTTCATGTCAAATGACATTAATAATGTTACAATAACTTCAGATATCTGTCCTGATCACCGGTGTTTCATGTCAAAATACATTAATAATGTTATAACTTCAGATACCTGTCCTGATCACCGGTGTTTCATGTCAAATTACATTAATAATGTCATAACTTCAGATACCTGTCCTGATCACCGGTGTTTCATGTCAAATTACATTAATAATGTCATAACTTCAGATATCTGTCCTGATCACCGGTGTTTCATGTCAAATTACATTAATAATGTTACAATAACTTCAGATACCTGTCCTGATCACTGGTGTTTCATGTCAAATTACATTAATAATGTCATAACTTCAGATATCTGTCCTGATCACCGGTGTTTCATGTCAAATTACATTAATAATGTTACAATAACTTCAGATACCTGTCCTGATCACTGGTGTTTCATGTCAAATTACATTAATAATGTTATAACTTCAGATACCTGTCCTGATCACCGGTGTTTCATGTCAAATTACATTAATAATGTCATAACTTCAGATACCTGTCCTGATCACCGGTGTTTCATGTCAAATTACATTAATAATGTCATAACTTCAGATATCTGTCCTGATCACCGGTGTTTCATGTCAAATTACATTAATAATGTTACAATAACTTCAGATACCTGTCCTGATCACTGGTGTTTCATGTCAAATTACATTAATAATGTTGTAACTTCAGATACCTGTCCTGATCACTGGTGTTTCATGTCAAATTACATTAATAATGTTACAATAACTTCAGATACCTGTCCTGATCACCGGTGTTTCATGTCAAATTACATTAATAATGTTGTAACTTCAGATACCTGTCCTGATCACTGGTGTTTCATGTCAAATTACATTAATAATGTTGTAACTTAATAATGTAATCCTTACCCTTCAAAAAGCACACAAAGACATCAAAGTTTTCTGGAGAGAACCAAACTTTATTTGATAAGCTAATTTAATTTTCATTTTTATTCACATATACACTGATCAACACACACAGAGTGCATTAAATACAGTAAATAAAAACTCAAAATGTACTTGCTTGATCTGGGAGAACAAACATCACTGATTTATCATTAACCATATACCATGTGGGTTTGGAACAACAGAAGCCCGAGTAAAGCCCAAGTAAAACCCTAACCCTAACCCATTTTTAGTTTGATACTGTATTCCTTCAAATAACACTTTAACAAACATTGTATATGATCAAAAAAAGTCAAACACACCTTCAATTGCATCTACTGACACTGTTTTCCGTTTCCTGGATGTTTTTTGTTTGACTTTCTTCATGCGACTCGGTAAAGCTCTAAGGTTTTTCTTGACAGGTTCTTACTTCTGGAGAACTAGGCCATCTTGCTTTGGTAAAGTGGATTTCAGGGTCTCACAAAGGCCATGAACAACTCTGGATGCATTCGTGGTGTTGTTCATTTACAGCCCAAAAATCACTCAAATCTATGGCAAAGTGACCCTCCAGGAACAGAACTGGCACCTCTGCACTGAATTCATAACCAATGTGGTGAACAAAATGTGTAGTGATATATACCAACTCATCTGTTGTGGGTGTTTTTTTGTAGTTCTTCCCATGCTGACAAGCATATATCACCCTTCTTTTCACAGAGAGAGGAACATTTTCTGAGTAGTCTTCTACTTGCCATAGACATCGCGTTGTCACTTTCTGTTTTTTGTGAATGTCATCAGACCTGTTATTAGAAAAAAGACAATTAAAATTAAAAACTAAAGAAAAACAGAATTATAGGACCAGCACAACATGAATTACTGTAATAAATATATTGCTCACTGTTAGTTTATGTTAGTTAATGCTTTAACTAAAATTATTAAATGAGACTTAATTGTAAAGTGCTACCCATTGTCTTGTTACATTTCATATTTCTCTATACAGAGAATTATACTGTATTTATTTTAAAGTGTTTTCTGTAGTGAATATATCTGAAACAAGATAATTTCCTTATATCATGGCAAATAAAGTTCACACGATATTTGCATAATAGAGAAACAAGTGCAAGAAATATTTTTGTACTTGTTTCTGTATTATGCAAATATCTTGTGAACTTTGTTTCTCATAAGGGGAAAAATATTCTGTGATGTACTCTTCTGATGATGTACATATTTTAAAATGTGTTGGGAGCCAGTCTGACAGAAACAAAGTAGGCATTTAATAAAGTACAAAACAAAGTATATTTAAAGAGGTTCATTACTTTCGTCAACATGATCTTTTTCTTTATATTCACTCAGTATAACTGTGGAAAGATCCATCAGTTAACGTCAGTAAACTAATTAAGATCAAATTAACCATGGTTTATTATAGAATAATTCAATTCAGCCTCCATTAACACCACTGTATGTGAACTGAACTGAGCTGGACGATTATATCACCGTTTTCTCTACTACTGATTTATAGATAAATTAACTAAATTAATCACTATTGATATTTACAACGGAATGAGTCAACATTGAATGTATTTAAGCTGGACAGTTACACCATTTTCTTTAAGAGCCAAAATTATTAGCCAATTGTTAATGTAAAGCTGCTTTGACACAATTTGCAATGTAAAAAGCTCTATATAAACAAAGGTGACTTGACTAAAGTAAAAGTGTAACAAACGTTTTCTTTGGCGGATTGATTATCATTGGTATAACCACGGTTTTAATACAATTACCATGGTTGAGCAATGGTTAGTTTAGTTAGTACTGACTTTTCTGCACGTTAGATTTTTTGGTTGTTTATTTGTTTTCGAAAATGGCTTAACTGGAAGATCATAAAACATGGAAATAGCTAACATTACCTGCATGACTGTTTTGTCCTTCATAATCCATCGAGGTATGTTTATTTCTGTTTATCAATCAGAATTTACCCAGTAGGCTTTGAAATGCCCGCGCAAAAAAAAAACAGTATTCTGCGCATGATCGGTGACCTCTAAATTAATTTTTTTTTTTAAAGAGGGCGTTTTCCTAAGACGTCCAGAAACGCCCATTTTACGTCGTGGTAATGAAACCCCTGGAATTTAGTGAATGCCGTTGCATAACACATTATAAACAAAAGATAAGCTTCAGCAGAGTAGAGCTGATGATTCTGGATTCTGAGAATCTTAGTAAAATAACATGAAATTTACTAAAGATTCTGGCAAATTGTTAATTGCTGTAGTGTATTAAAAATGTTTAATTAATGTGAATGATTTTTTTTTTTTAAATCGGTTTGAAGGAATGATTCAATGACTCACTCATAAACACTTGTTTAATTACAGGATACATTAGTGTTTTGAAGTCTTTTGAATGACAAATGACAAATACTATACATTTAAGTCACTTGTGAACATTTGGCTTAACAAAACGAAGTAATAATATATGCAATAATGCTTAATGTAATAATGTCAAAAGGTGAGTTATTCTATTTTGATTGCTATGGTAGACATCAGTGTTTATATCTGAACTATACACTTTTACCCCAGTCCTTCTGTGATAATTTAAATCTTTTCAACACAGAAATAACGGTACTGTGTTGTTTGTTAAGTTATTTCATGCCAACTTAACAACAGTCCATCAACACACCAAAAGCTTCATAGCCATTTTTCTTCTTGCGTTTGATATTGTATTCAGTAGCGTTAGGCCGTTTTGAACTTATGTTGTTTAATGTTTGATGGTTGTGTTATTTTACATTTGAGTAAGCAATCTTCAATCACTTGTTTCTGCTTCTTCTTCAACATTGTTTTGATCCAGAGTCTGTACCCTTTCAGAAGATGCATAATAGTGCTCCCTACTGTATAACAGTGAAAATATTGATAACTGGAAAATTCTGTCAGTGCCGGGGAAAGAATGAAGTGAAATTCCTATATACACTACAGATGTACCAGCCTACACACAAATTCAGAAGATACTCAGAATTAGGAACATATCTGTGTTCTTTATAAATCAATATTTTCATATAATGTAACAGCACAGTCACAGCACGCCACAGCTGTTTGTCCAGAGTCAAGTCATCGCAGATCACCTGTGAGTCAAACCAAGTCATCGCAGATCACTGTGATTCAGATAAAATCATCCTAGTTCATTGTGAACCAAGCCAAATCATCCCAGATCAACGTGAATCAAGTCAAGTCATCCTAGACCAACGTAAACCAAGTCAGATCATCCAAGCTCATTGTGTATCGAACCAAATCAAGCCACGTCTGCCCAGCTGCCAGAGGTTCAAGCCACGCCTGCCCAGCCGCCAGAGGTTCTCAAGCCACGCCTGCCCAGCCGCCAAAGGTTCTCAAGCCATGCCTGCCCAGCCGCCAAAGGTTCAAGCCACACCTGCCCAGCCTCAGTCGACTCTCGTCACGCCTGTTCAACCTCAGACTGCTCACGTCACGCCTGTCCAACCTCAGACTGCTCACGTCACACCTGTCCAACCTCAGACTGCTCACGTCATACCTGTCCAACCTCAGACTGCTCACATTACACCTGTCCAGCCTCAGACTGCTCACGTCACGCCTGCCCATCCGCCAAAGGTTCAAGCCACACCTGCCCAGCCTCAGACTGCTCACGTCACGCCTGTCCAACCTCAGACTGCTCACGTCACACCAGTCCAACCTCAGACTGCTCACGTCACACCTGTCCAACCTCAGACTGCTCACGTCAAGTCAAGTCATCTTTATTTATATAGCGCTTTTTACAATGCAAATTGTGGCAAAGCAGCTTTACATTAATAAGAAAATGGTGTCATTGTGCAGCCCACTCTATATATTATTGATTCATTCCGTTGCAAATATCAATAGTCACTAGTCTAGTTAATCCATGCACATCAGCACTGCAGAAAACAGTGACGTAATCGTCCGGCTCAGCTCAGTTCGCACACAACGGCGAACTGAGCCTTAGACTGCTCACGTCACGCCTGCCCATCCTCCAAAGGTTCAAGCCACACCTGCCCAGCCTCAGACTGCTCACGTCACGCCTGTCCAACCTCAGACTGCTCACGTCACACCTGTCCATCCTCAGACTGCTCACGTCACACCTGTCCATCCTCAGACTGCTCACGTCACACTTACTACGCCTGAGCTGTTAGAAGATGCATCCCTGTTAATATGGACTATAGCCATTGCATGTGTGTGGGTAACACGCACATCGTTCCCAGCTTTAGGGCCTAGTCAGACTATAGTGTTGGAACATGATATTGACGTGGGTGATTGCTCCCCTATCAAGCAAAATTCTTACAGAGTGAATCCCATCAAGAGAAAGATCATGCAAGAAGAGACTGCATACCGGTTAGAGCATGGTTTTGCTGTGCCAAGTTCCAGTTCCTGGAGCTCACCCTGCCAACAGGTGCCTAAATTAGATGGGAAATTTAGCTTCTACACAGATTACCGCAAGGTAAATTCCATCACTAAACCAGATTCCTTTCCATTACTGAGAATGGATGATTGTATTGACCGGGTGGGTGCTGAAAGTTTGTGACAAAGCTCGACCTGTTAAAAGGTTACTGGCAGGTACCTTTGACCGCTAGGGCTTCGGAAATCTCTGCCTTTGTTACGCCTAATCATTTCCTGCAATACAGGAGGATGGCTTTTAGGATGCAAAATGCACCCACCACATTCCAACGCCTAATGAGAATAGTGCTGGCTGGGTTAGAGAACTGCGAGGCACACTTGGATGATATTGTTGTTTATTCTTTTGATTGGGAACAGCATTTATCCAGTCTGTATTCAGTGTTTGAACGTTTAAGTGATGCATCGCTTACTTTGAATCTTGTCAAGTGTGAGCTCGGTAAGGCTGTTGTGACCTATCTTGGGAAATGTGTGGGTTAAGGACAAGCGAGTCCAGTCAATGCGAAAATTGAATGCATTGTTGATTTCCCAGCTCCAAAAACTAAACGGGAGTTGCATCATTTCTTGGGAATGACTGGATATTACTGTGGTTTTTGCAAGAACTTTGCTGAGGTTGCATCACCTCTTACCAACTTGAGTCAATCTAAAGTTTTTGAATGGACTTCAGAGTGTCAGTTATCTTTTGATGCTATTAAAACTATGTATTGCTATGTAGTGCTCCAGTTCTATCAGCTCCAAATTTTGCACGGCCATTGAAATTGGATATGTAGTGCTCCAGTTCTATCAGCTCCAAATTTTGCACGGCCATTGAAATTGGATATGTTATTTTTTAAAGAAATTTACAAAATCACAGCAGCATTATAGCACAATCGAAAAAGAAGCCCTTGCACTGTTGCTGGCACTCCAGCACTGAGATTTACCTTGATGCTTTGCAACCTGTAACACTTCTTTTGTATCTTCAGATTACAATCTGAGGGGTTCAGCAGATTTTTAACGTGTACTGATAAATTTCTTCACAAACCAAATGATGTTTTTAAACCTAATTTATTATTATTATTATTATTATTATCAGTCACCAGTGCTTATTTACAAGTACAACAAAAAACAATGAATAAACAAACTAAAAAAAAAAACATTGTCACTTTTTAAATGAGTCAGTGAAATATAGTAACTTAACGTTAGTCCAGTCTTTTGAAGAGTTGAAGATGAAATGAGCTTTAAATGCAATTTGTTATTTGAGTGCGATGCAATGTTTGATGTCCTAATCCACAATGAAAGATGATCTTTCCATGTCGTTTCCGGAGTGCTCCACCCTATAGATTAAGGCCTTGTGCTGCCTTAACTAGGAAGTGCCCTCACAATGAACATCATATCATACATGCCATAAAACAGTCCTTTCTAGAAAGAAAGCAAGCAAATAACTTAAATTAGTAAGCTTAAATCAAAACAAAAACATCAGGAAATCAAAGCATACTTACATTTGAGCATAAACTTAAAGTTCTCAAACCAGGACATCAATTTAGCAAGCAGGTAACTTAAGTTCCAACCATGAGGCTTCCCTCTACCAAACAAGGCAACTACTTCTATGGTGGCAAGGCTTATATGCTGGTTACCTTTGGGCATTAGCGCCCCCAAGCTGCTCCTAGTGGTAGTGACAGTGATTTACCCACTACACACTGAGAAAACACGAAAAATAAATGGACCTACAATAAAACAAAACGAGTAACATCTTATCTGTTACAGCTTGCAATGTTCCCATCCTGGTGTACACTGACCATAATCCCCTTGTCTTTTTGTTCCGAATGTCAAATTCAAATCAAAGACTGATGCGTTGGTCTCTTTCGATTCAAGGTTATAACTTGGAGATTCGGCACAGGAAAGGGTGTGAGAACGGGTCTGATGCCTTGTCGCGTGCCCCAAGTAAGCTTGTGTGTGTCGTTTTATTAAGTTATCTATCTATCAATCATCTGACTATTTCTATCTATCTATCTATTGACCAAATGTATGTATCTATCTATCTATCTATCTATCTATCTATCTATCTATCTATCTATCTATCTATCTATCTATCTATCTATCTAAAGTTTGTCTCGACGAACTTTTCTATCTAGTTACAAATGTGATGTGTAATTTTAAGGGTGGGGGTGTTACGTTGATGACATAGTGTGATACTCTGGTGTGGTTCCTGGTGTTTCTTCCTTCTCTCACAGGATTGGTTTTGGATGTAATGAGCGGCTGCTGGTGGTTGGACCAGTGCCGAGACCCAAACTATAAATACCTTAGGACTTCGCTGGAGGGCGCTCTCTGCCTCTTTAATTGCTCATGCTTGATTTGTTGATACTGTGTTATCGCTGGTGAATGTTGTTGTTTTGTGACTTAAACTTCAACAGAGTGCTGTTATTCCTTTTTGCTTGTGATAGCCTTGTCTGTATGAAAATTGATGTCTATTTACCAACAAGAAAAACTGACTGAATTGGAAAAAAAAAAAAAAAAAAGATGAACAATGGAACAATTAAGAAAATAATTGAATGCTTGATGAGTATCCATTGTTGTGTCATTTATGTTGTGCCCTGACCTAGTCAAGTCAAGTCATCTTTATTTATATAGCGCTTTTTACAATGCAAATTGTGGCAAAGCAGCTTTACATTAATAAGAAAATGGTGTCATTGTCCAGCTTATTCTATATATTATTGATTCATTCCGTTGAAAATATCAGTAGTTATTAGTCTAGTTAATTTAGGTATAGCAGCACTGCAGAAAACAGTGACGTAATCGTCCGGCTCAGCTCAGTTCGCATACAACGGCACCAATGCAGGCGTATCAAAAACACTGCTGAATATCAAGCAAGTGTCCCCAACTTAAGCAAGCCAAAGGTAACAGCGGCAAGGAACCAAAACTCCAACAAATGGAGAAAAAAAACTTGGGAGAAACCAGGCTTAGCCGGGGGGCCAGTTCTCCTCTGGCCAACAGTGAACACTTGTCCGATACTCAGGCAGAGTTACAGGTCTTTAAACCGATTTGGAATTGCAACAGTCAAAATATTTAATCTAGTTCCATCTAGTTGAAGATCTTTTTGATCACGCCGGTATGGGACGGTTTGTTGGGATATGTGCCACTAGCTGATGAGTCGGTAAGGTCTTCACAAAGGATGAGCTAGTTCACACAGTCTCCGCCGACACCCCAGGGCCACATTGCTGCCGAACCCAGGCACAGGTTCCCCGTCCGACCCCGACATGGCCCGGATCCAGCTAATCACGTTAATTGGTAAACCTCGGGATAAGCAGAGAGACAAAAATTAGCGTAGATGCCATTCTTCTTCAGATGTAACGAGTACATCTGGTGTTATAGGAAGTGTTCCCGGTTCCGGCTGACCTGATCTATGCAGCCTAACAATCCTTTAACGGATATGAAGACAAAAGTTTATAGTGCGTCATGTGTATGCCAGGTTAAATAGATGCGTTTTTAATCTAGATTTAAACTGACAGATTGTGTCTGCTTCCCGAACAATGCTAGAAAGATTGTTCCAGAGGTTAGGTGCCAAATAGGAAAAGGATCTACCGCCTGTGGTTGATTTTGATATTCTAGGTATTAACAACTGGCCAGAATTCTGAGATCGTAATAGACACGAAGGACTATATTGCATTAACCCTTGTGTTATGTTACGGGTCAATTTGACCCGTTTCGATTTTCTAGTTGTTGGAAATACTGGTTAACTTATGTTTTTTTTTTCTTGATATTTTGTGACTTTTCCTCATTTATCATCATGAACATGCATGCAAAGTTTCAACATGCTGGTGTTTTTTGACATATACAAACAAAATTACTGTTACGTTCGTGATGTTCGCGGGTCAATTTGACCCTCATAGGCAGCCATTGAAAAGCAACTGTACAGGCACAAAATAAAAACATTTATTTGATGTATTTCAGGGCATCAACCCTGCCCAAACCCTAACCAAACACACTTCAAAAAGCTAAATCATGGTGTTCAGAATTAATGGCAAATTACAAATGAAAATCTTTGATGGGCACAGATAGTAAAATAAGCTCTCATTTATATATTCAAGATATCTGAAATACCTAGCTTTTAGCCAAACCTTTTATGTAGGATTTTCAAAAGCAGCTTCACAGAGCCAAAAAATAAATAAAAAACATTTATTTGATGTATATTTTTGTTATGTCTTGTTTCTCACTCCCCTGTGAGTGAATAATGAGCTTTCCCACACTTTTGCTCAGTGTGGCACGAGACTTTGACATAGACAGCAGGAAAAATGAGTTCCCAAAGATTTACAGCAAAAGAAGTAATTTGAGTCAGTGCAAGCAGGTGGATCTGGAGTCAGACCCACAGAAAATTAAGGAGTGAACACAGATGATAGGAAAAAACGGAAGAGATGTGAGTTGAGCCCATCCAAGCGCGACAGCAAAACCAGCACCGTGTGTGTGAAGTGCAAAAAATTTGTATGTAGAAAGCACACACTTGCTGTGTGCTCATCATGCCAGAAATAACTTCTTTACTATGAAATGAGTTTACACAATTATATAGCTACATTTAATTGTTCAGTAATGATGTTCTAAGAAAAAAAAAAAGAAATTTTTTTTTAAAAATGTTTAAAAAAATGTATATGCAAAACAAGTCAGCATGTTGTTTATTTTCAAATTTTGTCAAAACAAAACAGTTTTAAAAAATGGTTAAAAAACATTTTCATTTAATCATATCTTCAGATATATGTTTTTTTTAAATATTTGACAAAGGTTGATATTAAAAGTTTACAGTTTGTACCTGAATCTTTGTTGTTTTTCATAGTGTGATTTTTGAGGAATTGTATTGAATCCAATTAGGGTCAATTTGACCCGTTCCATAAAGAGTGTACACAGAAATCTAACAGCGCACAAGGGTTAAGAGCTCACTCAGGTACTGGGGAGCTAAGCCATTTAGTGCTTTGTAAGTAATTAGCAAGATTTTAAAATCTATATGATGCTAGTCCTTGGGAGCCAGTGCAGTTTTGACAGAACCAGGATAATATGTTCATGCTTCCTGGTTCTAGTAAGGACTCTGGCAGCTGCGTTTTGGACCAGCTGTAATTTGTTTATCACGCGAGCAGGGCAACCACCCAGTAGAGCATTACAGTAATCTAGTCTCGAGGTCATAAACGCATGAACTAGCTGTTCCGCATTTGTCATTGAGAGCATATGTCGCAATTTAGATATATTTTTAAGATGGAAGAATGCGGTTTTACATATGCTAGAAATGTGGCTTTCAAATGAAAGATTGGTATCAAAGAGCAAACCCAGGTTCCTAACTGACGAAGACGACAACAGAGCAGCCATCAAGTATTAGACAGTCTTCTAGGTTTTTATGTGCTGAAGTTTTTGGTCCAATAATTAGAATCTCTTGTTTTTTCTGAGTTTAGTAGTAGGAAATTACTAGTCATCCAATTTTTTATATCAGCTACGCATTCTGTTAATTTTGAGAATTGGTAGGTTTCATCAGGGCGCGAGGAAATATAGAGCTGAGTATCATCAGCGTAACAGTGAAAACTAATGCCATGCTTCCTAATGACATCTCCCAAGGGTAGCATGTACAGAGTGAAAAGCAACGGTCCTAGAACTGAGCCTTGTGGTCCTCCATATTTAACTTGTGATTGAAATGACATCTCTTTGTTAACTACTACAAACTGATAACGGTCAGATAACTATGATTTGAACCATGCCAATGCAATTCCACTAATTCCAGCATAATATTCTAGTCTATTCAAAAGAATATTGTGGTCGATAGTGTCAAAAGCAGCACTGAGGTCTAGTAACACTAATAGGGAGATACAACCACGATCTGATGATAAGAGCAAATCATTTGTAACTCTAATGAGAGCAGTCTCAGGACTATGGTACGGTCTAAATCCTGACTGGAAATCCTCACTGATACAAATTCTTTCCAAGTAGGAACACAGTTGAGATGATACTGCCTTTTCTAGTATTTTTGATGGAAAAGGTAGATTGGAAATCGGTCTGTAATTGACTAATTCTCCAGGATCAAGTTGTGGTTTTTTAATAAGAGGTTTGATAATAGCCTGCTTAAATTTTTTTGGTACGTTACCTAGTGATAAAGATGAATTAATGATCTTAAGAAGAGGATCTATGACCTCTGGAAGCATCTCTTTCAATAGCTTAGTCGGTATAGGGTCTAACATACATGTTGTTGATTTTGATGATTTAACAAGTTTAGACAATTCTTCCTTTCCTTTAGCAGCGAATGAATGGAATTTTTCCTCAGGGATACTTCAATCCACTGTCTGATGTGATACTGTTGTAGACAGTTGCATGGCTATAATTTTCTCTCTAATGTTGTCAATCTTGCAAGTAAAGAAGTTCATAAAGTCATTACTGCTGTGCTGTTTGGAAACATCAGAAGTTGAGGCTGTATTTCTCGTTAATTTAGCCACTGTATTAAATAAGTACTTAGGGTTGTGTTTATTTTATTCTAAAAGATTTGAAAAATAAGCAGATCTAGCGGTTTTTACGGCCTTTCTGTACTCCATTTTCTCTCTCCATGAAATCTGAAAAACTTCTAGTTTTGAATTCTTCCAGCTGCGCTCCATTTTTCTGGCAGCTCTCTTAAGGGCCCGAGTGTGCTCGTTATACCATGGCGTTGGACTAATATCCTTAATCTGTTTTAAGCGCAAAGGAGCGACAGAGTCTAGAGTGTTCGAAAAACAGCGTCAATAGTTTCTGTTGCAACATCGAGTTCTTCTAAGCTGTCTGGTTTGCTAAGTTGATGAAACTGATCAGGAAGATTATTTATAAAGCAATTTTTAGTGGTAAAAGTGATGGTTCTAACATATTTGTGGCAGACAGGTGGTTTTCCAGCCTTGGTGTAGCACGCATGAGGCTAGATAATGATTTGAGACGTCATCGCTCTGCTGCAGAATTTTAACGGCATCAATATCAATTCCATGTGACAATATTAGATCTAGAGTATGATTACGACAATGAGTTGGTCCTGACACGTGTTGTCTAACTCCAATAGAGTTTAAAATATCTGTTAATGCCAATCCCAAAGCGTCTTTTTCCATTATCTACATGTATATTAAAATCACCAACAATAAGGACTTTATCCACAGCCAGTACTAACTCCGATAGAAAATCAGCAAATTCTTTAATAAAATCTGTTTGGTGCCCTGGTGGCCTGTATACAGTAGCCAACACAAATTTCAAATGAGATTTTTCACTTACATTATATAACGTTACATAGAGCACCATCACTTCAAAAGAGATATATTTGAAAGACTTTTGAGTAATACTGAAGATATTACTATAGATTACAGTAACACCTCCCCCTTTACCTTTGTGACAAGGTTCGTGTTGATAATAGTAACCTTGAGGGCTAGACTCATTTAAAGTAATGTAATCGTCTGGTTTTAGCCAGGTTTCTGTCAAACACAGCACATCTAGTTTATTTTCTGTGATAATATAATTTACAATAAGTGCTTTTGAAGGAAGGGATCGAATATTCAGCAACCCAAGCTTTATCATTTGCTTATCTTTATAATCTCTGTGTACTACTTGTTAAACATCAATTCAATTATCACCCATAAATGGGTTTGGGTTTCACTAGACCAGTGATCGTAACAGAATGCTAACTGTAAAACCATACACGCAAAAGAAGTTATTCCAAAGAACCCGTGCCACTTTCCTTGCAGATTGATTGGGAGAAGGATATGTACACGCCAACTTCGTAAATGGTCAGTGACTATTAAAACGTCAACAGACTTATTGTTGTGGTCTTCAGCTGACCAAAAGTCTATAAAAATAGTTTATATACTATACTTCGAGTGGTGACGAAGTGGTAATGGAAACCACTGGAGCCCTAGCCTCTGGCTCAGGAGCTTTACTAACAGTGCATCTCTTACAGTTGTGGACGTACTCCTTGACATCTTTCTCCATTGTATCCCAATAAAACCTCTGTCTGGCCAACCCCAATGAGCGCTGCTGACCCTGATGGCCCGCATCATCATGAATGCCTTTCAACACTACCATTCGGAGCAATTCAGGTACAACATATTGGTAAGCTTCTGTTTTGTCACTGGGTGCTTGGACACACAATACACTATCCCCAGACATGTGGTCAGTTTAACCCACTTTCTCAATATCCTTAACGTCCCACGATGACCGCGGTCAACAAAAAACTTTACCCAATCGACAACAGCATCATTGACTTGTTTGGTAAGAAGTTCATCTTGATTGAAAACGGGCACCGGTTTCTGCCCCACTGCGACAAGTGATTCTAAGTACTGCACATGTGAAATAGCTCTTATAGAACCTGCATCTTCCCTGCAGTACACGCAGCTTTAACGGTAACGTCTCCAGGCTCAATCTGAGCATTCACACCCCTCATCTCAGAAAGCTCCGCTGAGAGCTGAAACATATTCTGAACATCATCCGTTTTGAAATTGGCTGCCTGCTTAAGAAAGGTGGAATAAGGGGCCCTGGTCAATCTGTGCAAAATCTTAGACTGCACAAAAGGCTCTCTGCTGAGGGTGTCAGCCACCCCATTTTTAGTGCCTGGAATATACTGGATGTCAAAGTCAAGTGGTGCCAACCCAGCGCTGCTCACATGCATCCAACCTGGGCTTGGTCTACAAGGCGATGTGCAGTTTGAAATAAAACAATTTTAACCTTGTTACAAATACACATTGCTGGAGACAGGAAACAAGGAGCTGGAGAATGGAGACTTGGGATAGGACGAACAGCAGGTAAGGAGTCTTTAGGTGAGTAACAATCCAGGGAGAACAACAGAAGGGTTTTGACGAGACTAGACAACCTGTGTGTGATGAGTCCTTTTAACTAGTGCAGATGTGATTCGTGACAGCTAGTGGTGATCAGTAATAGAAGGTAGTGACTGGGTGTGGGTTGCTGAGCGTGAGGAAGTGAGCAGAAGGAGGGATGATAGGAAATTGAGCTCAGGGAAGATGATAGAGATTTTGACCGTGACACCCATTGATTTGGTCTGGTGGGATAGAACAATTTTCTTCAATAGTTGTGAAACTCCAGTATGCAGGTTCTCAAGGATATTTTATTCACTTTAAACATAGAATGATGCTAAGTCATTAATGAATTAGTCATGACAAAAAATTATGATAACCATCCACCATGATAACCATAACCATCCTCAAGGTCATTCGCGTTTTTTTCCATTGGCCAATCGAATGAATGGAGAGATGGCTTTCCGTCGTGCTGACGAATGTTTAAAGTTCTTTGGACACTGCAAAGATGGAGCCCTTTACTTGTAATGTACTTTTTTTAAAAGTTTCTGCTAATATGAAAGTTTAACAGCAAACCAAAGAGTGCTTGCAACATAAATAACCACAGCGCACTGCTCTTTTTTTCTGAAATCCACAAAAAAGGATAGTGCAGTACGCCTCGCGTTTTCAGAGCTGAAAAATGCATTACGTGTGATCGGGCCTAAGACTGCAAGTAAACAAACCATAAACAAAGCAGTTTTGAAATATAAATCATGCTGATCAGTGTCCTGTTGCACAAAAGTAGAATTAAGACATCCGGGATAAATGACTCAGCTGAGCTCAATAAAGCCAAAACATGTGCGTCCAGGCTTAATTGGTTGCACAAAGACCAAGCCAGGATGAGCAGACACGGATTCATTAAGCCAGGTGAAACCAATCCTGGATAGGTGCGCGCTCACGGCTCACTCAAATAGACCCCGCCACAGATCACAGATTAACTGATTTACCATGGCAACTAGAGCCGCGTACTTTTCCCCGTCGGAAGCACAAATCCTCATGGAGGCATACGAGGAGGTAAAAGATATAATTAAGAAGAAAGGCAACACCGCCACAGTGATAAAGCAAAGAGAAAAAGCGTGGCAAAGTATTGCAGACCGCCTGAATGCGTAAGTAGTGCACAATTACACACTCACCGCTCCGCTGAAACATCACAATTACAAATCAAATATTTAATTCACATCTCCAAAAACGCAGTTGTACTGTAATTATGAAACGGTTAAATTTTTTATTGAAATGCACTGCATATATGAGTGAAATTGTGTAACGTAACTCCATCACACTGTATAAAGCTATGATATATTATTATTAAAGCCTTACATTATTATTTTACGTTACTACGCTCAGTACGGTTTAATCTTAGCCGTTGTACTCTGCTTATTATGTTGTCCACCGGTTTTTTTGTGTTTCCCCTGCTTTTATTAATGTAAAGCAGCTTTGACAGAATGAAACAATTGTGAAAAGTGCTATATAAATAAAATTTTCTTGAATACATAGATGAGCTATAATAATAATCACTTTAATTTATATAGCGCCTTTCAAAGGACCCAAGGTTGGTTGCTCACTGCACTGCAAAAATGTCTTTCTTACTTAGTATTTTTGTCTTGTTTTCAGTCAAAAAAAAATATCTAAAAAAAATCTTAAATATTTTCTAGAGCAAAATAACCTAGGAAAATAAGCAAAAAACTCTGCCAGTGAAACAAGAGAACTTTTCTAAAAGTAAGTGTTTATGGAAAAAGTAAACTTATTTCAAGAGAATTTTTCTTATTATATTGACAGATATTTAAATTTTTTGCTTGTTTTAAGCACACATTTACTTGAAGTTTATATTTTTGGTCTAAACCTATACTTATTTTGCTAGGTCATTTAGAAAATCAAGAAAATACATCTTTAGTGTTTTTTTTTTTTTTTTTTTTATATATTTTTACTGAAAACAATACAAAAATACCAAGTCATTTTTGTCAGTGTGACTCCATTAAATGTTCTTGTGATAAAGAATGTGTGTGTGTGTGTGTGTGTGTGTGTGCGTGTGATGTAGATTAAACATGAACGGGCCAAAACGGACATGGCAGCAGGTCAAAATCAAATACAAGAACATTCTGCAGAATGGTATGGTCCCTGACTAATATTTAACAAAGCACAAGCCTATATATTGTACCCAGAAGGTGCCTGCTCACACATTGTCTGTACTGTTTTAGCAGTGAAAAAGAATACCCACAGACAAGGCACGGGTGGTGGGTCACCAAAGGCTGACCTTACCCCAGCAGAGGACATGGCCTTGGAGCTAAATAAAGGCAGGCCCGTCTTAGAGGGGATCCCTGGGGGGAAAGAGACGAGCATAGGTTCCTCCCAAGATGCCACCCGCTTCATTCAAGGTATGTCCTTCCATCTCTACATGGAATACAACCACATTCATATTGAATCAATTTGGACTGTCTGACTTTGGTTTACCTATTGCCTTGCAGTGTCTAGAAGCACTGTGTTCCTGTTAGAGCCACCAGCACAAGCACCAGACGATGCTGATCCAGTGAGTACTCCATCAAAGGCATACTGTAGGCCTGGCATGTCTTGTCTACTAGCTTCAATATGAATCCGATTAAATGTGATAGGGTGAAAGCCCCAGTGCAGCAGCAACAGCACATGATGGAGACGATGATGAGGAGGAGACCATCTCTGTGGATTCCAGAAGGCATGAGGTATCATGTTAAGACTGTGAAAGTACTATTTACTCTACAATGGTGAGGAGTCCTCATCAAAATCAAAAAATCTAATTTCTTTTACAGGACCCAGATGCTATACAGTGGGAAAACCAGCCTGGCAACATAGTGCGTATTAATAAAAGGACACCACATCCTGCCAAATTCCAGCTGCGCTAATTGTATTGTGTTCACAGAGCTCACAAGCTATCAGAAAGTTGTATGGCAACCACCTCCGGCGCCAAATAGAACTGGCAGACATAGACATTCAGTACAAGAAGAAAAAGATAGAAAATCTTGCACTGGAGTCCGAAATAAAAAAGAGGACAATTAGGAAACTGGACCTTGAAATAAAAAAACTTGAGAGGGAGGTGAGATATGCCTTCAATGTACACTGTATGCTAACTGTAACACAAATGTATTAATCATTATTTTTCTTTCCTCCCCCAGCTCCAAGAAGATGACACAGCTCAAAATAAAAATTAGGTATATTCTCGTAAAGTCAAGTGAGCCATGACATATGAGCTCTTATTGTGAGCACACAGGACGGTGGCATCTTTCTAAGGTATATTTTATTTTCACAGCAATCAGTACAACCAAGTCATCGTTATAAGGCACCGGCCTCTTTTGCCCACCCCCCCAGCACCAGGTGTGGCCACTAGCCTATATGAAGGCCCAAAATTGTGTGTTCCTTTCTGCTCTGACAATGGCATGCCCATTCTTGCGAGATGTGGTGGATGAAGAAGCACTTGTGCTGAGGAGAGCCTTCAGGCGAGAAAGGGTCTTCAGGGACCGGTTGGACCCACTGGCCTTCCCTGATGACCATCTATATGAAAGATACAGGTTTTCTGCAGATGGCATCAGGTATCTATGCAGACTACTGGGTCCCAGGATTAAGCACCGCACTGCACGGAGCCATGCACTGAGTGTGGAGCAAATGGTTTGTGTGGCCTTGTGCTTTTTTGCTAGTGGAGCCTTCCTGTACTCAGTGGGGGATGCAGAACAGCTGAACAAGGCCACAATTTGCCGCACAATAAGGAGTGTGTGTCTGGCTATCAAAGCATTAGCAGATGTCTTCATCTCCTTCCCTGGCCACAGAAGACTCTGTGACATGAAAGAGGAGTTCTATAGGATTGCAGGTAAGAGGATCTACAAATTACAGGACAACTGTTAACACATAGTAGGATACTCATTACTTTGTGTGACAGGTTTCCCCAATGTCATTGGTGCAGTGGACTGCACACACATAAGGATAAAAGCCCCCTCAGGTGCCCATGAGGCCGATTTTGTGAATAGGAAATCCTTTCACAGCATTAATGTTCAGGTGAACATAACTTTTTGATATTGTCCATTGACGAACACTCTGCATTGCCAATGATGTGCACTGATTGGTGTAATATTCCTCATCTTATGATTTCAGATGGTCTGCAATGCTGACTGTGTGATCAGCAATGTTGTGGCAAAATGGCCTGGCTCAGTCCATGACTCCAGAATCTTTCGGGCCTCTGAAATCTATCAGTGCCTATCACAAGGTAAGCCACACAACCCCTATTTATAACCATCATGGCTGTGTCAAGAATATCACTGTGTTTATGAGGTAGTAATGATGAGATTTTGTGTTGACAGGTGAATTCTCTGGTGTGTTGCTGGGAGACAGGGGGTATGGCTGCCAGCCTTTTCTCCTGACACCTTTCACAGACCCCCAGGAAGCACAGCAGGCCTACAACCATGCCCATGCCAGGACCAGGGCCAGAGTTGAAATGACCTTTGGCCTCCTGAAGGCACGCTTTCACTGCCTTCACAAATTAAGGGTCAACCCTGTTAGGGCATGTGATATTACTGTGGCTTGTGCTGTCCTCCACAATGTGGCCTGCCTGAGGAAGGAGAGGGCCCCCAGAGTGCCACCAGCCATGGACTGGGACAATCCGGCAATCTTCCCTGATGACGACAGTGGTCGGCTGCTGAGGGACCAATATGTGTTGAATTATTTTAGTTAGTATGTGTGCTTTCAATTTAGGTAAAAAATGTCCTGCTGTGGCAGAGGAAATAGGGTTTTTTTGGGTTGGTTTTTTTACGAATTTGGCCTCTTATGATGTTTGTGCGGTATACTGTGTGTAATACAAGGCTGCAGGGAGGCTACTGCATCCATTCATTTGTCTGTTCAGTTGATGTGTATGGATTTGTCCTGCATTTATTTTAGTGTGCAGACATGCAGGGTGTGTTATATACAGACCTTTGAATGTGTATGTATCATTTTGTATAATATGCTTTGATTCTGTGCTTTCCATCTTGTAGAGTCACTGTGACTTCAGTTTCGAAAGGAGCTGATAGTTTACCTGCTTTGTTTTGTCCTTATTCAATAAAGGAACATAATGTTACACATTGTGTTTTTATATTCATATGGAATGTGTATTAAGGATAAAGTCATAAATTTATGAGGCTGGTTCTTTCTGCAGAAAAGCAACATATTCTTTTTACAGTTTTGATAGTTATGACAATGTGATACTTCATATTCTGGCACATCAGCATGTCTTTGTTTATGAAACCATACTGAAGTACAATTTCACGAAATGCCCCACATCTGTCATTTTAACAACTGTCCTCCTTTAAAACAACTGGTTACAATATTATGACTTGTCTTTTTTTTTTTTCCCTCTGTGGCCCTAATATTCTATCATTTTATATATAGCCTTATAGTCTATTGGAAACTGTAAATTATCTAATGATAGCAACATCATCTAAAAATCATTTTTTATCCAAAATGATTGAAATTAATGATCACAAACGTTTAAATAATGACAGTGGGTCTAGTTATATGTGATAACAATGTATAGTGAGCAGTGAAATAACTATTGGTTTCCATTTGTGGCGACTGCTGACTGACATTAGGGATGAGATTAAATAGATCCTGGAATTTAGCCTGGTCTGGAGCAGGCTAGCTCCACAGAATAAATCTCCATGGTAATTTATACCATAACATATCCTCCTGCACCCTATCCAGCTTTAGTGCAACCGGATTAGGGATCAATTGAGCCAGGATCACCAAGATATCCTGGCTTAATCCCTTATCCTACTTTTGTGCAACAGGCCCCAGGTTCTTTATTCCACTCTGCTCATGTTATTATGAAAATTATTCGTGCATTCTGTCTGTGCCATCATGACCTATTTGCTTACTTTCATAACTTTTGCATATATTCTCGTGAACTGACTCGTTTGCTATACTGAACAGCCAATCAGAGTTCTCTCTCTCACCAACGGCCCGACATGTCGAATCGGGCGAAAAACAGCCAATGAGGATGAATTTCAGCCAACGGTGCAGAACACACTGAGAACACTTCGTCGGCTGATGAACAAAAACTGCCCGACGGCCGACTGTCGGCTTGGTGTGTTCCGGGCTTTAAGTTGAAGTTGTGTAATTGTCCACCTGACAATAAAATTTAAATGTATATAACAGCAAATCTATTAAAATAATTGTGATCAAGACAACTGTGATCACAGTTTAATTCCCTGCTCAATGTCTCTCTCATCTAAGGGGTCCTTGTCCTGAAAAACGTTGAAGACCCCTGTTTTAGTGCTTTGTAACTAATTAGCAATATTTTATAATCTATATGATGTTTAATAGGGAGAGGGTGTTGACAGGACAGGGCTAATATGGTCATACTTCTTCATTCTAGTAAGAACTCTAGTAGCTGCATTTTGAACCAGCTCTAGTTTGTTTATTAAGTGAGCAGGGCAACCACCCAGTAGAGTGTTACAGTAATCTAGCCTTTAGGTCATGAATGCATGAACTAACTGTTCCGCATTTTTCATTGAGAGCATATGTCGTAGTTTAGACATATTTTTAAGATGGAAGAATGCGGTTTTACAAATGCTATAAATGTGGCTTTCGTATGAAAGATTGGTATTAAAGAACACACCCAGGTTCCTAACTGATGACTAAGACTTAGAGCAGCCATCAAGTGTGCAACCTGTAACACTTCTTTTGTTGGGTGCAGCCCCTTTAAGGACGCTGATTCTAAGATCATGGGATCAAGTAAAAAAAAAAGAAAAAGAGAGAACTCAATGATAGAAAGTTGTCGAAGTTTGAGCAATATTTTTATTTCTAAGTTGAATTTGTTGACTTGGACTGAACATTCCCAGCGTGGTGAGTGAGGTTTTGTGTTGTTTAAAGAGTTTAGTTTCTATTATGTCTGATATGTGAATCGCTGTTTATAATTAGCAACGTAGCGCCTAATCTGCTAATTTTGTATATTATGTTTATGTTGTTTTGAAACACTTGCGCAATATATGTTGTATTTTCGAATTTATAAACTAAGTTTAGTGAGCGATCATGACACAGTGACTGTTTTGAGGTTGTGTCGTTGATTATATTACACACATTATTGTGCTTAATGCTAACATAGTATCTTCACGGAGAAATGCAATGCTAGTATTTGTATGCGATATATTTTGATTTATCTAGCATGTAATTTAAAGTTTGCCGTCTGAGGCTGATGTTGAAATGTTTGTGGAGGTTATATGGTGATGTAAAGTACTGAATTTAATTGTAAATTGTTTTCTTTGTCTTCAGTTTGACCGCACACCGCACACACATATGCACACTCGCCCTACACGCGCATGTGATGTGCACAAAACTAAATAAAAGGAAAAGAAACTTTTAAACTACAACTACAACAACCAAGTGTGCATGTTTGTGAGTTCTGCACGAGAGGAACAAAGTCAAAGTCAAAATTCAAGTTAATGTTATCGTTTTATGGGTAACATCTTTTGTATCTTCTGATTACAATCTGAGGGGTTCAGCAGATTTTTAACGTGTACTGATACATTTCTTCACAAACCAAATGATGTTTTTTTTAACCTAATTTATTATTATTATCAGTCACTAATGTTTATTTACATGTACCACAATATACAAGGAACAAAATAAACCAAAATGAACAAATATGAAAACTAGTTCTCTTTTATATGAGTCTGTGAAATGAAGTAACTTAGCGTTAGTCCAGTCTTCTGAAGAGTTGAAGATGAAATGAGATTTAAATCCACTTTGTCATTTGAGTGCGATGCAATGTTTGTTGTCCTATTATCCAAAAGGAAAGATGATCTTTCACCATCGTTTAAGGAGTGCTCCACCCTAAAGATTAAGGCCTTGAGCTGCTTTAACTAGGACGTGCTCTCACAAAGAACATCATCTCACACATGTTATAAACCAGTCCTTTATCTGAGCATAAACTTAAAGTTCTCAAAACCAGGATAAAATATAACAAGTAAGTAGCTTAAGTTCGAACCATGAGGTTGCCCTCTACCAAACACCCACTTCTTCTATGGTGGCTAGGCTTATATCCTGGTCACCTTTGGACATTAGCGCCCCCAATCTGCTCCTAGTGGTACTAACCGTGATTTACCCACTTCACACTGTGAAAACAAGAAAAATAATGGACCTACAATAAAACAAAACAAAACATATAACATATTATCTGTTATAAGTGTTAAACAGGTTATTATGTGCTGAGGTTTTTAGCATCTCTGTTTTTTAGGTCAACAAGTTTGTCTTCTTTTTATATAATATTTCTATAATGTATCTCTTTACCCAGTTTAACATTCTGTATTATTTGTTTTAATACTTAAATTAGTAAAAACTTTAAGGTTATAACAGGTTTATAAACCTTACAGGTTTTGCAATACTGTAAAAATACCCAATCCTTTGATATTCAATTCACTTCACTTTCACTTTTTGTTCCAGGAAACACTTTCTTCACATTTAATCTCAGCATAATCTTTCTACCATGTCAGCAATGATTAAAGTCAATTGGCAGCATTTCTTTTCATCATACATATTTACCAGTTACCTCAATATGTGGTAGTGACAACAGAAGGGTCTGGTCTTTTTGTAAAACTCCTGGTGTGCTCAGAACACATCTAACACTGTCTAATTTGACACCTCCCCTCTCTGAGGAATGATTTAGCTCTCTAATCATCACTGTATTCCAAAACTACAGGGTTTGTTATGCCTCTCAGGTTGGTTTGTGCTGGTAAAACTTCTCTGTGGAATAAAATTTACTGGGCCTTTCTTCTTACCCAAGGGACGTCTGTTTGGTAATCCAATTTTCTCTACAACTGTGCAAACACTTCTGTCATGTAGCATATCACTGTTGAATAGATTAACACAGAATGTGTAATGCACATCACTTTCAAAAAGTTACTTTTTGTTGGGTAAAGTATAAAATAAATGTAAGAAGATAATAGTATAATAAGACAATAATAAAACAAAACAACAAAATGAAAAAGTAATTTTTTTCAGAGCATATGTGCTGGTCATAAATACCACACAATAAAGCATAAGTGTTTTTATGATGCCCAATCACATCTTTATTCACATGCATCAAGATTTCATTAGCATCAACAGCAGTCTAATATGCCATATACAGACAAGAGAGCTTTTTAAAAAAATTAGGTATATTTTGTAAATGAAGTGTACTTGCATGCTTGACATATGATGTTTTTGGTTGTAGCAGTCTCAGGATCCCTATTAAATCAAATCATTATAACATTAAGCTTACATATGTTTTCTAAGGAACAATAACTGAAATGGTGAATTCTACACAAATCTACCAATGACTTAGGAAACACACGCAAAATTGCTTTAAAAATAATAGATCTGTTATGTCAATTTAAGAAACCTGAAATAAAATTAACTAAAATCAAATAAATTCAAATAAGTGCAATAACAAAAAAGAAACCCCCCCCCCCAGAAATGACAGGTCCATGCACCGGCTTTGGGAAAACAGTGAAAAGTGGGCAATATGGATTTAAAGGGTTAGTTCACCCAAAAATAAAATTTATGTTATTAATTACTCACTCTCATGTCGTTCCACACACGTAAGACCTTCTTTCATCTTTGGAGCAAAAATTAAGGTATTTTTAATGAAATCCAAGGGTATCTGAACCAAACATAGGCAGCAATGTCACTGCACCTTTTGAGGTCCAGAAAAGTAGTAAAAACATGGTTAAAATAGTCAACGTGACTGCAGTGGTCCAACCTTAATGTTGTGAAGTGAAGAGAATACTTTTTCTGCGCAAAAACAAAACAAAAAGAATTACTTTATTCAACAATTTGAACCATTGTCATACGTAGCTGGCGTAGTGAACTCAGTGCAGGGTTTCATGTTTACGTCTGAATGCTGACTCCATTGGCATGGTTCAAATCATATATATATATCCGACCACTATCAGTTTGTAGTAGTAAACAAAGAGATGTCACACCGATCACAAGTTCAGTGAGAATTACCGCAAGGACCGTTGCTTTTCACTCTGTACATATCATTAGGAGGTAAAGTGTTAGTTTTCACTGTTACTCTGATGATATAGGCTATTTACGTAGTAATTTCCTACTATTGTATTCAGAAAAGTTTGAGTTCCTTGCCGATGTCACCTTTTTGGCTTGCTTAGTTGGGGACATTTGATATTCAACAATTTTCAAGTTTGATCTGAAACCATTGTATGTGAACTGAACTGCGCTGGATGATGACATCACTGTTTTCTCCAAAGCCAATGTATAGATGAATTAACTAAATTGACTACAATTATTATTGATTATTTACAAAGGAACGTGTTATTTGCCAGTTACCTTTGCTTTGGCACAACCTGCATTGTAAAAAGCGCTATATAAATAAAGGTGATGACTTGACTTAACTACCTTTCTGGACATCAAAAGGTGCAATGATGTTGCTGCCTATGTCTGGTTCAGATACCCTTTGATTTCATCAAAACTTGCATCTTAATTTGTGTTCTGAAGATGAACGCATGTCTTACAGGTGTGTAACGACATAAGGGTGAGAAATTAATGACAAAAATGTCATTTTTGGGTCAACTAACCATTTAATGCAGTTAAATTTAAAAGGACTATTTTAAATTACCTCATGTCTCAAAGCATATAACATTACAATGATAAAAACCGCAAAGCACTTAAAGGGCTCAGATTTGAACATGGAAGTAGTATTAACATATACCTAGTGTCACTTTTTGATTGATTTATTGCTTTTTATGACAGTTTTATGTCCGTTCATAACTCCCAGACTGACAGGTTGACATGTGTCAGATGTCAGGACAGAGCAAAACGGATGTTAGTTAATTTATGGGATGTGGTGTCACGTGATGTCGCGTTGTGACGTGTCTACGTGACTTCCCCTGCTGATGTCTGGATGTGTTAAAAAAGACAAAACAGATCAAACAGATGTAAGAATGACTTTGATAGTAATTTTATAATTCCTTCCTGGACTCTTGTCTCCTTCCAGTCTGAAGGGGCAAAAAGGCTTTATGTCTGTGATCAAATAATTGATTGCTGGTTCTTAAAAGACATCAGAGTTAGTTTCACACTATGTAGACACCTCAGTAGGAACTACAGTGGATGTTCAATCCAGTAAGTGTTACTTGAGTCAAAATATTTGAGTCAAGTCATTACGCCCATTACATCGTACCACACTGGCTACATCCTTTTAAATAATGTGTTTGTGTGTTCTTTTTAGAACATCTGTGTGTGTGTGTGTGTGTTGCCACCATAGTATGATCAGTAGTACCTGAACTATAGGTTAATGTTAGTGCAAAGACAAAAAATCAGAAATATTCAACGAGCCAAAGAGTCCTCATTACCCATTACCTATTGGTGATGTTTGGGTGATACTCTTTCTAGAACATCTACATCTGTGTTTCCAAACACGTTGATAGATTCATTATTAAAAAGACAAAAGAATGGACAACAATTATTTAACTCACAGTGAGGGGGGGGGGCCATCCTAAATGCGTGTGTTAATGGTTTTACGACAGTTGTTTAGGTTAGATGTTTTAAGAATGGCACTTCATCAAAACCTTTCAGATGATTCTCTGGATTCACACACACACAAAAACATCTTATACTAATTTAGTGTACATAAATTTGGTCAATTCAATTCACATTTATTTGTATAGTCATTTTCACTATATTCATCGTTTCAAAGCAGCTTTACAGAAAAATTCATGTCAACGTAACAATTTTGAGTGATCTGTTATCAGAAGGTGCTCTATGCAGGTTATGTAATTTCAGAAATGTATACACAAATCCCGCTGTTAGCTAACAATCTATTAATTTAAACAAAGTGTTCATTTAAGGCAGAAACAATGAGCTCATTGAAGTAATGAATACATGTTAAAAAATTATTATGATATATAGAAAAATTTAGCATTGGTGCATACTGAACCAGCGTTTGCATCATCTGAAGACCTCGCAGTGGGTTGGGGTCATCTCTTCACAAGTGTTGCGACATCTGAAGTCTTCATAAGATCTGAATCCATCTTTACTTTTGTTAAATTTTAAGAAATGATTTAGTTTTAATCCAACTCACTGTGTGTGTGTGTGTGTGTTTCACAAAAGAACAAATACATATTTGACTTAAAAATTCTGAGCAAAATAAGACATTGTTATCCAATCCTGTTCTGTTGTCCTCCATTCACCTGCCACTAGATGTCGCCCTCCCATTTCAGAACTCTATCATGGACTCCATACACCACACTACACTTCCCATAAGCCCCTTATGTTAATTACTGCCCAGCTGTAGCCAATCTGCTCCCTATTTAAGTCTGTTCTGTTTCCCTGTTTAATTGCGAAGTTTTGTTCAAACTGTAACATTTCTGAGCGCTACCCTTGCCTTGTTTTACCTGTTTTCGATTCCTTCCTGTGTCATCGCCCTGTTGTTTATCTGCCTGCCTTTTGATCTTAGTCTGAAATATTGACTACGAGTTTGCCTTTCCCCTGTTGATCCTGTTTACTATTGAGTTGACCATTGCCTGTACGACTATGTTTTGGTATTAAAGCTGCACTTGGATCTCATTCGCTGACTCGCTCATCATTACAGAAGACTTCGCCCCAACCATAATCCAGCGGCTTTCATCAGTTGATGAAAAGTTTGGAAAGTTTTCCAGTCATGATGGATTATTTCGATCAACTCCTGCAACTTCGACAGGGAGGTCTGTCTATTGAGGACTATGTACAGGAATTCTGCGAGGTATCTGATTATGTCTCTTATGATGAGTCACTGTTTAAACATTTGTTTGAACATTTGATTTTAATCCATGACGGTGTAGTGTATTACTAATGGTTTTCTTTGAGACTGTGGTCCCAGCTCTCTTCAGGTCATTGACCAGGTCCTGCCGTGTAGTTTTGGGTTGATCCCTCACCTTCCTCATAATCATTGATGCCCCACGAGGTGAGATCTTGCATGGTGCCCCAAACCGAAGGAGACTGACCATCATCTTGAACTTCTTCCATTTTCTAATAATTGCATCAACAGTTGTTGCCTTCTCACCAAGCTGCTTGCCTATTGTCCTGTAGCCCATCCCAGGCTTGTGCAGGTCTACAACTTTATCCCTGATGTCCTTACACAGCTCTCTGGTCTTGGCTCGTTATACAGGTAATGAGTTCAAACAGGTGCAGTTAATACAGGTAATGAGTGGAGAACAGGAGGGCTTCCTATAGAAAAACTAACAGGTCTGTGAGAGCCAGAATTCTTACTGGTTGGTAGGTGATCAAATATTTATGTTATGCAATAAAATGCAAATTAATTATTTAAAAATCATACAATGTGATTTTCTGGATTTTTGTTTTAGATTCCATCACTCACAGTTGAAGAGTACCTATGATAAAAATTACAGACTTCTACATGCTTTGTAAGTGGGCAAACCTGCAAAATCGGCAGTGTATAGAATACTTGTCCTCCCCACTGTACGTGAATATCAAAGCCACCTACCCCACATTACCCCAGGTTTTTCTGCTCCACCATCTGTCGATTTATCTTAGCCGTGTGCTGACACTCTGGAGAGATGAGAAATGTTCAGCTGAACATTTGCCAGCTATCAATTCCCCCGACCGCTGCTGGCCTTAAGCATCAACACCTTCATCCAGCGTCTCCTCTCCTCCGCACCACTACATATGCGTTTCTATTATCTTATATCTCATAATAACTACCATCATATGGTTTCTCATGAACACTTTTTACACATTACTTTACTAAATGTATATACAGCTAAAAATACGATTTTGAATCTGTATTATGCCTCAAATATGTGTATGTGCAATGTGCGATCATTTGCAATTATTTGACGTGCACAAATATAATTAAATAGTTAAAAATGTAAAGAAGCATTGTCTTTACAATTTTTATGTAGTTTCATTTTTTTCAGTATTACAAACAATGAATCCTCTCTCAAACTGTTCGCTTGGAATTATTATTTTATTCCAATATTACTTATATTATTCCAGTCAATCATATTATTATTATTATATTATTATATATTCTATTATTTTTATTATTTTTTATTTATTTATTTTTTGCAGTAACTAAAAAAGATGAATGTTGAGAATAGGATTGACTACAATAACAAGTTGGTGTCACTTTCACTTTTTTCAACAAAAAATCATATTTTATACAATTGTAGCAAAAATACTGTGCACTTCCCAGAAAATTCATGTAAATATCAAATGCAAAATGTTAATATCTGATGCAAGAGCAGCATGTCTATATCCCAATGATCTGACTTGAGGACATAGATGTGTGTTCATTATGTAATGGGTTGACAGCAGGTCAAGTCAAGTCAAGTCATCTTTATTTATATAGCGCTTTTTACAATGCAAATTGTGGCAAAGCAGCTTTACATTAATAAGAAAATGGTGTCATTGTGCAGCTTATTCTATGTATTATTGATTCATTCCGTTGCAAATATCAATAGTTATTAGTCTAGTTAATTTAGGTATATCAGCACTGCAGAAAACAGTGACGTAATCGTCCGGCTCAGCTCAGTTTGTATACAACGGCGCCAATGCAGGCATATCAAAAACACTGCTGAATATCAAGCAAGTGTCCCCAACGTAAGCAAGCCAAAGGCAACAGCGGCAAGGAACCAAAACTCCAACAAATGGAGAAAAAAACCTCGGGAGAAACCAGGCTTAGTCGGGGGGCCAGTTCTCCTCTGGCCAACAGTGAACACTTGTCCGATACTCAGGCAGAGTTACGGGTCATTAAAGCAATTTGGAATCGCAACAGTCAAAATATTTAATCTAGTTCCATCTAGTTTAAGATCTTTTTGATCACGCCGGTATGGGACGGTTTGTTGGGATATGCCACTGGCTGATGAGTCGGTAAGGTCTTAACAAGGGATGACCTAGTTAACACAGTCTCCGCCGACACCACAGGACCACATTGCTGCCGCACACAGGCACAGGTTCCCCGTCCGACCCGGACACGGCCCAGATCCAGCCAATCACGTTAATTGGTAAACCTCGGGATAAGCAGAGAGACAAAAAAAAATTAGCGTAGACGCCATTCTTCTTCTGATGTACCGAGTACATCTGGTGTTATAGGAAGTGTTCCCGGTTCCGGCTGACCTGATCTATGCAGCCTAACAATCCTTTAACGGATATGAAGACAAAAGTTTATAGTGCGTCATGTGTATGCCAGGTTAAATAGATGCGTTTTTAGTCTAGATTTAAACTGACAGAGTGTGTCTGCTTCCCGAACAATGCTAGGAAGATTGTTCCAGAGTTTAGGTGCCAAATAGGAAAAGGATCTACCGCCTGCGGTTGATTTTGATATTCTAGGTATTAACAACTGGCCAGAATTCTGAGATCGTAATAGACGCGAAGGACTATAATGCATTAAGAGCTCACTCAGGTACTGGGGAGCTAAGCCATTTAGTGCTTTGTAAGTAATTAGCAAGATTTTAAAATCTATACGATGTTTAATAGGGAGCCAGTGCAGTTTTGACAGAACCGGGCTAATATGTTCATATTTCCTGGTTCTAGTAAGGACTCTAGCAGCTGCGTTTTGGACCAGCTGTAATTTGTTTATCACGCGAGCAGGGCAACCACCCAATAGAGCGTTACAGTAATCTAGTCTCGAGGTCATAAACGCATGAACTAGCTGTTCCGCATTTGTCATTGAGAGCATATGTCGCAATTTAGATATATTTTTAAGATGGAAGAATGCGGTTTTACATATGCTAGAAATGTGGCTTTCAAATGATAGATTGGTATCAAAGAGCACACCCAGGTTCCTAACTGACGAAGACGACTTAACAGAGCAGCCATCAAGTGTTAGACAGTATTCTAGGTTTTTATGTGCTGAAGTTTTTGGTCCAATAATTAGAATCTCTGTTTTTTCTGAATTTAGTAGTAGGAAATTACTAGTCATCCAATTTTTTATATCAGCTACGCATTCTGTTAATTTTGAGAATTGGTAGGTTTCGTCAGGGCGCGAGGAAATATAGAGCTGGGTATCATCAGCGTAACAGTGAAAGCTAATGCCATGCTTCCTAATGACATCTCCCAAGGGTAGCATGTACAGAGTGAAAAGCAACGGTCCTAGAACTGAGCCTTGTGGTACTCCATATTTAACTTGTGATCGAAATGACATCTCTTCGTTTACTACTACAAACTGATAACGGTCAGATAAGTATGATTTGAACCATGCCAATGCAATTCCACTAATTCCAGCATAATTTTCTAGTCTATTCAAAAGAATATTGTGGTCGATTGTGTCAAAAGCAGCACTGAGGTCTAGTAACACTAATAGAGAGATACAACCATGATCTAATGATAAGAGCAAATCATTTGTAACTCTAATGAGAGCAGTCTCAGTACTATGGTACGGTCTAAATCCTGACTGGAAATCCTCACAGATGCCATTTCTTTCCAAGTAGGAATTAAGCTGAGATGATACTGCCTTTTCGAGTATTTTTGACAGAAAAGGTAGATTGGAAATCGGTCTGTAATTGACTAATTCACCAGGATCAAGTTGTGGTTTTTTAATAAGAGGTTTGATAATAGCCTGCTTAAAATTTTTTGGTACGTAACCTAGTGATAAAGATGAATTAATGATCTTAAGAAGAGGATCTATGACCTCTGGAAGCATCTCTTTCAATAGCTTAGTCGGTATAGGGTCTAACATACATGTTGTAGATTTTGATGATTTAACAAGTTTAGACAATTCTTCCTTTCCTATAGCAGCGAATGAATGGAATTTTTCCTCAGGGATACAACAACCCACTGTCTGATGTGATACTGTAGTAGACAGTTGCATGGCTATAATTTTCTCTCTAATGTTGTCAATCTTGCAAGTAAAGAAGTTCATAAAGTCATTACTGCTGTGCTGTTTGGAAACATCAGAAGTTGAGGCTGTATTTCTTGTTAATTTAGCCACTGTATTAAATAAATACTTAGGGTTGTGTTTATTTTCTTCTAAAAGATTTGAAAAATAAGCAGATCTAGCGGTTTTTACAGCCTTTCTGTACTCCATCATTTTCTCTCTCCATGAAATCCGAAAAACTTCTAGTTTTGAATTCTTCCAGCTGCGCTCCAGTTTTCTGGCTTCTCTCTTAAGGGCCCGAGTGTGCTCGTTATACCATGGCGTTGGACTAATATCCTTAATCTTTTTTTAAGCGCAAAGGAGCGACAGAGTCTAGAGTGTTCGAAAAGAGAGCGTCAATAATTTCTGTTGCAACATCAAGTTCTTCTAAGCTGTCTGGTTTGCTAAGTTGATGAAACTGATCAGGAAGATTATTTATAAAGCAATTTTTAGTGGTAGAAGTGATGGTTCTAACATATTTATGGCAGACAGGCGGTTTTCCAGCCTTGGATAAATGTAGCACGCATGAGACTAGATAATGATCTGAGACGTCATCGCTCTGCTGCAGAATTTCAACGGCATCAATATCGATTCCATGTGACAATATTAGATCTAAAGTATGATTACGACAATGAGTTGGTCCTGACACGTGTTGTCTAACTCCAATAGAGCTTAGAATATCTGTTAGTGCCAATCCCAATGCGTCTTTTTCATTATCTACATGTATATTAAAATCACCAACAATAAGGACTTTATCCACAGCCAGTACTAACTCCGATAGAAAATCAGCAAATTCTTTGATAAAATCTGTATGGTGCCCTGGTGGCCTGTATACAGTAGCCAACACAAATTTCAAATGAGAGTTTTCACTAACATTATATAAACTTACATAGAGCACCATCACTTCAAAAGAGATATATTTGAAAGACTTTTGAGTAATACTGAAGATATTACTATAGATTACAGCAACACCTCCCCCTTTACCTTTCTGACGAGGTTCGTGTCGATAATAGTAACCTGGAGGGCTAGACTCATTTAAAGTAATGTAATCGTCTGGTTTTAGCCAGGTTTCTGTCAAACACAGCACATCTAGGTTATTTTCTGTGATAATATCATTTACAATAAGTGCTTTTGAAGAAAGTGATCGAATATTCAGCAACCCAAGCTTTATCATTTGCTTATCTTTATAATCTCTGTTTACTACTTGTTGAACATCAATTAAATTATCACCCGTAAATGGGTTTGGAAGTTTTCTGTATTTATTAGTTCGGGGTACAGACACAGTCTCTATCTGATGATATCTAGGTGAAAGAGTCTCTATGTGTTGGGATTTATCTGAATTCTGTGACGTGAGACAGCTAGCAGACGGTCGGTTTAGCCAGTCTGTCTGCATTTGGACAATAGGCTTGGACCAGAAAAGTGCATTGTCAAGCAGCCACACTGCAAAAATCATTTTCCTAATATGCATTTTTGTTTAGTTAATTATCTAGATAAATTACAACTTAATTTAATGTTCCGTTCATTTTTGTAGTAATTACACAATAATTACATGTTAATAATACTTGATACCAGTGTCATACAGAATTAACAGAAGAGCATAGTTATTGGTCATGAATTTGAATGATAAACAAACCATTACCCATTCTATTCAATATTTAAACTAAAATAATTTATTTCACAAATTATATATCACAAATACTTTCATTCATTAACCCTTATGTGCTATTCGATTTCTGTGTACACTCGTAATGGAGCGGATCAAATTGACCCTAATTGGATTCAATACAATTCCTCAAAAATCACACTAGGAAAAACAACAGAGATTCAGGTACAAACTGTAAACTTTTAATATCAACATTTGTCCAATATTCCAAAAGAATATATCTGAAGATATGATTTAATGAAAATGTTTTTTAACCATTTTTAAAACTGTTTTGTTTTGACATAAGGTAGTAAAAAATAAAATAACAAACCATAACCAAAAATTGTTATTATTTTGGGTCAGTACAGTTGCCTTAGAGCGTTAAAATATGAGGGTCAAATTGACCCGGCGAACCTCGCGAACTTTTGTCTGTATATGTCAAAAAACACCAGTATGTTGAAACTTTGCATGCATGTTCATGATGATAAATAAGAAAAAAACACAAAGGTTAATCTATCACATATACTTTAATTTCATTAATCACCTACAACTCTTTCATTGTTTTTAGTTATCAAAAAAATGTAAGGTGGTGCGACTGATCACTGATTTTCTTTCTTTTCCAATAAAAATATCTGAACTTTAGTAAAACATGGTACATTGACACAAGAAGTAAAATTTCATAAGATATACAGACTTTTCAGAGAATATTCAGAACCTTGAATTAGATATCTTCTTATCCTATGGGCAACCCTCATTAATTTCATTTAAAACATAATTATTATTAAGAAATAGATCTTGCTTACATTGCCATTCTTAAATTGTTTTGAAAGGGTGGTTTTTTTTTTTTTTTTTTTTTTTTACTGCCTAGAGGTAGTTTTGGGGGCATAGGTGAGTTTGTTGCATTTGACATTTTCCACAGGGATTTTTCAGGCCCACTGAACTGACGGAGAATGACATTTAATTACTGGTGAGCAGTCACGCAGTTCAGCTAATTACAATCCCCGGAGTTTAGTCATCATACCTAATTAACTTTTACTTTCATGAAAGCTTAATTACATGGGACAGTCTTCCTGCATGCTACATTTTACAAATATTGACAATGAGTTTTGAAAACGAATTCCAAAAAGAACTTTTGACTTCCTGTGTACCTTATGTGGAGATCACACAAATCCATTTGCAAGATGAGATCTATTTGTACGATCTTGTATGAGGGCACCACACTTTGAACTCTCAGTTCAGCCACTGTGCTCTCATCAGACTTGTTGTTGCCCCCCTCTGATTGGGGGTATCATGATGATAATGAGCAAGAGAACGCCACATGCAACATTTCTACCCCTCACTATGGTAACAGAGGGCAAACCACTGGTATCAAGCTGCTGGTCACCAGAGTGTCATCTATTTCTCGGCAGGTGAAAGTGTCACTTTGGTTTTACTCACAATCATGGGGAAGTTCAAGGTCATTGTTTGAATTTGTTGACTCAGTGGTACTCAGAGCTTATGTTTTTGTCAATGAATGGATGGAATCCATGTTTATTAATGAAAAATGCATTGCTTGAAATGCCTTTTAGGCAAGGAATTTCAATCAGGGGAAAATGGAATTGTTGATTTCAATAGGATTCCATAATGTAACATTAGTTAAAGGAACAGTTCACTCAAAAATGAAAATTCTGCCATGATTTACTAACTCTCATGTCTTTCCAAATCTTTATGACATTTCTTCTGTGGAACTCAAAAGAAGACACTGTTAAGCCAGGTAACACCTGATGGCCAGTGAAAATAGGGCTAACTGTAGGGCTGAAAATATCCAAAGATATTTTAAAATGAACAAGGACATTTGCTTTGCTGTTTCAACCCCTTCACTCTTCCTACAAGGGCCATTTGGAAGGCACAAGGGTGGTGATAGTGATCAAAGCCTGTAGGCCAAGATGTGTGTGCATCGGGGATCTATGAAATTGTCACACCTTCAGTACAGTGGGGAAGTTTTACTTCTGATTGGTCATTTTGAATGTCTCACATTTGGGTTTCAGTCACATGGTCAAAGAAGGAATAAAAGAGGATTTTAACTGTTGCTCTGTCTCTTTTATTCTCTGCTCTTTTCCTTGGCACTCTCTCTCTCTCTCTCTCTCTCTCTCTTTGTCTTTCTCTTTCACTCTCCTCTAACTATCTCTCAGGTAACTTTTTACATATGCTGGGTACGATTAATGGTATATTATTTTATCATCTCATACATCTATTTTGTAACCATTTTAAGTGTAACCATAAACAGACACTGTATATTGTCATTAAACTCTTTCATTACAAAAGATGTCCTAACTAGTTTTGATTTGGTATTAACTTTGATGTGCTACCTATTGCAATATAATATCGTCACACTATAGCAACACTCTCCCACATATTTTGCTATTATAACTGCGCTTATTTCTGTCGTTGGTATAAGTTGCAGTGGGTGGTAATAGACAAGAAATGCTGTTTTCTACTTTCTTGCTGATAACGTCATTAGTCATTTGGCAACCCTGCAGCCTGAACCCTTGTAGATGAACCACCCTTTCATATTATACTAGTAAATAAGTAATATTAATATAATAAAATATTAACTAGTTCTGGCTTGAAGCTCTGATAATGCAGGCTGATGGGTATATAACTCATTTGGTAGTGATCACACCATTATCTACAAATTGCAGCTGATTGGTTGCTGTTTTGTAAGGACCACCCATCAGCCCAATGGTGGAATCTGACGACCTGGGCGAAGGTATAATGCGTGTGTGTCTTTTCAGCGCTCGCGTGGAGTTCACATAAATTTTAGGATTTAGTTTAAGTTTTCCTTTAGCTGTTCGTTTAATCTGACTCCAATTGTAAAGATCTCTAATTGGTAATGTTTCTGATGTAACATTAAAAGCTGATCGTGCGATTAAATATGAATTAATTTAGATCTTTGATTCTTTAATTTCTCTTTATCTCACTTATCCTTTCATCAGGGCGTCGCACTGCACAAAAGCTTGTATCCGGCCGATATACGCTTTACGTCACAACCTCATTAGTTTAGAATCTTAACAGAGGATATAGCGTTTACTAATAACACAAATTATGGAATCGCCGCATGCTTATTCCACAAAAGTGCCGTTTGTTTAGCCACGATATTATAACATGCTGAGTCATAATAGTCAGAAATCCAAAATCACAATACATGTGCCACATGCTCCATTTATTGGGGTTTCAGTGTGATCTATCCTAATCCAGAATTGCGGAAGTGTCGAAAAACCTCTTGATCTACCGGTGATAATGATTTCAGATGAATTCAAAATAAATCAAGATGTGACAATTTATTTATCAGGTAAAAATGTATCAATGCCAATTACATAATTACACAATTATAAACCAATTCAGACATAATAAATACATAACATCAATTACTCAAAAAATTTCTCTAAGAGTACACTGTTAAATGTCACTGTAGATTTAGCAGCACATTACTATAAAAACCAACAGTACAAAACTGTATTTTATAATACAGTACAATACTGTAATTTGCGTTGCATTCAGGGTAATTTTGTTTGAGTGGGAGCATTTTACAGTACATTTTAGTGTTGCTGTAACCTAGCTGTAACTTGGCTGTGATGTGCCATGTAATAATAAAGCACTGCTGTAAACAGCGCCCCCTTACTGACGTCAGAGCACAACTGCAGCAGCTCACTCACGGATAGCTGGACGTTTCACTCGGTGGATATCTGGAAGTTTGGTAAGTTAATTTTAAATTTTATAATTAGGTTTTAGTATTTTAATCTATAGTGTACGTAGCTTTTAGTGTGAAATGACAGTGGAAGTAAATTTAGGTGTTATTCACTGTTTCCCGCTTGTTCCGACATTTTCAATTTCAATCAAAACTCGGTGAATTACTCGTTTATTTCAACCAAACCAGACTTGTTGATTATTAAAACGGTGAAAAGATTAATTCAAGATGGTTTGTGTGAGTTTTATTTTGTTTCTGTCGAGTTTGAATATATTTTTTACGATGGTCTGCAAAGTAAATTTACTGTGTTCGCTAATGGAGTCTGGTAACGTTAGGTTAGAAGGATCATATGATAACAAAAATGTCTATCTCTCTGGGATCCTTTCCATAATGTTCGATCCGAGCCTGTCAGCAAAAACTGATATAAACTGTATTATAATAGACGAACATTGACTGTTCTCAAACACCTAAAAACATTTGCAGTCAGTTTTCCCGGATGACGGCTGCCGCGGTCGCGTTCAAAACTGGACCCGTTTGAACAAGTCGTTTAGACACAAAAATACATGAAAACAAGGCTAATATACTTTCTTTTGCAACGTAAACGGGTGATTTGGGCTCAGAGAGATTGGATATTGGTACCAGTTTCGCATTTTACTTCGTTTGATTTAACTTAGACAGAAGACCCAGTTTTGCGTTGTGATTGTAATGACAAATATTGATTAATTAAAATATGAATAAAGGTATAAATTACCGTTATCATAGTTAATAATGATCTATTACTTAACAAAGACCGATGCATGCCAAAAAGAGTAAGTTAGAATTTTTTGAAGCAGAAGCTTATCATTTTTTACTATAGATATGTTGTTGGAGTGTATGAAATACAGTGATGTGTAGCTTATATGACCTCAACAAGCAACACATAACTGAATAAAATGTATTTTGATTTCTTACAGCTCTACAGTGTTGAGACGGTTATCTTTGCAGCCTGGGAATGAGTTTTCTGTAAGTATTAGCCATTTTAATACAATGTTTTAAAAGGTTAGTTCACCCAATAATGAAAAGTATATTAATTGACTGGTATGATATTGCTAACAGGTTCCTGGTCAACCCTGACGATGGAAATGCCAGACAGAAGAAGTGTACTGCCAGACAGGGAGTCAGAAAGAGGACCAAGAGGGTGGTGCAGAGGAAGGTGACGGCCATCAAACCACATGCCAATAGTTTTATTTGGTCCTTGATGGAGTTTGAATGGAAAACTTCAAACTGAAGCCTGCACCCACCGTTAGTGGGACACTTGTTGTTTTTTTAGTTGTTATTGCTCACTTGTCATTCTTTTACCCAACCTAATCCTCAAGTTATCATTTTTCATATGTTTTTTGTATTATTTACAGATTTGTGCACACTTAAAGGGATAGTTGACCCAAAAATACAAATTCTGTCATCTACTCACCTTCAAGTTAATCCAAACCTGTACAAGTTTCTTTCTTCTGCTGAACACAAAATAAGATATTTTAAAGAATTTTTGTAACCAGACAGTTGATATTTTTTCCCTACTATGTAAGTCAATGGCTACAGTCAACTGTCATCTGGTTACCAGCATTCTTCAAAATATCTTGTGTTCAGCAGAAGGAAGAAATTCATACAGGTTTGGAACTGTTTGACGGTGAGTAAATGATGACAGAATTTTCATTTTGGGGTCAACCATCCCTTTTACAATACATGTAAATTGCTGATTCACTGAACATGTAAATAAAATGGTTTTAATAGTTTAATTGATTGAATAAAACATATTTTTGACAAGAACATTGATTGGATTGTCTTTTGATTTGTAGGTATTCTGACATATCATTATAATATTATGTCCTATAAATGTATATATTGTAATAACTACATATATAATATAATATTAACATTATTAGTAATTATTTTGAAAATTATAGTAATATTTTGCAGTAATGGAACAATATAGATATTGCAGTACAATACTGTATTATTAATTACAGCAGAAGCAGACTAAAATTAGAAAATGCTGTAAAAATACAGTAAAATACTGTTTTGTAAAATTACAGCACTGTTCTTGTGTACTGTAAATTAAATTACAGTACGTTTACTGTATATGAAAATACAGTAACTTGCTGGCAACTGTGCTGCCAGTACTGTACTACACATCACTGTATTTCATACACTCTACACTGTTAAAAATTACTTTAAATTTTACAGTATAATACTGGCAGCAGGGTTGCCAGCCAGTTACTGTAAAATTTACAGTAGAGTTACTGTAATTTAATTTACAGAATTTCCCTGTATTCTCTGATTACAGTAAATAACTGTATTTTTTTTTAAATTACGAAGGGTCAATTCACAGCAATATTCTGTAAATTTGAGTCAAACCAACAGGTGACCCCAGAATGCATTGCAGTTTACAGCAATATGCTGTATTATTAAAAAACAGCCAGCGGCTGTAAAATAATGCTGTAATTTTTACAGTAATTCATTACAGTGTAAGAACATATCTATAGAAAAAATGATAAGCTTCTGCTTCTAAAAATTCTAACTTACTTTTTTTTGGCATGCATCGGTCTATGTTAAGTAATAGATAATTATTAACTATGATAACGATAATTTATACCTTTATTCATATTTTTAATTAATCAATATTTGTCATTACAATCACACTGGTTATTCCGTCTAAGTTAAATCAAACGAAGTAAAATGCGAAACTGGTACCAATAGCCAATCTCTCTGAGCCCAAATCACCCGTTTACATTGCAAAGGAAAGTATATTAGCCTTGTTTTCACGTATTTTTGTGTCTAAACGACTTGTTCAAACAGGTCCAGTTTTGAACGCGACCGCGGCAGTCGTCATCCGGGAAACTGATTGCAAATGTTTTTAGGTGTTTGAGAACAGTCAATGTTCGTCTATTATAATACAGTTTATATCAGTTTTTGCTGACAGGCTCGGATCGAACATTATGGAAAGGATCCCAGAGAGATAGATATTTTTATTATCATATGATCCTTCAAACCTAACGTTACCAGACTAAAATATATTCAAATATATAAGTAAAAAATATATTCAAACTCGACAGAAACAAAATAAAACTCACACAAACCATCTTAAATGAATCTTTTCACCGTTTTAACAATCAACAGGTCTGGTTTGGTCGAAATAAACAAGTAATTCACCGAGTTTTGATTGAAATTGAAAATGTCGGAACCAGCGGGGAAACAGTGAATAACACCTAAGTTTACTTCCACTGTCATTTCACACTAAAAGCTACGTACACTATAGTGTAAAATACTAAAACCTAATTATAAAATTTAAAATTAACTTACCAAACTTCCAGATATCCACCGAGTGAAACGTCCAGCTATCTGTGAGTGAGCTGCTGCAGTTGTGCTCTGACGTCAGTAAGGGGGCGCTGTTTACAGCAGTGCTGTATTATTACATGGCATATCACAGCCGAGTTAGAGCTAGGTTACAGCAACACTTAAATGTACTGTAAAATGTTCCCGCTCAAACAAAATAACCCAGAATGCAACACAAATTACAGTATTGTACTGTATTATAAAATACAGTATTGTACTGTTGGTTTTTAGAGTAATGTGCTGCTAAATCTACAGCAATATTTAACAGTGTAAATACACTAACATATTAATATCCATTAATATGCCAGTTCCAAATCCTGACATAAAAATACTATTTTATGCAATGTTCCTTTAAGAACACCATTTGACAGCATATATCACACAGAAAACTCCAAAGGACCCCTTTGATGCATTAACAAGGTTTGTCACCCTCCCATAAATATTAGATGATTTGACATTTTTGAGTAATGATTCATTTTCAGTAAATTTTGAGGTTGATTCAACTTATCATGTCAGGTGGTATGAACCCTATAAAACTTTCAAAATGTGTTTTTTATAATAAAAATTTGTATTTGATTTAAAAAATGTATGCATATCCTTGAGCATATGGTCAAAAAATTGCATAGGTTAATGTTAGTGATGTTAATGACTGTTAGATTTGAATTGAGTTTTAAATGTCAGGTGTATCAACCAGACTTGCAGTTAAACCAACTGAAAAACTCATGTTAATTAATGTTTTTGAATATTTTAAATACATATGAATAGATACTGAGTTGTATAAAGGTGCATTGTATCTGAAAGTATTCAGACCCCCTTATATTGTTCACTCTTTGTTATATTGCAGCCATTTGCTAAAATCATCAAGTTCACTTTTTTTCCTCATTAATGTACACACAACACCCCATATTGACAGAAAAACACAGAATTCTTGACCATTTTGCAGACTTGTTTAAAAAGAAAAACTGAAATATCACATGGTCCTAAGAATTCAGACCCTTTGTTATGACACTCATATATTTAACTCAAGTGCTGTCCATTTCTTCTGATCATCCTTGAGATGGTTCTACACCTTCATTTAATTCCAGCTGTGTTTGATTATTTTGACTTGATTAGGAAAGCCACACACCTGTCTATATAGGACTTTACAGCTCACAGTGCATGTCAGAGCAAATGAGAATCATGAGGTCACAGGGACTGCCTGAAGACCTCAGAGACAGAATTGTGGCAAGGCACAGATCTGGCTAAGGTTACAAAAAAAATTCTGCTGCACGTACGGTTCCTAAGAGCACAGTGGCCTCCATAATCCTTAAATGGAAGACATTTGGGATGACCAGAACCCTTCCTAGAGCTGGCCGTCTGGCCAAACTGAGCTATCGGGGGAGAAGAGCCTTGGTGAGAGAGGTAAAGAAGAATCCAAAGATAACTGTGGCTGAGCTCCAGAGATGCAGTAGATAGAAAGTTGATAGAAAGTCAACCATCACTGCAGCCCTTCAACAGTCAGGGCTTTATGGCAGAGTGGCCCAACGGAAGCCTCTCCTCAGTGCAAGACACATGAAAGCCTGCTTGGATTTTGCTAAAAAACACCTGAAGGACTCCAAGATGGTGAGAAATAAGATTCTCTGGTCTGATTAACTTTTTGGCCTTAATTCTAAGCGGTGTGTGTGGAGAAAACCATGCACTGCTCATCACCTGTCCAATACAGTCCCAACAGTGAAGCATTGTGGTGGCAGCATTGTGGTGGCAGCATCATGCTGTGGGGATGTTTTTCAGCTGCAGAGACAGGACGACTGGTTGCAATCGAGGGAAAGATGAATATACAAGTACAGGGATATCCTGGACGAAAACCTTCTCCAGAGTGCTCAGTTGCACCTTCCAACAAGACAATGACCCTAAGCACACAGCTAAAATAACGAAGGAGTGGCTTCACAACAACTCCGTGACTGTTCTTGAATGGCCCAGTAAGAGCCTTAAACCCAATTGAGCATCTCTGGAGAGACCACCAACATTTACCATCCAACCTGAGAGAACTGGAGAGGATTTGCAAGGAGGAATGGCAGAGGATCCCCAAATCCAGGTGTGAAAATCTTGTTGCACCTTTCCCAAAAAGATGGGTGCTTCTACTTAATACTGAGCAAAGGGTCTGAAAACTTAGGACCATGTGATATTTCAGTTTTTTTTTTTTTTTAATAAATCCAAAAGAAAAGCAAGGTATTGTGTTCATTTTGTATATCTAGATAAATTTCGGATTTTTTGCTGCGTATGGGTGTTCAAATGAAAGATATCTAAAAACCTGACAGCAAGGGATTACATTTCACAAGTGAGAATGTGTTTTATTATATTGAATGTTACGAAATTATATTTCTATATTGGTTTGTTTCCGTCTTTGGTTAACGACCGCAGCTAATCCATACTAGTTACCCATTAGTTTTTGACAGTTAGGAAAACCGACAATGAACAGAATGTATTTATATCAATGTAATGTGATTGTAAGATGTTGGAAATGTGCACAGTTGATTTGGTCTCTATTCAGTAGTTTCTCCGACTGGCTCTGTGTGTCCGAGTTCAGTCTCCATGTATTTCCAGTCAGCTTTCTTGGTTAACGGAGATGAGTCTTAAGTTAAAACAAATTAACAAGTTTATCCAAACATACTAGTTCTGGCTGTTTACCCCGATTGTATCTGATGAGCTGCGACGTGACAGGAAAAACAGAAACTGTTTACAACAACAAAAAAAACAGGCTCTCACTTGACTGTGTCCCTGGAAGTAAGCTAAATACTATGTACTTATGGATATGTTTTGTTTGTAGATTCTGAAGCTCTTAAGGACATTAAAAATTGACCCATGCTTTTTTGCTTAAAGGTGAAGACCCAACTTTATGTATGTTTTGTAAGATTCCCTTATCTGTCAAACATATTTTATTAGATTGTCCTGGACTTAACACAAGCAGAATGCTCTTTCATGAATTTACTTGACTTAAGGACATATTTAATGACATTTTGCCTGACAAGGTTTCAGATTTTTTTAATCATATGTTAATTAAAAAAAAAAAGTATAATATGACTTGCTGTTTATTTTTGTTTTTATTGTATTTATATGATATTTGTGCTTTTGTAATTGAATTTTTGCCATGAAAATAGCTTTGATTGCTGATATGGCATTAAATAAAACAATCTGAATCTGTTTGTAGATTCCCAAGTGATAAACAGAGACGTCAACGATAAACGTTCCTCTCAAATTTATGATTTGCTTCCACCTGCAAATTGCTTTGTGTATCATATTTGATGAACCAATTCAATTTAAATGTTTAAATTAACATTTATAGTTAGACCATTGTAGCAATTTTGCATGCAGTAGGCTAAGGTAAGTAGCGATAGTTCATTCAAAGTTTACTCAAGTGGAAGAATGTGACTAATAAACGTGGGCCTACTAGCACTATGCAATATATTTTTAAAAAGTAGATTATCTCAATATCAAAAACTTACATTTTCTCTGGACTCAAAGTATACATGTATGATCATTGGAATGAACCCCCCCCCCCAAAAAAACTAGAAAATCGCATTCATGACTATTTATGGTGGTTTTTTTTTTCTGTTAGACCTTTGCCTTTGACGCTGATGCATTAAAGAGGAGGGGTCCCCTGATCCAAGATGGCGGCACTATTGACGCATTCGTTCCAATGAACTGCCGTAGCCAGGCGACGTCTAGTGTATATGTCTATGTTTGAACACAAAGAAAAATTGCTGTTTATGTGAATTGGAATAAATAAAGAAATGGATAGGAATTTTACCCTAGTTATAAGCATTTTAGACACTGTAGTGTCATGGCCACTTCAAGTTCTCAGAAGTGCTAAGTACATTAAATGTATATTATTTTCAAATTAATATATGGTCGCTCCAGCTAGTATTTTCTGGGTGGTAAAATCAGAAATCATTTTTAATAAAGAATTAATGCTGCCTTAAAAGCTATAAAACTATAAAAATAAAAATGAATCAAGACTATACATTCTTTTGGACATAAAAGTGCATTTTAAAACTGTTTTGCTTTTTTTTTAATTTCATCTTCAAAACCTTATTTGTAAACCATATTTTCCACAATGAATGTTTAATGGTAAACAGAGGCTGTTAATTCATAAAGTGATCAGCTGTTACAGAAGTCAAATTAGGCTACTAGCCTTTCATCTGTAACTTATTCCCCTGGTTTTACAGACAAGGCTTAAGCCAGTCCTAGACTAAAATGCACGTTCAAGCTTTTTTAACTGAAATTAATTTTTACTGACATATCTTAAAAGATATCTCTCAAGATGCACATCAGTAATGTTTTTTTTTTTCTATTGAATGTTTATAAAAGTACTTATAAATGCCCTAATTGAACTAAGGCTTAATCCTGTCTTAGGCTAAACCCTGTCTGTGAAACTGGGCCATTGAGTGTTTTATAGCAGATATTGAGGAATAGGCTACATTATAATTTTTTTATGTTTATTGTGAATATGATTGTAACGCCGGGATGACAGGAGACGTAGATACAATAAACAAGCAGGTTTAATGACAAAGAAGGTAGCAGGTAGGCAAAAGTGCCTTACGCATAAACGACGACAGACAAGGAATGACGAACAGACAGGAACTTAAGTACACTGATGAAACGATACACAGGTGACAGAGAATGAACTGATTACTAAACAAGACTAAACTAAACACAACAAGACAGAACTGAATACATGTTACATTACACCCCCCCCGAAGAAGGCTCGCGCCGTGACAAAGTCCATAGAAAACAAATGAGTATAAATAAAGGGCGGAGGCTTTGGAGGAGGGCGTGGAACTGGTGACGGGCAGTATCCTGGAATGGCTGGGTCCCGACCCCATGGTGGCGCTGACGGTGGGAGGAGCCAGGGAGGAGTCCAGGTTGCGGGGCGGGAAGATGTCCTGGGGCCGATCGCCGGCAGTGGAACCATGGCGCAGATAGGGGGACCTGGGACTGAGCCGGCAACGAGGCTCTGGCTGACCGGGGCGAAGGTGGTGGGACCGAGGATGACTGGGAGGTCGTGAGGAGGGAGGAGTCAGATGACGTCAGAGGGGTGACGGATGGAGGCGTAGCCGTAGTCTCGGATGTCCGGAGCGGCAGCTGGGCGACGACCCCGAAGGCCGACCAGGAGGGACGAGGGAGCCCAGCTGAGCATCCGGACAGCCGGGCCGAGGAGCTGGTGGCCTGAAGGGGAGCCGGGGACTCCGCCTCAGGCTGGGCTGGTGGCAGGGAAGCCCGAGGTGCTTGAGCGGAGCCGCATGGAATGGGCGAGGGTGGCAGAGCCGAGGAGCTTGCTGACAGCAGGGGAATCCAGGGGGCTGGCCGTAACCAGTGACGGGACCGGGCAAACAAGCAGGGGAACAGACGGAGGGCTTCCGGACGGGACCGGAAGGGCAGAAGAAGGCTGAAGGGTGGGTCTTTGGGTGGGGAAAGGATCAGCGGTCCACAGGTCTATTAGGCGGCGGGCTGCTCCTGGCTCTAAGATGGGCTCACTCGCTCGTGGTGTTATCGGGGTCCCGAATTCGTCCAGCTCTGCTCCGATCTCGGAGCGCACCCCAGGCTGCCACGCACTCCCTCCGGCACATCCAGGCCCAATAGCCCAGGTGCGGTCGAGCCTCCGGGCTCATCAGGTACTGGAGAGCGGGTGAGTCCATTTTTAAATTTTTCTCACGTTGAGAGGTCTGTCGTTCTGTAACGCTGGGATGACAGGAGACGAAGATACAATAAACAAGCAGGTTTAATGACAAAGAAGGTAGCAGGTAGGCAAAAGTGCGTTACGCATAAACGACGACAGACAAGGAATGACGAACAGACAGGAACTTAAGTACACTGATGAAACGATACACAGGTGACAGAGAATGAACTGATTAACTGAGAACAGGTGCAGACAATGACTGATTACTAAACAAGACTAAACTAAACACAACAAGACAGAACTGAATACATGTTACAATGATATACAGGTGCTGGTCATATAATTAGAATATCATCAAAAAGTTGATTTATTTCACTAATTCCATTCAAAAAGTGAAACTTGTATATTATATTCATTCATTACACACAGACTGATGTATTTCAAATGTTTATTTCGTTTAATTTTGATGATTATAACTGACAACTAAAGAAAATATAGTATCAAATTCAGTATATCAGAAAATTTGAATTTTGTGAAAAGGTTCAATATTGATGAAACCTGGTACCACACTCTAATCAGCTAATTAACTCAAAACACCTGTAAAGGCCTTTAAATGGTCTCTTAGTCTAGTTATGTAGGCTACACAATCATGCGGAAGACTGCTAACTTGACAGTTGTCCAAAAGACAACTTACACAAGGAGGGCAAGACACAAAAGGTCATTGCAAAACAGGCTGGCTGTTCACAGAGCTCTGTGTCCAAGCACATTAATAGAGAGGCGAAGGGAAGGAAAAGATGTTGTAGAAAAAAAGTGTACAAGCAATAGGAATAACCTAACCCTGGAGAGAATTGTGAAACAAAACCTGTTCAAAAACATGGTGGAGATTCACAAAGAGTGGACTGCAGCTGGAGTCAGTGCTTCAAGAACCACTAGACATATGCAAGGTTTCAGCTGTCGCATAGTGTCACACCACTCTTTAACAACAGGGCTAAAGACAAAAAGGACTGGATTGCTGCTGAGTGGTCCAAAGTTATATTCTCTGATGAAAGTAAATTTTGCATGTCCTTTGGAAATCAGTGTCCCAGAGTCTGGAGGAAGAGAGGAGAGGCGCACACAATCCACGTTGCTTGAGGTCCAGTGTAAAGTTTCCGCAGTCAGTGATGGTTTGGGGTGCCATGTCATCTTCTGGTGTGGGTCCACTGTGTTTTCTGAGGTCCAAGGTCAAAGCAGCCATATACCAGGAAGTTTTAGAGCACTTCATGCTTCCTGCTGCTGGCCAACTTTATGGAGATGCAGATTTCATTTTCCAACAGGACTTGGCACCTGCACACAGTGCCAAAGCAGCCAGTATCTGGTTTAAGGACCATGGTATCCCCGTTCTTAATTGGCCAGCAAACTCGCCTGACCTTAACCCCATAGAAAATCTATATGGTATTGTCAAGAAGAAGATGCGATAGCCCAACCCAACAATGCAGAAGAGCTGAAGGCCACTATCAGAGCAACCTAGGCTCTCATAACACCTGAGCAGCACTACAGACTGATCGACTCCATGCCACGCCGCATTGCTGCAGTAATTCAGGCAAAAGGGGCCCCAACAAGTACAGGGAGTGCAGAATTATTAGGCAAATGAGTATTTTGACCACATCATCCTCGTTATGCATGTTGTCTTACTCCAAGCTGTATAGGCTGGAAAGCCTACTACCAATTAAGCATATTAGGTGATGTGCATCTCTGTAATGAGAAGGGGTGTGGTCTAATGACATCAACACCCTATATCAGGTGTGCATAATTATTAGGCAACTTCCTTTCCTTTGGCAAAATGGGTCAAAAGAAGGACTTGACAGGCTCAGAAAAGTCAAAAATAGTGAGATATATTGCAGAGGGATGCAGAAGTCTTAAAATAGCCAAGCTTCTGAAGCGTGATCATCGAACAATCAAGCGTTTCATTCAAAATAGTCAACAGGGTCGCAAGAAGCGTGTGGAAAAACCAAGGCGCAAAATAACTGCCCGTAAACTGAGAAAAGTCAAGTGTGCAGCTGCCAAGATGCCACTTGCCACCAGTTTGGCCATATTTCAGAGCTGCAACATCACTGGAGTGCCCAAAAGCACAAGGTGTGCAATACTCAGAGACATGGCCAAGGTAAGAAAGGCAGAAAGTCGACCACCACTGAACAAGACACACAAGCTGAAACGTCAAGACTGGGCCAAGAAATATCTCAAGACTGATTTTTCTAAGGTTTTATGGACTGATGAAATGAGAGTGAGTCTTGATGGGCCAGATGGATGGGCCCGTGGCTGGATTGGTAAAGGGCAGCGAGCTCCAGTCCGACTCAGACGCCAGCAAGGTGGAGGTGGAGTACTGGTTTGGGCTGGTATCATCAAAGATGAGCTTGTGGGGCCTTTTCGGGTTGAGGATGGAGTCAAGCTCAACTCCCAGTCCTACTGCCAGTTTCTGGAAGACACCTTCTTCAAGCAGTGGTACAGGAAGAAGTCTACATCCTTCAAGAAAAACATGATTTTCATGCAGGACAATGCTCCATCACACACGCTTTTGAGTGTCCTTGCAAAGAAAGGTGGCTATATTGGTCATTGATTTGTTTTTGTTTGTTTTTTGAATGTCAGAAATGAATATTTGTGAATGTTGAGATGTTATATTGGTTTCACTGGTAAAAATAAATAATTGAAATGGGTATAAATTTGTTTTTTGTTAAGGTGCCTAATAATTATGCACAGTAATAGTCACCTGCACACACATAAATCCCCCTAAAATAGCTAAAACTAAAAACTAAAAACTAAAACTTCCAAAAATATTCAGCTTTGATATTAATGAGTTTTTTGTGTTCATTGAGAACATGGTTGTTGTTCAATAATAAAATTAATCCTCAAAAATACAACTTGTCTAATAATTCTGCACTCCCTGTATTGAGTGCTGTTCATGGCTCATTCTCAGTTGGCCAAGATTTCTAAAAATCCTTTCTTTGTATTTGTCTAAAGTAATATTCTAATTTTCTGAGATAATGAATTTGGGATTTTATTTAGCTGTCAGTTATAATTATCAAAATTAAAAGAAATAAACATTTGAAATATATCAGTCTGTGTGTAATGAATAAATAAATCAACTTTTTGATGATATTCTAATTATATGACCAGCACCTGTATATACAGATGAGCGATTACATTATGACCACCCCTAGTTCTCTTGGCAACCAAATGGTGCCGCAGGTACAGTTCACAGAGCAGTATATACCACCCAAGAACCGGCTTTCGGTCTGTAGTGGGTTCGGTTTCAGAATGGGAAAAGCTGCCAAGTTGTTTGATAAAAGATAAATTGTGATGGTACGGTGCCCCAAAACTTTGATCACGGAGACGGCGTGGCTTGTAGTTTGTTCGAGTGCCGTTGTAATGAATATTGCCAACAGGATAATGCGCCATGCCGTATTGTCAGAATCATCCAGGAGCAGTTCAAGGAACATAATGGTACATTTCTGTTAATGGCTTGGCTTGACATGAACCCAATCGAACATTTGTGGTCTGACTAGGAAAAGCTGGTTTGTACTGCATCACCACTACCCTGAAATGAATGGGAACTGGAGGACCTGCCGTTAACATTATGGTACCAGACCCCACCAGTGTTACGGAAGTATACTCGGAGCACAGAGAAATACAGATGAAGAGGTTTATTAACAGCAGTTGAGAGAATCACAGGTTTCAGGTAAGTAAACAGACAGTGGCACGAAGACCAGTAGGAAGGGGTCGTTGGAGAACAGCGTAGAAGAAACACGAGTATAGTTAATCCATTAACGAGACCAGACACTGGATTGAGGTGAAGTGTGTGCTTAAGAATCCTAGTAATGATTGCAGTGATGATTGTCAGGTGTGTGTGATCAGTACTCAGGGGAAGGAGTACGTTGTGATTGGTTGACAGAAGAACCTGGCTGATCCGTTACAAAGAGACCTATTGAATCAATTCCTCCCTGCTGGACACTGTTTTGTGGGCTAAAGGAGTGTGTGTATGTTTCTGAGTGAGTGAGTGATAGTTCCTGTGTGGTGACTTGTGGGAAATGGAGTATGGTAGTGAATAGATGGTGAAGTGGAGTGCCCACTGGTGGCTGTAAAGGGCACTCCAGCTGGTAATCCTAACACTGATGTATTCGCAGTCTCAATTCTTTGTTGCAAATTCTCTCCATGCATGTTTGCACATTGATTGACTTCATTGCACCATAACAATAACATCACAGCATTATAGTACAAAACTACAAAGAAAACAAGTAACAAAAAAACAACAAATATCAAAGGAAATAAACTCAAACAATATTCACAATATAAACAAACATTCACTACATTAACTACACATTTAACATTGTTCAAATTAATCAACAATATCATACCAAAGATATACAAGGAAAACAATCAAACATACCTCGCTCTGCTTGCAAAAGGGATACTAAAAGCTGAAAAATCAAACCATTTTCAAATGTGAACTACTCTTATTCTGTTTCTTTTCACTTAACTTAGACTAATAACTACTGATCTTTGCAACGGAATGAATCAATACAAATATATAGAATAAGCTGAACAATGACACCCTTTTCTTTGGGAGCTGCTGTGCAGCCAAAAATTATTTGCAAATTATACTGTAAAGCTGCTTTGCCACAGTTTGCATTGTAAAAAGCGCTATATAAGTAAAGGTGACTTGACTTGACTTAAATGTTCACTTATCCTGTATTTTTATTGCTCGCTCTAGTAGGGCGCCAAGCAAGCTAATTAAAGGGAAAGGTCATTACAGTTGCCCTTAAACTATTTGTCTTTCTGTGCTTATTATAGCACCCACCCATGACAGAAGACCAGACCTAAAAAGTAAGGTCTATTTGCTGCGTTTTCATTCCCCTTTTTGTTAGGGAATTTTGTTTCCCCCCATATACCTTCCTGCAGGTCTCCGTTATGCCTGGAGCAGAACGGCTGTCCTCACACTTGGGATTTTTTGAAGTTGGCATGCCAAACATACTATCCAGACCAGCCAACGAGATGCATGCTGAGGCTAGGGAGCATCCTCATGAGGACTTCTCCATATTTGTAGAGTTGGTGCTGGTGAACTACCAGTCGGTTCACCATCAGCCAGCCCCACTATAGACCCAGAGCCTTGTCAGCCTTCACCCCACTGAATGGGACAGAGGGCTGTGCCACTAGAACCAAGGAGTCAGAGGCTGCTGCAGACAAGAGGACCCATCTGAGCCGTACCTCGCCCTGGAACCTGAGTGCAAAGACATGTCTGACCAGGTGTGCAAGCTGGCAAAAACGCCCGCTCTCCAGGGAGTTCTACCTACTCTCTCTCCACTGACGGTGAGCTGACACTGGCTTCAATTGACTTTACATTGAATTTGGTAGTGATTATTCCCATAAAGCTCCCTTTCCCTGTTGGTTCCACCCAACCCTAAGTTTCCTGTGTCCCTGCTGGTTCTGTCCATCTTGAAATCAACAGAAGCATGAGGCATTCCTAGAATTGAGGAACCCCTGTCTCCGCTGTTACCGAGCCCCGGACTCCACCTCAGCCCTCTGACCCATTGGCTCCATCTCACCAGTTCCACCGGGCTACCTCATCCCCTCCGCTTTGGTCAGGCATCATCCTGGTTCCACCACATGATTCCTGGCTTCCGGTCACATCTCTGCCCTCAATCCCTATACAATGTATGAACATACTTTATGCAAACTAGCCTATAGCCATTTGAGCAAGGCACTCAGTACCAGATACCATCAAAAGTGCATATAGTAATGTTATTGATTTATAGGTGCACGAATAAACTCTTTGTTCATAGCCGTTCCTTTGTTTCTTGATCATTATAAGGGTCATTTGTAATGTGGTAGAAGTTAGCCTAATTAAGTATTTGTCACATCCTCATTCTTAAAAATCCATGAAAACACGCACAAGACATCTACAATCCAGACTATACTGAATACAAGTTGACTTGAAAATATATACAAATATGTTTTCAGAAATTAGTTACTGGCTGCCAAAAACCAAACACCCAATCATGATAGTATATTGTTTTAGGGTTCCCATTGTTCAGTGTAAAATCTGTTTCCTGAAGCAAGACCAGCTGTGAACCCCTGGTCTAGTGTTCCCATGTAGTAACAAGCCTTTACTAGACAGTTCAGGATGAGGTAAGCCTGGATTCAGTTACAGTACAGTATAACTAGGCCATCAAAGGACTCAACAATGCTTAAAATCCAGTTATTGTTCAGTTGCAGGCAACAACCTACCAGTTTACATTTACATTTACATTTAGTCATTTAGCAGACACTTTTATCCAAAGCGACTTACAAGTGAGGAAAACAAACAAGCGATTCTTCATGAATTGGAAAATAACACAGGAAGTGCTCACAATACAAGTTTCATACATTGCTCAGTACCATAAGCTAGAGTAGGAAGGGAAAAGGGAAGGAAAGGTTTTTTTAAAAAAAAAAAAAATTATGAGGGTATCAAGTGTTCACGGAAGAGATGAGTTTTCAGCTGTCTCTTGAATATTGCCAGGGATTATACCAGTTCTTAAACCTGCTATCTATAAACTGATTTGTTGCCATTGTTTTTAAGGCCAAATCATTGTGTCATCTGTGAACTTGAAGAGCTTTGGTGAGTTGCTGTTATCTGACAGCATGCAGCCTTGTGATGCTTCAATTACTAAATTATGCTTTAACCCACATGCTGTTTCCTGTCAAATAAGAGGTCTGCTATTATCATATTTCTCAGAGGTTACTTGTTCATTGCTGAGAAGACTAAATTGACTTTTTTCAAATAGGGACCCCATGTCATTACCTGACGTGTGCAGTTTTCTTTGTTGAAATATTTCCTATTGAAACAAAAAGTTTTAGAGAGTATTTAATAGCTTTTCCCTTTTTTGAAATCTGAAATTTCTGTGCTACTAACATCACCAAATCAAATGAATTTTGAAAAGGATTTTTCAAACTTTTGATTGCAGACTTTTCTCGTCAAGTCAGACAGTCGAATATGTACAGTCTGACATGCTATTAGATCTATTCTGAATCAGTAATAGCCTAATTTTATTAGGAGAAACATAAAAAGTAGAACACGTTGTTTATTTTCTACATAATGCTGTCCATGAAAAAAAATTAAAGAAATCTTATTTGTGATTTTTCTTGTTGGTGCCACAGAGCCACAGATAGTTAAATTTAAGTGTCGTAATGAGGTTGCTAATTCAGATGCCAAGGGAGACGATAGATTGACTCTCGTGGCATTTCTGGAATTGACTTTGCTAATTGGTGGTAGAAAATATTTGGTTTATGCAGTTTAAAGGTCAACCGCTGTCAAAAAATGAATTTTGAAGTGAAACGTTAAATGAGTTTCTAAAATGGAAATCGACTAAATGCCATCAGCATATAGCTTGATTCTGTTCCGAGCCAAAAACATTTCTAAAACTGCTCACATCACTGACTGGAAATTTAGATCGTCATATTGCTTTTGTCATACTATCCTTCATATAAACCACCTCCAATTATGGTTGCCTGGGTATTGCTATGTGGTCTCTAGGGTGTTCTTTGTGGTTGCTTATTAGATCAAGTAAGAAGAAGCCCACCCTCAAGGGTCTATATTTTTATGTTCCTTATATATGGTTTATACATGCCCTAGAATATATTATTATCTAGCATGTATTATTTATCATCTCTAGGTGTAATTTTGACATATGTTTACTTAAAGTAGTAGAACACCTCTCCTCAAGCCACATAATTTGAAGTATGATTCAGGTCGGTAGCACATGTTTGCTCTGCATGCACTGTTTAGTACAGTTATGCTCTACAATAGAGAGAGTTAAAAGTTTGTTCACATCTCTAACATTAATTTGAGCAATGATGTTTGCCTTAACAAGCTCCAATAATACAAACATTTGCTAAGATTGCTTCCTTTTCTTCAGCTTTGAATAGGGCATTTATGTTTAGTCTATAACACAACATGCCAGTAAATCACTTTTAATTAGGTTAAATGCCAGACTATATTGCACCAGTTGGTTTTGCTTCTTAATGACTGGCAGCTCATTATTGGGCTTGTGAGGACAGACTTTCACTCCTGGTAATTAACAGCAACTATGTCAGCAGTGACCAACCTAGCTTAGACATCTAAACATCAAGCTGAGACTGACTTGCAGGATTTTCATAGGTAATGAGGGTTTAAGAGTTGAGGAGGTGACACACACTGAGGGACAAGGCTCAAAAGAGTGCTCTCGTAGATGACATCTCATCCGTCTAGCTCTTCCAAGGCCTGCAGGGAGATCAATGATGCTGAGATGGCCAAACAAGCTATCTGCATCTACATTAGTATTCTTAGGTGGCACAGGGCATTTAGCAGCCTTCAGGCACATATGCCATATCAATAGATTGATAAGACAAGGGACACAAGGACCCTAGAGTCCATGGTCAGAGAGTGATTTAACCAGGCTCATCACATACACAGACAGTCAAGACCACCTCCCTTAGTCAATTCTGTTTTAAATCACATATGTATCAACTGGATGCTCAAAGCTAATTTTTATGATGAACTTCATGCCACACAGAAAAGTTTTGACCAAAAACCAGTAAATCAAATCTCCAGGCCGATCAGAGGAGGCAATCAGATGATACAAAACTCATGAGAAACTTTTCTATGCGCAGCAAGATAAATGTGGCCAAAAAGAAGTTCGTTTGCAGTTTGTTTTGGGAGGTCGCAAACAGCATACTAAAGCTAAACTAAAGTTTCTGGAAAAGTTTGCTCTGGCTGGTAAACACCCTACCATTGGCCCATGACAATTACATACTAGGTAGGTTTGCTCTGAGGCTCTTGTGGAAATCTTCTCTTGTTCATTTTTTCTGTTCAGTCTATTTGAGGTTAGACGTTGTGAGTGAAAACATGAAAAATGGAAAGCTACTTTATAGTAGAAAAACAGGTTGTAATATGATGAATTAAGACTCTGGCGCTGGTTTTCATGTTTAATAGTGTAATGCTGCTTGCTTTTAAGCAATCTATTGTGTAAAGTGCTATATGCTGAAAGTGACGAGACCTCACAAGAGTGCTGAATTACAGAGTTTGTACAAACATACCCACATGTTTTATACTTTATATATAAAAATATATCTCACACTGTGTGAACTCACACTGTGTACGCTTATGGGGAACGCCCTTGTGTGACTAGTATCTGAAGCAATTGTTAAATCATCGTACATGTCATCCTCTTTCCTCTTCAGGGACTGTTTGTCTGTAAGTGCTCTGCTAAGGTAAGGAATATTATCATGTTTGAGAAAGGTTTCAAGCGTTGTGTTGACCCGTGTCCTAGATATTTGACACAGGAGGACACACTCAACTTTTGTGTGCATTTACTGTCTGGGTGAAAAGTACGCACGCTCAGTTCTCGAGGGAGCTATTTGCGTGCATTATGAGCATCTTCCATTGTGCAGGCTCTGGTCTCGCTCTCATCTGTGCCTGGTGGCTCGGGTCCCTCTCGTGCTGAGATAGAGAGTCATCTGCTCGACGAGAAGATAGTGCTCTTTTGGCTCCAAGCCAAGAAGAACAGTCGATGTCCAATGGGGGCAATGAAAGTGTTAGATCTGAGCCCTCGTGGCCTCGGTGGTGGGGTATCAACGCTTGAAGCTCCAGCTCTGCCTACCAGACCACTCAAAACCAGTAAAAGCACGAGCAAGAGTCAAAATCCAGGTGAGCCAGCCGAGGAATGAAAGGGAACAGAAACTGGGCAAATGAACAACAAAAACAGGGTAAAATAACCAGACAAGGCTTTTAAATGTTTAGGAGCAATCAAAAACAAGATCTTCCGGCAAGGGGACAGAGGTGAAGTGGACGGAAACCAAAACACACTGACAGAGAACCAAAGAGAGAGAGAAGCACAAGTAGTGGAGAAAATCAGTGCAGAAGATGGGGAACAGGTGTGTGAGTAATGAGAGAGAGAGTGCTGATTAGAATGGGATTCAGCTGTGATGGTAAGGTGAGGTGACAATCAAATCAGAGTCCTGACACCTACTCTCTTTTAGAATTGTTTGTAGGTTTTATAGTGGGTACTTTTCAGAAAGAAAAATTTATTTCGAATCTGAAGCCACTTTTTCTATTGAGCTTGAGGGAAGCTCACAATTTTCAAGTGGCTGGCCTTATTTAGTATTGGGCCTCCTTCATTAACCTTCCCTAAGATCGAACTGAAGTGGTTTCCTCTCATTTAGAGAGTTTAAGGCGATATGTCGAAACCTTCCGCTCCCCTGCGCTCCAGATAAATCATGACCTTTGGAGTGGCTTTTTGGCTGCCCCTACATCACCCTGTGATGCGTGTTGGCTTTTTCTTAGCCGTCGGCCTTTCTTCCGGCTGCCTTGATTCTTATGGTGACTCAATAGGGTGCTGGCTTCATTTTTCTAATTTCTTTTATTGAGGCCTCAGAGCTTTGGGTTGTGATGTTTATGGATATTTTTCTTTTCCTGTCGAGCATACTAGTCTCCTCCTGTTTTAAGAGCTCACCCAAACACCCAATCACGATAAAGATAGTATATTGTTTTAGGTTTTTTAAGCTCCAGGAAAGACCTGATTGTGTGTGCCAGCCATTCTTTGGGCCACCCCTATGTCCGGGCTAGGCTAGTACTATAGGACTGTATTGTTCTGACAGAGTCTGACTGTTGTTGCTTTTCCGCCTCCTGACTTGTAGTAGATAATGTAGGCCTTTTTCAGTTGAAGAAACCGCTCCAGCCTTAAGACTAGCAGCCAGTGATCCTCTTTATCAATAGTTGTCTCCAGCCGGGGCCCACCCTCTACATTGGGCAATAAATGCGAGTAGCATGCCGTCCTACTTTCCTCCCTGTGGCGAGTTTCTAGCCTCGTCATTTGGTCTAGGTTGAGCTGTGCTCTTCATGTTACTAGAGTAAAATGCGATACGCTGAGCCTCAGTTCCCTAGCGGTGTTTGGCATAAACAGACTCCTAGGTGACCTAGGTTCTCATGGAGCCTCCCTGAGGCTTCCCCTCTTTTTTGAGAGTCGGATACGATATATTATACTCATTTCAGACACTTCCTCATCTGTTTTCAGCTATTTCTTTGCTCAGGTCAGTGCCCTTGAGCCTTAGCTCAGGTCTATTCGCTTTGCTTCTAGCTCTTTGTCCCAATATGCCTTACACCAGTGCTGAGGTTGAGCACATTGATACTCCCTTCTTGTTGGTTGAATATGCTCCCTTAAAGCCTCTACGAAAGTCATAGATCCTATTCTTAGTATCATTAATTAATCTTTATCTCTAGGTTACATACCGAAAACTTTTAAGTTGGCTATTATCAGACCTCATAGTAAAAAACCACAACTTGATCCTGGAGGAATTAGTCCATTACAGGCCGATCTCGAAATCTACCAAAAATACTGTACATACAAAATAGAAAAATACAAATATATCTATCTCAAAAATACTAGAAAAGGCAGTATCATCGCAACTATGTTCCTTCTTGGACATTAGTAATATGGCACATAGTCTTAGAGTTCAACTTTGACTAACTGGGGCCCAGGTCAGGAAGCAGACAGACTGGCTAAACCGACCGGCTGCTAGCTGTCTCACGTCACAGAATTCAGATAAATCCCATAGAGACTCTTTCACCTAGATATCATCAGATAGAGACTGTGTCTGTACCCTGAACTAATAAATACAGAAAACTTCCAAACCCATTTACGGGTGATAATTTAATTGATGTTCAACAAGTAGTAAACAGAGATTATAAAGATTCGATCCCTTTCTTCAAAAGCACTTATTGTAAATGATATTATCACAGAAAATGATCTAGATATGCTGTGTTTGACAGAACCCTGGCTAAAACCAGACGATTACATTACTTTAAATGAGTCTAGCCCTCAAGGTTACTGTTATCGACACGAACCTCGTCAGAAAGGTAAAGGGGGAGGTGTTGCTGTAATCTATAGTAATATCTTCAGTATTACTCAAAAGTCTTTCAAATATATCTCTTTTGAAGTGATGGTGCTCTATGTAACATTATATAATGTAAGTGACAAATCTCATTTGAAATTTGTGTTGGCTACTGTATACAGGCCACCAGGGCACCATACTGTCTCACCATCACCAGCACGACAAGCTCCACCCACACGCTCTCAATCACCGGAATACTGATCACCTGCACCTGTCACCACTCACGCTCACGCCATAAGAAGCCCTCACATCCTCCGTCAGTTGTCTGATCTCATCATTACTGGACTACAGACTTACCCGCTACCTCTTACCTGCCTTCCTGGTTATCCTCGTATGTTTCCTTGATCTTCGAATCAGGTGTGGGCGCGAACCGCTGGACAGTCATCCACCAACCTGCAAACACACGGATGTTGCTTCAATCAACAAGCTAAGTCACCTCCTTGTTCAAGGACTCATAGACTCACCCTACCTGACCGCAAACCTGTTGTTATTTCATTCTGTTCAATAAAACTGTTTATTGACACCTTACCCTCTTGTCCGTGTCTGACAGAAGATCAGACCGCAACAAAATGCAGATGGATCCGACAACCAGCACCACGAATACCCTCACCGATGCTGTTCCAGTCATTCGCGTCCCACTTCCTGCAACACAACCTGGATCTTCCTTGGTCCACTCAGCTGCCTCTGCCAGTCCCGTGGCCCGACCAGCGCCCTACTCTGGTGAGGCGGAGGACTGCAATGGGTTTCTCATGCAATGTTCCTTGTTTTTTGAGATACAACCGCATCTATTTGTGTCAGAAAAAGCACAAGTGGCGTTTACAGTCAATCTCCTTACCGGCAAGGCGTTACGTTGGGCTCAAGCTCTCTGGCAATCCAATGCATCAATATTATCATCCCTGGTTGCTTTCACAACTCATCTGAAGGAGGTCTTCGGCCAAACTACCGCATCTCTCTCCGTATCCGATCAACTTTACCACCTCCGACAAGGCCCTTCTTCCATCGGTGATTACACTCTGCAGTTTCGCACCCTCGCAGCTAACAGCGGGTGGAATGAAACTGCTCTCCAAACCGCCTACAGCCAAGGCCTCAACCCCGAAATCCATCAGTTGATGGTCATCTATGACGATACTGTGGGGTTAGAGGCCTTTCTTCAGAAAACGGTCAGGGTCTCCCAACGTCTCACCGCCTGCGAACGCAACCTACCCACATTGCAGTCCCCGTCCGCCAGTCTGCCAGCCGCCCTTCCAGCACCAGAACCAATGAATGTTGATCATTATCGCCTCTCACCAGCCGAACGCCAGCGTAGGATAACGCATCGGCTATGCCTCTACTGTGGTGGTGAGGGACATCAATGTCTCAACTGTCCCCCTCGACCAGTGGTGAGTACAATCCAGATACATCCTAAAGTTTCTCACCTGATTTGAACCCCTGTATACTTCCTCATCGATTGTTCCTATGTTCCAGCACAAGCCCTCGTAGACTCCGGGTCCGCCGGAAACTTCATCTCTCGTCAATTCCTCCGGACCCTAAATCTGAAACGACAATGCAGTGACCATCCTATGAAAATACACACCATCTCGGAAAAACCTCTGGGTCGAGGGGTAATCCGCCATCATTCTCCACCACTTGCATTACACGTCGTACCTTCATCAAGAGAGGAGTTCATGGTCATGGAAGGATCAACCACGGATATCATCCTGGGGCGCCCGTGGCTGGCCGATCACAACCCTGTGTTTGACTGGAACACCGGTGAAATCCTCACGTGGAGCCAGCACTGTAAACAATCCTGTCTTAAACCCATCGAGAAGATACCTCATTCCTCCTCTCCGACCAGCCGTACCGTCCATCCAACTCTCCACCTCAATTCTTCTCTTATTTAGCACCTAAACTCTGGAACAATCTTCCTAGCATTGTTCGGAAAGCAGACGTACTCTGTCAGACTAAAAATGCATCTCTTTAACCTGGCATACACAACACATTATCAATTTATGTTTTCATATCTGTTAAAGGATTGTTAGGCTGCATAGATTAGGTTAGCCCGAACCAGGCGATCACTTTTTGGGGTCCCTTTGAAACATTTCCTTTGTGGTTTGTGCTATTTGCAGCGTGTTTCTGTGTTTACTTGTGTTGTGAGGATTTGCATCGCTCTAATCGCTGTAATAAATAATACAAATGCAGTTGATTGTATTAAGTGAAGGAAAATTATTCCTAGAGCAGAATGTAAATGTATGTTGTCTTGAACATAAGGTAGAACGACTTTACAATCATCATTTTCTATCTTATTAGGGCTACAGGCCCTATTGTAGGCTACAGCATAAGAAACATGTGACGTGAATGGCTAATCTGTTCCCCAGTCCTGTCTAGAACTACTGCTGTCAATCAAAGCAGGAGATGACTTGAACTTGTTGTGCGGTCTGTGATGGACTCAACAATGATGCCGATAAGGAATGACACATGCTCACCTTGTTCAAGGATGCTTCATCTACTTGAGAGGGCAAGGGTACTGCATTCCTGCACACCTGTTTTGATAAGGTAAATCAAAATAGACTGGAGCGGGATGTGAATAGCTTCTGTTTGTTTGCTATGTCACTGTTAGTGCGACCTTGTCATTCTTCCTATGATGAAGAGATTTCAACATTTTACACTTCAACTGACAAGAGTAGAGCGATTGAGTCAGCTTTGTTTTGAGAGAGAGAGAGCTCACCCAGGATCACCCAAAATGAAAAACTTTTTGAATCTTTCTGGCTGGCTTTATGTAATTTCTGTGATCTCTCTGTGATCGATTGGTTCTGACTTGCAGCTTTTGCGTGTGTTCAGTTGAGCAGGGAAATACTTCTACAGCAAATTATTCGCTAACATTTGGTTATTTGTCCAATTCAACGCATGAGGTATGCATTAAAAGTACTGTTAAATAAAGAAAATCAGCAGTAAAAAACAAACAAACAAATAAACACCTTTGTATCGATATTTTTGTTTGAGTATCGATATATTCGATACTCAATGTCTGTTGCGATATATATCGATACCCCCATCCCTAATGCAAACGTAAAATAACGTGATCGTTAAATATTAAACAGAATATAAATCCAAATCGCCTAAAGTTACTGAATGAAATGCCGACGCAAGACGAGCTATAAGGCCATGACTTTGGGGGTGTTGATGAACTCACTCTACCTGTGTTTAAAAAAAATAAATAAATAAATAATAATGTTTCCTTTTCATGATACTTACCCAAATTCAAGTCTTGATAAAAAGGATGCAAGAAGAAAGAATAAAATGTTTTTAAAATGGAAAGTTAAAGTACAGTAAAAGGCACATTTCAAGTATAAAACACTAATACCTAAATAGGAACATAGTAATATATTTAAAGTGCAAATATATAAATAGTAAATTCTAAGCATGATGTTATATTCACTTAAAGTAAACTTGCAATTTAAAACTACTGAACTAGTATACATAAAAGTAAACATTCATAAACTAAAAAATGTACTAGTATTAAAATAGTAAGCTAGTATACTTACAAGTTCACTTGTAGCACAGATACAGTACAAATGAGAAAGGTAGTTGTGAACTAATTGTGAACTTAAAGTTTACTACTGTTACACTTTGTAACAACCAGACAAGGCAGGTAAGGTGAATAACAGATGTTTATTGATGGATTCAACAGATACAGGTGAATGGGTCCGGTATGGTGAGTGAAGCGGTGCAAAGTTGACGGGTGACTTAGCTTGTAGCGTGAACAATGTCTCTGGTTGGTTGCAGGTGGAGAGCGGGCAGGAAAGCAGATCCAGGATGCGTCGGGAGATCGCGGGTATCAGGATGACAAGAACAGGTAACACGAGCAGAATCCAGGAACAGGTAAGAGAGTCTGTAGTCCGTAGCATACGAGATCAGACACTGGGGTGAGTGTGAGTGAGAGTCTTATAGGAGTGCTGGTGATTGCGAACAGGTGCAGGTGGTTAGAATTCGGGTGAAGATGAACGAGTGGGTGGAGCCGTGCGAATGGGTGAAGTTGGTGGTGTGACACACTTATAGTACACGTAAAAGTATACTTTTATATACTAAAACGTGGGCCAATTTATTCCAAAGCAGTACTTAAATAGTACAGTGACAAGTTTACCACTAGTAAATTGATTTTAGTATACTTTCTACATAAAGTATACTTAAAAATATACTTATATGGTAGAAAGTGGCCATGCCTAAAATGTTTATAACTGCATTTAGCATTGTCCACTTGTAATCGGATTAATGAAAACGCAGGAGTAAACAGGGCCTTTTATATAATAATGCTAAAGAATGTAACGGTTTACTCCTTGTAAGTGTAGCATGCTCTTTGGAACAAATCATGCTGAGATAACATAGATCATCAGGTTTTGCACAGACACCTGGAGTTCATATGCCAGCTTGAATGCATGCTATCATTAAAGCAGAAGGGGGACATATCAATTACTAAGCAATTTTGAAATTTAGAAAATGTGAAGCTACACCATAACAATAGTAAGGTGCACCTTGATTTTGTTATTCTAGATATAATCATCTGGACAGAATTGTGAGATCGTAATAGACGTGTAGGACTATAAAGCTTTAAGAGCTCACTCAAGAGTTTATAATGTCTGTAAATGCCAATCCCAATGTAATTTTTTTTTTAATTATCTACATGGATATTAAAATCACAACAATTAAGACTTTATCTGCAGCCAGTACTAACACTGATAGAAAATCAGCAAATTATTTGATAAAGTCTGTATGTTGCCTGGTGGTACAGTAGCCAGCACAAATGTCAAACAGGATTTAATGTTATAAATGTCACTTCAAAGGAAATGTATTTGAAAGACTTTTGAGTAATACTGAAGATATTACTTTAAATTACAACACCTCCCCCTTTGCAGTTCAGACAAGGCTCGTGTTTATAACAGAAACCTTAAGAGGTGGACTCATTTAAAGTAATGCAATGGTTTTAGCCAGGTTTCTGTCAAACATAGCACATCTAGTTTATAATCTGTGATTATATCATTTGCAATAAGCGCTTTTGAAGAAAGATATCTAATATTCAGCAACCCAAGCTTTATCATTTGTTCATCTGTATTATATCTGTGTTTTTATTTGTTGAACATCAATTGAATGCTTACCCTTAAATGTGTTTTTTGTATTTACTAAATCGGGGAACAGACACAGTCTCTATGTGATGATGATGATGATATCCAGGTGAAAGAGTCTCTGTGTTGGGATTTATCTAACTTCATTCTATAAGAACCACTGCTGTCAATCGAATTGTTCATTAAATATTGGAGATTATTTCAAAAACCTTCTTTCACAAATTAGTCCTAGGTTTTAGGTTCAACCCTGATTACTGTTAAAAATGATTAAAACATATTTCTTTAGTAAATTGCCTGTTTTGACTGTAAAAGCCTGAAAATGGGCTTTTCCATCTATAATTTAGGTAGTTGCAGGCTTGTTAAATAAAACCATACCTTGTTACACATGTGCTTAAAGGCCTTAAAGTGCTTGAATCCGTTAATTTCTGCTTGCAGCTATATTTTAGATTAGATTCCAACTGGATACACAAATAATTAATCAAGTCAAGTCACCTGTTACATGTATAGCTGCTTTGAACTGTTTGTTGTCATGTTCTACAAGTGCTCTTTGTTTTGTTTTTTTCCTGCCACTCATTAGTTCATCATCTGCTGTGTCTTGTCAATTACCTTGTTTCTCCATTGTCAGAGGGTAGGCAGAGTCATAAACATTAAACAGACAAAGTAGATCGAGGTAGGCAGCAAGCAATCAACAGTCCAATAATCCAAGGCAATGAATCCAATAGGTGATCAGAAACCAGGAAAACAGGCAGAATCAAGTCTCAGATCTGGGGTCAGAAACCTCCTTCAAGACCTCAGGAGATTACACAGGACTTGACTCAAGGGCTGTTGAAACGTTCTTTTAAGCCTCGGGGACTGACATGGGACTTGACTCTTGACGCCATCTTGATCTGCCGTAGAGGGCTCAGGAACTGATTTGGTAGCACCCTCTTGAGTTGTACTGGTGTGCTCAGGAACCCACTCAGTAGCACCCTTTTGCTCTGCACTGGCGTGCTCTGAAGCTGGCTCGACAATGCCCTCTTGATTTGCTCTAGCGTGATCAGGAATTGATTCGGTAACGCCCTCTTGAGCTGCAGGAACGGGTTCAGAAACTCATTCAGTAGTGCCCTCTTGAGACAGGTCCAAAGCTGGAGCCGATGTATGTGCTGCCCACACACATAAAATGGCCATGGCATACCTCTAGCAGCTCAGGTATAGCAGGCGTGACGAGAGCAGTCGATGGTGGCTGGACAAGCGTGACGTGAGCTGTCTGGGACTGGGCAGGCATGACTTGAACCATTGGCTGCTGAGTAGGTGTGGCATGAACCTTTGGCTGCTGGGCAGGCGTCGTATGGATCGTTAGTGACTCAAGAACAGTGACTGGCAGTCATTTTGTGATCAGGCTCTGCTGTGGTCGCCATGATATAACTGGGTTCAGGAGTGGAAATCACATGACAGAAATGGTTATATAACACAGGGTTACATTGGGTTACATTACATCCGTTCTTGTTTGTGTAAAGTTGTGTGTTGTGTATTGTTACCTGGATTGTTATTAAAAAGACTTTGTTCTCCCTGAAACGATCATCTTGTGCTTCACTGGGACCACATCACGTAACATTACCTTTATTTATATAGCAATTTTTATAATGCAAATTGTCAAAGCAGCTTTGCAGTAATAATTGGCACATCATTTTTGGCTGCACAGCAGCTCTTAAAGAAAATGGTGTCGTTGTCCATCTTAAAACAAATTTAGTACCGATTCATTCCATTGTAAAAATTCATAGTTATTCATTTATAACTGTATATCAGCACTGGAGAAAACAGTGATGTCATTGTCCAGCTTAGTTCAGTTTGCATACAATGCAAATTGCAGTGTCAATGTTTTTGATCTGCCTGCATTGACACTGCATTGTTGAATATCAAGTCAAGTGTCTCCAACTAAGCAAGCCAAAGGCAACAGTGGCAAGGAACCCAAAGTCCAACAGGTGACCTAACTGGTGTTATAGGAAGTGTTCCCGGTTTCGGCTGACCTAATCTATGTAGCCTAACAATCCTTTAATGGATATGAAAACATAAATCGATAATGTGTCATATTTATGCCAGGTTAAAGAGATGCGTTTTTAGTCTAGATTTAAACTAACAAAGTGTGTCTGCTGGAATAATGCTAAGGATACGATTTGGACTGACAGTGTAAACATAGATTAGTCTTATGCTCTTTGGATTTTATTACATTTCAGATTTACCTGGACCTCATGTTAAAATGTGGACCTGAAAGTCATGTTAAACTAATTATGTTGATCACATTACATATAATCAGATGGTCTCTGGCTAAGTGGCTGGTTTTTGACCTGAATAAGTTGCAAAGTGTACATGACTTTTAATGCCATTGACTGGACCCTAGAATAAAAGACAACCAAGGTGAACCTATTCGTTGAAGACTTTGAGAGGTCCTTTTTTTTTTTCTGAATCAATTTTTGAATGAATTGATGAAAGTCATTCAGTGATTATAAATGAGCCAGTTATTTTCATGGGTTAGATGATCTTTATGGAATTAATCGTGTTCTGTGGATGGGGGGAAATAGGAGTATTTTTCAATTACTTAGGGAGACAACAAGTAATCTAAATAGCCTTATGTCTGTTCAAGCTCTGAACCCCAGAACAACATCAAATTAATGTAGACATTTGGAATTGTACATGTTCATGTCTTGGTTTATTTGAGAATGGCACCCAGTCAGAATCATCCTGGCTTTCATTCAATAAAGTTCAAGGATTCTAGCCATAAATCTAGCCATGAATGATGTCAATCACTGTTTAATCTGTTATTGTCTTATACTACAATTAGTTAAGAGATTCTAATTGCTGCCTTATATTAAACCAATGAAATATAAGCCTGGATGGAGTATTCAATTTATTGAATATATCATTCTAATCTCTTTTTACTCCCTCTCTCTCTAGGCATAGATCAGGTCTAATTTGCTATTAATCTTAAGCATAGCTATACAGCCAAACACCCTTTAAAGTCTCAAAATTTGTAGTAGGCAATCTAACATAACCCCAAATTGACATTCCATTTAGTCCAGCCAAAATTCTCAGGATCCAGCTCCAAGGGAGTTTTTCATGTACTGTACTGCCACTTGAACTGACATATCTTAAAATATGTCAGAGCCATTGTTTTGTCTCAAGATGCTCACCAGTATTTATTTTATTTTTTTAAGGGTACATTTATAAAAGCTACTTAAATACCCTAATTGAACTAAGGCCCAATCCTGTCTCAGTCTAAGCCCTGTCTGTGAAACCAGGCCCATATGTCTATTTATAAGTGTCAGGTTTGGCTGTGTAGCACGGACAAGGAAGACGAAGATAATATAATAAGTAACCTTTAATAATTCAGACAGGTAAATCCAATGGAGACAGGGGAGTCACGACATACAATACCAGACAAAGACAGACTGAAGGGACTGAACTAATATACACTGGGAACAGGGAGATAACGAGACTGGTGATGACAAACAGCTGTGGTGATTAGTGGAGTGTCCATGGTAACAGATTGTGGCGTGAAATACAAACAAAGGAACATGTGACTATAAAAATGACAACAAACTGAAAGTCCATGTGATGATCAAGTGACATGAGGTGTGACATAACGCCCCCTCCCGGAAGGCGCGTCCTCGCGCCGTAAAGAGGACGAAGGGATGAAGGTGGGCGGCCAACCAGGAGGAGGGGGAAAACAGGAGTCCAGGGTGGTGTCGATTGTGGTGAGAGCCAATGGGGAGCCTTGAGCAGAGGCAGATGGTGACGTACCCAAGCCACAGCCAAGACTGCGCCCCATGGCGGCATCGCAGGAGGGAGAATCCATGGTGATGTTATAGGTGGGGACGACCGGAAGCGATGATGACATGGGTGATGGAGCCCACCACGTAGCCGGAGAGCCGATCTAGCGACGGGACACCGAAGGCCTGGGCGATCACGACGGAGGCGCAGCGACGACCCTCCGAGGAGGAAGCATGGATCCAGAGGGCAGAGGTGGAGCTGGAGTGACCGAGGGCAGAGGAGGAGCCTCAGGGAGGGTGGAGGGCCAGAGAGCAGCAAATGGCCTGCAGGTCCGCAGCGGAGGCGTGGCGATGTCCGACCCAGGCGTAACTGACGTGCCGAGGAAGACCAGCGAGACCGAATGCCCGATGGTACCTGCTGACGATGAGGGTGGAAGGAGCATAGACGGGTCGAGGGGGAGCGGAGCTTTCAGAGGCCGGAGGCGGAGCCACGGGCTCCTCACGCCCAGGAGGAGGTGGCTCCCAGCAGTTCCGAGACGGATACACGCCACTGAGAGGAGGCTGAATGGAAGTAGCAGGGCAGATGGGAGGCAGCGATGACTGGGTGACAGGCGTGGCTGAGGACTGGAGAGTATTGTTAAGCTCCAAAAACATAGAAACAGTTTCAACAGTATGATTGAGGAGAGGAGGTGGGAGAGGGAGGATGGGCGGGGCCAAAGACTTGGGTATATAACAGACAGGTTCCGATGGTGACATAGCTAATAGGAGTTCCTCCTCTCCGAGAAAGTTCTTTTCATAGTTAGCCCCACACTCACTCTCAGTGGCGGACGGGTAGGTGTGGCTCTCGTCCTTACCCTCGTCTACCACTAGGACTCCATCGGCGATGATCGGTACAGCCGGCTCACACACCTGGTCAGTCCCGCGCTGTTCAGGCTCCGCAGTGATGTGCAGCTCGGTCGCTCTAGTTTGCGCTGGTTCTGACATCTCTGCGGCGTCCTCCTCATGGTACGCAGTGGGTTCATTCTACCGATCTTCGCTGTCAGGATGGTGTGGGCTGGGCACTGGGTAGATGGTGGGGCTGGTGTCATCCACTGTGAGCGGCGATCCACACAACACCAGCACCCACTCGACATAATCCTTGAAGCTCCCTCGAGGCCCTTCCCCAGACAACTGCTCCTTCGTGGCGGTATTGAGGCCGACAAAGAGGAAGCCACTGAGACGGTTGTCCGGGAAAGTTGTGGCTGGCACCAAGTCGAGGAGATCCTCCAAATGTGCCTCAAGGGAGCGGTCCTTCTGCTCAAGGCTCATCAGTCTCATTCCAATGAACGGGTCCATGTTGCAGAGGGAAAACCAAAAGACACGTGGCACGAAAAACACAAACAAAAACACTAATAATCACGCCACTAAATTTTAGGTCTGGTATTCTGTCAGGTTTGGCTGTGTAGCACAGACGAGGAAGACAAAGAAAATATAATAAGTAACCTTTAATAATCCAGACAGGTAAATCCAATAGAGACAGGGGAACACAACCAGAGTCACGACGTACAAAACCAGACAAAGACAGACTGAAGGGACTGAACTAATATACACTGGGAACAGGGAGATAACGAGACTGGTGATGACAAACAGCTGTGGTGATTAGTGGAGTGTCCATGGTAACAGATCGTGGGAGGAAATACAAACAAAGTAACATGTGACTATGAAAGTGACAACAAACAAAGTCCATGTGGTCATCAGGTGACACGAGGTGTGACAATAAGTCTCTATATTTAATTCTATTTATAAATGTCTAAAATGTTATAAATTATTATATTAAAAACGTTTATTAATCTAAATGAATTCATAATGTAAAAAAATTGTTTGAAATTAATTAATGAAAACTTGTTTTGTCGAGAGTTTTTGAACAAATCTCTTGATTGAATGATTAAATAATACATCAAAAAACTTTTAACAGTCACTGGTTCCCACCTACTGGCTTAACAATATAAGAGTAACATTAATTTCAAAGATCATTTACTCATTTTGACAGCTGCCACAACATAAGTGTTTATATCCGGACTATAAACTTTTATCTCAGTACTTTTATTATTATTTGATATTTGCAACACAGAAATAGCTTAATGTGTAATTGAAAACACTGTTTGCGAAGCTGTTTCTGACATTGACCTATAGCTTAGGCTACACTGCTGCTTTCTCTGGCTGAGTGGCAGTGTGAAAGCAGGTTTAAATATTCGGTGTGATCATAATTTTAAGGTGAACAACATAGCTTAATTATTGTCAATTAGGAATAAAATTGCATGTGTTTGAATCGATCTTTTAATTATCAAACATGCATATACAGTGGGTACGGAAAGTATTCAGACCCCCTTAAATTGTTCACTCTTTGTTATATTGCAGCCATTTGCTAAAATCATTTACGTTCATTTTTTTCCTCATTAATGTACACACAGCACCCCATATTGACAGATAAACTGAAATATCACATGATCCTAAGTATTCAGACCCTTTGCTCAGTATTTAGTAGAAGCACCCTTTTGATCTAATACAGCCATGAGTCTTTTTGGGAAAGATGCAACAAGTCTCTCACACCTGGATTTGGGGATTCTCTACCATTCCTCCTTGCAGATCCTCTCCAGTTCTGTCAGGTTGGATGGTAAACGTTGGTTGTCAGCCATTTTTATGTCTCTCTAGAGATGCTCAATTGGGTTTAAGTCAGGGCTCTGGCTGGGCCATTCAAGAACATGCTCCTTCATTATTTTAGCTGTGTTCTTAGGGTCATTGTCTTGTTGGAAGGTAAACCTTCAGCCCAGTCTGAGGTCCTGAGCACTCTGGAGAAGGTTTTCGTCCAGGATATCCCTGTACTTAGTCGCATTCATCTTTCCCTCGATTGCAACCAGTAGTCCTGTCCCTGCAGCTGAAAAACACCCCCACAGCATGATGCTGTTTTGGACAGGTGATGAGCAGTGCCAGGTTTTCTCCACACACACCGCTTAGAATTAAGGCCAAAAAATTATATCTTGGTCTCATCAGACCAGAGAATCTTATTTCTCCCCATCTTGGAGTCCTTCAGGTGTTTTTTTTTTAGCAAACTCCATGCAGGCTTTCATGTGTCTTACACTGAGGAGAGGCTTCCGTTGGGCCACTCTGCCATAAAGCCCTGACTGGTGGAGGGATGGTTGACTTTCTACAACTTTCTCCCAACTGCATCTCTGGAGCTCAGCCACAGTGATCTTTGGGTTCTTGTTTACCTCTCTCACGAAGGCCCTTCTCCCCCGATAACTCAGTTTGACTGGACGGCCAGCTCTAGGAAGGGTTCTGGTCATCTCAAACGTCTTCCAATTAAGGATTATGGAGGCCACTGTGCACTTAGGAACCTTAAGTGCAGCAGAATTTTTTTTGTAACCTTAGCCAGATCTGTGCCTTGCCACAATTCTGTCTCTGAGGTCTTCAGGCAGCTCTTTTGACCTCATGATTCTCATTTGCTCTGACATGCACTGTAAGCTGTAAGGTCTTATATAGACAGGTGTGTTTTCCTTTTTCTCATTAGAAACAAAGATGTTCATCAGTGATGGTATATCAAAAGCAGGGACACATTTGTGTACATTATATTTTGTGATTTCACCAGAATAAAAGGAGTCTCCACAACAGTGTTAAAGGGATGGCTCACCCGAAATTTTATCATCATTAACTCACCCTCAAGTTGTTCTAAATCTGCATGAGTTTCTTTCTTATGTTGAACACAAAAGAAGATATTTTGAAGAATGTTGGCAACCAGACAGTTGGCGGTAGCCATTGACTTCCATAGTAAGAAAGAAAAATACTATGAAAGTCAAAAGGGTTACTAACATTCTTCAAAATATCTTGTGTTCAGTAGAGGAAAGAAACTCATACAGGTTTGGAACAACATGAGAGTGAGTAAATGATAGAATTTTCGTTTTGGTGTGAGCTATATTATATATTCTTTTTCACAAATCCTTATTTTCATTTTTCTTTTCTTATTTTTTGAATAAAAATTTTTTTTATCACTACCCTTCTAATGCGCAACGTGGGTATAAAATGAGCAAAAAAGTCTAAAATTCTGAGTCTAAAATTCTCTATGTAATTTCAGTCAAGGCTGAGTGATTCTTTGCTGAATCTTTGAAAGAAATGTATTTCATCATTTATTTATTCCAGATATTCATTAAATATCTTGCTTTTAATGTTCACAATCATGATTTTTATTTTTCCTTTATTAATTTCATAAACAAATGAAATGTTTTGTATATCTACATCAATTTTGCACACATGGGTCTAAAAGGACCTGCGTTCATCTCCAATGTAATTTCAATCATGGCTGAGTGATTCTTTGCTGAATCCTTGAAAAAAATGTGTTTTATCATTCATTTATTCCAGGTATTTATTAAACATCTTGTTTTTGATTTCTACAAATCATTATTTTTAACTTCTTACTTACAGTTTTTGTATTTCTCCATCAATTTTGCATAAATGGGTCAAAAATGACCCATATAGAAACCTTTAATGTTTGCACATTTTTGCAACTAGGAACATATTTACTGCAGAAAACTATTCACCTGCCACACATTTTACAACTCAACACAGCTGCTTTTGTATATTTAATGAATATAACTCTTCTTTTTTTTACCACAGAAAATATTTGATATTTTGTGAAAGATAACTGGACATAATATTTGAACTTTAGGCCAAGGTTCAACCTTGAAATCCATTATTAGTGAGAAAGAGAAGCATGTCCAATACTATTAGTTTGCTTGATGTTGACTTATTCTATTCTAGCTAGCTAATGTGAGCTGGGGCAACAAAATAAAAGTTGAAATATTACATATATTTATATTATATACAATATTGTATATATCGTCACTGTTGGGTGAAAACCTTCTATCTCCACATAGCCACACATTTCCAAACTCAACACGGCTGCTTTTGTATTTGATGCATGTAAGTATTATTATTTTTCATACAATAAGCTTAATATTATATTTCATCATTTATATTTTTTTGCCATAAATCAATGCTCTTAGTCACCCTTTACGTCCGTCAGTGTTCCTAAAAAGTAACAGTTTCGGACATACACAACATTGGTCTATATTGCATATATTGCAAGAAATTAATTTCATTATTCACTGTTCCAGGTTTTCCTCAATGAACAAATACTTATTTTCTTCTTTCCTTTCTTACTTTTTGAATAAAAATACTTTTTGTATCATTACTCTTCAAATGCCCAACCCAGGCAATGCCCAGGCACCTTTGGGTGGAATAGCTGTTGCAGGTGCAAGTCCTGCAGCTCCTCAGGATTCTTCTTGTTCAGCCCGGGGATGCTCGCTCCTGTAAGACCCATTACAGACAGGGTCTGAGTTTCAGAGGAGACATCAGACAAGTCTTGTCACACAACTCTTGGATGTCTTCTTCATCTAGTGGAACTGGATTTACATCTACAACTCCAGATTGACCCTGTAACACATGGTCTAGGTCACCAGCATCAGATATTTCAGACTCTGAATCAGGACTGAGAATTGCCTCATTCTGTTCTGTATGCAGCTTCTCTACAACCAATTCAGAAATTTTAGTGTGGAGCAGCTAACACTCTGGATAAAGAAAATCAAAAGCACATAAATTGTGCATCAACCGTTTTCAAATGTACATCAAACCGTTGATAAAGTATTTAGTTATATGTTATATATATATTATATTATGTACTTATATGGTATTATATATCGTCACTGTCTGACAGAAACCTTGTATGTCCAATACTGTTACTTTTTAGGAACACTGATAGACATAAAGGGTGACCAAGAGCATTGAGTTATTACAAAAAATATAAATAATGAAATATTATATATATAGCCTATTGTATGAAATATAATAAGAATTACATGCATCAAATATACAAAAGCGGCTGTGTTGAGTTGTAAAATGTGTGGCAGGTGAATAGTTTTCTGCAGTAAATATGTTCTCACTTGCAAAAATGTGGAAATATCAAACATTTCTATATGGGTCATTTTTGACCAATCTGTGCAAAATTGATGTAGAAATACAAAAACTGTGTTTTTTATGAAATTAATAAAAGAAAAACAAAAAACATTATTTGTGGACATCAAAAACAAGATATTTAATAAATACCTGGAATAAATGAATGATAAAATATTTCCTTCAAAGATTCAGCAAAGAATCACTCAATCATGATTGAAATTACATAGGAAATGAATATGGGTCATTTTAGACCCATGTTGCGCATCAAAGGGTTAAAAAAGTGGTGGGGACAATATTGACCCTGGCAAAAAATGGTGGGGACATGTCCCACCCGCAAATAACGCCTATGGCATTATTCCTACATGTTTACAACTTTGTAAAGTATCCGGTCTTGCAGTACAACTCATGTCATGACCTTGTAACTTAAATACAATAAATACAAATATACCATTAAAGGATGTGATGTGATCGTCCGTAAAATACTATTTAAAAGGAACATACTCCTCATTGTAAACCCGGATAATTTCTACTAACTTAAAAAATTTGTGGCAGCTGATGCTCTATTTTTGTAAATTTGAAAACTTAAATATCATCAGTAAGCATAGCTAGTTTTTTTTGAATAACTGTAAATGATAAATTAACAATTATTGAATATATATATAAAAATACGTATTTAAGTGTTTTGTTCATCTTAATTTAATGCAACTCAAAGTTTTAAGCACACTTTAAACCCGAATGAGTTGGCAAAACTTTCCTCCATTTTTTTTAAGAAATTCAATTCAATTCTAAGTAAGCAGAACTGGCAGATTTTTGTTTTGTACTACTCATAGATTTTAATTGTCCTTAACCTGAAATGTTTGAGTACACTTGTATATATTGTTTAGAACTATGGTATAACCTAACAGCATATGCTTTTCTTTTAGCATAAAATTAGTATGCTATAAGAAGCTGACTTGAATTTACCAATAAATTAATTTATTGATAATATGTTTACTGTTTCATGATGCAGTATTTGTTTAATTAATATGTAAAATTATATTTTTAAACTTGCTTGCTCTCAAACCAACCCGCGGCATTTTCGCATGCTGGGAAATAGAAATCCCATCCCAGTTTCAGTTAAATTTAAGTCCATCCAAAGTAAACAAAATAAGTTCTTAAAACAATGAAACAGCAGTTTACTTAAAATATATGAAACAGTCTGTAAGTTTTAAGTTTTAGTTTTAAGTTTTTCTATAATGATTAAAGTGATTTAAGATTGTAATCAGATGCTAATTCAGTCATAACCATTTTCCCATACATTATTTTTTTTCACATGCTCTAGCAATGTTAAAAACACCCTTTTCCTTAAACTGAACAGAAACATATCATGATTGATTCACTTCTCTTTCTACTACAGTAGCACATTCTGTTCATCACTAGATGGCAGTAGTGCCTAAAATCAATACAAGTTCCTTTATGTCAGTCAGTGCTCACATTTGTAGGATTACATACAGGAGATACTCATCACTGACAATTGCTATACGATTTCTATAGGTTCATAGACACAAAACATATTGATCATGACACAAGCTTTATATTTAAATGATTACTTTTTAAATTTAACATTTAGAGGCACACTGTATCTCTCAGACCAGATTATCTGAGCTGTTTTATCCAAATTAACAAAAAAAAAAATTAATCTGGGCCTAGGAAACCAGCTAAACATGAACAGCTTTCAAAGTCTGTGTGTTAAGATTTAACTTGCGCAAATTAACAATGTGGTAACGTGGAATATGGAAGGTAGACTATAAAGAAGGATTTCCAGCTGCAGGCTTACTTACATTATGTTTTGTAAACATTGTTATTATTATTTTCTAATCTTTCTTACCTTTGACAGAAATCCAGTTTATTTTAATGCTAATGTCAGTACAGGATATTTACAACAACATTTGGCTGACTGCGAATTAGCCCTAAAATAATTTCTCATGCTGTTCTCTTTATTGGCTGGAAATGATGACACAAGCAGCTCTATTTATGTATGTCAAAAGCGTCTGCACAGCAAATGCAGCACAGGTGTGTGGAGTGGATGTGTGGACAATGTTGTCTGTTTTTAACACCGACATGCTAATGAGTGCAGCGTGCTCTGCTGCTGTCCCTCTGCTCTCTGGTTAATAATCAACTCTCATTAGTTAAAATAGCAGTTCTGCCTGTGTAGTCATTAAGAATAAAACAGAAACAACAAAAATAATATTCCAAAATGTTTCAGGATCCTTCATATATTTCTTTTTTTCTGAGGGGGATTTGGTTTGACCTTGTGTGTTTTACTGTTCCCAAATAAGCATTTTTTCTTTTCAGTTATTTTTAGTGATGATATGGTTACACTGCTCAGTGCTTCTAATGATTACGCAACCAAATTATGCTGTCTTTTAAACTTTTACATTAGTTTATTTGATTAATTTACCAATGTTTCATTTGTAGGAGCGCACAATATCGAAATCATACAACATTACAACTTTCAAAATATTGATATAAGTGTATTTTGGACCGATATTGAAACCAGCTGAACTGATGATTTTACAAAAGATAAAAAATGATTATCTGTATTGTGCAATTTTTAGAGGTGCATGCTTTGTGATTTAGCCATTTTGCCCAAAAATCTGCAATTCAAATTCTCAGTTCAAAGCAAGCCTTCACATAAAAATTGTTTCCGTAAAATAAATGTTTTTATATTCTAATCTATTAAAAACTTAAAGCTGCATTATTGTGTATGAACACTGCTATAAAATGAAGATTAAAATTCAATTGTTTTAATATTATTTAAGTTCATAATCAAATGTATAATGTGTTTGAGAAAGTATAAGCTTCATGAGCCGAGTCTGCATGAACATGTTGTGTCATATGGTATGCACAGGGAAGGAGAGATAATTTTGGCTTCATAGGAATGTGTGTACATGTATTATGGAAGGGTGCACATGTTGCACATGTTTCAGCTGATGCAGTTGTTCCATTATGTAAACATCTATTGATGTACAGTATTCCCTATAATGAGGGTAGAATGTGTAAGCATACGCTCTATTTTAAAGCAACCAACTTGTTTTTCTACCTTGAAAGGAATTGCAAGATCTCTAGTCATGGTATATAAGATTGATGTAACATACTGCCCCTCAGAGAAGCACATGAAGATGGCCTGAAGACAATAGAACAATCTTCTCTCCTATACCTGATACATATGATAATAAAACGTTTTCCTTGGTGAGGCAACTTGGCATCCGGTCCTGTGATTCAACTATAACGGGGACAAAAGCTGTAATTTCAAATCAACAATAAATTATTGTATATTTATTTTAAATTTACATTGTTTCAAGGCTACTGAGCCCCTAAAGGGACGTAGTGGTGGAAAAAAATGGGATGGGAGGAATTCTTTAAAAAAAAAAAAAATCTTTTGCTTCCCCTCGCAAAGATATTTGCATTCCCTCGCAAAACTTTGCGTTCCCGCAAAAAGTTTAAAAAAAAAAAATTTATTCCTCCCATCCCATTTTTTTTTCCACCACCACCTTTAGAGGCACCATACAAAGCAGCTTTACATAGATTCATGTTAATGTTCATAATACCTTGCCTAATTGTCCACATTTAGCAGTTTAGAGCAGGGCGATAGTCAAGTCTAGTCACCTTTAACTTTATAGTGCTTTATACAATAGATTTTGTTTCAAAGCAGCTTCACAGTAATAAACAAAAAATAATTAATGATGCAAACTTCATTAAACATCACAAACAGATTCAAATTATGCTGTAATGCAGCATTAGCAAGATTGTAGTGTCATTATTCAGCTCAATTCAATTCAATAACTGTGAAAAGTCCATTATTAAACCAATTCTACTGTAAAGCAGCTCTACAGAAGACAATGCTGTCTAAATCAGCTTCATCCGCTAGTGACAGTGCAGTTAAATCAATAATATTGGTAAATATTAAGTGATAAGATAGGATTGTTTATATTTGACGATGTTATTTTTTTCATTTTTCATTTTCATTTTTCATCATTTAGCAGACGCTTTTATCCAAAGCGACTTACAAGGGGAGCAACTAGGGGTTAGGTGCCTTGCTCAAGGGCACTTTAGTTGTGGTATCGAAGGTGGAGAGAGTGCTGTTCATTCACAATCCCCACCTTCAATTCCTGCCGGCGTGGGAATCGAACCAGGAACCTTCAGATTACAAGCCCAACTCCCTCACCACTAGGCCACGACGACCCCAAGTTATACTGCAAACACTTAAGTAGTTGAGATTTGCTTTATAGTATACTGTATATTGTGTTGGTGTGAGTGTACTGTACAGCATGTGGGTGGATAAAAATGTTATATATTTATGGAAGTTGCAAATTGGAATTATTCAGTTGTGATACAATGGATTATTGATAGTTAGTGGATTAATGAATTAATGAAGGTTATTGTAGTTCTAGACATGTGAACATGCATGCAGTTATTCATCTCACTTGCACAAAAACAGATTCAGTATTCCTGAAAATAAATAGAAACAGTGAAATGCAAACTCAGAATATTACAAACTTGCAAAATGTTAAATAACACAAATATACATTAGGTATTAATATCAATTTATTAACCAATGTTTTTGCTGCCGACCTTTAATGATACAATTTAACCTTACAAATAAGAAGAAAAAAAATACTTTAACATCACATTTGTTCCATGTTTTTATTTATTTATTTTTATTATTGCTGAAGTAAGAGTGTTTAGCTTTCTTGTCCTGTGTCCTATTCTTCTTCTATCCAGAATGGCAGCACAGATAAAAGATTTGTTTAAGCTGCGCTCTCTACTGTACAGGTGTTTCCCCCTTTTTTCAGACAGGAAAGCAAGCATGAGAGAGAGGGAATGAGATCAGGACATGACCCAGGCTGGACTCAGACTCAGTCCCATGGGCCAGCAAGTTGTATATGTCGTGATCATGTGCACAGCCGGCTGCACCACAGCATGGACTCTGGATTGTTCTTCAAACGTATTCATGCAGTAATAAAACAGTGTTGAGGCTTGCACCAACAAACTGAGTAACAGGTTTACAAGATAATAAAATATATAAATTAGTAATCAATCCAACTGATTGTGATGTTTGCAAATGTGTCCATGAGCACATTCACATGAAAGTACGACATTTGTATTCTTTTTTTCCACACACATATAATAATATTTATTATAACAACATTAAAAAATTAAAAATCTTTAGAATTTGTTGCAGAGCAGAAGTCTAAGGGTTGAGCAATTAAGGACTGTTTTTGCACCTGTGTTAGGCGCATGGCTATGCACTATGACTATGCTTTTGTGCTATCGTAATCTATAGTAATATCTTGTAATCTATAGTAATATCTTCAGTATTACTCAAAAGTCTTTCAAATATATCTCTTTTGAAGTGATGGTGCTCTATGTAAGTTTATATAATGATAGTGACAACTCTCATTTGAAATTTGTGTTGGCTACTGTATACAGGCCACCAGGGCATCATACAGATTTTATCAAAGAATTTGCTGATTTTCTATCGGAGTTAGTACTGGCTGTGGATAAAGTCCTTATTGTTGGTGATTTTAATATATATGTAGATAATGAAAAAGACGCTTTGGGATTGGCATTAACAGATATTCTAAGCTCTATTGGAGTTAGACAACACGTATCAGGACCAACTCATTGTCGTAATCATACTCTAGATCTAATATTGTCACATGGAATCGATATTGATGCCGTTGAAATTCTGCAGCAGAGCGATGACGTCTCAGATCATTATCTAGTCTCATGCGTGCTACATTTATCCAAGGCAAGAAAACCGCCTGTCTGCCATAAATATGTTAGAACCATCAGTTCTACCACTAAAAATTGCTTTATAAATAATCTTCCTGATCAGTTTCATCAACTTAGCAAACCAGACAGCTTAGAAGAACTCGATGTTGCAACAGAAACTATTGACGCTCTCTTTTCGAACACTCTAGACTCTGTCGCTCCTTTGCGCTTAAAAAAGTTTAAGGATATTAGTCCAACGCCATGGTATAACGAGCACACTCGGGCCCTTAAGAGAGCAGCCAGAAAACTGGAGCGCAGCTGGAAGAATTCAAAACTAGAAGTTTTTCGGATTTCATGGAGAGAGAAAATGATGGAGTACAGAAAGGCCGTAAAAACCGCTAGATCTGCTTGTTTTTCAAATCTTTTAGAAGAAAATAAACACAACCCTAAGTATTTATTTAATACAGTGGCTAAATTAACAAGAAATACAGCCTCAACTTCTGATGTTTCCAAACAGCACAGCAGTAATGACTTTATGAACTTCTTTACTTGCAAGATTGACAACATTAGAGAGAAAATTATAGCCATGCAACTGTCTACTACAGTATCACATCAGACAGTGGATTGTTGTATCCCTGAGGAAAAATTCCATTCATTCGCTGCCATAGGAAAGGAAGAATTGTCTAAACTTGTTAAATCATCAAAATCTACAACATGTATGTTAGACCCTATACCGACTAAGCTATTGAAAGAGATGCTTCCAGAGGTCATAGATCCTCTTCTTAAGATCATTAATTCATCTTTATCACTAGGTTACGTACCGAAAAATTTTAAGCAGGCTATTATCAAACCTCTTATTAAAAAACCACAACTTGATCCTGGTGAATTAGTCAATTACAGACCGATTTCTACCTTTTCTGTACATGTTACCCTTGGGAGATGTCATTAGGAAGCATAGCATTAGTTTTCACTGTTACGCTGATGATACTCAGCTCTATATTTCCTTACGCCCTGACGAAACCTACCAATTCTCAAAATTAACAGAATGCGTAGCTGATATAAAAAATTGGATGACTAGTAACTTCCTACTACTAAATTCAGAAAAAACAGAGATTCTAATTATTGGACCAAAAACTTCAGCACATAAAAACCTAGAATACTGTCTAACACTTGATGGCTGCTCTGTTAAGTCGTCTTCGTCAGTTAGGAACCTGGGTGTGCTCTTTGATACCAATCTTTCATTTGAAAGCCACATTTCTAGCATATGTAAAACCGCATTCTTCTATCTTAAAAATATATCTAAATTGCGACATATGCTCTCAATGACAAATGCGGAACAGCTAGTTCATGCGTTTATGACCTCGAGACTAGATTACTGTAACGCTCTATTGGGTGGTTGCCCTGCTCGCGTGATAAACAAATTGCAGCTGGTCCAAAACGCAGCAGCTAGAGTCCTTACTAGAACCAGGAAATATGAACATATTAGCCCGGTTCTGTCAAAACTGCACTGGCTCCCTATTAAACATCGTATAGATTTTAAAATCTTGCTAATTACTTACAAAGCACTAAATGGCTTAGCTCCCCAGTACCTGAGTGAGCTCTTAATGCATTATAGTCCTCCGCGTCTATTACGATCTCAGAATTCTGGCCAGTTGTTAATACCTAGAATATCAAAATCAACCGCAGGCGGTAGATCCTTTTCCTATTTGGCACCTAAACTCTGGAACGATCTTCCTAGCATTGTTCGGGAAGCAGACACACTCTGTCAGTTTAAATCTAGACTAAAAACGCATCTATTTAACCTGGCATACACATGACGCACTATAAACTTTTGTCTTCATATCCGTTAAAGGATTGTTTGGCTGCATAGATCAGGTCAGCCGGAACCGGGAACACTTCCTATAACACCAGATGTACTCGGTACATCTGAAGAAGAATGGCGTCTACGCTAACTTTTTGTCTCTCTGCTTATCCCGAGGTTTACCAATTAACGTGATTGGCTGGATCTGGGCCGTGTCCGGGTCGGACGGGGAACCTGTGCCTGTGTGCGGCAGCAATGTGGCCTGTGGTGTCGGCGGAGACTGTGTTAACTAGCCCATCCTTTGTTAAGACCTTACCGACTCATCAGCCAGTGGCACATATCCCAACAAACCGTCCCATACCGGCGTGATCAAAAAGATCTTAAACTAGATGGAACTAGATTAAATATTTTGACTGTTGCGATTCCAAATCGGTTTAATGACCCGTAACTCTGCCTGAGTATCGGACAAGTGTTCACTGTTGGCCAGAGGAGAACTGGCCCCCCGACTAAGCCTGGTTTCTCCCGAGGTTTTTTTCTCCATTTGTTGGAGTTTTGGTTCCTTGCCGCTGTTGCCTTTGGCTTGCTTAAGTTGGGGACACTTGCTTGATAATCAGCAGTGTTTTTGATATGCCTGCATTGGCGCCGTTGTATGTGAACTGAGCCGAGCCGGACGATTACGTCACTGTTTTCTGCAGTGCTGATATACCTAAATTAACTAGACTAATAACTATTGATATTTGCAACGGAAAGAATCAATAATATATAGAATAAGCTGCACAATGACACCATTTTCTTATTAATGTAAAGCTGCTTTGCCACAATTTGTATTGTAAAAAGCGCTATATAAATAAAGATGACTTGACTTGACTTGACTTGACTTTACATCTTATGCAAATTTCATAAGAGTGCTAAATCAAGTGCAACATTCACACTGGTGTGGATGGGAGTGCTTTATGCTATATATGTGATTTATATGCACAACACTGTGGGTGTATGGGAGGTTCATGTAAAAGCTGCAAAACTTCATATGCTATTTTTATGAGAAATAATGCTGCCTTCACATGCTATCAGAAATTTGATAATTCCAATTTCTGAAGTTGAGCTCATTGCATTCAAGTGGGAGGCACTCATGTGCAATTTTTTACCTAGGAAACTCATATTTACATTAATTCTGAGAGCTCATGAAGGCAGTTTAAGTCTCAAATCCATGCATTTGTAGTTTAGGGATCCCACCAGCAGGTGCTATCAAAGTGCATAACATACAATCTGGAATTACAGAGGACCATAAAATGATGTAATTGTCCCTGTTAATACTAACCATAATCCTGTGTGTCAGTGATCAATATGATTCATTATTTTCTATACTTCTTCATTACCAGACGCATTCAACAGAGACTATGACCACTTCATGACATACTAACAACCACAAAATTATAATGATAATAATAATAAAGATGAATCAAAATTCACCACAAATAGCTTTACCTGCATCTGAGGTGAATACTAAGGCGCACAGTGTCATACTCGAATACAAAACACCATCACGTTAACACACACAACACTAACATAATACAAACATTAATTTAGCAACATAAGATGTATTGTAACAAAACTCCAAAGTACATCACTGAAAACAAAAAACTAAGACGTATGTCAAGTGTCACACAGGGAATTCTAGGAATGTCAACTTACAGTTCTAAATTATGAGATGACACGTGAAATATCCCATTAGATTTATTGCAGTTTTTCCACCCGATATGTATGATAACTTAACTAATTATCAGGATTTACCTAATTGTTTTTACGGTTACAATTCTTATCATTTTTTACAGTGTACTCAGAAGTTAATAACAATGCTTTGTGTCATAGGGAATACAGCCAGACCACCACAACACATGCATTTTACATTGATAAATTTAATTAACCAGAGATGTCAAGATGACACTGATTAATCTGAGGGAAGTATAGGATCATTTGCTGAACATCACAAGCATCTTCAACAGCTCACACACACTGGGATTGTTCCTTACACACTGAATAATGAGTATCAGGGCTAACTGTGCATCTCTTTCATGAGGTTTATTACAGAAGCTCTTGCGAGAGTCAGTGCCAGCACATACTCCATTACACTCCCACATTAATGCCATTCATCTGCATCCTGTTACACAAGCAACTCACGGCTACAGACAAATGGTGAAATGAAGTGGATATCTTACAAGAGCGAAGTGTGTAAAATGTTCATGAATGTTTGAGAGGAGACAGTAAAATTGTTCAAGCTCTAGGTTGTATTTTTTATTTTTTACAATCATGGCACATTTTATTGTTACACTATACATAAAGGAAAGTGAATAAGTGGAATTGCATTTGAAATCAGTGTGCCTTCTCAAGACACCAAACAATTTATTTATTTTTTTTACATTTGTTTGATAATTCAGAATAAGGGTTTCTGTGACATTTCCATGACTTTACATTGACAGATTACATTCACAAAGAGCAATTTATAGCAGAAAATCTGAGGATAACTAGAAATATTCATATTTAATATAGACATTTATATAACTATTTAAGAATTTATTTAGTTCCTTTATGCATTTTGGCAGACAGTTGTATCCAAATTGACTTAATATATACTGTATTATCGTTCATAAATCTCCTGCGGATGAAGAAAGTGTGTGAAAATCTGTGAGCTGGAAAAATGAGGACCTCATTAAACAAACAAGACACATTTAGTCCCAATAAGAATGCACACTAAAGAAAATTGTGCAGGGCATTATTTTCCTTTATGACTGTTACAACTTCCCAGTTTTAGTGTAGGGTTAGAAGAGACAACATTGAGATTGTGGTCGTTTAGCGGTGGTGACGATGGCAAGAGAAAACGCGCAACACATATTGCCCAAAACGTGTTTCATTTTACAATGTTGAAACCAAGTGATAAGCGTAACAAAAGCTAATGAAATAACAGAAAAAAGAATATATACAATATTTACATAAATAGAAATAAAGTCAAAGGCAAACCGGGGGAGGACACAAATGGCACCAAATGAAAGAAAAGAACAAAACCAAACCAAGCTAACTCAAATTAAGATGAAGATTTTTTATTTTTATTCTATTTGTCTCAAACTTTGATATAATGTCCTGACATATGTTTGTCACAAATGAAATTTATCCCTAAACTGTGTAAATTAATGTAAGGTACAAGCTACAAAGAGCCCTGGTTTTACAATCTACCTGTCACAGACACACCGGGCTCCAGTCACCACCACTCAGCACTCCCTCTCATCTGATTACCTGCACCCATCCCTCATCAGCACTGCACTCAGACCAGTTTAAAGACCACGCACTCTTTGTGTGTCCAGATCCAAATCTGATTTTTCTGCATATCTGATTGAAATATGGTCAGATTTAGCAAGTGTGAACAGCACAAAAAAAAAAAAAAAAAATTCACACAAAATTAAATTTTTACAAATGCGTTTTAAGCTGCATCCATATGTGGTTTGAAATCCAATTCATTTGCATTTGTGGAAATCATTTTCAGTCTGACTGCTCTGATGGGTTAGTGTGACTTTCTCACACTACGTAAAACATAAACGTCAGACGTTGTTATAGGAAACATGCTGAAAGCCGCTGCAGAAAAAAGTTGTGTTGTTGCACAGTGCAATTACAATAATTACAATAGGCCTGCAACAGAGACATGTTTTGAAACTGGCAGAGAATTCAGCACAGAATAAAGCTGATACCAGGCTCCTACATTTCTGCCACAGCCTCAGAAGACACAGTAGTCCAGTGCAGAAGTTAGTTGCATTATATTGTGTTGTAAATAAGACAACATCTGTATTATAAACCCCTCCATGTTGCAGTTATTGATATTTTTGGCATATCCCTACCATACCATACCCTACAATGACCAATGTCATTGCCATAGAAACCAATGTAGATATTCCGGAAAACGAAAGAGTGGCATGGACACAAATCGGATCTGAAGAGTTTCTATACACAATGTGGACAGTCAAATTTAGATTATTCTTCATATAAGATATTGAAATCATCGGATTTGGACTGACTGTGTGAATATTGCCTTTGTCAGGTTTCACATATGGATACAGATTTCTTACCTGCTCTACTCACCTTGGTGTAACTCTTCAGCGATGTCCTGATTCTCATCAGCTATATTCTCAGTAAGATTCCAGTGATATCTGTGTGGACAAACGCATTCTGTGTGTTTCCTGTTATTCGCCTCCCATCTCCAATCAAGCTCAGTCATAACCTGGTAAAAAGAAAGACTCTGTTAACAATCATCATGCCCTCATTATGGATCTGTCTGATTAACATTTACTTATATGGATTGGTCACTTCATTGAATGTTCAATAAATACCTTCTTGGATTCACTCATCTCTGTCTCTCAATCTGGTTATAATGTATTCTGCACTACCCCACTAATGAGGAGGGTTGCAACTTTTTTAGAAAACCCTGATATCTTTTTAAATTTTGTGCATGGATTTATTTTGTTAATTTAATTGGTCAAAATTATTTTGAAATCAATCCCAAGACCACCCATTTCATTTAAAAGACTTTAACAACTTCCCTGTCTGCTTAGTCATGCTAGTTCTATGATAATTTCAGCTTTCAGCAAATACATCAAATTAAACCTCATCATTGAACTCATTTGCATTTTATTTTCTTACACCGTTTAACATGATCACATTTTTTATACTCCATATGTGGTATAATGTGTAATGGAAAATGTGTAATTTGTTTACTTTAAGATCCTTTTTTGTCCTTTAAATTATTTTTATTTGAAATTTCTTCAGCTTTAGAGTGTGGTCATGTATGCCAGTGAATTTATTCCAGTCTTAATTTGTAAGCAATTAAACGGACAGTTTTATCTCCAGTCTCCCCTTTCTTTAAATGCAATGAAAGTTATTTATATATATATATATATATATATATATATATATATATATATATATATATATATATATATATATATATATATAAAAGTTACTGCAAAATGCACAACTCCTTTGTGCCCTTACTCCCAGAAGTAGTGTAAAATCAGGGAGTTAGATTAAATCTTACAAGATTTTGCAGAAAAAAAGCCTCTTTTTTGAAATTTTGCTTGAGAAAGCAATATGAAAGATTTTGTTCTTTTTTTGTGCAATATGCTTCAGTTATAGGGCACGAACTTTCATAAAGTCTGAGGCTGACACTATAACAATGCTTAGAACCTGGCTACTTTAATGTTTTACATAATTATAATTCATTCAGCAACAGTAAATGTTGAGTTCACACTAAAACTCAATTTAAGGTGAAATGTATAGTTTCTAGCATTACTAAACCAGATTACAAAAATAAAGATTGCTTTTGATTAAGTTTCTTGAACACCTCTGTTTGCTATTAGGCAGACAAACAGATAATCCTGCTGCAAACTCCCATCATTGGTTCAGTCACCATGGTTGGAACCTGGGTGCTTCTAGGATTCGATCTTCAAGGAGGCTTAGACCTCAGTGAGAATCTGTAGCAAGAGACTATCACCTAAATGGTGCCTCTTTAAGTCTAAACAGTAAGTCAAAAAATAGCCTACCGGTAAATAAATTACCAAGTCAATACAATTTAAATATATATATATATATATATATATATATATATATATATATATATATATGATACTGTCATGCACAGAAGAGGACAGACAACGGAGATACCAGTTGAAACCAGTCTTTATTGTTGGGATATAGGAGAACAGAGAATGCAACTCAGGTATGGATGAATGGCTGACAAAAGTTATCCTGAAGACTTAACTGGTGATTTTCTTATGCAGGTGGTGAATGGTGAAGGTGACTGGCAAACTGAAGATCCAGGCTGGTGACAATGGGGAACAAAAGATGGCAGACAGAACAACAGGTAGGTCATGGCGCTTGTTATTGATGTGGCGATACACCTAGACAACACCTGAAGCATGTGAGTGCCTTTTAAATAATGCAGATGATGGGTGACAGCTGGTGATCAGTGATGGGAGATGGAGTAGGTGAGTAGAAGGAGGGATGATGGGAAATGTAGTGCGGAGAACATCAAGTCAAGTCAAATCACCTTTACTTATATAGTGCTTTTTACAATGCAAATTGTGGCAAAGCAGCTTTACATTAATAATTGGCAAATCATTTTTGGCTGCACAGCCGCTCCCAAAGAAAATGGTGTCATTGTCCAGCTACACCATTCTACACATTATTGATTCATTCCATTGCAAAGATCAATAGTTATTAGTCTAGTTAATTTATGTATATCAGCACTGGAGAAAACAGTGACATAAGAACGTGACTGAGCTGGGGGGTATTCCAAAAAGCAGGTTATGTGACATACCTGGGTAAGTTTAAGGGTAAGTAGGCGGATAACCTCAGCTTTCGGTTCCAAAAACGGAGGTAAGTTTCAAGGTATGTAAGTAGCCATAGCAACTTAAGCTCTGAACATAACCTGCTCCGGGGCAGGTTTAGTTTCAGGGTTAGTTTGTTTCAGAGAGGTGACAGAGCATGGCATGCCCTTTTGAAGACGATCCAGTGGATGTGGAAGCACAGATTATACGGAATCTTTTCCGCCGTGAGAGGGTGATGAGTTTTCGTATCCAAATGGATATTTTCCGGAGCGTTACCATTTTTCGGAAGACTTGTTAATTTATTTAACAAATCTTTTGAAACCTTACATATCAAACGTGACACATCAGCACTTGACACAGAGCACATTTTGTGCATTGCCCTTCGTTTTTTTGCGATGGGGAGTTTTTTGTATAACGTTGGTGATGCAGAGCATGTGGGAAAGGCAACTGTGTGTAGGGCTGTTTGTACAGTATGCATTGCATTCAGTTTCTACACACTTTTGTGCAGTTCCCTGGCCATAAACCACCGAGAGTCATTAAAGAGGAATTCGTGGCGAGTGGCGAGTTTGTCCTTTCTATGATATTCTGTGAGACCATTTTAGTTACATAGCGCTACTTAATTATCCATATATCAGTACTGTATACCATCACAGTCATTTTAAAATGTTTCTTACATAACTTTCAATTTCAGAGTTCCCAGATGTGCACTGATGGAACTCACATTCCTATTAAAGCTCCTTCAGTCAATGAAGGAGATTGTTAATTGGAAGTCAATCCATGTCCAGGTAACATATATTTTTGGGTGCTAAATCTAATTGTGTTTAAACCATTAAATCGCCCTCATTACTGGTCCCCACTACACTGTAAAATCTACTTACTTAAAAAAAAAGCATGCAAACAGATTGCCTTTAAAAACTAAGTAAAGTGAAATAGGAATAGTATGTTGTACTGACAAAAGCTTAGGAAGTAAAGTTGACTCACACTTGAGTTCTAGTGACTAAAAAAAGAGTGCATTTGATAATTTACTTTAAATCAAATTTAATTGTTACCACTGTTGTGTTTAGCATGCTGAATATTGAAGTCTGTGTGACTCAAATAGATTCAATTTCAAAATATTGTCACAAATTTAGAAGAATTGTATCGACCCACTTAAAAGTTTCACCAACAGTTTGCGTTTATATGTGCTACCATTAACTTTATAAATAATCATTATTCAGCATAAAATAAGATGGTTTTGTTAGTCATATACATAATTTTATATATGATTTGTGAAATTCAATCACATATGAATATATGAACTGTGATTTCTTGTTGCATCACTGCATCAGATCAGAAATACAAGAATATAAATCTAGTGCCCAAAGGAAACACCATTCACCATAATTGTAAGGTCAATATTTTAGAAAACAACATTTTAGGAAAATCAATGTCAATTTATGAAGTCAGCTTATGTGATGTTCTCTCAAATTTTTGGACCCCCACCTGTTTCATGGGCCTCAGCCTTCTTCCTATTAGCTACATAGAAAACCAAATGACAGTAAACACTAAATTTAAACTTCATTAACAGTTTAGTAAATTTAGAAAATATCACCTTTTTGGAGAATGTTTTTATGTTTCATTTTGAAGGATTACACCTGATAAAACAAGCTAATAAATTACACTTTTTTTTTGTCAACATATTACCAGCCAATTATGTACATCACTACAGGGATATTAAGAAATTTATGAAGGCCAAAAAGTAAATGCTTGTCTATTTTTACAACATGCCCAAAATAATTTTGCATTGCAATGAAAGGGGACAAATAACCACCTACCTATAATTTTTATAAACTCATGCATTTACTGTTATTATTATTATTTTTTTTGCCATGCCAAGCTCTCTCTCTCTCTTTTGCTGATGCTGCAGTATTGCTTTTTTGGTTGAAATGTGTTTATATTCTTCATAAGCAAGCATTAAAACCTCCAACTACATCTCGCTGAAATATGTCCCACGCCTTTTTTCTCCACGCGTTTCCATGGTGACTCCTGAAATCGGCGATCCATTGAAAATGCCTTTATGTACTCACCGTTCGCACGCATTAACTCTCGGTTACCAACAGGAGGTTGATTGAACGAACTCCACACAGGTATTTTGGAACCAACATACCCAGAGTAAGCAAGTTCTGGGTTAATCAACCGAGAGTTCAAGGTATATGTGACGGTAAGTTAACCTTCCTTTCTGGAATACCGCCCAGGTGACTGTGACAGATACCAGTCTTTCTGCAGTACACTTCTAATCGGTACATACGTAGGCTACTGTTTGACTAACAGAAAATTGTCATTTTATCATTATTATTAACAAGTATCACTATTAACTAGCAAAAAGCACTCAGTGCTAAACACTAAGAAGTTTTTTCATTTATTTATTGTCCTGCCAAAACTTTCACTGGCCTTGCCTAAATAAATAATAATTTATAATAATAATACAAATAAAAGTTTAAAATTGCTTTTGTTGTTTTAAACAGATACTATAAAAACTACAGAAGTTATTTAGTTAGTGTTATATATTCCCAATGACTTGTGTGTGGACTCTTTTGTTACCTCCTGTTCTAGTGCCATGTTTGTTGGTCATTGTAGTTTTTTCATGTTGATTTGTTCACTGACTGCTCCCCAGGTGTTCCTTGTTCCTTGTTACCTTGTTCAGCTTGTTCGCCCCTGTATTCGCATTTTTTTTCTGAATAAACAATGAGCATTGCCTTGAGGAATTTCAACTTCCGTTTGGATGCTGTCCTGTTCCGGTCTCCATTGGAACACACAGTCAATGGGGTGAAAGAAACGTTTGAATTAGCTAAACAGAAACCTTTTAAACATTAAAATAAAACTATAAATGTGCACAGGGTTAAGCTGTGCTGTTTTTCGCTGCTACATAACTGCAATAAACGGAAGACATTCTTGGAAAATCTTGGAGTTTCTTTGAGCACCAGCATATCTGAGAGAATGTCCATCCAGCGTCGTATACCTTGCATTTTATACTAGACTGGCAAGAGAAAACGAGCATGGCTTGCAGTTAAAGTTAAAATACTCCTCAAAGAGGGTATATGTGGGCTATAATCATTTTGAGTCCAGCCTGTATGTTTCAACGCTGCTAACTTTGGACAGCTATGCGTCATCTACGCACTCATTACACTAAATGAGGCGCTGACAAAAGACTGTCATAGCTATGTTGTAAAGTGATGGTAGTGTAGATATGTGCTTTTAAAACCATTTTCACTGGTTAAATAATACATTATCAGCTTGGAAAATACGAAAATTTGACTTACAGCCTAGAACCGCCCTTGGAACATTCAAAGACCAAAAAGCCATAGTATTTACAACGTTCTGAGAAAGTCAACTTTTAAATGGCTTACTTATATAAATGTAATATATCAATCAATCAATAGAGTTAAATGTGTCTGCATAGATCTGCAATCTCTTTGAGGATATGAGTAGATTTGTCCTTTTATGGTGCTGATGTTAAAATGTCTAATGTTCAATAAAATGTTGACTCTGTCCCATTGAGTCACGTGTTAAAATGCTTTTTGATACAATAGTTTTGTGCTTAAAAATGCTGAAGGTTCAGATTTCCATTAATGTGAATAACATGAGGAAAATGGAAACCTCCTGCTCAGTTGCACTTCATTAAAAATCCACATATGATCAGATAACAGATTAAAGTTGGATATCTCTAGGGACATGTAACTGACCATATTATTAAAAAAATATAGGGAATGTATGAGTGATGTCATGCACATCATGTTCATGTTCAGTCTTTAGTTCCACAGTGCTTCTTTACAAAATTACAACAACTATGGCATGGCATGAATGATAGAGCATTTTAATCATGTACACGGATCTGTGTGAACGGGGATCATTTTGACGTTGTCATCTAAACACGAAAAATACCAGGGAAAAACTTTTCTGTATTTAACACATTGTTGTCATTTTAAAATACCCTTAGATTACCTTTTTCTCTCTCTCTCTCTCTCTCTCTCTCTCTCTCTCTCTCTCGCTCGTGCTCTCTCGCTCTCTCTCTGCGTCGTCCTCTGTAAGTGCAAGGACAATAACTTCCTGCGGCTGTGATTAATTTTCACCAGCTGACTCTAATCAGCACGTAATTAATAGCTGGTGTGACTCACACTCTTCTGATATTCTCTCTTTCTTTCATAAAATGCAAAACTAGAATGTTGCTTTTAGGGAAAGCTTTATTCTGTGTAAAACAAGAGAAACACACACACACACACACACACACACACACACAAATACATTACAAAAACAAAATACATTAACCCCGGTTTCACAGACAAAGCTTAAGATAGTCTCAGACTAAGACGCATGTTTCGGCTGTCTTAACTGAAAGCAACTTGTACTGACATATCTTAAAATAAGTCACTGCCATTGTTTTGTCTCAAGATGCACATCAGTAATGTTTTATTCTAGTGTACGTTTATAAAATATACTTAAATATCCTAATTGAACTAATACCTAATCCTAGTTTAGGCTAAACCCTGTCTGTGAAACCAGGCCTAAAAGTACCAGAACAGTAAGCTCTACGCTTGTGTGTTATATTCTACAAGCTTCACAAGCTTTGTGATAGAAATGGGATGACATTTAAGTCATTACTGAAAGAAAAGCTTGGCATCCTCCCTAGTTGGCCTTGTCCTTCTTCAGTTTGTGAATAGCTCATTCTTTTGAACTGGCTCTTTAAAATGAATCTGGTCTGAATGATTTAACAACCTGATTTTGTTCTTGAATTCAACTCTATGTTCTGGTCTCTGACACTTCTTTCTTATCTCACTGGACAAGAAAATTATATGAATAGCATACAATCTAAATTTTGAGGTGAACAAATGCTTTGAAGTTCTAAATGCACAGTCTAATGAAAGTACTGTAACTTCCATGGAACTAATCTCCCACTCAGCATTCAGTCTTTTATTAGTAACACTCATAGATACCAATGTAATTATAAACAAGACTATGTTCCCATTATGCAATCAGACTGATTCGGGTATGTTAATTAATATCTTAAAGGATTAGTTCACTTTGAAATGAAAGCGTTCTGGTGGAAGCTACATATTTCACTTCATAACTTGTTAAATTTGGATTTTATTTATTTATTTTCCACAAAAGCATTGCTTCGCTTCAGAAGGCCTTTATTAACCCTCCGGAGCCACGTGGAATATGTTTATGATGGATGGATGTAGATGGATCCACTTTTTTCAGCTCGTAATCATTTGGTAGTGCAGTACTGCCATAATAAAGCTAGGATGTATCAGGGTATTTATTAATATTTCTCCGATTGTCTTCGTCAGAAACAAGAAATTCATATACAGCTTGGATGGCTTGAGGGTGAGTAAAACTTGGGTTAATTTTTATTGTAAAGTGAACTAATTCTTTAACTTGAATAAAACTAGTAAATTTAATTGTTACCGCATCAAAGAAGTTTTAGGATATCTGACAAAATATTTATATTATACCTAACTACATTTGACTATTAATTTTCTATTAAGTTTTCTACATCTTGATTTAAAAAACTGGCACATAGATTAGCACATATATGTATTTGCAAATAAATCCTTCTTCGCTTTGTACTTGTCTTCATAAGAGAGGAACTTTTCATTGAAGCATGACGCATCTTGCTCTGCCAGGGGTTATGAATTTTTCACATAACAGAAAAACTTATTTTTCTGTTCTAAACCAAGTTTCTGGTTATCAGACCATGAGATATAACCAAATGAAACATTTACCTTTCTGGTCATGTAACTATCTTAAATGTTTAATTTTCACAACGTTTGAACCTTTAATTCATGTGTGTTTGGGACATTTACATATGAAGCAGCATAATATATAACAGATAGTCACAGATAAGATTTTTTTTTTTTTTTTGACAGTTAATGATAATGTTGAATAACAAATTTTTTTAAATTTTTTTTTTTTTTCCCTTAAAATGTATGAATATCACAGCATTGAATAACACAGCTAAACCAAGCGGAATCTGCAAACAAATTAAATGAAAGGGTTTTCTCTGAACTAGAAGTTACATTCAAGCACGTGTAATTCATCACATTAAATACAAAGTTCTTTAATTAAACTCTAAATGCGTAGGCTAATAGGTCCTTAACTAATCCAGCTTGTAATCACATCATTATCTAGGACACAGATGATTGCTTCCTGCTGTATCAGTAGCCAATGAGCTAGGATGCTCAATCTTCAAATACATGAGTAGCATTTACCTTTGCAGGGCAGCAAAGGCAAATGCTTTCAGAAAACCTCCACTATCCCCAGCTCCACTTGTATAGATCTGCTAGAGGTAATTCATGTATGCTATAATAATAATAATAATAATAATAATAATAATGTCCTTTGCTTTCCATGGAGAAATCATTTTGTATTAGCATTCTCTTTCAAAATATCCAATGTATAAGTATGTATAACAACAATACAATTATAATCAGTTTTTTCCCTAACATTAATCTTTATTTCTATTTAAATTTATTTCTCCAGTTATGCCTAATTTAGATGGCCAAGAAACAGGATCTTCCCCTGGTGTTTAAGTGAAGACATGCAATACAAAGACTAACAACACAATCTTTCAGTTAACTGAGTGTATGAAATTAGGCATGACAGAATCCTGGAAAATTCAATCAGTTTGATTCCTCTAAATAAGTCTGATGTGTCGCCCAAATGCTTAATGAAAACCATTCTTTTCAAGCTTGCTTAGTGCCCCCCCCCCCCATGTTCATATTGTCTGCAATAAACAGAGAAGATGTTGTATTAAGGCCAGAACCGCCGTGGCTGTGGTCAGATGTGTGTTATTTTAGCCACACAAAATTAATAGACATTGATGCATGAATGCCCATCTGAAGAACAAGAGTGAGGTGTATTAAACCAAAGTAGTCATGCACACCAGTGGAGACACTTCTGAGTGCTCCCGTTAGGAGCTCCATCATGCACACTTGTCTCAACAAGTTATTCCATTTTAAATGTCAGCTTTCTGGTTCATTTGAAATAGCTCTCTGTAGATCGTATAGTTCTCAGTACAATTATGCTTTATATCTTTATATGCGTAAATCCCTACAAGTATCTTTATGCATTTTACCTGTGTAGGAGTATTTTTTAATAGCATGGAATAGGCCCATATCAAGTCAAGTCAAGTCAAGTCACCTTTACTTATATAGCACTTTTTACAATGCAAATTGTGGCAAAGCAGCTTTACATTAATAACTGGTAAATAAGTTTTTGCTGCATGCAGCTCCCAAAGAAAACGGTGTCATTGTCCATCTTATTCTTTATATTATTGATTAATTCCGTTGCAAGTATCAGTAGTTATTAGTTCAGTTAATTTATGTATATCAGCACTGAAAAAAATAGTGATGTAATCGTCTGGCTCAGTTCAGTTTCGCATACAATGGCTCCAATGCGAGCATACCAAAAACACTGCTGAAATATCAAGCAAGTGTGCCCAACTTAGGCAAGCCAAAGGCAACAGCGGCAAGGACCCAAAACTCCAACAAAATGGAGAAATGAACCTTGGGAGAAACCAGGCTTAGTCAGGAGGCCAGTTCTCCTCTGGCCAACAGTGAACACTTGCCTGATACTCAGGCAGATGTACAGGTCATAAGTCCGATTTGGAATCGCAACAGTCAAAATATTAATTCCAGTTCAATCTAGTTTAAGATCTTTTTCATCACGAATATGTGGCACTGGCTGATGAGTCGGTAAGGTCTTCACAAAGGATGAGCTAGTTAACACAGTCTCTGCCGACACCCCAGGGCCACATTGCTGCCGCACACAGGCACAGGTTCCCCGTCCGACCCGGATACGGCCCGGATTCAGCCAATCACATTAATTGGTAAACCTCAGGATAAGCAGAGAGACAAAAATTAGCGTAGATGCCATTCTTCTTCAGATGTAACGAGTACATCTGGTGTTATAGGAAGTGTTCCCGGTTCCGGCTGACCTGATCTATGCAGCCTAACAATCCTTTAACGGATGTGAAGATAAAAATTGATAGTGCGTCATGTGTATGCTAGGTTGAATAGATGCATTTTTAGTCTAGATTTAAACTGACAGAGTGTATCTGCTTCCCGAACAATGCTATGAATTCTGGCCAGAATTCTGAGATCGTAATAAATGCGAAGGACTATAATGCATTAAGAGCTCACTCAGGTACTGGGGAGCAAAGCCATTTAGTGCTCTGTAAGTAATTAGCAAGATTTTAAAATCTATACAATGTTTAATAGGAAGCCAGTGCAGTTTTGACAGAACTGGGCTAATATGTTCATACTTCCTGGTTCTAGTAAGGACTCTGGCAGCTGCGTTTTGGACCAGCTGTAATTTGTTTATCACGCGAGTAGGGCAACCACCCAGTAGAGCGTTACAGTAATCTAGTCTCGAGGTCATAAACGCATGAAGTAGCTGTTCCGCATTTGTCATTGAGAGCATATGTTGCAATTTAGATATATTTTTAAGATGGAAGAATGCGGTTTTACATATGCTAGAAATGTGGCTTTCAAATGAAAGATTGGTATCAAAGAGCACACCCAGGTTCCTAACTGACGAAGACGACTTAACAGAGCAGCCATCAAGTGTTAGACAGTATTTTAGGTTATTATGTGCTGAAGTTTTTGGTCCAATAATTAGAATCTCTGTTTTTTTTCTGAATTTAGTAGAAGGAAATTAGTAGTCATCCAATTTTTTATATCAGCTACGCATTCTGTTAATTTTGAGAATTGGTAGGTTTCGTCAGGGCGCGAGGACATATAGAGCGGAGTATCATCAGCGTAACAGTGAAAACTAATGCCATGCTTCCTAATGACATCTCCCAAGGGTAGCATGCACAGAGTGAAAAGCAACGGTCCTAGAACTGAGCCTTGTGGTACTCCATATTTAACTTGTATCGAGATGACATCTCTTCGTTTACTACTACAAACTGATAACGGTCAGATAAGTATGATTTGAACCATGCCAATACAATTCCACTAATTCCAGCATAATTTTCTAGTCTATTAAAAAGAATATTGTGCTCAATAGTGTCAAAAGCAGCACTGAGGTCTAGTAACACTAATAGAGAGATACAACCACGATCTGATAATAAGAGCAAATCATTTGTAACTCGAATGAGAGCAGTCTCAGTACTATGGTACGGTCTAAATCCTGACTGGAAATCCTCACAAATACCATTTCTTTCCAAATATTAACACAGTTGAGATGATATTGCCTTTTATAGTATTTTTGACAGAAAAGGTAGATTGGAGATTGGTCTGTAATTGACTAATTCTCCAGGATCAAGTTGTGGTTTTTTAATAAGATACCACAGAATACCACATCTCAAATCCGTCCCTTCCTGACTGAGCACGCAACACAATTGCTTGTCCAGGCCCTGGTCATTTCAAGGCTTGATTACTGCAATGCTCTTCTGGCTGGTCTGCCGTCAAGTGCAATCAAACCTCTTCAAATGATCCAGAACGCTGCTGCACATCTTGTCTTCAACGAGCCTAAGAGAGTCCACGTCACGCCTTGCTGCTCAAATCAAGTTCAAAGCGCTGATGCTTGCTTACAGATCCACCACAGGCTCTGCACCTTCCTACCTCCACACACTGCTACAACGCTACATCCCCACCAGAAGCCTGCGATCAATAAAGGAGCACAGGCTTGTGGTACCGTCACAGAGAGGCACAAAATCACTCTCCAGAACATTCTCATTCACTGCTCCCTGCTGGTGGAATGATCTCCCTACTTTCATCAGGAGAGACAGCTGAAAACTCATCTCTTCCATGAACACTTGATCCCCTCATAAAAAAAAACAAAAAACAAACAAACAAAAAAACCCTTTCCTTCCCTTTTCCCTTCCTACTCTAGCTTATGGTACTGAGCAATGTATGAAACTTGTATTGTGAGCACTTCCTGTGTTATTTGCCAATTCATGAAGAATCGTTTGTTTGTTTTCCTCACTTGTAAGTCGCTTTGGATAAAAGCGTCTGCTAAATGACTAAATGTAAATGTAAATAAGAGGTTTGATAATAGCCTGCTTAAAATTTTTCTGTATGTAACCTAGTGATAAAGATGAATTAATGATCTTAAGAAGAGGATCTATGACCTCTGGAAGCATCTCTTTCAATAGCTTAGTCGGTATAGGGTCTAACATACATGTTGTTGATTTTGATGATTTAACAAGTTTAGAAAATTCTTCCTTCCCTATAGCAGCGAATGAATGGAATTTTTCCTCAGGGATACTACAATCCACTGTCTGATGTGATACTGTAGTAGACAGTTGCATGGCTATAATTTTCTCTCTAATGTTGTCAATCTTGAAAGTAAAGAAGTTTATAAAGTCATTACTGCTGTGCTGTTTGGAAACATCAGAAGTTGAGGCTGGTTTTCTCGTTAATTTAGCCACTGTATTAAATAAATACTTAGGGTTATGTTTATTTTCTTCTAAAAGATTTGAAAAATAAGCAGATCTAGCGGTTTTTACGGCCTTTCTGTACTCCATGATTTTCTCTCTCCATGAAATCCGAAAAACTTCTAGTTTTGAATTCTTCCAGCTGCGCTCCATTTTTATGGCTGCTCTCTTAAGGGCCCGAGTGTGCTCGTTATACCATGGCGTTGGACTAATAACCTTAATCTTTTTTAAGCGCAAAGGAGCGACAGAGTCTAGAGTGTTGGAAAAGAGAGCATCAATAGTTTCTGTTGCAACATCGAGTTCTTCTAAGCTGTCTGGTTTGCTAATTTGATGAAATTGATCAGGAAGATTATTTACAAAGCAATTTTTAGTGGTAGAAGTGATGGTTCTAAGATATTTGTGGCAGACAGGCGGTTTTCCAGCCTTGGTTAAATGTAGCACACATGAGACTAGATAATGATCTGAGATGTCATCGCTCTGCTACAGAATTTCAACGGCATCAATATTGATTCCATGTGACAATATTAGATCTAGGGTATGATTACGACAATGAGTTGGTCCTGACATGTGTTGTCTAACTCCAATACAGCTTAGAATATCTGTTAATGCCAATCCCAATGTGTCTTTTTCATTATCTACATGTATATTAAAATTACCAACAATAAAGACTTTATCCACAGCCAGTACTAACTCCGATAGAAAACCAGCAAATTCTTTAGTGGTAGAAGTGGTGGTTCTAACATATTTGTGGCAGAGAGACTGTTTTGCAGCCTTGGTTAAATGTAGCATGCATGAGACTAGATAATGATCTGAGACGTCATCGCTCTGCTGCAGAATTTCAATGGCATCAATATCAATTCCATTTGACAATATTAGATCTAAAATATGATTAAGACAATGAGTGGGTCCTGACACGTGTTGTCTAACTCCAATAGAGTTTAGAGTATCTGTTAATGCCAATCCCAAAGGGTCTTTTTCATTATCTTCATGGATATTAAAATCACCAACAATAAGGACTTTATCAACAGCCAGTACTAGCTCCGATAGAAAATCAGCAAATTCTTTGATAAAGTATGTATGGTGCCCTTGTGGCCTGTATACAGTAGCCAGCACAAATGTCAAATGGGATTTGTCACTTATATTATATAACGTTACGTAAACCACCATCACTTCGAAAGAATTATATTTGAAAAACTTTGAGTAATACTGAAGATATTACTATACAGCAACACCTCCCCCTTTACCTTTGTCGATAATAGCAACCTTGAGGGCTAGACTCATTTAAAGTAATGTAATTGTCTGGTTTTAGCCAGGTTTCTGTCAAACACAGCACATCTAGATTATTTTCTCTGATAATACCATTTACAATAAGTGCTTTTGAAGAAAGGGATTGAATATTCAGCAACCCAAGCTTAATCATTTGTTTATCTTTATTATCTCTGTTTTTTACTTGATGAACATCAATTAAATTTTTCCCCTTAAATGGGTTTGGAAGTTTTTTTTATTTATTAATTCGGGGTGCAGACACAGTCTCTTTGTGATGATATCTAGGTGAAAGAGTCTCTATGTGTTGGGATATATCTGACTTCTGTGACGTGAAACAGCTAACAGACGGTTGGTTTAGCCAGTCTGTCTGCTACCTGGGCCCCAGTTAGTTAAGATTCAGCTTTAAGACTATATGCCATATTACTAGAGAGAAGAGCGGCACCACCCCAGGAGGGATGAATACCATCTCTTTTCAACAGGTCAGGTCTGCCCCAAAAACTTTGAGTGATGATAGTCTGCTAAGTATCTCATCACTCCTATGAACAGGAAGGGAGTCCAGAACAAATTACATATATTAAAACTCCCGATTGGACTCCCGTCAACTTTATTTTCTTAAATATATTTTTTAATGCTCCACAAAAGAAAAGTAGATTATATTTGGAACAAGGATTGGGTGAGTGAATGATTACAGAATTTGGTAACAGTTTCTTTGAAGCTTGTATTTTTAATGCCTTATAATCTATGCATAATGCATTATTAACAACATTATAACATGTTGTATCAACTGTGTTACGGGGCGGACAACAGAGTTGGATTCCAAATGCAAGCTTTATTCAAAAACAGGGTAATCACAGGCATAGGTCATGGAACGGCAAACAGGAATAGCAGAGGAATGGCAGAATCGTGGTCAGAAACAGGCGTAGAGTTCGAGGCAGCCAGCAAATATACACAGTCCAGTTAAACAAGGCAGTAAATCCAAAGAACAAGCAGATAAATATCAAAGACCAGGAAACAGACGGGATCACGAGTAAACAAGACAGGAATCAAAACACTCGGAATTGCCAGCCTGTTTGAAAACCTGCGCTGACCAGCTGGCCCCCATCTTCACACAGATCTTCAAAAGATCACTGGTGCTGTGCGAAGTCCCCTTATGCTTCAAACGCTCCGCCATCATCCCCGTCCCAAAGAAATCCAAAATCACTGGACTCAATGACTACAGACCTGTGGCTCTAATGTCTGTGGCCATGAAATCATTTGAAAGACTGGTTCTGGCTTATCTAAAGGACATCACTGGACCCTAACTGGACCCTCTGCAGTTTGCTTACTGAGCAAACAGGTCTGCGGATGATGCAGTCAACATGGGACTGCATTATGTTCTCCAGCATCTGGACAGACCAGGGACTTATGTGAGGATCCTGTTTTTGGACTTCAGCTCTGCTTTTAACACCATCATCCCATCACTTCTCCAGCCCAAATTAACTCAGCTCTCCATGCCCACCTCTGTCTGTCAGTGGATCACCAGCTTCCTGACAGACAGACAGCAGCTAGTGAGGCTGGGAAAATTCTCATCCAGCACCTGCTCCATCAGCACCGGCGCCCCTCAGGGCAGTGTTCTCTCCCCACTGCTCTTCTCCCTCTACACCAACGACTGCATCTCTAAAGACCCCTCTGTCAAGCTCCTGAAGTTTGCAGACGACACCACACTGATCGGACTCATCCAGGACGAGTCTGCTTACAAACTGGAGGTTGAACAGCTGACTATCTGGTGCAGTCTCAACAACCTGGAGCTCAACACGCTCAAGACGGTAGAGATGATCATGGACTTCAGGAGAAACCCCCCCCCCCCCACACTCACCATCATGAACAGCACTGTGGCTGCAGTGGAGTCATTCAGGTTCCTGGGCACCACAATCTCCCAGGACCTGAAGTCAAGTCAAGTCAAGTCATCTTTATTTATATAGCGCTTTTTACAATGCAAATTGTGGCAAAGCAGCTTTACATTAATAAGAAAATGGTGTCATTGTGCAGCTTATTCATATATTATTGATTCATTCCGTTGCAAATATCAATAGTTATTAGTCTAGTTAATTTAGGTATATCAGCACTGCAGAAAACAGTGACGTAATCGTCCGGCTCAGCTCAGTTTGTATACAACGGCGCCAATGCAGGCATATCAAAAACACTGCTGAATATCAAGCAAGTGTCCCCAACTTAAGCAAGCCAAAGGCAACAGCGGCAAGGAACCAAAACTCCAACAAATGGAGAAAAAAATCTCGGGAGAGACCAGGCTTAGTCGGGGGGCCAGTTCTCCTCTGGCCAACAGTGAACACTTGTCCGATACTCAGGCAGAGTTACGGGTCATTAAACCGATTTGGAATCGCAACAGTCAAAATATTTAATCTAGTTCCATCTAGTTTAAGATCTTTTTGATCACGCCGGTATGGGACGGTTTGTTGGGATATGTGCCACTGGCTGATGAGTCGGTAAGGTCTTAAAGGATGAGCTAGTTAACACAGTCTCCGCCGACACCACAGGGCCACATTGCTGCCGCACACAGGCACAGGTTCCCCGTCCGACCCGGACATGGCCCAGATCCAGCCAATCACGTTAATTGGTAAACCTCGGGATAAGCAGAGAGACAAAAAATTAGCGTAGACGCCATTCTTCTTCTGATGTACCGAGTACATCTGGTGTTCCTGGTTCCGGCTGACCTGATCTATGCAGCCTAACAATCCTTTAACGGATATGAAGACAAAAGTTTATAGTGCGTCATGTGTATGCCAGGTTAAATAGATGCGTTTTTAGTCTAGATTTAAACTGACAGAGTGTGTCTGCTTCCCGAACAATGCTAGGAAGATTGTTCCAGACTTTAGGTGCCAAATAGGAAAAGGATCTACCGCCTGCGGTTGATTTTGATATTCTAGGTATTAACAAATGGCCAGAATTCTGAGATCGTAATAGACGCGAAGGACTATTATGCATTAAGAGCTCACTCAGGTACTGGGGAGCTAAGCCATTTAAGCCATTTTGAAGTGGGACAACCACATTGATTCCATTGTGAAAAAGTCCTAGCAGAGGTTGTACTTCCTTTGCCAGCTGAGGAAGTTCAACTTACCACAGGAACTGCTGAAACAGTTTTACTCCGCTATCATTGAATCCATCCTCTACACTTTCATTACCGTCAGGTTTAGCTCAGCTACCAAATCTGATCTCAGAAGACTACAGAGGGTAGTCCAGTCTGCTGAGCGAATCATTGGTACAACCCTCCCCAATCTCCAAGAACTGTACATATCCAGAGTGAGAAAAAGGGCAAAGAAGATCACTCTGGACCCCTCACACCCAGCACACCCAGCCCCTCACACCCAGCCCTGAGCACCAGAACGACCAGACACAAGAACAGTTTCTTCCCTCATGCAATTCATCTCATGAACAATTGATAAACATGAGACACACAAAACTATTACACACCATTTACTTAAAAAACTTATTTACACTTATTTACATTTCAAATTTGCACTCATCACAACTGTAGATAAAATTGTCTATATTGTCTATATTGTATATTTGTATATTTGTATTTTTATTCTTTTATTCTTTTTATTATCTTTGTCTCGTCTTGTCGCTGTCACTTCGTTGCACTGTGGAGCTTCTGTCACTAAAAAAAAAAAAATCCTAGTATGTGTAAACATACCTGGCAATAAAGCTCTTTCTGATTCTGATTCTGATTCTGTTAGCAAAGAGGAACCGTAACATAATCGCTAGACCTCACAGTGGATGCGACGCTAAATGTCTCTTAAATAGTTTGTGGAAATGAGTTTCCCCTGGCTGCGGTAATCAGTGACAGGGATCAGGAGTTCTGGGAGATGTAGTCTGTTTGAATGAATGAGAGTGTGGGTGTGTGTTGCATAGTCCGGGGTGAAGCGCCCTCCAGTGGTTTTAGCGGGCACTTCACCTGCTGATCATAACAAACTGATAAGTAATCATAACAGTAGTTATAACACATTGTAAGACTTAGCTATTAAATATTAATTCAAAATCACATTTGTGCACAAGAGCTTCATATTTATACCTGTGAATGATTTGATGCTCTACAATGGCGCATAATGAAGGGAACGTCTGCCAATTCCACCAAGTGGTTTTTAAATCAATGTAGTCTATTTAACTTATAAGCACAATAACGATCTGTTTAAGGACAATAAATAAAAAAGAAATTTCATAATAACCAAAAGATGGCACTATAGGGTTATTTTTAAACAAGGTTAGATACAATTCTGAACAGCTTTAAAGTACAATAATTTGTATTATAATCAATGTTTTTCCCATACTCTATTGGCATGTACATTTAGTTATCAACGACTACTTTGTCATGTTTAGATTTTAATTTTTGTTTTAGGTACTTATAAGAAAGTCTTAAAATAATACTAAAAAAGTCTCTCATACCTTGTAAAATAATTGTTTGACTTAAATTAAACTAAGATTGTATATTTGGTAATGAATCTTGATTAATTCAAAATTAATGTACAATTTTCAGATCACTATATATATATATTTTTTAAATGTTGTATTTTGAGATGACACTCAATGATAATTCATGACACTAAACAATATTCTCCTCTGAATTATACACTGTTTATTTCTATATACAATAATACTGACATTGAATAATAAATTCAAACTTATGAAACTTTATCAATGAAGTATGTTTAACTTAAAAATAAACAAAATAACGATCAGTTTAAGGACAAGAAATAAAAAAGAAAATTAATAATAACTAAAAGATGGCACTATAAGGTTATTTTTAAACAAGGTTTGATACAATTCTGACCCGCTTTAAAGTACAATCATTTGTATTATAGTCAATGTTTTTCCCATAATCTATTGGCATGTAAATTTAGTTATCAAAGACTACTTTTTGTCACGTTTATATTTTAATTTTGTTTTTGTTTAAAATGTTGTTAGTGTTAGGTATTATATTAGGTAATAGTATAACAACACAAATATCATAAATAAACACACTTTAATTTATTTTTTAATTTCAAGAAGTATGTGTAAATTAAAATTAGGCAGATAACTGCTCTTTGGTTAAAATAAATCAAAATAATATTCAAACAGCATATATAGAATGAGCACTAGAGGGCAGCATATACCTATTTTTAAACAGGGTTGACAAGACTAATAGTTTAAGCAATATTTTTTATTAGACACTGTTATAAATATAAGTATATTTAGTGAGTATTCTATTTGGATGCATATATTAAGACATAATAAAAGACTAATTTCTGTCACAGTGTAGATTTTATTGTTTACCTAAAATGTTGAATCTGAGGCAACTTACTGATAAAACAGTCTGTGTGTGTGTCTTTGTCTGTGTGTGCCCCCCTCTCTCTCTCTCTCTCTCTCTCTCTCTCTCTCTCTCTCTCTCTGTATGTTTTACAGTCTTGCAGGTTTAACACTTTCATGCTGTGTCCTTTTGTCTGCATTATAGGATAGGATATCTCATACAAATAAAGGCATAGAACCAGTTCAGTTGTAGTACACTGACTATATGGTTCTATATAATTAGTTTAATAATATGGTTAATAATAATGTAAAAGTCCTTAAGATAAATTAAATTGAACATAGATGAATTTAAATTGAATCTACAGTATTTCAGATAAATATATTTGTTTTCTTTAAAATATTTCTTCTCTCTCTCTCCCAACTGGAGACACCAATTGTCCTTAAACCGGTGGCGGTGCCACCGGCTTGGGCCCATCCATCGCTGCTTGCAGCTATATTTATTACTATTCTTTTCCGAAATGAATCACTTTTTTGAGGGCCTAAACATGCTTGAAAACTCACAAAACTTTGCACACACGTTAGAACTGGCGAAAATTTACATCTCATATATGTTTCAGAATTGGGTGGGGCAAAATGGCTCAATAGCGCCACCTACACAACTTCAATGGTGTGCGCCTTCGGCTACGTTTGACGCATGTCTACAAAATTTGGTGCATACATGTAAGGTCCCATGACCTACAGAAAAGCCTCTTGGAGTGAAGTCCTAAACACAACAGAAAGTCAGCCATTTTGAATTTCCCGTGTGATTTTTTGTGCAGTTTTTGCCATTTTTAGGCCTAGTACTTTAACAAACTCCTCCTACAGTTCTAATCTGATTATCTTGATTTTTTTTTTTGTGTATGTAATCATAAGGCCTTTGCGACGCTAAATTGCCATGAAACAGGAAGTTGCTGTAACTCAGGCAAAGAATACCCAATCTGCCCCAAACTTCACATGCTTGATAAACGTCTTATTCTGAACAGACATCCATGCCTATATTCAGCAATAGTTATAGCGCCAGCTGCTGGCAACAGTAAGTGAATCTTTTAACACTGTTATGGACTCCTAACAGCATATTAAAATTGGACAGCAAGTAGTAAACAGGCTAGCAACATGCCAAAAAATTTTAGCAAAACACATAGCTACGTGCTAAAGCATGTTATTAATTCAATGAAAGAGGAAGTTGCTGTAACTCAGGCATGCAAAGTCCAATCTACTCCAAACATCACACGCTTGATTAGAGTTCTGCCCTGAACACATCTCCATGACGATATTCAGTAATAATAATAACGCCACCTACTGGCAACATGAAATTACATTTTTTATTAATGTTATGCACTACTAGTAACATACTAAAATATGCATTTGAGTACTAGACATGCTAGAAACATTCTAAATCATGCTAGCAACACCTGAGTGCTAAAGTATGCTAATGTCATTAATTTCATGTAATTGGCTAAGCGCTAATGTATGCGATTAACGCTACGAAACAGGAAGTTGTTGTAACTCAGGTATTCAATGTCTGATCTGCTCCAAACTTCACATGTTTGATAATAGTCCTGGCCTGAACACGTTTACACGGCAATATTAAGATATGGTCAAAGCACCACCTGTGGGCAGCAGGAAGTATGGCACTTCCAATTACTTTGGAATACTTTGCCATCAAGAAAAATGATGAGACTGAAACAATTGAGGTTATGGCCTAAATCTCACTGAATAATAATATTTGCTAAAGGAATGATTGGAAACTTAAAATGTGTATCTCCTACTGACACAATAAAGTGAACTCTAAACTAACCATCTTTAAACAAATGTTGTGAAGCTTCTAATGTGCCTAACATTTTAATATATTTTCATAAATTCACTCCTATAACTATAGAAATTTGGCATACACCTGAGCAGAATACGTTGGCACAAACATTGCTTTTTTTCTTTTCTTTTTTTGCATTGCCAGCCTCTTTTAACAGTAATGCATCTAAATTAAACCTAATCCACACTCTGCAACATGTAGTCGGTTGATGAAATATTTGAATCAAGCTGTAAATTAATATCCACACAACTTGTCTACCCTGCTTTGCGGCGCAATACATCTTCTTAGGACATGATTTAGTTACGTAAGCAAATTGACAAGTAATCCATTGTGGTTGTCCTTGTTGTCACCTTTAGGGTTGTGTTTGATTGCCGGAGAGCAAATGGACATTTTCACAGTTACAAAGCAAAGGAAATGGGAAACCAGCCGGGTAAATCTGTCAATATGAATGATCTTTACCATCCATGACAACCTGTTTAAGCCACTGTACTGTGTGATACAGTTTGCAATCACTGGCTGGTTGTCTGATTAAACCTCTCTTTTGAAAGAGTCTGATTTGGAAAAAAGTTTGTAAGTAAATTCTAAAAAATACACAAAAGAGTGTTTAGAGTGTGGGATATTTTATGAGGCAACGCGAATACTTTTTGTGTGCAAAACCAAAACAAAAATAACAACTTTATTCAACAATCTCTTCTCTTCCCTGTCATTATCCTTACACAGTTGACGGTGTAAGCACAGTGAAGGCATCTGTGTTAACGTCCCAATGCCAGCTCAGTATTGGCCAAAGCTGTACACTTGAATTTAAATTGAGAGAGACAATAATGTTGAATAAAGTCGTGATTTTTGATTATGTGATGGTTATATTGCTGTCCATGTGTGAGTCAGATACTGTACCTCTCATATTTCATTAAAAATATCTTAATTTGAGTTCCGAAGATGAACAAAGTTCTTATAGGTGTGGAACATGAGGGTGAGTAATTACATAATTTGATGACAGAAATTTTAATTTTAGGGTGAACAAACCCTTTAAATGTATGTGGGGGTCAGATTTTGCCTACATAATAGGGAACAAGTATATTGATACAGGAATATATGCTGGAATATATTCATGAAATTATCATGCTCAGTCATTGAAACAAGATGTGATTTCTACACAAGGGAAAAAATACAAAGGGGTCGTAAATGATCGTAAACAACAAATGCATGAATGCTGTTCAAGAACACTTGACATTTCAACACATTTATGCACTTGGTTGGTTACAGCACCATTTGTGGCATAAAGGCATTTAGATGACTTTCTGATTTTTGATGATGTACTTGTTTGAACTATTTGCATAATGACCCTTTTGACAATTATTTTTACTCCCCTCTTTGCATTTACTGCATTTTCATTAGACAGACTGGACCCTGCATTTCATCAAATAAAAATAGAACTAACTTGCTCACTTGGGTATTCACTCTGGCTGGCATTTTTTAGAGCATGTTAAAAAGATTTTTCTTATGCATCAGCTTGGGAGTACATGAGTCGATTTTAAACAATCCCACTATGAGGTTTTAAATGGATTACCCCTAATTATCCCTAATTATTTTGGAAAGATGAAAAAAATCACATATAGGCCTGGATCTGGGAAGGTTAGCGGGCCTATAAACAGATTTTTTATAATTAATACACATGAGAGGCATATTATGCCAAGATGCTTACGCCACGGTTGATGCTGTATTTATATGTGTTCATTGCATTGAATTAAAAAAATAATAATAATTTGTTGTTGAACTGGGTTAGGAAATTAAATAATTAATTTAATAGTAAATCAGTACAAACATCTAGCTAATTATTAAATAGCATTAATTGTTAAATAACAGTTAGTTTACCTGTCTGGTGAAAATATATTTAAAGGTGACACTTTATTTTAGGTTAGTTTAGTTTACTTTTTTTATAAAGCACATTTATACTGCCTCGAGTGCAGTTATTAATAGAGCCTTGAAGTCAATCCGGTATCTGATGGCTAACCATTCAAGAGAGGTCAAAATTGGGGTGATTCTGTCCTTATTTCTCATACCAGTCAATAGTCAAGCAGCTGCATTTTGAACCAGCTGTAAATCGATTCACCAGTGACGGAGAGAGACCAAAATACAAGACATTACAGTAGTGCAGTCTGGATGAAATAAAAGCATTCATGATTGTCTCCAGGTTTCAAGATGAGAGCATCAATTAAATTTAAATTTGTTAGCTGGACAGTATTTGGGCCAGGACTGAAAGAATTTGAGGCATGGTAGGCTCAAGGAATTTAAGAATATAAAACCTCAATCTTATTCCTAAAGAAATCTAGAACTTCTATACACAGCTCAGTAGTAGCCTCTGGATGAGAAGATGAGTGCTTGGGGTTAACCACTTTATTAAAAGTATTAAACGGCACTATTGGATTATGTGAATTTTTTGTTATAAATTTTGGCTGTTTTGATAGCGCACTGATATAGGCAAAGAGGCAGTTCTTAAAAATCTCCAGGGAGACATGTAGCCTATTTTATGTTCTGCTTTACGGTACTCTGGCCTATGGGTGTGGGTATGATGGTTAAACCACGGATGTGAGCTAAGTTTAGAGGCCTTTGATTTTAGTCATGCAACTGCATCTAGAATATTTGTACATGTCATTAAACAACGAAGTAAGTTCCTAAGTGTTGTGGCTATGCGATGGTGCTTCTAAAACAGTTCTTGCTGAGGACTCTGTGAATGCATTAGAATGCATTGAGGAAATTATCACACAAGAATAATGCACAGCCATCAGACTGTTCAGAGGCAAATATGGAAGTATTACATTAAATGTGACACACATATTATCAGACAGACAACTTTCCTTAATATTAATGTTACATACCAGAAGATAAAACAAGATCAATGGTATGTCCGTGTTTGTGTGTAGGATGTGTTGAAGGAGGTCAAATGAGTCAATGAAGTTCTTCAATCCTGTAAACCTTGATTTTCCTGTTTAGAGAAAAGCTGAGATCAAGCATCCTGCAGTAAAACAATAAAGCAATAAAAATCATCTGCAGAGAAGATTTCAAAGGAATGGGACAAAGTCTTCCCCAAACTCCTCACTCATCTATGCAACCAACCCCCCTCCCTCCACTCCCTTCCTTCCCCCTGATTCAAGTTACTAAAGTTCTCTAAGAATGCATATGTACTATGTATAATGTTCTATTGTTTTTCCAATTTCATGTTTAGTATCATTTTAAATGTCTCAGTGCGATTGGTAAAATGGTCTCAGTTTCACAGCAGTCACTAGTTTTATGAAAAAGATTGAAAACTTAGGAGAATTCTGTTCTCCTGTATGGGTTGTGTCTCTTCAAAAAAACCTTCTCCTCTCCCCCAAAACCAGGTGTCGGGGCAATAAATATTTACAATCCTTTTGTTATGTTCTGGGTATTTAGGGGAAAAGGCACAGCAGCAAGAGGGGACATTCTGTTGCCAGAGGCCCCCGCATAGACATGATGAGTGTCTTTCATCCACCATCTCTGTGTGCGTGCATAACTTTTAAGTACTTTTAGAGAAATATTTTGAGTAATTGATGTTATGTATTTATTATGTCTGAACTGGTTTATTGGTTTCTCATTAGAGTGTTAATAGACTGTCTGCTTAATATCTGCTAGCACTTTATTTTGATGTTCCACCAACAGAAGTAACTTTGCAGCCATGTAAACTTATTCTACTAACCCAAACCCTAATACAACCCCAACAATCTACTAAATGTCTACTACAGTCAACTAATACTCTAATGAGAGTTAGTTGATATATAGTTGCTAAGTTGCTTGAAATTTGTAGAATTTCTAAAGTGGACCGCCAAAATAAAGTGTAACTTTTTTGAAAAAAAAAATAAAAAATATTATTAATATTATTAATGGTGACCCACAAAACTAATTAATTAAACTAAAAGAGCTCTCCTATATCATACTGTACAAAAACACAAAGCACTTCAGTTCAGTATTTACTCTCCTTATCTGTTATTGACTGATAAGTAACATTTTTCTCTTAACTTTCACTAATATTTCAGTCAAATGAACTTGTTTTGTATATTAAATCTGACTGTTACGTTCAACAGAATATTACTGTTTTTCTTCCTTCATTTTATGGTAATTTGCTGTAAGCAAGGTTGGCAGTAAATTGCTGTTTTTAAACAGTTTGTTGGTAAATTAATTTACAGAATATTGCTATTTTTCCTTGATTTTACAGTAATCTACTGGCAGCTGTGGTTGCCATTAAATTGCTGTTTTTTTACAGTGCGTTGCGGTAAATTAATTTACAGTTGATTACTGTTAAATTACGTGTCACTCTGGGTTTTTTCTCATCTCACGCCTTTAACCCTTTAAACCCCACAGCAAAATCTTCAGTTTTAAATGATCACTTGATTGTGTCCACACTACAGAGTAACACTGAAGCAGTGCTGAAGTTAACGAGACAACAGTTAATGAGATAATTAAGTGATAATTGAGGATTAGTGATGAACACCTACTGTTAACAAGCAGAATCACTGAAGGAAAATTAACAAGAACAGAAAAAATGAGCAGAAACACAATAACTTCAACAGACTTACAGCCACATTCTTAAATGAAATCAGCTGAATATAAAAGACATTAAATATCTCAAGATCTCAGCAGAGTAGGATTAAACAATATAAACAGCATTACTAGCTTCACTTATTACTAAACAGGTTTACTTTATTTCTGTGAGATAACTACAGAAGTTCTTATTGAGAATTAACAGAGCTTCAAATGCTGTTTTGTTTCGTTTGATGTTATCATGATGTTTGCTTTAGTTGGGTTCTTGATCCTTGTCTTTTTAAGTTTCTTTGCATGTTGTAACTATGTGTTTTCCAGACACAATTGTTACAGTAGTAAAGTCTAAGGATATCATGCTTAGGCATTGTTGGTTATGTACTGTTTTTTATAATTATCATGCAAAACTCTATGTGAACTGAATTAGTCCAGCATCAAATCCATTTTTATTGCCACCACTCTAGCATTACCACTTAAAATCATGCAGTTTATTTTTGTAAACCTTATTTACAGATGTATATGTGAACTGTGGCATTACTGAGCTAAACAGAGAATTCAAGAATCAGCGTATGAATCTCAACAATGGTGACAATCAACAAACAAAATAAAAGATCAACTCTGAACATCATAAAACACATTACAATAAGTCAGCACAAAATCAACAGCAAAAATCAAGGCAGTAAGAATTATAGAAATCGCATTTATAGAAAAATAACGAGACTATTCAGCAACATAATTTATTCATGCCGCAACGCATGCTGGGAGTTTTGTACCCATCATGCATTACAGCAAGAAGCTTTTGATTGTCACCATTGTTGAGATTCATATCCCAATTGATGATGTCTTTATGACTATGAGTTAACTAATAGTTCAAGATGTTATCCACACAATCTATTAACAAATTACTTTATATTATTTGTCTCTTTTGATCACATCTCTACACAACTATAACAAATGTGTAACAAATACATTATTACAGTTGGCAAAGTGAACTTATCATTTAATATTCAAAGATCAAGATCCCAACTAAACCAACACTGATCTCTGTCATGATAATGTCAAACGACTATAAAACAACATCTGAACCTCTGTACACATGACAGAAAATAGTCAGTCTGTTTAGTAATGATTGAATCAGGTAATGCTGTTTGTGGAGATGATTAATCAGATCTTGAGAGATTTAATGGAGTTTATCTTCAGTTGATTTATTATTTTTTCTGTTCTTGTTTCTCTTTCCATCAGTGATTCTGCTTGTAAACAGCAGGTGTTCATCAGTGTCTGAATTCACTCTTTTTTTCATTCACTCTGTCAAGTGGACTATTAGTGAACTAGTGTAGGGAATAGTGAATGAGGGTATAGCGTGTAATTTTGAACACAGCCTGAGTGTCGACTTTGAGCGCTTTTAATTTACAGTGTGTTGCTGTAGGCTATTTTCTAGAAAACTTCAAATATTACCCAGAATGTGTTGTTTCTATGGCATATTACTGTTTTAATGGAAAACAGCATGTTATTGTTGAAATTTGGCTGTTTTTTTACAGTGTATGTTATGGCCTCAAAACACTTTTACTATAGTGTATAATTTGTAAACTCATAAATTTTGATATTGGCAATAGAGCAATATTATGATAGAGCATTAACCATTTAGCGGCACTCATCGGACATTTCAATTGAATGAAAGTCTTATGGGTTTGGAACATTATGAGGGTGAGTAAATGATGAAATCCATTCCCTGAAAGGAATTTACATATCTTAAAATATGCCATTGTTTTGTCTCACCAGTCATTTTTTTCATTTTTTTCCAAGGCAGATTTATAAAAGCTACTTAAATTTCCTAAGTTCTGGTTTAATCTAAACCCTGCCTGTATGAAACCAGGCCATAATGTACTAAAATCTGCTTCATAACTTTATAATAAATGGATAAATACTATGATAACATGGGTGGTAAAAATGAAAACCATGTGATGATTCACAACAATTAGCTTTCCACAAACTGAGGCACATATTAACATAAAGAAGGTGCACCATGTCATTAACACAAATACAAATACACACACGTGGTGACACACATGACACTAAACTAATGAAACAAACATTCATTAAACAACAGATATATAACTTAAACACCAAACTAAGAACAAAAACTAAAAAGAAACATAATTATTTATATTACATTACATCTAATGTGAAGTGACATGCAAGGAATTCTGGGAAAGTCAATTTAGAGGAAAAACAAGAACAGAAAAAAGAGACAAGCAGAAACACAAGAACTACAACCGACTTACAGCCACAGCCTTAGATCAAATCAGCAGGAGATAAAAGAAGACATTTAATCTCTCAATATCTCAGCAGAGGATGTTTTGAACTACTGTATTTTTCAAACACACAGAGACATCAAGAATCAGTGTATGAATCTCAACACTCAGCTTCATGCTACCTCATGCTTCATGATGACCAATCTCATCCAGTATGCATTGCGGCTTGAGTAAATTTTGCAGCTGAATTTCCTTAGTATTTTCTTTTATTCTTGCTGTTGTTTTTCTGTTTAGTAGCTTCTTTTGTGATGTTCACAGTTTTATCAAAATATTTTGTTCATTTTCATCATTGTTCAGATTAATATACTGAACTGCTATAAAAAAAATATTAAAATGATTAAACATCCCTCGTTGTCAGCGATTGGTCAGGCTCTGTCAGCACCCAATCACAACGCGCACCATCACCAGAATACTAATCACATTCACCTGAAGCTCATCACCTCATCACCGCCACAGCATAAGAGCATACACTTCACCACAGCACATTGTCTGATCTCATCTTTGAGTAAAGGATTCTGAAGCGGCAGTGGATTCCAGTTAACTGTAGGGGATATTACAGTTAAAGACCCAAAAGACCAGATATGATAAATGAAGACCCGGAGTCAGAGTTTAAAAAAATAAATTGAAGAAAATTTTAATAAAGAATAGTTTGCAGTTTTTGATAGTTTGCATCAGCAGAAGCAGCTTCAAGTCTCACAAGGAGTTCGTAGGCCGCTCTCTGTCTCCTCCTCTCTCTCTACGTTCACATTTCCAGAACAATTATACTCTAACAGAGTTCACTAACTACGTCATTACTAAGATACTGATTGGTTAAGAACGCAAGACAAAACTGGTAATTTTCCACACATAGACAGAAGTCAGAATCATATCTCCTTCCATCATGATGCTGACGATCAGACCCTGAACTTAGGCACAGAATGTCCTGTTAAGTCAGGACAAGGCGTCGACAGGTCTCAGAGTCCCAGTTGTCCACTAGTACCCATAACGGACCTGCACAGAACACTTAGCGCACATACAAAGATACACATGATTCACAGCTTCTTCAAGGCTGAAGTTGATCTGAGCTCCGCACTGAACAGTAAACTTTCCCAAAACATACTGATAAGTTGTACTTTTCTCTCAGTCAGAGGGACAGACAATATTCAACATTGTTTTCTAGTGTTTGAAAATGAAAAAGAAATTAAAGGCTTTAACGTAAGTTGAAGTTACTCATTCTAAATAATTCAACATTTAGAAAGATAATTTCGTGATAAATCACTCAAAATATATATATGTTGAAGCGGCAGTGGATTCCAGAATCCACCCCTTCAACTCCCTTACCCGCTGTCCTTACCTGTGCTCACGTTCCTGCTCCATTGTTTTCCCTGTTCCTCTACGTCTCCATTGTGACCACGTTCATCTGTGTCACCTGCAGTCTCTACTCTCCGGGATCATCCAGTTCACCACCGCCTTCATCGAAGTGTGTGCTCCGTTCCACTCATCCATGATCTCCTCTCTTCTTCCACAAACCGAAAAGACTGTCAGTATTCTCATTTCTTCATTTCCCATAACTTGAATTGCTCATTACCTGTGTGTGTCGATCCTGGTGTGTCTAATAAACGCATTTGTCTACTCTACCGCTTTGTGAGTCTTTATTCCATAACACACATATATTCAAAGACTACATTCCACTTTTGTAATATATGTATAATAGAGAAAAATCTATTTTCTTATTATAAATTCTTTGATAAGTTTTACCAAACAAAATTTACCATTACATTTACATTACATTTAGTCATTTAGCAGACGCTTTTATCCAAAGCGACTTACAAGTCAATCAATCAATCAATCAAACTTTATTTATAAACCACTTTAAAACCACCGAAGTGGCCCAAAGTGCTGTACAGAAGAATATAAAAACATAAAAATACACAGTAGAAATTAAAAAAGACATAAAACATAAGACACAGTAGAATTAGTAGATAAAATGTCAATTTCAGGTTTCAAAGGCCAAAGAGAAAAGGTGAGTTTTAAGAAGCGATTTAAAAGAAGACAATGAGGAGGCCTGTCTAATTGACAGAGGCAGATCATTCCACAGTTTAGGAGCTGCCACAGCAAAGGCACGATCCCCTTTGAGCTTACTCCTTGATTTGGGCACATTCAGGAGCAGTTGATCAGCTGACCTGAGAGAACGGGTAGGTGTATAAGGTTGTAAAAGCTCAGAAATATAGGGTGGGGCAAGACCATTTAAGGACTTAAAAACAAATAAAATAATTTTAAAATGGATCCTAAAATGTACAGGAAGCCAATGAAGTGAGGCTAAAACAGGCGAAATGTACTCGTATTTACGTGTTCCGGTCAAAAGACATGCTGCAGCGTTTTGTACCATCTGCAGACGAGCAACAGAAGACACACTAACCCCCACATACAATGCATTACAGTAATCCAGTCGAGTGGTAACAAAGGCGTGGATTACCGTCTCAAAATGCTGCCTCAAAAGAAATGGCTTTACTTTGGCCAGCTGCCTCAATTGAAAGAAACTAGATTTGACGACTGCTCTGATTTGACTATCAAGCTTAAGGTCAGAGTCGATTTTATCTCCCAAGTTAGTGATGGTTGTTTTGCTGTACTGGGCCAAGACACCCAAATCAACAGGAGAGGTTCCAATTTTGCCACCAAAGACCATCACTTCTGTCTTTTGTGCATTAAAGCTTAAAAAGTTAAGAGACATCCATGCCTTTATATCATCAAGACACTTGATTAGCGATCTGACAGTGTCATTCTTTTTAAGAGGCACATAAATCTGGCTATCGTCCGCGTAAAGGTGGAATGACATGCCATGCTTTCTTAATATTGAACCAAATGGGAGCAAATAAAGAGAGAAGAGAAGAGGGCCTAAAATAGAGCCCTGTGAGAGAGAGAGGAGCTGAGGAGGACTCAAAACCACCACAGCTGACACAGAAAGTCCGACCTTCCAAGTAGGATCTAAACCATTCAAGCGCTATTCCCTTAATGCCCACCCACTGCTCCAAACGAGATATTAGGATTTCATGGTCAACAGTGTCAAAGGCGGCAGTTAAATCAAGTAGTACAAGAATCACATGATCACCAGAATCAGTAGCTAGAAAGATGTCATTAAAAACTTTTAAAAGAACAGTTTCAGTGCTGTGTAGGGTTTTTAAACCGGACTGGAACATTTCCATAATATTGTGGTCTTTCAGAAAGGCCATTACTTGACTGTATACTATCTTTTCAAGGATTTTTGAAAGAAGAGATAATTTAGAGATAGGCCTAAAATTTGCGATATCTGTAGGATCCAGACTAGGTTTTTTAATCAGAGGTTGCACCACTGCATGTTTAAAATTTTTGGGAACCACACCTGAGGACAGACTGCAGTTAACAACTGCCATAACAGATGGTGCTACAGTAGGAAAAACCTCCTTAAAAAGTCGAGGAGGAACAGCATCATGTGGAGAACCTGAGGGCTTCAAGTGATCAACAATCTCATGTAGCATAGACAATGTCACTGGCTCAAACTTGTCGAAGACAGCAGAGCATAGGACAGGGATTGAGGGATCATGAGCAGAAGGTGAAGTAAGAGCTCTAGTGGAAGTGACCTTATCAATAAAAAAGTGAAGAAAGTTTTCACAGACAGCAGAGGAAGCATCAACACAGACATTGTGCGGGGCATTAAGAACTGAATCAATAGTTTTAAACAAAACACGAGGCTTATTACAGTTTGACAGAATAATTTCAGATAAATGTTTTCTTTTAGCATCTTTGATAATTGTCTGATAATGACGCCAGCAGTCCCTTAGCATTTGAAACAACACATGCAGTTTGTCCTTTTTCCATTTGCGCTCAGCTCTACGGCACTCGCGTCTGACAGCACGAGTCATGTCATTTAGCCATGGCTCAGATTTAGTTTTGGGCTGCCTGATACACAGTGGAGCCACAGTATCCATAACAGTTTGACAGGTGGAGTGCAACCATGAGCTAAGCTTTTCTGAATCATTACATGTAGACTCCGATAAAACACAGTTCTGACTAAAAACAGACGCGAACTGAACAGCAGTGGAAGGATTAATAATGCGACAGGGCCGGGCAACAGCGCGAGATTCAATTGAATTACAAGTGAGGAATACAAACAAGAGATTCTTCATGAATTGGCAAATAGACACAGGAAGTGCTCACAATACAAGTTTCATACATTGCTCAGTACCAAAAGCTGGAGTAGGAAGGGAAAAGGGAAGGATAGGGTTTTTTTTTTATGAGGAGATAAAGTGTTCACGGAAGGGATGAGTTTTCAGCTGTCTCTTGAATATTCAGATCATTGAGATCATTCCACCAGCAGGGAGCAGTGAAGGAGAATGTTCTGGAGAGTGATTTTGTGCCTCTCTGTGACGGTACCACAAGCCTTCGTTCCTTTAGTGATCGCAGGCTTCTGGTGGGGAAGTTACCACTTCTGGTTTAAAATTACCACTTTAACTGTTATAATAAAATGTGATAAATTCTAGTAAGGGTGGTCATGAGTAAAAAAGCCTTCTAATTTATGTTGATGCAAGACTAAGTTTTCTCCTCTTTTCACTTTTCAAAAAAATATATTTTGTTAAAATATATTAACCCAGTTTATTGTTCATTAAATCGAAAGCGTTAGTTCAGTCAGGCTACGTAGGCATAGTACTGTGACCAGCTGACGCTGCCAAATCGCTCCAATCACTACAATTCTCCTATTAGACTGGGGACACATAGACACTAGGGGTAACTCTCTGAGATCCCCAATCACCACTAAAGGCTAATGAAATTGGTCAGTAAAATTTGCATAGCTGGCCACGCCTGGACATTCGCCTATAAAAGAGGCCAAGGTGGTATTGCTCTTTCAGGTTTGTTCTGAGGAGGTGTTGCGATTGGCTGCTATTGCAGCCACATATACCTTCAAGGTGGAAGTGGATAGGTGTCTCTCCATACCCTCTTGGAGGAAGAACAGCACTAACCCAATACCACATCTCTGTGGGTCTTCTCCTTTTGAAGAACATCAAGTGACAAAAAGGCACCATTTCAAAGAATACAACCGCCTCATTGAGGAAGCTATGGCTTGAATTATGGTATCTATTAAAGCTGATGATAGCCCTCTGATTTCCTCCTCATCCTGTCCAGGGACCACACATGGAGGTCTGGGCATGGGTGCCAAATTGTGCCCTTACCATGAGAAAGTCCTTCCCCATAAGGATTCACTGGACCAACACGTGTGTGCCTTGGATCAAAGGTCAAAACCTTCTCAGGACCAGAAGCACGGCCAACAACTCAAGGCAGCTGATGTGCCAATGCAGTTGTAAGGACCACCATTCAGCCCAAGGACGGATTCTGACGGGTGGATACCTGGGCGAAGGGATAATGCGTCAGTGTCTTTTCAGCGCCCCTGTGAAGTTCACTTAATTTTTAGAATTTAGTTCATTTTTACTTCAGCTGCTCGCATAATCTGACTCAAATTTCAAATTATTATTACTTTGGATCGTGTTTCTTAATATGAATTAATCATTGGTCATGTATTAATTTAGGTGTTTGATTGTTCTGAGTATCCAGTACTTTCAGTGAGGAGGGTTTGGACAAGGCGGTGTCCTATTTCTTTGAGATCTTCTCTCCAGATGAGTTTTATTGCTTTATTGCAGCATGCTTGATCTCAGCTTTTGTCTTAGCAGGAAAACTAAGTCTTAAAAAGTCAAAAAACTTCAAGGAATGGAGAGTTGGCACCGCAAGTGGAAGAAGAACGTGGATTTTCGTGAGTACATGGTGAAGAGTTCAATTCACTAAGCCGCTGCGCTTATGTATGGTGGAAACGCGCCGCGCTGGTGTAGCGGAATATTGTTGAGTTCTTGCACAAACATGAATTGATGAACGAAAGTTTATGTTTGATGGACAGTGGATGAGGTTGCTGTAATGAATATGGACGAAAGGGAATTGTTTAAGTTACTCGAATCTCGCAGAGGAAAACTTGGAGCTCTGACGAGAAAACGAAATGAAATAAATGTTTCAATTGAAGCTGGCGAAAATAAAGAAAGTGTTGCTAAACAAGTTGAAACTTTTAACACTGTTTTGGCGGATTTTATGGACTTGCAAGTGTCTGTTCAGAGTTTGCTGGATGATGATGAAAAGGAGGCTGACTATGTAGACTGGTATGAGCCGAAATGAATTCTCTTCAGGGAATTTCTGAATGGGATTGAAGCATGGATGGGTGAAAATCCAAATGGTACAAGTGATGTCTTGGAATTGGGTATTGGGCTGTATTGGGTGATGTATTGGGCCTAAGGACAGCATTTCCCAGGCCACTGACAAGTCTTCTAAAAGAAGTTCTCGAATATCATCTACAGTTTCTTCTAAAAGCAAAGTGAGTGCATCTGCTGCTTTTCTACAAGCGGAAGCAGAATGTGCTGCATTAAAAGCTAAAGCTAAAGCTTTGGAGAAAAAACATGTTTTAGATATGGAGGAGGCTCAACTAAAAGCGAAAAAAGAAAAACTTGCTTTAGAATCTGAAATGGCTGCAACAGACGCTAAGGTAAATGTTTTCATGAAATCTGAATTGCTTCTATCAAAATTGAACTCAAAAGGCACAAAAGGAGTTGCAATGTCAGACACAAGCAGTGCTTATCCATCTACTGAATATATGGCACCTGCAAGAACTCCACAGGTTCAAATAACTCAAGACAAACAAGTAAAAAAGGGCAAATCAACTCCAACGGTTAAAACACATCAGAAACCTAAAAGGGACTCAGCCATTTTGGACAATACAGCTCTTGCAGACGTGTTGAAAAAACAAAATGAAATAACTGCTTTGTTGATAAAGCAACAGTAAACATCCCTTCTTCCAACAAGGGATATTCCTGTGTTCGGTGGAGATCCTCTGCATTTCAGATCCTTTATTAAAGCATTTGAACAGGGTATTGAAAGCAAGACTGGGAGTATGCAAGACAGACTCTATTACTTAGAGCAATTTATAGTTGGACAACCCAGAAATCTGGTACGCAGTTACTTGCACATGGATCCTGTAAGAGGATACAAGGAAGCAAAGCAACAACTTGAATGGAATTTTGGAAACAGTATAAAAATATCATCTGCTTTCATTGAAAAGGCATTGAACTGGACCTCTTTAAAAGCAGAGGATGGACCAGCGTTAAGATCATATGCACTCTTTCTTCGTAGCTGTTTTAACACTATGCAAGAAGTTAATTGTGTGGAGGAGCTGGAAAACTCCGCCAACTTGACAACAATTGTTTCCAAGCTGCCTTTCAAGCTTCGTGACAAGTGGAGAACAATTGCTTGCAGCATACAGGATAGTCACGATAGAAAGGTCAAATTTAAAGATCTTCTTGAATTTATTGAAGGAGAGACACAAGCTGCATTGGATCCTGTGTTTGGTGACATACAAAGCCCAACAGACAAGAAGGGTATCTCAAAAGTAACAACAACTGTAAAGCCAAGTTTTAAATCTCCCAGCAGAGGCAGCAGTTTTGCAACCGCAGTTGCTACCATAGTAGAAAAAATGGATGATAAGATGAAGTTGAGGTATAGTACCTCAAATGGAAAGCCATGCCTGTTCTTTGATGATAATCACGCCATTGAAGTTTGTAAGGCATTCAAAGTCAAACCCAACAAAGAAAAGTTGGAATTTATGAAAGTAAAAGGATTGTGTTTTGGATGTTCAGGACATGGGCATATGAGCAAAACTTGTCAAAACCGCAAGAATTGTCAGATTTGTCAACAACATCACCCAACCATTCTACATATCGAGACTAAGGAAATTCAAAGAAAAGACCAAACTTCTAAAGTCCTTTCTAAGGATCAGATATCAAGTGCGTTGGTTTCCTTGAAAGATGGGAAATATATTGGGAATGGTTCAAAGTATTGTGCTCTATCCATAGTTCCTGTTAATGTGAAATTAAGTAAGGGAACCAAAATTGTGCAGACCTATGCGTTCCTGGATCCAGGTAGTTCTGCAACGTTTTGTACAGAAGAATTGATGACTCAATTAAATGCTACAGGAAGAAAGATGAAAATACTTCTGAAAACTATGGGTCAGGAAAAGCTTGTGGCCAGTTACAGAGTTTCTGGATTAGAAGTGTCTGCTTTGAAAGAAAGTGGATTTATGAAATTACCTGATGTATATACACAGAAGTTGATCCCAGTTACCAAAGACAACATTCCTATAGAAAAGGACATTAGAAAGTGGTCTTATCTTAGGGATGTTGATTTGACGCCAATAAATGCTAGCATTGGGCTACTTATAGGTGTCAATGTTCCAAAGGCGTTGGAACCATGGAGAATCATCAACGGTGAAAGTAATGGACCATATGCTGTGAAAACTCTCCTTGGTTGGGTCATTAACGGTCCGCTTAATCATGGTAAGAACGATGATGAGGATAATGTCCCCGAAATGCAAGTAAATAGGCTATCTATTGAAAATTTGGAGGAAATGTTGATCAAACAGTACAATCAAGATTTCATTGAACAGCAGTGCGATGAGAAGACAGAAATGTCAGTAGAAGATCAGCAATTCATAGACATGATCTCAAAGACTGTAGAACTCAAAGATGGACATTACTATTTAAGTTTGCCTTTTCGTGAGTCCAATGTAAAAATGCCAAACAATAAGAGCATGGCACTACAACGAGCACAGCACTTGTTAAAAAGGTTCAGAAGAGACACGTTGTTCTTTGCTGAGTACAAAGAGTTTATGGATGATGTTGTAATGGAAATTTTTATCTTTCATTTGTTATTCAATAAGCTTATGGGCATAAGGCATTAAGAAGTTATAAGTGTTCATATTATAGTGTCTCTCATGACATTTTCTCTGTAACTGCTCAAGGCAGGACAACAGGATGTGGCTGTCTGCTGAAAGGGCCGTAGGAGAGCTTAGTTCTAAGAAACTAGGGTGACAAGATGGACTTCTCACTAACAAAGGCGCAGTTAACAGAAACCACATCCTAAGCAAATGATGTTTTGACAAGTGTAGGTGTAAAGTGTGTGCAAAGCATTAAGATGTTAAGTATAAATAGAGAGTGAGAGAGACTAGCTCCTCACTCCTCTCATACATGCTCTGCTATATGTGTGAGACGAGTCCTTGCTGCAAGTAAAAAATAAATCTACCTTCTCTGATATTACTGACTCTGAGTATTTCCTTGAATTTCCACAACAATGTCATTGCAAAGGGATATACAGAGATCATTCCAAGTGACCAGCTGAAGCTAGAGATTGGTAAGGTATGGTATATACCACACCATGGAGTTAGGCACCCACACAAAAAGACGCTGCGTGTGGTATTTGATTGTGCGTCAACTTTTGGTGGGACTTCCTTGAATAAAGAGCTGTTACAAGGTCCAGACTTGACAAATAACTTGGTAGGAGTTCTTCTTAGATTTCGTCAAGGTCCCATTGCCTTTATGACCGATATTGAAGGCATGTTCCACCAGGTTAGAGTGACCAAGGAAGATGTAGATTTTCAGCATTTTCTTTGGTGGCCTGATGGAGACATTACAAAGGACCTGGAAGAGCACAGAATGGTTGTCCATATATTCGGTGCAGTATCATCACCAAGCTGTGCAACCTTTGCCTTGCTAAAGACAGCTGATGATAACCAAAAGGATTATACAGAAGATGTAATTAACACCATTAGGCAGAATTTCTATGTTGATGATTGTTTAAAAGCTGTAAATACAGTGGATCAAGCTTTATCTCTGTATGATCAGTTAACAGCCTTGTGTAGCAAGGGAGGTTTCCGACTCAATAAATGGATTTGTAATGAACGTAATGAGGACTCAGTATAATTCCTCAAGAAAACCGGGCCAAGACAGTAAAGACCCTGGACCTCAGTAAAGACCAGCTTCCTATGGAGAGAGCTCTGGGTGTTCAGTGGGACATAGAAAAGGATGCATTCACTTTCAGTATGACAATCAAACAACACTCATCAACAAGACGTGGCATTTTATCCATTGTGAGTTCAATTTATGATCTGTTGGGATTTCTGTCACCCATCATTCTCTCTGCCAAGCAAATTCTGCAAAACCTGTGTAGAATCAAACTTCCCTGGGATGAGAGGGTCCCTTTGAATACTGCTTTAAGATGGCAAAGATGGCTTGATGAGTTGACACTTTTAAACACCTTTAGCGTGAACAGATGCTTCACATCCAAAGACTTCGGAAGCATAGCATCTGCACAGTTGCACAACTTTTCGGATGCAAGTGAGACTGGATACAGAGCTGTGTCGTACCTAAGACTCCTAAATGACAAAGGAGAAGTAAATGTGACTTTCGCCATAGGAAAGGCCAAAGTTGCACCGCTTAAACAAACGACTATACCAAGATTGGAATTGGCAGCAGCCGTTCTTGCTGTACGCTTAGACAGAAAGCAGAGTTGTAGTTTCATCTGGATGAATCTTTCTTTTGGTCAGACAGCGCTACAGTACTGAAATTCATATCTAATACAACAAAAAAGTTCAAAACTTTCGTAGCAAACAGAATCTCCATTATTCACACCCATTCAAAGGCCTCACAGTGGAAGTACATCAGCTCTAAACTAAACCCGGCAGATGCAGCATCAAGGGGCTTGAAAACTGAAGAATTCCTTGGATCTCAAGTTTGGATCAATGGACCGGACTTTCTCTTACAGTCACCAGGTCAGTGGCCTGAAGCAAAGGAAGAGATGAGTTTAATTCTGGATAATGATCCAGAAGTGAAAGAGAAGATCTGTGCTTGTGTTACTGTGACTGATGAAAAGGAACCTCCAACAAGTCAACTCTTGAATTACTTCTCAGACTGGATTCATTTGAAAAGATCAGTAGCATGGATTCGTAAGTTTCTAGAAGTTTTAAAGTGGAAAGTGAAAGAAAAGAAAATGCAAAACCAACTCAGTGATAAGAGTTGTAAGCAGAAAACAAAGCCACAGTCACCTGAGAATTTGAGTTTGATCTGATTGAGGAAGAAAAGGCTATTGTATCTTATGTACAAAGACAATATTTCAGTGAAGAAATTTCTGCTTTAAAAGGAGGCATTCAAAAAAGAAGCAGTCATTTGTACAAACTTGACCCTGAGATTGTTGAAGGAGTGTTGAGAGTGGGTGGAGGGCTAAGCAAGTCAGCGTTGCCTGAAGAGGTGAAACATCCTGTCATTTTACCAAAATCTTGTCATGTTTCAAAACTCATTCTTCGACATGTGCATGAGAAAATAGGGCATAGAGGAAGAAATCACATGCTGTCAATGCTTCGTCAACGCTACTGGATACCTCATGCTAACTCAGCTTCTAGGACAACAATAAAAGAATGTGTGATTTGTCAATGAAAAAGACAAAAGCCAGGTGAACAAAAAATGTTAGATCTACCTGCTGACAGATTTTCTATGGACCATCCGCCATTTACATATGTAGGTATGGATTATTTCGGCCCAATCGAAACAAAGCGAGGAAGGAGCACTGTTAAAAGATATGGTGTTATATTTACATGCTTGACTTGTCGAGCAGTTCACATTGAAATGGCCCATACTCTTGATACAGACTCCTGCATCAATGCGATCAGAAGATTCTTATGTCGACGGGGACAAGTAAAGGAATTTCGCTCAGATAATGGCACCAATTTTGTCAGTGCTAATCGGGAATTGAAAAATGCCTTGAAGGAATTAAATCAAAGCAAGATTCAAAATTGCCTTATCAACAATGGCATTAAATGGACATTCAACCCGCCTCATGGTGCCCATCATGGTGGTGTTTGGGAGCGAATAAAGAGGGTACTTTATTCAGTAATGAGACAGAAGATGCTGGACGATGAAACTTTGCATACTATTTTATGTGAAATAGAATCAATATTGAATGACCGTCCTATCACTCCATCTTCAGATGATCCTGAGAATCTAGAAGCATTGACACCCAATCACATCTTACAACTCCGAGCAAATCCTCTAATACCATCTGGTCTCATAAATGATCCCCTCATAAAAAAAAAAAAAAACCCTTTCCTTCCCTTTTCCCTTCCTACTCTAGCTTATGGTACTGAGCAATGTATGAAACTTGTATTGTGAGCACTTCCTGTGTTATTTGCCAATTCATGAAGAATCGCTTGTTTGTTTTCCTCACTTTTAAGTCGCTTTGGATAAAAGCGTCTGCTAAATGACTAAATGTAAATGTAAATGTAAATGGTCTGTTTAAGAAAGAAGACTTGTACATTAAAAGACGCTGGAGACAAGTTCAGTATTTAGCTGACTTGTTTTGGAAAAGGTGGGTGAAAGAATACCTTCCTTTAATGCAACAACGCCAGAAATGGAATAAACCACATCGAAACTTGTGCATTGGAGATCTTGTGCTTGTGGTTGATGAAGCGGCACCTAGAAATTCTTGGCCCCTGGGACGCATTACAAAAACTTTGGCAGATTCTAAAGGATTAGTTCGTCGAGTGCACTTGAAAACTCAAACAAGTGAATTAGAAAGGCCTATCAATAAACTATGTCTATTAATGGAGGCAGCAGTTCACTGAACTTTAGAGTTAAATATTTTAACTCTACACTTACACTGACCCATGTATACTGACAACCCTACAAACACACCTTACACTGACATAACAGTTTTTTGAAAGAAGAGTTTGGACAATTTTTTTGGACATTGAATTGAAGATCTACATACCTTTTTTTAAAAGCCTTTGGACTTGAAATGAACAATGGGACATTAATTTTTATTATATTTATTATTATTATTATTTTTTTTTCATTGTTTAGTACGGCTACTAAATTTGTTGTAATTACTCGTAAACAATAATTAGGGGCTGGAATGTTGTAGCCGTTTGTCTATAATAAGTTTGAATTGGAGTTTATTTGTTAAGTCATGTTTTTATTATTATTATTATTATTATTATGTGTATATTTGTATTTTGTGAGTTAATTTAATTAATTATCATGCACCTGTCAGGGGAGGATATGAATGTCACCGCGTAAGGGCGGAGGAGGAAGTGACAAAGAGGAACAAATGTTTGGATTTGGGAATGGTGGTTACTGACAGTTTTTTGACCACACTTCGTTAATTTTGCTTGGTTTTTCGTTTGTTTGAATTATGAACATAATTTATAAATACTTTGGAAACAAAATGTTTTTCTTTAATAAACAAAATTAATTTGAAATGAAAGATGGCGTTTGGAGTGGAGTGTGTACAAAAATAAAATAATCGCTGTACCCGGATCCACGGCCCACTAAGAAAGGCCGATACACACAGTCTAGGGCCTGTCCAGGTCCCTGACACTGCATGCCTGTTACATACGGCCCGTGCACCGTTACTGTGGTCGAGGATGCCATATTCCCATGCTGGGTAGGTTACTTTTAAAATGTATTTCACTACAGATTACAAAATACATGCTTTAAAAAGTAATTTGTAACGTATTTCTTTACATTACTCAAGTTTAGTCACTTAATCTAAATACTTTAGAATACTTTGGAATACTAATACTAAGTGTGGGACAAACACAAAAAAAGGTAATTGCACGTTTTTATCTCACAATTCTGACTTTTTCCCTGCGTGATATAAAGTTGCAATTGCGAGTTATAAAGTCAGAATTATGAGATATAAACTGACAATTTTGAGAAGAGTCATAATTATTAGATATAAAATCACAATATTGAGAAAAGTCAGAATTATGAGATATAAGCTGACAATTTTGAGAAAAGTCATAATAATTAGATATAAAATCACAATATTGAGAAAAGTCATAATTATGAGATATTAACTCGCAATATTGAGAAAAGTCAGAATTATGAGATATAAACTCACATACTAAATTCACGATTGCAAGAAAAAAAGTTTATATCTCCCAATTCTGACTTTATAACTTGCAATTGTGAGTTTAAATCTCGCAATTCTGAGACAAAGAAGTCAGAATTGTGAAATGCAAACTCACAATTGTGAGGGGGAAAAAAAATAATTGTGAGAAAAAGTTACAGTGACCTTTTTTACAATTATAAAATGACTCACAAACAACCATCACAAAACATGAAAACAGTCGTGGACCATCCCGGTCATGACAGGACAGTTAAGTTAAGAGTTGAGCATTTTTTTATAAATTCATTCATTTTCTCTTGTTCAGGACAGTACTAAATAAAAATAACAAAATTTTTATGATCCCTCTTAAAAGTATTAAAAAGTTGGTGAAACTTAACTCCGCTTTTTCATACTGTCAGAGTCAGAGAATCACCAATTGCTGTTTAAATGACATTAAAATTCAAAGTAATCACTTTGGTAATCTAAAATACTTTTCAGATGTAACTGTAATCTGATTACCACCCATGTAAAATGTAACTGTAATGAAATACAGTTACTCAAATTTTGTATTTTAAATACATAACTAAGTTACTTGTATTTCGTTACTCCCCAAGCCTGTGTGTGCTTATGGTCATTGTCTTGGAACCTTCGCCCCAGTCTGAGGTTCTGAGCACTCTGGAGAAGGTTTTCGTCCAGGATATCCCTCTACTTGGCCGCATTCATCTTTCCCTCAATTGCAACATACCACTTAGAATTAAGGCCTAAAAGTTCTATCTTGGTCTCATCAGACTAGAGAATCTTATTTCTCACCATCTTGGAGTCCTCCATGCGGGGTTTCATGTGTCTTGCACTGAGGACAGGCTTCCGTCGGGCCACTCTGCCATAAAGCCCCGACTGGTGGAGGGCTGCAGTGATGGTTGACTTTCTCCAACTTTCTCCCATCTCCTGACTGCATCTCTGGAGCTCAGCCATGGTGATCTTTGGGTTCTTCTTTACCTCTCTCACCAAGGCTCATCTCCCCAGATAGCTCAGTTTGGCCGGATGGCCAGCTCTAGGAAGGTTTCTGGTCATCCCAATTGTCTTCCATTTAAGGATTATGGAGGCCACTCTGCTCTTAGGAACTTTAAGTGCAGCAGAATTTTTTTGTAACCTTGGCCAGATCTGTGCCTTGCCACAATTCTGTCTCAGAATTCAGTTCCAATGCTCATAAGGCAGTTCCATTGACCTCATGATTCTCATTTGCTCTGACATGCACTGTGAGCTGTAAGGTCTTACATAGACAGGTGTGTGGCTTTCCTAATCAAATCCAATAAGTATAATCAAACACAGCTGGACTCAAATGAAGGTGTAGAACCATCTCAAGGATGATCAGAAGAAATGGACAGCACCTGAGTTAAATATATGAGTGTCACAGCAAAGAGTCTGAATACTTAGGACCATGTGATATTTCAGTTTTTCTTTTTTAATGCATCTGCAAAAATGTCAATAATTCTGTGTTTTTCTGTCAATATGGGGTGGTGTGGACAACCCCGGATAACGTCATGTAACAATTTATCTATTTTAGAATATAGGAAGACAAATGAAAAACAATATAGAAATGCATTACTAATGAAAAATACACTTAAATGCTTTCTCTTTTCTAGTTCTTCTTACATTTCGGTATATGTTAATTGATCAATTTCTCATTTCATTACAAGGCTGGTTTGTTATTTCTACATTATTTCATTCTATAATAATATTTATAATATTATCATTCTATATTATCTATTTTTGTTTTGCTTGTTTAAAAAAAAATAGAAAATTTTCTTGCTCAGTAACACTCAAGCTTCTGGTAAATACAAAATTAAAATACACACTTAGGATGGGGTAGCCATTAACCAAGATGTCATTTTGAGAAAGGTCCTCACTTTGGTGTAGTGCCATGGAGCCACTGATAGGGTTGTGGCCCTGCCATATGCCAAAGTGTGATGAATGAGCTATCTTTAGGTGTAGATAAGGTGATCTCTCCTCCTGATGGGGTCTTCACATTGTCATGTTAGCAGCTATCTGCTTGTTCCTTGACACACCTGCTGGGAGTTGGACATTTGATGCTGCTTCTATAACATGAGACTTTTTGGTGTTTCTTAACATCATAATCCGTATCCTTTTCCTCACCATGAAGTATTGTATAGTTAATCTGGTGCTTTTAAAGTTTACACGATCACAGTGCATGGAATAAAAAGAAAGCTATTCATGGACAATACCAGCAACACTTTTGGCATTAAGAGGTCAAAATAAACAAAAGATGCAGCAAAAGAAAAATCAATATTTTACTTTACTGACACGTTTCAGCATACAGGCCTTCATCATCTTTGCCTCCTCATATCAGGTTTAATGTAGATGGAATGTAGATGTGGTAATTTATAAAAAGCAATTGCTTAATTAATTTATTAACTTTCAGATCAAAAGAATAAGTCATCTTTACCATTAAATCATCTTAAAATGTCTGTTTACTAGAAAAAGTTTTCAGAAGAAATAATGAGGAAAATTAGTTAATGTGGATAACATAGCATAATTTGGTCTTAGGAAAATGTGATGATTGATAAGCCATTAATAACTGGATTGATAGCTCAATCAGCATGATTGATTAATACTTTATTAATCCCAATGGAAATTCAAGACATCAGTATCAAAGGCATCAGGGGTAAATTGGAGAGAACAAAGATGTGGTTCCCTATCAGTCAGTCACGTTCGACGTTACGTCGGACTGACGTCATGGGATCTCGCTTGGGAGCCCAATCACCTCCGCATAGTAGAAAACAAGCCAATCAGAATTGGCTAGTGAGATTTACATGCCGGGCCCCTCCCCCGGCATGCGGGTATAAATAGAGCCGGCATTACTCACTTCATTCATACTTTTGCTTCGGAGCCAATCGGGACACTGATCTGCCTTTCATCCTTCTGCAAAGAGAAACAAAAGAGCGAAAACAGCAATTTTCATTGCTAAAGGGACCAGCTCCCGCATAAAGCAATTTTAATTGCCAAAAAAATTTCCTCTTGCTCTGTTCTCTCTCGTTGACGGCGACAACACAGCAGCGGTGTGGTGCAGCAGGCGCTGGTGTGAGACGGACCAGCGCACATTCCATCCCTCGGTGTTCCAGCGGGAGAGCACTTCTAAAAGAGCAGTACGGGTGAAAAGACGTCTTTTTCAAGATGGCTTTTCGTCCGTGTGTTTCTGGATGCGGTCGTTTCCTGACCTCATCTGACGGCCACGAGCGCTGTATCATGTGTCTGGGCAGACAGCACGCTGAGACAGTGCTCGCGGATGGTTCATGCTCTCACTGCGAGAGCATGACCATGTTGGCTTTGCGATCGCGGCTCTCCTTCTTCAATGCGGAAGGCGGAGCCCCCTCTGCTGCTACCCAATCCCCTGTAGCTTTCCAAGGGAGAGCTGCGGGGATGGTTAGCACTTTAGGAGGTCTGAGGGTTACAGTGGGAGCTTCTTCGTTGGGTCAGCCCCCACGAACCTCCCACTCCTCCACAATGCCATGTGCCGTCGAGTTGCCGAGCGCTGGTGCGGGTCCTTCTCGTGAGGTTCCCAGCATCTCGTTCGGCGCTCTGGATGAGGATCGGATGTCGATCGTTGCATCGGAGAGTGCGCTGTTATCTTCTGAGGAAGATGAAGCCGAACTTCTGCCCTCCGGGGTGGTTGCACAGGCTGAATCTGATGCAGAAATGACAGCAATGCTGGCTCGGGCCGCCGCAGGCATCGGGCTCGAGTGGAACCCTCCACCGTGTCCCGAGCGCTCGCGGCTTGATGATTGGTTTCTGGGGACGGGACGCGGTTCACAGCCGCGGCCCGCCCCAGTGCCATTTTTTCCCGAGCTGCACGAGGAGGTTCAGAAGACGTGGATGGCACCCCATACTGCCAGAAGCCGATCCTCTTCCTCCTCCACTCTCACTACCCTCGATGGTGGGGCCACCAGGGGGTACGTAGACATTCCACAGGTGGAGAGGGCGATTGCAGTGCAGTTGTGCCCGCAGTCGGCCGCCACCTGGAGGAATCGTCCGCGTCTCCCGTCCAAGGCGAGTAAGACGACAGCGGCGTCGAGGATGAAGGATGCCGACAAAGTTTGCTTTCTCGACGCCCCCATTTCCCAGGCCGGCCTCTTCGGCGACACTGTCGAGGACTTCGCCCAGCAGTTCTCGGCAGTACAGAAGCAGACTGAGGCCATCAGTCACATCTTGCCCCGGCGAGATGCGGCTCCTGTCCCTCCTAGGACTGGCCCTCAGCCTGCTCGTCGCCGAGGGCGGCCCCCTGCGGCTGCACAGGCTTCGGGTGGGTCGGAGAAATCCCGTCCCCCGCAAACCTCCCGCAGGAAGGCGGCGCAACCCGCTCAGGCCGCTAAAACTGCCAAAAGAAAGCAGAAGAAGAGGTCCTGAGACGGGTGGCCCAGAGATGGTGGAAGTTGCTCTCCCCCAGGAGTGGGCCGGGGGGTAAATCTTCTGTTTCATTTTCTTTTTTGTTTGGTACCCACATCCTCAATAAAAGAGCAATTTCCACTATCTCTGAGTCAAAAAGGGTCTGTGTTGTCAGTGTGCGACGCACCGCTTCCTCACTCTCAACCACTCCCGCATTCGCCACGAGCAGGTCACGGACGTGTCTGGGACGCGCAGCCTCCCCACGCCCGCCTGCTCTGTCCCTCATGGGACACATGGAGCCAAGTGAGTTCACATCACTCGCTGCCTCTACCTCGGGACGCATTGCCTCCCAGGTTGGGCCCCAGTGCTCCATGCTGCCCCCCCGCGGGTACTTCTGGTGTTCGGATGGTGCCACTCGTACGGTATCTGGGGGTCTGGCTAGGCCTTCCCAACCCGTCCCGCTGGCTCTTTCGAACAGTCAGACTCGGCTACAGAATCCAGTTTGCCAGGCGTCCTCCCAGATTCAGTGGCGTCCTATCCACTCCAGTAGTGGGCAGAGATGCCGCTGTTTTGCGGGAGGAGATTGCGGTCCTGTTGGCGAAGGACGCAATAGAGCCGGTCCCACTAGCCGAGATGAAGTCAGGGTTTTACAGCCCGTACTTCATAGTACCCAAGAAAGGCGGAGGGTTACGGCCAATCTTGGACTTGCGTGTCTTGAATCGGGCCCTATACAAGCTCCCGTTCAAGATGCTCACCGTGAAACGCATGCTCGCATGTATTCGCGCACAAGATTGGTTTGCAGCAATCGACCTGAAGGACGCGTACATGTCTTGATCCTCCCCCGACACAGACCGTTTCTACGGTTTGCGTTCGAGGGTCGGGCATACCAGTACAAGGTCCTACCCTTCGGGCTGTCCCTGTCCCCCCGTGTCTTTACCAAAGTCACGGAGGGGGCCCTTACCCCTCTCATGGAAGTGGGTGTTCGCATCCTCAACTACCTCGACGACTGGCTCATTCTGGCCCAGTCCCAAGAGCAGTTGTGCGAACACAGGGACCTGGTGCTCACGCACCTCAGCCGGTTGGGGCTTCGGGTCAACTGGGAAAAGAGCAAACTTTGTCCAGTACAGAGTATCTCTTTTCTCGGTGTGGAGCTGGACTCGGTCAACATGACAGCACGTCTCACCATCGAGCGTGCACAGTCGGTGCTGAGCTGCCTGAATGCGTTCTCACAGAGAACAGTGGTTCCACTGAAACTATTTCAGAGGCTCCTGGGGCATATGGCATCCGCAGCCACGGTCACGCCGCTCGGATTACTCCATATGAGACCACTTCAGCACTGGCTACACGACCGAGTCCCGAGGTGGCCATGGCACCATGGCACGCTCTGTGTGGGCATCACACCGAGCTGTCGCCAAACATTCAGCCCGTGGTCGGCCCTTACTTTCCTACGGGCCGGGGTGCCCCTAGGACAAGTGTCCAGGCATGTTGTTGTCACAACAGATGCCTCCACCACCGGCTGGGGTGCTGTGTGCAATGGGCATGCTGCATCGGGCTCCTGGACAGGACCCCACCAATAATTGGCATATCAATTGCCTCGAGTTGCTAGCAGTACTGCTGGCCCTGCGCCGTTTTCGGCCGTTGCTGCAGGGCAAGCATGTACTGGTCCGGACGGACAACACATCGGTAGTAGCGTACATCAACCATCAGGGTGGTCTACGCTCAAGCCGCATGTCGCAACTCGCCCGCCACCTTCTCCTCTGGAGTCAGCGGCGACTCAGGTCACTGCGTGCCATTTATATCCCAGGTGAGCTCAATCGTGCGGCCGACGCGCTCTCACGACAGCTCACGCTCCCGGGGGAATGGAGACTCCACCCCCAGGTGGTCCAGCTGATCTGGAGCAGATTCGGGGACGCACAGGTAGACAGGTAGGTGTTTGCCTCTCAGGAATCTGCTCACTGCCAGTTGTTTTATTCCCTCACCGAGGGGACCCTTGGCACGGATGCACTGGCACACAGCTGGCCCCAGGGCCTACGCAAGTATGCGTTTCCCCCAGTGAGCCTTCTGGCACAGCTACTGTGCAAAGTCAGGGAGGACGAGGAGCAGGTCTTGCTAGTTGCGCCGTACTGGCCCAACCGGACCTGGTTCCCAGAACTCATGCTCCTCGCGACAGTCCCTCCCTGGCGAGTTCCCCTGAGGAAGGACCTGCTTTCTCAGGGACGGGGTACCATATGGCACCCGCGTCCCAACCTCTGGAACCTCCACGTGTGGTTAAGTGGCCTACCGCCCGCGGTAGTTGACACTATCACTTTGGCTAGAGCTCCCTCTACGAGGCGCGCCTATGCTTTGAAGTGGAGTCTCTTCGCTGATTGGTGTTCTTCACGCCAGGAAGACCCCCGGAGATGCCCGATCAGTTCAGTGCTTTCGTTCCTTCAAAGTGGTTTGGAGCGGAGACTGTCCCCCTCCACCTTGAAGGTCTATGTGGTCGATGGCAAGTCACTTGGAAAGCACGATCTGATCATCAGGTTCCTGCGAGGTGCTAGGCGGCTAAACCCGCCTAGACCTCCCGTAATTCCCTCTTGGGACCTTTCTGTCGCCCTAGCTGGGCTACAGAAAGCTCCCTTCGAGCCCCTTGAGTCAACAGAGCTGAAACACCTGTCTCTTAAGACAGTGCTCCTGACTGCGCTCGCTTCCTTTAAGAGGGTAGGGGACCTGCAAGCATTTTCGGTCAGTGAGGCGTGCCTGGAATTTGGGCCGGCTTTGTCTCACGTGATCTTGAGACCCCGGCCTGGATACGTGCCCAAGGTTCCCACCACTCCCTTTTGGGACCAGGTGGTGAACCTGCAAGCGCTGCCCCGGGAGGAGCAGACCCAGCCCTTGCGTTGCTGTCCTGTTCGTGCTCTTCGCGCTTACGTGGACCGCACGCAGAGCTTGAGAAGCTCCGAGCAGCTCTTTGTTTGCTTTGGAGGACAGCAGAAAGGGAAGGCTGTCTCCAAACAGAGGTTGGCCCACTGGATAGTGGATGCCATCGCCTTGGCATACCATTCCCAAGGCGAGCCGTGCCCCCTAGGGGTGAGAGCACACTCCACTCGGGGTGTTGCTTCCTCCTGGGCGTTGGCGCGCGGCGCCTCTCTGGCAGACATCTGCAGAGCTGTGGGCTGGGCAACACCGAACACATTCGCCAGGTTTTATAACCTCCGAGTGGACCCGGTGTCCTCTCGTGTGCTGTCTTCAAGATAGCCACGAGAGACCGCTTGCTGCGCCATTCTCCTTTCACGAGGAGATGCGAGCGCTTGTCTACTCCTCAGTTCAGTTCCCCAGTTGGTGAACCCTGTGGAGTTCCTCCTGCATCCTTGCGGCAGTCAGACGCGGCGGAGGTGTCAGACGCTAGGTCCAGTACTCGTGTACATGCCCCCAGCGGTCAGTCCTTGTACTGGGCTAGATGCCCATATGTTTGTGGTTCCCTGCGGGTAACCCCATATGTGTATGGTCCACAGTACGGTTTCCCCGATGGTAAACCCGTGTCTTCCCTGGGCGACCAGCCCCTGCCCCTGAGGTGTAGCGTTCCTCCCCAGCCTGGGTAGGACCTTCCTCAGGGAGCTCTCCATATGCAGATACTGCCCCGGGTCAGTGCATATGTGCTCCACACGTTACCTCCCTTCGGGCAGGGTGTGGTCTCCGTAGCTTCCCACAGAGGGACGCTTTCCCGGCGTTTTTTGGTCAGCTGGGGAAAAACGTGGGAATTGAGTTACTGAAGCACTCTTCCCCTGAGGTACGGAACAACAGCTTCGACCACCTCCTGAGTAAGATCCTGTCCTCTCCATCCCTCTGGTATGGAAGACATTGTAGGGCTTGCTCCGGGCGCTGGAGGGTTTCGACATTTGCGGTAGCACTTGCAGGTAGCACCTGCCCTGAAGGAGGGAACGGAGACGTTACGTCCCTTGCCATAGCACAGAGTCACCGCTGAGCGGCCGAGATCAGTTTTCGGCTCCTCAGCAAAAATATGAATGAAGTGAGTAATGCCGGCTCTATTTATACCCGGATGCCGGGGGAGGGGCCCGACATGTAAATCTCACTAGCCAATTCTGATTGGCTTGTTTTCTACTATGCGGAGGTGATTGGGCTCCCAAGCGAGATCCCATGACGTCAGTCCGACGTAACGTCTCCGTTCCCTCCTTCAGGGAACGGGGGTTACATTAGCAACCTAGACGTTCTTTAGAATGTTTTATTTGTCCACATTCTTCACAACTTATTCTTTTCTCCTCTTCTTATTATTGCAAGACAAGCTATGTATATTGCTTCTCTTGTTACCCTTCGATTAAAAATTACAACAAAAAGCAGCACAATGTGGCATCGTATATTGTATCCCGAGCTGTGTTGCAGTAAAAATAGCAATAGGGTACCGCCAGTAACTCTGTACAAACATTAGATATTATCGACGTAGAATGCACTGTGCACTTTTTAAATAACGTAAATCTTTCTTGGGTTATCTACTACATATTTCAGTAAGACAAATATTTATTTATGTTATATTAAGCCATACAAGCCAAGACAGGTCCCGTTAAGGGTCCTTTTCTCTACCACTGATATAAGGGGTTCCAACTGTGGACCAACCACAGAGCCAGCTTTCCTAATCAGCTTGTCCACCCGCATAACGTCCCTTTTCTTAATACCACCTCTCCAGCACATCACACCATAATGAATCACTAATAAAATATAAGCAGAAGTTTCTGACAGATACTGATGAGTTTTATGTGTTGAAAACAGTTCGCTTTACTGTATTAATAGTGTCCTGAGTTTAGAATGCCTCAGTACATGGTTAGTTTGAGTGCTTTGTGATTAGCACGATAGCACACTATACATGATAAATAGACATTATATTGATGTTATATAAAGTTCGTGACGTTGTTTCACAGTTGTAATTTACCTTAAACTTGCACATTTGTGTAAATGGAACCCCTTGTGTTATGTGTTCCATTTGTCTTCATCCATTTGTCTACAATCCATTTCTACAATTTTGTTCCATTTGTCTTTATTGTATGAAATGCACCAGTTATGATGGATTGAATGGTGTGTAGATATGAGCATGTGGCTAATATCCCAGCTGCAATGTTGTATCAGTTTCAAACTTTCAGCTGTTAAGGGTAAATATTAGTGAGAATGTTATACATTGTTTCGGTGCATATGGCAGATATGCTCATAGAATATAAATAGATCACTCAGATCAGTAGGATCACATCAATTAGAAATACCAAGGGTTTGCTCTAAACAAGGAAAATCTACTTTTACCCATTAACCTTGCATTAACCAGCTTTAAGAAGAGATCAAATGTGCTCCAACAATAGCCACATTCAAATCCAAAGTCAAAACACATCTGTTTAGATGTGCATTTACTGAATGAGCACTAAGCTACATCCAAACTGATTGCACTTTATGTACTCTTATAAATATTTTATTTTTATTTTTAACTGTTTTAATGCATTCTATATCAACCATTTATGCATCCTATTTTTATTCCTGACTGTTTTAATGCATTTTACATTGTAGCAAATTAGCTCAAAAGGGAAATATTAATAATTATTCATAACTAATTATGATTATTCATTATGATCAATTATGAATATTTGAATCAGTTAATCAGGTTAAGTTAATGTAGCTGCATTCAGACTACAATCAATCGAACTGTTCATCCTGTGAACACTCAATGTTGATTATTAATTGATTCTAAGAGAAGGATATTTCCCCTGACAGAAGAATAATCTTTCTGTCCCGTTTCCGGTACTTTTAAAAACATGTATAGGGTCAGAATCATTTAAGTGACAATTCACCTGCGTAGGCAGAGTCAGAACCAAACATGTATTGTGCACAAATTTTATTAACTACATCACGAACACATAACTAACTAACAAACACATACATACACACAAATCACGCGTACGGGGTAAAAGGAGAAGTGAGAGTGAAGCTGAAAGTGGGAACAGGAAATGGAGTTAAGTCAACAACCCGGAAGGAATCATTAGCATTCAATACAAAGCTCCTCTGTTGACAAAGGAGGTTCATAACTTTAACTAACCAGCAGCAATTTAGTATATCGTATGATACTTGCATTCTGCCTCAGAGATGGAAGACCGTCTGAATATACGGTTGCAGTAGAAAGCCCTGAGTTCGGTCCGATGGTGCTGAAGTTGCAATCGATGTCTTCAGTGTTGAATGAAGGAACGATAACAAGCTTGCATTGTTGCTGTCTTCTCTTTCTCATGTGAGCACATGGCCGAGCAGGGCTGGGAGGCCAGGCCGCAGGAGCTGTCTTTGGAACAGTCGACGATAAGAGAGAGAGCTTGATCTTGTGATCAGTGATTTTTAAAGTGTGAAGATGTCACACCCTCTGGAGGTGTCTGAGCCAATAAGGATTTGTTCCTTCGGAGGGAACTTTTATGACCCTTTGTTCTCTAGCAAGATATTTGCATAAGACATCATATTGGATGGATGAGAGAAGAACCTTCTAGATTCTTATTATACTTGATGTGTCAGAGTTAACAAAATGTAATGTAAATTAAGAGCTTGGGAGCGAAGATTGGAGTCCAGAGAGACCAAACGTGCTACCCATGTGATTATAGTTAGTCATAATATGCAACTCTGAAACATTAAAGTTCAAAAAAAAGAATTAATACATAGGTCAAACCCTATAAAAGGAAAATTATTAGAGGGAAAAATTGGATACACGTTTATACATCTCTTGAGTGGTTATATATACACTGTGTGCACAATTATTAGGCAAGTGATTATTTTGACCATATCATAATTTTATCCATAATTTCCAAGTCCAAGCTGTATAAACTTGAATGCTTATCGGATTTAATGCATATCAGGTGATGTTTATTTGTGTAACGAGGGAGGGTGTGGCCTAAGGAGATCAACACCCTATATTAAGGTGTGCATAATTATTAGGCAGATTCTTCTCCTCAGGAAAAATGGGCCAAAAAAGAGATTTAACTGACTCTGAAAAGTCAAAAATTGTAAAAAGACTTTCACAGGGATGCACCACTCTTGAAATATCTAAGAAATTGGGGCGTGATCACAGAACCATCAAACGTTTTGTAGCAAGTAGTCAACAGGGTCGCAAGAAACGTGTCGAGAAGAAAAGACGCAAATTAACCGCCAAAGATTTGAGAAGAATCAAACATGAAGCTACCAGGAACCCATTATCCTCCAGTGCTGCCATATTCCACAACTGCAACCTACCTGGAGTGTCAAGAAGTACGAGGTGTTCAGCCCTCAGAGACATGGCCAAGGTAAGAAAGGCTGAAACCCGACCACATCTGAACAAGACACATAAGCTGAAACGTCAAGAATGGGCCAAGAAATATCTGAAGACTGATTTTTCAAAGGTTTTGTGGACTGATGAGATGAGAGTGACTCTTGACGGACCAGATGGATGGGCCCGTGGTTGGATCAGTAACGGACACAGAGCTCCGCTTCGACTCAGACGCCAGCAAGGTGGAGGTGGGGTACTGGTATGGGCAGGTATTATTAAAGATGAGCTAGTTGGACCTTTTCGGGTTGAAAATGGACTCAAAATCAACTCTCAGACCTACTGCCAATTTTTAGAAGACACTTTCTTCAAGAAGTGGTACAGGAAAAAGTCTGCATCTTTCAAGAAGACTTTGATTTTTATGCAAGACAACGCTCCATCACATGCATCAAAGTACTCCACTGCGTGGCTGGCCAGTAAAGGCCTTAAGAATGAAAAACTAATGACATGGCCCCCTTCTTCACCTGACTTAAACCCTATTGAGAACTTTTGGGCCCTTCTTAAGCAGGAAATTTACAGTGAAGGTAAACAGTACACCTCTCTGAACAGTGTCTGGGAGGCTGTGGTTGCGGCTGCACAAAAAATTGATTCTGACCAGATCAAGAAACTGACTGACTCTGTGAATGGAAGGGCTTGTGACTGTTATCGAGAAGAAAGGTGGCTATATTGGTCACTGAGGTTTTCTTTTTGAAATTTCAGAAATGTTTATTTGTAAATTTTGAGTTTGTTTATTATTCTCACTTTGACAGGTGAAAATAAACATGTGAGATGGGAAAATCTTTGGTTTTCATTTAGTTGCATAATAATTCTGCACACCAATAGTTGCCCAATAATGGTGTATGTGTAGATATTCTCTTAAGAAAGCCAAAACTTCAGTTTCACTACTTAAATATTCAGGTTTGAGGGTTTGTTAACATTTTGGATTGATCAAGAGCACTGTAGTTGATCAATACCAAAACTGATCCTCAAAAATACAACTTGCCTAATAATTGTGCACACAGTGTAGAATATAAAGGATTAAAATGGTTTATTTGTCCTTCTCAACCAAAATGAAGTCAGAGACACATTCTCTGCACATTCTTTAAGGTCGTAAAACCCTATCAGATGGTGTCCATGGGGGAGGGTTCCAGACCTCAGAGTGAGTTTTTAGAGATTATTTGTTAAGTATGACAAATAATCGTGTCTGATTTGTCTCAGTCGTTACGACATCTTCAAATTTCTCTGGTAAGACACAAAAAAATAAAGTTTGAGTGGGCAGTGATCATGATGGTTGAAACTCTGTGGTGACTAATGTGGAACATTAATAATCCATTGTAGTCGGGGACTACAGAGAGTGGTAGGTTTGAGTGAATCTGAGATCGGGGACCAAATTTACTGAGTGAAAAATTGGATCTGTTGGAGCCAGAAATAACCACAGACAATAACCATCATGGGGAAGTCTGAGACTAAGAGACATATTGAATTACATAGAAAATTATACTAATCATTTATCATTAAATTGAAAAACCATAGTGGTTGAGATAGCTCTGTGTTAAGCCAGTGTGTTTAATGAAGATGAAGGTACTGAAACAGTCTTTATCTTACAGGATGGAGAGACTGTGGATAACCGAAGAAGGAGGGATGCACACACTTACAGAAGGCAAGTATTGACACAAAGATGAGGAGAACATGCCAGAGGATCGTAAATGGTAAGAGCCAGGAGACATCGACGACAATCAATTGGAGAAATCGTAGGAGTAACAGGGGAGAAGTCCTTAATGTGTGAACGAGTCTAGACACTGGAGTGAGGTGAGGTGTGAGCTTGAGTAGCCAGCGTGATGAATGAGTTATTGCAAACAAGTATGTGTGATCAGTACTCTGATGAGGGAGTGTGTTGTGATTGGCTAGTGAGACAGCCTGACTGATCTGTGACAAACCCGAGGTCAAGGACCAAATTTACTGAGTGCGGACTGGAGGGTCAGTCTTAGAGTTCTTCCTGGCTGATTTTAAGTGAAAAATAAGATCTATTGGAGACAAATTATTTAGGCACTGAGAGAAAACCACAGAGAAAGACAGCCAATATAAAGACAAAAATTAAAAACAAACATAGAACAAATATTCTGACTGAAACTCTCTGACTCTTCAGGGTTATTCTCTGCTTTTTTTGTTTGCATTCTATGCATTCCATTTTTTTCTTTGTTTCCTTTTCATGTAAAGTATGCAGAATTACTATTGTGTATGAAATGTGCTATATAATTAAACTTGCCTTGTCTTTAAGTGATGAGTTGGCATGAATTTGAGTGAGTTACTAGCTTCTGACACCTAGAGGGTGTCCCACAGTCTCAGTTACTTCAGCGTCTCTTTCCATACTCAGGGAACCAGGGTACGTAGACATTCTGGTGACATGATTGCAGTACCTTTCTCCAATTCTGAACGCTATGAGCTAAAGTTTTTGATAACACTTTCTATTAAGACCATGATTATAATGAATTATAGCCCAAATTAGACTTATAAATAAGTATTACTGTTCTATAAATATATTTATAAAGACTCATTAAGATCTATGCTTCATTATACGAATAGTTATAGTTACATTTGGTATTTTTATAATTGATTATAAGCCATGCATTTACTTAATCATAATCCATTATTCACCGATTTATAAATGATCAAATATAAAATCCAGAGACAATTGTTAGCTGTACCAATTAGTTATTATGTCCATATTGGTTAATGTTTGCATTAAAGGTCATGAATGATAATTTTGATTTGTTAAAATCTCGTTAAAAACCCTATTCATGGTGTTGCTTATTTGGAATTACACTTTAAAACAATATTGTTGCAGGATTATAATGGATTATGAACATGCACATTGAAAAACGTCTCTATTACATTTGTAACCCTCATTACCTGAAGGAGGGAACAGAGACGTCTCTGAAGGGGGGTCCAACGAGAGATCAAGAGTGACCTACTGTAAAGGAACAAAATGCATGTTATAAAAATAATATAAATGTAACTATAACTGTTTTTTACTCATAATGCAGTTGTAATGAGGAGTCAGAGGTGATGGGATCCGTCTGTAGCTTTATTAATAAAACAATTGTAGTCAAACAGGCAGAGGTCAATCACTAGCAATAACAATGTCCATGACAGAATCATTAAACAGGGACAGGCAAAGGGTCAGGGCAGGTGGCAGAAGAGGCAGAGTAAATCCAGATATCCAGGCAGAGAATCAACAGGGCAGGCAGCAAACTATCCAGAGAGAAATCAACAGTCCAAGGTCAAACACAAGAATAGAGGTCACAGGGAAAAACACTTCGAAATGTCAGTCAGGGGAAAACAAGACTTCACAATTATATAGTCGCAGTTATATAGTCCAGGAAATAGGAAACAGGTGTGAGGGTAATCAGGACCAGGTACGGGGTTATGGGAAATGAAGTCCATAATGGAGTCAGTGGTGATCGGAGGGAGCCACAGAGGCCAAATTCATGACAACATTATAGGTCTTAATGAGTCTTTATGAATATGTTTATAAAATAGAAATACTTATAATGAATTATACTTTTATACTTTACATACTATACATTTATACTTATTTATAAGGACGGTCTTCATAGAAATTGTTACCAAGTTTGTTTGTTTGTTTGTTTTCTGAATAACTAATGCAAATGTAAATTAATATTTTATTTGGAAAACAAAGTTTAGAGTACATAGAAACAGCATTTTCAGAATCTACAATTGAAAAGAAATTTATTGAATTATGAAAAATCAGTGCATTTAACAAACCAATTTGGCAATTGACATGGAAAAATCTAGACTCCTTTTCTCAGGAGATTTTTATTATTATTATTAATTATCTCATTGGTGTCTGAAAAGATTGAGATACTAAAGCAATCTCAGTTGTAATTTGTCTTTTTGGTCAATGTAAGTAATTTTTTGTCTTTCTGTCTCTCTTTAATTCTGTTTTTCTAACTCAATGCTGAAAAAACCACATCAGTTTAAGCTGGTAAATGTAATTTCAGATGTATTTAGACACTTTTTGGAATAATAATCATCCCTTACGCTTACGCTCTTTATTTAATTTATGAAGATACACAACGTAATTAAGACTTTACATAATGTTCCAGACAAGACCATTTATATCAAATTGCAAATGTATAGATGAAACATATCTTACATATTTAATCAGGCAGATTTTGTGTATCTAATAGCACAGTATCAGAGATTAAATGCTTGATACAAGGCAAGCTATGGCACCAACCAGTGGAGATTATAAGCAAGCTGGGGAAGGAAAGCAAGGCAGAGCTTATGTGAGAAATGAAGAGAGAAAATAAAGCTATGGAGGGAGGCATCGGTTAAAGCTCATTTTAGCCACGCCTTGGGCATCCCAGATGCAAGAAGGTCTGGCAATATAAACCCAGTTACTACTTTCACAGGGACTATACATGAACTCTCAAGCTATCTATACTAGAACTCCTTTACAAACAGTCTAAAACGTTTACCATTTATTGATACTGAAATGCCATGGCTGTTGTGTTGCCCTCAACAAAATTAGTACAAAACATTTGGCAGCCCAAGTATTAACTCAGTTAATTAAACGTCTAGCCCATTGTTGGAAAGAAGAGATGAAGGGATGGTTTCTCAATAAACTGCATCAAGTATGATGTAATCCTGCCAAGTTTGTGACTTGTGTTTTCATGCCAAATCAGTTTGTTGGGGAACTTTCGACAGTGACTGATTTGGTCAGTCCTCAATGCTTTACTCTAATATAAGATCCTTAACAGCTTGGTGATAAAAAAGAAACTTAGTTTTTGCAGTGTAAATACTGCAATGTAAATCCTTTTTTAATGTAAATACTTGTAAATTGTCTGACTCGGTGTGTCACTGACAAAGTATATTAAAAAGGAAATGTGCAAATCTTACGGTTTTCTTCAAGGTGTATCCTTCAAATAGTGGTATTTTTCATAATTGTATAAAGAAGCCTTCACACGACATCAACACCTTCGTGCAGCTGTGGCTGTACAGTGAGCTATTATGATTGTACCTATTCAAAATGGACAATGGACCGTTCGAAAACAGAATCTAGCAGTGTTTGCCATAATACTGATCATGGTTCTAGCTAAAAATATATTGTGATAACACAAGTTCCGCAGTTTAGTTTGTAAGGACCACCCGTCAGCCCAATGGCTGAATCTGACGATCTGGGAGAAGGTATAATGCGTGTATGTCTTTTCAGCGCCCGCGTTAAGTTCACATAAAATTTTAGGATTTTAGTTTATGTTTTCCTTAGCTGTTCGTTTAATCTGACTCCAATTGTAAACGATCTCTAATTGGTAATATTCCTGATATAACATCAATAGCTGATCACGCAATTAAATATGAATTAATTTAGATCCTTGATTCTTTAATTTCTCTTAATTTCAATTATCCTTTCATTCGGGTGCCTTGCCGCATAAAGAACTCTAGGCGCGCTCTATGTTCTTACGATCACAATCCAATTAGTTTAGAATCAAAACAGAGGAATATAGCGTTTACTAAAAAACACAAATTATGGAATCGCCTCATGCTTATTCTCATAAAAGTGCCATTCGATGTAGTCACGATACTATAACATGTTAAGTCATAATAGTCAGAAATCCAAAATCTTAATATCGTGCCACATGCTCCATATATTACGATTTCAGTATGATCTATCAACTACAATTGCAGAAGCGAGAAAACCACATAAATCTACCGGTGATAAATGATTTCAGACGAATTTAAAATAAATCAAGATGTAACAATTTATTCATCAGGTAAAAATGTTTCAATGCCAATTACATAATTACACAATTATAAACCAATTCAAATATAATAAATACATAACATCAGTTACTCAAAAGATTTCTCTAAGAGTATTTAAAGTTATGCATACACATAGAGATGTGAGTGGAAAACACTCACCAGCTCCATGTGGGGGTTCTGGCTACAGAATGTCCCGTCTTGCTGCTGTGTCTTTTCCCCTAAATACCCAGACCAGAACAAAAGGATTGTAAATATTTATTGCCCCCGCACCTGGTTTTGGGGGAGAGGAGGTGGTTTGCTCATAAGAGAAAAGAGAACAGAATTCTCCTAAGTTTTCAAACTTTCTCATAATACTAGTGACTGCTGTGAAACTGAGACCATTTTACCAATCGCACTGAGACATTTAAAATGATACTAAACATGAAATTGGAAAATAATAGATTCACAAGATACATCATACATAGTACATATGCATTCTTGGAGAACTTCAGTGACTTGAATCAGAGGGGAGGAAGGGAGTGGAGGGAGGGGGGCTGGTCACATAGATAAGTGAGGGCAGTTTGGGCCGGGTGTTTTCCTATTCCTTTGAAATCTTCTTTCCAGATGAGTTTTATTGCTTTATTGCAGGATGTTTGATCTCAGCTTTATCTTAGCGGGAAAATCAAACCTTACAAGTTTAAAGAGGAATAACTGTGTGCATAGCACTCCTCACTGTCATTAAAACAGTGTGTCACAGGAAAAGAGATAAAAAGTAGCCCATCCACTATCTAAATTCATATTTTTATTTAACTTCTGCATAAAGACTTTGTATAATTTCAGTGCTTATCGCCATTAATGTAAGTGCAATTTTAAAGTAAATGTGTCCTATATTTGGTATGGAAGAATACTTGTACAGGAGATATGGCATCACAATGATATGGCAGTGGTGTGGATGATGATAATGATAGAGTCTTTTGTCTTCCAGGGAATGATGAAAGCGGATGCAGTGCAGACGGAGCGATGCACACACCTCAGAAACGCCAGTAAGTAGGTATCACACATATAATGAACACAGGAGAGGAACACGGAGGAAACACTGGAGTGGAGAATAGGAGACAGACGCTGGAGCTAAATACAGGAGGTAAAGAGATGGTGATAGCTCTGATAGAGTCTCTAGGAATCCACTGGAAGAGCATACGCGAGTCCACTTCACAGAAACAAGTCCAGACAATGAGGAGAGTGAGGTGTGTGCTATTAAAGCCAGCGTGTGATTGTGTCAAAGAAGGTGCAGGTGTGCATATTTAGTATTCAGGTGATGCACTGTGATTAGTTGAGGGCAGAGCCCGGCAGATCCGTGACAATATCAAAATGATTGATCAAAATTTTTGATTTTCAAAATCTTTTGCCTAGGAAGTGGTGAATGCCTCTTTTAGGGGATGTTTGTGTCGAATAGTGTGCATCTGTGTGTAGAATAGTATAAATCTGCAGGGCCATTTGTGAACTGAGGAGTTTATTATTTATTTATTTGCATATATTGTTCACAATGGTTTGTAATCACACTTTTTCTCCTTTTTTTGGATAATACCTCACCTGTTGTATCCAATTCAACCCATAGAATTCTTATTTTCATTTCATGTTCTTCTTTCAGATATTTCATTTATAATGCTCATAAAATTCTCTGGCTAACTTTCCATGAATTGTCATCTTGTTTGTTGAACCTCAAATGGTCCTTAGAATGAAAGAAGAATAAAGACTGACAAAGTGATGTGTATTTACCAAAGGAAGTAACGAAATTACCTTCTTTGGTATGTGTACCATTTTTGTTCCGTTATACGTGTGAACAGCCCAAGAGGTGATCGACTGTCCAGGTTGCTGATGCGCTATTATTCCAGACAAGTCATTTAATTAACCAGTCTTGTCTTTATTTGTTGGTACCCACAAATAGTAAATTGCACTCACCTGATCTCTGCATTCTGTACTTTTTAAAGCAAGTTTAAGGTTCAAGTTTAAGAGTCTATAAATGTAAATATTATTCAATATGAGTGTTATATAAATATGATAAATGTGCAATATTGATAATAATTAAGATGTCTCACCTGAAGTTGTTGTAGTTGTGGTTAAATGTTATAATTTGCATTGAACTACAGTTTTTTACAATCACTTTGCTACTATTTTCAGAACCTTGATGTCATTTTTCACAACTCTAGACACAAAACTCACAACCAATGATCAAAATGCAAATTTTTCAAAACTCTAACCCTTTTCTCAATTGCTTGGATACAATACACATAAAACTTAGATCATTTGTTCATTGAACAAAAATCACCTGTTCAATATGACACAACTTAACATCAAAGTACTACTGTTTCAAAAGGCAATTCACACATAACATTTCAAATGAGTGTCTATTCATTTCCTTACAGTGATCTAACTTTCAATTGAAACAACTGCTCAAAATGATAAGTAACTGTTGCATTACTCTTAATGCATAGTTGTATGGAAACAATCTTCCATGTTTACTGTAAATCATGAAAGTTTCAAGATAACGAGATTTATTGTCACCAAATAGCGTGGAGCATGAACCAATTGGACTACAATATTGATGGATGACATCACAGCAGACCGGTGTCAGGCCTGGATTCGCCATGCCCAAGGTTTTTTGGAAAACATCCATTGTGATGTAGATGAGAACCTGTGGCCAAATCCACAACACAGAGTTGATGACAATGTAGAAATACAGTAATCACTCCTGTTTTGTTTTTTACAGTCCAAGCAAGCAAGTTGAGTATTGGTGTTTTACAGTACTGTCTTTATTTTTCTATTTCATTGCTAATTATTTTTTGCTTTGATTTAAATAAACCTATGTTGTGATTGTACTGTAGTGTTTTGCATCAATATATTGCAAACTTTCTTCAATGATTTCACTGTCTGTAGTATTCTCTCTACTACTGCAGTACTTTTACAGAGATGTGTTTATTGTACATGTAGTACCATAATGAAACATGTATCTCCTATTTTGTTCTACAACATTTAATGATTGTACGAACAATGACAGTGAAACTATCGGTTGCTTGTGTGTGGGTGATCTATAGTTATGTTTCAATGGTATTTCACAGTAAATTTATGTTTTGAACCAATGATTGTGCAAGTGCAAGATTTCTTTAAAGATGTGAATGCACAATGCACTGTTTTGAACATTAGACAGCCTGTGTTACAAGTGACAACCGTTTTGAGTTTTGTGTCTAGAGTTTTGAAAAATGACATCAAGGTTCTGAAAATAGAAGCAAAGTGATTGTAAAAAACTGTAATAGCAAATTGCAGCCCAAATACTTTTTCTTTTGATCATTAGAAGTAGTATTTTACATTTAATAACTGAGAGGTTTGTCACAACTTGTTTTAGTATTGAATTTCCCTACTCACTAGATTTTATTTTTAATTCTTTTTTGTTGTGCCATTGTTTTGTCTCAAAATGCACACCAGTAATGATGTTTTCCATTCCATTCCAGGTCTTTAATCTGGATGTACTACATTTGCCATGTTGCCATTATCACATGACCTAACAGCATTAGTTGCGTTGCTTCACCGCCATTCACAAATCCTCTCCCTTGGCCTCACGAGATGCTCAATCGTATGCACACTTTAGAATCTCCCTGGAAGTAGTCGGTCATCTGGGTACACTTTTATGAGTAACGTGAACTCAGACATACTTCTTTTGTTAGATACTGTTTTTCGCCAGTATGCGAAAAAGAAGTATGCAATTTAGGACACAGCCTAGGAATCTGTCTCAGACTAACTAAGCCAAATTGAAAGGTGAAGTATAGTTTCTGCAACACTAGTGGCACCTATTTTAAAAATAGAAAACAGAAAAATCATAAATATTAAAAATAAAAACAGAATATTTTGAAAATGTCCCTTTGTCAAACCACCCCCAACTCAAACATCATAAATACAGCACTTACAGTTTTTTTTTTGTAAAGGTATTTCTCAGCATGTAAAAGTATACTTTCAATAAAATGTCTAACATATCAGTAAAACATTTAGCTGTTACTATGTCATGAGTAAGCAATTGAATAGCCTAACAGTCTGTCTAGAGCGAACACGAGAGATTGACAGATCTGAGCAGAACGCTCTCCATGTTTGCATAATGCCTGAGGGGCTCAACAATAAACTGGTTTAAGAGAATATATTTTAACATAAGAAATCTTACGTACATCACATTTAAGCCACGTTCATAAAAGCAACATAAATTGCGTCATATTTTAACGTACACATTTGCCCAATTTCAAAGACAAGGCTTAAACCTAGTCCCAGACTAAAATGCATTTTTGAACTGTCTGAACTGAAAGTAACTTGCACTGACATATCTTAAAAGATGTTAGTGCCATACCAGTAATATTTTTTCCCCCTCCAAGGCATATTTAAAAAAGCTACTTAAATGTCCTAATATAACTAAGGCCTAATCCTAGTTTAATCTAAAATTTGTATGCAAAACCAGGCCATAGATTTCATTAAGCCCCCTAGTTGCGCAAAGCCTTGTGAAGTGCTACCACTCGCAACACTATTGCGACAGGTCTGACTATGCCTACATGCATATGCTAGGCTAGTTACTGCAGAAAAACCCTAAAGTTGCAAAATCAATCTTTGCATAATGTTTTGTATTTTCTTCATGTTTTCACATGGCATCTTCAAGCTTTGAATACCATACAAAAATAACTTCTGGCATTTTTGGTTCCATAAGCGTACTTTTAGTCCTGTTTTTACAACATTAGACAACAAAAGGAATGTATGACATAATTTGAAACCATTCAGTAATTGAGGTTATAACATTTGCACATTTGTTTAAATATGGACAACTCAACCCACACTAACTCTCATTAGCGACCAGCAGGTGAGTATCTGATTAGTTAGTCTCCTCTCGTCCGTGGCTCACCTAGGGAAGGGACATCTGGTTAAGTCAGGGTATTGATAATGGAGGTGACGCTTGCCTGCATGTCTTATTAATCACTCCTGGCTGAAGACTGACCTTTTCCCGTAGGCCTTGCATGCTCCTAGATCTGTCCCAAGGCCTACTGGGACACCCACGGACATCCTTTCCCTCCTGTTCACCTAATGTTAGCTTCAGACTGCTCAGCCTATGTTCAAACACTTCCTGCAATGGGCACTGATCAAAAACGTTGTCTTGGTGATAATCATATGTCTTGTCTAAATGTCTTTTTTTTTATAAAGAGCCCATAAAGACCTTAGGAAGAGTAGTAATAATAGAAACAAATAATTTTGCTAATTTGTTTAGCCTAAATCTTTTTTCGCCTCAAAATGATTTGGACACAGAAAACACAAATATCGGCATTAAACACAACTGTCGAAGATACTTATACTATACTTATACAAATGTAATTTCTGAACAATACATCCTTAACTCTTTCCCCGCCAGCGTTTTTTTAAGTGCCAACATTTTTTTTTTTTTTTTTCACAATATTGTCATGGTCCCCAGGTTTTGACAAAAAGCTGAGAAAAAAGTGTTTTTATTGAAGACTACGTCCGGATCAGATTCAGAATGATGATCAAAACATAGTCCAAGTAGACTGTGTCTGTCAACACTCCAAAGCTTGCACAATACTGTGCCTCTTTGTGGGTTTGATATGTCATTTGGTAATGTTAGGCCTTTTTAATTTATGTGATGTTTAATATTTGATGATCACGTTAGCTTACATGTTTTGATATGGAGTATCAGGAGATGCAAATTTCACATAACAGTGAAAACATGGATTGGCGGAATATTTCGTCCATGGCAGGGAAGCTGTAACTGTCTAATTTTGTTTTTTTCTTCATGTTCATGTTTCATGTCTTTATGTTGTAGTTTAGTCATGTCTCATGTTCCTGTTTGCCACATGCTCCCTTATGTCATGTGTTTCCCTTGTTTGTCATGCGATCCCGCCATGTGTCCCATGTTGTCATTGGACAAGTTGTTCTGCAACTTGCCTCCAGTGGATCTCCCGTTACAGAAGTGTTGTGTCATAAATTACGGAAAATGTTAATGTTAATTGTAAAAGCTGATTCTCAAACTATCAAGAAACATTAACACTAGATGTTTTACGACAGACTTGTGTATATTTTAGAGCACTTCATGTACAGTGGCATTTTTACTGCAATAAAAATTGTCGATCACATACATTTGCAAATTCACTTACTTGAAGTCTGTCAAGCAAGCACCCGTTTGAGAGCTACAGTCATTTTTGTTTTATTTGAATGTCCCATTCTAGGAGCAGGTTTATCTGAGATATACAATATTATAACACACTAGGATGGAAACTTTTCAAACAAACTGCAAACATTTCTATGCAGACCAGTAAGCTGATAACTCACAAATCTCAGCTGATTGAGATGACTAGTTTTCCCCGTTTAAATGCAAAGCAGTGAACTGACAATGCAAGTAAACCGCATCTGCGTTTACATGACTTCATTAAAAAATTGGGTCATTTCCCTGTCGTGACATCGAAAAATAATAATTTCCGTATCTGACTCCGAGTATTCTATATGTTGTGTCAGTTGTGATGTTATAAAGCTTGCAACATGTCAGCGGAAAACTTACAGCTCATATATTATTCTCTCATACAGTTACAAATGCAGCGTTTTGACTGAACCACTTCTAATTCTTCTGCACGAGAGATGAGAACACATTTTTACAATTTTCTGGGTCTTGAAAGGGTCTGCGTTTGTGATTTCCTCCTGTGTGTTGAATTTCCTTCTTCCTTTCCTGCAAAACACTCGTTCTTATTTTATTGTTAGCAATGCATTTTTGCATTTAATTTTTTTCATTATTAATGCAAATCATAAGCATTTCTGTTTCTGTGTTGGCATACTACGCAAAACATTTCTGATTGGGTCATCATCTGAATTTTAATTATTTGCTAGGTATCAGAGCACATAAACAATATCAACAAAAATAAGATTTAGTGCCAACATTGTAGCCTACTGCTCTGACAGGGCAAGAGACAGTTTCTTGCAAAATTTGGCAACTCCATTATGATGATTATTTCAAATGTTAATCATGTCAAGAAGCTTCCAAATTAAACATGTTACTAGCAGAAAGCACAAACTTTGTACTGGTCAAACCATCCTGGTCCATCACCAGGCTCCTGGCTGCCATTTGGAGAACAGATTGAATGCAGGTTTTTGACAGGACGCCACCATGGCAATACAGCTTTAGCAATTAACCTTGATGTCACTGTAATTACTGAGTCACTTTAGTCAAATGAATTAATTTCCCAAAAGGATGTTGAAACCAAATTATCTCTTCTCTTCCTAAAGCAAGCCAATATGGAGGCAAGTAATTAGAGAGAGGAGAAAAAAGAAGGAGCAGTTTCCATATTCCTGTCTTTCACGTAATGTTTTCCAGTACTCTGCCTCCAGTGTGTAGTGAATAAGAGTATGTGGAATATTTAATGTGATATAGACTAGTACTGATATAACCACAGAGTACTATCTATCTTCATCTTCATTTATAGTGCTTTTAATAATACAGATTGTTTCAAAGCAGCTTCATAGTGATAATAGGAAAATGAATGGATGGAGATTTGTTTTGGCTCTAGGAAAAAGTTATTATCGAGCTAAAGTACACTGTAAAAAATTGTGCTGTAAAATAACAGTAATCTACTGGCCGCTGTTGCCATTAATGTACTGTTCATTTATAGCCCTCTACCGTAAATTTACAGCTCTTTTATTTTACTGTATGTTACCGTAATGCTACCATGGAAATGAACTTATTTAATTTGGGAAGCTGTTTTGCTACAAACAGTTTGTGTTCGCAGTTAAGAAACATTCCTTTTCAGTTGACTCAAATGAAACAAATTCACAGCACTAATGCTGTGTAAATGCTATCTTTTAAACTCAATGTATAATACTGAAATAATTAAAAACATGCCTCAACTCAAATCTTTGCAGCTTGTGTAAACTAGCAATAGCACAAATATATGTGCTAAAGTACTTAGTAAACAGCTTATCACTGCATTAACAACTACAGTTACTGTCTTTAAATGAAGCAACATGCAGCATAACATCAGAGCTGCTCAGCTCATTATTGACTTAAGCACAGGCTCTGCTCTCCAGCACAATGGTGACACAAAAAAACTAATTAATTAAACTAACAGATATCATACTGTACAAAAACACAAAACACTTCAGTTCAGTATTTACTCTCCTTATCTGTTATTGACTGATAAGTAACTTTTTTCTATTAACTTTCACTAATATTTCAGTCAAATGAACTTGTTTTGTATAGTAAATCTGACTGTTACGTTCAACAGAATATTACTTCCTTCATTTTATAATTTGCTGTAAGCAAGGTTGGCAGTAAATTGCTGTTTTTATACAGTTTGTTGCCGTAAATTATTTTACAGAATATTACTGTTTTTCCTTGATTTTACAGTAATCTACTGGCAGCTGTGGTTGCCAGTAAATTGCTGTTTTTATACAGTACGTTGCCGTAAATTAATTTACACTTGATTGCTGTTAAATTATGTTTCACTCTGGGTTTTTTCCATCTCACACCTTTAACCCTTTAAGCCCCACAGCAAAATCTTCAGTTTTAAATGATCACTTGATTGTCCACACTACAGAGTAACACTGAAGCAGTGCTGAAGTTAATGAGAAAACAGTTAATGAGATAATAAGTGATAATTGAGAATTAGTGATGAACACCTGAATCACTGAAGGAAAAGAAACAACAAGAGCAGAAAAAAAAAGGAGCAGAAACACAATAACTTCAACAGACTTCCAGCCACAGTCTTAGTTGAAATTATCTGAAGATAAAAGACAATAAATATCTCAAGATCTCAGAAGAGTAGGATTAAACAATATAAACAGCATTACTAGCTTCGCTTATTACTAAACAGGTTGACTTTATTTCTGTGAGATAACTACTGAAGTTCTTATTGAGAATTAACAGAGCTTCAGATGCTGTTTTGTTTCGCTTGATGTTACCATGATGGAGGTCAGTGTTTGCTTTAGTTGGGTTCTTGACCCTTGTCTTTTTAACACTAGAGTCATGCTTAGGCAGTGTCAGTTATGTTCTGAATAATTGTCATGCAAAACTCTCTGTTAATTAAGTTAGTCCAGAATCAAATCTATTATCATATATGGGTGCTGATTTTATTTTAAATGGAGTCCATTTTTAGTGCCACCACTATAGTATTACCATTTAAAATTATGCAGATTAGTTTTGTAAGACTCATTTACAGATATAATGTGTGAACTGTGGCATTACTGAGCTAAACAGAGAATTCAACAATGGTGACAATCAACAAACAAAATAAAAGATCAACTCTGAACATCATAAAACACATTTCTAAAAGTCAGCACAAAAGCAACAGCAAAAATCAAGGCAGTAAGAATTAGAGAAAATAACCAGACAATTCAGCAACATAATTTACTCATGTCTCAATGCATGCTGGGAGTTTTGTACCCAGCATGCATTACAGCAATAAGCTTTTGATTGTCACCATTGTTGAGATTCATATCCCAATTGTTGATGTCTCTGTGACTCAGTTAAACTATCCATTTTATTTTGTAATCGTGATACTACAATTATTATAATAATTAATCTTATTTGGTTACAACTCCATCTATTTTCTCAACTATAACACATGTGTATCATTAACATTGTTACAACTGTAAAAATAAACTTATCATTTACATATCAAAGATCAAGATCCCATCTAAACCAACACTGATCTCTATCATGGTAACGTCAAACGACAGTAAAACAACATCTGAACCTCTGTTAGTTCTCAATATGAACTTCTGTACACATGACAGAAGTAAAGTCAGTCTCTTTAGTAATAAGTGAATCAGGTAATGCTGTTTGTGGAGTTGATTAATCAGATTTTGAGTGATTTAATGGAATTTATCTTCAGTTGATTTAATATTTTTTCTGTTCTTGTTTCTCTTTCCATCAGTGATTCTGCTTGTAAACAGCAGGTGTTCATCAGTGTCTGAATTCACTCTTTTTTTCATTCACTCTGTCAAGTGGACTATATTAGTGAACAAGTGTAAGGAATAGTAAATGATTGTCGACTTTGAGCGCTTTTAATTCACAGTGTGTTGCTGTAGGCTATTTTCTAGAAAACTTCAAATATTACCCAGAATGTGATGTTTCTACGGCATATTACTGTTTTAATGGAAAACAGCATGTTGTTGTTGAAATTTTTTTATGGCAATTTTTTTACAGTGCAGTGACTGACAGTAATCCATGCAACCCCAGTGGATGAATCAATTGTCTTCTGAAGTGAAACAATTGATTAGAAAAATATTAATAATTTAAACTGTTTTAAATATTAACATCGCTTCAGACCAACTGTCATAATTGCATTGCTTACAATCCACTAGTATTATTTGGAGTCACATAGATGGATTATTTTCTTAATCTTTTTTTGTATTTATGTGAGGGAAAGTCATATGTACCTTCGATACAATGAAGATGAGTAAATGATGACAGAATTTAAGTGTTTTTGGGTGAACTATCCCTGTAAAGACTAATATTGCACTCCATTACCACATAATGTACCCACTCAGTCAATGTTTTGTCACTTTGTACTGTAACAGGAACTGTTCAAAGGATAATTGTTTCATTTAAAATATATATGAAATTTACACATATATTTTATACATGTACTTGTGTATTTATAAGGTAATGTATATCATGAGAATACTGTCCAACCACTCCACCCAGGTCCTACTCGCCCCGCTCTGCGCGGGCCTCGACACTAGGTCTCCGGCATGGGAATCGGGCGCTCTAAAAAGGAGGCTAAATGCTGCAACCTCCAACCTTGAGATCAGAGGAGTGAGGTTTACTCACACAGCAACTACTAGCTGGCATAAATGAAAACTGTGGAAACTCATTTGCAAGTACAGGTCAGCGAAAGAAAAAAAGGAAAACATGCAGTGTATTAAAAACAAACTCAAACATTTTGCCAGCGATTAATTTTATTTTCAGCTTCAAAGAAATTATTATTCAGTTTCAATTTATATTTTCATTAGTTTCTTTAAGCGTTACATTCAAGTTACTACGAGCTTGAAGATAACATTCACACAACAACATTTGTTGCCTCCTCAAATTACCACTCACGTTTCTACTCAAGTCCTCAAAGTATGATGTTGTACAGCAGCAAAATAACATTACTCCCCAATTGCTTCAATAGCAAGCTTTGGTTTTTGTTCCACCTCGAGGTATAATGGCGTTTGATAGAGACCCAATGCAATATGGCTCTTTTATTAAAGCTTTTAAACAAGCCATTGAAAAGAAAACAGGTGGCAAGCAAAAATGCCTGTACTAGCAACATATAAGAGGACAGCCAAGAGAGTTAGTCTGTGGTTATCACAATATGAGAGCTGATAAAAGATATGATTGAGCAAAGAATCAGCACAAAGAACATTTGGGTAGTTAAATTAAAGTAACAGCAGCATATGGAGAAGGTCAAATGGAGCTGGCCTACGATAAAGTTTGAAGAAGTTGATACTTGGGAGTCTTTTTCAAATTTTCTGAGAAGCTGTTGTAATGGAAATTTTAAAACATATGAATGAAATGAATGTTCCATCTGACCTTGCAAAGGTGTTCTTGTCTAAAGAACATGACACACAGAAAAAAACTGAGCATCTTAAAAGAAAATAGATCTTGTTTTTGAATGCTTGAGGTCTGGACCTACAAGATTGCAAAAACCCATTAATCTGTGATGTTTGCAATCAAAGGCATCCCACCTTGGCAAACCATCATTACCAGTAAAAAAATGCTCTTTTCAGGCTTGTGGTCAAACTGGGGCTGGGAATGAGGAGTGTGCTCTATCTATCATTCCAAAACGAGTCAAGGCAAAGCGAGGTAATACAATTGTCGACATCTATGCATTTTTGGATGCTGGAAATTTAGCCAGTTTCTGTACAGAACATTTTATGAGAAAACTGAATCTTACAGGAACAAGAAGCTCCATACTGCTCCATACTTTAGGCTAAGAATGGTTGGTAGACACTTTCATGCTTTCTGGTCTTCAAATTTCAAACCTAGATGAACAGACGTTTTTGGATTTACCCGAGCTGTATACTCAAGAATCAATGCCTGTGTGCAGGCATAACATTCTCACTCAGGATGACTTGAATTATCCATATCTAGAGAGTATCAGAATCCCCAGTATTAATGTAAAAGTTGAATTGTTGATGGGTATCAAATCTTATGAAACCTTGAGAGATCATTAACAGCTAAGGCGGGGGACCCCATGCTGTAAAGACCCTATTGGGGTGAGTCGTGAGTGGGCCAATAAGAATTGGTAATAATAACCAAGATTGGCTGTCCTGTAGTCATTGCCAAAGGGATCTCAGTTGCCAGGCTGGATGATCTGTTGATTGCTCAATGTAATCATGATTTTTATGAGAAAAAATTCAGATGATGATGTTGTGAATGTCCATGTCCAGAAATGACCAACAGTTCATGTAAATAATAGAAAACATAATCAAGTTTGAAGAGGGTTGTTATTGTATAGACTTAAGTCTCCTGATATCATCATGCCAAACAACCCCAGTGTAGTAGAATAGCATGTCCTGGGTCTACAAAGGAAGTTTAAAAGAAATCGAGAATATCAGCAAGAGTATACATCTTTTGAGCTTGAAGTTATTGACAAGGGATACGCAGAGGAAGTACCACCTCACCAATTGAAACGAGATGATGGTAAGGTTAGTGTACATCATCATTGGCTGCAATTAACAATTGAAATGTTTGTATACAACTCCACTTCAGGGGTAGTCGTGGCCAAATGGTGAGGGAGCTGGGCTTGTAATGTGAAGGTTGCCGGCTCGATTCCCACGCCGGCAGGAATTGACTCTCTCCAGCTTCGATACCATGACTAAGGTGCCCTTGAGCAAGGCACCTAACCCCTAATTGTGCTGTCGTAATGGCTGCCCACTGCTGTGCGTGCGTGTGTACTTGTTTACTACTCACTGCTGTGTGTGTGCAGAGCACCAATTTTGAGTATGGGTCACAATACGTCACTTTTTTCACTTTCATTAGCACTTATCCTCATGGCAAATTTATTCAAACATACATTAATAATTAACAGTAAATAAGTTCCTTTCTAGTGTTTATTTATATAGTTAAATAATGAACTATGAATGCTGGATAACTTTCCAGAGGTAAATGAAATGTTAAGTGACATTATTCACAATCTGTTTTGTTGACATTTTTCCACAGTTGAAACACTGACTCTGCAATGGTACAAGGTGAAACAGGAATAAGGTATTTTTAATTAAAGCCCAGGATGATGATAAACGAGTGGCGAGAAAAAACCCAAAACAAAGAGCACATGTGGAACATAACAAACAGAGTCCAGAACAGTTTTACATGTAACATTACTGCTCCCTCCCGGAAAGCGCGACCTTATGTCAAAAATAGTCCAAACAGGGAGGGGGGGGCGGACACCCAGGAGACCATGGGCAGGAGTCAGGAGGGCAGGTCAGATGGCCTCCAGGGTGGAGTCCAGGGCGGTGGCCAGGGCAAAGCAGGGAGCTCAGGCAACCAGGGCGGGGGCCAGAGGGGTGTGGCCTTCTTGGCCTCTATGGCCACGGACATATGGCCCCCTCCCAAAAATTTTTAATGGGTAGAGCTACCCCGGGACCATACTCGGGTAATGGAAGGTTTGGAGCTGGCCCAGGTGGCAGAAGCTCTGGAGCCGATCCAGGGAGCTCTGGAGTGGATCCAGACGGAACTGGAGCAGATCCTGGAGCAGAACTGGAGCGCATCCCTCACACCTTCTACAAGCAATCTCTCCCACTCTCTTACCAGCACTTACACACATTATTAACTCGTCTCTCCACACAGGCACTTTTCCTACCACATTCAAGCAGGCTCGAGTAACCCCACTGCTTAAAAAACCCACGCTAAACACATCACTCGTGGACAACTACAGACCTGTCTCTCTCCTACCATTCATATCAAAAACACTTGAACGAGTTGTGTTCAACCAGGTGTCATCCTTCCTCACACAGAACAACCATCTGGACGTCAACCAATCTGGTTTCAAGAGCGGGCATTCCACAGAGACTGCGCTATTGTCCGTCACGGAATCCCTGCGAATTGCAAAGGCTGGTTCCAAATCATCTGTTCTCATTCTGCTGGATGTATCTGCTGCCTGTGACACCGTAAACCATCAAATTCTTCTGTCCACCCTCTCATCACTGGGTATCTCAGGTACTGCACTTCAGTGGTTTGAGTCCTATCTCACAGGTAGGTCTTTCAGAGTCTCCTGGGGAGGAGAGGTATCCAAACCTCATGAACTGATCACTGGGGTCCCTCAGGGTTCAGTCCCCTCCTTTTCTCCATTTATACTACATCACTGGGTCCCATCATACAGGCACATGGTTTCTCCTACCACTGCTATGCTGATGACACACAACTCTACCTGTCCTTCCAACCAGATGATTCCACCGTAGCTGCACGGATCTCAAGCTGTCTGGCAGATATCTCCACGTGGATGGAAGAACACCACCTGCAGTTCAACCTGGCAAAGACTGAGCTTTTAGTCTTCCCTGCCACTCCTACTCTACAACACGACATCAACATACAGCTTGGTACAACCACCATTACCCCATCTAAGTCGGCCAGAAATCTTGGAGTTATCTTCGATGACCAACTGACCTTCAGAGACCACATCTCAAAGACGGCACGGTCATGCAGATTTGCACTTCGCAACATCAGGAAAATCCGTCCCGTCCTGACTGAGCACGCAACACAACTGCTTGTCCAGGCCCTGGTCATTTCAAGGCTTGATTACTGCAATGCTCTTCTGGCTGGTCTGCCGTCAAGTGCAATCAAACCTCTTCAAATGATCCAGAACGCTGCTGCTCGTCTTGTCTTCAACGAGCCTAAGAGAGCCCACGTCACGCCCCTCTTCATCTCTCTGCACTGGCTACCCCTCGCTGCTCGCATCAAGTTCAAAGCGCTGATGCTTGCTTACAGATCCACCACAGGCTCTGCACCTTCCTACCTCCACACACTGCTACAACGCTACGTCCCCACCAGAAGCCTGCGATCACTAAAGGAGCGTAGGCTTGTGGTACCGTCACAGAGAGGCACAAAATCACTCTCCAGAACATTCTCCTTCACTGCTCCCTGCTGGTGGAATGCTCTCCCTACTTTCATCAGGAACGCAGAATCCCTGGCAATATTCAAGAGACAGCTGAAAACTCATCTCTTCCGTGAACACTTGATCCCCTCATAAAAAAAAAAAAAAAAAAAAACCCTTTCCTTCCCTTTTCCCTTCCTACTCTAGCTTATGGTACTGAGCAATGTATGAAACTTGTATTGTGAGCACTTCCTGTGCTATTTGCCAATTCATGAAGAATCGCTTGTTTGTTTTCCTCACTTGTAAGTCGCTTTGGATAAAAGCGTCTGCTAAATGACTAAATGTAAATGTAAATGTAAACTAGAGCGAATCCTGGAGCGGCTTCAGTGAACTCTGGAACGAATCCAGGCGGAACTGAAGCAGATCCTGGAGCGGATTCCCTGAGCTCTGGAGCTGATCCAGGTGGAACTTATCCCTTATGTTTGACAAAGTATAAGCAGCGTTACACAGCGATCTGTCATGTCACATTTAAGAGCGTGAAAACGAGCATTATGCCTACACACTTAAATTATGCTCAGCACACTCACAAATCATGGTTGATTGAAAGTGAACCTTGTTTGGTATGAGTGTAAATCTCTGTTTAGATGATACCTAATACCTGGTCAGAACTCCTCAAAGAGGTTGGACAAACACCTCAGTTTAAAAATTCAGTATACGAAGACAATTTAGACAGAAAAATAGATGAAGAAAAAATAAAGGCAGATCAAGATCAGATGAAAATACTTTAACTTGTCATGTTAATTTGCCCTGAATTCAACATGAGACATTCTTTTCACGCACAGTATGAGCAGGCAGACACATTTTCCCACAACTTTTTGATTGACAAGATATATTCGGCCCTGATTATCGGCTGTTTTCCAAACTTTTTTTTTGAAAATGATAGCTTTCATCAGCCGATACATCAGTGCATCTCTAGAAAATAGAATGAAAGTTCATCTTTTTGGGGCAGTGTCCTCGCTCAATGGTGCTAGCTATGCTTTTTACATTATCTGAAGCACTCCATATGGCTCAGAATCTCAATGCTGCTTGTGCCAAGGGAGAGGGAGAATTTAAACTGTCAAACGTGATGAGTAGTAGTCGTGTCGAGGCATGTCCAGCATTCCAGAGGAACATAGATCAAAGGTAATCAAAGAGCTGGTCTTGGATAAAGATGATCTACTGTCAATGGAAAGATTACTTGATCTGCACTGGTGCACTAAAACGGATAAATTCACCTTTAGCTTAACCATAAAGGAGCATCCTCTCACAAAACGTGGCATGTTGTCTGTGGTTAGTTTCATCTATGACCCTTTGGGATTCTTTCACCATTTACTCTGCCTATAAAACAGGTGCTCCTAGCATACAAAACACTGATTTACCACCATTCACAAACTTTGGTATTGACTACTTTGGGCCCACTGAAATCAAGAGAGATCAAGGAAAATTTAACCACATTTTCACCTGCATGGCAAACAGGGCTGACATCACTTGGCATAGCTGAATTTTCAGCATCATTACTGTATCGCTATTTTTCAGCATCACATGATCCTTTAGAAATCATTCTAATATGCCGATTTGCTGTTCAAGAAACATTTATTCTTATTATCAATGCTGAAAACAATTGTGCAAAGGATTCTTTGATGAATAGAAAGTTCAAAAGAACAGAATTTATCTGAAATAGAAATATTTTATAACATTATAAACGTCTTTAATGTCATCCTCTTTCCAAAAAAAAAAAAAAAAAAAAAAATCTTACTGACACCAGACTTTGGATAGAATCGTCATAGATAGAATGGATAGAAGAAACCTGAAAAGAAATTGTTGAATTGTTTTCAACATTGATAATAATCAGAAATTTTCTTGAGCAGCAAATCAGAAATTAGAATGATTTCTGACGGATGGTGTGACACTGAAGACTGTAGTAATGATGCTGAAAATTCAGCTATGCCAACACAGAAATAAATTACAGTTGGGGTACAGGAGGCATCCACCAAATGTGCTATATATACACTACACAGTAGAGTTATGTCTTGTTTACTGGACAGTTTTAGTGTTTCTTAAAATGAAAGATACAATCAATTTCTCTTATTCTAGATTTACCATTTGAGTCATTCTCAAACATTGAAACTGAAACAGTGTCGATACACTGAGACACTGGTTACACAGATTTCTAAGAAGGAGAAAAAAAATCTGAGCAATTTTTTTTTCTTAACTGATGTTATTTCACTTAAAATCTTACTATGCTTCAGCAAGCACATGCCTAATCTTTAAAAAGTATTTTTTATTATAGTACTCTTTTTTAATTCAAAGTGGTCCTTCCAAAAATGTTCGACTCATTTCTAATCCAAACTCCAATGATTGTTTTCTTCTGAATGTCTCATCTCTCCGTGTCTCTCTACGACCTTTATAATAAGCACTGTTGCACAGCCATCACACCAAAGTGATCAACGACTGAGATCTTGGGTATCAATTTATCCTGACAGATCCTAAATGGAATTACGGAGGCAGCCACTGAAATATTATATTGACTTTATTAAAATGTATTAAGAGGGTGTCATGCAAGGCCTGGTAAATTAAAGTTTGCTTTGAGCTATTGACAATGATGAAGAAGAATGCTTCCAGAAAGCTATTATGGCTGGTGTGGTGGCAGTGACAGCTGTGGTGATAGTCAGGCCTGTGTGACAGGTGGGAGGAAACAGGCCATGAAATACTGACAAAAGGATGTCATCAAAGACCCTGTCAGCGTGTCTGCACAGGTCTGCTTTTGGACACATTTGAAAATGTGTTGTGATAGTTTTTAGGAAATTAGGTCATAATTATTGTGGGTACTTCTAGTAAAGAATATTGTTTAAACTTATAATATATTAATGTTGCAAACCACATTAAACTACAAAAAAGTACCACGATAATAAGATGAGTATTCTTAATGATGTAGCACTTATAGTCCAAGTCTGAAGCCATGCTACAGCTCTGTATGACAATAAGGCCAATATGTAGTTATAGGCATTCACTAAATATGTCTAAAATTCTGTCAAATTGAATTTACGCTGCATAGTTTTATAGAATTATATAGAATTTTGATTGTGGTTTCTGTAGTGCGTAATGCATTGTAACTGCAATCATTGTTTTCACATAAATATAAATATTTTTGCCCATTACAGATTGTCATTCAAAGCTATATAATGCAACAACACATAGGAGAGTATGACAGCATATCATCATCAAAGTATTCAAGTCATATAACAGTTATTTAATTATTAATATTAATATTTAATTCCAAATACTAATTAAATCGAGCTATTGCTGGTAATGGAATTGTTTAACGTGTTCAGCCACAAGAAAAGATCATCATGCCACATTATTGAATGGTAATTATGTGTCTTTTTTATATCTGTACAAAATATTACATTGCAAATAAATAAAAAAATATATTTTTAATTTTTTTATAAACATTTTTACATAAAGTAACATGGCCTAGATGTTGCATTATTGCATAATTATTGTTTAATCATTAAAGGTACACTATGTAACTTTGGTAGCACTTTATTTCAATGGTCTTTGAAATAATTTTGACATTTTACTAACTATAGAGCTTTGGAGCCTGATGTCATACAATCTAAACTCCGCCATTTTGGCAGGCCATCAGGAGAGCTCTACAGCGGCTAAAGCATTGGTATCGATAGTGGTTGAATAATTTAAAACCAGACTGTTTAGACCTTACAAACTTTACTATTTCAACATAGTGGACAGCTGTTGTGTGCCAGGATGCCAGAACAGGTGGGGGAAAGCAAAGGGGAAATCATGTTATCATATTCCTAAAGATTCCAATAGACGACTGAAATGTTTCACTTCAATAAAACGTGCTAACCAACACAACAATATCTGTTATGTTTAATCTGTTTAAAGTTTTGCTATTTACAGGTCAATGTTTTTTAATTAAAGTGTGCAGTGAACTCTGTTGCCTTGAAACTAGAGCCGTTCATTTCATATTCGCTCCTGGCTGTCCCTGCCTACTAGCATGGTGGTGTAAACAGAATGGGTCACGTGACGTCCAGAGCTCTATAAGTAAATGCATCTACAAGACTGCTAACTCTCAGAGTATTAATAGACTGTCTGCTTAATATCTGCTATCACTTTATTTTGATGCTCCACTAACAGACATTCTCTTGAATATACATATCTTTGCAACTAAATGTAAACTTATCCAACTAACTGTAACAGTACTATCAATTAACAGTCTTCTATAGTCTACTAACACTCTAAGGAGAGTTACAGTTGTGTTCAAAATTATTCAACCCCCCAATGCTGTAAATGGTTTTAGAGAATTTAGAGTACATTTGTAATTGAATTCAGAATGAAATCCTACAAGGACTTCTTAAAGAAGCATATGCAACTAAAATGACATCAATTGGTTTTGTAATACAGTAGTAAATGTTTCTTTTGTGAATTCTTCATTGACACAATTATTCAACCCCTTAAAGACTACCACTCTGAAGAACAGAGGTCCATTGAAGTGTTTTCAATCAGGTATTAAAAGCACCTGTGGATGTCAGGGAGCAGCAATAAAGCCTAATAAGCACCAATTAGGCAGCTTTAAAATGACTGTGATACTCAGCTCCTTCTAGACATTTACTGGTGTGGTTACAAACATGGTGAAGTCAAGAGAATGGTCCAGGAAGACAAGAGAAGAGGTGATTACTCTTCACAGGAAGGGCAATGGCTATAAGAAGATTGCAAAGATGTTAAACATACCAAGAGACACCATAGGAAGCATCATTCGCAAATTCAAGGCAAAGGGCACTGTTGAAACGCTACCTGGTCGTGGCAGAAAGAAGATGCTGACTTCGACTGCTGTGCGCTACCTGAAGCGTAGAGTGGAGAAAAGTCCCCGTGTGACTGCTGAGGAACTGAGAAAAGATTTGTCAGATGTAGGTACTGAAGTTTCTGCTCAGACAATACGGCGCACCCTGCGTAATGAAGGCCTCCATGCCAGAACTCCCAGGCGCACCCCCTTGCTGTCTCCAAAGAATAAGAAGAGTCGACTGCAGTATGCCAAAAGTCATGTGGACAAACCACAGAAGTTTTGGGATAGTGTTCTATGGACTGATGAAACAAAATTAGAACTGTTTGGGCCCATGGATCAACGCTATGTTTGGAGGAGGAAGAACAAGGCCTATGAAGAAAAGAACACCTTGCCTACTGTGAAGCATGGCGGGGGGTCAATCATGCTTTGGGGCTGTTTTGTTTCTGCAGGTACTGGGAAGCTTCAGCGTGTGCAAGGTACCATGAATTCTCTTCAGTACCAGGAGATATTGGAGGACAATGTGATGCAGTCCGTCATAAACCTGAGGCTTGGGAGACGTTGGACCTTTCAACAGGACAATGATCCCAAGCATACCTCCAAGTCCACTAGAGCATGGTTGCAGATTAAAGGCTGGAACATTTTGAAATGGCCATCGCAGTCACTAGACTTAAATCCGATTGAGAACCTCTGGTGGGACTTAAAGAAAGCAGTGAATGTGACTGAACTGGAGGCTTTTGCCCATGATGAATGGGCGAAGATACCCGTAGCTCGCTGCAAGACACTTGTGTCAAGCTATGCTTCACGTTTAAAAGCTGTTATAACTGTAAAAGGATGTTGTACTAAGTATTAAGATTGAATGTCACTTGGGGGTTGAATAAAACTGATAATGATGTGAGCAGAGAAAAGACATTTGTGGTTATTTCATTATAAATGTTATGTTATATTTGTCTGACCTACACGTGCCTCTTTGATTTAATTGTAAGCAGGATGACTGAATGATCAAAATCAATGTCAAACCGGCCAAAACAATCAATTTCAGTGGGGGTTGAATAATTTTGAACACAACTGTAGTTGACATACAGTGGCAAAGTTAGTAGAATGTTTAAAGTGGACCATCAAAACTTTACTTAACTTTTGGCCCTGTAGGGGTTAAAAAAATTGCATGCTTTTTGAAGAAAATAACTGTTATAGTTGTGCTTCATCTCTGTGTGTGCAGATGAATATTGGTCTTTCTCATAACTAAAAAAAGAGAGAGAGATTACTCTACTGCTCATTAAATATTCAGACTACCAGACTTAAAGCTACACTAGCTCCATGCACGGAAGTTTGAACGGCATTCACCACAGCACAAAGTACAAATGCAAGTGTCTGAATTAATTTCGATGCGCTTTAACTTTATTGTCTGAAGTGATTTCGTTTCTGGCTCTCAAAAGGTTGAACTGTTTGTAATCTTGCTTTCTTTGATCAACTTTTCCTTTCTTTCCTTTTGTTATTTTATTGTATGCTCTGCTTAGGTTTAGTTGTATGTATTTGTGTATATATCATATATTCATATATTAAACACATTGTATTCACACAGTTCATTGTCTCTGATGGTAACTCGATAAGTGAACCAAGTCACTTTAATCTTTGATTTCGCTAGATATATGCTTTTTAAGTACACTGTAAAAATTTTTTAAGCCAGTACAAAAAAAAAAAAATTGTACTAATTTCCCTAAGCTTTTTCTTGTTCACTCAACTTTTGTAAAAAAAAACAGTTATACTGCCTGAAATTAAGTTCTCAGTCATAAAAAAATATTTAATTTGGTTAACTTAAGATTGTTAGTTTTGCGGAGAGGTGCAACTGTTTTTTAACAAGCCTTTTAAAGTTGAGCCAATTCAACATTTTTGGTCTGTAGAACTCAATGTCTGAAGTTGAGTGAACGAAAAAATACTATTGGAAATTGGTACACTGTAATTTAATTGTAACCATCGTTGTGTTTAGCATGCTGAATGTTGAAGTCTGTGTGACTCAAGTATAGTCAATTAAACAATATTGTCACAAATTTAGAAGAATTGTATCAACCTACTTAAAAGTTTCACCAACTGTTTGTGTATTTATAAGTGCTACTATTAACTTTTAAATGATCGTTAGCTGACATAAATTTAGATGCACTATAAAAAATTGCTATAAAAAAGAGCCAAATTTCAACAATAACATGCTGTTTTCCATTAAAACAGTAATATGCCGTAGAAACAACGCATTCTGGGTAATATTTGAAGTTTTTTAGAAAATAGCCTACTGCAACACACTGTGAATTAAAAGCGCTCAAAGTCGACACTCAGAGGCTGTGTTCCAAATTACATGCTATACATTCACTATTCCTTACACTACTTAACTAATATAGTCCACTTGACAGAGTGAATGAAAAAAAGAGTGAATTCAGACACTGATGAACACCAGCTGTTTACAAGCAGAATCACTGATGGAAAGAGAAACAAGAACAGAAAAAATATTAAATCAACTGAAGATAAATTCCATTAAATCACTCAAGATCTGATTAATCAACTCCACAAACAGTGTCAAGCTATTTCTTTTCGTGCACAGTTCGTCCTGCTTGAAAGGACAGACACATCATCGACGGAGACCTGAACTGGATTCCACTCTTCTTTTTATTGTTTTGATTTTGAAAATGACACAGGTTGTAGCAGAAAGGTGACAGAAAGGTGAAAAACCTTTAAAGAGAAACAAAGTTACAACATATGTAAATGAATTTCAAATAAACTTGTTAAACAATTACTGTTGTCATTCTGATTCTTTGTATCTATTTTTAGCATACAGCATTGTTCAATTGTATTATTATTTATTTCTATTATTATTAGCACACTTGTCAAAGTACACTTTGCGCTTAGTATTGACAATTAACCTGAACATTTAACTCTCACAGCATATTTATGACCTTGTTTATGGTTAATTGTATTATTTTAATGAATGGCCCATTCGCACAAGAACTTAATAATTAAACAATATTCTGTCGTCGCTCTACCAGCGATCACTATTAAAGATAAGCAAATCAATACACTCTTAACTTAAACATTAATATTTGCTTCACTGAACTATATTAGTTATCATTTGAGCTCGAAATAATTAAGCAATGAACAGATAAACACAGAAGAACTGCGGATCTCTCCATGTTGAACACATTTGCTGCGTCACAAACTGTTTCGGCATCTGCCGCTCCATCAGCCACACCCTTTCGTTTACTGAATTGAAACTAAAGTTCTCACCGGCTGTCACTCCGGGATATGATGATGGTTAGGATGTCTGTGCACTTTTCTTGCGTCCAGCTTTCGGTTTCAGCGGAGAAGTCGCGTTCGTCTCACCTCGTCTCGCGCAACAGCAGATTCTCCTTTTCTTTTCTTTATTTCCGCCTCTCACTCCGATTGGCTGACGAATTATTATTATTAAATTATTTTTTTTTCCATTTATCTCAGTTTGACTTAACAAACAGCATTACCTGATTCACTTATTACTAAAGAGACTGTCTTTTTACTGTCAAGTGTACATAAGTTCTGACTGAGAACTAATAGAGGTTCAGATGTTGTTTTTTTGTCGAATGACGTTACCATGATAAAGATCAGTGTTGGTTTAGTTGGGATCTTGATCTTTGCTTTGAAAACATTAAGTTTATTTGTCCAACTGTAACAGTGTTAAAAAATACAGAAACCAAATGGATTTGTGATCAAACAAGATCAGCTGTGTATTAACAACCAAACATGCCAATATTGTTGAGTTCTTAATTGTAGTTTCAGGATTACAAAAATCTTCTTTAATATGATTGATAATTAATATTAAGTAATTTGTTAACAGTTTATGTGAATAACTACTGTTTAATTCGAGTCACACGGACATATATAATTAGGATATGAATCTCAAAAATGGTGACAATCAAAAGCTTCTTGCTGTAATGCATGATGGGTACAAAACTTCCAGCATGCGTTGCGGCATGAATAAATTATGTTGTTGAATAGTCACGTTATTTTTCTATAAATGCGATTTCTATAATTCTTACTGCCTTGATTTTTGCTGTTGATTTTGTGCTGACTTATCGTAATGTGTTTTATGATGTTCAGAGTTGATCTTTTATTTTGTTTGTTGATTGTCACCATTGTTGAGATTCATACGCTGATTCTTGAATTCTCTGTTTAGCTCAGTAATGCCACAGTTAACACATTTATCTGTAAATGAGTCTTACTAACTTAAACTACATAATTTTAAGTGGTAATGGTGGAGTGGTGGCAATAAAAATGGATTTCATTTTGAAAAGCAGTACACATTTATGTTAATATTTGATGCTGGACTAACTTAATCAACAAAGAATTTTGCATGACATTTCTATAAATCAGTACATATGCAGCAATACCTAAGCACAATGTCTTTAGGTATAGGTACACACTGTTTCAACATGAAATGACACTCTAATGTTAAAAAGACAAGGGTCAAGAACCCAGCTAAAGCAAACACTGACCTCCATCATGGTAATGTCAAACGAAACAAAACAGCATCTGAAGCTCTGTTAATGCTCAATAAGAACTTCAATAGTTATCTCACAGAAATAAAGTCAACCTGTTTAGTAATAAGTGAAGCTGGTAATGCTGTTTATATTGTTTAATCCTCCTCTGCTGTGATATTTAATGTCTTTTATCTTCAGCTGATTTCATCTAAGGCTGTGGTTGGAAGTTGGTTGAAGTTATTGTGTTTCTGCTCGGTTTTTTCTGTTCTTGTTGTTAATTTTCCTTCAGTGATTCTGCTTGTTAAAAGCAGGTGTTCATCACTAATTCTCAATTATCACTTAATTATCTCATTAACTGTTGTCTCATTAACTTCAGCACTGCTTCAGTGTTACTCTGTAGTGTGGACACAATCAAGTGATCATTTAACACTGAAGATTTTGCTGTGGGGCTTAAAGGGTTAAAAGTGTGAGATGGAAAAACCCCAGAGTGAAACGTAATTTAACAGTAATCAAGTGTAAATTAATTTACGGCAACGTACTGTAAAAAAAAAAAAAAACAGCAATTTAATGGCAACCACAGCTGCCAGTAGATTACTGTAAAATCAAGGAAAACAGTAATATTCTGTAAATTAATTTACGGCAACAAACTGTATAAAAACAGCAATTTACTGCCAACCTTGCTTACAGCAAATTATACAAAACAAGTTCATTTGACTGAAAAATTAGTGAACGTTAATAGAAAATAAGTTACTTATCAGTCAATAACAGACAAGGAGAGTAAATACTGAACTGAAGTGTTTTGTGTTTTTGTACAGTATGATAAAGGAGAGATCTGTTAGTTTAATTAATTAGTTTTGTGGGTCACCATTGTGCTGGAGAGTAGAGCCTGTGCTTCAGTCAATAATGAGCTGAAAAACACTGATGTTATGCTGCATGTTGCTTCATTTAAAGACAGTAACTGTAGTTGTTAATGCAGTGACAAGCTGTTTACTAAGTACTTTAGCACATATATTTGTGCTATTGCTAGCTTACACAAGCTGCAAAGATTTGAGTTGAAGGCACGTTTTTAATTATTTCAATATTATGCATTGAGTTTAAAAAAATTGTATTTACACAGCTTTAGTACCGTGAATTTTTTTTCATTTGAGTCAACTGAAAAGGAATGTTTCTTAACTGTGAACACAAACTGTTTGTGGCAAAACAGCTTCCCAAATTATAATATATAAGTTAATTTTTATTTATTATTATTAATAATAATTTAACTTATTTAATATAATAAATAAGTTAATTTCCATGGTAGCATTACGGTAACATACAGTGAAATAAAAGAGCTACAAATTTACAGTAGAGGGCTGTAGCGTCTGGACTGGATCATGGATGACCAATTCATTTTAGGTTTTAAGAAAAGCTTTTAACTCTTTGACTCGCATAAGTAAATCTTAGTTGGCTCCGAATGTCCTGGTCCCCCCACGGACAAGTGACACTTTAAGTGGCGAGGTGTGAGGCAAGGCAGAATCTCTTTGGAGGTCTCCCATCTTCAAAAAGATACTAATCAGCTCACACCAAATTCTTTGTCCCTCACAAGACCAGAGACATGAATTCCACGCACACACATAGAGACATTCATCAAAATATGAATATTCCCTAAGTGTTTTTCCTGTGCTCTTCTTTTTGTATGCATGTCTATATTACTCCCACTTAGCTACATCTTGTAGTTGTGTTAGTTTCACTGTAAAATGCTTATATTTGAATGTAAGATCATTTACTCCCTAAAAGAGAGTCCGAAACATGGGATTTTTGGATTCAAAACATTCCTCTGTTAATTTCATACCTAGATATTGGTGTCATATCATGATAATATGCATTATTCTACTTTTAAGGTACTTTGGAGGAGAAAGAACCCAGTTTAAGCACCTCTGTAGATAATCCAAAATTAGGCCATAAAAACAAACAAAGGAAAGTTCTCCCGCTAAAAGTCCATGTTCCCTATTGGTCCGGACGGCCCAGAATGGGTGTGACTGGAGTTACCTTTATAACACCTAAACACGAGCGGATCCACGCTCAGTCGTTTTCATCTTAGACGAGACATCCTTCTTTCTTTTATTTTCTGGCATTTTACAAACAGTTAATTCCGTTTTGAAATTCCCGCTGAAGAATCACCTCAGGAAGAGACCAATAGAAACTCCTGCCCCGCACGGATGTTTGAACGGCATTCACCACAGCATAAAGTACAAATGCAAGTATCTGAATTAATTTCGATGCGCTTTAACTTTATTGTCTGAAGTGATTTCTTTGCTGGCTCTCAAAAGGTTGAACTGTTTGTAATCTTGCTTTCTTTGATCAACTCTTTCTTTCTTTCCTTTCATTATTTTATTGTATGCTCTGCTTAGATTTAGTTGTATGTATTTGTGTATATATCATACATTCATATATTAAACACATTGTATTCACACAATTCATTGTCTCTGGGTAACTCATACATGAACCAAGTCACTTTATGCTTTTTAAGTACTAGAATAAGTTTCCTTTTCGTGGCCAGAGAAGAAAACTTCATTTCTAGAATTGATAAGAAAATCTGACTGATAGTTTTGCTGGACGAAACAAACCAGTCTTTCTAAATTAATTCTAAACTTAGAAATAATTTTAGACCATATATGTTCATGATTAATTATAATTCGTTTTAATTGATTATCGATCTATACCTAATTCCCTTCGTGGTTGATTCATATTCACGATTAGTCATAACGTGTTATGATTCAGTTGTGAATATATTTCATCCATTTGAGCAAGTTGCTACAGGGCTGTAAATTAACAACACATTAAAGGCAACCACAGCTGCCAGTAGATTGCTGTTATTTTACAGCACATTTTTTTTACAGTTTAGTAATGTTATTCATATATATATATATATGTATGTATATGTATATGTATTATATACATGGATTGTGAAGTTCAGCTGCATAAATATATGTACTGTGATTTCAGTACAATACAATAATATAAATTAAGTGCCCAACCAAAGGAAACACCATCCACCAAAATGGTGAGTTCAAAATAAAATATTTTTGGAATATCAGTGTCAATTTATGAATTCAGCTTATGTGATGTTCTCTCAAATTTTTCAGTTGAATTGACAATTAAACATTTAAGATGACTTTGAGTGAATGCAAACAGAGAAAGATAACTGCAGAAGTGGAAGAAATGAAGGAAAAGTCTATTAAGAATAGCCCTGCCTCAAAACCTTTTTTTTTTTTTGCTTGACAAAGTGGGACTCAAACCAATCAATTAATCATTACTTGGGGTTTTTGAGTAAAAAAGAAGTAGTATGTGAATAGTACAGATTACCAGAATTTTGCAATGAAGTTAAGACATTAAGTAAAGTTAACTAAAAAGTATCAGTTAAAATCACTGTTGGATTTTACAGTGTACTAAGTAATAATATGTTATACAATAACATTGCCCAAGTCAAAAACTGAAAATTCATACAGTGGCCATGATTTAATTGATAATAATACTATTATTCAATTCAATTCAACTTTATTTCCAGACCTCAAGGTAAATAAAATATAAATTTAAAAAAAACATTTTTCTACACTGTCCCATGAACAAATGGTTGCATTTTATTTTCCAAAATTAGTATTTTCTAGTGGGAGGGCAGTTTCTAACTTAACTTAAATAACAAGTTGGCAGAAGTATTTTAGGATTTTTTAGAACTTGCAAACCCTTGTTCAGCGATCTGTCACGACACATTAAGGAGCCACTATAATGTATTTATTGTTTAAACTTTTAAAAAAAATTACAATATTTGAAGTAAAAAAGTAACCTGTAAAGTAAAAGCAAAATTAACCTGCTCTGTCTTGTCTGTCGGCGCGTTGTCAGTGTCCTCTTTGCTTCACGATGTATTTTGTGAGAACGTGATGTGTGGTGTGAGAGCGCATGGCTTGTCGGACATAGCAACAGTAACTAAAGGGGGAGAGTCTTTGCGAACAGTCAATTAATTAAAATATCATATTCATCCACATGAAAAGATACTTGCAATTAAGCCTCTGTTATTGAATAGTAATTTGTCACTTTTGTACATTTCAACAATTTTAGAATGCACAGTACAGTTAAAACAATATAAATTTTTCAGTGAACACACAGGGACTTATTAGGTGTTGTGTCACAGCATGTATATACACAAGCATATTCCCTCTGTCTCAAAATGACAAGTTCAGAACAGTTTAATGAACCAGATGTAGGTACAGTATGAGTAATGCACAGCACCAGAGTCAGGGAAATCAGACCTGAATCACTCAGCACTTTGTTTCTAAGTGTTCAGTACTTCATGTTCTCTCCTGTAGTTATTGTACTGTCAGCCGCTATACATTTCAGTGTAATACTCAGACATTTAGCTTCTGACGTCTACATAAGAGTCATCCTCAGGAAACGGTGCAATTTGTGCCTGAAAATTTCCCCCCAGCATGCTTTGGGATCCTAACTAGGGGCTGGAGCTCACAATAGAGCATGCATGAATGGGGAAATTATGAAATGTGTGAATAGGATAAGTGACTTATGTGGACTGATGTTTAATATTGCAACCGTGATATTCCTTGTACAAATTGCAACCAATTACAGTTTCGTGGCTATATTGGTGAACCAGGAACTCTATTGCTTTCAATCGCTTATCTTATGTGTCACATCAAGTAAAAGATACTTCTGAAATTTAGCATGACATAATCGGTCACGAACACATGACAGCCAATGACATTTCACATCAAAGATGGTGTAACATTTCTTACGAACATGAGCATGTTACGCACATGCACAACTGAGAAACACTTCCATCGAGAGCATGTTTACATAGAAAAAACGCTTCTGCGGGTGGTGGAATGAAAAAAGCAAGGTCTAGAGTTGTATTTTTTAAAGAAAAAAAACTGAAAAACTTAATTTGAGAGGTGCATTTCTAGAGCAATGTGTCATGTTTTTTGTGTGCGAGATGCTGCAGAAAGTGTGAGACACATTGAGACATACCGTCTAGTACAGGGGTTCTCAACTCTGGCCCTTGAGATCCACTTTCCTGCAGAGTTTAGCTTCAACCGTGATCAAGCTTACCTTCCTGTTGCTTTTTTTGTAATAATGTGTATTATAAGTTAACCTACTTCATCAAGCTTTGTTTCAGAAACACAATGAAATGCTGCAAGGTGAAAAACTTGCCCTGTCTGACCAACAACTGTAAATATTCTATGCAAGACTTGAATATTGGAGGAGTAGAGACAGCTTGACATATACTGCTCTGCATCTATTAATATTATTATTACTGAGGTATGGACTTAATACAGAACAACAATGGCACCTCACTGAGTTGATGAGGAAGTGAGAGGTCTTTGCCGCATATAAGGAAGATGACTTTGGACACACCACTTCTGTGCATAATCAGGCACCTACTGGTTCAGTGCCATCATGCCCAGAGAGGAATCACCGTATCCCATAAGGCCTTAATCCTGAGCTTCATCCTTTGCTTCAGAGGTGCTTGACAATGGGGTTGTGAGGGGGATGTTAGGGGGAGCTCCAGCCCCGACTGGCCTAAATTAAATGGCTGTGCTAGAAGATTCATTGTGGACTAGATTAGCAGACTTTATACTGTCACTCTCCCGTGAATGAAACAGCTCCTGACTTGTCAGAAAAAATTTCAGTGGTACTCCACAATAAACCTCACAAGTCGACCCTGGCAACTGGAAAAGACCCCCAATACAGTGAAAAGTCTTCTGTTTGAGCACATGCCTTTTTGATTAAATAATGCATGTTTAAGGCTTATGTACCATTGTCTAGGGAAACTTGTGAATGACTTTACATCTTCATGATGTTTTGTCAGAAAAAGCAAAGGAGGCATTGCCTCTTATAAAAACCAAGTAAATAACTGAAAAATACTGAATATTCAAATATTATAAAATATATAATTATAAAAAATTTATAAAGATCAGTGAGTTAAGCTCATATTTTTCCTAAAGTGACTCTGTCTAACTGTGAATGCAGTTTCAGAAAACTGCTAAAATAACTCTCAAACCCAGAAAACAGAATTTGATTCCTCCTCTTTTCATTAGTCTACCACACACCACTGTTGTCATTGTATATTAATTTGACATTGAGCTGTACCATATTGAGCAAGTGTTTGAGATGCTCAATGCTCATAACCTGAAGCTCCAGTCCTGAAAGTGTTAACTGATCTGGAAAGAGATAACATACCTTATCCTGATTATAGCTGATTATGAATTAAAGGTACAATATGTAAAATTTTTATATTAAAATATCCAAAAAACACTTGCACAGTGTTATATATTTTATTCAGCTGTGTACTTACATTATCCTAAATGTTTCCAAGAATTTGTAAATTCATAGAAAATCACAATTTTAAATAGTGCCCTGTGCCTCTCGTTACTTGCGCCTGTCAATGACGTAATATCTGCATTATCCCTGGTTTCCGCTTGTGCTGCACAGTAACCATGGCAACAGACATGGACAGCTGCATAACGGTCGCTGCTGTTGTTTCGTTCAAACATTATGGACCATGGCAAGCAAACTTTGGGACATAAGGAGAAATAAAACGAGGATCAATATCAGCGTGGGGTTTCCGAGTTCTGTTTGACTTGACAGAGACAGCACTCTTGCTCGTTATTAGAAAAGGTAAGCAAATGTAGGCTACATAACACTAATCAATGTTATATAGCTCAACACAACGAAGTGTAAGAATATCATCAGTATGACAATCTAATGTTGATCTAGCTTACTGTTAAATCTCATACAGACAACAGACTAATACTAAACATTACAACTTTCAACACACTCAAAGTTCAGTTTGACAGTGTAACATTAGACCAAGTGAAACATTGCTGCGTTACCTCACAGTTTTAATTCGTCAAATAAACTGACCTGTATGAGTAGTATTTCAGCACTTATGAGTAGTTCAGTAGAATGAAATGTCCTCGTTTCTTTATATTCCCTGGGACTGATATCTGTCTTTTATTAGCAATTGGGTTCGCGATCCTTAGCCACACCCTGCTTCATACTACAGTCATGTTAAAAACATGAATTCACTCATCCATAGATCGGCATGATGACAAGTTCCATGATTCCATATTCACTGCATCATCAATCTACGCCTTTGTTATTGTTTTGAATTGTTTAATGACCCCTAGCGGACGAAAAAACTACACAGTGCACCTTTAAGTGTGTATATGTATATATATATATATATATATATATATTACATGTTATTGTGCACAAACAAATTTTTAAGAAATGTATATTATTTGACTGTTGTAACATTGTTGAGTCTCACACCATAGAATCACAGTTTTACTTTAATGCACCACCCATTTCAGAGCTTAAACTCCAAATGAGATCAGATTACCAAATGTTGACTCTCTTCACCACTACGCAACAATCATCACATGATCAAACATTTGTTTGACATATGTGCCATAACAAAAGTGTTTCAACAACACTCAGTTGTTAGAAGATTTGATACAATAAAGTCAAGACCCCATTTAAAGCCAACACTGACTTCAAAGACGGTAACTTCAAATGAATTCAATAAATCGTTAACATCTAAACCTGTTAGTTCTCATAAGAACTTCTGTAGACGTATGAAAGACATAAAGTTAGTGCAGTTAGTAGTGAGTGAAGCTGGGAAAGTTTTGTAGAGTTTGTGGAGTTGTTCAATCAGATCTTGGGAGATTAAATGTCTTTTATCTTCAGTTGATTTCATCGAAGGCTGTGGCTGAAGTCAGTTGTAGTTCTTGTGTTTCTCTGTCCTTCAGTGATTCTGCTTGTTAACAGCAGGTGTTCATCATTAATGTTCAATCATCACTTAATGATCTAATTAACTCTGACACTGCTTCAATGGTACTTTAACTCAGTAGTGCGCACACACATGACCACTAAACAGTGTTAATAAACCTGGGCATTTTTCTGTGAACTATTACATAAATCTGACCTATTTCATTTACATATGACTGACAAATATGAATCATATTAAGTTTATTAGTTTGTTTATTTTAAAACTATGTAATAAAAAATGGATGGAAAATTTGTATGTAATTAAATTACATAAAACTTATGTTTAGACTGAAATATTTTTTTGAGTGTATTGTGGCTGCTGTGTGTCACGTAACAAGTACTGATGCATCACCATGGAACAATAAAGTGAAAAACTTGAAAAACTCACACTCAGCCAGAATATTTTAAACTTACATGTGAAAGGGTTAATGTACAGTTTTTATTCTGTGTTTGTGGCTTTGTTGACAAGTACATTTTATAAGCTAATATTATGCATTTTTATTTTGAAGGCCAGTAGTATTTAAAATACGTAAAGTTTACAGTAATTTACAGAGGTTTATTTAAACATGAGTGCCCCGTTTAAGGAGATTTAAGTACTTGTACCCTGGAATTTGTGGAGCCGTGTCAAAAAAAAAGACACACCATAGCACATGTAGAGAAACTGCCAGAATCGTGCCATTTATGGGTTTGTGCACAGATGTGTACCGTCCCGGAAGCATGCCTTTTAATGCAGTGATCCAAGATGGCTGACTAGAAACGGTTTCTATTTTTCTGCAACGTCCCAGTTTGAAAAAGACAAAATATAATAATGATAATAATAATGTACTGTTTGTGTGCTTTATTTAATGTTAAAAAGGTCTAATGTTAGTTTCAATAACAGTGAGCTGTACAGTAGCTGAACTAAAAGCAACAATGGACAATTAAACTTTAGATATTCAAAATAAACAAAATGAACATTCAAACCCCACTCATTGTGAAAGAGACAAGTGTATTATATGGCAAAGATTGTTTCAGTAAGTCAGTATGTATTGTTGAATGCATTGCAGTATGTTACAAAGGTGTAATATGCATGGGTTATACTATTTTAAGGTGTCAGTATTACAGTGTAACTATACATTTAAGCACTGTGTAATGACAATTAACTACATGTACTTACTACAGGGTTTGGGTTTGGATGAGGGTTTGGTTTAGGGTTAATTGCATGTAATTATGCATAATTTCTAGTTATTACTTACTTACTTACCCATTTAGTTGCGAGTGCTGAAAGCTTGCCAAGAGAGCCCGCACACACTCTTCTGATTGGCTGTGATTTTTGATTGACTTTATCATTTCATAGGATACAGTGTAGTTAGGATATGGTGTAAGCCCAAGCACTACATAATTTTTAGATTTTTCACTGGTCTGATGGGTTGCAAAGTTTATATAGAACAATCTAATGAATGTGTGTGTAGGACCATCCCCAGAATCACAAATATCTTGGAGGCAAGCTGCAGACAATAGAGCTTTGGAAGATGCCATACTTTTTGTGGAATGTGCTTTGAGGGGCGCAGGTGAAAGCAGGCCATGCACCTCTTTTGTCATAGAAATAGCCTCGACAGTCCACCTGCTTGTAGTAGGTTTGGTAGCTGGGCAGCCCTTCTTAGGGGCCCTGAAGCACACCAAATGTTGGTCGGGTACATAAACCTTGTGAGCCCTGACATGGCAGAGCAACTGTAGTTTCTCATATTTAGCCTACATTTGAGGAGGATGAACGGCCTGAAGGACAATAGAGGGCCACATTAGTGGGTACTTTAGGTATATAACCCGGTCTCAGGTGCAAGATGGCTTTAACGCCACCAGGAGCAAACTCCAAAGAAGATTGAGTGACTAACAGAGCCTGTAGGATGCCAACTCTCTTGAAGGATGTGATTGCTAGTCAAAACACCATCTTCAAAGCAATGCATTTGTCAGAATCTGTGTCCAATGGCTCAAGGGTGCCAAAGATAAGCCTCCTAGAACTATTGTCAAGTCGTAGGTCTCATACTCAAGGTTCCACAGAGGAAACAAGTCACAAGATGGTGTCTCCCCAGAGAAGAACCATCTAAAACGTGTGTGGAAGGCAAATGTGGCCCCCACGTACACCTTTAGTGTGGAAGGTGTAAGACCAGCAGAAAAGCACTGACACTACCAGGCAGTTAACTGGGTCAAGCTGACACCCCCTACACCATAAAGTGAAAACTCTCCATTTAAGAGCATAAAGTTTCCTCGTGGAGGGAGCTCTTGAGTTCAATACGTATTCTAGTACCTTGTTATAGAGACCTGAATTCAGAAACTGATCCCCCTAAGGTGCCAGACCCACAGTTTCCACATCTCCGGCTGAGGGTGAAATATCGAGTCCCGGGCCTGTGTTAGGAGATCCATCCTGACAGGAATTTCCCACGGAGGGCCGACTTCCTTTATAGCTTCCGCGTTCCACCAGCACACGTTATGGGATGACTTTGCACCAATCAAAATTTGACTAGATGCACACATCTTCAGGAGAGCTTACGCAGAGCGTTGCCTTGGCGATGCAGTGTGAGTTTCCTTGAAAGGGAATAATAACCAACACAGGATTGAACTGAACAGGGAGTTTAATTGTAGGAGATGACAATTAACTAAAAAAGAAAGCTAATAATTATAAGTAACCATAGAAACTAACAGTGACATGATCGGAAACCAAAACTAAACAGAGCAGGGAAACATTATCTGAAGGAAATCGAACAGAATATCAAAATAAGACAGTGACAAGAACATCTACATGCAGTAGATGTTACAAACTACATCAGTTTAGTCAATTAGTTTTTCATTTGAATTTTATAGATTTGCCTAAGTATATGTTTTTCTTGCAAGTTCTTGAATAATAAATAAAATATATTTTTAGAACCGTAAGCAGTCCATTGCTGTTCTCAATTAATTGCATGTTTTATTTAGTAAGGTTATTTCCTGTTGAACTTTGATTTTCTAAATGCATTAAAATTATACAAAGCTTTAATCTCTGTAATTTACAGATAAACGCCATTTTTTTAATGTTTTTTTTAAAAACAAGCACACAGAAAAGAATAAAAATAAAATAAAATAATCTTATTTTAATGGCTATACTGTGCACAACTACACATTGTAATGTAATGCAAATGCATATGCGTGCATATGCAAATACGTTTATGGCAGAAAATGGACATGTGGACATGTTGTGTAGCTTTTGGTGGGTGTTGGTACACCTGGAGATTGTGAGGCAGATGGTTTTCTATGAGCTGTTGTTATGTCATATCCATCTGGACACCACCGGCCACCCACTTCACACCTTTCACACCTACAATGACAGTTCTACCATGTCTGCCAAACGGGAGACTTTCACAGCCATCTCAAACCCTCCCAAAGCGAGCACTGTTCTTTAAAAACAGCTCAAAGACATCAGAGCACACAAAAAACAATTATGCAATTATTACAAGGAAACAAAAATCAAAGGCTACAATTTGCTGGAAAAACTACTTTTTTTTGGACCAATTTAAATTAGTGGCTGGTTTTATTTTCGGATTGAGAGTTATTGTTGTATGTTGTATTGTATGGCTATTGTTGCTTGCCTGACCAGTAAAGCAAATGATGGCTACTAACAGCAATATGAAATATAAATGAGACTTTATTGATTGTTCCAACACAAACTAAAATCTAACACAAACACGTGCACGCAAACACATTCACACAAGTTGCAGAACGAAAGGAAGTGAGGAAGCAAACACATTCACACGAGTTGCAGAACGAAAGGAAGTGAGGAAAGAAATGAGTTAAGAGAGTGAAATGATGAAAGTTTCTATAAATATATGCCTTTCATAAGACCTGATCTGAACGAACCATCAATCATTAATTAACCTCTAGGTGGGGTTATTAGACTTTTGGCTATATCAAAGCACCAAATCTGGATGTACTTGCATTTGTCATTTGGGTCTTTCTGGATTGATCAAAAATTGATTCAAAATCTGGATTGATGTCATAGGAAGCCAATCACATTCTAGTGTGCTGGCAAATGAGTGGAGTCTCTCTCGTGGCTGAAGTTTGAAGTTGAGGTGGGCAAAGACTGTAGAGTCGTTGATTAAACTTTGTGACAAAACTTAACTTAGAACACGAGACTCTCAACAGAAAGGAAGAAACTAAAGTAAAAGAAAGGAAAGTAAGTAAGACGAGAGTAAGTTGGATGGCTTGATTGAAACTGCTTGTCTGCTATTCATCGTCTGCTCGTCATTGTCTATTCTTTGTCTTGACTTATTCATTGCTAATCTAAACTAAACTAAACTAAAAAAAAAAAAAAAAAAAACTTGATTATATTCAGTGTACTGAACATTTAAACTGATGTGTTTGTCCAACCTCATTGAGGAGTTCTGACCATTTAGGTATCATCTTAGATTCAGAGGTGGCTTTTCTCCTCGCCTGATCATGAATTAGATGTTATCTGTGGTCTCGTCTTTCAGAAGGTACAGAAAGTACAGGTTTTTTTTTTTTTAGATTTCTCAAAAAACAATACGATACATTTTATAGAGATTTCATTCAAGCCAAACTTTGAATTATGAATAGAGGTTTACACTCGTACCAAGTAAGGCACACTTTCCATATACCATTCAAAATTTATAACAATTACATGATTTGTGAGTGATCTGCGCATAATAGTCACATGTATAATGTGTATAAATGATATATAATTCTGCAGCTGAACGAAGTTTGATTTCAAGTCCGTTTAGAATTGTTTTTGGAACAATTTGATGCAGTTCATCTATATAAAAGAGTCTCTGTGGGTTTTGGTTATGGACTGTTGTTAGACTGAATGGAGCCGCAAATGACAGTTTCTCTGATTTGGGTCCTGCGTGTTGATTTGGGATGTTCAGTGCCGAGATGAGATTGATTTCTATGGAGTTATGTTTGAAAGAATCATCTGAAAGATTAATTTGTCTGGTTCGTCCTCAATTCTTTCTAGCATAACCAAATTATGTATTTTGTATCGTATCTCCTAAATTAAACATGATACCACAGAATGGCGTTATGTCTACCCCTATGTTTTGATGGTCAGTGATACCATATAAAACATCATAAACTGTTCAGGTGAATAGTTAATGGTGAATTCAGTGACGTGAGAAGGAAATCACAATATCTGACTAGGCTAGACTTTATAATATCATGTCTGTTGCATGTGTAATGGGTTGAGAATGTCATTCTTGAGTTTGACTTCCCCCCCGATTAATGTGTACACATTAACTCATATATTTATTTATTTTTTATTATTTTTTACAAAAGGATAACTTGTCATGTTAAGGTTAACCTCTTTGTGGCACTACGCCGCTACACCACTAGAGGGAGCATTGAAAGATGCAAGAGATTTACTTCCCCCTGTTCGGCGGGCTCAGTAATAAACTGACCACCGCTGTGGAAATACATTATCTGTCTATATATACTGTCTTCTTGTGTTTTTTCACAGTTTCGTCACAGATCCACAATGCACATTGTCTGTGTATCATTTGCTGCCGGCACAGATATCCCCTAGGTCTGAGGCCGGTAACAATTGGGGGCTCATCCGGGATTCAGCACATCTTGCTTGGGAAGATTGTCACCACAACGGTGGGATCCTGTGCCCAGTGTTTCAGGGAAGACTGCTGTCAAGTGTCATCCAGAGAACAGCTGCCACAGGTGATGCATCAAGATGACTACCTTAAGCCAACGCCGAGTGCTGCTTTTCAAGATCCAAAGGAAACTTTCAGATTTGAGTCTTAGTCAGCTGCAGATTGTTGCAAGTTCTATAGATGAAACTTGTACCATGTGGCAGATCTAAGTGAACCTGATCTGTATGACCTATTTGTCGACTATATCAGAAGTGAGAAGTTAAAAGCTGCAGAAGATGAGAGCATGACTCAGCTTCTCATGTTTTTTGACCTACTTAATGACGTGCTATCAGCTCCCGATGTCAGGGCCGCTGAAACTGGTAATGTGGCACATGTTTCGATAGAGGATTCACCAACACATCACCAGGGTCACACTCCAGCTGATGATCGTTTACCACCATCCTCTATGGACAGAGACATTCACACACAGCCATTACACATGGACAAGGACACTCCTTTGCACTCCTCGTTTCAGGGCAGAGACATGTATGCACTTACCAGGGAAGTCACCTCATCAGCGCCTGGTATGCCCAACAACATCGGCACTGCTCCTTTGGGTAGGATGAACTCAACATCTAACAGTTCTGAGCATGTTGTAAGATTGTCTGATGTTTCTGCCTTGTTACCACGCAGAGAATTTAAGTTAAATGGTGGTCAAATATGTGATGCAGGATGTGACATGTCTTTCAATTGTCTCTGTAAGCAAATAGATGAAGGGTTGTAGGAGGGTTTCAGTGAGTCTGAGATTATCAGAGCTGTCCTTAAGATAACAAAACCTGGTGCATTCAAAGAGATGTTGGTTAATAAGGACGACCTCACTATTGATGGGTTAAAGAGATTTCTGCGCTCTCACATTAGAGACGAAAATGTAACTGAACTTATTCAAGAACTAACTAGTGCTAGACAAAATGAAAGAGAAAGCCCACAACAGTTTCTTTACAGAATAATGGGTCTAAAGCAGCGTGTTCTTTTTGAGTCACAACAACCTGGTATAGGTTTCAGCTATAACAAAGACCTTGTTCAGGGCACTTTCCTTCACACACTTTACCAGGGATTAAATGAGAGAAACAGCCATGTCAGACGTGATCTTAAAACTTTTCTCTCAGACATACAGGTTAGTGATGACTTACTCTTGGAACAAATAACAAAATCAACAACTGAAGAAGAAGGGCGATTGAAAAGACTGGGTTCAGTAGGTAGACAAAGACCAATTAATGTAAACTCAGCCCAGTACTCCCAAAGTGAACTAAACACCCCGTCAAAAGCCGATGCTGAGTTACAAGCAAACCGTGATGCTTTCAAAGAACTAACTGCTCAAGTTTCTTCTCCAACCAAGCATCTATCCCAGATGTCAACCCCCACTGAGACTGTGAAGTTGAAAGACGGCCATTTACTTGCTGATCGTGCCCAACCAGCATTATCTGAAACAAGAGGTAAATGCAATGACTGCGTACAAAGAAACAATACAAACTGTGTTCACTGCTTTGTTTGTGGCCAGGCTAGACATCTCGCCATTGGCTGTCTCCAATGAAAGTTGTTGGGAAACGGTAAGAGGTCGCTGGAGAGGGGCAGCCAGTGATTCTAAGCAGTGACGAGCCCCGTGAAAAGGTCAACACACCCAAACGCTCACAGTCAAACTCACAGTGCAAGTCAGACCCAAAGACAAGAGTAGCTCAACTCATTGGTAAGTGATGTATGGTCTCACGCTCCATCAATGGGGCACCTTTTTGGATGCTTCTTGACTCAGGGGCACAAGTGACAATGGTGAGCAAATCGTGGATTGAACAGGCACTACCTCATCTCAAAATACAGCCGCTTGGATCATTGTTTGCTGAACATTCCCTTGTAATTTCTGCTGCTAATAATACTCAGGTTCCCCTTGATGGATGGGCTGAGATTAATCTTCAGATACATAGTCAGCATCATAGGGTTGTAACAATCAGAATGCCACTTCTTATTAGTCGCGACTGTAACTACCCTCTTTTAGGTAGTATCGTCATAGCGGAGATCATTAAAGAAAACATCAATCGGAAAGAAAATTTGATGTTTCTACTATTCTGGAAGAAGCTTTAGGTGTCAGGGCATTGACTGTAGAAGCATTAATGTTGGCCCTCCAGAAAGTAACTTTTTCCGAAACACCACAGCACCATGTTCGCATCGGTAAGAAAGGTGTAACCATACCCGCTGGACAGATTCGGGAAACTAAGTGTCGAATTTGAGGGTGCTCCTGTAATGGAACCATGCTATTTCAGCCTATTCCGGAGAATGACTTTATTGAGGGTTTAGAGCGGTTAGACCTGTCACAGAGGACAATTCTGGCAACTCTTGAAGATGTTGTCGATCTCAAACCCATCCAGCACTCCATTGCTAGCCCCGAGTCCAGGAGCCAAGATACTCTCCAATCGTGCTCAGCTCAGTTGAGGACTGATGATCTAAAAAAAATAGAAAAAGACAGGAATCCTTCTGTGCATCCAAATAAAGATAAATGGCACCCCCCAGTCGACTTATCGCATCTGGCGGAGGACGAACAGAAAATAGTCCGAAAAATGCTTTTTGGTCAGTCTGATGTATTCGCTAGGGATGACACAGACATTGGTTGCATTCCTGACTTGCAGCTCAGAATCTGTTTAAATGATGATACACTGGTCCAAAAGTCCTACAACGCCTTTGTATAGAGAGGTTAAGGAATATGTTCAAAAACTTCTTGATCATGGGTGGATTCGGAAGTCTACATCACCTTACTCCTCCCCCGTGGTCTGTGTTAGAAAAAAAGATAAGAGCCTTCGACTTTTGTGTTGACTTTCGTGGACTAAACAGTAAAACAATCCCTGACCACCATCCCCTGCCACGTATTCAGGATCTCTTAGATAACCTTGGAGGCTACTCTTGGTTTTCCATACTAGACCAAGGCAGTGCATATCACCAGGGCTTTGTTGAGGAGAACTCTAGGTATCTGATGGCTTTCAGCACGCCTTGGGGATTGTATAAGTGTATTCGCCTTCCCTTTGGCCTGACTAACGCACCAGCAGCGTTCCAAAGGTGCATGGAAGGTGTGCTGAATGGTCTGAGGGATGAATGCTGTTTTCCGTACTTAGATGATGTTCTCTGTTTATCCAAAACTTTTCAGGATCACATCAAAGACTTGCAGAGGGTTTTCTGCCGCTTACGGGTGCATGGTGTGAAATTACGTCCAAACAAGTGTGAACTGTTTAAACATCAGGTGAGATATGTGGGGCGCCTATTTTCAAGCGAGGGTGTTCAAGTAGATCCCAAAGACCTGGAAGCAGTGCTGCAATGGAAGGAACTGCAACCAAAGAATGTGGGAGAAGTCAGAGCTTTATTGGGTTTTTTGGGCTACTATCAATCTTTCATTCAGGATTTTTCTAGAATAGCCGGCCCACTGTTTAAGCTTCAAGAGAATCCTGTTAAGGCCAAAGAGAGACCTGTCAAAACTGGGGCAACCAAACAGAGTGTTAAAAATGGTCAGCTACCGTCGAAGACACCAGTTCAGTGGACCCCTGAACACAGCGCTGTTGTTGCTCGCCTTGTCGGCATGTTGACCTCTTCTGCTATCCTGGCCTACCCAGACTTTGATTTACCATTTGTCCTTCACACTAATGCATCCAATGAAGGTTGCATGTACTCTATCAGGAACTCTATCTGTACTCTATCAGGAACAATCAGGTAAATTGCGTGTCATTGCCTGTAGCTCAAGATCACTCACGCCTGCTGAGAAGAATTATCATCTTCATTCCAACAAGCTTGAGTTCCTAGCCCTAAAGTGGGCCATCTGTGATAAATCTGTGATAAATTTCGTGATTATTTTTACTATGCCCCCATGTTCACAGTGTTCACAAACAATATCCCACTTACCTATATTCTGAGTACCGCCAAGTTGAGTGCTGTTGGGCATCGATCGGTGGGTAAATTGGCCGACTTTTACTTCACCATAAAATACAGGCCAGGCAAAACCAACACAGACGCTGACACCCTATCCCGGTTCCCAATAAAGCTTCAGGATCACATCAGAGAATACTCTGAGTCTTTACCTCCAGACGTTATTTCTGTCATATAGCAGGGAGATAAAGCAAAGAGAGAAAAAGAAGTACCATGGGTCGCAGCCCTTCAGCTAGGTTCCAGCGATGATAATGTTCCTCCTGCCAGCCCATCTGTGATTCCTCCTGAAGACATTCAAGCTGCCCAAAAAGAAGACGCTTCCATTAGTGATGTAATTACAATGAAAGAGAAGGGATGGAACCCCAATAACAAAGACAAGAGACAAATGGGTCCAACTACATGACGACTGATACATGAATGGAATAAACTTAGACTTGACAAGGGAATTTTATACAGACAGACAGGACAACATAGACAGCTGGTTCTCCCTAACTCCCTCAAGTCTCTTGTGCTCAAACACCTTCATGATGACATGGGGGATGTAGGGGCTGAAAAGTTCATTCATCTAGCAAGGCAAAGGTTCTATTGGCCTTTCATGCAGCGTGACATAGAGTATTATGTCATCCGTCGATGCCCATGTATTAAGCAAAAGCGACCCAGTGTTCCTGAAAAGGCACCAATGGACTCAATTACAACTAGCGTCCCCTTTGAGCTACTGTAGTAGTAGTCGGGGTAGTCGTGGCCTAATGGTGAGGGAGTTGGGCTTGTAATCAGAAGGTTGCGGGTTCGATTCCCACGCCGGCAGGAATTGAAGGTGGGAATTGTGAATAAACAACACTCTCTCCACCTTCAATACCACGACTAAAGTGCCCTTGAGCAAGGCACCTAACCCCCAATTGCTCCCCGGGTGTGTGTTCACTACTCACTGCTGTGTGTGTGTGATGGGTTAAATGCAGAGCACCAATTTCGAGTATGGGTCACCATACTTGACAACACGTCACGACTTTCACACTTTCACTACTGTCTGTTGATTATCTGCACCTTGAACCAAGTAAAGGAGGCTATGAGTATATCTTGGTCCTGGCAGACCACTTCACTCGTTTCGCCCAGGCCTACCCCACGTGGAACAAATTGGGTAAAACGGCTGCAGAAAAGATTTTCTTTGACTTTATACACGTTTTGAGTACCCACAAAAGCTTCATCACGATCAGGGCCGGGAGTTCGAGAATAACTTTTTCTAACAACTTCAGCCACTGGCTGGCATTACTCACTCTCGAACGACCCCCTATCACCCCCAGGGGAACCCCGTTGAGCGCCTGAATAGGAAGTTGCTTCAAATGCTTCGAACACTGGCAGAGGAAAAGAAATCAGAGTGTAAAGAATATTTATCACAATTGTACGAAGCACGAGGCTACGGGCTATTCACCACATTTTCTACTCTTCGGGAGAGCCCCCCGGTTACCTATTGATTTGCTCTTTAACCTTGACTCTGAGCCACAGACTGAGACCCATCAGGAATATGCACATAAGTGGGCTTGCCGGATGCAGGAGACATATAAGATTGCCTCTGAAAGTAGTAAAAGGTGTTCTGCAAAAGGAAAAAAAATACTATGATCGTGGTGTTGGAGGAACCGTGCTTCAGCTAGGTGATCGTGTGCTTGTCCGCAACCTATCAGAGAGAGGCGGGCCTAGAAAACTCCACCCTTATTGGGAGAACAAAGTTCACAGTGTTGTCGAGAGGATGGGATACTATCCTGTATATCGAATTCAAGCTGAAACCGGTGATCGCACCCTGCGTGTACTGCACCGCAATCTCCTTTTGCCTGTTAATGATCTGCCACTTGAACAAGATGGTCAGGATAATCAGACACAGAAACAACAAAGACAGAATCAGCACTGCATGAACAGCCGATTTCAAATGTCTGAGACACTCGAGCATGAAGCCAGTGATTCTGGGGACGAGGAAGGATATGCATGTAATCCCAGATTAGTCCCGGTGTATGAAAGAAAAAGAGTACTCCCAAACCAGTCCCATGGTGAGCCACACCGTCATCTTCGTGTAGCAGCACCAGAGTTTCACCCAGTACACTACAGTGCAGAGCCAGATAACTTTGAGACATATGAGCAGCACCCTAGGTTTATTACACCAGAACCAGCACAAGCACCGGTTGACCTGCTGCCATCTGTGGAACTTCAGGAACCATTTGATGACTGCATGGTTATGAGAAGTGATGAGGATACTGACCTTGGAGCACCGCAGGTTGCACAGCAAGTGAATGAGGAGGACGTCATCCTGCGCAGGTCTACACGTGCAGTAAAGCCAGAGGAGGTGTTCACATACAATCAGATGGGCCAACCTACATACCAAACTTGGAGACCAGGAGCCAACGTGCTGCATGCTTGTGTTCTTTACCCCTTCCACACTTACCCTGTTCTACCTGACATACACCACTACCCAGTGCCAGCAGTATGGGGATTCTAAAACATAAAAAAAGCAGTATGTTGAGGGTGGAGAGGGCTGAAAGGGGAAGTTCACGTGCTATACATTTAAACTTAACAGGTCTAAAAAAAAAAAAAAGACCTCTGCTATGATTCATAATATTATTCCCATCCTGTTAGAAAGCGAAAAGAACAACTCAGCTTGAGTCGAGGAAGTATTTCTATTCCTAGAAAAAGGACAGGAGAAAAGCTTTCAGGCTGTGGGAGAACTTGTTACAGAACTGTTGAGGAAAAGTTGTTTCGTCACCGATCTACAGTGCATATCCCCTAGGTCTGAGGCTGGTAACACATGCAGGTTGTGTAGAGTTTCAAAAGTTTAATCCTTAATAATTAACCCTGACAATACAGTGACTGTAAAGAGCAGAATATTCAATAGCAACATAGCAACCTGTAGCAACATAGCTTAAAAAGAATGTCAGACACAAAGATTTACTTATAAAAATTTACACTGCTAAAAAAAAGGAACACTTAAATCACACATTGAATAATAAAATATTATTATATTTATATATAAATATATAAATTTATTTATATTTCTGTATATATTATATTTATATATATTTCTGTAATTTGTGACTGAATGTACATGAAAAAAGAAAATGACAACAGTCAATGGAAACCAAAATCAAACAAAAAATTGTTTTCACAATAAAAAGTGAAGTTGCAGGCTGATCCATCTTGCATGAAGTTCATCACAGCAACTTATTACAATTATGGATGCCACAATTAATCGTTCAAAAGTGCAATTACAAAAGACAAAACAACAGCAAAAAAGTCCACTTATACATCATAGACAGTAGATTATTTTATGTGCTTAAGATGTGTTTTTTTTTTCTTTGGGATATCTTGAGTTTTTTTCATTGTTTTAATTTTAGTTTAAAACAATATATTTTTACTTTTTTATTTAAAAAAAAAAGCCAAAAAACAAAACAAAACAATGACATTTGAGGCTTAATGCTATAGAAAAGTGATAAAAGTTTTCCCAGGAAGAGCTGCTTATTTTCATATAAAAATATGCCATGCGGTTGCTTCAAACAATTGTATAAAGCTATTCAAAACATCATTCAGTGTAAACAGTGGTAATTGTAACTAATAGTTACAAATACAATTTCAAGGTAATAATCGGCAATTATGGGGAGTCGTAGCCTAATGGTGAGGGAGTCGGGCTTGTAACCTGAAGGTTGCTGGTTCGATTCCCACGCCGGCAGGAATTGAAGGTGAGGATTGTGAATGAGCAGCACTCACTCCACCTTCGATACCATGACTAAGGTTCCCTTGAGCAAGACATGAAACCCCCAATTGCTCCACTTGTAAGTCGCTTTGGATAAAAGCGTCTGCCAAATGAATAAATGTAAATGTAAATGTAAATTATGATTTTTGTCACTACACAATCCTAGTAGTGTGTGTGGCACACACGTCCCTGTGTGCACTAATGACAACATCTGGGCATGCTCCTGATTATGACTTATGGTGTCCTGGGGGATCTCCTCCCAGACCTGGATCAGACCTTTGGATGCTCCAATTCATAATGTCCCAGAGGTTCTCAATTAGATTTAGGTCTGGGGAAAGGAAGGGCCAGTCAATGGCATCAATGCCTCCATCATTGAAAAACTGCCTATACACTCTAGCCAAATGAGGCCGGGCATTATCACACACCAGGAGGCCCACTGCACCAGCATAAGGTCTGACAATGGCTCTTAGGATTTTATCCCAGTACCTAACAGCAGTAAGGGAACCATTGGCTAGCACATGGAGGTTGGCACAGTGCTGAGCTGTGAGCACAGGTCAAAATAGAGGATGTTGGGCCCTTATGCGACTCCATGAAGTCCTTTTCTGACAGTTTGGTTCAAAACATGGACACCAATAGTCTGCTTGAGGTCTTTTTGTAGGGCTCTGGCAGTGCTCCTCTTCTACATCCCTGACCAACTCTCCTCGTATAACGGCCTGTCTCCTGGTATCTCCTCCATGCTCTTGAAACTGTGCTGGCAGACACACCAAACATCCTTGCGATGGCATGTATGGATGGTGCCATCCTGAAAGAACTGGATTGCCTATGCAATCTGATTGGGTTGCAGGTGCTGCCTCAAACTACAGACAGTGACGAGGACCCAAACAAAACCCATAAACTAAAGACAAATCAGCCAGGAACAATAAGGAAAGAAAAGTGTTCTGTGGCCATCACCTGCAAAATCATTCCCTTTTTTAAGGTTGTCTTGCTGTTGCCTCTCCAGTGTACCTGTTGTAAAAAAAATCTGTGTCAATGTGGAGGAAACTGTAAAGGCAGAAGAGTAAGTTGAACAACAACAACAAAACAATCAAACAAACGTGTTTCTGAAATAGATTTTTTAAGTAAATATTTTTTGACATTCTTTTTAAGCTTGTTGCTAAATTCATATTGAATATACTACTCTTTACAGTGTATTGTATAAAGTCCAACCTAGGTTCTCAGATACTGTGATTTCCTTCTCACGTCATTTAATTCACAATTAACTATTCACCTGAACAGTTTATGATGTTCAGTTTATATGGTTTCCCTGTAATCCTTGACCATCAAAACATAAGGGTAGTCATCAACTTTTCTGTATGTTTGATTCAGGAGATATGATACAAAATACATAATTTGGTTATGGCGGAAAGTAAAATCATCACAACGATTTTTTGCGATGGCTCCATTTCTGAAAACATTCAGGGCCCAAAACTGTACAAATGAACCAAATTCCATTATTTTATGAAAAAGTGAACATAATCACCTCAAATCTTGCACATATCACCTGGAAAATTAACCATACTTATCCCTGTATAAATGTCAAATTATTTTGGTAGAAAAATGTGACCATTTTGTGCACAGTTGCAGTCTTGAGCAACACTTCCCGTTGTGCTGTAATAGTGCCTTTACGTTTGGTACAGATTCATCCCAATTTCATTAGAAAACATAACTATTTTACATTAACAAATTGATGGCACATTTGTACAAAGATTTACATTGTATGTAAATGCACATTTTTATGCAATAAATAAACAAACAAACATCATAGTCAACTCCTAAACCTAACCCTCAGTCAGGCACAATCAGAGTGTACAAAAGTTCATACAAATTCACCAACAATTTGCCACAACTTATAACAGTATTCTTATTGTGTTAACATTGTATGGTAGCACACGTCTCCTATAAGTTGCTTGATTTAAAGTAACATAGAACACGTCTTTGTACAAATGATCACCGACCAGGAGTGAGGGAAACACAGAATATAAATACAGAGACTAACGACTGGGACACAGGTGAATGACATAACTAATGATGGCGAACAGCTGACAGGAATGAACTAATGATGACAAAGAAGGGAAACTAGGTCACATGAGGAACACATGACAGGGCAAACCTGGATGCCGTGGGAAGAAGCTGGCAGGTCAGGGGGCCTCCTGAAGCTTGGGTTGCCATGGCGGAACAGAGGTCACAGGGTTGCCATGGCGGATCGGGGGGCTCGGGTTGCCATGGAGTCCAGGGCGGAGTCCAGATCTTAGTCGGCAAGGGTGGTGGCCAGGGCAGAGTCAAGGGCAGCATGGCCCCCGTGGCCCCTGTCAACATAACCCATCTGACAAATGGCCCTCCCCCCAAAAAAATTAATGGGCGGAGCCACCACAAATCCTGGCTCAGGCTGCGGAAGGTCAGGGAGTTCAGGCGCTGAGGGTTCAGGGAGCTCAGGCACTGGGGATTCAGGGAGCTCAGGCGCCGGGGATGCAGGGCGCTCAGGTGCTAGAGGTTCAGGGCGCTCAGGCGTGGAGGTTCAGGGCGCTCAGGTTCTGAGGGTTCAGGGAGTTCAGGCACTGGAGGTTCACAGCACTCAGGCACTGGAGGTTCAGGGAGTTAAGGCACTGGAGATGCAGGCGCTGGCTCAGTGAGCTCTGGGGCGGAGTCAGTGAGCTCTGGAGGTGCTGGACCGGATTTAGGGAGAACTGGAGGAGATCCAGGCAAAACTGGCACAGGTTCAGCAAGCTCTGGAAGCTCTGGAGTGGATCCGGTGAGCTCTGGAGTGGATTCAGGGAGAACTGGAATGGATCCAGGCGGAACTGGAGCGGGTTCAGCGAGCTCTGGAAGCTCAGGAGCAGATTCGGGGAAAACTGGAGTGTTTTCAAGTAACAAGTAACTTGTTAGTTAACAGCACATTAATGTTAAGAAGTGCAACTCTTGATTTAGTAATGTATTAGTAAATGTTGAAATTAACATTAACAAAGATTAATAAATCCTGTAGGAGTGCAGTCCATTATTAGTTCATGTTAAATAATGTAGTTAACGAATGTTAACTAATTAACCTTATTGTAAAGTGTTACCATGAATTGATAAAAAAAAAACACAGTTACCTTTGTTAGCCTAAAGTAAATGGACTGAATGAGATTGCAATGTAAATTGATTAGCCATTATAAGCAGTGACACGAAAGATGCCGCAATTAATAATCAAAACCATGACAAGCTACAAGGCTGTTTCGAAGACTGAAAGCCTGTTTTATGTTATTAAACAGGTTAAAATGACAACTATAAAGGTGAATGTGTGTGTATGAAAGCCTGCGGCGGTTAAGAATCCCCTGATCCAGGTCAGATCCTTTTGACACACACACAAATCACAGGCTTAACTCAGCCCCTGCGGCTGTCTACAAACACTCATGTTGAGCCAACACTAGCTGTTATTAAAGCCTCCTATAGTCTCTTTAACAGGGTGATTTTGCATACAGCTTTATCATGTGGATCCACAGGATTGTATGCAGTGGTGTAGCATAGTTTTTTTGTAGCGAGTATACTGTTATTTTCCCTCCCAGCCTCATCCTCGTTCGTCCCAGAGCAACACCCATAAGCAAACTCACTAATGCACATAGTATGCATCTGATCTAGGCTACATGTAATTGAGTACATTCTGAAATGTGTGTGTTTTCAACATGTCAATTTATTATAAGCAGCAAAGACTTTAACAGCCAATGACATTCACAATTGGAGAGACTGGACTGATTTCCTACTGTTTATTGTCAATCACCATCTAACTCAGCCAGTTAAGATCTACATTTAGTTAAATGAATATGGTCCCTGGTTAATAGGTTTTATCAGCTGGCAAATTTCAATGCACATTTAAGAGTACAAGTTGCAACTATTATTGACAATAATGAAAAGATGAGGGTTATCAGTAGGCTGTGTCACACTATCACACTGTTTGGACTTTGTTTTCTGTTTTGCACCATTTACTGCCAGCCTGTCATCAGAGTATATATGTATTCTGTATACTGTGTGTATTTTGATTCACAAGCTTGCAATGTCAATATCAATTATTTTGGATACAGTATATGAAGTACAGTACAAGACAACCCCCCCCCCCCCCCAAAAAAAAGAAAAGAAAAAACTCAACTAATGCTGTAAAATATAGCCTGCATGAAAATCAGTTTGTAGATTAGCATTGAAGGTTAAAATGAACTAATTTGTATACAAACTTAAATTACAAGAATTTTTTTAAAATAACGTTATAACAGGCCTACTAACTTTAAAATGATTTCTACTCCAATTAGTTTTTTGAAATATTAACATTTAAATGGTGGCTGTCAACTTGACGGATTTATCCAAACATGCATTGTGTAGGCTATTGAAGAACATTAAAAATTATAATGTAATATGGTGCATATATTTAGCTAAATGCTCCTCTCTAGAGATCATTTTTCTAGCTGACTAGTTTATGGTTACTGAATATGTTTGTTCTGAGGTAAATGTGACTGTTTACAAGCTATTTTATTTATCTTTACAGCAACAAAGCACAAAGCTTATTGTGATTTTTGGATGGAATGTATCCTCGTGCTTTTTTAAGAAAATCCTTGCCCTTTCCTAGTGGCTATACGGCGTACCTGCGTATCACGTAGACTACATCACTGGATGTATGTCCAGAGCATGAGATCTCGACAATATCTCTAACTATGCTGATTCACCAATGTACCAAAGTCTACAAGCAAAATAAAAGTCTATGAATGACCAACCTCTGGGTAATTCACTTTTCTTCTGGGTTTATTTGGGATCTGGCTGTGACCAGATGAAAATGATAACAGCCATACAGATTAAATTAGTCATTGCTAAATCAACATCCTCATGCATCTAAGCGTAACGATGACCTCCTGTCCACATGGCTCACGGTTCGAGATTGTCCACATATTTGATTTGCACTGACAGCCAATTAAATTTGACTAAACATGAATGTTGATCTATTTTGAGAACGCGTTATAATTAGTTAATGAGTTGTAAGAGAAAGCTTCTTCATCTCATTTTGGTGCTTAATTAACCTTGAAGTTGGAGATTTTCCCTAGCTGGAGAGATTAACCTTAGCTTTTTTTGTGATAGTATTTTTTAATCCATCTCCTGTTTACTTTGGTCAAGTACAATGTCAAATGGATTGGTTACTCGTTTATGGTCTCCTTTTCTACAACTGTTAACTCTGCCCTTGTTCCAGCGCCTTTGGGAGTCATGGATGATTGATGCTCCAGCTGTCTTGCTTAGTATATCCAGCTGAGTGATTGAGACAGCTCTGATAGAAGCATTCAGACATGCCGGCAGCAGTCACAGTGGTCATTTGTGTGTGTATGCAAGCATGTAGAAAATGGCCATTTATGTTCAGGGTAAAATGCATAGGAACAAAGGGGAAGGTTTTACAGTGATTCTCTCATTCAACAACCAGGGCTGCGTTTCCCAAAAGCATTGTAAGCTTAAGTTGATCAGAAAAACGATCGTACGATTGATCTTAATATTATGGTCTGTTTCCCCAAAAGCATCGTAGCTTAAGTAGCACTTGAAAATCTTCGTAGAACTACAGATTACAATTTTATCTAGATTTAACACACTGCTATGTGAGTAATATATTAATGTTTTGATTGTACTTTATTGTACTCGTTTTTTGTTTACATGAATGTATAAATGAAATAATTAAAAAGGGAAGAAAAAGATCGAAATACACATCTAAATTAAATGAATGAACAAAAAAAATCATACAAGAAGTAATGTGGGAAATTTGCTTCAAAGACTGGGCAAAATAGGGATAAATTCAAACTAACTAAAAAAACTAATCCAAAACAGATGACAAATATTAGGTTAAATGTTCACAATACGATTCCATATAAGGTTATATTTCAGCACTTCGCGAATGGACTGCGACTCTTAAGTATCACGTAGAGCACGTTTTCTCGTGTTCATGTTAAGTGCATTTTTGGGAAACGCTCGTGGAGTTGCTGCGAGCGTTCGTAACCTTGCACGTAGAAAGCGCTCTTAAGAGCTAAGATACATCGTTATCGGGAAACCCGGCCCAGGACAGCTCACATCTGGAACTTCAGATGCCCAAACATTCAAACTTGTCAGAGTACTGAATCCATCTAGGTATTTCCTCTGGGAATAAAGTATCTGTTCCAAAAGCTATTGAACTGCCAATACCATCTGGCATCACATATATTTAAGAAATCATAGATGCACTACTGAATGTAAAAAAATATTCCAAAAACTTTTGCATTTTAAAACTCATTTTGTCCATTTTATAGACTAGATGGAAGTACTTTAATCCTATAGAGTAATTTCCAGTGCTTATTCAAGCCTAGATCGAGACCAGAAGAGGGTCTGAATGATTCAGACAGTATACTAACTTTCCTTTGGGTGAACGAAGTCTGGTTTTACATCAATGTCACATACACACATATCATTTTCCAGTTCAGAAAAATGATACAAAATGTGAATCAACACAGAGCACAAAACAGTGTTTTAGTACTCATGACTGAGTTAAAAGTCCAAATCTTGAGTTTGTGTCAAGAGTCTGGTCTTGAATACTAAAACACTACAAATTTTTAATATTAAAAATGTTCATGTTTTCCATGGGAACATTTTTTTTTTATCTACGTTTTCAAAAGATGGTTATAATATCAATATTTACAGTGGGTACGGAAAGTATTATATATTATACCAAATATATATACTTTTCCTCATTAATGTACATACAGCACCCCCATATTGACAAAAACACATTTTTGCAGATTTATTAAAAAAGGAAAACTGAAATATCACATGGTCTTAAGTATTCAGACCCTTTGCTCAGTGTTTAGTAGAAGCACGCTTTTGATCTAATACAGCCATGAATCTTTTTGGGAAAGATGCAACACGTTTTTCACACCTGGATTTGGGAATCCTCTGCCATTCTTCCTTGCAGATCCTCTTTAGATCTGTCTGGTTGGATGGTAAAAGTTGGTGGACAGCCATTTTTAGGTCTCTCCAGAGATGCTCAATTGAGTTTCGGTCAGGGCTCTGGCTGGTCCATTCAAGAACAGTCACAGAGTTTTTGTGATGCCACTTCTTGTTGGAAGGTAAACCTTTGGCCAAGTCTGAGGTCCTGAGCACTCTGGAGAAGGTTTTCGTTCAGGATATCCCTGTACTTGGCCGGGACCTTAACCTTAGACCTTGGAACCTTAGGAACCTTAAGTGCAGCAGATTTTTTTTTGTAACCTTGGCCAGATCTGTGCCTTGCCACAATTCTGTCTCTGAGCTCTTCAAGCACTTCTTTTGACCTCAAGATTCTCATTTGCCCTGACATGCACTGTGAGTTGTAAGGTCTTATATAGACAGGTGTGTGGCTTTCCTAATCAAATCCAATCAGTATAATCAAACACAGCTCGACTCAAATGAAGGTGCAGAACCATCTCAAGGGTGATCAGAAGAAATGGACAGCCCCCGAGTTAAATATATGAGTGTTACAGCAAAGGGTCTGAATACTTAGGACCATGTGATATTTCAGTTTTTCTTTTTTAATAAATCTGCAAAAATGTTTTCTGTAAATATGGGGAAAAAGAGTGAAAAGAGTGAAAAATTTAAGGGGGTCTGAATACTTTTCGTACCCACTGTACTTCAATTTGAAACCCTCATGTACAGTCAGCTAGATGTAAGTTCCTCATTGAGTGGTATCTAACATTAGCTCTTTCAAGACAGCCTGTATTTATGTCTTTGGCTTCCTCTGCCTTTTATTAAAAATATTCCCTTAATTTTTAACAGTGGCGTAATCATCCGGTCAGTTCAGTTCGCATACAACATCGCCAATGCGGGCATATCAGAACCGGGCTAATATGGTCAGGACTCTAGCAGCTGTGTTTTGGACCAGCTGTAGTTTGTTTATCAAGAAGGCAGGGCAACCACCCAGTAGAGTGTTACAGTAATCTAGTCTCGAGGTCATGAATGCATTAACTAGCTGTTCCGCATTTGTTATTGAGAGCATATATCATAGTTTAGATATATTTTTAAGATGGAATTATGCGGTTTTATATATGCAGAGAAATGTGGCTTTCAAATGAAAGATTGGTATCAAAGAGCACACCCAGGTTCCTAACCGACGAAGGAGACTTAACAGAGCACCCATAAAGTGTTAGACAGTATTCTAGGTTGTTATGTGCAGAAATTTTTGGTCCAATAATTAGAATCTCTATTTTTTCTGAATTTAGTTGTAGGAAATTACTATTCATCCAATTTTTTTATATCAGCTACGCATTCTGTTAATTTTGAGAATTGGTAGGATTCGTCAGGGCGCAAGGAAATATAGAGCTGAGTATCATCAGTGTAACAGTGAAAACCAATGTCATGCTTCCTAATGACATCTCCCAAGGGTAGCATGTACAGAGTGAAAAGCAACGGTCCTAGTGCTGAGCCTTGCGGTACTCCATATTGAACTTGTGGTTGAAATGACATGTCTTCGTTTACTACTACAAACTGATAACGGTCAGATAAGTATGATTTTAACCATGCCAATGCAATTCCACTAATGCAAACATAATTTTCTAGTCTATTCAAAAGAATGTTGTGGTCGATAGTGTCAAAAGCAGCACTGAGGTCTAGTAAGACTGATAGAGAGATACAACCACGATCTGTTGATAAGAGGAAATCATTTGTAACTCTAATGAGAGCAGTCTCAGCACTATGGTACAGTCTAAATCCTGACTGGAAATCCTCACAGATACAATTTCTTTCCAAGTAGGAACACAACTGCGATGATATTGCCTTTTCTAGTATTTTTGACAGAAAAGGTAGATTGAATATCGGTCTGTAATTGACTAATTCTCTAGTCAAGTCAAGTCAAGTCATCTTTATTTATATAGCGCTTTTTACAATGCAAATTGTGGCAAAGCAGCTTTACATTAATAAGAAAATGGTGTCATTGTGCAGCCCATTCCATGTATTATTGATTCATTCCATTTCAGATATCAATAGTTATTAGTCTAGTTAATTTAGGTATATCAGCACTGCAGAAAACAGTGACGTAATCGTCCGGCTCAGCTCAGTTTGTATACAACGGCGCCAATGCAGGCATATCAAAAACACTGCTGAATATCAAGCAAGTGTCCCCAACGTAACCAAGCCAAAGGCAACAGCGGCAAGGAACCAAAACTCCAACAAATGGAGAAAAAAACCTCGGGAGAAACCAGGCTTAGTCGGGGGGCCAGTTCTCCTCTGGCCAACAGTGAACACTTGTCCGATACTCAGGCAGAGTTACGGGTCATTAAACCGATTTGGAATCGCAACAGTCAAAATATTTAATCTAGCTCCATCTAGTTTAAGATCTTTTTGATCACGCCGGTATGGGACGGTTTTGTTGGGATATGTACCACTGGCTGATGAGTCGGTAAGGTCTTAACAAAGGATGAGCTAGTTAACACAGTCTCCGCCGACACCGCAGGGCCACATTGCTGCCGCACACAGGCACAGGTTCCCGTCCGACCCGGACACGGCCCAGATCAAGCCAATCACGTTAATTGGTAAACCTCGGGATAAGCAGAGAGACAAAAAATTAGCGTAGACGCCATTCTTCTTCTGATGTACTGAGTACATCTGGTGTTATAGGAAGTGTTCCCGGTTCCGGCTGACCTGATCTATGCAGCCTAACAATCCTTTAACGGATATGAAGACAAAAGTTTATAGTGCGTCATGTGTATGCCAGGTTAAATAGATGCGTTTTTAGTCTAGATTTAAACTGACAGAGTGTGTCTGCTTCCCAAACAATGCTAGGAAGATTGTTCCAGAGTTTAGGTGCCAAATAGGAAAAGGATCTACCGCCTGCGGTTGATTTTGATATTCTAGGTATTAACAACTGGCCAGAATTCTGAGATCATAATAGATGCGAAGGACTATAATGCATTAAGAGCTCACTCAGGTACTGGGGAGCTAAGCCATTTAGTGCTTTGTAAGCAATTAGCAAGATTTTAAAATCTATACGATGTTTAATAGGGAGCCAGTGCAGTTTTGACAGAACCGGGCTAATATATTCATACTTCATATATGTTCATATTTCCTGGTTCTAGTAAGGACTCTAGCAGCTGCGTTTTGGACCAGCTGTAATTTGTTTATCACGCGAGCAGAGCAACCACCCAATAGAGCGTTACAGTAATCTAGCCTCGAGGTCATAAACGCATGAACTAGCTGTTCTGCATTTGTCATTGAGAGCATATGTTGCTATTTAGATATATTTTTAAGATGGAAGAATGCGGTTTTACATATGCTAGAAATGTGGCTTTCAAATGAAAGATTGGTATCAAAGAGCACACCCAGGTTCCTAACTGACGAAGACGACTTAACAGAGCAGCCATCAAGTGTTAGACAGTATTCTAGGTTTTTATGTGCTGAAGTTTTTGGTCCAATAATTAGAATCTAGAATTTAGTAGCAGGAAATTACTAGTCATCCAATTTTTTATATCAGCTACGCATTCTGTTAATTTTGAGAATTGGTAGGTTTCGTCAGGGCGTGAGGAAATATAGAGCTGAGTATCATCAGCGTAACAGTGAAAGCTAATGCCATGCTTCCTAATGACATCTCCCAAGGGTAGCATGTACAGAGTGAAAAGCAACGGTCCTAGAACTGAGCCTTGTGGTACTCCATATTTAACTTGTGATCGAAATGACATCTCTTCGTTTACTACTACAAACTGATAACGGTCAGATAAGTATGATTTGAACCATGCCAATGCAATTCCACTAATTCCAGCATAATTTTCTAGTCTATTCAAAAGAATATTGTGGTCGATTGTGTCAAAAGCAGCACTGAGGTCTAGAAACACTAATAGAGAGATACAACCATGATCTAATGATAAGAGCAAATCATTTGTAACTCTAATGAGAGCTGTCTCAGTACTATGGTACGGTCTAAATCCTGACTGGAAATCCTCACAGATACCATTTCTTTCCAAGTAGGAACTAAGCTGAGATGATACTGCCTTTTCGAGTATTTTTGACAGAAAAGGTAGATTGGAAATCGGTCTGTAATTGACTAATTCACCAGGATCAAGTTGTGTTATTTTAATAAGAGGTTTGATAATAGCCTGCTAAAATTTTTCGGTACGTAACCTAGTGATAAAGATGAATTAATGATCTTAAGAAGAGGATCTATGACCTCTGGAAGCATCTCTTTCAATAGCTTAGTCGGTATAGGGTCTAACATACATGTTGTAGATTTTGATGATTTAACAAGTTTATACAATTCTTCCTTTCCTATAGCAGCGAATGAATGGAATTTTTCCTCAGGGATACAACAACCCACTGTCTGATGTGATACTTTAGTAGACAGTTGCATGGCTATAATTTTCTCTCTAATGTTGTCAATCTTGCAAGTAAAGAAGTTCATAAAGTCATTACTGCTGTGCTGTTTGGAAACATCAGAAGTTGAGGCTGTATTTCTTGTTAATTTAGCCACTGTATTAAATAAATACTTAGGGTTGTGTTTATTTTCTTCTAAAAGATTTGAAAAATAAGCAGATCTAGCGGTTTTTACAGCCTTTCTGTACTCCATCATTTTCTCTCTCCATGAAATCCGAAAAACTTCTAGTTTTGAATTCTTCCAGCTGCGCTGCAGTTTTCTGGCTGCTCTCTTAAGGGCCCGAGTGTGCTCGTTATACCATGGCGTTGGACTAATATCCTTAATCTTTTTTAAGCGCAAAGGAGCAACAGAGTCTAGAGTGTTCGAAAAGAGAGCGTCAATAGTTTCTGTTGCAACATCGAGTTCTTCTAAGCTGTCTGGTTTGCTAAGTTGATGAAACTGATCAGGAAGATTATTTATAAAGCAATTTTTAGTGGTAGAAGTGATGGTTCTAACATATTTATGGCAGACAGGCGGTTTTGGATAAATGTAGCACGCATGAGACTAGATAATGATCTGAGACATCATCGCTCTGCTGCAGAATTTAGTAACCTTGAGGGCTAGACTCATTTAAAGTAATGTAATCATCTGGTTTTAGCCAGGTTTCTGTCAAACACAGCACATCTAGGTTATTTTCTGTGATCATATCATTTACAATAAGTGCTTTTGAAGAAAGTGATCGAATATTCAGCAACCCAAGCTTTATCATTTGTTTTTCTTTATAATCTCTGTTTACTACTTGTTGAACATCAATTAAATTATCACCCGTAAATGGGTTTGGAAATTTTCTGTATTTATTAGTTCGGGGTACAGACACGGTCTCTATCTGATGATATCTAGGTGAAAGAGTCTCTATGTGTTGGGATTTATCTGAATTCTGTGACGTGAGACAGCTAGCAGACGGTCGGTTTAGCCAGTCTGTCTGCTTCCTGACCTGGGCCCCAGTTAGTCAAGGTTGAGCTCTAAGACTATGTGCCATATTACTAGAGAGAAGAGCAGCACCACCCCAGGAGGGATGAATACCATCACTCTAGGATCAAGTTGTGTTTTTTTAATAAGAGGTTTGACAATAGCCAGCTTAAAATTTTTCGGTATGTAAACTAGTGATAAAGATGAATTAATGATCTTGAGAAGAGGATCTATGACCTCTGGAAGCATCTCTTTCAATAGCTTAGTCGTTATCAGAATCAGAATCAGAATCAGAAAGAGCTTTATTGCCAGGTATATAGTATGTTTACACATTCTAGGATTTTTTTTTTTTTTTGTGACAGATGCTCCACAGTGCAACAAAGTGACAGTGACAAGACAAGACACAGATAATGAAAAGAATAAAAGAATAAAAATACAAATATACAATATAGACAATTTTATGTACAGTTGTGATGAGTGCAAATTTGAAATGTAAATAAGTGTAAATAAGTGTTTTAAGCAAATGGTGTGTAATAGTTTTGTGTGTCCCGTGTTTATCAATTGTTCATGAGGTGAATTGCTTGAGGGAAGAAACTGTTCTTGTGTCTGGTCGTTCTGGTGCTCAGGGCTCTGTAGCGTCAACCAGATGGCAACAGTTCAAAGATGGAGTGTGCTGGATGTGAGGGGTCCAGAGCATAGGCGGAGTTTGGGGGGGTCTGGGGGGGGGCAGTGCCCCCCCAGTCCAGAGCCAATTAATGCCTGTCTTGTGCTTTGAATATTTTTTTTTTATTACAGAATTCAAATTTTCTCGTTTTATTTGTCTTATCTTATTAGTTCTGTGTATAGAATGAGTAAGATATGGCTAATTAATTTTTAATTACTGTAGCTTTATTACATTCTCCCGCGATTTGTGAATCTCAAAGTATCGCGGTACGTGAGTGGACGCTCTTCTCGTTCTGTTTTACGCGCTGAATAAACAAAATGGACATTCGTCGTTTTTTTAATAAATCCACTACTAAAAGTGTGGAGTTTTCTAATTCTACTTCAACCATTGCTGCTAATACTACCACAGCATTCGAGGCCGCATCAGAGAACAATGCCGGTTCTGCATTAGGTAAGATATTGTAATGTCTGAAGTAGTTCTATGACAGGTCAAGGGAGGCTCTGTTTATGAACTTTAATCGGAACGAAGAAGAACACACTGTAACCAGTCCCTCCAGAAAAACGCGATTATGCGATCGTTTGATTTCATGCATAATCAGCCAAAGTCCGTATATTTATGCGGGGGTCACATTTTTTCAAATATGCCACACTTTCGCCGCATAAATTGCCGATTTCAGCAAGAAAAATATGCTATGATTTCATTTTCGCTGCAAAAAAAGTCTCATATATCTTAGCAGAAAGTTGAAAATGTTGCGTTTACGTCACACAAGTAAAGCACCATTATTTTCCCCCTGTTGCCATGGGAACCTTATGAAGTGACGTAATTACACGACGTGAACGTCATCTGTAAAGCCCGCGGTGAAACCATGATGAAGCACGCCAGTAATTCTCATTCTCAACAAAAATAAGCTCAAAAGACCGCGCGAAGCAGTTTCCCAGTGTGTTACATGAAGCTGTATATTAGTAGTGTGTAAAATAATTTACGTTGCAGTAAGAGATTACACTTAGTGCACTGGAAGCACTTCATTTAACAGAAGATGTGTGTTTTGTATAGCTACCTCTGTTAAACAGGAAGCACACATTTTATTTTTTTATATTTTATTTATTCATTTTTACAGAAGTTGAATATTCCTTTTGTAAAGCGACAGAACTTGTTTGACTCAATGTTTTGAAATTTTGAGCCGTGTGTTCATGAAGGTCTGAAATAAAACAGAATGAGAACTTCAATATTCTGTGATTTAGTAATTCTGCCTCTTTACATGAAGGCAGTATCTAGTGAGAACAGGGTGTTGGGGGGGAATCACCTTTTTTTCCTCTTTTGCATCAAAAACCGCAGTTTTTGCAAGTTCCCGCAATTTCGTCGCATAAAATTGCAAAAATATCCCGCATATTCCATCGTGTTTTTTAAGAAAACGTGCCGCATAATCAAGGATTTTTGCCCGCAACAATCACAAAGAAATCCCGCGTTTTTCTGGAGGGACTGTGTAACAAGCGCACCCGTCTAACACACTCGCTTTTTTTCGCCGCACTTCTGAACTCCCCGCGTTAACCCTATCACTGCCGATGCAAAACAAAACAGCAACTATAAAGAGTCTGTTCTATTCGCTATTCTTTGTATAAAGTCATTGTTCATTGTAAATGTATTTTATATGTAGAATGTATGATATATAAATATGATATAAAAAAAAATCTGAGCTCGTGGTCTGCTGGCCTGGTAGGTGCCCCCCCAAGCACAAAAGTGAAACTCCGCCTATGGTCCAGAGTGATCTTCTTCGCCCTTTTTCTCACTCTGGATAAGTACAGTTCTTGGAGAGTGGGGAGGGTTGTACCAATGATTCGCTCACCAAACCCATTTACGGGTGATAATTTAATTGATGTTCAACAAGTAGTAAACAGAGATTATAAAGATAAACAAATGATAAAGCTTGGGTTGCTGAATATTCGATCCCTTTCTTCAAAAGCACTTATTGTAAATGATATGATCACAGAAAATAATCTAGATGTGCTGTGTTTGAGAGAAACCTGGCTAAAACCAGACGATTACATTACTTTAAATGAGTTGAGCCCTCAAGGTTACTATTATCGACACGAACCTCGTCAGAAAGGTAAAGGGGGAGGTGTTGCTGCAATCTATAGTAATATCTTCAGTATTACTCAAAAGACTTTCAAATATATCTCTTTTGAAGTGATGGTGCTCTATGTAACGTTATATAATGTAAGTGACACATCTCATTTGAAATTTGTGTTGGCTACTGTATATGGGGCACCATACAGATTTTATCAAAGAATTTGCTGATTTTCTATCGGAGTTAGTACTGGCTATGGATAAAGTCCTTATTGTTGGTGATTTTAATATACATGTAAATAATGTAAAAGATGCTTTGGGATTGCCATTAACAGATATTCTAAGCTCTATTGGAGTTGGACAACACATGTCAGGACCAACTCATTGTCGTAATCATACTCTAAATCAGGGGTCTTCAACTTTTTTCAGGGCAAGGAAGCCTTAGATGAGCGAGACTCGCAGCAGGGACCCCCCACACAAAATGTGTCAAACAGCCTCTGATATTAATAGAAATCAATCATATTACGGTAGTAATATTATATTGACACAATATAGATTAGACAACACCATGTTCAGGGTTCATGACACAATATAGAACTATGTTGTTGTACATTGTCTGTAGGTTATATTTTCATTCTTAAAGAGATTTATGCATCATAACAAACATGTAGTTCACAGTTGTCTTAATCACAATTATTTTAATAGATTTGCCGTTTCATACATTTAAATTTTATTGTCAGGTGGACAATTATACATTTCTCTGAACTTCAACTTGAAAGCCCGAAAAACACCAAGCCGATGGTCGGCCGTCGGGCAGTTCTAAGTTTTCTCAGTGTGTTCTGCACCGTTGGCTGGTCCTCATCGGCTATTTTTCGGCCGATTCGACATGTTGAATCAGCGTCGGGCCGTCAGTGAGAGAGAGAACTTTGATTGGCTGTTCAGTATAGCATACGAGTCAGTTCACGAGAATATAAAGCAAAAGTTATGAAAGCAAGCAAATAAGTCATGACGGCACCGACAGAAGCTTGTTCTAATTTCACATCATCTTACCCGAGCGCTCGAATCCACGAATATTTTCATAATAATATGAGCGGAGTGGAATAAAGCACGTGATCAGCATGACTGATATTCAAAACGGTAAGCAAGCTCTGCTTTGTTTATGGTTTGTATACTTGTCGTCTTGGTTTCGCTTTCCCTTTTTGAATGACGAATATAGACAAATATATCTGCTTAAATAGACAGTTATCTTATTTATATGCAGGCGCAGAGCGCGCGCTAGTTGACAGTCGGCTTAAATTCTTTCGGTGTGTTCAAGCTCATATTTTTCCGCCGACATGAGCGACAACAACGTTGGCTTCCATTGCCGCTAGTTCTTGGACGTCGGGTTGGCGTGTCCCGGCCTTTAAGTTTAAACAGAACTTCACATTTTAATTTTCCTGTCAGGTGGATGATTATACATTTACCTGCACTTTAAGCTGTGTTACAAAGGATCCATTCTGGCGAGCTAAATTGTATATAAATTATTAGCCAGTAGCGTTTTCAAATTATAGCGCTCATAGTCTGCGTTGACAGTATCAAGAGATCACGTGACTGCACGTGGATGGAAGGGTTTTATTAAAGCTGTTAATGTAATACTATTTGTAAAATTAAATATATTTTATTTAAATTTGACTTTGTGATGTTTTTACACGTTTTATTTGTTTTTAATTATTTGTGATCAAACATTAATTGACGGACCCCCTGCAATACTGCCGCGGACCCCCTAGGTGAAGACCCATGCTCTAGATCTAATATTGTCACATGGAATCGATATTGATGCCGTTGAAATTCTGCAGCAGAGCGATGACGTTTCAGATCATTATCTAGTCTCATGCGTGCTACATTTCACCAAGCCTGGAAAACCGCCTATCTGCCACAAATATGTTAGAACCATCACTTCTACCACTAAAAATTGCTTTATAAATAATCTTCCTGATCAGTTTCATCAACTTAACAAACCAGACAGCTTAGAAGAACTCGATGTTGCAACAGAAACTATTGACGCTCTCTTTTCCAACACTCTAGACTCTGTCACTCCTTTGCGCTTAAAAAAGATTAAGGATATTAGTCCAACGCCATGGTATAACGAGCACACTCGGGCCCTTATGAGAGCAGCCAGAAAACTGGAGCACAGCTGGAAGAATTCAGAACTAGAAGTTTTTTCGGATTTCATGGAGAGAGAAAATGATGGAGTACAGAAAGGCCTTAAAAACCGCTAGATCTGCTTATTTTTCAAATCTTTTAGAAGAAAATAAACACAACCCTAAGTACTTATTTAATACAGTGGCTAAATTAACGAGAAATACAGCCTCAATTTCTGATGTTTCCAAACAGCACAGCAGTAATGACTTAATTAACTTCTTTACTTGCAAGATTGACAACATTAGAGAGAAAATTATAGCCATGCAACTGTCTACTACAGTATCACATCAGACAGTGGATTCTAGTATCCCTGAGGAAAAATTCCATTCATTCGCTGCTATAGGAAAGGAAGAATTGTCTAAACTTGTTAAATCATCAAAATCAACAACATGCATGTTAGAACCTATACCGACTAAACTATTGAAAGAGATGCTTCCAGAGGTCATAGATCCTCTTCTTAAGATCATTAATTCATCTTTATCACTTGGTTACGTACCGAAAAATTTTGCAGGCTATTATCAAACCTCTTATTAAAAAACCACAACTTGATCCTGGAGAATTAATCAATTACAGACCGATTTCCAATCTACCTTTTCTGTCAAAAATACTTGAAAAGGCAGTATCATCTCAACTGTGTTCGTACTTGGAAAGAAATGGTATCTGTGAGGATTTCCAGTCAGGATTTAGACCGTACCATAGTACTGAGACTGCTCTCATTAGAGTTACAAATGATTTGCTCTTATCATCAGATCGTGGTTGTATCTCTCTATTAGTGTTACTAGACCTGCTTTTGACACTATCGACCACAATATTCTTTTGAATAGACTAGAAAATTATGCTGGAATTAGTGGAATTGCATTGGCATGGTTCAAATCATACTTATCTGACCGTTATCCGTTTGTAGTAGTAAACGAAGAGATGTCATTTCGATCACAAGTTGAATATGGAGTACCACAAGGCTCAGTTCTAGGACCATTGCTTTTCACTCTGTACATGCTACCCTTGGGAGATGTCATTAGGAAGCATGGCATTAGTTTTCACTGTTACGCTGATGATACTCAGCTCTATTTTTCCTCACGCCCTGACGAAACCTACCAATTCTCAAAATTAACAGAATGGATGACTAGTAATTCCCTACTACTAAATTCAGAAAAAACAGAGATTCTAATTATTGGACCAAAAACTTCAGCACATAAAAACCTAGAATACTGTCTAACACTTGATGGCTGCTCTGTTAAGTCGTCTTCGTCAGTTAGGAACCTGGGTGTGCTCTTTGATACCAATTTTTCATTTGAAAGCCACATTTCTAGCATATGCAAAACCGCATTCTTCCATCTTAAAAGTATATCTAAATTGCGACATATGCTCTCAATGACAAATGCGGAACAGCTAGTTCATGCGTTTATGACCTCGAGACTAGATTGCTGTAATGCTCTACTGGGTGGTTGCCCTGCTAGCGTGATAAACAAATTACAACTGGTCCAAAAAGCAGCTGCTAGAGTCCTTACTAGAACCAGGAAGTATGAACATATTAGCCCGGTTCTGTCAAAACTGCACTAGGTCCCTATTAAACATTGTATAGATTTTAAAATCTTGCTAATTACTTACAAAGCACTAAATGGCTTCGCTCCCCAGTACCTGAGTGAGCTCTTAACGCATTATAGTCCTTCACGTCTATTACAATCTCAGAATTCTGGCCATTTGTTAATACCTAGAACATCAAAATCAACCGCAGGCGGCAGATACTTTTCCTATTTGGCACCTAAACTCTGGAACAATCTTCCTAGCATTGTTCGGGAAGCAGACACACTCTGTCAGTTTAAATCTAGACTAAAAACGCATCTATTTAACCTGGCATACACATGACGCACTATAAACTTTTGTCTTCATATCCGTTAAAGGATTGTTAGGCTGCATAGATCAGGTCAGCCGGAACCGGGAACACTTCCTATAACACCAGATGTACTCGTTACATCTGAAGAAGAATGGCGTCTACGCTAATTTTTGTCTCTCTGCTTATCCCGAGGTTTACCAATTAACGTGATTGGCTGGATCTGGGCCATATCCGGGTCGGACGGGGAACCTGTGCCTGTGTGCGGCAGCAATGTGGCCCTGGGGTGTCGGCGGAGACTGTGTTAACTAGCTCATCCTTTGTGAAGACCTTACCGACTCATCAGCTAGTGGCACATATCCCAACAAACTGTCCCATACCGGCGTGATCAAAAAGATCTTAAACTAGATGGAACTAGATTAAATATTTTGACTGTTGCGATTCCAAATCGGTTTAATGACCTGTAACTCTGCCTGAGTATCGGACAAGTGTTCACTGTTGGCCAGAGCAGAGCTGCCCCCCCCGACTAAGCCTGGTTTCTCCCAAGGTTTTTTTTTCTCCATTTGTTGGAGTTTTGGTTCCTTGCCGCTGTTGCCTTTGGCTTGCTTAAGTTGGGGACAGTTGCTTGATATTCAGCAGTGTTTTTGATATGCCTACATTGGCGCCGTTGTATGTGAACTGAGCTGAGCCGGACGATTAACGTCACTGTCACTTCGTCACTTCGTCACTTCTGCAGTGCTGCTATTCCTAAATTAACTAGACTAATAACTACTGATATTTACAACGCAATGAATCAATATTATATAGAATAAGCTGGACAATGACACCATTTTCTTATTAATATAAAGCTGCTTTGTCACAATTTGCATTGTAAAAAGCGCTATATAAATAAAGATGACTTGACTTGACTTGACCGGACTACCCTCTGTAGTCTTCTGAGGTCACATTTGGTAGGTGAGCTAAACCAGATGGTAATGGAAGTGCAGAGGATGGATTCAATGATGGCGGAGTAAAACTGTTTCAGCAGCTCCTGTGGTAGGTTGAACTTCCTCAGCTGGTGACAGAAGTAAAACCTCTGCTGGGCCATTTTCACAATGGACCCAATGTGGTTGTCCCACTTCAGGTCCTGGGAGATTATGGTGCCCAGGAACCTGAATGACTCCACTCCAGCAACAGTGCTGTTCATGATGGTGAGTGGGGGGAGAGCAGGGGGTTTTCTCCTGAAGTCCACGATCATCTCCACCGTCTTGAACGTGTTGAGCTCCAGGTTGTTAAGACTGCACCAGACAGTCAGCTGTTCAACCTCCAGTCTGTAAGCAGACTCGATCAGTGTGGTCTCATCTGGAAACTTCAGGAGCTTGACAGAGGGGTCTTTAGAGGTGCAGTCATTGGTGTAGATGGAGAAGAGCAGTGGGGAGAGAACACAGCCCTGAGGGGTGCCGGTGCTGATGGAGCGGGTGTAGGATGAGAATTTTCCCAGTCTCACTAGCTGCTGTTTGTCTGTCAGGAAGCTGGTGATCCACTGACGGACAGAGGTGGGCACGGAGAGCTGAGTTAATTTGGGGTGGAGAAGTGATGGTGTTAAAAGCAGAGCTGAAGTCCACAAACAGGATCCTCACATATGTCCCTGGTCTGTCCAGATGCTGGAGAACATAATGCAGTCCCATATTGACTGCATCATCCACAGACCTGTTTGCTTGGTAAGCAAACTGCAGGGGGTCCAGTAAGGGTCCAGTGATGTCCTTCAGATAAGCCAGAACCAGTCAATCAAATGACTTAATGGCCACAGACATTAGAGCCACAGGTCTGTAGTCATTGAGTCCAGTGATTTTGGATTTGAAAAATGAAAAAATGAAAAAAAAAATGGATTCCTTTGGGACTGGGATGATGGTGGAGCGTTTGAAGCATGAGGGGACATCGCACATCACCAGTGATCTGTTGAGGATCTGTGTGAAGATGGGGGCCAGCTGGCCAGCACAGGTTTTCAAACAGGCTGGTGAGACGCTGTCTGGGCCTGGTGCCTTTCTCCTTTTGTTCTTCCTGAACACCTGACACACGTCATCTACACTGAACTGAAGTGGAGGGGAGGGGGAGAGGGGGGTCGTTGGAGGTGTTAATAGTGGTCTTTCAAACCTGCAGTAGAACTCGTTCAGATCGTCTGCCAGTTGTTGATTCACCGCAGTGCTGGGGGATGGTGTCTTGTAGTTGGTGATGACTTTCAGACCTTTCCACACTGAAGCTGTCTCATTAGAAGAGAATTGATTCCGAAGCTTTTCAGAATAATTCCTCTTAGCCACTCTGATCTCATTTTTCCAGTGTGTATTTGGCCTGTTTGTACAAGACTCTGTCCCCATTTCTGTGATCATCTTCTTTGGCCTGACGGAGCTGGCTGAGTTTTGCACTGAACCAGGGTTTGTCGTTATTGTATGTTAAATGAGTCCTAGTAGGAATGCACAAATCCTCACAGAAACTGATATATGATGTAACAGTCTCTGTGAGCTCGTCCAGATCGGTGGCAGCAGCTACAAAAACACTCCAATCAGTCCATTCGAAACAGGCTTGTAAGGCCCGCTCTGTTTCGGTGGTCCATCTCTTTACAGTCTTTGCCACAGGTTTAGCTGATTTCAGTTTCTGCCTGTAAGTCAGCATAAGATTAACTAAACAGTGATCAGAGAGCCCCAAAGCTGTCTGTGGGACAGAGTGATATGCATCCTACTGTGTAACAGTGATCCAGTGTATTACTGTCCCTGGTGGGCCAAGTAATATGCTGTCTGTATTTTGAAAGTTCACGTGAGAGAATCACTTTATTAAAGTCCCCGAGAATGATTAGAACAGAGTCCGGGTGTTGTTGCTCGTTCTCTGTGATCATATCAGTGAGTAACTGTAAAGCTGAGCTCACCTGCGCTTGCGGTGGAATATAGACGCTCGCCCGAATGAACGAGCAAAACTCCAGCGGCGAATGGAACGGCTTGCAGTTAATGAAGAGTGTTTCAAGATCTGGACAGCACATCTTCTTTAACACAGTTACATCTGAACACCACCTTTCATTAATGTAAAAGCCTGTCCCGCCGCCGCTCTATTTCCCTGTTGATTCAGCGTCGCGATCTGATCTAAACAGCCGATAGCCCGGTAGACTTAACACGCTGTCCGGAATGACGTCATTCAGCCAGGTTTCCGTGAAGCACAGAGCAGCCGAGTTTTAAAAATCCTTGTTTGTCCGGGCAAGCAGAAGGAGTTTGTCCGTTTTGTAAGGTAGAGAGTGGAGATTCGCCAGATGGATGCTAGGCAGCGCCGTTCTCAATCCGCGCTGTCTGAGCTTCACGAGGACACCGGCGCGCTTACCCCGTCTGCGCGTCCTGATGCGTCTAAACAGCGTTGCCATTCCGCCAACTACAACATTCAACAAAACGTCTGAGTAATCGAAATACGGAAAAAGAGTTTGTGATGTGTACTGCTGAATGGTCAGCAGTTCATCTCTGGTGTAGCTGATCGTGTTTGAAAAACAAAAAACAGGAAAAACTAACAAAAACAGTACAAACACTGGAGAGCTAAGCACTGAGGCTGCCATCTGCGGCGCCATCTTAGTGAGTACACTAAGGGTCTAAGATACATGTTGTTTATTTCGATGATTTAACAAGTTTAGACAATTCTTCCTTTCCTATAGCAGCGAATGAATGGAATTTTTCCTCAGGGATACTACAAGCACTGTCTGAAGTGATACAGTAGTAGACAGTTGCATGGCTCTAATTTTCTCTCTAATATTGTCAATCTTGCAAGTAAAGAAGTTCATAAAGTCATTACTGCTGTGCTGTTTGGAAACATCAGAAGTTGAAGCTGTATTTCTCGTTAGTTTAGCCGCTGTATAAAATAAATACTTAGGGTTGTGTTTATTTTCTTCTAAAAGATTTGAAAAATAAGCAGATCTAGCGGTTTTTAAGGCCTTTCTGTACTCTATTGTTTTCTCTCTGCATGGAATACGAAAAACTTCTAGTTTTGATTTCTTCCAGCTGTGCTCCATTTTTGTGCTGCTCTCTTTAGGGCCCGAGTGCGCTTGTTATAACATGGCGTTGGAATAATATCCATAATCTTTTTTTTTTAGTTCAAAGGAGCGACAGAGTCTAGAGTGCTGGAAAAGTGAGTGTCAATTGTTTCTGTTGCAACATCGAGTTCTTCTAAGTTGTCTGGTTTCCTAAGACGATGAAACTGATCAGGAAGATTTTTTAGTGGTAGAAGTGATGGTTCTACCATATTTGTGGTAGAGAGACTGTTTTGTAGCCTTGGTTAAATGAAGCACGCATGACACTAGATAATGATATGAGACGTCGTCGCTCTGCTGCAGAATTTCAACGGCATCAATATCGATTCCATGTGACAATATTAGATCTAGAGTATGATTACGACAATGAGTGGGTCCTGACACGTGTTGTCTAACTCCAATAGAGTTTATAATATCTGTTAATGGCAATCCCAATGCGTCTTTTTCATTATCTACATGGATAATAAAATCACCAACAATAAGGACTTTATCCACAGTCAGTACTAACTCCGATAGAAAATCAGCAAATTTTTGATAAAGTCTGTATGGTGCCCTGATGGCCTGTATACAGTAGCCAGCGCAAACGTCAAATGGGATTTGTCACTTATATAACATTACATAAAGCACCATCACTTCGAAAGAATTATATTTGAAAGACTTTTGATATATTATATTTGAAAGAGTGTTCCTGAAAATATTACTATAGATTACAGCAACACCTCCCCCTTTTCCTTTCCGACGAGATTTGTGTCGATAGTAGTAACCTTGAGGGCTAGACTCATTTAAAGTAATGTAATCATCTCGTTTTAGCCAGGTCTCTGTCAAACACAGCACATCTAGAATATTTTCTGTGATAATATCATTTACAATAAGTGCTTTTGAAGAAAGGGATCGAATATTCAGCAACCCAAGCTTTATCATTTCTTTATCTTTATTATCTCTGTTTTTTACTTGTTGAACATCAATTCAATTTTTACCCTTAAATGGGTTTGGAAGTTTTTTATATTTATTAATTCAGGGTACAGACACAGTCTCTATGTGATGATATCTAGGTGAAAGAGTCTCTATGTGTTGGGATTTATCTGACTTCTGTGACGTGAGACAGCTAGCAGACGGTCGGTTTAGCCAGTCTGTCTGTTTCCTGACCTGTGCCCCAGTTAGTCTAGATTGAGCTCTAAGATTATGTGCCATATTAATAGAGAGAAGAGCGGCACCACCCCAGGAGGGATGGTTACCATCTCTTTTCAACAGATCAGGTCTGCTCCAAAAACTTTTCCAATTGTCTATGTAACCTATATTATTCTGTGGACACCACTTAGACAGCCAGCCATTGAGTAATGATTACGTTGAAATAAACGTTGAAATGTCAGGTTTTAAATCATGTAAGTCAAATCTAAAACAAATATTCTCTGTTTATGTAATCTGTTTGAAAGCGGAGAGAAATCAGTCGTTCGCGAGCCAGCTCATTATCTGTAATGTGACCATGCCCACGGAGAGCGCACGCTATTCAAACACAAATTCTGAGGCGATTACTGTAACAGACAGTTAACGCCCACATATGCATCGCACACGCCCCCAGTCAATGCCATAAAAAACATGAAGTTTCTTCATTAGATTCACTGAACGTTCATCGCGTTTTGAGGATGGCGCGCTACTCTGGTAATGAGGCCCTTCAGATGATTCTTGACAGCGAGGAAGAATTCACCTTTTCCTCAGAGGACAATTGCAACTCAGATGACGAACGGGTGCATTTCGAACAGCGAATTGACTCTGAAGAGGATATAAGTTCGGGGTAAGTTGTTTAGTGTTATATAATTCTTTTTCTGATAATATAGAATGCATTTTCATACTACATTTTGCCTAGTTTGGACTTTTGTAATATTTTTCGCTCAGTTTTGGTTATCTATGATGTGATTCAGAGCGAATATATTTTATATTCTTATATATTCTTTTTATATATTTTTATATATCATGCAATAATACGGTCTTGTGCCTAATACAGATGTTTGTGAATGCAGGTGTAAATGTTTGAAATGCACTAAATAGGTGCGATCTATATTGCCCATCAACAGATACTCGCTGTCTGCGGCCAATTAATAGATATTTGATCGACCTATGGCCCATCATCAACAGATATACATGCATTGTGCGTCGATACCCACTAATTGCCCATTAATTTACTTTGGACAATGTATGCTAACAGTTTTTATTTCTACCATCCATGCTGCTCATACCGGAGACACTGTGCAGAGGAGGGAGAAATCACAAGGTACATGGAGGACAAAGACATTTCCATGTCCTGCACCTGTGACTGCATACAACAAACACATGGGGGGCGTTGACCTGTCTGATCAGCTGATACAGTACTACACAACACAGCACAAAACAATGAAGTGGTACAGAAAGATCTTCCTACACTTCCTGGACATTGCTTCCACCAACTCATTCATTCTGCACAAAGAGCTACATGGTAACATGTCTCACAAAGAGTTCATGGAGCAACTTGTCACAGAGCTCTGTGGTGTGTCACAGAATGCAGCACCACAACAGACCACCAGTGACCACATAGCAGTTCCAGGAGCTGAGCTGACCTCCAATGGCAGGAATATTGCAACGGTTGGTCGTCAGGCCTGTGTGCATTGTAAAGCAGTGCATGGAAAAAGGCTGTTAACACCATGGAAATGCCAGACATGCAATGTTCACTTATGTCATCAGTCGAACAGGAACTGTTTTCTAGAGTGGCACAAAGATGTGCATGCTCTGTTGACCACCTCCCACTGACCATTGGGCTGCAAAGATCATCGGTGTCCCTGTCCCCTCCATCCCAGACATTTTCCTTGCATGATGCTCCCTTTTATTCAGCATGGATGTGTTAAATTGATAAAACAACGATAGTAAAGACTTGTTAGGAAAGATTTTTATTCTGAATAAATGCTGTTCTTTTTAACTTATTATTGATCAATAAATCTTGAAAAAAGTACCATAACTGTTTCCAACTTTGAATATAAAGTAGTACATTAGAACGATTTCTGAAGGATCATGTGACAAATAAAGTAAATACAATAAAACAGATTAAATTCTGTGAATCTCCTAACATTCTAAGTTCAAGATGCTTCACAGCTTTGGCCTTTGGATGGGCCGTTAGCCACTGGGGGAGTGTCTTTTGTCTCCCCTGGTGTGAATTGCTAATGTATTCATGGCCATCACCACTCCCACGCATACAGCAGTGGTGACACAAAAACTGATTTACAAAATCTAAATCATTATATTGTTGTTTGTGTTGAAGCATTCAGAATGATTTCCACATCATTGTGTAGTAAAAATTCTAGCCTACAAGCTTGATAACTCAAAAGTCTTGTGAACAACTATTCAGTATGTGTTTTATGGCCTTATTGCAAGGGCATTTTTTTGCCAAAACTTACTAACCACGCATAATCTTTATTTTTAAAAAGATGCAAACATGTACATCTATTTTGCTCACATATTATTGTAGCAGAGTTTGTGCTGAATACAGCAAAATTACATGTTGGCCAGTAGTATGTTATAAGTAGCTGAAATAAGCACAAATGTCAGAGCATGTAAAACTACTCCAGGACCCCAAATCAGCCTCAGACTCCAGGGGGTTAATGTTAATTTTGGTGATCTCCGACTGGTGAAGTCGAACATCATTAGAGCCAACGTGAATAATAGTATTTATGATTAGTATTAGCCAGCACTTTTAAATTTGCTTTGATATCAGGCACTCTGGCTCCCAGCAAACATGCGACTATGGTGGCTGGTGTCTCTATTTTCACGTTCCGTGTAATAGAATCGGCAATAACTAGGGAACTTTTAACAGGATTCTCAGTGGGTATGTCACTGAGTGGGGAGAACCTGTTTGATGTTCTAATCGGAACGGAAGAGTGGTGTTTTTTCCCACGAATAGGCCGCCTCACAGTCAGAAAATTGCCCTGCTGCACGGGCTCTACAGTCGGAACCGAACAATGTACAGAGTTCACTAAGCTAGTTGCATCCAAAACAGTATCTGAAGCCCTTGCATTCTTACTATCCTCAATTAAAGTTTGGATGCGTGTCTCTAATTCTGAGATTTTCTCCGTCAGCCTGATTATTTCCCTGTATTTATGACATGTGAATCCCTCGTCGCCGACAGAGAAAGCTATACTATGCATGTGACAGGTAGTGCAAGTAACAATGAAAGAAGATGACATATCTTATCGTGTTCGTTGACTGATCCGACTTACCAGTTGTTTGATGAACTCGTAGAAAAAGGAGAGCGCGACAGAAATGATGGGTGGCATGGATGGCAAGTTTACAAGTTCAGCGTAATGCTAAATGCGTTGTGATAGTGATTTAGATTAAAAGATTAAAAACTAGTGATATCAGATTAATGTGACAGGCAATATTAGACAATATCAGATATATAACGATTATAAAGTAGACAACAAACAATGACAATAAATAGATTCAAAACAAAGTTATACGGAGCAACAGACTCAAACAATTCAGCAGGGAGGCAGACAGGAGCAATCAATCAGGAGCAATCCAAAACAATCAATCAACAATCTGATCAGGAGAAGGTGTTTTGAGTCGATCAGTCTGTGGCACTGCTCAGGTGTTATGAGAGCCCTCAGGCTCAGATAGTGGTCAGATAGTGGTCAGGCTCTTCTGCATTGTTGGGTCTGGCATATCGCATCTTCCTCTTCACAATACCCCATAGATTTTCTATGGGGTTAAGGTCAGGCGAGTTTGCTGACCAATTAAGAACGGGGATACCATGGTCCTTAAACCAGATACTGGTTGCTTTGGCACTGTGTGCAGGTGCCAAGCCCTGTTGGAAAATGAAATCTGCATCTCCATAAAGTTGGTCAGCAGCAAGAAGCATGAAGTTGCCTAAAAATTCCTGGTATATGGCTGCGTTGACTTTGGACCTCAGAAAACACAGTGGACCAACACCAGCAGATGACATGGCACCCCAAACCATCACTGACTGTGGAAACTTTACACTGGACCTCAAGCAACGAGGATTGTGTGCACCTCTCCTCCCTTCCTCCAGACTCTGGGACCTTGATTTCCAAAGGAAATGCAAAATTTACTTTCATCAGAGAACATAACTTCGGACCACTCAGCAGCAGTCCAGTACTTTTTGTCGTTAGCCCAGGTGAGATGCTTCTGTCGCTGTCTGTTGTTCAAGAGCGGCTTGATACAAGGAATGCGACAGCTGAAACCCATTTCTTGCGTCTGTGTGTAGTGGTTCTTGAAGCACTCACTCCAGCTGCAGTCCACTCTTTGTGAATCTCCCCCACATTTTTGAATGGGTTTTGTTTCACAATCTTCTCCAGGGTGCGGTTATCCCTATTGCATGTACACTTTTTTCTACCACATCTTTTCCTTCCCTTCGCCTCTCTATTAATGTGCTTGGACACATAGCTCTGTGAACAGTCAGCCTCTTTTGCAATGACCTTTTGTGTCTTGCCCTCCTTGTGAAAGGTGTCAGTGGTTGTCTTTTGGACAACTGTCAAGTCAGCAGTCTTTTCCATGATTGTGTAGCCTACAGAACTAGACTGAGAGACCATTTAAAGATCTACCTTTGCAGGTGTTTTGAGTTATTTAGCTGCTTAGAGTGTGGCACCTGGTGAATATCAATATAGTCAATATTGAACCTTTTCACAATATTCTAATTTTCAGAGATACTGAACTTGGGATTTTCCTTAGTTGTCAGTTATAATCATCAAAATTAAAAGAAATAAACGTTTGAAATATCAGTCTGTGTGTAATGAATGAATATAATATACAAGTTTCACTTTTTGAATGGAATTAGTGAAATCAATTTTTGATGATATTCTAATTAAATGACCAGCACCTGTATATCTTCATGTCCTTTAACCCTAACTCCATAAAGGCAGGCCCACACTACCGGACTTTTGGCTGGATTTTGCTGTTGCAGACAGATTTCCAAGCTCTGTAACAAAACCTCCGGATCGGTGATTGTTGTGGTCGTGTATACTCATCAAATAGGAGTATGTCAGAGTATGTGATCAGTGCCTGTCTCCAGCAGTTAAAGATGCTTCAATATTTTCAAACTTGTTTAAAACAGGTAAAAAAAAGAGAAAGTGTTTTATTTTTTAATTGGTTTTATTTTAAAATTATTTTAATTTTTATGATTTAATTAATAGCATTTCATTAAACTCACAGTTTCCCTGTAGTTCTATCACAAAGTCCACTCTGGGAAACCCTGATAATGTAATACTTAGCCCACTTCATGTTGTTCATAAAGAATGGAATGTGTTTTTTTTCTCTACTGATTTTTTTTATGTCAATATGGTAAACGAGTTGTGTCAAAAGTAATATAAAAGTAACCAAGTAGTCAAATTACATTACTAACTACAATTTTTGTTATGTCATTTGGAATTGGAACGGACTACAATTTGTAAGTATTCTACCCAGCACTATTTACAAGAAATAACTTTTTCCAATGATTGGAATAAAATTTCATTTCAATATTTTTCTATTCAATTTTCTAATCTATTAGTCTGCCTTTACGTTACTTTAATGTGTTACTATTTTAATATGTCGTATTTCTGTCCCGTGAAGAGTAAATCCTGCAGATAGATGTCACTTCTGAAACTTTGCAGCATGCAGTTGACCAAATGGTCCTCTTAGCAGCATGAAAAACAATAGTTTTATTCAATGGATTATATAGGCTGAAGCTTTGAAAGCAAGCCAAGTCTGCTCCCTCTACAATCACTAAAACGCTGTGGCTTTGTCAGTTCATCGCAGTCTCACAAAGTTCTGTTATAATCAATGAAGCTGCCAACAATAAACAAATCTCTTACTTGCATTGTGTCTACACGTTTGTTATTGAGATGTTTCACGAGCCTGCATAACTCTGAATAAAAACTGAATAAAATTCTATTTATGAGCGTTTTGAGCAGTGGTTGGATTCTGATTAACTTATATACATCTGTTTATCCATTGCACAAACACAAATATGCACTGGAGCGTTTGTATCTACTAGGGTGTACTTGCTTTTCATTTGAGGGTGCTTAGTACCCTCTAGCACCCCCATAGAACCAATGGCCAATGAAAACCCAAACACTTAACACTGTGTGTCCTTGCTTAAAAGCAAGACCAAAATGGCACAGACATCCCAAATGACATATTGTCCAGCACAAGGTGAACAATCCACTTGGAGACTCGCGGCAGAAGGTCTGGACTCTATTGCAGCTTTCATTGACCTAGGACCTCCCAAGAGGACATGTGACTGTTAGGACGTTAACGCAATCAATCTCTTTTTTTTTCCGCCTCATGTTTTGGGGTGTGAAAATGTAAAGATGCCCCTACAATAACAGACTAGCATGCATCCAATAAATAATTCATTCAAGAACTTTGTGTAAGTTTACTGCAACAGCGGAGCAGTGAAATTCACATACTTTTGAATATCTAGTGTCTAGTTGATCCTGGTGAGCGCTCATTGTCACAGTTGTAAACACGATGGTGTTCTTCTACAAGGGGGTTTGGCATCACAGCATATGTTTCCTGTGGACCATTAAAGAACACGCAACATATACGGCCGGAAATACTCAGCCAATGGTCCTTGGTTGTGATGGTTGGGACTACAGAACACAAAAAATAATCCTGTTATTGTATTATTGTCACGCTTTGCTCGCGTGGGTGCTAGGAAAGCACGGAGACGAAGGACGGTGAATAATAAGGAATTTAATATAACACGAATGGATACAGGACAGGTTCAACGAGCCACGAAACTTTAACGCTAGACAAAGACAGGACTGAAACAGAGGGAATATATACAGAGCAGACAAGAGGGTAATTGCTGGGGAACAGGTGATGACAAAACTGAATGACGAGACACAGGTGATGGCAATGAATTAATAACGACAAGGAATCAAAACAAAGAGCACATGACTAAACTGACAGGACAGATCGAAATGAAAACAAAGAACATGTGACACAGACAAGACCGGGGAACAGGCTAAACAGAGAAACAGACAGACATGAATGTGACATTACTCCCCCCTCCCGGAAGGCGCGACCTCGCGCCGTGAAGGAGCAGATCCGGGAGGGGGGGTTGGCACCCTGGAGGCCGTGGTCAGGGTTAGGCAGTTCGGGTGGCCTCCAGGGTGTCTCCTGGACCTCCCGGGGGGTCAGGCGGCCATGGAGGAGTCCGGGGCAGGGTCCTGGCGGGTGCCAGGAGGTCAGGCGGCCAGGGAGGAGTCTGCGGCAGGGTCCTGGCGGGTGCCAGGAGGTCAGGCGGCCAGGGAGGAGTCCGCGGCAGGGTCCTGGCGGGTGCCAGGAGGTCAGGCGGCCAGGGAGGAGTCCGGGGCGTGGTCCTGGCGGGTGCCAGGAGGTCGGGAGGCCATGGTGGAGTCCAGGGCGTGGCCTCCTTCCCTCTGGCTGCCGCAGGCAGGGATACTGGGCGCCCCCCCAAAATTTCCAGGGGGGAAATACCCCGTTTCGGTGGGCCGGATGGCGCCGGCTCCGGCGGAGGCAGGTCAGGCCCAGGCTCCGGCGGTGGCAGGTCAGGCGCTGGCTCTGGGAGGTCTGGGAGGTCTGGGAGGTCTGGGAGGTTAGACGGCTCTGGCGGCTCAGGGAACTCAGGCGGCTCAGGGAACTCAGGCGGCTCAGGGAACTCCGGCGGCTCAGGGAACTCAGGCGGCTCAGGGAACTCAGGCGGCTCGGGCCAGTATGGGGGCTCGGGCCAGTCCGGGAGCTCGGGCCAGTCCGGGAGCTCCAACAGCTCTGGGGAAGCGAGCACAGGAAACGGCTCAGGGGAGGCGAGCACTGGAGACGGCTCAGGGGAGGCGAGCACTGGAGACGGCTCGCGGGCGGTGAGCACTGGAGACGGATCGCGGGCGGCGAGCACTGGAGACGGATCGCGGGCGGCGAGCACTGGAGACGGCTCGCGGGCGGCGAGCACTGGAGACGGCTCGCGGGCGGCGAGCACTGGAGACGGCTCGCGGGCGGCGAGCACTGGAGACGGCTCGCGGGCGGCGAGCACTGGAGACGGCTCGCGGGCGGCGAGCACTGGAGACGGCTCGCGGGCGGCGAGCACTGGAGACGGCTCGCGGGCGGCGAGCACTGGAGACGGCTCGCGGGCGGCGAGCACTGGAGTCCTGTAGGCCATTATATTTCTAGAACTTTAAATATTATAAAATAGCAAGTGAGCAGCAAGTGTGCTCCTCCCTGCCCACGTTACATCACGGGCCAGGAAACACGTAAGTTTTGTGTTAGCTGCTTGGGAGCGGAGCACGCTTGGTCAGCCCACAGGGGGTTCGTGGGGTTCTCAGATGGAACTAGAGGAAGGGTTTGAGACTGCTTCGGCCCTCTCTCAGCCCTCAATGTCTGGTTCCTGCACTCTGCTTTGGGATCCGGAAGCCAGTCCTGTAGCTACTTCCACCTAGAGTGAGTAGCTGATGCTGGGCTTGTCAGGAGCTTGATGTGCTTAGCATAGAAGTGAGTGATTTGGGTGACTCGCCAACCCACTCATCGCAGGATTAGGAGCTTGTGGAGATTGTCACTCATGCAGTGGCAAACTTAATATTGATTGGCTGCCTGAGAGAGGGGAAGTGCAAAGAAAAAGCAAACTTGATGAGCACTTCCTTCAATCAGCTCAACAACCCATATTGGAGTTTGCCATTCTTTCAGGGTCTCCACACTGACGTGTTAAGATCGTGGAAAAAAAACATAATTCATCTAGGATTTTGTGTCCCTTGTCTCATCTTTATTCCTCTATCATGGGACTGAAAGAGAATGGCTATGGGATGATGCCCTGGGTTGAAGAGACATTGGAAGTTTATATCTCCCCTGAGCTGTGTCATCCTTGAGAGTGCTGAAATTTTAAAGGGCTGTGTCAGGCCACCGGCCTCTCTCTGCACCACCAAGGAGACGGCTAGCGCCACTGGCCACTTCATGGCAGCCCTGGTGGAGATGGAAAGACACTTGTGGTTAAACTTCTCAGACATCCAGGAGAAGGACAAAGCTTTCCTCCTTGATGCTCCTCTGTCACCTCCTGGTCTCTTCGGCAATCCTGTTGCAATGGTTGTTGAGAGATTCCAGGAGGCAAAAAAGCAATGAGCATCATTCCAGAGATTTATCATTCCTCTAGGTCCCATGGGACTGCTGCAAGTAGTAAGCTAGACCTGCTTCCCCACAGAGCCTTCAGAAAATCATCTTGTCAACCCCACCGCCTTTTGCGCTTCAGGGCATAACATACTCCAATAAACCCAAACCTCATTGTCCGCTGCTCAGTGACGTGGCCATGGGGGATTCGCTCTTTGTAGAAGCATTGATTCATTTAAACCTGCTATGAATTCGCTTGTGCTCCTTCAAATATACCAGTGGTCAGCATCAAGAGGCTGGTTCCTCTAGTAAATTACCTGCACTGGGAAACTTTACCTAACACATATCATTGGGTGGTGCTCACAATCTGCAAGGGATACAGACTCCAGTTTGGGTCTCGTCCACCAATGTTTAATGGAATTCTAAATACAGTTATGGCCCCCAGAGCAGGCACAGGTTATGGAACAGGATGTTCAGTCTCTTCTCGCATAGATCTCATTCACACTGGGTCACACTGGAACACTAGGTTCTACAGCTAGTATTTTATAGTTTGGAAAAAGGATGGAGGGTTTCATCTTATTATAGATCTTCGACAGCTCCACCATTTCCTGAGGAGATTCAGGTTCAAGATGCTGACATTATCCCTTGTTGTGAATCAAATCAAGTAGGAGGACTGGTCACGATCGAACAAAAGAATGGCTACTTTCATATCTTCATCCTTCTGGAACACAGGAAGTTCCTGAGGTTCACTTTCAGGGGGTAAACCTGGGAGCTGACAGTATTTTTACATTTACATTTCTTCATTTGGCAGACACTTTTATCCAAAGCAACTTACAAGTGAGGGATACAACGAGCGATTCATCATGAAGAGGCAAATAGAAACAGGGACTGCACACAGTACAAGTTTCAGACATTGCTCAGGAGCAGCATAAGGTAGAAGAGGGAAAGATTACAGGAATTGATAGGATAGTTTTTTTATTGTTTTTTTTTTAAATTTAAGATAAGGTTAAGTGCTCATGAAAGAGATGAGTTTTCAGCTGTCTTTTGAATATTGCCAGAGATTCTGCATTCATGATGAAGGTAGGTTGATCATTCCACCAGCAAGGAACAGTGTACGAGAATGTTCTGGCGAGTGATTTTGTGCCTCTCTGTGATGGCACTATGAGTCTTTGCTCCTTCAGAGATTTCAGGATTCTGGTAGTGACATAGACTTTTAAAAGTTAGTGGAGGCTGGAGGGTGCTGAGCCTGTGGTAGGTCTGTAAGCAAGTGTCAATGCCATGAACTTGATGCAAGTAGCAAGTGGTAGCCAGTCCAGAGAGACGGAGAGAGGCGTGATGTGGGCTCTTTTGGGCTTGTTAAAAACAACACGTGCTGCAGTGTTCTGAGTCATGTGTAGAGGTGATTGCGCATGATGACAGTCCAGCCAGAAGAGCATTGCAGTAATCAAGTCTAGAAATGACCAGGGCCTGGACGAGAAGTTTTGTTGCATGCTCAGTTAGAAAAAGCCTGATAGTTTTGGAAGGGTCATCCTTCGAGCCAATGAACATGGCATTTGACAAATGTGTCGCTTTAAAGATGCCGTTTCTGGTAGCCCCAAGTAGGGCTTCCCAGCTACTAAACCTACTATAAGCACGTGGATTCTCAAGGATATTTATATTGCTTACAAGGTGCAGGGGCTGCCTTTACCTCTGCTTCTCAGAGCACATTCCACACGAAGTATGGTATCTTCTATGACTTTATTGTCGGGGGCATCCCTCAAAGACTTGTGACGCATCGGGTTGGTCCTCCCCACACACCTTCATTAGGTTCTATATACCACTCTGAGGTCCCAAGTCCTCATGTCCCGAGCTGTGCCTTGATTGCTTCACACCAGGACAGGTATTCCGTCAGCATGGAGACATGGGTATGTCATTGCCTCAAAGTGTTATATTATGGCGCAGCACAAGTTCCCTTGAGAAGGAATGTCTAGGTTACTCATGTAACCATGATTCCCTGAGAAGGGAACGTGTCGCTGCGTCCCCTTACCATATTTCCTGCATGCATGAGACTGGCTTGGTTCAGATCAGTAGACTGAAACAATTATGATGCCAGCTTGCTTTGTAGCTTGCACGTTGCACATGTGCTTCAGGAGTGCTTACGCTGAAGGGAGCCACGAAGGAGATTTGCAGTGAGAGCATGAACCATCCACGAACGTCATCTCACCATGCTTGCAGTCCAGACATCTGAGACAGTGATCATGGCTGTCAGATGAGGACAGGAAACGGCCACATCCAGAAACACACGGAAGGAAGGGCGTCTTTATAAGATGAGACAACGACCCTAAGCAAACATTCAAGATAACAAAGGAGTGGCTACAGGGCAACTGAATGTCCTTGAGTGATCTAGCCAGAGCCCAGACTTAAAACCCCAATGAACATCTCTGGAGAGATCTGAAAATGGCTCTGCACCGACGCTCCCATCAAACCTGATGGAACTTGAGAGACCCTGCAAAGAAGAATGGGAGAAACTGCACAAAATAGGTATGCCAAGCTTGTAGCATCATACTCAAAAAGACTTGAGGCTATAATTGGTAAGGTGCTTAAACAAAGTGGGCTTTGAATACTTATGTACTGTATATGTGCTTTTTTATTTATTTATTTTTAATACTTTTACAAAGATTTCAAACAATATTTCATGTTGTCATTATGAGGTATTGTTTGTAGAATTTTGAGGAAAATAATAAATTTAATCCCTTTCGGAATAAGGCTGTAACGTAACAAAATGTGGAAAAAGTTAAGTGCCATTAATACTTTCCAGATGCACTGCACTTATTATAACAATTAGCAAATGGTGAAACTGTTCACAAATCAATGTTGGAGGGCAACATCTGACTACTCCTGCGATGCAGGAACTCGCACTGATGTGATTCCACAAGGCACAAACACAGAGTGGAACATTGGGCAGAGCATGCAGTGTGCATACGGAGCCAACATGCTGTATGAGAGTGAAACCTGATCGCTGACCACGGAGGGGCAGGGCGGCATATTTTCGGCCTTTTTTCTCTTTTGGCCAAAAACCAACAATACCATTTTCGGCAGACAAAATTTCAGTGCATCCCTAATTAACAGTTGTCCATTGTTGTCACATATGTAGTGGGGTGGTGCAGTTTTTAAATTACAAGCCCAAGTTTTCACTCTAAAAATAGTCCAACTACACCACCTTAGGAAATAACCCCAGGGAAAATACTCAGGTCACTCATTGACTTCAGTAACGCACACAGGTTTGATTCCCTCATAGAATTAGGCAAGAGAAGTGAGTAAAGTATAAAATACAAATGTTTATTAATACAATAATAATTTAAAATACTAAACACTAGAAACCCCACTTCGGACAAACAAACAAATTACAGAAAAGAAAGAAATAATAACAAACCAACTTTATGCCCATACAACAATTAATGTCTATGTAGCTACAAATGTAGGTATGCATGCATAAACAAATAATATGAAATACCAGCAGGGCTGAGGCTTCCAACAGCAAGAATCAATGTAGAGGTTGGTTTTTCAAGGATACACTTTCACACACACACGGGTGCAATCAATCACACTATCAAACACTCAAGTGTAACACCGCACACCATAGAAGACCACCACCACAAGGAGGAAGATGAATAATCACATACAAGTCCAGTTGCATTAATAGATACTTAATCAGGTACAACAACAACAAAAAAAACACAATTATCGGATTATTGGTTTTAAAAAAATAAAGACAAAAATCAAATTAACCAAGCTAAAGCAAGCATCACTTCCACAAAATTAAAAGTAAAAACAAAGAAAACAGATTAAATGGTTTAAATCAACGAAATAACATACAAAAAGAAATGGTCCAGTCGCCCATTATGAACCACAAATAAGAAGCAAGGGCACTAAAACGGCACATTAAGAAAGGAACAGTCCCCTTTTTAATTAATGTTGAAGACAGAGTCAAGTCAAGTCAAGTCATCTTTATTTATATAGCGCTTTTTACAATGCAGATTGTGGCAAAGCAGCTTTACATTAATAAGAAAATGGTGTCATTGTGCAGCTTATTCTATATATTATTGATTCATTCCGTTCCAAATATCAGTAGTTATTAGTCTAGTTAATTTATGTATATCAGCACTGCAGAAAACAGAGACGTAATCGTCCGGCTCAGCTCAGTTCGCATACAACGGCGCCAATGCAGGCATATCAAAAACACTGCTGAATATCAAGCAAGTGTCCCCAACGTAAGCAAGCCAAAGGCAACAGCGGCAAGGAACCAAAACTCCAACAAATGGAGAAAAAAACCTCTGGAAAAACCAGGCTTAGTTGGGGGGCCAGTTCTCCTCTGGCCAACAGTGAACACTTGTCCAATACTCAGGCAGAGTTACAGGTCTTTAAACCGATTTGGAATCGCAACAGTCAAAATATTTAATCTAGTTCCATCTAGTTTAAGATCTTATGATCACACCGGTATGGGACGGTTTGTTTGGATATGTGCCACTGGCTGATGAGTCGGTAAGGTCTTAACAAAGGATGAGCCAGTTAACACAGTCTCCGCCGACACCACAGGGCCACATTGTTCCCCCAGGTTCCCCGTCCGACCTGGACACGGCCCAGATCCAGCCAATCACGTTAATTGGTAAACCTCGGGATAAGCAGAGAGACAAAAAATTAGCGTAGATGCCATTCTTCTTCTGATGTAACGAGTACATCTGGTGTTATAGGAAGTGTTCCCTGTTCCGGCTGACCTGATCTATGCAGCCTAACAATCCTTTAACGGATATGAATACAAAAGTTTATAGTGCGTCATGTGTATGCCAGGTTAAATAGATGCATTTTTAGTCTAGATTTAAACTGACAGAGTGTGTCTGCTTCCCGAACAATGCTAGGAAGATTGTTCCAGAGTTTCGGTGCCAAATAGGAAAAAGATCTACCACCTGCGGTTGATTTTGATATTCTAGGTATTAACAAATGGCCAGAATTCTGAGATCGTAATAGACGCGAAGGACTATAATGCATTAAGAGCTCACTCAGGTACTGGGGAGCTAAGCCATTTAGTGCTTTGTAAGCAATTAGCAAGATTTTAAAATCTATACGATGTTTAATAGGGAGCCAGTGCAGTTTTGACAGAACCGGGCTAATATATTCATACTTCATATATGTTCATATTTCCTGGTTCTAGTAAGGACTCTAGCAGCTGCGTTTTGGACCAGCTGTAATTTGTTTATCACGCGAGCAGAGCAACCACCCAATAGAGCGTTACAGTAATCTAGCCTCGAGGTCATAAACGCATGAACTAGCTGTTCTGCATTTGTCATTGAGAGCATATGTTGCTATTTAGATATATTTTTAAGATGGAAGAATGCGGTTTTACATATGCTAGAAATGTGGCTTTCAAATGAAAGATTGGTATCAAAGAGCACACCCAGGTTCCTAACTGACGAAGACGACTTAACAGAGCAGCCATCAAGTGTTAGACAGTATTCTAGGTTTTTATGTGCTGAAGTTTTTGGTCCAATAATTAGAATCTAGAATTTAGTAGCAGGAAATTACTAGTCATCCAATTTTTTATATCAGCTACGCATTCTGTTAATTTTGAGAATTGGTAGGTTTCGTCAGGGCGCGAGGAAATATAGAGCTCAGTATCATCAGCGTAACAGTGAAAGCTAATGCCATGCTTCCTAATGACATCTCCCAAGGGTAGCATGTACAGAGTGAAAAGCAACGGTCCTAGAACTGAGCCTTGTGGTACTCCATATTTATCTTGTGATCGAAATGACATCTCTTCGCTTACTACTACAAACTCATAACGGTCAGATAAGTATGATTTGAACCATGCCAATGCAATTCCACTAATTCCAGCATAATTTTCTAGTCTATTCAAAAGAATATTGTGGTCGATAGTGTCAAAAGCAGCACTGAGGTCTAGTAACACTAATAGAGAGATACAACCATGATCTAATGATAAGAGCAAATCATTTGTAACTCTAATGAGAGCAGTCTCAGTACTATGGTACGGTCTAAATCCTGACTGGAAATTCTCACAGATACCATTTCTTTCCAGGCAGGAACTAAGTTGAGATGATACTGCCTTTTCTAGTATTTTTGACAGAAAAGGTAGATTGGAAATCGGTCTGTAATTGACTAATTCACCAGGATCAAGTTTTGGTTTTTTAATAAGAGGTTTGATAATAGCCTGCTTAAAATTTTTCGGTATGTAACCTAGTGATAAAGATGAATTAATGATCTTAAGAAGAGGTTCTATGACCTCTGGAAGCATCTCTTTCAATAGCTTAGTCGGTACAGGGTCTAACATACATGTTGTTGATTTTGATGATTTAACAAGTTTAGACAATTCTTCCTTTCCTATAGCAGTGAATGAATGGAATTTTTCCTCAGGGATACAACAATCCACTGTCTGATGTGATACTGTAGTAGACAGTTGCATGGCTATAATTTTCTCTCTAATGTTGTCAATCTTGCAAGTAAAGAAGTTCATAAAGTCATTACTGCTGTGCTGATTTGAGACATCAGAAGTTGAGGCTGTATTTCTTGTTAATTTAGCCACTGTATTAAATAAATGCTTAAGATTGTGTTTATTTTCTTGTAAAAGATTTGAAAAATAAGCAGATCTAGCGGTTTTTACAGCTTTTCTGTACTCCATTTTCTCTCTCCATGAAATCCGAAAAACTTCTAGTTTTGAATTCTTCCAGCTGCGCTCCATTTTTCTTGCTGCTCTCTTAAGGGCCTGAGTGTGCTCGTTATACCATGGCGTTGGACTAATATCCTTGTAACAAAGTTTGTAAATATGGGTAGAAGGACGCGGGAACCGGCGAACATTAAACATATTTAATAAACAAATAAACTTACAATAAAACCAAAAAGTATAAGTTCCTCACGGCGACTGCCGCCCGCCCACACAAACCAAATAAAACACAACATAAAAATCCCAGGCCTGGTCCTCTCTCGTCCTTCCCTGTCGTCGCTCCTCCTTTATGCTTCCGGAGCTCCTCCGTGGGAGATACGAGACCGGTGCGCCGAGCACCTGAAGCTCGTTAACACTCACGTCACCGGCCTCGCGCCGTTCCCCCACGGCTCTCGCCCGCCGTGCTCGTCACAATCCTTAATCTTTTTTAAGCGCAAAGGAGTGACAGAGTCTAGAATGTTCGAAAAGAGAGCGTCAATAGTTTCTGTTGCAACATCGAGTTCTTCTAAGCTGTCTGGTTTGCTAAGTTGATGAAACTGATCAGGAAGATTATTTATAAAGCAATTTTTAGTGGTAGAAGTGATGGTTCTAACATATTTATGGCAGACAGGCGGTTTTCCAGCCTTGGATAAATGTAGCACGCATGAGACTAGATAATGATCTGAGACGTCATAGCTCTGCTGCAGAATTTCAATGGCATCAATATCGATTCCATGTGACAATATTAGATCTAGAGTATGATTACGACAATGAGTTGGTCCTGACACGTGTTGTCTAACTCCAATAGAGCTTAGAATATCTGTTAATGCCAATCCCAAAGGGTCTTTTTCATTATCTACATGTATATTAAAATCACCAACAATAAGGACTTTATCCACAGCCAGTACTAACTCCGATAGAAAATCAGCAAATTCTTTAATAAAATCTGTTTGGTGCCCTGGTGGCCTGTATACAGTAGCCAACAAAAATTTCAAATGTGATTTGTCACTTACATTATATAACGTTACATAGAGCACCATAACTTCAAAAGAGATATATTTGAAAGACTTTTGAGTAAAACTGATGATGTTACTATAGATTACAGCAACACCTCCCCCTTTACCTTTCTGACGAGGTTTGTGTCGATAATAGTAACCTTGAGGGCTGGACTCATTTAAAGTAATGTAATCGTCTGGTTTTAGCCAGGTTTCTGTCAAACACAGCACATCTAGGTTATTTTCTGTGATAATATCATATACAATAAGTGCTCTTGAAGAAAGGGATCGAATATTCAGCAACCCAAGCTTTATCATTTTGTTATCTTTATAATCTCTGTTTACTACTTGTTGAACATCAATTAAATTATCACCCGTAAATGGGTTGGAAGTTTTCTGTATTTATTAGTTCGGGGAACAGACACAGTCTCTATCTGATGATATCTAGGTGAAAGAGTCTCTATGTGTTGGGATTTATCTGAATTCTGTGACGTGAGACAGCTAGCAGACGGTCGGTTTAGCCAGTCTGTCTGCTTCCTGACCTGGGCCCCAGTTAGTCAAGGTTGAGCTCTAAGACTATGTGCCATATTACTAGAGAGAAGAGCGGCACCACCCCAGGAGGGATGAATACCATCTCTTTTCAACAGGTCAGGTCTGCCCCAAAAACTTTTCCAATTGTCTATGAAACCTATATTATTAGGTTTCATAGCCATTGAGTGATGATAGTCTGCTAATTATCTCATCACTCCTACGAGCAGGAAGGGGTCCAGAAAAAATTACAGTGTCTGACATCATACGTGCGATTTCACACACCTCTTTAATGTTAATTTTGGTGATCTCCGACTGGCGAAGTCGGACAACATTAGCGCCGACGTGAATAACAATCTTAGAGTATTTACGATTAGCATTAGCCAGCACTTTTAAATTTGCTTTGATGTCAGGCGCTCTGGCTCCCGGCAAACATGTGACTATGGTGGCTGGTGTCTCTATTTTCACGTTCCGTGTAATAGAATCGCCAATAACTAGGGCACTTTCAACAGGATTCTCAGTGGGTGCGCACTGAGTGGGGAGAACCTGTTTGAGGTTCTCATCGGAACGGAAGAGTGGTGTTTTTTCCCACGACTAGGCCGCCTCACGGTCACCCAGTTGCCCTGCTGCACGGGCTCTACAGCCGGAACCGAACAATGTACGGAGTTCACTAGGCTAGTCGCATCCAAAACAGTATCTGAAGCCCTTGCATTCTTACTATCCTCAATTAAAGTTTGGATGCGTGTCTCTAATTCTAAGATTTTCTCTGTCAGCCTGACTATTTCCCTACATTTATGACATGTGAATCCTTCGTCGCTGACAGAAAAAAGCTAAACTATGCATGTGACAGGCAGTGCAAGTAACAATAAAAGGAAAAGATGACATAGCTTACCGTGTTTGTAGACTGATCCGACTTACCAGATGTTTGATGAACTTGTAGAAAAAGGAGAGCACGACAGAAATGACGGTGGGCATGGATAACACAAACTAGCATAGTGCTAATGCGTTGTGATGGTGATTTAGATTAAAATATTAAAAACTAGCGATGTCAGATTAATGTGATAGGCAATATAAGACAATATCAGATATATAGTGAAGATAAAGTAGACAGCAAACAATGACAATAAATAGATTCAAATAAAGTTATATGGAGCAACAGACTCAAACAATTCAGCAGCGAGGCAGACAGGAGCAATCGATCCTTCAGAAAGTCACCCTTCAAAGAGTCTGCTGCTCTTTAACTGCGCCAAGAAAGCAGAGAATCATCAAAGTATCGAACCAGAGGGAGAAGCCTACAATGCACACAAAAGGGGATTTTACTGATCATAATGTTCTCCCCGCTCCCAATTATAATGGAGTTAAAAAAAAAACACTTACCATCAGGATATCACACCAAATCGAACACTTTACCGGTACGGGTTTATCACAGTCATACCCATCGATAGCATGATGGGGTGCAGGAAATCATGCCTATTCAGCATGCGGCGAAACGTTAAGCCCCATAATCATACACGCCTAACACAACAAGTTCTTAAAAACGACACATACCTGAAGAAGCAAGCAGTCAATCATCAAATCCCTTTAGCAGCACCAAAAGGACACCAACACCAGAACGAAAGCAGCACTGTTGTCACGAGCTGGGCTCAAACTCGGGTCTCTGGGTTGAGCTGGGAACTCTACCACGGAGCCACGGGAGTGATGAGGTTGGACCCAAACGATAACACTCAAGCCAGTCTTTCAGGGAACGTAGATTTATTAACACAAAAGGTCTTGCAGGAATAATAAAACAAAAGTTCTTCTCGGAATGAGGAATAAGTAACTAGAACACAAAATCAAAAAAAAATAAACACTCCACGAGGGGAGAAAACAAAGCCAGAGAACAGTCACAAAACAAAGTGTAGAACTACCAATACCTTCTCTAGAGAGATTACAGTCTACCAGGACGGGAACACAGGGCAACGACCCAAAAACCGAGTGAGGGACAAAGGGAAAAACCACAACTTAAATGCACTGGGGGAAATGGGGCACAGGTGAGCAGGATGACGCTAACAAGGTAACATGAGGAAGAACTAAGGCAGATGAGAACACAGGGGACCTCTAGAGGCACGGAGACACACTACAGGAGGCAGGATGCTGACAACTGTAACAAAAACCATTTAAAATTATGCACACCCCAACAGTCTCCAAATAACAACAGCCACCATCAACACAGGAAAATGAAAAGGGGAAAACGGACATGACGCATACCCGGGCAACGGCCTTTAAATACCATTCACTGATAGGCAAACACTCCTGTCAATCACAGTCGCATTACACATAGAACAATAATTGAATAGATAAATATGAATTGATGTAAGCACCTTTTTTTTTTTTACTGTACCTGACTGTATAGTTAGGTTTTTATAGAATTTTAGCAGGAGTGAATTTATAGAAGACATTAACATGAAATGATCTGCTGTGCTAAGAGAAGATATTTTATTTGGTGGATAGGAGAAAACAGCTTTTGTAAAAGTGCACCTGTCATTGTTCTTAAGATTTTCATGAAACTCCCTTGTTTTATCCTGGTTGTTCACACCTCAGAGCTGGAAAAAGTCTCGAGAAATGGGTGTGTAAAGCTGTGGAAAAGTGAGAGTGTAGAGGGGGCAAGAGGGCCGACAACCAATATAATACAGCACTTCAACACACTTATTATACATAATAATTCATATTAACAATTGAACGGAGGAAAAAAAACGTTGAGGGAATCTAGATGCATTTTAAAAATATAATCCTATGACAACAAATGAGGGACAAAGACATAAGAATATTTAAGAGGTCTAACACAAAAATAAAGGTATAGCTACTTTTTTGTCCATTGTACTTTAAATTTTCAGTCTACATGGTCTTCTGTCTATCAGAATAATACATGTCATCGCGATTGTGATGAGACGAAATGATGAAATAGGTACACATACATGATGCTGGTTCATGTTTAGAGCGCTAAACTACATGAAATATGTCTATGAAAACTTGAAACGCTCACTGGTCCTAATTTGACAAATATCCTTTGCAGAGTTCATCTACAAAAGAAAACATTGCCAAAACATATATATTCTACTCTTGAAATTCAGAATATTTCCTTCTTCCCCATGTGACAGTTGTTTCGACATCCAAGAAAGACATGAGTGGCTGGTAAAGTCAATGGTCATATCTCCCTCAGATTGAAAGAAAAACCTCGTTTTATAAGTTTATGCAAAGTATGAATGAGCCTTGGCAGTGATATTCCTCCAGGAAAAGATAGCATTATCACATCCCTCAAAAGCATCAAAATGCAAAGAATTATTTACTTTGCACTAGTCAGGCCCCAAGACAATGAGTGCTATGACAGCAAAAGATGTGTTTGGACTTATGAATGCTTTGGACGGCCTTATGGGGTTCAAGAGCTCCTTGGGCATAAGGACGAAACAAAATAATGAAATTTGAGGATCAAGGGAGAAGCAGGTAGGTACACACACAAACTTTTTTTCTTTTTTTTTTTTTTTTACACAGGAAGTCCCTTGTATCATCAATCTCATCCTTCAGAGCAAGACCCCCCTGAGTCTCCATTGCTGTTTCTGGCTTTCTCTATACCTGCAGCAGGTCTCCAGACACCCCTGTCTCCAACCAGGCTACTGGACCTGCCCATGGCACATTAATGCAGCACACTCCCCATTATAAAACTCTGAAGTCAGTTTCCAACTTTCTACAAACTACATCCTGCAGTGGAAGTGGAGGAAGTTTAAAAAAAAAAAAAAAAAAAAAAAGGTCTGGAAAAAATGATTACTCATTTACTCATTTGGGATCATCCCTAAGTGCTGATAGTTGGAACATTGACAATATCATCTGCCGAAAAGTAGGGATGGATCAGTTGGGCTGAAGTTTTTTAATCTAACTCAATCCAACAAACGACTAGTTGGGTTTTTTTCTTATCAAGAATCATTCACAGGAATAAATATGAAGCTATTGTGCAAGTAGGTGATTTTGAATTAATATTTAATGTCAATATAAAATGTTTACATATTTAAAATTAATCATAGTATTGATATAAGACTGTCGACTCTAGAACAGTGGCAAAGAAATCTAACTTTACCAAGCTCCGAGAGCCCCCTAGTGGTTGGGAGCATTTCCGTTATGTTGTGGCTTGATTTCGTTGTGTTGTGAACTTATGTTTGCTTTTTTAATTTCATTGTGTTGTGCACTACTGGACCACCGTATTATTGGCTGTGGAAGTGGTGCGAATTGCAATTTGTTTTATTTCAGTTAATGTTCTGTGTACAGGTGTCGGCCACAGCTCTATAACGTTTTGAATGAGTAATGACTTTGTAAGTCCTTCTGAAATTTGTTGTGTTTCTATTTTATTGATTTTATGCTACATTCATAAAACATTTGTTTGACACCTGTGTCTCCAAGTTTGCTTGCCACTAGGCAGGGCAAGTTTTCTGGGTTAGATTCTTTGGATGAAATTTCCAAGGTGGCGTAGTCAGGCATTTCTTAATTTTACAATTTTTGGGTGGGATCATGGGACAGACAACACCAAATAAGATTGACAGTCACAAAACTTTTAACCCGGGTAAAAGAGCGTTTCACACTTGTAATTTAGATGCGGGGTTATGAAACCCCCGATTAGCACTGCTTTTGCAGTGTTAACATTGTACAGTGTGAAACAATACAGTGTTAAAATTCTAGAATTAGATGTGATATTAAGAAGTGATATTATACAGCAGATAAAGAAATAAATGACTATAGAAAAAGCTTAATAACAAAATCCTCATTCAGCCTTGATGGTGAAAAAGTATTTAAGGTATAAATCCAAAAACATCCCTTTTAACAATTTCTACTCATAATCACTTCCTTTTAAGGTGTTTTTTTTATCTTCTCTATACCTGTGTATTGTAAAGTAGTAACATTATGTCCAATTGGTCTAAAATAGATGCTATAATACTATGGCATTCACTAATGCGAGTACGTAATGGTCTAGAAGTTCGGCCTCCAGGGGTCGACGCACGGCTTCCGCCTTTATGATTCCGCCAGCTAAGTCCTTGGTCACCACAGACCAGCGTCGGCACCTCGGTCACGTGTGTCAGCGGCTCGGCGCCAAGTTTCCGGTCCGGCGATGTCGCCTGGGTCCGTCGGCCGGGAAGTTCCACCGGTGCCTCCGCCAACCGCCATGGTTCCCCCGCCGTCGATCGGCCCCAGGAAGTCATCTCGCTCGACTCTTCCCTGGCTCCTCCCACCGTCAGCTCCACCATGGTGTCTGTGGCCAACGCCTCCAGCCAGCTGCCAGTCTCCAGTGCCACGCCCTCCACCAAAGCCTCCACCTCATTTTTCATCTTCATAGACTTTGTCACGGCGCGAAGACGCGCTTTTTCGAGGGGGGGCGTTATGTCACGTTATAGCCCTGTCTTTTGTCACGTGTCCTTTGTTTTGGTTTTGTTTCTGCCACTCCTTTGCCCTCATTGTCTTCTGCTGTGTTTGTTATTAGTTAATCCCTCCACCTGTGTCTAATTAGTTCCTCCTATGTATTTATTTTCCCCGTTCTGTTCAGTCATGGTCGGTTATTGTCTGTGCTTGTGCACACTGTGATGTTGCCCGTTCCTTTAATAATCCTGTCTGTTTGGAACTTCTGCCTTAGTCTGCCAAACCACCAGAGAGTTACACATATCTACTTCTTTAAAGAAGTTTTTAAAATGATCATAGAATGAGATATCGGATGAGGGCGGTCTATACACTGCAACTATAATAAAAGACATTTGCGGAGATAGTGTAATTAAAACAGTAATATGTTCAAATTCATTAGAACACTTAAGATGGACTTGTTTGCTTGTAAAATAATCTTTAACATAAATAAAAAGCCCTCCTCCTCTAACAATTTTCCTATTCAGTCTGTAATGTTTATACCCGTGCATTGCCAAAGCAGCGTTAGTAGAAGTTTTAACCACGTTTCAGACAAACACAAGAAATCTAGATTTGAGTCCAAAAGCAGGTTTTCGATTTGTTCATGTTTTGATAACACACTTGATGAAATTTCATATTTATATAACTTCTTAACACGATTATAAGGCTGTACAGAGTAAGTGGGGTTTTTTTGTTTTGTTTTGTTTTGTTTTTTTTGCGTACGAGTGCTTTAAGTTGTTCCTAAAATTTCATTGAGTCTATCCTCTGCCCTTCCATAAATGCCTGGTTTGGCTCAGCTACAAAATCAGACAACAGAACAGTGTTAAATTCATTGACAAATAATTTGTCAATTTGTCAACAACATTTTTTTCACAGATGAAAACCAGACGATGACTAAATAAAAACAGTTTTGAATGACTAAAACTATGATGAAAATCTGCTTTCATTTTCGTCAATGAATAAAACCAATGAAAATCATTCAGAGGGACTGTTTGGAAAGATATCTGGTCAGGAATGATGTCCTGTGTGGAAGATGCGCACATTTGAACTGTAACATGCTGATCTAATCTGGGGAAAAGGAAAATGCTCTATACAGGCTCGCACAGCAGCACTTCAGAGCGGGTAGCAATCAATGAATAGCACACATTTATGTCAAGCAATTGCTTATGAGCTAATGTCGATGAAAGGGCTCAGATAAATCACTCTGGATCCCTCACATCCATTTTTGAACTGCTGCCATCCGGCCGACGTTACAGATCACTGATCACCAGAACAAATAGGCACAAGAAAAGTTTCTTCCCCCAGCGATCATGAACAGTTAAATGTTCTCCCCACTGTGCAATTATAAATATGTATAATAACACATTTGAAGAAAAGAAGACAAGTTTATTTATATATTTTACATAGTTTTGGGGAAAGTTACTTTTAAAAGTAATGCATTACAATATTGCATTATGCCCTAAAAAAAGGAACTAATTGTGTTACTTAGCTACTTTTTATGAAAAGTAATGCATTATGCTACTTTTTCTCATCTGGGCTGGGCTTGCAAGTTTATTTTTCTAATAACAAAAAAAAAAAAAAATGATTTGCCAAAACTATTTTTGACAAATGTTAAGGCCCTTTCACACCAAAAGTGAAATGACTAATTCTCAGCCTGAAGTAAATGCATATAATTATGCCTGTACAATAGAGGGCACAGCTGCCCTTGTGGATTAAAGGGGCAGTTCACCCAAAAATGAAAATTCTGTCATTAATTACTCACCCTTATGTCGTTCCACACCCACAACCGTTCATCTGTGGAACATAAATTAAGATATTTTTGATAAAATCTGATAGCTCAGTGAGGCCTCCATTGACAGCAAGATAATTTACACTTCCAATGCCTAGAAAGGTACTAAAGACATATTTAAAACAGTCCACGTGAGTACAATGGTTCAAGCTAAATGTTATGAAGCGACGAGAATACTTTTTGTCCGCCAAAAAAACCCCAAAACAAAACAAAACACTTTATTCAACAATATCTAGAGATGGGCAATTTCAAAACACTGTTTTATGAAGCTTCAAAGCTTTACGATTTTTTTTTCAGAATGTGTATCAAACTTCCAAAGCCACATGAATCATTGAAATTTCGAAACATTTCGAAACACCACGTCATTACGTCATCACGTGACTTTGGCAGTTTGATACACGCTCCGAACCACTGATTTGAAACAAAATATTAGTGAAAAGAAGCTTCAATAAATGTCAATAAAAGTGTAAAACTAACTTAAATATTTTGTTGTAAAGTGAAAAAGTAATGCATTACTTTACTTTTACTCGAAAAAGTAATCTGAGTACGTAACTCAAGTTACTTGTAATGTGTTACCCCCAACACTGATTATACATATGTGTATATTATTAATATATCTTTATTTATTTATTTATTTATTTTGCTATCAGTACAGATAGTTAAATTTTGTAAACGTAGTTTTTACGAACACAAATGTTAACAGGATGTGTTAGGATCTTTTGTAGGATGAATGCGATGTGAAGTGCTGAAACTAGATACATAGTCCATTAACGCCTTTAATATTACCTTTATTAACTAGTTATTGATGCAACACTGATGCTGCTGAAGTTCAAGGCTATATTTTTCATGCTGATTTTTACTATGACTACAGTTCAGCCATGTTTAAAATCAGTATTCAGCCACAGCATTTTTTTTTCTTCTGCAGAATTTCTCATTCTTGTTCGACAGAAAAGAAGCGATGCAGAGACAGCCCAGCGAGTGATAAGCCAAACATTTATCTATTGACCGTTTGCTGCACCTTGTCAGCAGAGTCAATATTTACGCTTGCATAACTTTATTTTTTATGTAACAGCAGTCTCCAGGAGAATTTACATTTGGTCCAGGAAGATTTTTTCTCTCTCTCTATCTGCCATGTGGCTCTTTTCTTTCCTTTACCTTCGTACCTACTGTTTGGGAAGGGGTCTTTTCTGTTCCAAAAAGACAGTACCACTATGTACAAAGCATGATCCACAAAGAAATGGTTTGTTAAGTCTGGTTACAGGAGGTGAACAACTTGACTAGCCTGCACAAAAACCTGGGAATGAATTGTAGTGGATTAATGGTATGTATACATAATGGAGTGTTGTTGGCACTTTTCACAGTGCCAGACTTCATACTATCTTTATTATCAGAATTAAATCGACAACCATATTGTTAACAACTCATTTCATAAAAATATTTTTAACACCAAATACTCACAAGATTAATTTGAACCTAAAACCATAAAACATAAGAGTTTTTACAGTGTAAAACAGTGCAGTGTAGCTCGTCAAAATGGGATCTGCAATGTCTGATCTGTGGGCCATACAGCAAAACATCTCCCTTGTATTTTGACATTGCACATTGCAAGTCTTAGAGAGTCTTTCAACTCTTTGAGCTCAACATTTATAAAGCATATTGATTTGGACGTTTCTTTATGAACTTAAGAAACAGCTGACAAAAACGACACAGACAATGCGTGGTTATTGTTATAACAACCAGATACATGTCAGAAAATCAAATTTTTCAAATTCTATTAAATCACAATTTTTTTATTTTATTTATTTATGTGAACTATCGGGGCACTAAGACACACTGTGAATCCAGGAATATATTTATTTGGTTCCCTGCATATGAATTATAACTATGATCACCAGTGTAGCATGGTACTGCTACAGCTCTTTCTTCTTTCTCTCTCTCTCTCTTTCTTTCTTTCTTTCTTTATTTCTCTCTTTCTTTCTTTCTTTCTTTCTCTCTTTCTTTCTTTCTTTCAAACTACTTAATATCGTTGAGTATAATATCTTATCATTTCAACCAATATATTTTTTTACTGTGCACTATTAATTTTCTATATGCCTCATATAGTATGCCATCACTAGTTTAGCAACAGCCTAATATTGGTTCTATTGGAATCAACTATAATCAAATCTATGAAGCATTTGTGAGCTTTACGTTTAGGATGCGTCCTTAGAAAGTAGCTGTGTATGTAGCCAGCAAGGCAGCTCACTAGTTTTTGTCTGCACTTTCTTGCTTGTTCTCTCCCTTTCTCTCTGGAGCTGAATCTAGTTTAAGCACAGACCTCTGGCCTGCCTGCAGTTCTCTATGATTTGTGGGACTCACATGGGAGGAAAGCAGGATTCCTATAGGTTAAAATCTGCAAACAATGACTCGTGTTGGCTTGATGGATGAACTACATCCTTCCCCATTTGTCTGTGCTTTAACCACCATCCCTTTATCAATTGTTATCCAAAGTTTGCCAACACACACTCTTTGAATCTTGCTGGGTGAATAGAAAAAGTGAGAAACAAGATGGAAAGAGATATGCAATGGAGGTTAGACCAGAGCATAAGTTTGTATAAGAGGACTCTTCAAAGACTCTCAGGTCCTAATTAAGAGTAGGACGCTTCCTCTTCCCGTGACATTTCGCCGGACATTCTTGATAAATGTCACACCCGTGGTTACGCCAGCAGCAAATGGATGCTTCGCCAAGCGCTTAATAACCTTTATAAATATGCCTGCCAGGAATTCAAATTCTCGCACCCACATCCATAAAAAATGTGCCTCGTAAACAAGGTGTGTGTGTGTGTAGGGTCCTGCGCATCAATCTAAGATTGACGCCCCTGTCAAGGATGTGTAGGTTGCACTGTACAGAAATAGTTAAATGGGACCTTTTTCATGTGAAGAATTAAATTAAAAAAAGGCAAATATTTTGTCTTTAAAATCAATTTTCTATTTGTTAATTGGCTGTGAATTAATAATAGTATACTGCTTTCTGTTTGTATACGGTTTACTCGTTAAAAGTAATAGCAGAATTGTTGAACTAACTGCAGTACTAATTATTAACACATACTCTTTAGGCTACTGGGAAAATATTGGTAATTGGTAATACAATTTTTTTTTTTAAATTGCCATGTTTGAAAAAAGCATTAGATTACCATCATGTGCATGTATGTCAGGATGTGACGTAAGAAGTCTGCCTGACGGAAATGGTGAGATTACTCTGTACCGTTTATAGTATGCTCTGCTTTTTTTTTTTTAAAAAGTTGCGCTAGGATGCATATGGCAGATTTTTCAGTTACTCAAGACCCTGCCTAGTTTTTCATTCCTCAGAGCTGCGGCTCTGCAGTTACTTTTGTGCTCTTTTTTTTTTTTCTTCAAAGCAAAGAGTTCTTTGCTCTTTTTTTCAAAAGCAAACATGCTTGCAATTAATTTTAATTTTAATTATTTGTAAACAATTAATTTACATTACTCCTCAGTTTGTGTCTTTTAAAATAATTTGTCATTGGAGAGAAAGACATAATTGAAAGTGCTGTTTGGTGATTAAGTGCTATGAATGTCATTAAAAATGAAAAATCAGTTGTGATTACATTAATGCCTGTGTGTCTGCATTTTAGGCGATTATTTTGCTTGCCTTGGAAATGGGGTTTTAGTAATTATGTACATATTAACTGACACTTTTACAGGAAATGCTAGATTCAATGAGGTTTTTGTGTTGTGGAAAAAAAAAGTCATATGCAGTATTGGGTTAAACATAACTCTAAAATCAAAAAAATGATTTTGCATATAATAAAATTAAGATTATTATACAGTATGACCAGTAAAGTTTTTACTACATCATACACAACACCTATTTCTCATTATTGTAATGTATCCAGACTTTTTTACCTTTTTCTTCTCTCATTAAAATTTCAAAACTGTAAAATGGAAGTGAATTTTTAATAGAAGTAAAACAAATGTCTGTATACTTTACTTTTTAATGTCACCATTAAAATAATAATATTTTAATATGCAACCAAATCCGTATTTAAAAAACAAAAAAAAACAAGGTTGTTTGGGGACAGAGTTGGGGTGGGTGTGCGCTGCAAGGTGTGTTTTTTTTTTTATGTTTTATGTGTTTGTTGTAAGTCAACTCCCTGCTGTCTTATTCTGCCAAATATGTTCGCTTTATTTATACGATTAATCTGCACCCTTTATGGCTGGTTCACTTAAACTTAACACTTAAAACTGAAAGCTGGGAAAAGACTGGGTTGGAGTTCATTTTTCCTCCTACTCACAGAACTAAAGAGGGGTATCCATTCTTATTGATAAAAATCTACCTTTTATTTTATAATATAAAGAAACAGATCCTGAAGGGAGATTTATTATGATAACAGCATCAATCTTCAAACACCATTTATCAATTCTTAATGTTTATGCTCCAAATTATGATTCCCCTAACTTTACATCCCAGATGATCTTATTGTTCACCTACCATTGTAAAGGCCTAGGTTTTCTTGCTGGAGACTTTAATTGTATAATGAACGCTTCCCAAGGCAAATCTTCATCTGCAAATGTATCAAACCCTAAATCATCTAAGGTGCTTAATAATTTATGTTCAGATTCTGGCTTGATAGACGTTTATGGCGTCAATTAAATCCTACAGCGAGAGATTATACATTTTATTCTAAACCCCACAATTCATATTCCTGGCTTGACTACAGGTGCTGGTCATATAATTAGAATATCATCAAAAAGTTGATTTATTTCACTAATATTCTAATTTTTTGAGATACTGAATTTGGGATTTTCCTTAGTTGTCAGTTATAATCATCAAAATGAAAAGAAATAAACATTTGAAACATATCAGTCTGTGTGTAATGAATGAATATAATATACAAGTTTCACTTTTTTAAAATGGAATTAGTGAAATAAATCAACTTTTTGATGATATTCTCATTATATGACCAGCACCTGTACTTCTTTCTTCCTAATCAATTTTTGCATGCAGTTCAGTCTTGTTCTCATCTTTTGTTTCAGATAGTTTGTCTCAATTTTGGCTCCACGACAGAGATTCTCCTGTATCTTCTGCCATGATCTGGGATGCGGTCATCTTATTTCCTATACTTCCCATCTTAAAAGAGTGAAAGATGGTAATAGAAAAAGTCTTGAAAAGGAGGTAACCAGATTGGAACAAATACATAAGCAATTCCCTACAGTTTCAAACTTAAAAGCTTTGGTGAATGGAAGAACTAAGCTAAATATGGATCACACCCCCCATATTCAGAAGCTTCAGCTCTTTACTAAACAAAAATATTACAAATTTGGCAATAAATCTAGCCAGTTACTGGCATACCAACTAAGAATCAAAATAGTGACCGGTCAATTAATATGATATGAAGTATATAAATGGTGTCACTACGAGTGACCCTTTAGCCTTAAAAGCCATAATCCCTACTTTCAAAGAATTCTATAAATCTGTTTATAGTTCTGAATCAAAAGCAACGGACTCTGACATTGCTGCCTTTTTAAGTAATATCACTTCACCGTTATGCTCTGAGGAAGATCGTTTTATACATACTAAGAAATAGGCATCGATGGTTTTATCTTTGGATGCTGAAAATGCTTTTGACCGCGTGGAGTGGCCCTTCTTGTTTTTGGTAACATAAGTTATTTAAAGTTCTAACTTTATTAATGTTATTAAGCATCTTTACACAGACTCACGGATTTTATCTTTACTCCTCCAATCCTTCCTACATAAATTTCGAATTTTTATTTTAAGAGAGTTATGGCTTCTCTTGTTTTGACCTGTTTTTTTTTTTTGTTTAGTTTTTTTGGAAACAGATGCATTTGTGCATTTCATTTAACTTGCAGCGCCTGGGGTTTGTTTGTTGGTTTGTTTATTTGAGTGTCTTTGTCTTCCTTGTTTGATCTATTTGAAAATAATAATAATAATAAAATAAATAAATAAATAAAATAAAATTTAAAAAAAAAAGTTTGCAAATCGAGAAATACACCTTTTTCACCTAGTACAAAAGTACAGAAGATGTTATGGGGGAATATAAAACACAAAAATAAAGAAAATATCATTTGTATAATTTATTATTTACATTTAAAGGAAATATGATACAGACGTGTTCTTGAGGAGAGTTTTATCTTTTAGCATGATCCCCTTAATATTTCTGTGAAGATAACATTGTAAAACATTTACTTAGAATATCAAATATAAAGTGAATATTGTTTTTTGTACCTTCTCTTTGAAATGCAAATGACAAAAAAAAAAAAAAAATCATGATTTATTCATTTTTATTATTAATTGCAATTATATGATTAAATAAAGCATCTTAATAAACTCATTCATGTTTGTTTGTTGAGCCTTTTTTTTTTTTTTTTTTTTTAAACTAAGACTCTCTCCGGACATGTGGCTGAGTGATTACATTCTGTTTGTGTGTGTGAGGATATGTTTCAAGGTTGTTTCAAGCTACAAAACTCGCACTTCCGCGCGGTGGCTAATTGTCTCTCCTGAGAAATAATTAGGTGACAAAAGTGTGTAATAGTGGCTTTGCTGAAAACACACACCACAAACTGTATGCTGTGTGTTCAGCATGCTTCACGATCATTTGTTTTGCATGGAAATTTTATATAAAAAATTAAACAATCACTGCATTCATGTACAAACAGGAAATAAGGTCATCAGAGAAGGGAAATGGTTCTGGTTATTAAATTATTACTAAATAATTTAAATGAAGTACACGAGAAGAAATTACAAAATCCATTTATAAAATAATTTACCACCATGCAAACAACAGTACCACAACAAAGGCATTTACATAGCAAGCCAAGAACATCTCTATGTTACAGATGGAGGACTAGGAGTGCGGCTTAAAATAAAATGATTTTTTTTTTTTTTAATTAGACAAATGTTATAAATGTAATAGTTATTATTTAGTTAAAAGTAATAATTAAATGTAACATTAAATAACTAATAAATCATTTTGAAAGTAAAATTCATTCAATTATCCTTATTATTGTGCGCTATGATGAGACCTGAATCCTGACTGAAATTTTTCATAGATAGCATTTTTATGTTTTTATTTTATTAGTATTTTAGACATACATGGAAGATATGAAATGGGTCTGTAATTTGCCAATACATTTGGATCTAATTGGGGCTTCTTAATGAGAGGTTATGTGTATGTGTAATATATACAGGGTTGGGGAGTAACAAAATACAAGTAACTTAGTTACGTATTTAAAATTTGAGTAACTGTATTTCATTACAGTTACATGGGTGATAATCAGATTACAGTTACATCTGAAAAGTGTTTTAGATTACCAAAGTGATTACTTTGAATTTTAATGTCATTTAAACAGCAATTGGTGATTCTCTGACTCTGACAGTCTGAAAAAGCGGAGTGAAGTTTCATCAACATTTTAATACTTTTAAGAGGGATCATAAAGATTTTGTTATTTTTATTTAGTTCTGTCCTGAACAAGACAAAATGACTGAATTTATAAAGAAAAAAATGTCAACTGTCAACTTAACTGTCCTGTCATAACCTGGATGATCCACGACTGTTTTCATGTTTTGTGATAGTTGTTTGTGAGTCATTTTATAATTTACTCCTCACTGCAACTTTTTCTCACAATTTGTTTTTTCCCTCAAAATTGTGAGTTTGCATTTCACAATTCTGACTTCTTTTTCTCAGAATTGTGAGATTTAAACTCACAATTGCAAGTTATAAAGTCATAATTGGGAGATATGAACTTGCAATACTGACTTTTTTTCTTGCAATTGTGAATTTAGTATGCGAGTTTATATTTCATAATTCTGACTTCTCAATATTGTGAGTTTATATCTCATATTTTTGACTTTTCTCAATATTGCGAGTTTATATCATAATTCTTACTTCTCAATATTGTCAGTTTATATCTCATAATTTTGACTTTTCTCAATATTGCGAGTTTATATCTCAATTCTGACTTTATAACTCGCAATTGCAACTTTATATCACAGAATTCTGAGGGAAAAAGTCAGAATTGTGAGATAAAAACTTGCAATTACCTTTTTTGTGTTTGTTCCACACTTATTAGTATTCCAAAGTATTCCAAAGTATTTAGATTAAGTTACTAAACTTGAGTAATGTAACTAAATATGTTACAAATTAATTTTTAACGCATGTATTTTGTAATCTGTAGTGAAATACATTTTAAAAGTAACCTACCCAGCCCTGAATATATATATATATATATACAGTTGTGTTCAAAATTATTCAACCCCCCAATGCTGTAAATGGTTTTAGAGAATTTAGAGTCCATTTGTAATTGAATTCAGAATGAAATCCTACAAGGACTTCTTAAAGAAGCATATGCAACTAAAATGACATCAATTGGTTTTGTAATACAGTAGTAAATGTTTCTTTTGTGAATTCTTCATTGACACAATTATTCAACCCCTTAAAGACTACCACTCTGAAGAACAGAGGTCCATTGAAGTGTTTTCAATCAGGTATTGAAAGCACCTGTGGATGTCAGGGAGCAGCAATAAAGCCTAATAAGCACCAATTAGGCAGCTTTAAAATGACTGTGATACTCAGCTCCTTCTAGACATTTACTGGTGTGGTTACAAACATGGTGAAGTCAAGAGAATGGTCCAGGAAGACAAGAGAAGAGGTGATTACTCTTCACAGGAAGGGCAATGGCTATAAGAAGATTGCAAAGATGTTAAACATACCAAGAGACACCATAGGAAGCATCATTCGCAAATTCAAGGCAAAGGGCACTGTTGAAACGCTACCTGGTCGTGGCAGAAAGAAGATGCTGACTTCGACTGCTGTGCGCTACCTGAAGCGTAGAGTGGAGAAAAGTCCCCGTGTGACTGCTGAGGAACTGAGAAAAGATTTGTCAGATGTAGGTACTGAAGTTTCTGCTCAGACAATACGGCGCACCCTGCGTAATGAAGGCCTCCATGCCAGAACTCCCAGGCGCACCCCCTTGCTGTCTCCAAAGAATAAGAAGAGTCGACTGCAGTATGCCAAAAGTCATGTGGACAAACCACAGAAGTTTTGGGATAGTGTTCTATGGACTGATGAAACAAAATTAGAACTGTTTGGGCCCATGGATCAACGCTATGTTTGGAGGAGGAAGAACAAGGCCTATGAAGAAAAGAACACCTTGCCTACTGTGAAGCATGGCGGGGGGTCAATCATGCTTTGGGGCTGTTTTGCTTCTGCAGGTACTGGGAAGCTTCAGCGTGTGCAAGGTACCATGAATTCTCTTCAGTACCAGGAGATATTGGAGGACAATGTGATGCAGTCCGTCACAAACCTGAGGCTTGGGAGACGTTGGACCTTTCAACAGGACAATGATCCCAAGCATACCTCCAAGTCCACTAGAGCATGGTTGCAGATTAAAGGCTGGAACATTTTGAAATGGCCATCGCAGTCACCAGACTTAAATCCGATTGAGAACCTCTGGTGGGACTTAAAGAAAGCAGTTGCAGTGCGCAAGCCTAAGAATGTGACTGAACTGGAGGCTTTTGCCCATGATGAATGGGCGAAGATACCCGTAGCTCGCTGCAAGACACTTGTGTCAAGCTATGCTTCACGTTTAAAAGCTGTTATAACTGTAAAAGAATGTTGTACTAAGTATTAAGATTGAATGTCACTTGGGGGTTGAATAAAACTGATAATGATGTGAGCAGAGAAAAGACATTTGTGGTTATTTCATTATAAATGTTATGTTATATTTGTCTGACCTACACGTGCCTCTTTGATTTAATTGTAAGCAGGATGACTGAATGATCAAAATCAATGTCAAACCGGCCAAAACAATCAATTTCAGTGGGGGTTGAATAATTTGGAACACAACTGTATATATATATATATATATATATATATATATATATATATATACATACATACATACATACATACATACATACATACATACATACATGTACACATACAGTGGGGCAAAAAAGTATTTAGTCACCTACCAATTGAGCAAGTTCTCCCACTTAAAAAGATGAGAGAGGCCTGTAAAATTCATCATAGGTACACTTCTATGAGAGACAGAATGAGAAAAAAAAATCCAGAAAATAACATTTTCAGATTTTTTTTTAGCAGTTATTAAGCCTCTCATTAAGAAACCACAATTAGATCCAAATGTATTCGCAAATTACAGACCCATTTCAAATCTTCCATGTATGTCTAAAATACTAGTAAAAGTGGTGTCGGCCCAATTGTTCTCCTTCTTGCATAAAAACGCTATCTATGAAAAATTTCAGTCAGGATTCAGGTCTCATCATAGCACAGGAACTGCGCTCATTAAAATTACAAACGACTTACTTCTAGCTTCTGACCAAGGCTGTTTCTCAATACTAGTGTTACTTGATCTCCGTGCTGCATTCGACACTATAGATCATAAAATACTCCTAGACTGACTCCAAAATTACACTGGTATTCATGGACAGGCATTATGGTGGGTCATACCTATCAGACCAACGCAATTTTGTCTATTTAAACAGGGTAAAATCTAAGAGGACAATAGTAAACTATGGAGTGCCACAAGGATCTGTGTTAGGCCCTCTGCTATTTTCCATATACATGCCGCCACTCGGCAATATTGTAAGAAAACATGGAATTAGTTTCCATTGCTATGTGATGATACTCAGTTATATATTTCATCACAACCAGATGAAATATCTAAATTATCCAAACTGACAGAGTGTGTTAAAGAAGTAAAACATTGGATGACTAGTAATTTTCTTCTATTAAATTCAGATAAAACTGAAGTATTACTTATTGGACCAAAGACCTGTACACAGAACCTCTCAGACTACAGTCTGCATTTAGAAGGATGTACTGTTACTCCATCCTTGACAGTTAAAGAGCAGGGTGTTATATTAGACAGCAACTTGTCCTTTGAAAATCATATTTCATATGCTACAAAAACAGCTTTTTGCACCTCAGAAACATTGCTAAGATAGGGAATATGTTATCTATTTCTGATGCAGAATAGCTAGTTCATGCTTTCAAGACGTCTCGACTAGATTACTTTAATGCATTATTAGCAAGTCGTCCTGCTTCCTCAACAAACAAGCTACAATTAGTACAAAATGTAGCTGCTAGAGTTCTTACCAGGTCGAGAAAATTTGATCATATAACATCTCGGTTACGTATGTAACCCTCGTTCCCTGAAGGAAGGAACGGAGACGTACATCGGAACTTAACCGATGAATTGGGATATCGCATGAGAGCCCTATCATCTTCGAGTGTAAACTAAATGAGCCAATGAAGATTGGCGTGCGAGTTTTGCGTGCCACACTCCGCCCCCGCGAGCGGGTATAAATAGGGAAGCGGGAAAGTACGGCTCGCACTTTGTTTTTCGCTGAGGAGACGAGCAGTGTTCCGCGCTCAGCGGGGTACAGGAACTGTGGCGACGGGACGTACGTCACAGTTAGGGATCCCAATTCGTCGGTTAAGTTCCGACGTAAGTCTCCGTCCCCTCCTTCAGGGAACGAGGGTTACATACGTAACCGAGACGTTCCCTTTCAGTCGGTCACGTTCGACATACGTCGGAACTTAACCGACGAATTGGGATCCCTAATGAAACGCCACAGTTACTGAACAAAGGGTATATAGTGATGAAAATTACAGGCCTCTCTCATCTTTTTAAGTGGGAGAACTTGCACAATTGGTGGCTGACTAAATACTTTTTTGCCCCACGGTTTGTGTATATATATATATATATATATATATATATATATATATATATATACACACACACACACACACACACACACACAAACAACAGTTCTTTCTGGTTCTCGAATCTAATTGGCCAATAGCCATGCAATATTTTGGAGATAACAGTATTCCTACATTTTCACCGTTTGTTTCACTCCGCTTGAAATGATTGTCATGGCAGCCGAGCAAATCCACCATAATTTTTGTGAATACTACACTTGTACCATTAATATATGACATTACCTACGGCCGAATCACAGCTGTGCTGATATACATGGCTACGAGTGTGATAATGCCTTTATACAACAGTATACCCACACACACAAACACACATTCATACATACAAACACACAAACATATATATACAGGTGAATCTCAATAAATTAGAATGTTGTGGAAAAATTTATTTGTTTCAGTAATTAATTAGTGGGTTTTTGTTAAAAGTGAGTAAAAATCATCACAATTATTTTCTATATGGCTCCAGATCACAACAGAAGTCATTTAAGGTTTCGAGTCTTGTGCTGTAATGGACAAATTCACTCAAAAATTATGTCAACATGCCAGTCTTGGTGATAGGTCAAACAAATATAGTTTATGTTTTAAGTGAAGTTAAACACTTGAGAAAGAAGCCATGTGTTCAGTATAAGTGGTACTGATCCAAGCATTATGTCTCAGCATTATGTGACAGCAGTTACATTCAGACACTGCAGAGTCTGTATATTTTTAATGTTAATCAAACAACAAAAGACAAGGAAATCACTCATTGCTCAAGACTGAATAGATTTTGTTACTTAATTAATAATGATTACTAATAATCAATACTAATGCAATACTAGAAATTGCAAAGTTAAAGCATGACCATGGGATAGCAAAATGGTTATTGGGCAAGCAGGGTCAGATCAAAACAGATGGAGAAGAAAAGACACATGTTAACAACAAAAGAATTAAGAATAAAGGTTAAGAATTAAGTGTGAAACCTTCAGGAACCCTTTAATTCCCAGAACTGCAACCTATCTGGAGTCTCCAGAAGTGCAAGGTCTCAGGATCTCAGAGACTTTTCTATGGTAATGAATCCTGAAATATAATGCACACTTAATAATATATATTAATATATTAATAAATATATAAATAATGAACTCCCAAAACAGTGGCACAAGAGGATGTTGTGATGGTCCACATGAAAATAAAAATATTGATGATATCTTATGTTAATTTTAATAATAATGTAAATGATATTAATAATATTATTTTGTAAAAATCCATTATTATTTGGTCTTATGGAATGTATGAATATGAACGGTAATACTTTAAAATAAGGTTCATTAGTTAACATTAGTTAACTACATTGGTTAACATGAACAAATAATGAACTGCATTTATACAGCATTTATTAATCTTTATTAATGTTAATTTCAACATTTACCAATACATTATTAGCATCTTGTTAAGATTAGTTAATGCACAAACAACGAATAACTGTATTTTCATTAACTAACATTAACAAAGATTACTAAATACACTAACAAATGTATTGCTCATGGTTAGTTCATGTTAATTAATACATTAATTAATGTTTAACTGCGTATTGGCATGCACATTACTAGAATATTGGCTGTTTATCGGTACTTAAGAAGCCCATATTAATTCCATATTCTGCATGACTAGGTTTCCACATCCCTTAATTCTACCCAATACCTAAACTTAACTACCTTGCTAACTATTAATAAGCAATAAATAGGAGTTTGAGGCTAAAGTTGTAGTTAATATTTTGTTTATATACCAACTTTAGCACATAAAATTTTACATTTAGAGTCTGCAAAAATGTTTATCATTAAAAATAAGGATAATGAAGATTAAGTTTTGCTTTTCATTTACTACTAAATTAATGGAACTATTTGATATATTGTAAAAGATATTTGGGTCACTTTAGTTTAGGGTTCAATTCTCACTATTAAATCATTTCTAATGATGTAAATGCACACTGTGTAGTATGTGTTATTTATTTTTTTAGTTTTGGCTCATGGTAGACTAACATAATTCTGGCACTATAATGTATTGCAGCCATCCTTTGAGAAAGTTCATTCAGATATAAGATACTAATCTCTCCGCTGTTCAAAATATGGGAGGTCAAATATGTGGCGCTCACGATGTCCCCATGCACGTGTGGCAAGAATGTTCTGAAAACCAGTGTGTCTTTTCATCTCTCTTACTGCTGATGTCCCCAGGCGAGGACAGGCGGCCCACCATTCCACGCTTTCCATTGCCCTTCATGATGGATGTGTTGCACGAGCGTTGGACTCGTCCCCGGGGCCTGTATCTGCCTCTTTTCTGGGTTAAACGGCACCCTACATCACACCCATCTATACATTCACAAGCTTAGCATGTTTACTGGAGTGTAAAAGCACAGCAATCCATTTCCTGTCAACATCTCAAGATAAAAGAGGATGACGAGAAGACAGCACTTTTGAGATGCATTGAAAATGATATTACAACTGGAACAATGTTGCATTTTTTTAAAGAACACATTTTCATCATTCATGTGACTGCTGAATCATTTTCATGTGTGTGTGGTACAATTGCGAGCTTAGGTATAACAGTACGTGGTGCTCAACAAGCTGAAATCTGTATTTTCATTCATATCCAATACATCACTTCTACAAAAGTTACACTATATGTACTTTGCTAAAAGAGATGAAATCCTGCAAATGTTCTTGTTGCATTTTCCAAGGCAAAGTATAGACATTTTTTGAATTTATTATTTGCAGTATGACAGTATTAGGACGTACTATCTAGGCCTCGGCGACATGGCAAAAAAAATACAATCACAATTTTTTCCCCCGTATTGATCAATATTGACTTTAATCATGATATATAATTTGATAATGCAGCCAGCTTGAAGAGTATTCCGACACAGACTGAAGCCTTGTGAAACCAGAGGGTTCATTAATTAACTTTTTGAATAGTTTATTAACAAAACTGGAATAACATCATAACGTAAACTTTTAACTGTGCAAAATTTTTTTAACAAAATATGAAAAAATATGTACTGTGCACTGGTTTTACATTTTGTAAGATGATTTAGATGTAGAAATTTGAGTAAAAGGTGCAAAACTTGTAAACATTGTAAAATAAGCCATTATGCTACACAGTTTATCGTGGGACTGCATTTTTGTACTCCAGCTGGCATGGTACAAGTGAATATTTTCAATAACCAGTCAAGGGTGGCACAGAAATTTTTCTATTTTTTTCAACACAAAAATGTTTAAAAAAAAAAAGTACTACAAAGTGCCCACAAAACAACAGAATACAATTAATTGAATTGTAAGTGAGATGGTAGCGAAATACACAAATTGACAACTTAGTTACAAAATGTAATCAGACAGCTTGGTTCTGGTTCTTAAAACCCCCCAAATCTCTATCATTGTATCCTCATGGATGAAGCATGCAGATAGCTAGTTCAACTTCATTGAATTTTATATAATCACTGAATTCTTCAATTCTCATACCAATATCTGTTTCAAGAAACCTCTGGACACTCCCTAACTCTACCCTTGGGTGGTACCTTTTCAATTGATAGAAAATATTTGCTGTGTTTCCTGCCTTGGTTAGAACAGACCAGCTACACTGCCTGCCGTCTGGGCCGGTTCACACAAAATTTGTTTTGGCATTCAACTGCCACACTTTTCCATTGTTTTTCTATGTAAACATGTGATAGATGGACGTGTTGGACCTTTGTGCTCTCAACTTTCATAGAGTCTCGGGCATGACCTAATGGGCAGTCGTGGCCAAATGGTGAGGGAGTTGGGCTTGTAACCTGAAGTTTGCTGTTTTGATTCCCACGCCAGCAGGAATTGAAGGTGTCAATCCACCCTTAATACATAACTAAGGTGCCCTCGAGCAAGGCACCTAACCCCTAATTGCTCCCCCTGTAAGTTGCTTTGGATAAAAGTATCTGCCAAATGAATAAAAAAATAAATAAATTACATGGCATCCTGAAGATGTGGTGCTCAACTTAAAATAGGTTTTCCCCCGCTGACCTTTGTTTCGTGTTTCCGAAACCCTTGGCCCTTAATCTGCTCTTTGTTGCTTTTAAGAAAACCAAACCCCTTCCATATAATTGACATTGTGTCTTTTTTTTTCAACAATTTACTCCGCATTGGAGGGAAACTCAAGTTTGGTTTTGCTTTTGTTTCCCTCAACAGTTCCCTGCAGACTGACTGGATGTTGTAACGCTTACTTCCACCGTGTGATAGACTGTTAGGTTAATCCATATGGAGTAAAAAGAGTTTATGGTCAAAATGAAATGCAGTTCGTAACTCAAGTTTGTAATTTTTAATTTTGTATTTTTAATTCTAAAACAGGATTATAAACAAGTAAAAAGAGAGGGGCTTGATTAAATGGCAGAAAAAGGTGGTTGGTGGCTTAAAAATAAGAGGTCTTATAAGAGGTATAATAACGTTCACCGATGAATTGTTCACAAAACCAGGAATATGTACTAAGAAAGTAAATAAGGTCACTTGCAAGTCATAGTGGGTAATAGCACAAAAAGCATGCAGAGATGCACAGATCTCACTAGAAATAAAAAATCAAGCACTTTTGGCATTCTACTCTCACTATATAAGTCAAGCCTGCTGTCCACCTAATTTTCAAATTTTTCCACCCTTTTGTGGAAGACCCACCAGGTAGCGCTGCTCTTGAATGCACTGTGCTGCAGGAAACATTAGGAGGCAATTAGGGTCGTGGTGTGGTCAGTGGTGATGTTGAGCCCTGTTTAAATCAGGAGAGGATGGGGGGTCCTAATTACATGCTAATATGGGCCAGGCGGTGTCATGAGTTTGTAATTGGAGCACAGCTGCTACTGGGAGCAACAGAGGAAACGCAGAGAGAGACTCCAGCAGGTCAGGGTGATCTGAGCCGGTTTGTCTCTGTCAGAGGACACACTCGAAAATCCATGCAGTTAGTTCTGTGTTTTATGCTGTTACTTAGAGAGACCTAAAGTGAGGTCTTGAATAGTTTATTCAAAGATGAAACTTGTGTCATTCCTGACCCTTATAAATGTTCTTTGTCCCCTGGAACTAAAAAAAAAAAAAAAAAGATGAATGATCTGCCCATAATTTTTTCTTACATTCAAAGGAAATCAAGATTTAAATAAATCACGAAAAGTGGTCCAAATGATTTATGTTCTGCAGTGATTTTTTAGTATCATTGAGATATTACTATACTATACTATAACTATTTTTTTACATTTTAAATTACATCGACACTACAGGAAAATTAATACCCACTGCACTATACCAAGTCATTTCACTCGGCGGCCATCTTTGAAACGCCTCTTGGGCATGCAAGTGAAGCTCCTATCTCTTTGAATGGGGAAATTTTTTCCGTAAGTTGGATATGGACGGCGTTCTGGTGGAAGCTAGTATTGTTACTTTATAACATGTTAAATATAGATATTTTTCTAACACAAACAGATTGCTTCACCTCAGAAGGCCTTCATTTCCGCCCAGAGTTGTGTGAAGTACATTTATGATGGATGGATCCACTTCTTTTTTTAAGCCTCAAACAGGTGGTTTCCATGCACTGCCATTATAAAGCTTTGGAGCATCAGGGTGATTATTAATATAACTCCAATTGTACTTGTCTGAAAGAAGGAAGTCATATACACCTAGGATGGCTTGATATACCTAATTTGATTGTGCTAAACTATTGCTCTACTGAACTATTGCAAGCATACTTTATGTACACTTTAAATATCGTGCATATAAAGACTTATATTATTCAAAGTTTATGCAATGCTTATCAATAGTGACATTAAAATATATTTTAGGCATGGTATTAAGAAATAGTTTTAAAAATGAGTTTTAGTTTTAGTTTTAAATAATAGTTTTAAAAAGTATTACTCCAAATAATGCTACTTAATATCAGAGAGTCTCAAGTGAGATGTCAGAAGGAAGTTAAGGAACTATACTTAATATATTTAAAATACATTTATTTTATACTACTTTTTACTATGGTATGCATGCATTACATGAGTGAACAAACATGCAGTTAAAATACATTTTTGGAAAATACCATCATTGCCAACCCTTATACTGTAACTGCCCGGAAACGTCTAAAAAACAGATCTATAACCTGTGCTCGTTAGTCGATGTGGACAAATTGCTATTTTGGTCATATTTTATCTCACCTATGGAGACTTATGTTCCCATCTCAACCATTCGCTTTATCTCTTTGCCTTAGATCTCTGTCTGTCTGTACTGTTTTATTTATTCCAGTCCTTTCCATATGCAATAACATGACATTGATTCTGATTACCATATGGTCTGTTAAAAACAACATATTTTAGCTTTTAATGCAAGCTGGCATGTCACAGCTTCAGTGAGAAAGACCTCTGATCTGTTGAGGACAGAGAAAATCAAATCATTATGTTAGCTAGTTCATATGTACAATATGTGGATACAAAAGCTTGGCAGACAGCTACAGATTATCCGTAGAAATTAATTTTATAGTTCTCCATAAAATTGTTCTGAGATCTTTGAAGAGATGTTTAAGTCAAGATGCTTTAAGTCAAGTCAAGTCATCTTTATTTATATAGCGCTTTTTACAATGCAGATTGTGGCAAAGCAGCTTTACATTAATAAGAAAATGGTGTCATTGTGCAGCTTATTCTATATATTATTGATTCATTCCGTTGCAAATATCAGTAGTTATTAGTCTAGTTAATTTAGGTATATCAGCACTGCAGAAAACAGTGACGTAATCGTCCGGCTTAGCTCAGTTCGCATACAACGGCGCCAATGCAGGCATATCAATAACACTGCTGAATATCAAGCAAGTGTCCCCAACTTAAGCAAGCCAAAGGCAACAGCAGCAAGGAACCAAAACTCCAACAAATGGAGAAAAAAACCTCTGGAGAAACCAGGCTTAGTCGGGGGGCCAGTTCTCCTCTGGCCAACAGTGAACACTTGTCCGATACTCAGGCAGAGTTACAGGTCATTAAACCGATTTGGAATCGCAACAGTCAAAATATTTAATCTAGTTCCATCTAGTTTAAGATCTTATGATAACACCGGTATGGGACGGTTTGTTGGGATATGTGCCACTGGCTGATGAGTCGGTAAGGTCTTAACAAAGGATGAGCTAGTTCACACAGTCTCCGCCGACACCCCAGGCCATATTGCTGCCGCAAACAGGCACAGGTTCCCCTGTGAGAGACAAAAAATTAGCGTAGACGCCATTCTTCTTCTGATGTACCGAGTACATCTGGTGTTATAGGAAGTGTTCCCGGTTCTGGCTGACCTGATCTATGCAGCCTAACAATCCTTTAACGGATATGAAGACAAAAGTTTATAGTGCGTCATGTGTATGCCAGGTTAAATAGATGCGTTTTTAGTCTAGATTTAAACTGACAGAGTGTGTCTGCTTCCCGAACAATGCTAGGAAGATTGTTCCAGAGTTTAGGTGCCAAATAGGAAAAGGATCTACCGCCTGCGGTTGATTTTGATATTCTAGGTATTAACAACTGGCCAGAATTCTGAGATTGTAATAGATGCGAAGGACTATGATGCATTAAGAGCTCACTCAGGTACTGGGGAGCTAAGCCATTTAGTGCTTTGTAAGTAATTAGCAAGATTTTAAAATCTATACGATGTTTAATAGGGAGCCAGTGCAGTTTTGACAGAACCGGGCTAATATGTTCATACTTTCTGGTTCTAGTAAGGACTCTAGCAGCTGCGTTTTGGACCAGTTGTTAAACAGAACTTCTTTAAAATAATAAACTGATTTTCTGTTTGTGACTTCAGAATTTGTTCAGAACATCTTATTCTCTCATTCTCTTTGAGACAGGCCAACTCTGACCAACCAGTTACGTTTGGTATCAGAAATGGGATACATTCTCTCTGTGAAAGTGAAAGTGAAAAGTGAAAGTCGTGACGTGACGTGTACTCTCTGCTCTGATGTAGATGATCCTTCCAGTCCCACTATCCTACATTTTGTCTGAAGACAGTCTGCCATTGAGATCATTGAGACTGACTGTTACTTTGTTCCAGGAAATTATTGTCCTTTTCCATTTGCACTTTGGTTCTGGTGGTTACATGCCAAGGGAGACTCTGGGATAGGCTCCATCAAGAGTAACACATTATCATAAATATAATATATACAAGAGGCGTTACAGTGGGCACATCTGAAGGAAATTGCAGAAGAACTCAGTTTACCTGATGTTGATCTAGCTGATGAAGTTCACCAGCTGATAGGTTTAGACCAACCAGATATACTTGCTCCTCGTGAGACAAGCTGTGGAGAGTCAGGCGAGCCCTATGCAATTCTGACTGGCCTGGGGTGGACACTCCACGGACCAGTGGCTGATGGTTCGACGTCTATCTCTGCCAATTTCACTCAAACTGACCATTCTTTACAACAAGCCATTGAAAGATTTTGGAAACTGGATGATCCAGTGCATGTGAACAATGACTCATTGTCAGTAGTCAACGAGCAAGTTGTGAGCCTATGGAACAAGCAATCAATCAAAGAAGATCGTCACTACACATTACCAATCCCTTTCAAAGAACACCTCGACTGCCTACTAAATACACAATGGCTAAACATCAATTAGATCTTCTAGGAAAGAGGCTAAAGAAGGACGCAAATCTGCATCAGAAGTATACAGAAGGTAACAGAGACTCTTTGCTGAAGGGATATGCAGAAGAAGTCGTTGGTATTACCAGACAGGAATGGTAGCGTGTGGTACCAGCCACATCATCCAGTGCTACATCCGCACAAGCCAGTTCGTATTGTCTTCGATTGTGTAGCTCGGTGCCAAGGTACCTCGTTGAATGATCATGTTTACCAAGGCCCAGACCTTACCAATAAGCTACTTTTAGCAAGTTTAGGCAAGAACCTGTTGCTCTGAATTCGGACATTGAGAGCATGTTTTATCATGTTTTATCAATCTAATTTTAACAAATTTGGTGTCAGGCTGATTCTGAAGCCGTAACTCTGCAATGCTTTGTCAAGATAAATCACCTTTACTTAATAGCAGTCACTAATGAGGCTCCCTCTTCGCATCCTCCGGACCGGCAGAGGGAGTCTTTACCCGAGTATTGACATTTATCTGAACTACATTTCCCATAAGCCCTCATACCTGGGACTGATTACTCGACACCTGCTCTCAATCATCTTCCTTATTTAAACCCCGTTCACCCACTGTTCCACGTGAAGTCTTGATCAGTTTCCGGCTATCATTTCTGAGCATTACTATTGTGGATTGTCTATTCTGTTATGACCTTGGACCGTTACCTCTCTTACGAACCTTTGCTGCCTGCCTGACCCACGCCTGTTATTGGACTCTGTTTGTTTACCACCTGCCTCGACTCTTGCCTGTCCCTGTTTATGTTTATGGTTTGCCTCTGCTATTGCTATTGCCGTGTATTGACCCTTGCCTGTTAACACTGATCTATTTCAATAAACTGCATATGGATCTCAACTCAGCAGACTCCTCGTCACAATAGCGCTTTTTACAATGCAAATTATTGTAATAATTACATAAATTATTACAGTAATAATTGTCCAGGATGGCTGTAATTGGAATCGTCCGGCTCCGCTCAGACCATACTTTGTATGCGTCATTATCACCTCACATTGACCACACATCAACTTGGTATCAGTGCCACCTATTGGTTAAAAGTGATTTAATCAAATTATAATTGATTGTTTTTGTGATTTTTCAGCCATTTTGACTAAGATAATCAAAACATGTCTTTAATTACTCATTGTTGTAGTTGCTCTGAAGCTCCTAGCCATACTTACATAACTTTTTTTGCCTTTTTTGGCTCCTACATTGCTGTTTGCTGCTATATTGTATTATAAGCATTAATTTATATGTACAATATATTATTTATAATAGTATTTATTACAATTTTGAATTAGCTTCAATTAGCTTTTATACCTTTAGTATTCATTTTAATTTTAGTTAATTAAAAAAAATTCCACAAATGTAAATTAGATAATTTGTTACATTCATTTGTATTTTTTATTAGTTTTGATTAGTTTTTCATATATGTATGGCTTTAATTTATTTTTGTTTCCGTTTTATTAATTTTCGTAGTGTAACTTAAACTTATTTATTTTCAATTATGTGCCAAGACAACATGTCTAATTTTCATTTCCAATATCTTTCTCCAGCGCTGAACAGACCAAAGACTGGATTTCAAGCGCAGGGTCAGAGCTCATGTAACCATGTAACTCGTGTCTGCCGGCACTGGCCAGCCATCCATGTCTGTCTTGCCTCACTGCCCTCATGAATTAAAACCCAAAGAAGAATTAAAAACCCAAAGAAGAAATAAAAAGGTGAGGTTGAGACTGCACAGCATCTCTGCTTTCTATGTTCAACAGGAGTGTTTTACGTGGAGTGCGTATTCATATGGAACACAAAAGGAATCTGTGTAGTAATGTACATAGTGTTGTATTAAGGAGGGGTTTTCAAAATGAGGTCTGGGAACCCCTAAGAGGCTGCACGAAAGGGGGCTTTAGAATTACACTAACTTTCTGTTGCTTCAGTCTTCAAATTTCCCATCTTCCCCAAGACATGCCTGTATAAAATATACGTTTTTTCTTAGAGCTCATGCATTTGCACCATCTGTTTTTGTTATATCACTGATGTGCAAGAATTTTTGGTCATATTTCTGTGCATTCTGCAGTGCATAGGATGAAGAGCGCAGTGCCTTTCATTAGTTCATAGAGCAGAGATTACAGCTCAATGCAGCTGCATGAATAATGCATACATGTGCTGTGGTAGCCTATGCCCTCTGATTTCACTGCTCATTCTAACATGGAAAAAAATATGTTATCATATGCTCTCATAGGCAGAGACCCATAAAAAAATCTAATCTCTTGTACTCCTGAGCTCTACACCTTTCGGAATAAAAATAGCAGTTTGATGTAACCAAAAAAAAAAAAAAAAAAAAGGTTCATTTAATTTAACATACTGTAGTTAATGATGTAGTGTAACATCATTTAATCATACACAGCTGGTGGGAAGCGAGACCTTGACAGTCCTGGAACATCATCACATTTTAGGGTTAGGGCCAGGCTTCAAAACTCTTATTGACTTTCTTTAGCTCTGGGACTGAGGCTTCAAAAACTTGGCCTTATCAGCCATCTTCTCTACATAATTGGTTTAAAAAAAGGATGTGGGTAGGTTTGGACTAGGACCACGCAGCAAAACCAATATCTGTACCCATTACAGATAAATTGTCATTGCATCTGTATTCACGTAGATTCAGAAGATGGATTTAATTTAGTGCTAAGTTTGTCAAAACTACATGAAAATCTATGTTTTAACCCTGTCACGCCTGCGAGATTTACTCACTTTTTTCTTGTCAGTGTGAAAGAGACTCAAATGCTCCGTCAAGTTTGGACATACAATTAAGAGTTATATACCAGTCTAATCTGTGAAATGTCTTTTTTTATTTGTGTACACTCAGAGTAAAAACAAAATGTTGTACTTTTTGCAAAATAAACAAAACTAACAAGAAGCGTGAGCTGCGATCTCTCTCCGAATGTCCATTCTGATAGTCATAAGAAAATTAACGGTAACTTAGTGAATACTATTCACACAGATATGGGATGCATGTCTAAATAAACGTTGAGTGTCTTAGAAATTTAAAATCAATACATTGCTTTCTGTGTCCTTGTAGGCAGAATGATTTTTAAATCACTTTGAAGCAAAAACTCTAGACTAAAACATACAGAATGTTGATGACTATTCAGAAAATATTAGTATGTGTTTTGAGGCCTTATTTCACTGACATATTTTTTGTTTTCTTCAAAAATCACGCATATACGTAATTATCTCAAAAATACAAACATGTACATACTTGTTTCTCACATATTATTGTAGCATAGTTCCTGCTGAATACAGTAAAATGAGACTTTTGTCATTAATATGTTTATAAGCAACTGGAAAAAAGCATAAATGTCAGGGAATGTCAAACTGCCCAGGACCCCAAATCAGCCTCAGACCCCAGAGGGTTAATGTAATTTTCAATTGCTGTTTTTAAGTCAAAATTTGAAAACACCAAAAGAATCAAAACACTCATTCACCTAGTGAAAACCTTTGTAAAATTAAATATAGGACCAGTTATTAAAATTCAATAAGATTCATCTTATTGCTATTTAACATCAATATTTTGTATTTGAAAATGGGCTTCATGAGTATTTGTAGCTAACGCAGGACATTTCCTGAGTGATGCTGATAAAGATAGAAACAAAACATCAACTTTAATACATTACTTTTGCCATTGTTGGGTGTAACGCATTACAAGTAAATGACGTTAGATAAACATCACATTTGTGTTTCATTTTTTTAAAAAATGATTCCTGAAGTAAGTGTGTAAAACTTCAGCATCCTAGTTTTCTAGGATCCAGAATGGCAGAACAGCTGAAAGTTTTTTTTTTCTTAAACTTTACACACAATATACAGTATCACGATAAATAAATGCTCAAAACAGTGGGCACCTCAGAATACCGTGAACAATTATTTATTATGAATTATTCACAGTTTTATAATACATTTTAAGAAAATATTTCCCCATAAACCGTATAAAAATGCACAACACTATTGTATGCTCCGTCAACGGGACACGAGCACTCAGACGCAAACAAGCTCAACACGCATGAGAAGCACATGGTGGAACAATTGAAGGAGAAGCGCTGAATGAAAGTGCACATTCACTCTTTGACAGCAGAGGGACTTGATGGAACAGCAGAAATGTAGCGGTTACCCCGTAAACAAAGCAGCTGCACTACTTAGTATTTCTATTTTTAAAATAGCCATTCAGTTTTGTTTTTCATCACAGCACCAAATACTTAATACTTAAAGGGTTAATATCCTACTTATTTTCAAACTTAAAATTTTTTATATTAATCTGGGCTACAACATGCCCTATAATGATTGGAAATGTTCTGGTTATTTGTTATTGTTTAGTAACACTTAGCACCATAATACTTTATCAGTTAACATGTTCATTCGTTATTACCAAACTGACAATGAAAATGAAAATACTTATAAAGCATTATTAATCTTGCTTAATGTTAATTTCTTATTTATTCTTTAATAACTACACTAAAATCAAAAGTTGTAACCATTATTTAATGGACCTGAGCTACGTATGAAACAGTTTCATATTTAAAATATTGTAATTTTTTAAAGAAGTTTAAACAATAAATGCCGCATATTGTCTCTTTAATGTGTAGTGACAGATCGCTGTAGCTCCTTCAAGCGGCTTGTGAACCAAAATCTCTTCATACTAGTTTGTTTATAGTATCAAATAAACGTCAATGGACATCGGAAGGAATGTTGTTTTAAGTGCAGAAAGACATGAGTACGCACAATTTTGACTTTACCCTTCTTTGTCAGACAAAATGGCAGATTCGGGATTTAGATTGCCTGTCAATCAAACTGTTTGCAAAGGGTCAATTTTTGCAACATGAACATGTGAAACCATAACATGCAATACTTTACAGACACTTGAACTGCAGTGTGAACTCATAGTCTAGCTGGGTTTCAGGAGCAAATGGAAAAGACATCATGTTGAATAATAGATTTATATCCCTTCTTATTTATCAGTATAAACCCTCCACCCAGGTCCCACTCACCCCACTCTGTGCGGGCATCAAGCTCGGGACTCCAACGTGAGAGTCGGACACTCTAACAAGGAGGCTAAAGGCTGCAAGAATCGGTCGCCAGAGCGTCTCTTGTTTGGTCATCATATGCCTCCGTACAAATCAGCCGTTCATCGAGTTCATCAATCATTTATTATGATTTTAACTGCTTCCAAACTATGTAAGACGCATCTGCATGCCTTGCCAGTTCAAATTTTTATATATACAGCTTTACCAGTGCACACACCAAGTGCATGCACATAAAACCAGCTTTAACAGCATGTGTATTAACTGAATTATTTGTAGCGTCTTATTGCGTTTAAAGTGTCAAAACCCCCTAGGTTCACAACAAGGCTTCGTCTTAAGTGAATGTATCTTAAATCTTGTGCGTTTATCAGTATCCATGCAATACTGTAGTTATTACATTGACAGTCAACTAAAATAACCAGTAGAGTGAGTATACATTTTATTCAGATAGTGAAGAATATGAAGTGTTATTTTTTCACTTGATTATTCAATTTTTTATTTGAATGCAACTTTTAGGTATACCTACTATTCATGGAAAATTTAAATCAGTTTATTTCATTTGCATCTTCCTTTTATTGTATTTGTCCTTGTTTTTTTTTTTCTATGCTGATGTTATCATTGCCGTCAAGGAAAACAATTAAAAATAAATGTTATTTATAAAGATGGATGTGAGATACGGATACAATATATATATTTTTGCACCAATTTATATTTTTGTGCAAAAGATAAACAACAAGCTCATTCAACATTGCCATTTTACAAAATAATAATAATTATTATTAATAATAATAATCTTTACAAACAAATTTCTTGGTTAATGAGGCACATACAATGTAAGTGAATGGAATCAAATTTTAAAGGCCATAGGGTCAAGCCATCGAACACTGAACTGGACTAGAATCCAAAAAGAAACACTATGAACACAAAGAGGTCTGGGACCACATTCCTGCTTAAGTGGACCAAAAATCTGAATCCTCTTTCAGGGACAGGGGCAGTGTGAACGTAAAGAGAACTGGGTCCTTTTTCACTTGGTTCACCTCTTGGTCCACTTAAAGGGGTCTGAGTTTGGTTCTTTAAAGAGGACTCAAGTGTGAAAACACCCTAAAATTCCCACAGTTTTGTTCCTTGCGTCCTTCAGCTCAGGGACATGATCATTGAATTTACAGTGTTAATGAAGAAAGATGAAGGCTGTTCATTTTAGAAAACGCTGTAAATGCTGTTTACTAGTCTGCTGTAAGTGTTTATGTTCCCATATTGTCCTTTTAACCCTGAGTGCCTGGAAGCCGATTGTGTTGAATTTAACTTGCAATTAATTAGTTTTAATCACATCGTGAGGGGTGGGGGGCAAATTGATTGCCAGATATTTGCATATACAGTACAGGACAAAATGTCAGCTAGAGATTAGGTGGTGACCCGCCTGTGGCAGCTGGCAAAACAAACTGACGAGGGTAATTTATCATGTGTTCATCTATAGAGCGGCCGGTACGGGTCCACTCACATTTTTGTTAACGCTGTCAGTCATTCGTCATGCCATGGTGAGTTTGGCTGGGACAAACCAAGAAGAAGGTCACACACAGGTTATGCACAAACAAAGAAGTCAGCGGAAAATGTCAGGCAGAATGAGTTAGCACCCCTCGCATCATGATCAATAGACAGCTAGCATTATGAGGTTGACAAGAAAAAAGCCAAACAAAAGAAGAGATTCCCTGATGTGAGTAATGACGTGTAGAAATAACAGTTGAAGAAAGCACTAAAACAGAGGTCACTAAGGTATGCAACTAGATTTCCTATTTCTTCACCTTGAAGTCATATGAACTACATTTATTGTTTTGTTTTTTCCTTGGTCATAGTCACTTGATGTAGAATAAAAAATCACATATACTGTAACTATGAGAGTAAAGAGGAAGATACTGTTTTGCTCATGATTGTTTCCTTTTTTTGTGAAAACTCTCAAAAAAGCTTTTTAATATTTTGATGTCACAACTTATAGAATGCCAGGCTGAGCACTTCCTAAGAAAAACCTGCAAACAATGTTGCCCAGCAGACGGATACAAACTTTAGAACTCGTTCCTGGAAATTACGAGAGTTCATCAGTCAGTCAGATTGGAGCTTTCTATTTTGGAGATTGTTTTGGTCATTTTTTGTGCGCAAAATGCATCAGACTATCCATGAATGATATGATGAGACTATAGTAAAAGCATTATCAAGTCCATTTGACTATTAGCAGTGTATACAAGGGGATCCTACATTATTTATTTATTTTGTTGTTGCCGTTGTTCAACCTTCATATACTATTCTCACATACATGCTAAAAATAAAAATAGGTTCATAATGATAACTGTGCTATCACAGAGTTTACATAACTCAGCAATCCATGCTACACAATGTTGTTTTCAGTGCATGTCATCACCAGTCTTTGGATTTGATTCAAGACGTATTTTATGCTTTGACCAATTAGCTGCCTCAACACCCTACGGCTGAGAAAAGCGTCCCTGCTGGGGTGTTATCCAGACATGCGCCATTAGACCAGCCAAGTATAAACAATAGAACAAACAGTAACAGTTGGAATCTTGGGTCTGTTTCTGAAAACGACCTGCTGTTAAATGAGCAGAAACTGATCACTAGCATTAATGTTTTGATGAAATCGTTTTTCAAAGAAAGAGCATCACAGTGGCACAGGGGTGATTCTCTGTAATACAGAAGCAACCTGTTCTTGGTCCCAAGGCATTGTATAAAACTGAAACATTGTCAAGGTTTATTTTTTATTATTATTATTTTATTATTATTATTATTATTATTAATGTTTGCTGGATAAAATGTCTCCTTTACTTCATTCTGAAGTAAAACCGATTACACATTTAATTATTTGCATGCATCTGAAAAAGTGGAATTGATCTTATATATTACGGGTTACACAGAATAGTCGACTTTACAAGATTAGTTCACTTAAAAATTTAAATTTCCTGATTTTACTCACCCCCATGTCATCCAAGATGTTCGGTAGAAAAGAAATTGAGGTTTTTGAGGTAAACATTCTAGGATTTTTCTCCATATAGAGGACTTGAATAGGGTACAACGGGTTGAAGGTCTAAACTCTAGTTTCAAAACAACTTTAGTGGGCGCTACACAATCCCAGCCGAGGAATAAGGGTCTAATCAAGCAAAATGAATAAAAAAAAACAAAAAAAACTTTTTAACCACAAACGCTCATCTTGCACTAGCAAGATGCCTTTTTTTTTTTTTTGTAAAGGCCGTTTGACTTAATCTTTGCATGTTTGCTTTGAACCTTCAACCTGTTTGGACAGTTTGGACCTTCAACCTGTTAAACCCTACTGAAGTCCACTATTTGGGAAAAAAAAAATCCTGGAATGTTTTTCTTCAAAAATCTTAACTTCTTTGAACTGGTGAAAGAAAGACACAAACATTTTGGATGAAACGGGCATGAGTAAATAAGGAAATTTGAATTCTGACTTTAAAAGCCTATGATCGCTAAATGTGCAAAGGCTCTTGGTACCATCTCAGAGACGCACAAAATCGCTCTCCAGAACATTCTCGTCCACCGTTCCTTACTGGTGGAACTGTGCGCACTCCTTGTGTCTATTTGCCTCTACACAATGACTCGCTTGTTATGTTCCTCACTTTTAAGTCACTTCAGATAAAAGCGTCTGCTAAATGAATAAATGTAAATATAGACGAGTCGCTGATCATGGCCTATAAGGGCACAACAGGATAATAAATCTTTGAAGTCCACATTTAAGCTCAGTATCCAACCGTTAAGGCCAAATAAATGTATACTTGTTTCCGAGAGCACTCCAAAAGATATGTTCAAGTATACCACCTGTATGCTTAATATCATCGGTGCTCAATATAATATGCTTAAAATGATCAGGTGAATGCACGTTTTAAACAATTTATTGCACATGCAAGTTAATCTGCATTAATCTGCAGCTCTGTGTAATGCCATAGCTTTGCACAAGGCGACCCAAATTCAAGTCTCAGCTAAAGGTTCAGGCTTAATTGTGCTTATGTAATATACAGTATATAACACAATATAACATATATATATTGTCAGGGTTATATCTGTTTATCTGTTCCCGGTCATGTCATTTGTCACGTGTTCCTTGTTTTGAGTTCTTCAGTCCTGTCAATTGTGTCATGTGGTCTTTGTTTTGAGTTTCCCGTTTCTCCTCTATGTTGTCATTGTCACTTTATTAGTTCATTCACGTCAGCTGTGTCTTGTAATTAGTTATGTCTGTCACCTGTACCCCTCTCATTATTCTCGTGTGTTTCTGTGTCACATGCTTGTGTTGTATAGCTATCTGCTCTGTATCCTGTTCCTGTTTATGAATAAACCTCTTTAAATAATGAAGTCTGCCTTCTCTGTGCTTTCCTGCAAGCATCCCGGCACGTTACACACACACACACACACACACACACACACACACAATAACACAATATATGTGTTTATTATTAGACGATGTTGACTCAAATATCAAATTTAATTACATGGATGGATGGATGGACGGACGGACGGATGGATGGACAGATGGACATCTTATTCAAAAGAAATTCAGCAAGAGGGAATTTTGGGATGTTTGCTGGATATGAGCATTTTGATGAATGAAAGATGGTGATCAGTTTTGGGTCTGTTCCTCAAACAAAGCAAGATATTGGTCTCAGATAACAATATTTTGTAAAAAAAAAAAAAAAAAGAATGAATAAATAAATAAATAAATAAATATTGTGACAAAACTTTTATCCGCCTGTTACATCCTGCATTTTTTTATTGTTTTAATTAAGAAATGTTTAGGTTTAAGGGGTGGGGTCAGGTCAGGCGAACAAAAATGTCTAAATAGTGTAATATAAAAATTATATATTGGCCTGTTATAAAGATAAAATTATACTCCAATATATGACGTCAAAAAAATAAAACTGCCATGCCCTTCATGTCTTTGCATTGGCAGCAAAGCTTTCTCATTGAAAGCAATGGAGATTGTGGTTTCGTCAATATAGCAATGCCAAACATTAAAATACAGGGAGAGCAGTTAGAGAGCAGATGGCACTGTATGCTTTCGAATCGCTCTTGCCAAACTTAGATGTCATACACCTAACGGTCTGTGCAGCGCCACTCCAAGTCGAACACACCTATCGATTAGCTGATTCAGGAGTGTTTGAGTTTTTTTTGACACCTTCAGGGTGAAAACGGGTTGACATAACACCAGATACCAGTTAACAGAACACCAGATACCAGTTTGATTGAAAATTAAATGGAGGCTGCTTGCCACAAATGGTTAATTAACTCAAAAGATTACTTTTACCCAGCCAGGCTCCCCACTGAAAAAACTGTGCCTGTCATAAGTAATGAGGCTTAGCACAAGAACGCACAGCTGCAACAATTAAATGATCAGGTGGTAAGTGAAATCATCACACAGTATAAGAAATTGAGTGAGGCTTCTAATCCAAATTTTGCTTGGGCTCAAACATATCAAAATGAGTTTCCTTGTTAATTAACAATCAAGTAAAGTTGGGTTAAAAGTTATTCTATAATTCTTTAGTCCCAGTGAGCAAGCCAGAGACTATGGAGGACCAGGAGTGCCACATAAAAATAAAACCAAGAATCAATTAATTAATTTAATAATTCAAACATAAAAATTTATATAAATAAATGACTTTTATATGGTCAAATTAATAGATATATTTAAAGTTGTTTATTTAATTCCTGTTTTTAAATGTAGTTTAATACAACAATAAAACAATAAATTTAAAAAATATTTTTTTTAATGTATAAATAAATAGATGAATTTGAAACGGGTTATTTAATTCATTTTTTAAAACGTAGATTAATCAACAATAAATAGTACATTATTAAATCATTTTAAATGCGCATTTAAATTGCTTTTTAAAAAAGGATTTGCCAAATGCTTTTCTCTATCCATTCGTCAATCGCTTTTCTTATCCATTTGTCAATCGAGTGCTAAAATGCCATTGGACAGTTCACACGTGGGAGCAACCAATCAACTTTCACCTCAATTTAAGAGCCAACCCTCTCAAGAAGAGTTCGAGCAACGTGATCACACAAAATGTCAGGGCAATCTGAACGTGTTTGGAGAGGTATTGTAGAGGATTTGTTAGCTTTAGCTGATTTTTGCAAAATAAATTCTCCTCTCGATTATCATTTTATATGTAAAAGAGTTTTACAGTGGAGGGAAGACGCGGCAAACGCAGAGGATAATTGTGGTTGTACAATAAATGGAAGGATTTGGGTTAAGTTTGAGGTCATTCAGTGATGCCGCAGCCCTCACGCTATGGTTAAACTTCCAAGCATTCTCGAACAACACCAGTCGTTGGATGTACCAGCAGAAGAGACAGCAGGATGTATTGCTGTGTCGCTAAGGACAGTCTGACGAAACCATTATAACCTCTCCAAACACGTTCAGATTGCCCCAACATTTTGAGTGATCGCGTTGCTCGAACTGTCTCGAGAAGGTTGGCTCTTCAAATTGAGGTGAAAGTTGATTGGTTGCTCCCATGTGTAAACTGTCCAATGGCAGTTTAGCACTCGATTGACAAATGGATAAAGAAAAGCATTTGGCAAATCCTTTTTTGAAAAGCGATTTAAATGCGCATTTAAAATGATTTAATAATGTACTATTTATTGTTTTATTAATCTACGTTTTAAAAAACTGAAGTAAATAACCAGTTTCAAATTCATCTATTTAATTATACATTCAAAAAAGATTTTTTTAAATTGATCGTTTTATTGTTTTATTAAACTACATTTAAAAACAGGAATTAAATGAACAACTTTAAATATGTCTATTAATTTGCCCATATAAATACATATATATATATATATATATATATATATATATATATATATATATATATATATATATATATATATATATATATATATATTAAATTAATTCATTGATTCTTCGTTTTATTTTTATGTGGCACTCCTGGTCCTCCATAAGAGACAACTATGGCAAGAAAAATCTAAGATATCTATCACCTTTTTGGTGATAGATATAGGGGAAAAAAAAGAAAAGAAAGAAAGAAACCAGGCATACTGTAGTTATGAATTTCTATTGTTCAAACTGTAAAATTACATGTATTTGAGTTGTATCCTGGATTTACAAATAAGGCAGAAACATACCTTTTATTGTTAACATACCTTTTATTTAATTAACATTAAATAGCACTTTCAACGCATTATGTATTTTCAAGTTAAACAGGGAGGAGTTAGAGGTGTTGAAGAATAAGAGAACCTGGCAATATCAGCTGGAAAGCTCTTTTAGGGGTTTAGGAAATTATCACATCTTAAAAGATTATGATTTTATTTTTATTTAAAATACTGATTTCTGATTTGAGTAAAATAAGAGCAAAGACATATACTGAGTGTCACGCTACGACTGTGTAAATACACAACAACGAAGAAGAAGATAAATAAACAAGTAACTTTAATAATCCAGACAGGTAAATCCAACGAAGACAGGATACCACAACCAATGTAGAGACGTACAATACCAGACAAAGACGAATTAACAGAACTGAATTTATATACGCAGAGAACAGGGGGATAACGCGATTAATGATGAGAATCAGCTGTGGTGAATAGTAGAGTGTCCATGGTAACAGATTGTGACTGGAAATTCAAACAAAGGAACATGTGACAGATGAAAACAACAACAAACTGAAAGTCCATGTGTGACACTGAGAAAGTAAACAGGGAAAACATTCTGCATACTTTTTAAGCGTACTTTTTGTATTTTGCCTCAAACTCACTGTATGTATTATTGTGCTTGCATAATCGCGCCATTCTCAGATCAAACATCACTTTATGAAATAATACCTGCTTGAAATTTTCTAACTGGCATGAAGCAAAGGAAGAATCATTTTTTAACTTGGTTCCTGGTAATAAGGTTCCACTGATAGATAGGAGTTGGCGTGGCAACTGTTGCCAGGCATATATGTGAGTGGATCTCTGCTTGGGTTTATGGTGGCCATAGATAAGGCAGAATTTCACATTGTTAATCTTTCTCTGTTATATGTTGTTCCACATCATTAACTGATAAGAATTTCCTAGCCTTAGTGTGGATGTTGTTGTCAAATATGTTGTAGAGGGATAGTTCACCCAAAAATGAAAAGTCTGTAATAATTTACTAACCCTCATGTTATTCTAATGTTATTTCTTTTGTGAAACCCCAAATGAAAAAGCTCAAAAAAGAGAAAAGTTTGCTAATATCTCAAAGCTTCTATTATATATATATATATATATATATATAAACATCTATATATATATTATAAATGTAAAAAGATAATTGTTACTTTATCTCACAATTCACCTTTTTTCCTCACAATTGCCAATTTGCATCTCACAATTGTGACTTTTCTCAGAATCGGGAGATTTAAACTCATAATTGTAAGTTATAAAATCAGAATTGCGAGATAACTTGCAATACTGAATTTTTCTTGCAATTGCGAATTAATGTCAACTTCTTTGGTTGAAATTCTGACTTTTCTCAATATTGCGAGTTTATATCTCATTATTCTGAATTTATAACTCACAACTGCAACTTTATATGACGCAATTCTCAGAAAAAAAGTCACAAACTTGAAATTATCTTTTTTTGTGTTACATAATAGCATTCTAAAGTATTTAGATTAAGTTACTAAACTTTGGTAATCTAACAAAATATGTTACAAATGACTTTTTAAAGCATGTATTTTGAAATCTGTAGTGAAATACATTTTAAGAGCAATCTACCGAGCCCTGTTAACTGCTTCAGGTGTGTTCGATTAGGGTTGGAGTTAAATTCTGAAGGACAGTAGGTCTCAAAGGGTTTAAAGAACTGATCAAGGTTGTAAAACAAACACTGACAGGCATAATTGTTTTTATACTGTACAAACTGTACATTCTGTCCCCCTAAACTACCCCTAACCCTAAACCTACCCATCACAGAAAACATTCTGCTATTTTAGATTTTCAAAAAAGATAATTTTGTATGATTTATAAGCTTGTTTCCTTGTGGGGACCAAAAAAAGGTCCCCACAATGTAAGGAATACCTGTCCACAAACACACACACACACACAAACACACACACACACACACACACACACACACACACACACACACACACACACACACACACACACACACACACCTACACACACACACACACACACACTAAAATCTAAACGTGACAAAAAGTAGTCAATCTAAATATAACTAAATATACATGCCAATAGAGTATGGGGAAATATTGATTATAATACAAATTATTGTACTTTACAACTGTTCAGAATTGTATCTAACCTTGTTTAAAAATAACCCTTTAGTGCCATCTTTTGGTTATTACTAAATATTAGATTTCTTGACCTCAAACAGCTCATTAATCGGCTTATTTTTAAGTTAAACTTACTACATTGACAAAAAAAGTTTAAATTTCTTATTCAATGTCAGTATTATTGTATATAGAAATAAACAGTGTATGATTCAGAGGAGAATATTGTTTAGTGTCACAAACTAATCTTAAAATACAACATTTTAAAGAAAATAAATGTATTAATATGAAAATTGTATATTCATTTTAAATTCATCTAGGTTCATTGCCAAATATATAATCTTAATTTAATTTAAGTCAAACAATGGCATTACAAGAGACTTTGAGACTATTTTAAACTTTCTTTAAACCTTCGCATTGGCAACACTACTCGAGATATACTATAATCGTTTAAAATTTGGCATTTTCAGTATGTTTTCATCATGTTCAGAAAGTTTGGTGAGATTGCATGAATCCCCAAAGAGAAGTAGCTAAAAATCAGAAGCTTGATTATTCAAAATATCCACATTCAAACCAAAATATCTAACTTGCTGTTGGTCAGAGCTAAAGACTGTAAATTAGAAAGTTATCCAGCTATATGAGAACAATATGTGTACCGAGTTTGGTGACTGTAGGTTAAACTAACCCCCCCAACTTTTATCAAAAGATGGCGCTATAGAGCCCCTCCACCATGGCTATTTTTTAGGCTTTGCCCATGTCTACTGGATGACCATCCTGACGTGTGTGTCGAGTTTCATGCAATTTGGAGCATGCTAAGAGTCTCAAAAGCATCCAAAACAAATATTGAAATTAATGTTTCAAATAAGAGGGTGATCTCAAAGCATTTTGAAAGTGACACATTTCCTGCTGCCAGTTGGTGGCGCTATATCTTTCACTCACAATAGTCACATCCATGTGCTCGGCCTCCTACAACCAACACACAGCTAAAGTTTCATTAAAAAAATAATGAAAATAATAATAATCCTTAGAAGAACAATAGAGCTCTGTGCCTCAATGGCTTGGGCCCTAATAATAATCCTTAGAAAAACAATAGGGCTCTGCGCCTCAGTGGCTTGAGCCCTAATAATCCTTAGAAGAATAATAGGGCCCTGCGCCTCAGTGGCTTGGGCCCTAATTAGTAGCCTATTATAAATAAAATGTCAAATACAGTAATGACTATAAAAAAGAAAAAATAATTATTCTTTTAAAAAAATAATTTGAAATAATTCAATTTGATGACTTTAAAAAATGCATCGATTAACAATCCCAGATAGTTACAGTAGGTCTACTCACACTAAAAAATGAAAATGAAATACTATGAAGATAGTTTCAGTTATGATTTTTTCCCCATTTCCCCATTCCCCAGATCTGACAGCAGCAGCTGGGCGAGCAATCCGCTCACAGCTTTCCCTGAGCATTAAATCCCCCATATGCCAGCAAACCAATGAGAATGCAGGAGAGTGATGACGATGCATAACAATAGAACGTAGGCACCAAAGCTGCTGTGGATTCCATTTACCCCACACCCTCTGTAAATGGCAGATTTCAAGAAAATTAACATTGTTTGGCAAATGAATAAATGGACAGTTACATAAAATGTATTATGGTACACCTCAAACGAGGGAATTCATAGTAATTTATAGTGTTAATAATAATTAAATTTACAGGGAAACAAATTTTCTGTAAAAAATGTAAGACTGTTCCTCACGCAAACCTACTGTAAAACCAACCACATTAGCACAAGTCAGATACTTTTATGTTTTATTTATTTATTTTTTTAGGGCTTGGTAGACATAGTCATGTGGTCAAGAGCTATAAGAAGATTCTAGAAAGTCATATGTTTTTGAAATGACATGTGTTAATGATCATTTTCTAATTTTTTCAGTCACTTCAGAGGAAGTGTATATAAACCACCACTTTGCTTCGTCTTTTCTGGTGCTATACCGAATTCTATGACCTTTTCAGAAGGGTTTAGCCTGTAATTTTTGTACAATAGTGATGCATTTAGACATTTGATTAATATATATATTAATATATATATTAATATCAAATATAAATTTTTTTAAGTATTTAAAAGATCCATCTTTGATTTTCAAAAGAATTACAGATGCAGTTAATTTCTGCAAAACCAACAAAAAAAAGTTTACTCGCAATTGACCGTTTGCAAAGACCTGCCCTCTTTAGTTACTGTTGCAATGCCCGACAAGCCATGTGCTGTCACGCCATACATCATGTTCTCACACAGTGAAAAAAAACATTGCGGAGCAAAGAGGACACTGACAACATCTGAAAGTTTAATATTTAAAATATTGTAATAGTAGCTCTTTAATGTGTCGTGACAGAACACTGTAGCTCCTCAGTTCAATCGACTCATGAACCTATCATCTCTTCATACTAGCTCATTTATAGTATCAAATAAACATGAATGAACATCAGAAGGAATGGTGTTTCAACAACAATTATGTGAGTACACAAAAATTTTCAAATTCAATTTCACCAACAGTTTTCAGCCGCACAGAAGCAGATGGAGGCCCTGAAGCATGTCCTGCTCCGGCGTTCCGCTGCTGCCTCCACCCAGCCGCCGGTGGCCGCATCTTCGTCTGCTCGTCGCCGAGGGCGCCGCCTGCGTCGTCCTCCGCCCCTGCGAAGTCTGCCAAGCAGCAGCCCCGGGTCAGCGGTACCCACCTCATCAATAAAAGAGCAATTTCTACTATCTCTGAGTCAAAAAGGGTCTGTGCTGACAGTGTGTGACGCACTGCTTCCTCACTCTCAACCACTCCCGCTTTCGCCACAAGCAGGTCTCGGGCATGTCAGGGACGCACTGCCTCCCCACGCTCCCCTGCCTCGTCCCTCACAGGACACACGGAGCCAAGTGGGTTCACATCACTCACTGCCTCTACTTAATATGTGATCATCTGGACTTTCTATAAAGTGATCATCTGGATTTAGACCTACCTATATTGTACTTACAGTGGGGAGAACAAGTATATGGTAGACTGCTGATTTTGCAGGTTTGCCCACTTACAAAGCATGTAGAAGTCTGTAATTTTTATCATGGGTACTCTTTAACTGTGAGAGACAGAATATAAAACAAAAATCCAGAAAATCCCATTGTATGTGTAATAAAGGAGACAGCAGGATGAGATCTAAATGCAGGCTTGGTCAAACAGGAATGTCAAAGGGTAGGCAGAGTCGTAAACGTTAAACAGGCAAAGTAGATCGAGGTAGGTAGCAAGCAATCAACAGTCAAATAATCCAAAGTAACAAATCCAACAGGCAGGCAGGGAACGATCAGAAACCAGGAAAACAGGCAGAATCAAAACCAGGAAAACAAGTCTGGGAATAACGCTCAGAAATGACAACTTAACAGAATATCAAAACTTTGCGGTGAGGTGTTTGTGCAGTATGCGTAAATAGTGAGATGTGATTAGTATCAGGTGTGAGTTTATTCACTCCTGGTGTGGAGACTTCTGGGAATTGTAGTGCATTGTGGGGAGTAAAGTCCAAGATGAATGTGCATGTGTGTGTGTGTGTGTGTGTGTGTGTGTTTGTGTGTGAGTCCAGAGTGGAGTGTCGTCTAGTGGACTTCATGGGTACTGATCATGACAGTATGATTAATAAATAATTAATTTGCATTTTATTGCATCACATAAGTATTTGATCACCTACCAACCAGTAAGAATTCCGGCTCTCACAGACCTGTTAGTTTTTCTTTAAGAAGCCACCTGTTCTCCACTCATTGTATTAACTGCACCTGTTTGAACTCATTACTTGTATAAAAGACACCTGTCCACACACTCAATCAAACAGACTCCAACCTCTCCACAACGGCCAAGATCAGAGAGCTGTGTATGGACATCAGGGATAAAATTGTACCATGTAAGATCTCACCTCGTGGGGCATCAATGATAATGAGGAAGATGAGGGATCAGCCCAGAACTACACGGCAGGACCCGAAGAGAGCTGGGACCACAGTCTCGAAGAAAACCATTAGTAACACACTATGCCAGAGGAGGAATGGGAGAAGGTCATATGGTCTGATGAGACAAAAATAGAACTTTTTGGTCTAATCTCCAATCACCGTGTTTGGAGGAAGAAGAAGGATGTGTACAACCCCAGGAACAGCATCCCAACCGTGCAGTATGGAGGTAGAAACATCATTCTTTGGGGATGATTTTCTGCAAATGGGACAGGATGAGTGCACCGTATTGAGAGGAGGATGGATGGGGCCATGTATCACAAGATCTTGGCCAACAATCTCCTTCCTTCAGTAAGAGCATTGAAGATGGGTCATGGCTGGGTCTTCCAGCATGACAACGACCCGAAACACACAGTCAGGGCAACTAAGGAGTGGCTCCGTAAGAAGCATCTCAAGGTCCTGGAGTGGCCTAGCCAGTGTCCAGACCTGAACCCAATAGAAAATCTTTGGAGGGAGCTGAAAGTCCGTATTGCCCAGTGATAGCCCCGAAACCTGAAAGATCTGGAGAAGGTCTGTATGAAGGAGTGGGCAAAAATCCCTGCTGCAGTGTGTGCAAACCTGGTCAAGAACTACAGGAAACGTGATCTCTGTAATTGCAAACAAAGATTTCTGTACCAAATATTAAGTTCTGCTTTTCTGATTGATCAAATACTTATGTCATGCAATAAATTGCAAATCAATTACTTAATCATAAAATGTAATTTTTGTTTTAGATTCCGTCACTCACAGTTGAAGAGTATCTATAATAAAAATTACAGATTTCTATATGCTTTGTAAGTGGGCAAACCTGCAAAATCGGCAGTGAATCAAATACTTGTTCTCCCCACTGTATCTGTTCCCATTGTCTCACTGTTGTTCTTCGGATAAGTCAAGTCAAGTCATCTTTATTTATATAGCGCTTTTTACAATGCAAATTGTGGCAAAGCAGCTTTACATTAATAAGAAAATGGTGTCATTGTGCAGTATATTCTATATATTATTGATTCATTCCGTTGCAAATATCAATAGTTATTAGTCTAGTTAATTTATGTATATCAGCACTGCAGAAAACAGTGACGTAATCGTCCGGCTCAGCTCAGTTTGTATACAACGGCGCCAATGCAGGCATATCAAAAACACTGCTGAATATCAAGCAAGTGTCCCCAACTTAAGCAAGCCAAAGGCAACAGCGGCAAGGAACCAAAACTCCAACAAATGGAGAAAAAAACCTCGGGAGAAACCAGGCTTAGTTGGGGGGTCAGTTCTCCTCTGGCCAACAGTGAACACTTGTCCGATACTCAGGCAGAGTTACGGGTCATTAAACCGATTTGGAATCGCAACAGTCAAAATATTTAATCTAGTTCCATCTAGTTTAAGATCTTTTTGATCACGCCGGTATGGGATGGTTTGTTTGGATATGTGCCACTGGCTGATGAGTCGGTAAGGTCTTAACAAAGGATGAGCTAGTTTACACAGTCTCCGCCGACACCACAGGGCCACATTGCTGCCGCACACAGGCACAGGTTCCCCGTCCGACCCGGACACAGCCCAGATCCAGCCAATCACGTTAATTGGTAAACCTCGGGATAAGCAGAGAGACAAAAAATTAGCGTAGACGCCATTCTTCTTCTGATGTACCGAGTACATCTGGTGTTATAGGAAGTGATCCCGGTTCCGGCTGACCTGATCTATGCAGCCTAACAATCCTTTAACGGATATGAAGACAAAAGTTTATAGTGCGTCATGTGTATGCCAAGTTAAATAGATGCGTTTTTAGTCTAGATTTAAACTGACAGAGTGTGTCTGCTTCCCGAACAATGCTAGGAAGATTGTTCCAGAGTTTAGGTGCCAAATAGGAAAAGGATCTACCGCCTGCGGTTGATTTTGATATTCTAGGTATTAACAACTGGCCAGAATTCTGAGATCGTAATAGACGCGAAGGACTATAATGCATTAAGAGCTCACTCAGGTACTGGGGAGCTAAGCCATTTAGTGTTTTGTAAGTAATTAGCAAGATTTTAAAATCTATACGATGTTTAATAGGGAGCCAGTGCAGTTTTGACAGAACAGGGCTAATATGTTCATATTTCCTGGTTCTAGTAAGGACTCTAGCAGCTGCGTTTTGGACCAGCTGTAATTTGTTTATCACGCGAGCAGAAAACCACCCAATAGAGCGTTACAATAATCTAGTCTCGAGGTCATAAACGCATGAACTAGCTGTTCCGCATTTGTCATTGAGAGCATATGTCGCAATTTAGATATATTTTTAAGATGGAAGAATGCGGTTTTACATATGCTAGAAATGTGGCTTTCAAATGAAAGATTGGTATCAAAGAGCACACCCAGGTTCCTAACCGACGAAGATCACTTAACAGAGCAGCCATCAAGTGTTAGACAGTATTCTAGGTTTTTATGTGCTGAAGTTTTTGGTCCAATAATTAGAATCTCTGTTTTTTCTGAGTTTAGTAGTAGGAAATTACTAGTCATCCAATTTTTTATATCAGCTACGCATTCTGTTAATTTTGAGAGTTGGTAGGTTTCGTCAGGGCGCGAGGAAATATAGAGCTCAGTATCATCAGCGTAACAGTGAAAGCTAATGCCATGCTTCCTAATGACATCTCCCAAGGGTAGCATGTACAGAGTGAAAAGCAACGGTCCTAGAACTGAGCCTTGTGGTACTCCATATTTAACTTGTGATCGAAATGACATCTCTTCGTTTACTACTACAAACTGATAACGGTCAGATAAGTATGATTTGAACCATGCCAATGCAATTCCACTAATTCCAGCATAATTTTCTAGTCTATTCAAAAGAATATTGTGGTCGATTGTGTCAAAAGCAGCACTGAGGTCTAGTAACACTAATAGAGAGATACAACCATGATCTAATGATAAGAGCAAATCATTTGTAACTCTAATGAGAGCAGTCTCAGTACTATGGTACGGTCTAAATCCTGACTGGAAATCCTCACAGATACCATTTCTTTCCAAGTAAGCTGAGATGATACTGCCTTTTCTAGTATTTTTGACAGAAAAGGTAGATTGGAAATCGGTCTTTAATTGACTAATTCATCAGGATCAAGTTGGGGTTTTTTAATAAGAGGTTTGATAATAGCCTGCTTAAAATTTTTTGGTACGTAACCTAGTGATAAAGATGAATTAATGATCTTAAGAAGAGGATCTATGACCTCTGGAAGCATCTCTTTCAATAGCTTAGTCGGTATAGGGTCTAACATACATGTTGTAGATTTTGATGATTTAACAAGTTTAGACAATTCTTCCTTTCCTATAGCAGCGAATGAATGGAATTTTTCCTCAGTGATACAACAACCCACTGTCTGATGTGATACTGTAGTAGACAGTTGCATGGCTATAATTTTCTCTCTAATGTTGTCAATCTTGCAAGTAAAGAAGTTCATAAAGTCATTACTGCTGTGCTGTTTGGAAACATCAGAAGTTGAGGCTGTATTTCTTGTTAATTTAGCCACTGTATTAAATAAATACTTAGGGTTGTGTTTATTTTCTTCTAAAAGATTTGAAAAATAAGCAGATATAGCGGTTTTTACAGCCTTTCTGTACTCCATCATTTTCTCTCTCCATGAAATCCGAAAAACTTCTAGTTTTGAATTCTTCCAGCTGCGCTCCAGTTTTCTGGCTGCTCTCTTAAGGGCCCGAGTGTGCTCGTTATACCATGGCGTTGGACTAATATCCTTAATCTTTTTTAAGCGCAAAGGAGCGACAGAGTCTAGAGTGTTCGAAAAGAGAGCGTCAATAGTTTCTGTTGCAACATCGAATTCTTCTAAGCTGTCTGGTTTGCTAAGTTGATGAAACTGATCAGGAAGATTATTTATAAAGCAATTTTTAGTGGTAGAAGTGATGGTTCTAACATATTTATGGCAGACAGGCGGTTTTCCAGCCTTGGATAAATGTAGCACGCATGAGACTAGATAATGATCTGAGACGTCATCGCTCTGCTGCAGAATTTCAACGGCATCAATATCGATTCCATGTGACAATATTAGATCTAGAGTATGATTACGACAATGAGTTGGTCCTGACACGTGTTGTCTAACTCCAATAGAGCTTAGAATATCTGTTAGTGCCAATCCCAATGCGTCTTTTTCATTATCTACATGTATATTAAAATCACCAACAATAAGGACTTTATCCACAGCCAGTACTAACTCCGATAGAAAATCAGCAAATTCTTTGATAAAATCTGTATGGTGCCCTGGTGGCCTGTAAACAGTAGCCAACACAAATTTCAAATGAGAGTTGTCACTAACATTATATAAACTTACATAGAGCACCATCACTTCAAAAGAGATATATTTGAAAGACTTTTGAGTGATACTGAAGATATTACTATAGATTAAAGCAACACCTCCCCCTTTACCTTTCTGACGAGGTTCGTGTCGATAATAGTAACCTTGAGGGCTAGACTCATTTAAAGTAATGTAATCGTCTGGTTTTAGCCAGGTTTCTGTCAAACACAGCACATCTAGGTTATTTTCTGTGATAATATCATTTACAATAAGTGCTTTTGAAGAAAGGGATCGAATATTCAGCAACCCAAGCTTTATCATTTTGTTATCTTTATAATCTCTGTTTACTACTTGTTGAACATCAATTAAATTATCACCCGTAAATGGGTTTGGAAGTTTTCTGTATTTATTAGTTCGGGGTACAGACACAGTCTCTATCTGATGATATCTAGGTGAAAGAGTCTCTATGTGTTGGGATTTATCTGAATTCTGTGACGTGAGACAGCAAGCAGACGGTCGGTTTAGCCAGTCTGTCTGCTTCCTGACCTGGGCCCCAGTTAGTCAAGGTTGAGCTCTAAGACTATGTGCCATATTACTAGAGAGAAGAGCGGCACCACCCCAGGAGGGATGAATACCATCTCTTTTCAACAGGTCAGGTCTGCCCCAAAAACTTTTCCAATTGTCTATGAAACCTATATTATTCTATGGACACCACTTAGACAGCCAGCCATTGAGTGATGATAGTCTGCTAATTATCTCATCACTCCTACGAGCAGGAAGGGGTCCAGAAAAAATTACAGTGAGTTACTGATATACTGGGGAGTGTCTGTAAAAGGGAAATTCTAAAGCTGCGCCATTATAGATAACTTTATTGTATTTGAAGCACACTATAATGATGCCATTAGCACACTTCAAGTTTACTTGGAATGTCATTGCAAAGTGTTTTTATTCATTAAAAGTATGACCTCAGTTTGTTATCAGTATAATATCAATGCATGTCCAACACTCTTACTGTGTAATTGAATTGCAATTGTAATGTCACTAAAATATGTTTTCAAGTTTATGCTGAGAGAATTCTGCATTTCAAAACTTAAATACAATAGTACAGTGTACTTGGAATAGTTCCACTTTAGCACAAACAAGTATATTTAATTCAACTTTAATTCAACTTCAGCACCCTTCAACTTCCTTAACAATGGCAAAACATTCAAAGGCAAACCTTATGTATGAAAACAGATTGAATTCAGCCTCATGATACATTCTAGACAGCATGTAACTAGAGTGCCAGCATTACCATTAGCACATCAGAGACAGAGCTGGATATTAATGGACACCATCATCATTGCATTGGCATCTCAGCACAGCCTTGATCCCCCTGAGCTTCAGATAAAATCACGCTATGCTCAGAGCAGACCCATTGTTTTCTGGGATTATGGGGGATTAGAAGCAAATGAAAGAGAAGGTTTGAGAGCGATGACCTCGCCAACAGATCAGGATGAGCCAGATATGTTGTATTATATTCACTCCAAAGGAAGGAATTAATTAGATTAGTAATTATGAATGCAGTTTGTGGAAAGAATGGAATCATGAAATTTGTGGGGTCAAGATTTCATCATGATAATTTAACCTACTGCTCCTTAAATGTCTATGAGACCTGAATAGCTAAGAAGAGTTAAAGGGACTTATAACACAATCAATTACGTAAAAACGCCTACTATGAAAACACGTTGATTTGCGTGGAATGCATCAATGCATTTATCCTTATAAAAAAAATTGATTCAATAACATGGGATATGTTATTGAATCAATTTTTTTTATAAAAGCATATTATAATTAAGGTTAATTTTATATAAGATTATAGATTTCCTCACATACATAGACCCCATGACATTGCCTTTAAAGGGTTAATTCGCCCAAAAATGAAAATGATGTCATTAATTAGTCACCCTCAAGTCGTTCCACACCCATAAGACCTTCGTTCATCTTTGGAACACAAGTTAAGATATTTTTATGAAATCCAAGAGGTATATGACTTGTCCATAGGCAGCAAAATAATCAACACTTTCAAGGTCCAGAAAGGTACTAAAGACATCGTTAAAACAGTTGACCTGACTATAGTGGTCCAACCCTAATTTAAAGAAGCAACGTAAATACTTTTTGTGTGCAAAAAAATAAATAAATAAATAACTTTATTCAACAATCTCTTCTCTTTCCTGTCAGAGAAGATTCCTCATTTTCTCTCAACGTCTGTGTGTACATCTGAATGCTGGCTCAGTATTGGCCAAAGCTGTACACGTGAGCAGCACGATGCATGCACAATGATGCTGACGCAAGATCCAATAACGACCCTGCGTTCTGACGTAGAAACTGGATGAGAAAGACACAAAAGACAAGATATTGTTGAAAGTCGTTATTTTTGTTTCGTTTTTGCGCACAAAAAGTATTTTCGCTGCTTTGTTAAAGCCGTCAACATGTCTGCAGTGGTTCAAACTTAACTTTATGATGTCTTCAGTACCTTTTTGGACCTTGAAAGTGTTGATATTGCTGTCTATGGATGTCTATTTCTTCAAAAATATCTTTATCTAATTTGTGTTCCGATGATGAAGGTGAGGGCTAGTAATTAATGACAGAATTTTAACTTTGGGGTAAACTAAGCTTTTAAGTTGCCTTCATGATATTATTGATCCCATGATATTTCTGCTAAAAGAATTTTGCCATACCATTAAATAAAGCTTCAGAAAATGTACCAAAATATTAATGACAATTTTATGCGAAGGCCTTTTGTCCAACAAAATGTTTTCTAGAGTGAGACTATTCCTTCCAAAAATAACACCATCTGCCACTGATAATCACTGACTATAAAGTAACAGTGTAAAGTTAGTGTCAGGGTTCTGCACTGGCAGCATTGCCTGTGTTGTCTTTGTTTCATGTCTCTATGTTTGTGTTATGTGTCAGCATATGGCTTTGTCTTTGTTCGTGTTTGCAATGTGCTCCTCTTGTCCTGCCTCCTTGTTTGCTGTTTCCATGCCCCCTTGTTTAGTCCTGTCTAGTCCTCGTTTCACTAATTGTGCTCACCTGATCCTCATGTTCTCTGATCCCTTTATATTGCGCTTCCCTTCCTCAGGTTCTTGCTGGTTCGTTGTATTCATTGTGTGTACAGTGTTCTTGCTATTTGTCAGTCTGTAGTAGTGTTAGGTTCTTGTGTCAATTATTCCCCTTTTGATATTGTCTAGTGTAGCAACTTGCTCAAATGGATGAAATATATTCACAACTGAATCATAACACGTTATGACTAATTATGAATATGAATCAACCACGAAGGGAATTAGGTATATATCGATAATCAATTACAACGAATTATAATTAATCATGAACATATATGATCTAAAATTATTTCTAGGTTTAGAATTAATTTAGAAAGACTGGTTAGTTTTGTCCAGCAAAACTATCAGTCTGATTTTCTTATCAATTCTGGAAAGGAAGTTTTCTTCTCTGGCCACGAAAAGGAAACTTATTCTAGTATTTAAAAAAAGCATATAGCTAGCGAAATCAAACGTTAAAGTGACTTGGTTCATGTATGAGTTACCCAGAGACAATGAATTGTGTGAATACAAGGTGTTTAATATATGAATATATGATGTATATACACGAATACATATAACTAAATCTAAGCAAAGCATACAATAAAATAACGAAAGGAAAGAAAGAAAGAGTTGATCAAAGAAAGCAAGATTACAAACAGTTCTACCTTTTGAGAGCCAGCAACGAAATCACTTCAGACAATAAAGTTAAAGCGCATCGAAATTAATTCGGATACTTGCATTTGTACTTTGTGCTGTGGTGAATGCCGTTCAAACTTCCGTGCGGAGCTGGAGTTTCTATTGGTCTCTTCCTGAGGTGATTCTTCGGCGGGGATTTCAAAACGGAACTAACTGTTTGTAAAATGCCGGAAAATAAAAGAAGAAAGAATGTCTCGTCTAAGATGAAAACGACTGAGCGTGGATCCGCTTGTGTTTAGGTGTTATAAAGGTAACTCCAGTCACACCCATTCTGGGCCGTACGGACCAATAGGGAACATGGACTTTTAGCGGGAAAACGTTCCTTTGTCTGTTTTTATGGCCTAATTTGCATTATCTACAGAGGTGCTTAAGCTGGGTTCTTTTCCCTCCAAAGTACCTTAAAAGTAGAATAATGCATATTATCACAATAAGACACCAATATCTAGGTATGAAATTAACAGAGGAACGTTTTGAATCCAAGAAACGCATGTTTCTGACTCTCTTTTAGGAAGTAAATGTTCTTACATTGAAATATAAGCATTTTACAGTGAAACTAACACAACTAAAAGACGTAACTAAGTGGGAGTAATATAGACATGCATACAAAAGAAAAGCACAGGAAAAACACTTAGGGAATATTCATATTTTGATGAATGTCTCTATGTGTGTGCGTGGAATTCATTCCACTGGTCTTGTGAGGGACAAGGAATTTGGTGTGAGCTGATTAGTATCTCTTTGAAGATCCAAAGGGATTCTGCCTTGTCTCGCACTTCGACACTTAAAGTGTCACTTGTCCGTGGGGGGGACCAGGACATTCGGAGCCGACTAAGATTTACTTATGCGACTCAGAGAGTTAAAAGCTTTTCTTAAAACCTAAAATGAATTGGTCGTTCATGATCCAGTCCAGGCCAGGCACTACAGTCCCCCTTTCGGCCGACGACGTTCATGTTTGGAACATCGTGGGACGTTCCTCTGGCAAGTGGATCATGATGGTCGGGCAGCAGGTGGGTTTCAGTTGTCCTGCTTGTCCCCTCAGTTCAATGTCAGATGCTGGACCTGGTGATGTTAGGTCAGACAGCTGTCCTCTGGTTGCCTGGAGGCACAGGAGGGTGAGCCACAGCAGCATCCTGGCACAGAAGAGAGAGAGAGAGAGAGAGAGAGAGAGAGAGCGGGGGGGGGGGGATTGGTAGGTCAGCGAGGGATGTCCTTTGTTGGTGAGGACAGTCTTTTAGCTCCAAGGATTGCAACAGAGTTTAGCTTGCATTGTCCCCTCCCTGCCTGTCTCTGTCAGCAGCCACATGTCTTTTGATTTGGTTACGGTGGACCCACTTGAAAATTGGGTCTTTCTGTCCCCGGCTCAGTTGGATTCGGTACGCAACAGGGGAAAGTTTGTCTACAATCTCATAAGGTCCCATCCAGTGAGGCAGAAGTTTCTTTGACAGCCGCTTGGAGGCTGTCTTGGGTGGCTGGATGAAACGGTAGTACCAGACCCTGTCACCCACCGTCAGTTCCTGGTGTGATGCTTTCCGGTCATAATATGCTTTCTGGCCCTCAGCACTCTTTTGAAGCTGTTGTTGGGCAAAAGCAAATGTTGTTCTCAGGTGTCTGTGTAGTTCGTCAAGGTACTGGTGAGTGGTGTAGGCTGCGACAAGGCTGGAGTCTCCCGGTTGATACAGCAGGTGCAGCGGCAGTGTCATCTGCCGGCCTGTCATTAGTTCAAAGGGAGACACACGTGTTGACTCCTGCGGTGTAGCTCTGATGGCCATAAGCACCAGAGGAAGTTTCACATCCCAGTCTTTCTGGTTAGCCGACACATATTTCCTCAGCATGCTGACCACAGTTCGATTGGTTCGTTCCACTTGCCCTGATGAGATGGGATGGTGGCTGATGTGCAGTTGAGCTTGTATACCCAGGAGTTTCCACATATGCTGCATGATGTCAGCTGTAAAGTGAGTGCCTCTGTCAGAGTTGACTCTCAGTGGCAGTCCGAACCTGGAGAAGATGTGGTTCATCAGGAGGTATGCCGTGGTCTGGGCAGTGTCGTTAGGTGCTGGAAGACACTCTACCCACTTGGTGAATTGGCACACCACCGTGAGGAAGTACTTGTTACCTCTTGTCGACCTGGGCAGAGGTCCCACCCAGTCTATTTGGAGGTCCGACCATGGGAATGTGACTCCTCTGCGTTGCAGTGGAGCTCTGTGATTTGGGTTTGCTGGTTGGAATTGACAGCAAACCAGACACCCTCTGACATACTCTGCCACGTCTTGCTGCATGCCGGGCCAGTATGCCACTTGTTTCAAAGTCTCATAAGTTGCTTTGGTACCATGGTGTCCGGCAAATGGTGCGTCGTGGGCGTACATTAGCATGACCCCCTTTTGGCACTGTGGCACCACAAGCCTTGGCGCGGTGAGGGCACCAGGGACATACCACAGAATGTTTTCGTCCACACGCAGCATGTCCTTCTTCTCTAACAACCGTTTGAGGCCACGGGCCGCAGTGTGTTCAGACGCTGCGATCGGGTGGTTGGAGGGGTCTGAGAGGTGGTTTATCATAGCCTGTATGGAAGAGTCAGAAGCTTGTAGATCAGCTATGTCATTGCTGGAAATTTGTGGGGCCAGCGACAGTGGCTGTGAGGCAGGCACTGTTGCAGGAACTGTTCGCTGACTGCGAGTTATTGCTGCCACACTATGGGTGGGCAGCTGGGTTGGAGGTGACCATGGTTTGCCATGTGATGCACCAGTCTTGGCAAGGGCATCAGTTTGGTCATTCAAGTCTTTGTCAAGGCCTGGTTGCTTTGAGTGACCTTTCACCTTTTTCCAGTAGATGATCATGTCGTGTGTTCGAGTGATGTCATCACATGCTCGGAACAGGTGTTGGTGTTTGACCGGCTTGTTGTTTGCGGTCTTAAAGCCATTTTGTTTCCAGCCCGGAAGGTGGCATGTGAAACTGAGTCTGGCATAGTTTGAGTCTGTGCAAATGAGGAGTTCTCTGATGTTATGGGCTGAAGCAATTTGAAGGGTTATGAGGATGGCTGCAACCTCAGCATACTGTGATGACTGGGGACCCAACTTGAAGTATCGCGGTAAGCACGGTAAGTTGTTTAACCATAGCACCCCTGCACCTGCCTTTAAGGTGCCCTCATGGTTGTAGGAGCATCCATCGACGTAGGCAGTGGGCATGCCCCGGCACGCATTCTCTTCAAAGTACCTGTGACAAGACAGTGGTTGTTGTTGGGGTCTCTCTACGTCCAGCGTCGCAGCTGGTGTGTCATCAGAGCAGTTTTGGCAGGCGGCCAAGCCGTTGCCCAGCACAGACTTGTGATTTTGAGCGTATCGTGCCTCAACGCTGCGCCCCTGGAGGGCCATCAACCATGTGGCTATGCGTGAATTGGTGACCACACCATCTCGGATGCGTTGGCTGTTGAGGAACGTGACAGGCTGGTGACAAGTCTCTATAATAACCTTCTGTGCTCCAATGTAGTTGGAGAATCTTTGGATAGCCCATACAGTGCAGAGCAAAGCCTTTTCACAGTCTGAATATTTACACTCTGGTGACAGAAGTGTTTTACTGGCATATGCAACCACTCTTTTGTCCTGGTCGTATCGTTGGTAAAGACCAGCACTAAGACAGTCGTTGGAGAATCCAGCATCCAAGTAGAACTCCTTCTGTGGATCAGGATAAGCCAGGCACGGAGCTGTACACAAATGTCGTTTCAGTTCACTCATGGCAGTTGCTTGAGCTTCTGTCCAGACGAACGGGCAGTCCTTTTTCAGCAGGGCAGTTAGAGGTCGTGCAATGTCCGAGTAGTTCTCAATGAACTGCCGTGAGTAGTTGCAGACACCTAGAAAACTGCGCAGCTCTGAGACATTGGTGGGAGGCTTGATGTTCTGAATGGCTTGGACACGGCTGGACTGTGGTTCAATACCCTGGGATCCGATGAGTAGACCCACATAATTGACCTTGGTTCGGCACCACTGTCCTTTATGGAGGGCAATCTTTGCGCCGGCAGCCGTTAACTGGGTTAGAACATGGTCTATCTCTTTCAGGTGGTCAGCCACAGTTGTGCTTTTCATCAAAACATCGTCCACATAAATTAAATTCCCTCTAATTCTGGCATCTGGACATGCTTTGTTCAGGAAGATGTTGAACTCAGCTGGTGAGTTGGCATAGCCGAACGGGCACCTTGTGAAAGTGTACTGTCGGTTGCAGAAGGTGAAAGCCAGCTTGTGTTGATCCCCTGGATGCACGGGTATGGTCCAGAATCCCGAGGCTACATCGAGTGTAGAAAAGATTGTGGCCCCTTTGATTCTAGGTAGTTCCTGCTCCAGCTGTGTCATGGGCCATCGTGACAGCGGCACTTGCTGGTTCAACTTCCTGTAGTCGATTGTAGGTCGCCACTTGCCGTTTGGCTTGAGAACGGGCCATATGGGGGCAGAATAGTTGCTGTTGCATGGACGGATGACACCTTTGTCAAGCATGGAGTCGATGATTTCCTGCACTGGTTCATGTGAGGCGATGGGAATCTTGTATTGCTTGATGAAAGTGGGAGGAGCATTTGGGTGTGTTGGAATACGCACCGTGTGAAGGTTAGTGAGGCCACAGTCTAAAGAGTCTTTGGCAAATGATGCTTTGAACTTGTACAGGACCTGTCTGAGTTTTTGACGGTCTGCATTGTTCTTTAAGGCGTCTGCATCTTTCAGAATTTGTTGGACCTGAGTCTCAAATCCTGGAAATGGCTCCTCTGTTGTTGTGTCACTGGTCAAGTCAGCAGTCAATGGTGAAGCAATTTCATCACTCTCCCAAGCAGGCTGGTTAGAGACTGTGTACACTGTAAGGTGTCGGTCCTCTGTCAGCTCCGTTCTGCATACTTGTTCTGTGGCCACTGGCATGACAGACGTTATGGAGATGATCTTGAAGGGTGCTGTGAACACTGTATTGTCCAAGCTCCCTTCTGGTATCATTACAGATGGGATTGAACCAATGACTGGTAAAGTGAGATCAAAGTCATGGAAATCGGGACTCACTAGCCAACCAAAGCGGTAGCCCTTGGGAATTCCAATGTCTGTTGCCGTGCAGTTGTTGAACAGGATGTAGACTACGCGGGATGACACTTCCGTGAGGGGAGTGGCTTCCAGAGTGAGTCCAAGTTCTACGCATTCAGGTGACTGTTGAAAGAAACCCAGTGTGTGGTTTAGAGTTTGACCACGTCGCATGTTGAGCCGAACAGCAACCCCTTTGGTGTAAGCTGGTACTACAGTTCCTTGTTCACTGACCAGGGTGCAGACCTCTGGAATGGTCTGGCCTGACAGGAGGTTCTCAGTGTCGACGGGCGTAACAGGGGGCTGTGAGGTCATTGGGGCCCACACCACCTCGTTAATAAAGTCTACATGAGCCTTGAGGCGAATCAAAACGTCCGCTCCAATGTAGACATCATGTGGCAGGTCCCGAAGAACCAGGAAGTAATGAGTCAAACACCGGCCGTTCCATTTCAAGTTCAAAACGCAGATGCCCTTGGCAGTTGTCATGGTTGACAGATGAGGGTCCAACGGGAAGCGGGTGCGCTTTTTGGCAGACGGAAGGTCAGGTGTGTCCTCAATGAGAGCATTGAAGAGTGTGTGACTGATGGCTGAGTTGTCAGCCCACAGTGCGAGAACAATGTCTGTTGTCTTTGCATCATTCAGTTGCAGGTCTGCCATGACCTTAGGGCAGTAGGAGTCAGAGTCTCTGTTAAGTTGCAGAGTGCAGAGTAGCGAACTTGAACTTTGCTCTGGTGCTGAGACGATGTTCTCACGCCTAGCTGTGAGATTTCCCGTGACCTCGGTGACCTGACAGTCTGGCTCAGGTGATCTGGGTGACTGGAGAGACAGAGGTTCTCGTACTTGAGCCCAAATTTTCAGCTGTCTGAAGTCCAATAAGGGCTCAAAGCGATCTAGCAGATCTTTGCCAATGAGAAGGGGAAATGTGTCCATTTGTGATATGTACACAGGATGTACCAGGCTCATTGGACCGATGGTCAGGTGAATGGGAGCTATCTGTTCAAGTTGGACCTCATCTTGACTGTATGACTGCACATTCAACTCACATTTTTGTGATTTAAGAGTTCGATTCTGTCTCTTAGCTTCAGCTCTGAGTCTATCAAAGAGGTCTGATGACATCAAAGTGAGATCTGCGCCGGTGTCTACCAGGGCTTCAATTTTCACATCATTTTCCACAGTGATGGTGAGGTAGAGTTTCCGGGCCACCCCCTTTTCGATCAGATTCCCCAGGAGTCTTGGTACTGGGGCTTGTGTGCTGACCGATAGGCAGTTGGGGCCGGTCTCTTGCAGTTCGTTAGGGAGGCAGACAACCAAAACAGCACTTTCTGGTACCTTGGAGTCTTTGTTGACAGCGTGATGAAAGGTGTTGGTCTGCTCCGGGTGTGCAACCATCAGCTGAGGTGATTGAGAGATGCTGTCATTTAGTGATGCGTGAGCTGTTTCTGTGGTCAGTGGCTGGTCAGCAGGGATCTGGGGTTTAGGTTCTGTCTGAGGAATGTCAGAGCTGATCTTGGAGACAGGCCTCACTCCTAGTCATAAGGAGTCTGGCTTCTCTGTCTTGTCTTCCTTGTGGGGTTTCTTTTGGATCAGTTCCTTGAGAATCCTCAAGATCTCCGCAGACTCAGACGCTGCTGCTCTGTTCTGCTCTTGCGAGGGCTCAGACTTGGGCTTGTTAGGGACCTGTCGAGAGGCATTCCGCTGCTGGCTGTTGGGACTTGATGCTCTGGCAGATGAGTGTCTGCCATTTCTGGACCGTCGGCTGGCATTCCACGCCGCATCACCCTTTGGGTTGTTGGATGGACCTGAGTAGTCCCAGGTTCTTTCAGAGCGTCCGGCCGGGTGCTTGGGACGGGCACCCTCAGCGTGAGGCTGCCCTCTGCTGGCTGGGAGCGGCTTTGACGGCCTGTTATACACTCTGTCACTGTGGGGTGGCTGTGCGCCCTCTAGGGCCAGTTCATTTTGAAAGTGAGCAGAGACAGGGTAGATGGCTGGGTTTTTTACAGTCTTTTCAGAAACAGTCTTTTGCTTGACATGAGCCTTATGGACTAAGTCTCGCAGCTGTTGGGTAGACATGCTGCGCGGACAGGCCAGGACTCCTAGGTGATGACTCACCGCAGGATGCAGGTTTCGGAGGAACAGAGTTCTGAAGTTGAAGTCCTCCTCCATGCCTGGCTCATTGCGTGCTCCGAAGTAGGCCCGTCGAAGCCTGTTGTAGTAAGCCTGTGGAGTTTCAAGTCGGCCCTGTTTAAGGTCCATAGCAGCGATGAGCCCTTGGTCCGATTCAGGGTCAGAAAACTCTCTGATCAGAGCCTGTCGCAGCTTCTGGTAGTCGGACTTGACAGTTTCTGATTGCCGATCTAGAAAGCTTCGCACATCACGGCTTGACGTGATTCTGAGCAAATACAATCTGTCCCATGCATTCACGTTGGGCACATTTTGCAAAAGAAAGTCTATGTCCTGCAAGTAGGCGTGCACGTCGTGGCCTCCTGCAGGGTTTGGGGTGAATGTGGGAATGTTTCTGGCAAGCTTGTCAAGTTCTTTGGGAGCCATGCTGTGACTTGTGGCACGGACTTTCTGGAAAGGCTCCCACCCCTTTGTTGCCGATGAAGGGTCTGGGATGCCGGAGGGTGGCATCCTGAACGGTGAGCTTTCACCCCCTTTTTGTACAAGGGACTCTTGACTGGGAGGCCTGGGCTCACGGGCCAGGGAAAACTGTGTGATGGGTGTTTTCCCTCCCTGGTAGCTTTGCAGGTTATAAGAATATTTCAGTTCTCTGTGAACAATGTCAAGTTCATCTTTTAAATAGTCTCTTTGTTGTACTAAAGAAAGGATTTCAGCTCGGGCCGCCTGCAGGTGGTTTTCACAGGCCTTGGCCTTAGCGTCCCTTTCTTTTAGTTCAGTCTCTACTCTTGCTAGGAGAGCACCACTGTGTTGGAGTTTTTCAGTAAGTTCCTCTCTGGATTCGTTCTCCAACTGCTCTTTATGCTCTGTCTCTAGATGGAGCTCTGCCAGGGCTTTTTGGAGTCTTTCCACCTTCTCCTGTAGCTCTGGGTCCTTTTCATCCGCTGTCCCGTGCTGGTTCTGGGTCTCGAGGAGTAGCTGGTCTAGGCGCTGTTGAGCCGTGGCCTGGTTTCTCCTGGCCTCCTCGGCCTGGAGCTTGAGCGCTGTTGCTTCTTGCTCCAGGTGGATGTTGCTCTGTTCGCTGAGACGTGCCTGGACGATGAGGTTGTGGGCGAGTCCACCGACGATCTTGGCCCATTCTTTGTGGGTGTAGCTCTGCGTCGGATCGTGGGCCATCAGCCCGTTCAAGTCGTCGTCCAGTTGTTCTCTGCTCAGTTGCTGTAGGTCCCCAGCGGCGTTGGGCAGGAACGTGTTGGTCATGTCACTCAGCCAGGTCTCGAGATGATCCCAGTGGGTGCCAGGGCTGGATGATCGGGACATAGTGGCTCACTGTTGGCGAGAGAAAGACAGCACAAAGAGACCAATGCAAGTCCGTGCAAAATTAATCGAGCTACGGTAATATGTAATTCTGTGCACGAAGTGCGATTTTGACAAACTGGGGTAGACAGTTAGTCGAATATTAGGCCAGACACTTAACGTCTATGGCCGTGAATGGCCAGGTGGGGCCGATTCGTGTGGGTGAGCGCCGGGTCTAAATAAAGATTTTGACGGGTAGCTTAGTTGGTCATCTAATGACTCTGGCTGCTTGGGTCGTCGATCTATTATTCAGCTTTCCTTGATGGCTCTCATAGGTTCTGCCTTTACGTGAACTGAAAGAAGAAAGGAAAAAAACAAAAAAAACACAAGAGAACGGCAACAGAAAACTGAACAAAAGATACCAAATGATTAAAGAGAAAAGAAAAACAAATAGAAACAAAATAGGAACAGGAAAAGATAGAGGGGAGGAAGAAGGCTTAAGCTTGCTATCACTGCTGGGGTTTATGGCAGGCCTGACGAGGGCGCTGTCGAGTTATAAACCCCAGGGGGATGGCATGGCTTAAGAACCGAAGAATAAGCCAAACACTTAAATGCTCACAGAATATCTAATATTCTATGGATTACTTGAAGTGAATGGGCAGTATACCATTTAACTATGCCTGGAGTGAATTGTGATTGCTCAAGTGGGAACTCAGTGGCAGGGCTAACCTCCCTGACGGCTCCAACCACTCGACTACGGTGTCCTCGGGCACCCTGCTCCCCTTGTGTCACGGTGCGACCGCTCAAACAGCAATGACTTTTAGCACAATTGGACAACACTCAAGTGAGGCGTGTCAACGGCCAGACTGCCGAGTCAAAATTGGGTTTCGCCTGATAACCCCCTTTGGAGTCAGTCACCGCAGTGGTGTACTGCTACAAATCGGGCGGTTCCGTCGGTGCGGACACCTAATCAGGGTAATTAACCAAAATTGGCCTTGTGGACAGCTGGACTCGTTGACTCCTACACCTGAAGTGTCCAATTGCTGATGTCGGCTGCGTGTCAGCACCAATAGCACGAGAACATAAATGTCCGAGATTCACACACAGCCAGCGTCGTGTCCGGCAGACCAGGCGCCACTGCTCACCGGCACTCAATCTGAAAACAACCGTCACTTCACAACAGAGCACTAGGGGGAGTACTATCCGCAAGTACACAAAATGGCTGAACAACTGCAACTTAATGTAAATTTAGATTTAAATTCTTGCTTAAACCAAATTTAAATCATTAAGTATATGGGGTAAAAGAATGGAGCTTATAATGATATTAAACAGAATAAACCATCTGAAAAGCAGAAATAACACAACTCAAAGTGAAATCTCAAGAGAAAAGAGAGAAAGCCTTCTTTGTCTGGGACTGCCCGCTAGGGGGAGTGCAACAAAATGAGCAAATGCCAATGGATGGCACAGAAAAACTTAATTTAAATTCAAATTAAAACTTTGTTTAATTAAATTTAAACAAGTGTGCAAAACAAGAGAGGCTTAACTCAAATAATAAGGAATGCAGGTGAAACACTAATAGAATTAATAAGATAGCTGAGAAGGAAGAAATTGCAGTAAAATGATATAAACTAAAAATAAAAGGAGAGAGAGGAAGGAAATTGACTTATCTGGGGAAGGCCCACTAGGTGGCGTGCCCCCAGTAAGTGAATTCCCGGTGTTGGAAGGGGAAACTTAATTTAAATTTGAATTAAAACTTGTTGAACCAAATTCCAAATAAGTATGCCAAGTTCCAAATAATAGCAGTCAATAAACTAACAGAAACAGGATTAAAAATAGCCAAAGGGAAAAATTGGAATGACCACAATGGAATAAACAAGAGGAAAGAAAGCAGCAGACCTAACGGAGAATGCCCACGAGATGGCGTCAGTGAGCCCACACAACAATGACGTCACGAAAGTGGGGTGTGTCTCCCGCTTACACGGGTCGCCCTCTGGTGGTTAGTCAGAGGTACTGTGACCTACCCTCAACTCAGTCGTGAGTGAATTAAATAATGATGCGTTCGTGCACGCATACAATGTTTTAGATCTCAGCAGATCCTTTTGCGCTAGTTTACAGCACAAGAATGTGTAACTTTGCAGGATTTCTTCGCTGCTGTTACAAATTAACACTTGATCAATGTGTTAAAATAAATGACTCCGATTTACAAATAATTCAGATACTGTGTTCTTCTAAATAGATTTGCATTAGGCGAGCACTGGGTAGCTAAGCCAGTGGTTTGACCTAACAGAGTCAAATCGCTTAGTTGAATAACACTGGATATACGCAATGAATCAAATCTAGCGATACAAATAAAGGCCTTTTAGAAAGATAAGAGGAACATCGCTCAAATCAATCTGTCTTCGCGCTGAAAGAAGGTTTCTTCGTTCTAACAGGCGGAAAAACTAATATTAAAATGTGCTGTGAAGAGATTTGATCCTCTTCACAGGAACAATTTTAATATTATGAACTGCAGTTAATTCTAGACGGTTAACAGTAGCTACAATGTTAGACAAATATAGCCGTTGTTACCGCGGGGCAATGGTGAGACGCGCGTTGCGACTCTCACTGCATGAAAACGCGCATGAACACATTAATAAACACACAAAGATTGAAACTGTGTCGCTCAACACAAAACCAAGTTTAAAACGGCGCCCGCATTCTCCACCAAAAATATATGTAGCAACTTGCTCAAATGGATGAAATATATTCACAACTGAATCATAACACGTTATGACTAATTATGAATATGAATCAACCACGAAGGGAATTAGGTATATATCGATAATCAATTACAACGAATTATAATTAATCATGAACATATATGATCTAAAATTATTTCCAGGTTTAGAATTAATTTAGAAAGACTGGTTAGTTTTGTCCAGCAAAACTATCAGTCTGATTTTCTTATCAATTCTGGAAAGGAAGTTTTCTTCTCTGGCCACGAAAAGGAAACTTATTCTAGTATTTAAAAAAAGCATATAGCTAGCGAAATCAAACGTTAAAGTGACTTGGTTCATGTATGAGTTACCCAGAGACAATGAATTGTGTGAATACAAGGTGTTTAATATATGAATATATGATGTATATACACGAATACATATAACTAAATCTAAGCAAAGCATACAATAAAATAACGAAAGGAAAGAAAGAAAGAGTTGATCAAAGAAAGCAAGATTACAAACAGTTCTACCTTTTGAGAGCCAGCAACGAAATCACTTCAGACAATAAAGTTAAAGCGCATCGAAATTAATTCGGATACTTGCATTTGTACTTTGTGCTGTGGTGAATGCCGTTCAAACTTCCGTGCGGAGCTGGAGTTTCTATTGGTCTCTTCCTGAGGTGATTCTTCGGCGGGGATTTCAAAACGGAACTAACTGTTTGTAAAATGCCGGAAAATAAAAGAAGAAAGAATGTCTCGTCTAAGATGAAAACGACTGAGCGTGGATCCGCTTGTGTTTAGGTGTTATAAAGGTAACTCCAGTCACACCCATTCTGGGCCGTACGGACCAATAGGGAACATGGACTTTTAGCGGGAAAACGTTCCTTTGTCTGTTTTTATGGCCTAATTTGCATTATCTACAGAGGTGCTTAAGCTGGGTTCTTTTCCCTCCAAAGTACCTTAAAAGTAGAATAATGCATATTATCACAATAAGACACCAATATCTAGGTATGAAATTAACAGAGGAACGTTTTGAATCCAAGAAACGCATGTTTCTGACTCTCTTTTAGGAAGTAAATGTTCTTACATTGAAATATAAGCATTTTACAGTGAAACTAACACAACTAAAAGACGTAACTAAGTGGGAGTAATATAGACATGCATACAAAAGAAAAGCACAGGAAAAACACTTAGGGAATATTCATATTTTGATGAATGTCTCTATGTGTGTGCGTGGAATTCATTCCACTGGTCTTGTGAGGGACAAGGAATTTGGTGTGAGCTGATTAGTATCTCTTTGAAGATCCAAAGGGATTCTGCCTTGTCTCGCACTTCGACACTTAAAGTGTCACTTGTCCGTGGGGGGGACCAGGACATTCGGAGCCGACTAAGATTTACTTATGCGACTCAGAGAGTTAAAAGCTTTTCTTAAAACCTAAAATGAATTGGTCGTTCATGATCCAGTCCAGGCCAGGCACTACACTAGCTTTCTTTGTTCTTGAGTTTTTACTCTAGTCTTGTCTTTATTTTGCTCTAGTTATTCCAAGGTTTATTTTTGGTGTTTGCCTTTGTTTGATTTGATTTATAATTAATCCTTTTTTTCTCTGTCTCTCTAGTTCCCTGTCAGATTGTAGTCTTGTTTGATTTCAGTTTATTCCCTGTTTGATATATTCTAGTTTCTTTGTATTTATTTTTTGGTCTAGTCTTGTTGTCATTTTTATTCTAGTTATTTAAAGCCTTATTTTGGTGTTTGCTTTTATTTTTGATTTGATTGCTAACTAATTAATCATTTTCTCTTTTTATGCTTATTTCTTTTTGAGCTCTATTTCTCTTGGCTACTGTAGTAGTTTATTTTATTTTTTTAGTGTTATTTGAATCATAGTTGTCGGTCTTGTTTTTGTTCTCTCTTGTTGTCTTGTCTGATTCTTGTCGTGCGTCTGTGTGTCTCATGTTGGTTCCTGCCTTGCCCTGTGTTTCCCTGGCCACTGTGTCCCACAGCCGGCAACCAAGACTGGAGCTACTGCTGGGAGGTTAGACATCAAGCCTCGGGTTCCTCGTGTTCCTGTCTGGTTCTTTCCACCATCGTCCCGCCTGGTGCTGCTGTCAAGTCTGTTGTCTCGTTCAACTGGTTTCAGTGGTCATCCCTCTGCCCTGTCATAGTGTCGTCTGTCGTTTCACATCTCACTTTCCCTGTTGTCTCTAGTCTTCAGTTTTGTAAATAAACCCTTTGTCTGCTCATTTGCATCTGGGTCCTCATTTGCCATCCTTGACAGTTAGCCCAAAACCGCAGGCTTGGCAACCCTGTTTCGGAAAGACAAATTCAATTCACTGCCTCCATAAAGAAATATATTTATCAATTTTAAACTTTTCAAGAAAGATGATTTCTGAGGTTCTTGAAATCATTATTTCAACTTATTACCGTAATGTTTATACCTAGTAATACTAGGTATAGTATTTTAGTTTACATCTAAATTAACCCATCACATGTACTTTCCACCTTATTTTGCAACGCAAGAAGCTATTTTCTGTGAAAGTGTGTCACTTCAGATTAATTAGCCGCTATGGGTAAAAAAATCTAGAAGAACAAGCTGTTTTGTACAGCTTAAAATAACTGAAAGCAGATGGAAATCAGACACATTTAATTTACCAATCGCCGCGTTCGCTCTTACGTGAAAAATAAGGTGGATTCCCCTTTTTATAATATCTAGATGGAGAACAACTCTGACTTAAGTTAACAAATTTGGTAGTTGCTTCATGAAGTCTGATAGAGTAGACTATTGCTCTAGTTTTCAGACCCTATATTCGTGCCCTACTCTTAAAGTTCCACATATAAACATTCAGTAAATAGGTGGAACATTTTAAGGGGAAATAATATTGGAGTACGACTAATCTCTTAAGGGCAGTTCTATGTGTGGGTCAAAAAGCAATTCTTCATGTGTCATGCCAAAGCCCAGGTTGCATTTATGAGGTCTGCACACATCTTCACCTCAACAGGTGCTTGTCCTGTTGGGAGCTTCTCTTGATGTGGTAACCTTTTACTGTGAAAATCGTTTCAGTGTGCTTCCATTAGCAAGGTGTGAGGCACTGTGGGAAATATTACAATCCCTTATCTCTCCACAGTCTCTCACATCTTTAAATAAATCTGGGAAAACTTCTCAACCTCAAAAGACAATCGGCTCCATCACCATTCAACTACAGACCACATTGTGTATTACATTCTATTGGGGGGTATTGACACTTGGTCACTTGGATATATAGGACAGAGAGAATGAACTCAATTTTGCTGCCCAGCATTAGTATTCAACATGGAAGGGAAAATGATGTAACTTCCTTGTGGATGATTTACTGGCTTTTGAGGGATATTAAAAAAAAGGTTAAGAGTATGGAAAATTATAGTGACATAGGATAAAACTACAAACTGATTACTAAAAAAACAATATTCCAAAAACATTTTTGGTCACACAAAATTTTGAAGTGAAAGTAACAGCAAAACTACTTGACATTCACTTAATGCCCATTCATTGTAACTCCATAGACGGTGCTAAAGGATTTCTTCTTTTATGTTCCAGAAGAGAAATTCATACAGGACATGACGTGAGCACATCAGCATTTCTGTTGGGGGCAAGCTAATACTTTTATTTAAATTCAAATCAGAACAGATAATCAATGAATAGGCAACAATATGATCTCTTTTACAAACATTGTCGATTTTTCCTTGAAATTACTGAAAGAATCATTAACAGAACCCCTAAGGTATCAGAAACATTAAGAGGAATTGGGAGCAGAATCATTTCTCACTATTCTCATCCTGAGATATGATTTAAGGTGGATTCTTAAGTCAGATTGCTTTCAAGATTGCACTTCCAGTTCTGTATGCAACCTCTCCATGGATTCCCAGAAATAGAGGCCCTAGAGGTGGAAAGATACAAGGTAGGAAGCTCTGGGTCGTGTGGACGCTCTTGGGATTCAATGGGCTGTGCTCCGTTTGTCACAGGAGAACCGGTACTATCACTGGCACATGATTAATGAAGCAAGTGCTCTACCTAAAGGGCAGGTTACTCAAACCCCATTCCAAACCAAGAATTGCCTATTCCGCATAGTAGTGGATTTCAATTGCTATGCCCTAATCAGGAGAACTCCCTGATGGCTTTGCGGGAAGCTGAAAACTTATTAATTTCACTCTCTTTTGGAGAATTTTACCATCCGGCCAATTGAAGTTACGGGAAGTGTATTAGCACTTTAATGGCCTTTAAGACTGATAGGTTAGAGAGAAGAGTTCACAGCTGCTTTAGACCTGAAGACAAGCTCAATAAAAGATGTTCCCCTGACACTCTAAACAATCTCAGAGTTCTCGGCAAATGACTACATTCAGAGACCTCCTCACGTCTCGCTAGTGGAGTTCTGTCACTAGCATGCAAATTAAAACCCTGATATATCGATATTGTGCCGCTCTAATCACCTATTTGAGCATTCTGTCGGGTTTGCTTGACATATACCACATTTTTAATGTTAATGTCAAAGACCTTTCATTGCTTTAACAAGAGAGATCATTTGAACACATAATACTCAATATTGATTGAATATGCCAAATAAATGACTGAAATTACATTCTCAGAAGTGAATATAATGTCATGGAATAACTGAATTCTCCATGTATTTCACACTGAAAAAAGTATGTTATTTATTTAAAGTGCATTTTATATTGGTCTAATTGAAAATTGTGGTTTTCGGTGTAAACCTGTTTGTTCTGTTTTGATCAAAACCGAAACACTCCGCATAGAAAAAATTCAAGAAAAAGAAAATTGCATAAATGTTATTTTTGCTTGACACCAGAGTTTTGATGTGCAGATGCTGACTAGCTTTACTGACTACAGAAAATATTGTCAGTTTTACAACAAAATTGGGTTACTACATTTTAAGGTGTCCTGTTATTAGTACCGAGTAATATGAATTAACAACATGTACTTAATATAGAGTTATGGTTATAATTAGAGCTTGATTCAGGGTTATTTGCATGTAATTAAGCATAATTTACCATTTTTACTACAGTACGTACATGTAACAAAGACACCAAAAAAAGTGTTACCCAAAATTGTTTCTCTTCTTCACTGTAAAACATGATTGTAATTTTAACGGAAAAACACTGTAAAAATGCTACGGTGAAAAACAGTTCATTGTTTTACAGAAAGTTTCTGTACTGTTTCTGTACAGCTGCCGTTTTTTTTTTTTTTTTTTTTTTTTTACCATATATTTTACGGGAATTTTTTTTTGCTTTTGATTAATGTAATTCTCTAAAATGTGAGACATTTGCCATACATAACCAATCTAGTACCCAGCAGTTAATGTGACAGTGAAATATGTATCACTGTTATTACATACCTCTAATGTTTAGCACAATACAATTTGAGATGAAGATGCCAAATGATGTTCATGACTCTCAGAAATAATTATGACGTGTATCCAAACATTTTTTGCCGAATAAACAAATTTGAAAGGTGTTTTAATTATGTTTATTTTATAAAAGTTTAGAGGGACAAAAGTGCCCTTATAGTTGAATAAACCCGGATGGAATAAAACCGTTCTTTAAAGGAACAGCCCAGCAAGGTTATTATGAATAGACTAAATCAGCACAAATGCTCTTATCAGATCATTTAAATGTATAGAATAGCCGGCACTGTGCTCTCGCACTTCATGAGGCCAAGCAATGACTCCGTATTCAATACAAATCCTGTGCCCTCGGGGCCTGTAAGATGCTCTCGCTCGCTGCGAGACACACATTGTTAGACTAATGAAAAGATAGGATTTGATTAAAACATTTCAAACATCATTTGGACCCTGATGCGAAGCAAAGACGCACCCCCGTCGTGGGCACTTAACTCCTGTGGTTCAGCAGCCGTGTAGACTCCCTGAGCTCAGTCCACAAATCACACTGATGGGTGTATCACGCTAGGAGGGCACTCCGTTGCCCCTATAGCTCCGCTGGTCGTTAAAAATTCATTAGACAAATTTTTCTCCCTTTTTCAGGATGTTATCCTCATAGCTTACAATTCACTTGTGAGGCAAAGTTGTTTTATTAGAATGGTTCATGGGGACACTCATACAGATAATACTGTTCCAACAATGAAAAATATCAACAGGATCCCAGAAAGCTTTACGGTTTACTGATATGAAGAATAATAAATAGTCAGACACTAACAAAAACATTGCTGTGAAGAACAGAAATATAGTATGCCATAATTGACTAATTATGTCTAATTTGCACAACCCATGATTACTAGAAATGTTGTTTAAATTGAACATGCAGATCACGGCACAATGTTATTATACAGACTAATCAGCTGACTCAACCCAGCAACAGTAAAATGGATGAATAAATTTGAATCCTATTTACTTTCAATATATTACTTGTCTTAATATAATTAATTATAATGGCAAGCCTGATCACAACATCAATAACAGTAGTTTACACTGTCAAGGGGTTTAGTTGAATTTTTTCAAGCATTATAAAATCTGCTGTTTTAGTCAGTGAAAGCAGATTTTAATTTAATTTACACACATACTGTATAGTCAAGTCAAGTCAAGTCATCTTTATTTATATAGCGCTTTTTACAATGCAGATTGTGGCAAAGCAGCTTTACATTAATACGAAAATGGTGTCATTGTGCAGCTTATTCTATATATTATTGATTCATTCCGTTCCAAATATCAGTAGTTATTAGTCTAGTTAATTTATGTATATCAGCACTGCAGAAATTATATGTTCTTATATGTTCTATATATCTTATATGTTCAGAAAGTATATATTTATAGTTATAATAAAAAAGTATTAGATAAATAAGAATCTAAAAAGAAACCATGACTCAAGATAAATAATGTGAATTACAGCAGAAACAAAAGTAAAATGCCCAGCCATATCAAAGTAATGAAAATTTATATGAAAATGTGAGGAAATAACCATGCAAATCTTAATTGTCCTAAAAACAAGCTTCTTTAACATAAAATATGACTGAGGCATGTTCTTGAAAAACTCCTTATGATTTATCCTTTTTCTCACTCCATTTTTTTGTCTCCTTGCAATACAAAGGAGAATGCAAAACCCCTCTAGATTTATTCAAATCTCATCACTTAACACTTTTAATCGTGTGATTTTAAGAGCACATAAATGTGGGCTTAAGGGCACTTTTGATTAAAATCCAGTGTTGGGAGAGAGAGTCTGGTGAGCGTTGATTCAGGTCAGTCTGGGTATGCTTGTCCACTGTCTCACGTGCATTCAGACCTGATTCAGTCCACTCTCATCATGCCCTGCCGTAATGCAAACTGACATGATGTAAATGAGTTTTAAAGGTACTTGAACTGGGTGGTCATTGCTCTCGTTTAGCGGTCAGATTGACCAGCTCTCCTGCTTCTGGTGTGTCTGTGAATTAGTCCAGCCTAAACCACAACATCAAGACTGTATTACAAATGACCGTCTCTCTCCTTCGGAGATAATGGGAAAGAGGGAGTTGAAATAGAATTGAAAGAGAGAGAGAGCGAGTTGACAGAGGGAGAGAGTGAGCTAGGGAGGGGGAGAGAGAGAGAGAGACTTTTGACTTTAAAATGTCCTTTATTTATTCATTACTAAAACGTATTTAGAAGAAAACATTCCACAAAAGTGTATACAATTCCAACTCCAAAAAATAAATAAATAAATAAAACAAATAAAAAACACGTACAAATCTTTTCGGAAAAAACAAACCAGATTCACATAAAAACCTATCAACTCCCCCCAAAAAATGCATCACATTATTTGTAAGGTTGTAAAAAGCATATTCCAAAGTTAGACTTGTCTTTTTGTTTTTTGTTTTTTTAACAAAACAATTATCCATAATTACAGGATCTGTTTCACTCCCGTTTACTTCCACTTTATTTTTCCTAGTTCAACCAGACTGGTAATTTAGTAATACCATGCAATATTTTTTAAAATAATCTATTTATGCTTTTTTTCAACAAAATATTTTGGACCATAAATGAACAAATTCAGAGCAAAGTAACCCAATATCCTCAAACTCGTAAATTGTCTCAGATTCTCCACAAAAAGGTAATCTCTCCCCCACCAAGGGATCTAGCCATGCTGTGTGTCTGTTTGTGGCTAATATATACATGTACAATTCTCCACTGAAGATCTCCTATTCTTTTTTCAATGGGTCTTTTGTACAGAGACTGTCAGCTTTCTTTCAGGGAAGAGCCTGACTCCAACACTGAAGTACATTTACTTTCTTTCAAGTCTTTAAAACATTTATAAACTAAATAAATATTATAAATAAATAAATTAAAATAATTATTAAAAAATATTAATTCATTTTATAATTTAATAATTATTGATTATTAAATAATTAAATAATTGTTAAAATAAATATTGCAATTTTTCACACATATTCTATACAGGTCCTTTCTTGTTAAAGTTATGAAAAAGCCCAAGTCTAGAATTTTCAATGACAACGTATTTCCAGGAACATCCTCCCAATCTTCATCCTTTAAACAATTTTGAAGTCAGGGAATCAAATGGCTCTTTACACGATAAGCCCTAAAATTACATAAAGTCATTACGCAGAAGATAAACAAAAAGGATATGGATATAGATAGTGGATGTGCTACTTTTGTAACCACTTTTCTTGTTACAAGCTGTTTTAATGACAGTGAGGAGTGATAGGAGCAAAATAATACCTCTTTAAACTAAACTGCAGATGTCATATTATGACAAAATATTTTTAGCGACAATGATCAATGATGCACACTTACTTCGATATTATGAAAGACACTGCTGGATTCGATGGTCGAACGGTTTATTGTCCGGTTTGAATAGGTTCAATGATAATATCTTACTGTACCACTGCAGCTGCACAGAGGTGTTGATGTTGTGTACAGGCATCTTCAAACAATTATGAATAATACCACTGTATTTGAAGGATACAACTTGAAGAAAACGATAAGATTTATACGTTTCCTTTTTAAAATACTTTCTCAGTGAAGCACCGGGTCAGACAATTGTATTTACACTGCAATAAATAAGTAGTGCTATATCTGTATCCACTAAAATAGCCTAAACATCCTAAAAGATTTGAGATATGAGATATAAGAAATTCACCTGCATGCAGTGGGGCAAAAAAGTATTTAGTCAGCCACCAATTGTGCAAGTTCTCCCACTTAAAAAGATGAGAGAGGCCTGCAATTTTCATCATAGGTACACTTCAACTATGAAAGACAGAATGAGAAAAAAAATCCATTGTCTGATTTTTAAAGAATTTATTTGCAAATTATGGTGGAAAAAGTATTTGGTCACCTACAAAAAAGCTCTCACAGACCTGTAACTTCTTCTTTAAGAGGCTCCTCTGTCCTCCACTCGATACCTGTATTAATGGCACCTGTTTGAACTTGTTATCAGTATAAAAGACACCTGTCCACAACCTCAAACAGTCAGACTCCAAACTCCACTATGGCCAAGACCAAAGAGCTGTCAAAGGACACCAGAAACAAAATTGTAGACCTGCACCAGGCTGGGAAAACTGAATCTGCAATAGGTCAGCAGCTTGGTGTGAAGAAATCAACTGTGGGAGCAATTATTAGAAAATGGAAGACATACAAGATCACTGATAATCTCCCTCGATCTGGGGCTCCACGCAAGATCTCACCCCATGGGGTCAAAATGATCACAAGGAAGGTGAGCAAAAATCCCAGAATCACACGGGGGGACCTATAGTGACCTGCAGAGAGCTGGGACCAAAGTAATAAAGGCTACCATCAGTAACACACTAGGGCGCCAGGGACTCAAATCCAACAGTGCCAGACGTGTCCCCCTGCTTAAGCCAGTACATGTGCGGGCCCGTCTGAAGTTTGCTAGAGAGCATTTGGATGATTCACAAGAGGACTGGGAGAATGTCATATGGTCAGATGAAACCAAAATAGAACTTTTTGGTAAAAACTCAACTTGTCGTGTTTGGAGGAGAAAGAATGCTGAGTTGCATTCAAAGAAACATAACATCTTGTAGAAACATAACATCAAATTCTTTAGATTCAGTATTCCTTCAACAAAGCAAGCTTATTTCTATCTCTAGTCCCAATAATGTTCAAGGACTCTACTCTTAGGATATCCATAAAAAGAAAGCAGTAAGAGATTAAACAAAACCAGAGAAAAAAAAAACTCAAAAAAGATAGACAGCCATGTGGTTCCTATTTTGATTTGCTTCTTTAATTATGACATCTATTCAGAACATTCCTTGAGCCATAAGCATTTTTAACCAAAATCTCTTCTGCTAGTACTTCAGTACTACACTCTCTAAGTATCACTGATTCTTCAAAATGATTCAGATCAGGGAAGAAAAAAAAAAAACTCAGCAAGTCCAACACTTCTTCCTTATGTTTCGTCTATAAATTTATAAATCTAAACCATACATAAGTCTCCTTCATAGGCCATATCCATATCAGCATCATTGCAAGATTCATCATCTCTAATGTTTCCCTCAGTGACTTCAATCATCCCATCACCATACTCAACAACATTCCTCTTAATTAAAAATGCTTCTCAATCTAGACCATCAGTATTTTGCTGAGTACTTCCAGCTTTTCACTTCCACTTTTTTTAATCATCACTAACACGCTTGTCTTACCTCAGTGTTGCTGCCTTTCTGAATACTCATCACATCAGATTCCACGTTGACCGTCTCTGCCTGCCAGCTCTCTGTAGGCCTTGATTTTCATCACCGCATTGTTTATGTGGGCTGGTGAAATGTTTGAGTCCAGTGTCTCCAAACAATGGAAATTGTCCATGCTTGCATACACCATGAGCGCTCCATGAGACACACGGAAAGACACATCAAGCGTTTGGTCAGGAGATGTTAAAAACATGAAAACTTGCCTTCTAAAAGACAACACGTTTTTAAGATGCGTTCTTACGTCGTCTTCACCCCACCTTTTTCCGAACCTTGATAGCTTATCATTGCCAATAAACATAGGCACATTTGAGACAGTATCTTCTGTAGCCGGAGCATTTTCACTTTTCAGGAACACTACAACAGCCTTATTCATTCTCGAGGCAGAGTTTGTTTTCGTGACCAACTTTTTCAGCGATTGCTAAGAGCCCATCTTCGATTGTTGCGACACACACCTGAAACTGAGAGAGAGGCAACTCTGCCCTCGATCTACTAATCAGAGATTTTACTAAAGTGGACAAAGAAAACGTAAAAAATCATTATCGGTTCTCTCTGAGAGAGAGAGAGAGAGAGAGAGAGAGAGAGAGAATTACTGTGGCGATAGAAAGGAAACAGTTCAAAGATTTTTATTATGAATTTACAGTTACTTTATAAAAAAGAGAAAAAAAAATGAGATCACAATCACAAAGACTAGTTTCTAACGGATACTTTAAGGATACTTTAATGGTCCTTTTTGAAGCATCCGAGTTCACTGTAATTTATAGAAAAGAGCAAACAGTCAGAATTCATCTGATATAGTATATATAATGTGATATAATCTTTTCTCACTAAAAGATTATCAAAACACAAACACTAACTAAATGTAAAAGTACAAAAGGTATTTCCTCTGACCAGCACTGTACCCCAAAACAAAAGTAAGTTGGATAAAAGAATGTTCTTGTCTGTAATAATGTAAGAATGTAAATAAGTCTTGTACAAAGATGCTTTGTCTTTGACAGTAGGTCCTATTGCATTGTTGTTGTTTTGCTTTCTAACAATAACTGTATATCTCATTACAGCTATTACTAATAGTTCATATTTATAAAGCAATATTACCAAGTTACTCTTTTGTTCAGCATGTTTCAGCTTTCAGCTCAAGCATAGCTAATTTTCTGTATGGTACTTCTTTATGGAGCCACTATTGTTTGAATTTTTACACATTTTGCTGCCAGTATGTTCTGCAGTGAATAAAAGCTCCAGGCAGATACATGCCAAAGCCATCTACACCACTTTGTCCCTGCTGTCCTGGCTACATGTAGGCAGCCCGTCCTTACTTGCCAGAGCTGAACACAGCCATGAGCAGATGTGAAACCACACTCAGAGGAGAATTCATTTATTCAGAGCCCTAGATAAGGTCTCTTGGAGGCCTGGAAGCCATTTCCAAAATGTCCTAGTATTTACTGGGTCATTTAATACAGATGCGATAAAGTTTCTGCTGTTTTGAAAGATTTTTATGTTCAAGTCATCATGAAATAAAAATTTACTCTATTTAGTACATGTTCCCGGTTTGACTGATTGTGGTATTCCAAGTATAAAAAAGTTTATCGGCAACTTTTACTGAAATGTAATAACATCAATCAGAAACCTTGGCTACACAGGCTATCGGTTAATGTTAACCAATAACCAATTAGCTATTTAGCTATTGCTAATTTGTAATTAAATTTAATGTGGGTTGTGCATGCTGGTATGTCAATGCAATATAGCTGCAATGACAACAAATGAATGTAGATTAAAAAAACAAGGACTGCCATTCAGATAACATCAATGCTGTTGACCATATTCCAAACTTAAAAGCCCCCTCATGAGTGAATCCCAACTGTGTTTCAGGATGAGAGTAGTCCTTTACAATCCAATACAACTTCTAATTCTTACTCCAATCTGCAACAGATTTTGTTTTTGTTGCTGAATATCCTTTTCAGAAATCTGCCGCATTGTGGAAATAAAACAGGTTTTTGTGTGTTATAACAATGTCTTGAGTCATATCATGGCCATGATGAGCGTTTGTTCCGAACAGTCTTATAGAGGTGCATAATATTTATATGAATGATAGACATAGTCAAGAAAATTAAAACCTCCTTCACATTAGAATTTTTAACATGAGCATAAGGCTGGCATATATAGAATGTTTATTCAATTCTAAAATATTTATTTATTTTATTGTAATCTCAAACATGGATCTGTTTTTTCCTTTTTATAACAGGGCATATTAGTTTTCTATACTATAATTTGTATAATAAAATACATATGTGATATCTTATTAAATATTTAGCATAAAAAAACAATATAATTCTTATTCTCAGTGAATAAATATTACTTATTCAATAAAAAGATTGAAATGATTACACAAGGAGTCGATCAGTCTGTGGCACTGCTCAGGTGTTATGAGAGCCAAGGTTGCTCTGATAGTGGCCTTCAGCTCTTCTGCATTGTTGGGTCTGGCATATCGCATCTTCCTCTTCACAATACCCCATAGATTTTCCATGGGGTTAAGGTCAGGCGAGTTTGCAGGCCAATTGGAAAGTCCTGTTGGAAAATGAAATCTGCATTTCCATAAAGTTGGTCAGCAGCAGGAAGCATGAAGTGCTCTAAAACTTGTATATGGTATACGGCTGCATTGACCTTGGACCTCAGAAAACACAGTGGACCAACACCAGCAGATGACACAGCACCCCAAACCATCACTGACTGTGGAAACTTTGTACTGGACCTCAAGCAACGTGGATTGTATGCCTCTCCGCTCTTCCTCCATACTCTGGGACCCTGATTTCCAAATCAGAGGTCATAACTTTGAACCACTCAGCAGCAGTCCAGTCCTTTTTGTCTTTAGCCCAGGCGAGATGCTTCTGAAATTAAACATGCTCTCTGGAATACTATATTTTCTCCTGTTTGGATGGTTCGCTGAAATAAAAGTTGTCCTAAAGGATTTCCCTATATATATATATATATATATATATATATATATATACACACACACATACATATATAAACAATAAGAAAACTACATAATCAATGACATAATAATGACTCTGACTAGTGTTGTGACAATTCAAATTTTGAATGACCAAAAACTATATTATATATTGAAAGTTGGCAGTGATACTAAAACACACTATTGCAATCAGGTGCAGTATTTCTTTTCATGTAATGTGCATATTGTGGACAGTTTTATTGGTTGAAAATATTAGTGATGGAAAGCATGAACTATAGGAAGCAGCCGTGACAGCCATATTACGTATCGATCGCTCTAGTGCAGCACAGTGGGAGGGCTTAATTAGATTTATATTGTAAACAGAGACTCACAATATATAATTTTACTCAGCAGATAATGTTATCAATAAAAGTAAATAATATTTGGTTGTGGGAGTGGCTGGTCTGTCACAGGAGAAATTTACTTGTGCTGTTAACAGGGGACTGGCCGAGAGATGTTTATTTCTCAGTACACTTTCCTACAGGATTTTGTTTTCACTGTGACCAAGGTATACATGAAAACATGGTCCAGAAAGGTTAACTAGAAATATAATTTTTAAGAGTTAATTAATCAGCATTCTATGACATCACAGTGGACTGAAATCCCACCCTTTTTCAAAGTTGTTCTGGTGTTGCTTGCTCCAAATTAGTGAGTCAAATTGATATTTTGTGAGTTTGAGACTTTACAAATTTTCTACATTTTTTATTAAAGGAATCGACTCAGTTATACTGTTTAGTTGTTGAGTTTGTTTCATAACTGATTAACTTTGCAACACTGACACTGTTGAACTAAATTGAACTGAGTAGTAACACTATTGTCTTTGGTAGAGATGCTTTACAGCTGCAATTGAATTTCTTTCATAACTGGGTAATTCTGCAACATTAACAATATTATTTTCCTGTTTATTACTGTGAAGCTACTTTTCAAAACAATCTGTATTGTATAAAGTGTTAAATGAATAAATATGTATGTATGAATGTGAAATGAAATTAATGTCTATGCAATGTCTACTAAATATACATATATATATATATATATATATATATATATATTATGTATATATAGTAATATATATGAACAAATGATTTTAGCTAATAGCTGCAATATAACAAAGAGTGAAAAATTTAAGGGGGTCTGAATACCCACTGTATATATATAGTTCTGCACTAGATTTAGTAGTTATGCAGCACCACCGCTGAAAAGAGTGCAACAGTGACAGTCCGTTGTTTCATCTATTCTGGATAAAGGCATTTCCCTGCTCCCTATTTTCTTCATAGGGATTTCAAAAAATGACTACAATTTAAATAATTGACGGCCAACCAGCTCAGATTATTCAACATTGCAAATGTTGATTTGATGCAAAAAAAGAGATAAAAAAAAATATTTTAACACTGAAAATTCCACCTTTAAAAAAAAAAAAAGAACAAAAACAACAGGCCTACATTTTTACTTTCAGAATCAAACTGTTGCACTCTATATAGATAAAGCAAACACTGTCCCACTGTACAATGGAGAGATTGTTTATAAAGAATGGATATGTAATTTTGTCTTCTTTGTCATTTGGAGAGAACAATGAAAAAAACAATGTTGAATATACTAACATATACTAAAAACACCATTAGAAGTGTGCAGAACACATACCACACGACATAATTAACATATGGCCTACTTTGCCTCCCTGTGGAGCATGTTGTCTTTTGGGGGTGATGTCTTTGTTCTTAAATGTAGCATTGCTCTTAGGAAATGCTTTTTTGTTTTTTTCCTGATGGAAATGAATTCAGTGGTTTGATGTCTAGTATCCTCAAAGATATAGAGTAAGATGACCAGAATTCAGTGAGCTGATAATTAAATATTCTAGTTATCTACTATAGATTATCAGACTAAAATAAAGCAGCCAATGCTTGACTCCAAGATCTCATTTGCATCTCCACAACTCCACTGTCAACATGTTTATTAATATCCAGTTTGGCATGGAGCAGAAGAGTTCAAGGGGCATGTCTGAAGTGAATTGGATTGTGACGGGGTATGCAGGACATCATAGGGACAACAGTGCGGGTCAGGATTTTACCTCAAGTGAACATTTTGTTCAACGTAAGTTTCACACAGTCATATAAGAATCATGAATTTTGAAGCTACTGTTTTGCTTTCAAAAGCATGTTTACATGCTTGATTAATAATTCTTAAAAAAACATAAAAAATCATATTCTAGAAACACAGGGTAACTTCAATATTCATACAATATTAATCTCCAGCACACGTTCACAAGTGCACCATGACGCATGCGTGTTGTGTTTACATGAGAGCAGGCATTGTTGCGTGAATGTGCATTGGAGATTAATATATTGTAAATAAAGTGAGAAATTAATTTTAACTTCTTAAATTCATTAAGGTATGCTATTGTGTAATTTATGTTGTAAAACAAAATTTGATAGTCTCATCTACATTTTTGTTTTTTAAACATAAACCAAAAATGACTATTCTATAAATCCACAGAAAAAATATAGAGGAAACCCATGCCAAATTTGATGTAAAGCTCTATACTCATGTTTGTGCTGCTATCTTCTCCAGGAGAATGATACAATTAAGGACCTGTTTTTATTAGTTTTGTTATGGATTTTGCAAAGGACTAACATGAAAGTGAAGTGAACCAGAGCACACAGGAAAAACCCATATGATAATTGCCAATAAAAACTATAATGCTTGGAAATACTTGGAAAATTTCCAAATAAAATATCACTTTCATGCCACCATATTCACGGTCATGATCTTGTTGTGTTTAGTTTCATTGTCATGGTTTCTGTCTATCTGAGTTTTAATTAATTGTTTGTTAATTATAGCTAAAAAGGCAACACTTTATTTTACAGTGTCATTGTTACATGTAGTAGCTATAGAAATAACTATATTCATATGAATATAGTTTATTCATAATAATAAATGATTATTCATAATTACATGCAGCAAACCCTAAACCAAACCAAACCCATATCCTAACCCTATAGTAAATACAAGTAGTTACTTAATAATACTTAAATGTATAATTACAGTGTAAAAAAGACACCTTAAAATAAAGTGTAACCATTTAAAAAAGTTGGGTTACACTTTATTTTAAGGTGTCAGTATTACAGTGTAATTATACATTTAAGTACTGAGTAATAACAATTAACTACATGTACTTACTATAGTGTTAGGGTTAGGATGAGGGTTTGGTTTAGGGTTAATTGCATGTAATTATGCATAATTTCTACATATGTAACAATGACACTGCAAAATAAAGTGTTACCAAAAGTTGTTTATAATTAATTACACACTTGTTCCTTTTTCTGTTGATTGTCATCTCAGTGTATATAAGCCCTCAGTTTTCAAAATTTCATTTCAAAGGAACTCGCAATGAGTCCTAGCTGACACCTTGGGAACACCTTCAGTGTGACTGTGTCTGAAGCATGTGTGCAACTAGTCCAATCTTAATTGGTGCTGCATCACATTGTGTCTACAAAGTATCTACGAAGCTACGAAGGGAAGATACTCACCATGTTATACTTCGAACAGACAATGTCGGAGGTCTCAAAAATAAATCATATGGGGGGTCTGGTGTGCCAGTCTGCCCTCTATTCAGACTGGCACACAAGATCCTTCTCTGGTCCCAGGGCACTCTATATCCCTGGGCACCTGAATTTGGGAGCAGACATCCTTTTGAGGCAGGAGCTGAGGCCTGGGGAATGGAGACTCCACCCCTAGATGGGTGGAATTAATGAGGCAGACATGGACCAATTTGCATCACAAGAAACAACTCATTGTCCTCTCTGGTTCTCCCTCGTGCATCCAACTCCACTGGGGCTGGATACCATGGTACAGATGGGGCCGAGGCTTCATATGTATGTATTTCCCTAGTTCTAGAGGAATTCACCAGGACGAGGTTTGTGGTCTTCTGGTAGCCCCATTCTGTCCAGCCCGGGTATAGTTCTCGAACCCAAAAGCCCTTCTAGACAGTCTCCCGTGGGAGCTTCCAGACAGAAAGGACCATTTATCGCAGGCCAGGGGCACAATATACCATCCCTGTTCAGAGAGATGGAAACTGTGGGTGAGCTGGCCCCTGAGTTGATCAGCTCCAGAATACTGGACTCTCAACCGAGGTTGTTGAGACCATCTTCGTCTCTAGAGCTCCCTCCACAAGGAAAATATATACCTTAAAAAGTCTTCACTTTTCAGTACAAAGAACGTCAGTTGGACCTATTTAACTGTCCATTGATTTCAGTGCTGGAGATCCTTCAAGAAATACTTTCTGCGAGTCCTTCCCCATTCACACTTAAGGTTTACGTTGAGGCCATAGCTGCCTCCCATGCACTGTTGAGCAAGGGATCTTGGGGAGACACCATCTGGATCCATGTCCTTTGTGGCATCTTTCATCCTCCTCGTGTGTCGGTGGCTACATATATTTGCCCTTTTAGGGCTCTAGTGATGCATGTCTGTGGGACGGCTAAATGGTGGAAGCTATTTCCATGACTTTCAAGGTGCGCTGTATGAATTCACCTCTGCTAGTGAGAGCTTATTGCACCAAAAGTATGGCAACTTCAAAAGCCTTGTTGTCCAAGGCATTTGTGATGCAGCAGGTTGATCAGCCCTGCACACATTTTTAAGCTTTTTTAGCCTGGACCTGCGGGTCTCGGGTGCTTTCGTCCTGAGATGTGCCTATACAGCTTCACACCAGGGCAGGCATTTGTCAGCGCAGTGAAGTGGGTATTTCATTCTCCAAAGCGTCAGAAAGGGAGCGTCTCAGGTTACGCATTTAACCATGGTTCCCTGAGCGGGGAACAAGATGCTGTGTGCCCATTGCCATACTTCCTGTATGCCTTGGAGTGGCTTGATTCAGCCTATCAAAACCTTTATAGGTTGCCAGTTTACCTTTATAGCTTCAGCCTTACACTGGCACACTTCACAAGGTGATGCAGCACCAATCAAGATTGGACTAGTGCTTCAGACCCAGTAACAGCTGGGATGCAGCATCTCGTTCCCCTCTCAGGGAATCATGGTTATCTTTGTTCATTGTTGTTAATGGTAGTTGTGCACTTTGAATCTCTCTCTGTTCAACAAAATCTCCTTGTTTCTGTCTGCGTCACATGTCTTCTTTGGACTCCCTGACATTTAACTGCTATTTGGAATTTTTAAGAATAAAAAAGCTAAAATATGATTTCTATCAAAATTATTGATCTTTAAAATATGTAAGTTTAATATTTGATCCAATATATTAAGACACATATGATGGGGACATATACTGTATAATAGGAATGACTCAGCAAATATTGTTGATGTAAATAGCATCAGTCAAATCATCCATACACTTCGAGGATTGATATTACCCAAAATTATATTATGATTTTCACTGTTGACATGAAAATCACCAGATTATTGAAAGGAACGTTATCGGTTCAATCATCATTGCCAGCAGGAGGAACAAATCCACTTGTATTTCATAATCAGAGATTTTGTTGTTAGCCAGCAGAAGTGCAAGAATGGTGAGAGCATGTTTATGGGTATCTCAGATATAATGGCATGTCCATTCATTTTGAAATCTTTCTTACAGTACTGTGGTGGCACCATTGCATACAATACCAAAGTAATGCTATTGTATGGTAATACCATAATAATTTGATATTACAGTATTTACATGTGCTGCCTAATAAGGAATAGGAGTGCCACTTAAAGAAATAACATGAAAGAATCATTGATCAACTTATTAATTAGGAAAATGGTAACACTTTACAATAAGGTTCAACTGATTAACATTTGTTAACGCATTAGGTCTCATGAAGTAATACCTTTACAGCATTTATTACTTTAAGTTAATTTCTACACATCCTAACATATTTTTTAATGTTTCAAGTTTTATAAATTAACATTAGCTTCTGAAAAAGAATTCACAAAGAACAATGATATATATTATACCTTAAAACTTTAAAAAGCCAACATCAAATATTAACCTAGAATAATAAATGCTGTAAGAAAAAAGTTGACTTGACTTAAAGATTAATAGAAATTTAAATCATTTGTCAACGTAGTTGAAAATGAAACTATGAAATAATAAATCAATTGTTATGAAAATTTAAAAGTAGAGTTGTAAATCATTTTGAATTAAACTACTTACAATTCATTTTGAAGTTACATGTAAAAATATAAATGTATGATTGTATGATTAAAATGCATTTAATTTAATTAGTTTCATTAATTTAAATATTTTAAAATTAATAATTTATTAATAATTGATTAATTGTTATTGATATTTATTAAGTGATACTCTTAGTCTTACATAGCTGCCATGGTATAAATCCAAGAAACATGGAAACGCCATGGTACTTTTTGTTATTGCTGTACAGACCAACATATGCACTGTAAATTATGTCACTTTTCTGGGCTAAACAAAGTTTTTTTCCCCTTTACAAGCTAAATATAAAATCAATAAAAAATCTAATTAAAGTATTACTGAGGTAATGAAACATTCAAGGGGGAATTCACTAAGAATGAATTGTGCCTTCTAATAGCGTTGCTTATTTGCACACTCTTTTTGCATTGTTTTAGCAAGGGAATTATGCAAAATGTAACGCCACAACACGGCTCAAAAATTTGTGCTGAATTCAATTTGCATGCCAATTGCCCATCTTGCAGGCCAGTTCTTGGTTGTGGAAGATGCAGATGACTACTACAATCTAGTATACAATTCTTGGCCTCTACAGAATCACTCTACCACTGCAATCCAGGCACTTAACACCTCTCTATTAAATGCATAAAGTGTGCTCGTCTACACGTTTCTTGATATATGCTTGGTAACACTCTTCTCCATAAATTTTGCTTCCATGGATCATACAAAAAAATCATACAGTAACTTCATGCTATTTATGCTGTAAAAACAACACTGCCTTTTCTGAATGAAGTGGAATCTAAAAGAAGTCTAATTTGCATAGAATAAGATGTGTTTGTACTGAAAAAAATGAGCATAAAATTATTATTATCACATTGAATTCAGCTTCTGGTTAAACTGGATTGCAGGTGCTTTGTGAACAAAAAATAAAGTAAAACAAATAGATAAATAAAGATTATGCAGTTTTTTTTTTTTTTTTTTTTTTTTTTGTGAATTCACCCCACAGTCTCATTTCCTCCCAAATATAAACCAATTCATCATATGTGTCTCCAAATGTACATATGTCAAACCTGGGTAATTCATTTCCAAAAGGAGAAAGAAACAACCAAAAACATCAAGATATTAAAATTTTGTTTTAGCAACTTGATATTTTCTTTTCTTATTTAATTTATTCTTAAAATAGTTCATAATAAAAAATTATTTAATGTAAATGAATCTAAGACTTTCTGAACTGTCTCTGGAGGTGTCAAGACTTGGAGGTGAGCACTGTGCAAACAAACACAAGCACAAAAATCAATCTCAGAAAAGCCAAATACAAGAGCTTCTCTGAACCTTTACGATACAAAAGCTAAAAGTAGTTTCAATGTTTGTTGTTCTGCATTTAATCATTTCTTTCCTTTGTGTTTTGTCCATTTTCTTCCTTTTACTTTAAGTTCTTGTAGTCCTGTTGTTGAGCCTGTAAAAGGAAAATTGCTACTTGAGATTGAACTTAATAAGATTGGCCTGTGTTATGGAGCAGAGCATTACCCACATTCTACATCTGTCATTTCCACAACGTTATTCATGTTAAATAAGATTCTCTACAAAGGTACAACATATAAAACTGTTAAATATATAACTCGTAGGCCTTTCAAAATACATATAATGACAGTTTTTATGTTCTTTTTTTTTAATATATTTTCTGACGATAAGCAGTGGTGTATTCTTCCATTTAACTTTCTATGTTTAATGCAAACCTTCCAAAATGTTGCTACTGAAAAATGCTAATTAAATTTGTTGATGTGTTGATGTGTACAGTATCTATATCCTTGTTGTCCTTGGAATACAGTGCTTGGTTCAGTTCAAGGAAATGTCTGTAAAGTATTAAAGGTTCTCCTCAGATTGAGATAAATGGGAATGGTCGACCCAGTCGTTTCAATGTTCCAAGTCAGTGTTTCCATTTGTAGACCAATGCTGTATAGCAAAGTTGTTTTATATCTATATCTATCTCTCTTTCTCTACATTTAGGTTTGTATATATTTTCTTTACCGAAACAGTTCCTTTCAAGTCAGTCCGCGCTCACATAGTCATTGTTTTTTTTTTGTTTTTTGTTTTTTGTTTGTGTATTATTTTTCCTCTTTGGTCTGTAAAAAATGAGCGCCAAAAATGTACTCCAGCAGAAAGCTGTTTCACAGAGCAGTCAGGTTCACAGTCTCGGATTGGGTCGGAACCGCTGGGGGAGTCCCATAAAGTCTTTGTCTGGTTCAGTCTCAGACAGGGTTGGCGCCTCATTTTCCTGTGCTGCGCTCCAAAAGTCCTCGAGGCTCCTAATGTACCACTATCTGTGAGGCGCTTTGTGAACGTACAGTATGCTCTCCGTGGCATAAGGGGGTGTTGCCCATTTACATAGCAGAGACGCAGACAGGTAGGCTGAGGCAGGTGTTAAGCCGATGAGACATAGCAAGTATCTACAGCAGGTGGGCGAAGCTGCAAGAGGCCTCGTCTCGTAGCACTCCAGGAACCCCTCCCACTGTTAGGATACCTAGATCAAGCAGAAACACACAGAAAGTCAAGATTAGTAATGCAATTGACCGTTCACAAAGACCCGCCCCCTTTAGTTACTGTTGCTAGGGTAGTCGTGGCCTAATGGTGAGGGAGTTGGGCTTGTAATCAGAAGGTTGCAGGTTCGATTCCCACACCGGCAGGAATTGAAGGTGGGAATTGTGAATAAACAACACTCTCTCCACCTTCGATACTACGACTAAAGTGCCCTTGAGCAAGGCACCTAACCCCCAATTGCTCCCCGGGCGCTGCTGCAATAGCTGCCCACTGCTCCGTGTGTGTGTTCACTACTCACCGCTGTGTGTGTGCGCACTTGGGATGGGTTAAAAATGCAGAGCACCAATTTCGAGTATGGGTCACCATACTTGACAATACGTCACGACTTTCACTTTCACTTTCACTATGTCTGACAAGTCATGCCGCTCTCACGCCACACATCATGTTCCCACGAAGGACACTGAACGCGTCAACTGACAGAGCAACAAGGCAGAGCAGGTTACTTTTGACATTTGACAATTTGACTAATTTTTGACAAATTTCAAATATTGTAATTTAAGTGTTTTTAAAGAAGTTTGAACAATAAATACCGTATAGTGACTCTTTAATGTGTCATGACAGATCGCTGTAGCTCCTTCAAGTGGCTTGTGAACCGATCATCTCTTCATACTAGTTCATTTATAGTGTCAACTAAAAATGAATGCACATCAGAAGGAATGTTGTTTCAACCATGGAAAGACGTGAGTACACACAAATTTTCAAGTTCAAGTTCACCAACGTTAATCTACTACCTGACTGCTTTGTCGGACAAAATTGCAGATTCAGGGTTATGATTGGTTAGATCGCCTGTCAATCAAGTTCCCAGTGAAGGGTCAATTCCAACAAATCCAACAGTACTGAGAACTGCAAAAGTAGGTTCTAGTAATAGCAAGATTATTTTTAATGCACTGTCATACTACTTTTTGGCAGACGCTTCTGTTTGTTCTTAAAATTGTTGTTTTACGCAGGCACATTTTTTTGTGTGCCTGTCAGATACACCACAAAAATGAAAACATTATTTACTCATCCTCATGCTGTCTCAGTTGTATATTACTTTCTTTATTCTGTGGAACACAAAGATTTTTAGGAAAAAAAATAATCCATCTCAGAGTCCATATAATGTAGGTGGATGGAACCCTCAAACTTGACACTTCATAACCACACAAAACAAGCATAATGGTAATCTTTATGTATGACCCCAGTGTATGAACCAATGTCTTCTGAAGCAAAGTGTTAAGCGTAATAAACCATAGCGTCGGTAGGCTTTTCTAAACATCAGTAGGGTGTGAAATGTAATGAAACCAGTGGTGGATGAAGTACACAAATCAAATACTTGAGTAAAAGTACAGATACATATAATAAAATATTACTCAAGTGAAAGTATTTAGTGCTCCTTTTCAATTTTACTTGAGTGAAAGTACAAAAGTACCTGACTTTTAATTTACTTAAGTAAAAATGTACTGCTATATGTTTATTTTGTAATTGTATATTGGCCACGTATATAATTTAATTTTATATTATAAGTTTTATATCGCTCAAAATAGTTATGAATGAATATATGAATATATATATATCTCAAATAGCCAGAACTAGTCAGAAAGAATGGAAGATTAGTGGATGCAGATACATAATACAAGTCAAAGAATAAAAACAGACAAAACACATATGGCTAAGTACATACAATTAAGGCATTGCTCCAGCAGCGGGGAAGATGAACGCTCATGCATTATTTTAATTTGTGTTAGAGTTGCATGATTCTGGATAAAATGAGAATCAAGATTTTTTTTTCTTTCATATAAAGATCATAATTCTCCCACGATTCTGAACAGAGAACTAAACAAAATAACATTTACTAGGGGACAAAATATTAATTGCTGTAGTCTATTTAAAAACATTTAATTTAATTTATTTAAAAAATGGTTTTGAACAAATGATTCAATGACTCTCTCATAACTACTTCACTTGTTTCATTACTGGATGAATCAATATTTTTGAACAAATCTTGTCAATGACTCATTCAATTTCAAATAGTTTAACAGTCACTTTTCGCCACCTAGTGCCGTAACGATGTAATCGATACAACCGTTATTTGACGCGCCAAGTTAGTTTTAAAATTTGATTTCAACTATGTTTGAATCGAGATCGCGATCTGTAGACACTGGTGTGGACGTGTCCGCATTAAAGCATTTCAGTCTGCTTGAACAGATTAAGCTCTTTTTTATTTAAAGATTTTTAGTTACAATAATTAACCCAAAAATGAAACATTAGTAGGCTTACTTTTCACCTCAGTCGCGCACGCACTCAGAGGATCCCCCAGTTCTTGGCTAATTTTCAGTCAGACATGTAAATTCAGTTCACTGGAGCTCTGAACGAGTCATTGAATCATTGAGTCATTGAATCATTGAGTTATTGACTCAAGAACAGCTGCAACACGATCTGCAAGTTTAATTCGCAAATGAATTGTTTGATGTGATTTGTGAACCGATTTAACAGGATGATTGAACAGAATCAGTTCGTACACGAATCGGACAAAGCTTTTACGCCTCTGAGCATGTGTAAAATAATGAGTAGCGATGTGTTTTGTGAAATGTAGTGGAATAAAAAGTACGATCTTACGCTTAGGAATGTAGTGAAGTAAAAGTAAAAGTTGCTCAAAATAAAAAATACTTGAGTAAAGTACAGATACGTGAAAAATGTACTTAAGTACAGTAACGAACTATAAATACTTCGTTACTGTCCATCACTGAATGAAACACATGTGAAAAATGAGCTTCATTTTCGTCATACTTCACAATATACTTACATAACGCTTCACGACACTCCCATGAACCCTGCATATGGCAGTTGCCCGGAAATTATGGTTTAGAGTTTAAAAAAAAAAAAAAAAAATCAATATTAGTTTTTTTCTTACACACACCTATTGCATGGTTCACTCAATGGTTTTTGAAGCATTGAAGGCTTTGTCCACTTGGATTATATAGATCCACAAAGATGGATTCTTCTATTTTTTTAATCGTTGTGTGTTTTCACAGAAGAAAGAATGTTGTATACACTTTGGACGGAATGAGGTTGAGTAATTTATGAGAGAATTTTCATTTTTGAATTATTTTTCAATGCTGATTGAAAAGAGAGGAAAAAAAAAAACTTAATCCAGATGGTTTCTCAGGCTTATCAAGCTAGTGTTTAGACAGTTTACTGGTCATCTGGCTGGTCTCTGGTCCGGTCTGATCAGATAACAAGTGCCCAGTTGGACTGGGAGACCAGGTAACCAGCTGGTGTTTCTACAAAGTTATTTCCAAAAAAAGAGGCAGGTTAATCTTAAACATTTTAGACAAGACAAGTGGCTATAGGCCTCTGGGTGCAAGTTCGGTTAATTTTAAGTCAACGATATTACAATTCTGTTATAATCAAGATAATATTTGAAAACTGTCGCTTTCCTCAGCACCTGCCATAGAAAATGCTCAGAAATCTTAGCGCCATCTGCTAAATGGTCCACTGCCAGGCTGAAAAAAGGCACCAACTGCTGCCAACATGGGCTGCTGCTTAATTTATAATAGTGAACTCTTGACACTTTCATGGGGAGCAGATATTCATGGATTTAGCAGGTGCTGGATGAAACATTACCAACTCTGACAGAATACGGAATAACAGGGATGAGATAATCAAGATGAAAATGAACTTGGGAAAGTGATAAAATGACCCAAGAGTGTGGAGGTTAAAGACAAGAGACAAAAACTTACCACTAACTCCTTCTTTAGACACCCATTATGCTCTAGCAAAGATTTTGCACTTAGCTTACATGTGAATGACTGCAGAAGTTAACAAAGATTAACTAGTGACTATGATTTGAGCAGGGATGGGAAAACTCTGTGTTGGACTCTCCTGCAGTGTTTAGCTCCAACCCTTTTAAACTCTGGACCCTAAAGTGTGACCAAACTATTAACCATATATTTCCGAATATGTGATTTTTGGAAATCACATGTCTGAATGTCAAATGAAAATAGTTTTAATGTACAATATGTTTTTACCCAGCCCTTTTTAGAAGCTGTGCCCTTTATTTACACCATCTATTTACCATCTCTGAATTTGCAAAACTCTTCATACCATTTAAGTTTTAGAAAGGTTAAGGTTTTAGAAACAAGTCAAAACACACAAAACTGCTAAATATTATTCAGACAGAAAGTTTAGATGATTGGAAAGTGATAAATATTTGCTGAACCCAGCAGTATCTATCAGAAGTGATAATGTGAGGGTAGTGTGAAGGGTTTGAGCATGCTAACTCCCTGTGGCAGAATGTGCAGCTTTGCCCCTTGAGGGGAATTCATGCAGACGTTCAAAGCTATGACTGGATTTATCTTAATCATGCTTTTCATGTTGCATTTTGCCAATAAACATCTAGGGAAATGCAGTTTCACAGCTCCATATGAAGTAATTAATCACGTAAAATAGCTGAGGGATTGTGTAATGCATAGTTTCACTAATAATTATATACGGACTGGTTCGCGATTGAGGAACTTACTGTACATGCCAGTTTTTAGCATGTCTCACAGTCTGTTTTCAGAAGTGGCTGCATATGCTGGCTAATATAAGTCTAAAAAAATTGGCTGGTTTTACTAAGATCATTACCAAACAATTTTTTAATTACTGTTACAAAACTGGTATTTTGGTACCCCAAAAAAGTATTTTGCAAATACATTTGTAATCTTTGTAAGTTCTACCCACTGTGTGAACCTATCGGAAAGAGAATATCATCACACATATCTCATTGTTTATTTTTGAAAGTAATTATATCAAATTGAAATGGTCTTAACAGCCATATTTCATGAATAATATATTTCACTTGATAAGTAAAAATATCATTCATATTATTATGTTACTATATATAATATATTGTGCATTTTTCATATTATTGAATGGAAACAAGTTTTCTATTTCTCAGATATTTCTCCTGGGAAAAAAATGCCACATGGTCTCTGCTTTTTGGTTTCAGAAGAGATCTCAATGTCAAACAAATTCTCATCAATATACTGTATCTGAGCTATTACCACCATATAGTCTCAGTTTTAAAGCTCCACTCTACAACATAACAGCAATTGATAACATGATACAATATGTAAACAATGTGTTTTTATTTTTCTAAATACTTTTTACAGTTTTTCTTAGTCGCTATACAGCATTTCTCAGATCAGAACTGAAATTCTCAAAACTACTTGTACTTCCACATCAGTCACTTGTGCAGATCATACAAGCAGTTTCTTTCTTTTGAACAATTAGCATATGTTTTGGTAGTTTCATGTTGACAATGTACATGTCACGTTCAGTAATGATTAGTTTCACTTTGTTTTCATGTCACATGTTCCTTTGATCCTTTTCCCACCACTCGTCCGTTTCCCTGGTCACCATAGTATTAATTAACTATTAATTATCTTCAGTTGTGTTTGCAATTTTAGTTCCTCCTGTTCACTATGTCCTTGTCTGATCTACTTGTGTTAACCCTGCTTGGATATTAAACAAACTTGGAGTATTTTGATCTATTCGTCGGCCTTCATCTTCCTGCCAAAACACAACTGTTACAGTACAATTATCTGCTGTTTTTTACATTATCAATTGCTTATTTCATGTTGATCAAAGTATATTACATGGCTCTCTGCTGAATAGTCTTACCCCTCGAAACATCTAGGCATTAGCTTTTTGCGTACAAATGCAAAACGGTTGAACTAGACAGGCTCACCACAGGATGTGTGGTGGTATATATAGTCTTTTTCTAATCGCAATGACATTGTAATGTAATTTGTTGACAGACAGTAAAAGTTTAACACTGAATCCTGTCCAGTCTCTTGCAATCAGTATCCCAACGTGTAAATTTGTACTGTTGAAATTGAAATATACCATAAAGTGCAGTCTTGTGCATTTTCAATCATTGTCATCGAAATCGACTGTGTAGTTTATGTCTGAAAATACTGTCAGAGTACATCATGTTGACAATTTGACTAAGCATTTTGACTATCTTGTTTGTGAACAATGACACAAGGACATGTTAGTCTGATGGTACTGATGTGTTCACTGATGTAAATACTTTCGAGAGATGAACTAAGGATTTTGAGCAGGTTACAGGCTTTTGCAGGTAATTCATTGTGTGGTGCTGTTTGTACAAATTGTTTTGAGAAATGCACTGACTGGTTTGCAAATGTTAAGGATGATTCAAGAAATGTACCAAAGCGACTAAGAAAAAATAAAAATAAAACTTTCCTCTGGAAATATATTCTGGTCATATGATCTCTACATGTCAGGCCACATGAGACGGCCAGCTCCATTGAAAATAATACTAACAACAAAACTTTAAATAGAGTTTCCTCTCTCTCTTTTGGTTTTAACCCTTGTGTTATGTTCCGGGTCACTTTGACCCGTTTAGATTATCTAGTTATTGGAAATACTGTTTTTTTTCTTGATATGTTGTGACTTTTTCTCATTTATCATCGTGCAAAGTTTCAACATGCTGGTGTTTTTTGACACATACAAACAAAATCACTGTTACGTTCGCCGGGTCAATTTGACCCGCATATTTTAACGCTCTAAAGCAACTGTACTGACCCAAAATAATAACATTTCTTGGTTATATTTTGTTATTTTATTTTTTTACTACCTTATGAACCTAAAAAAATGAGGTTTTCCACACTTATTTCAATACAGAAACATGTTTAAAACAGCAGCATGTGTGTGAAGTTCTGAACCAGAAAGCTCATCATGTCAGAAGAAACTTCTAGACTTTATGAAATGAGTTTACAAAACAGCCAACTTAGGAAAAGTACATATTTTCATTATACAGCTGCATTTAATTGTTCAGTTATGATGTTCTAAGAGAAAAAAAAAAAGAATTTATTGTATTTAAAAATGTACTGTTTATTTTCAAATTTTGTCAAAACAAAACAGTTTTCAAAAATGGTTAAAAAACACTTTCATTAAATCATATCTTCAGATATGTATTTTTTGGAATATTTGACAAATGTTGATATTAAGAGTTTACAGTTTGTACTTGAATCTTTGTTGTTTTTCATAGTGTGATTTTTGAGGATTCGCATTGAATCCAATTAGGGTCAATTTGACCCGCTCCATAACGAGTGTCCACAGAAATCCAACAGCGCATAAGGGTTAAAATAAGAGGTTACCTTAATTCTATATGACGTTTTGCGTGGTGAAGGCTCAACATAAAAGCTACTTAATTGTAGCATGTCTCTTAACAAATTGCTCAGGCTGGTACTTGGAAAAGACTCTTTTTTGGCAGCTGGAAATGGGAAGTTGGCAAAGTAACAAAGAAACCTTGTAATGGTTGCCTGGATTGTCTGGGTGAAATAGCTAGCTTGGACAGTGACAGATACAAAAGAGTGGCACCAGTACTACAGAAACCAACTGTTCAATTAAGTCATTTGACAAAACACTTTTTTTTTTTTTTTTTTCAGATTTTTTTTTTGGTGCTCATAAATACTACATGGTGTTCAAACATGACCCAGTCATAAGTAAACGGTGGTCAATGTTTCTCAATCCAGAAATGATTCAAAATGAAGGTTCTTGGTCTCCAGTGCTGGCTTGGCTCCTTCAGACAGGAACTGGCAGTAGGCGCTAATGGTTTGCAGAGGCCGAGCGCTTGCTTGGAGGAGCAGCTGTCATCTCCATGGTGTTGTCGTCCAAGCCCAGGCAGGGATGTGTCCTGTGGTGCCACGTTGGCGCATTGGGATCAATTACACAGACCCCAACACCCACAGCAGCAATGCCTTGGCATGTGTCATCCGTGACCTCCCTGTGTTTTTTAAAATCCTCAGTCTATTCACTTTCCTTTTTTTGCGTCATAAAAAAAGGTTGAAAATGTAGACATGTTCAAACACATTTCAACATTATTGGTTGTTAACAAAAAGTCATTATGTACACTTCCACATTTTGTTCCTTACTTGTGGGCTTTTTTTTCATGGAACAACACAAAAGTAGAAATTATTAAGAATTTTAATTTATCTTTTAGAACAAGTTAATGGGGACCAATGAACAACAGTTCACGGTAACCAAGTCTGTAAAGCTCCAAAAAAGGAAATAAAATCAACATAGAAGTAGTCCAACAACATCATCTTCTCTACCCAAGCTCTGAAATCAATTGCCATTTGTTCTTGTGTGTCCCTTCAGTTGTGATGGCGTGCATTTTCCCCTCCTCGTGTCGTTTCATTCTCTTTTCAGAGAGTTCTTATTTTACTCTTACTCTAATAAGATCCAACGTGTTGTTTCCTTTGTCGCAGCTTGTGAGCCAACCGTGACAGACAGCATACTGGGTTTTAAAAGACACGAGGGCGAGTAAATGAAAGAATTTCATTTTTGGTTGAATTATTCTTTTCACTCCCTGTTAACCGACATGTTTCGCCAAACGGCAGCACTTCAAACAAAGGCGACGCCCCTACATTTTCAAAGCCAGGCATCACTGATGAGCAAACGTTTTCTGTGTTTCCATTTGAAAGATTGCTGATTACTGCAATCAGTAGTTCTCTCTCGTCTCAAACTCCACCAACACTACAGATTCAAGGACCCTCTTCCGTGGTAAAATACTACCCAATCAACCTAATAGCTAATAGAATAGTTGATGAAGAACCCTCTTGTTCTGATGGTATAATCAGAGAATTTAAGGAGTAGTGTGGTGTAACCTTACAAAAGGAGAAACATGAGTTCAATTAACAAAATCCAGAAGACCACATTTTAGAGGATAAAGCTTTGTTATGTTGGAAATAAATAAACAATTCATTTATCCAGATTCATTTTATGATATGTCCATAACCAGAAATGCTATTAAGTACAGTAATGTAGACGCAACTGTTTAGAAATTGCATTAGAGCTGCAACTAACGATTATTTTTTCTGTCGACTAATCTAACGATTATTTTTTCGATTAGTCGACTACTCTAACAATTATTTTTATTACTTTTTTTCTTATTAATCTAGTGATCTTTTTTTTACGTAAGAAGTTAGAACTAATTTAGCAGTTTGTTGAGGCGTAGAAACACCGGGACACGCCATTATGTAATAATACGATTTGATTTCGATTAAAAATAAGTCATTATGTGTGTTCGTCCAGTGGTAGACATTTGAACTTTAAAATGAAGAGTGTCAAAGATTTTCTATACAGTCTTAAAGGAACTTTGATAGTGTTCAAGCCATTGAACAAACGTCTCCTGAACCGTGTGTTTTTCCTCTTGCTCTGTCTGTTCAGAGTTTAGCAGCCTCATCTCTGATTGGCTGGAATTTTGTCACATTGTAATGCTGGTTTGTGTTGAGCAGGCGAGCGGTCGGCACTTAGCGAGTGCGTGCGAAAGAGAACGTCCGCGCACATCCAAATAAACTTCTTTGAAATGCAAAACTTTGTTCGCTCTAAAATATTTTCTTATTTGCGAGACGAAGATTTTCTCCTCAACTCAGTGTGAAATGCCCTTTTGCACGCTCAAAATATGATCTTGCGCACGCAAAAATTTGCCAGAGATCCAATCCCATAGGTGGTACACCATTTCTGTTCTGCAAAGGGAACAAAGGACCGTTTTATTCGGCCTCTGTTTAAAGTATTCCCATACTTTTGATCATCGTGGTCCAGGTTTTTGTTATAGAATGGAACTTTCTCCGTTCCCGGGAGCAGAAGCCGCCATTACGCCAGATGAATGAAAACAGTGTGACGCGTCGACGCATTTCACGCACGTCGACGTATTTTCGTAGTATTTTGCGTCGTTGCAGCACTAAATTGCATTCATAAATTAGGCATTCAAGTTTAAAACCAACGTATTTCAGTTTTTTCCTCAACATTTTTAGTTTTGTTTTATTTTTCATTTAAGTTTTAGTTTTCAACCCCGGCATGCTGACAGCTAACAGCTAAATTTGTCCCTTTTGGAATCTCACCAACCATCTAGTCAGATGTTGTACAACTAGTTGACAATCCTGACCCATCCTATTCTTTTCACATATTTCCTCCCATTTGCTCGAAGAGCATACGTTGCTCAGATTCAAGAACGACCGGAAATTACCTGGAAAGGTTAAACTTCATGCTAATATGTGGTCCTTGTTTCTCTGTCATTTTAAAGCCATCATCGTTACATAATATTTCTGTTCACACGTCACCCTCCTTTGACAATTCAATTGTAAGATGTCATCAGGTAAGGTAAAGCTTCATCAGTGCTTGTCTAATGACATTGAGCCACCAGCCGGAGATGACCGGCAATTCTCAAGAGACTTCTACTGCTCGTTTAATCTGTAGCTGAAACGGAGGTGTTGACAGTCATGTGAATCACTCAGGAGGGAAAGAAAAGAATGAGCAAATCACAAACATGATAGCGGTGATGACTGTTTATTCGAACAGGATGGGCCTACAGAGACTCTTGGGTTGATTAGTGATCATTCTTTTATTGAATAGCAGAAACTCATTTTGGCCCAGCCAACTGGAAATTATTTGATGAGTTCCTTTGTCTCTTGACAATGGCTGGTCAATTAAAATGGTCAATCAAGAAAACAAAAAACAAACAAAAAAAAACATGCACAACATGACTGTTTAAGCACGCCATTGTTTAAGCACCAGCCACTCGCCAGACCACATGTTTCATGATCTAAACATATTTGTAGAGGCCTTTCTTTTGTTCACTGTGCACATGCAGACTGGAGTCTTTGGCCACTGAGTCACATTAATGTTTTTTCAGCGTCTCACCCAATGAGCACATTTTCTGTCAAATTTAACAATAGTTTGTTTATGTACCTCAAGACGATGTATTTTGTTCCATTCTTGCTCTCCATTTTTAAATTCAAGAATGCATTTATAAGACCTTACAGAAAGAAATTCCTTCAAACTTCCTCCCGTTCCCTGGGATCAGTGGATGAGTGTTGCCAGGTGGTACTCACAGCATGGTACAAGGTCACTTTCAAAAACCTCCACACACCGTCTATCTACCCCACATAACTAATACAGCATGGTATTATAATGCCCCAATCTGAGATCACTTGTGTCAACAATATCTTTAAATCACTGATTCACACACACACACAAAAAAAACAGTGCATTTTACATACAGTATTTACAATGTAAACTTACATTGCATTTTATAAAGACTTTTTCATTTTAGAAGACTTTGTCCAATATAGCTCCACAATGGCCCGCCACATAACCAGTGCACTTCATGAATGTAGTGTCAGGGCTAACTTACTTCACCCTTCTTTTCTCAATATTTGTCAAAAGACTTTGATTCATATGATACATGACCTGCATGCCATATTTGCTTTATATTATTATTGTCATTTTAAATGATCAATGTGGATTTTAAGAGCGTTTTTAATAACATTACTCAAAAAACTTTGTGAGAAGCTTTAAACATATTTTGTGCTTGCTGAGAAGAACTTGATTTAATACTGAATTTTGTTAAATAAAATTTTGGTTAGATCTAATAAAAAAGTACACTTGTTATTATCGGAATATAATAATAACAATGTAGTGATTTAGTCAAAAATTACAATTGGAAGAAAAAAAAAAATACGAATATAACAAGTCCACACAAATCAAAGATTTTAATAGCCAATGACAGCAGACAGGAGCTGAAGTGCTGTGCGCCCACCTTTTCATTTCCACCTATTTCTTCTACGTCTCGTCTACATACCTACCGTGATCACCCATCTGTTCACATAATTAGCCCAAAGCGTGATCTAATTACCATTGATAAACACATCCCAGAGTTCTTCTCATTAAGAGCAGTCAGCTTAGAACTGCTCTACATATCCTATGATCGAGTCTGAAGTCTGAAGAGCTCTATAGGGCCCTGAATGAAGCCCTGCTAAGATACAGTTGAAGTCAACATGAACCAGCATTTGCTGCCCATTTTACTTCTGTAATATGACTAGTGCTGGGGATTTTGATTTATCCCAGTACATCTTTTAAAACTGTTCTCACAAAAAAATAGATAAATAAATAAAAACAGATTCAGAATCATTCACTTGTTCAGTGTACCTTCCTGCAGGTTACATCACCGTGCCAATTGTTAGCGACAAGTGAACGTCAATGCTAGGAAGATCGTTCCAGAGTTTAGGTGCCAATCGCCAGTCGTTGAATAATTCACTAATTAACAAAAAAAAAAAACCTTTTGATTGTCAGATTATAATTTATTAAAAGTTTAAATCATCTAAGTGAATAAGCATGTTTAGTTTCTAGGTTATGGTTTTCATCTAGGTGGTTTCATATCATGTTTTTTTTTTTCTAGCTCATGGTTTATCACTGTCTTTACCTTTAGTTCTCGTTCATTTGTTACCATGGTTTCTGATTAGCACACCTAATCCTTGTTTCCATTGTTAAATTTAGTTGTATACATTTTCTCATATCAATATATTTTGCTCTGTCATATAAGTACTAAAAAAAAGGACACAGGACAAAATTATATTTTAACCATGACAATGAGTTATTAATATTTCACTGGTTCTCTTATGTTTTTGCATGTGTTCATAATTTCTTTGTCAACCTGGCCAAAAATTATGTCCCTAAAATTTGGCATGTTTTATTGCAGTGTTATCAATAAAAACTACCTCCATGCACAACTACGCAATATGCTCACAAAATATATTTGAACATATATAAATGAATAAAGGGTGAAGATATCAATGTTTGTTGGACTTCAATTTAGCCACTATTGTTATAGTAAGTCCAGTCCATAGTAAGACTGCCATACCAATACCACTTGTTCAGGCAAGAGCTTTAGGACCCTTGTTAAAGGGATAATCTTTCCCAAAATCGAAAATTGTAAGTCCCACGATTTACTCACCCTCAAGCCATCTGAGCTGTATATGACCATCTTATTTCAGAGGAACACAATTGGAGACATTTAAAAAGATCCTGGCTCTCCAAAGACTTATAATGCTAATGAACAGGGGGAGTGTTTTGAAGCCTAAAAATAAATGCATCCATCCATCATAAATAATCCATTCGGCGCCAGGGTGTTAATAAAGGCCTTCTGCAACAAAGTGATTTGTTTTTGTAAGAGATATCCATATTTAAAACTTCATAAAGTAAAATAAAGTTCACTTTAGTTTGTTGCCCAGCCCTATTTGTTTAAATTGCAAGAAGCGTCTAAACCTACGCCGCTCATTCATCCTGTGTCAAGTTTACTTGTGCAGGTTGTCTGGCGGAAGCTGGAGAATATTTTTCTTACAAAAACCCATCGCCTTGTGTCAGAAGGCCTTAATTAACCCCCTGGAGCCGTATGGATTATATTTATGGTGGATGGATACATTTATTTTTGGCTTCAAAACAGGCCCCTCCGTTCACTTCCATTAAAAATCTTTGGAGAAGAAGGGTATTTTTAAATAAATCTCAGATTGTGTTCATCTGAATGAAGAAAGTCACATACATTTAGGATGGCTTGAGAGAGAATAAATCATGGAACAATTTTCATTTTTGGGTTTAATATTTGGCTTTAATATCAGAAAAACTTTCCAGCGTTGGAGAGACTTTAGCAGGAAGGCCTGAAAAAAGACGCAGAGGTTGCGTTGTTGCTGCTCCATACGTGAGTAACATTGGTTCCCTTTCAGTCGGTCACGTTCGACGTACGTCAGAACTGAACCGACGAATTGGGATATCGCACGAGAGCCCTATCATCTTCGAGTGTAAACTAAACGAGCCAATGAAGATTGGCGTGCGAGCTTTCGCGTGCCGCACTCCGCCCCCGCGAGCGGGTATAAATACGGAAGCGGCAGCGCTCGCACTTTGTCTTTCGCTTCGGAGCCGTGCAGTTCTCAAGCTGCAGCATCGGAGAGTGTACGAGAGCTTGAAGAGTGGTGTTGGTGTGAAGGCGCGTCAGCGATCCCGCGATTCAACGGCCAAAAACAAACTGCTGTTATCACAGCAACCTGAGCAGAAAGAGAAAGTAAAGGTTGCGATTTGGGCCGGATTGAGTGCGCGCTGCTGGTCTGCTGATACCTGCAGCAGCGCCGCGGTGATTCCCTGTGCGCTTCAGCACATTCCAAAAGAGCTTCAATTTCCTTCAAAAAAGCGAGCGTTGAGTGCGTCTTTTTCAAGATGTCATTCCGCTCGTGCGCTGCTGGATGCGGTCGTTCCCTGTCACCAGCTGACGGGCACAATCGCTGCATCACGTGTTTGGGCGTTCAGCACGCTGAGGCAGCTTTTGTGGATAGTTCATGTTCTCATTGTGGGAACATGACTATCGCGGTGTTGAGATCGCGGCTTGCTTACCTTGGTTCTCAAGGCCAAGCCCCCGTCCCTATCCCCCGATCTAGCGCCCCCCAGAGGGTCGCTACTTCCGTGGATAGACCGGGAGATCTGAGGATCACGGTCAGGGCTTCCCCGCCGAGCCAGTCTCCGTGGGCCCCTGGTCCCTCATACACGCCGCAACCCGTGGTGATGCCAGAGGAGCGCGTTGGTCCCTCTCTTGAGCGACCAGCCGTCTCTTTTGGTGCGCCGGCTGATGATCAGATGTCGATCGCGGCATCGGAAGGTGGGTTTGAGTCCTCTGGGGATGAAGGCTCGGATGCGCTGCCTCCTTCTGGGAGAGTGGCGTATTCCGAGCCCGATCCAGAGTTGACAGCCATGCTTGCCCGGGCCGCCGGGAGTATCGGGCTCGAGTGGAACCCTCCACCGTGTCCCGAACCCTCCCGGTTGGACGATTGGTTTCTCGGGGCAGCCCGTGCTGGTTCTCAGCGCTCTGCCCGGTTCCTTTCTTTCCGGAGGTGCATGAGGAGGTGACTAGATCGTGGAGGACACCTTTTTCTGTCCGAAACCGGTCGGGTCCCTCCTCCGCCTTCACCGTCCTGCATGGCGGTGCAGCCAAGGGGTACGTGGGGATCCCCCCAGTCGAGCGCGCCGTTGCGATGCAACTGTGTCCGGCGGCCGCCGACTGGCGGGGTAACCCGCGCCTCCCGTCCCGGGCCTGTAAGTTCTCGTCCAACCTAACGGACAGGGCTTACGGAGCCTGTGGGCAGGCTGCATCTGCCCTGCATGCCATGGCGTTGCTGCAGGTCTACCAGGCCAAGGCACTTCGTGACATGCCCCAGGGCGGTCTTGACCAACAGCTCGTGGAAGAGCTGCGAGCTGCCACCGACCTCGCCCTCCGGGCGACGAAGGTGACTGCACGCTCGGTTGGTCAGGCGATGGCCACGCTGGTGGTTCAGCAGCGCCATCTCTGGCTCAACCTGGCGGACATGAGGGAGGCCGATAAATATCGGTTCCTGGACTCCCCTGTGTCCCAGGTTGGGCTATTCGGCGACGCGGTCGAGAGCTTCGCCCAACAGTTCTCGGCTGCACAGAAGCAGACGGAGGCCCTGAAGCATGTCCTGCCCCGGCGTGCAGCTGCTGCCTCCACCCAGCCGCCGGCGGCGGCCTCTTCGTCTGCTCGTCGCCGAGGGCGCCCGCCTGCGTCGTCCTCCGCCCCTGCGAAGTCTGCAAAGCAGCAGCCTTCACCTAGCAGACCGCAGGGAGCCGGTCGCAGACGTGGTCCCCAGCCCGCTCAGCCTGCAGCCAAGCCAGGTGGCAAACGAACCAGAAAGCGGTCCTGAGACGGGCGACCCGGAGGAAGTTGGAGCTGCTTCTCGGGAGACGGTGAAGGCACCGCTCCCTCCCCCGGAGGAGGGCCGGGTGGAGAATCCTTTGTTCCCTTTTCTTTCTGTTCCGCCGCTGGCTCCCCGGAGTCCAGCGGTACCCACATTCTCAATAAAAGAGCAGTTTCCACTTCCTCCGGGTCACAAGAGGGCGCGTCTGGCGGTGTGTCACGCTATGCCTGGCCACCCTCAGCCCCCTCTCATTTCGCCAGCAGAGGGCAGTGTGCTGGTCGAGGCCGCCCTCGTGCCGTCTCCCACGCGCACTGTCACTCTGCGGAGCCAAACCTCACTTCGGGCCGCTCTGCCGTCCGAGTCAGGTTCCCTGGCTCCGCCTCGCTGCCCCCCGCGGGTACGTCTGTCGTGCCGTTGGTCCCGCTGGTGCGGAGTCTGGGAGCCTGGCAAGCGCTTCCCAGCCCGTCCCGCTGGCTCATCCGCACGATCAGACTCGGCTATGCGATTCAGTTCGCCCGGCGTCCCCCGGTGTTCAGGGGCATCCATTTTACTCGCGTGAATGCGAACGATGCTCCTGTACTTCGGGCGGAGATTGCAGTCCTACTGGCGAAGGACGCAATAGAGCCGGTCCCTCCAGCCGATTTGAGGTCAGGGTTTTACAGCCCCTACTTCATTGTACCCAAGAAAGGCGGTGGGTTACGGCCAATCTTGGACCTGCGAGTCTTGAATCGGTCCCTTCACAGGCTGCCGTTCAAGATGCTGACGCAGAAACGCATTTTCGAGTGCATCCGTCCCCAAGATTGGTTTGCAGCGATCGACCTGAAGGACGCGTACTTTCATGTCTCGATTCTTCCTCGACACAGACCCTTTCTACGGTTTGCTTTCGAGGGTCGGGCATATCAGTACAAGGTCCTACCCTTCGGGCTGGCCCTGTCGCCCCGTGTCTTTACCAAGATTGCGGAGGCGGCCATTGTTCCGCTCAAGGAACAGGGCGTTCGCATCCTCAACTATCTCGACGACTGGCTGATCCTAGCTCACTCGCGAGAGCAGTTGTGCGAACACAGGGACCTGGTGTTAGCTCACCTCAGCCGGTTGGGTCTTCGGGTCAACTGGGACAAGAGCAAACTCGCCCCCGGGCAGAGGATCTCTTATCTCGGTATGGAACTGGACTCGGTCAACCAGACTGCGCGTCTCACCGAGGAGCGCGTCCAGTCGGTGTTGAACTGCCTGAGGACGCTCAAGAGCAGGACAGCGGCCCCACTGAAATTATTTCAGAGGCTCCTGGGGCATATGGCATCCGCAGCCGCAGTTACGCCGCTCGGATTGCTTCATATGAGGCCGCTTCAACACTGGCTTCATGGCCGAGTCCCGAGATGGGCGTGGCGACGCGGTACGTTCCGTGTGGCAATTACACCGAACTGCCGTCGTACCCTCACTCAGTGGTCCGACCCCTCGTTCCTGCGGGCTGGAGTTCCCCTGGAACAGGTGTCCAGGCATGCTGTGGTCTCCACGGATGCCTCGTCCACCGGGTGGGGGGCCGCGTACAACGGGCATGCAGTTTCAGGTCTGTGGACGGGGCCTCAACTGCAGTGGCATATCAATTGCCTCGAGTTGTTAGCAGTGCGTCTTGCGCTGGGCCGCCTCAAAGGGCTGCTACTAGGCAAGCACGTACTGGTCCGTACGGACAACACTGCGACCGTAGCGTACATCAACCACCAGGGCGGTCTACGCTCCCGTCGCATGTCACAACTCGCCCGCCATCTCCTCCTATGGAGTCAGAAGCATCTGAGGTCGCTTCATGCCATTCACATCCCAGGCGTGCTCAACCGTGCAGCCGACGAGCTCTCACGGCAGCCTCCGCTTCCGGGAGAATGGAGACTCCATCCTCAGGCGGTCCAGCTGATATGGCGTCGCTTCGGGACCGCTCAGATAGATCTGTTTGCCGCCCCGGACTCGACCCATTGCCAGTTGTTTTACTCCCTGTCCGAGGGCACCCTCGGCACGGACGCACTGGCACACAGCTGGCCCCGGGGCCTCCGCAAATATGCGTTTCCCCCAGTGAGCCTTCTTGCACAGACGTTGTGCAAAGTCAGGGAGGACGAGGAGCAGGTCCTGCTAGTTGCGCCGTATTGGCCCAACCAGACCTGGTTTTCAGAACTCATGCTCCTCGCGACAGCACCTCCTTGGCCCATTCCTCTGAGGAAGGACCTTCTGACTCAGAGACGGGGCACCCTCTGGCACCCGCGTCCGGACCTCTGGAATCTCCATGTCTGGTCCCTGGACGGGACGCGGAGGTTCTAGGTGGCTTACCCCAATCAGTGGTAGACACCATCACTTCCGCTAGAGCTCCCTCTACGAGGCACCTCTATGCCTTGAAGTGGAACCTGTTCGTCGAATGGTGTTCTTCTCACCAGGAGAACCCCCGATCTTGCTCGGTCAGGTCAGTGCTTTCCTTCCTGCAAGAGGGTCTGGAGAGAAGGCTGTCTCCCTCCACCCTAAAAGTGTATGTTGCCGCTATCGCTGCACATCACGATGCAGTTGAAGGTAAGTCGCTGGGGAAGCATGACCTGATCGTCAGGTTCCTGAGGGGGGCGAGGAGACTGAATCCGCCTCGCCCACTCTCTATACCCTCTTGGGACTTGTCCCTGGTGCTTACAGCTCTCCGGGGACCCCCCTTTGAGCCTTTGCAGTCAGCAGAGTTAAAAATTCTGTCACTTAAAACAGTTCTCCTGACTGCACTGGCCTCCATCAAGAGGGTAGGGGACCTGCACGCTTTTTCGGTCGACGAATCGTGCCTGGAATTCGGGCCGGCCAACTCTCACGTTATCTTGAGACCCCGGCCCGGATATGTGCCCAAGGTTCCTACCACTCCCTTTAGAGATCAGGTAGTGAACCTGCAAGCGCTGCCCTCGGAGGAGGCAGACCCAGCCCTGGCTTTGCTCTGTCCCGTCCGCGCTCTGCGTCTGTACGTGGACAGAACTCAAAGCTTCAGGACCTCAGACCAGCTCTTCGTCTGTTACGGAGGCCAGCAGAAGGGAAAGGCTGTCTCCAAGCAGAGGATGGCCCACTAGATAGTGGACGCCATCGCCTTGGCTTATCAGTCCCAAGGCGTGCCTTGCCCGCTCGGGTTGAGGGCTCACTCCACTAGGGGGGTAGCTTCTTCCTGGGCGCTGGCTCACGGCGCCTCGCTGACAGATATATGTAGAGCTGCGGGCTGGGCGACACCCAACACGTTCGCTAGATTCTATAGCCTTCGTGTAGAATCGGTATCTTCCCGTGTACTCACCCCTACTGGCCGGTAGCGCGAAGAACCCTTTCTAGTGTCCGCTTGCATACGCCACTCCCGCCCGCTGGGCCGGATACGTGCGTCTATTGCTCCAGTAGAGTTCCCCAGTTGGCGAACCCTGTTGAGTCCTCCGCCACCCCTTGCGGCTCCGGACATTGCGGAGTGTCCGTTGCTAGGCTTAAGCACGCATACTGCCTCTGCTAAGCTGGGTTCCATATGTTGTGACCCCTACGGCGGTCCCATATGTGTAATGTCCACGGTAGCCTTCCTATGTAAGCCCGTGTCTTTCCCTCAGCAGAGCCCGCTCTGCTGTCCCTGCTAGATGTGTCTCCCCCCTACCTAGGCCGGAGCCATCCCAGGGACTTCATATGTGCACTGCCCACGGCCAGTCCATATGTACATTCCCACGTAAATTTCCTCCCTTCGGGTAGGTTGTGGTCTCCGCAGCGTCCCCAGTGGGCACGCTTTCCCAGTGTTATCCAAGTCTTACTGAGTGGGTCATGCGGAACAGCAGTAGACTTCCCTGGCGTAAGTCCGGTCCCTTCTCCGTCCCTAGTGCGCGCCGGGATGCTGCGACTTACGTTGGGCGCTGGAGGGGGTCAGTAACTGTGGCGTTTTATTAGGGATCCCAATTCGTCGGTTCAGTTCTGACGTACGTCGAACGTGACCGACTGAAAGGGAACGTCTCGGTTACGTATGTAACCCTCGTTCCCTGAAGGAGGGAACGGAGACGTACGTCCCGTCGCCACAGTTCCTGTACCCCGCTGAGCGCGGACCACTGCTCGTCTCCTCAGCGAAAAACAAAGTGCGAGCGCTGCCGCTTCCGTATTTATACCCGCTCGCGGGGGCGGAGTGCGGCACGCGAAAGCTCGCACGCCAATCTTCATTGGCTCGTTTAGTTTACACTCGAAGATGATAGGGCTCTCGTGCGATATCCCAATTCGTCGGTTCAGTTCTGACGTACGTCTCCGTTCCCTCCTTCAGGGAACGAGGGTTACATACGTAACCGAGACGTTTTGCTGTTTGACACAACCAAGATTTGCTGTTGTTGTAACGTTCGCTATGGTTACAGGACAGATTTAAGTGTCATTGTCTGGAGCTGCTGTGCTGCTGACAACTAACAATGAACTCTTGTACTATACTCTTGTGTACTGTATTTTAATTTTTTGTTCTTCCTTGTCATTCATTCGTCATCTTCGCTTTATTTTTTCACAAAGCATTGCTTTGCTTCAAGCTATGATAAAGAGACATCCACTCTTGCATTGCATGTACATGCATTTTGGGGTGGAGCAATGAAAGGAGGGGTGTGTTTGTTTGGGTTAATTTGAAATATCAACAGTGTTTCTCAGAAATCGCTTACTGCACCTTTAATTACTATACCAAATACATAAACTGTTCATGGAGAACACCACTGTAAAGTTAAGTTAATATGTTACTTAAAAGATATGCATTTTAGGGCTATTTTATTAATGTTTGGAAGTAGAAAGCTCTATCCCTCCCATTTACATGAAATCAGAACTGACCTCATATATTTTTTCTCACACACACATTGCTATTAAGTGCAATTTACCTGTACATATTATAACCAATACAGAAACATATAAACTTTCCTCAAACTCAGAGTTACTGCTTAATAATAGTTAGTAAGGCAGTTGTTGAGTTTAGGGATTGGGTAGAATTAAGGGATGTAAAATATTGTCATGCAGAATAATGTGCTTTATAAGTAATAATAAATAAAAAGCCAATATCCTAGTAATATCCATGCAAATAGCAACTAGTTAATAGGGAGAATTTGACCCTAAAGTGTTACCAATTGTTTTTATAATGTTTCTATTTTATAATTTAGGATTCATTAAGACATGTTTAATGGCTTCATAATCTTTCATTAAAATATAACATGCACCTCTCAAGCCACTATTCTTTTCTGCTGACTTGCACTCTGGAATAAAAGCTAATTTTTCACATCCTAATCAGTTCCCAATGGATAACATCAAGCCTTGCAACATTTTTTTCTCGCTCATTGAACATCCTGTTTCACTCTAAAATACTGTATGGGATATTATGTAATTGAGAGTTGGGAACAAAGTTTCATGCCACTTTAAAGGGTTAGTTCACACAAAAAGAAATTTCAGTTATTAGTTACTCACTCTCATGTCGTTCCAAACCCGTAAGACCTTCGTTCATCTTCGGGACATGAATAAAGATATTTTATCCCTATAAAAAGCAACTTAATTACTGTCATTAAAGTCCAGAAAAGTAATAGACATTCCTAAAATAGTCAACATGACTACTGTGGTTCAACCTTAATGTTATGAAGTTATGAACACAGAAGCCCAGCACTGTGTTCACTGCGTCAGCTGCATACGAGTCTGACAGGGTGGAGAAGAAATTGTTGAATAGAGCCACTATTGTTGTTTTGCTTCTGTGCACAAATGTAGTTGACTATTTCAATAATGTCTTTACTACTTTTTTGGACTTTGAATGGCAGTAATTACACAGTTTTCTATTGGGGGGGAGGGGAGACCCTTGGATTTCATCAAAGATATCTTAATTTGTGTTCTGAAGATGAACAAAGGCCTTACGTGTTTGGAACGACACAAGGGTGAGTACTTACTGATTAAATTTTTTGGATGAACTAACCCTTTAAGAACCCTGAAAATGAGAATATGTCTCACCGTGGTAGTTTTCACTCTGCCGCTGGGCTGTGTACAAGTCCAGCCTGATTTATTTACTAACAGGTCACAGCCTTCATCCTCTAGACAGGGCACCATGTCACACCACTGCTTGGTCTTCACGATACGAGCTGTGGATCAAGAACAGAGAAAAGGTTAAGATGATATGATCAGGAAGTCACAAACACAACAATACTCAATAATATAAAGTGTTCAAAATAACAATCAATTTCAGCAGCCGCTGGACCACCCTAAAGATATATATGCCTCCACTCTATGTGCCCAGTCACCGGCTCTGGGAACATATCAATAGTTACTGTCAAGTCAACAAACTTCATATATCGAATAAAAATCACATGACAGCAGATGGTAATCATACAATGCCAAATACTATAATACAAAATCTGAGCCTTTTCAGACTGAAGGCATCACTTTTGATTCAATTTCTTGTTATTTAGCTACAAGCAAGTGTCAAACGATTTCACTTTTCAACCCATCAGAGCTGTCCATGCCTGTCAAGTATAAAAGAGGTTACTGTAACACACTAAAATAGTGTGTATGACATAAAAAATGATACCTCGCCCAATGGAAGCATCTTACTTGCTACAGGAATGTGAGAAAAGAAACAAAAATAGTTTAATCCAAAAGGATGGTCATCAGTTTAAAGAAAGGTTTGTCACAGATTTCTCAAGTAGATGAATTTGAGGTTCATCACAGATGATCACTTTTATATAAAAGTAGGTCACTTTAACATACCTGCATTAGCATTAGTCCCTTGGGAGTGACAGTCACAGTTCCTGTTTCACAGGACAATACAATACCAAGCTGTCTCTTATTTTTATTTATATAGACATTACAATCATATAGCCATTGCTTTAGAAATTTATATTTCAAACTTTACATGCCCTTCAAAATATATGTTATATATAGTTTACATAACTTTATATAATATAACTAACAATGGCCATGTCTCATACAATTTAGATCTTTAGATAATACAGTTACAGTTTCAGGAAATAATCTAAAAGAGACTATGTTTATGCAACACAAATATATTAAAGTTAGAAATGAATAGTCATGCCTATAGTATTTTGATTCTGAAATGAATAAAAATTAATTTACAACATATAAGAATTTGTATATGCTGTAATTTCAGAAACATTTTTCTTTTGATTATTAGCAAAATATTAGTTCACATGTGGAAATCTCGACTTTCTCTCAAAACACTTGCTTGAACGTACATGCTCATTTCTTCCCATCTGTAATACTAAAAAAAAATCTTCTTTTTTTCTTTCTGCAGTGTTAAAGATGGAAGAGAATTAATTCAGTCAAGATGTTTTCTTTTTGCCCATTTGAGTGACAGTATATAATAACATTACATCAAGACAAAATGTAATTGCCCTACACTACAGATATCAACTTCAGTTATCTTTATACAAATCAATGTCTTATCCATTTCCAGAAAAAGGAATCACATCTGTCAAGGCAGAATAAACTGGTATTTTTCTGCTGTGGTTTACCATGTTTATCCTTATATGTCTCTTGCCACCGTGCATCTCTGAGAGCAATATTTAGAGGCAGGAAGAGAATTAAGAATAATCAGAGGACAGGATAATTACTTGCGGATTTGCATTTTTGCCACTGAAGACTCCTTTGCAAATTTCAGATACCACAAGTAGACAAAAGGGGGCGCAATCAGGCCTAATTGCAGGTTTAATGGAGGAATTCACTGCGACTGTAATCAAGACAGCTGAGCAGCTTAAAACGTTTGATGCGGTGATGCTCAGATCTTGCTATGGATAGCAGAATTATCCTTTTACACATCTGCATTAGCATACATTACACCAACTCGCAACCAGACAGTACATTAGACTAACTAGAAACTAAAACAGTAAACAAAAGCAATTTCCATGAGTCATGGCCAGTGCACATACAGTGATTCAGAAATGCCGCATTAAGCAAAGCATCTAAAAATGAACATTTTGTAATAATTTACTCACCCTCATGCCATTTAAAGCCTGAATTTGAAGCCTGAAGTTATGACAAATCACAAAAGAAGAAACTTTGAATGATGTACTGGTCACTCTTTTCCATACAATTACAATAAATGGAGACTAGAGCTTTTGGAGCTTGACCTTTATCCCACAATGCAATGTGCTCAAACCTCCATCTCCAGTGTGATGAATGAACTGAAACAATCAGCTCTGGGTTTTCATCTTTTTCTCAAGGCATTATTTGATTTGATTGGACAATCAAAAGTTGAAAGGTACTATAATCTATTCTATGGATTGACACAGAAAATGTCCCAACTACAAGAGAGTTATCATCGCAATAGATTTTCTGTGATATCATTCCAGTATCTGTGACAGCCCTGGGCTTGTTAAACAAAAGAACAATTGAGAGTTGGATGCTATTTTTCAGCCAAATCAGAAGAATTTGAAGTGCTCTTTGCCCTTTTGAGCATTTGGGTTTGGGATGTGAGGGGCTGGGATTTTAGATTGCTCAAGACAGAGCAGGTTACTTTTGATATGAAACTTCAGTTTCATTTTTTTAATTTTTTAAACAATAAATAGCTTATAGTGGCTCTTTAATGTGTCATGACAGATCGCTGTAGCTCCTTCAAGCGGCTCTTGAACCAATAATCTCTTCATATTAGTTCATTTATAGCATCAAATAAACATTTTCATTTCATTTTTCATCATTTAGCAGATGCTTTTATCCAACTTATAGCAACTTACAAGGGGAGAAATTAGGGGTTAGGTGCCTTGCTCAAGGGTACTTTAGTCATGGTATCAAAGGTGGAGAGAGCGCTGTTTATTCACAATCCCCACTTTCAATTCCTGCTGGCGTGGGAATCAAACCAGCAACCTTCTGATTACAAGTCCAACTCCCTCACCTCTACGCCACGACTACCCACACATTAGAAGGAATGTTGTTACAAGACGTAAGTGCACACAATTTTTCAAGTTCAAATTCACCAACGTTAATCTACTAACTCCCCTGACTGCTTTGTTGGACAAAATGGCGAATTCTGGGTTATGATTGGTCAGATCGCCTATCAAAAAACTGCCGGCAAAGGGTCAATTACAAGCAAACTAATCATCTAAACCAGACTATAACCCTATAGAAAGTACATGTAGTTAATTCATACTCAGTTCATTGTTGAAAATGTAATTCTAAAATAAAGCGTATCTGCATTTTTGGAAGGGGTGGGGTTAAAATACAGTAGCAAGAATAACTTTGTGATCCCTTTAAAAAAAAAAAGCTAGATTTTAACACTAATTGCTCATAAAATTACTTACTTTCTCCAAACTCCCAACTCACAAATTGCGGTTCGCCAAAAGCTAATCGGAGTCAGATAAGGAGATGAGACTGGAAGTGTGGTCTGCACAGATGCCCTAACCTTAAGATTAAGGGAAGCAATGACAAATCTGCTCTTCAAGAAGTTACTGTGGACCATACCTCAAACCCAAAAGCATTCACATGACTTAAAACACATTACAGAGATGCACAAAGCTGAAAAAGGCTTTGAAAGAATAGCTTAAGACCTGTTCATCAATCCACTGGAAAATACCCATCTACAAATTTAATTAATTCAGGACTTTTGCTACTCTCCCTAGGAGCAGACATCCTGCAAACATCTCTAAGAACACAATGGACAATCTTGAAAGTGGTGTGAAAGAACCGTAGGATGACAGCAAAACACCTCCAGAAAACTCTACTGTCAAAGTCTTTTTGAACAAAAAATGACAGTAGGAAAGCACGGCTGCCAAAATATCTCAATATGGATGTTCTGTAAATCTTGTTTGGACAGTTGAGACAAAAGTTCTGACAAAAAATGCACAACAATTTGTTTAAAGGAAAAAGGGCACTGCACAACAACAACAACAAAACCTCTTCTCAACTGTGAAGCATGTAAGTAGCATCATGGTTTAGAGCTGCTTTGCTGCCTCGGGGTCTGGGCACTTCACATTGGATTCAAACAAGTATCAAGACATTTTAGAGGAGAATATCAGGACAGCATGGGTGATGCAACAAAATGACCCAAAGCTGAAAAAGAAGAAAAATGTGTTTTCCTGAAGTTTGACCTGAACCCAATTGAGATGCCGTGGCATAACCCAAAGAAGGCTGTGCTAACAAGACAACATAGAAATATTGATAAACTGTAACAGGTTTGTGGGGAGGGATGGTTCAACATTCACGAAAGCAGCTACAGAAAACATTTGGTGGACATTTTGCTGCTGAAGGAGGATCTACAGGTTTCTAGGGTTAATGGTTCACTTACTTTCTCCAACCTGCTTTGACTACTTGATGTATTTCATAAAAATGTGAAAAGTATACTGTTTGCGTGTCTTTACATCAGATTGTGTTTGTCTATAATCATGAGTAAATTGAGATCAGACCACATTTGAGTAATGCAGAAATTCAGATATTTTCAAAGGGTTCGCAAATTATATATTGCCGTACTGTGCGCTGGACTTCACCTTTTATTTTCAGTGTGACAAATTAACTACAAATGATGTTATCTATCATGAATATATTTAATATCTTTCGTTATTTGATCATGAATTAATACTGCTAAGTTCATACTTGTACACAAGGTCTAGAGCTGCACGATTCTGGATAAAATGAGAATCACGATTTGTTGGTTTCAAATAGAGATCATGAGTCTCCCACGATTCGGAATATACAACCAAATAAAATAACATGCAATTTATTTAGAGGTTCTGACAAAATATAAATTGTTGAATTAATTTAATTTAATTTAATTTGAATTAATAATTTTTTTTTTAAAAATCGTTTTGAATGAATTTAATGACTCAATAATGAATTCTTGTTTCAATACTGGATGAATCAGTGTTTTTGAATGAATTTTTTGAACGAATGATTCAATAACAAAACAAATTTAAGTCACTTGTCGCCACCTAGTGGAATAAGATGTAATTGATACAACCGTTATTTGACGTGCGAAGTTCGTTTAGAAACGTAGTTTGCTCTATTTTGATCGCTATCGTAGATATTCAGTGTTTATATACCAACTTAAAACTTATATCTCAGTACTTCTAATTTGTATATTTGTAACACAGAAATAACTAATGTGTGGTTCAAAACTGCTGTCTTATTTGAATGTCCCGGTATGATTTTGTCAAAGGATTTTGAAGACGGGGGCGAATTGTTGTCATTAATAAAATAAGACCATGCGAGTGCTTGAATCGAGATTGCGATCTTTTTACGATTATTCATGCAGCTCTAACAAGGTCTAACTGGAAATTAACAATTTATTCCAAGATACAACAAGAGATAACAACTGGATGCCATTCATATAATATAGGTCATATATCCAAAAATAAAAAAACTTATTATTAAAACTTTGTTGCATAATGCGAACAAGCATACTGCTATTTGAAACTTAATTGTTGCATAATGCACATCTTTCACTTACTATTATTTTAAAAAGTAGGTAGCATGCAGTCTATTCTTTGCTATCTTTACTACCTAGTAGTCCACCTCGTAGAACCTTAACTAACATAACATTGTATTAAATACAAAATAACTTAGATGAAAACTGAACACCACTTGCTGAAAAAAGTGTGCAATGTAACATTTTTAATATTTAAAATGTCACCGCATAAAGTGTACTATTTAAAACAAAACATATATAGCATATATTACACACTATGCACTCTGTAATAAGCAGTATAGTATTTTTTCCATTCCGAACATAATCTCTGTTCTAGGATGTCAATGCTTTAATTACAACATTGCTTGGGCGGAAACTCATGCAGAATTGGTAATGGAGAACAGTGCGATCAATTTAATACGGTAATATGCGCTCCTAGGCAGTTTGGTGCCCGGCAATTTGATTGAGATTGCCTGTTAGCACCAATTATTAATCCAACTGAACATAAAAGGAAAGGACGCCTGCTCAAACCCAGCCAGATCACACTGCATTTAAGAAACGCCACATTACACGGTGCATGTAATCACAGTGCCCATAATCTGATGTCATACATCACTGACATGCTACAGTTGCCAGTTAATTTGAGCTATTGCAACATTTTAATCAATTTCATCCAGGGTCACAACTTCCACAAGGCGCCGTTCAAACTTCCAGACACTTTCCGTCGGTGTGTAACCACTCTCCAGGTGTGAGTATAAGGATTCAAGGGCAACTCGACGTTATAAAATAAAAACAACCTGGATGTAATCTGCCTCTGGGATGGGGCTAGACGCACAGTTCATCTGGAGGCGATAAGAGAAGGTATAACATCATTACACCCACACTGGGACACTCATCTTGTTGAAATGCTTTATCACACTCACGTCAACAGCCATGGAACCCTGGGTAATAAATCTTATCTAATGCTGTAGAGAAGCAAGGTCTGGCAGGAGAGAGTAGATATACAAAAGGGCAAGAACTCAGCCAGATCTTTGCATTTTAAAATATGTGGAATCTAGGTATAGCCATCTGATCTAAAAAAATTGTCAATAAAAACAATTAGTATTCGTCAGCAATCAGTTCCTAAATGGATGAGCTTGGAATAACGGTCATCTGAAAGGACTGAATTTGATTCATGGCATGATGTTTCAATACATGGCATTTCTTTAATAGCTCAATTGTTCTGATCGAGCAATGTAGTAGACTTCTGCTTATCTGACTTTCTCCGGAGAGAGGGGAAACAAGACCTCAGATCACACACGTTTTCCTCGAGAGTTTCAGAAGAGATTTTCACAATTTCTCAAACTTCGCTCAGGTTTGACAGGATAGCAAAAGTCAAAGATCTTACAGTAACAAGAGTGCACTGAGGCAAGCATAGTGAGAACTAGTGATGGGCTTCATGACGTTTAGAAACCTTTATGAATCTTTTGTTTCGAATAATTGGTTCGGAGCTCGTTTAAAACGTGCCAAAGTCATATGATTTCAGTAAACTAGGCTTCCTTATGTCAAAACTGTTTCGAAACTTCAATGGTTCACCACCAGGGGCGATCTCTGTAAACCCATGAATCATACTTTATATAAAACATTTGCAACAGGCTTGTAAAAGTTGTTTTTATTAAGAGAATGGGAACATGAGGGCTATTTGTACACAGAGACTAATGACTAACAAGGAACACCTGAGAACAATCAGACAAACAGAGCAGAGTATCGCATAACTGAAGCAACCAATGAAAATATGACATGTAGAGAAGGGAAGCATGTGCCAGGATACATGAGGGCAAGAGTATCACTTGACAAATCAGGAAACATGACTATGCCAAATTACAAAATAAAACACATGAAACAGGAACAAAACCCCAAACCAAATGTGACACTTACTATGAACTCTAAAATCAGGAGGAAAAAAAAAAAGGAGAAAATATTGCATCTTAAATGAAATCAAGAACTCCAAGCTAAAAACAAGCAATGTCTGAGCAACAAAATCTTCTTCTGGGAACTTTGCCAGGATATTTATGAATACGGTCACATCAGTACAGAGTGCAAATACAGCGATAGATTTGTATAGAAAATATACGGCTTTTCAAGTGTAATTTATGCTAAATTAATTCATAAAATTGTGCTGTAATTATGACTTTTCTTTTAGTAATGACACTTCAGAGCTCTTTTCTAATTTATAACCTATTTTCTGGTTAATAATTAATGACTGTCTGTTAGACCCTGTCTCAAGTTTGTAGTTTTATTCAAAGACACAGTGCCTCCATGCTCCAGTGGTCTGGTCCAGTCTCAGGTCCCTCAGCCTTGCTCTGGTGACAGGCATGCGCATGTTCGCCATGTCCCTGGCCAGATGCCCATCCTCTCTGCTTTCACGCATTAAGATTCGCAGCAGCACTGCTGCGCAGTAATGACAGCTCAAAGACCCTTTTAAGCAAATTTAGTGTGTCTTCATTTTTGCACAGGCATTCCAACATGGCGTGCCACTGTCAGTTCACTATCCTCTCCTTGTGGGTCATTGCTTTTTCTCTCTTAATCTCTCTTTTCCTTGTCCAAACCTTGGTGTCAACTTTTTCTGGTTAGAATAGTACAGTTAGCCCCTGCTAGTAGATTGTTGTACTACACTATTTGGTGGCAAAAAGCATCTTTCTCCATTTTCCTATGGCTCCAGAGTCATTAGTAGAGATACTCGATTCGCTACACAAGGGTTTTGGATCAATTCTGATATTTTCATTCTCGAATCGATTCTGAGCTTAGTTTTAACAGCAGATGGCACTCTAGGCTAGTTTTTAACCTCACACTCAAATTGTCAAGAAGAATGCGTTTACGGCGCGAGATTAATGTAAACACAGCCCACTGCGAACACCATTCGCTTCAACCTCTCCGAACTTTATGAATGATTATTTTAGGTTCAAGTGGTGTGTGTAAAAGAAACTGGAGGCAAGCAGAGTGTGGGTGTTTCTAAAGTGCGCAGTGCCATCTACTGTGAAAAACGAAGCTCGGAATCGATTCGAGAGAGAATCGCGATACATCAGAAAATATCAGAATTGCTCCAGATTCTTTGTATCACGAATCAAGAATCGATATATTGTCCCAGCCCTAGTCATTAGTCAAATGTCATTTAGGCTCAGGTGACCAGCTTAGAACAACTTGGCGGCAGAACTGAACACCTATGAGCCGCCATTAGACGGTAGATTTCATACATTGGGGGGAAGAATATATAGCTAATTTGAAAGCTTGTGTCCAGATGATATATTTATGGCATCTATTACCATGAGCTAACAAGACCATCCTAACCAGCCAAACCTGAATCTTTTAGTCACAATTCCATCATGCCTCTGAAAAACTGTCACCTTGAGATCAGTTTCTTGTATATAAAACTCCTTCCCTACATTTCTCTAATTGGATATTCTGTTCACTCACAAAAAGAAAATGTTACCTTACAAAGAAACATGTTAGAAATACTGATCTGATTCATGTTGATTTTACGCCTGCCTAGATTGAACTTCACAGTCAGAGAGAGGTCGATAACACTTTACAATAAGCGCCTATTAGTTATACTGTAATGTAACTAACAATGAGCAATACATTTGTTACAGTAATTATTAATATTTGTTGATATTAACCATTCATTGTTAGTTAGTTTTTATACCAATTAATGTTAACAGATACTAAAAAAAAATGACAATCAAAAGTTGAAATGAACACAAACTAAGATTAATGAATGCTTTAGAAGTATTGTTCATGTGAACTAATGTAGTTGTTTAACTAATGGAATTTTATTGTAAAGCGTTACTGAGAAATCTAAGAAAATCTTGCTTGTTAAAAGTCACCAAAACACTGCTAGCGTGTTGAGGTTCCTGTGCAGTTGCTTAGGTGTTCTGATGGTTGTTTCTGGGTTGCTATGCTGTTCTTTAGGTATTGTTGGTGGTTGCTTACCGGCTCAAGTAAAACTAGAGCCTGATATATCTTTTCGTTATGGTTTGGGTCCCTCCACTAGATTTTGTCACTTATTTTTATTATTTGGCAGGTTACCTACCATACTTCCAACCTAATGCTAAATAATATTCTCTAAATACTCTCTGCAAATAATCATCACAATAATAATAATAATAATAATAATAATAAATGTTGAAATCTCAAATGGAGATGCAGCATTTCTTGTTTAATCAACCTCTCTATTCATATCCACAATTATTTTTTGTGGGATGAAATGAGTTATTGTTTACAGACCCGTGTTCTGCACGGAGAGGACAGTGTATTTATCCTCACTGCTGTTTGGTAAATGCCAGGCTGAACCCTAATTGGCAGGCGCATTTGGCATGATGCTATTTGCCGAGACTGTCTGTCTGGTTCTGCCGTGGGCCCGTGCGGACCGGTGCATGCAGCCCGGCATCTGCAAACCTCACCCTGAGTGATATCATGGACTCACAGATGCGTGCTGACATTTCCCCCCTGCAGCAGGAGTAGCTCCGAGCCAACGGTGGAAATGTCAACCCCTACATGGGCCACATGGAATAAAATCATTTAAAAGTCTGTCAGTGCAAAGCAAAGCTATCCTGTGAAAAGTTATGTCCTTAATTAGTATTTTTGGTTTCTTTTCCAAAAATGTATTAACATCTTCAAAGTCAGCATGAAACTGAAGTAGAGATATTCTTTTCTAGATAGCCTCCGAGTGAAACAGCTTCTCGACATGAACATTTCTGTCAATTGGGAATCGATTAGACCGTTCTCCTTTGCTACTGCTGTGATCTCATGTAAGTGACAGGTTGTGACCGCTCTTGAACCAGTAAACACGTCATCGGAAACGATGTGTGATGTGCACGGATAAATATTCCATTAAAAATACATTTTGATTTCATGGTGATTTTAAAAGAATATATTCATTTAAGAATTTTTTGCCATGCTTTCAGAATATATATATATATATATGAAACGTACTATACTATTTCTGAAAACAGTTCTTACATTTTTAATTTCTCTGGTTTAATATATGTTTAAAAAAAAATCACTTAATGATTCGTGGTGGTTCTTTTTTGCTGCAGTGCAGTCGAATGCTTATGTGCCTTAAGATGCTGACTACTTTACAGTTATATCATGGATCAATTTACATGTAGTAATTCAATAGCAGCACCCTGCGGTAATGTTAGTGGAGCTATATGATCCCCGTTATAGGCTTGGTAGCACCGAAATTGTTTTAAAGCAGCCTGCTATTATTAAAGGAAAGTAATAATATCTAGTTCAAAGAAGTTCCCTGTGGCATACACAGTTATTAAAGTGAGAAAAATTACATATGCACCCATTCATTCACATATATAGACTGAAAACATTAACGCACTTCCTATTTCAAGAGGTAATGAAAAATTGTTTAACTTTACATTTACTTTTTAACCCTGATAACATTTTTTTTCCATAGTCATTTAAAACATTTTTAAAACAGCATTCAAATCAAGAAATGATTTGAAAGAATTAATACAGTTTGCACACGATATCCATCTGTCTTAAACTTACATTAAACGTTAAAATGTAATGTAAATGCTGTAACTGTAAACTTTTATTCATTTCCACACTGAAGCGTCAAAATAACATTAGTATATGATTGCGCAAATAAATAATGCAACAAAAAATATTTTATGGAGTAAAAGTCTTTTTCTAGTGTACATTTTACCTACATCCTATGTTCTCTGTTCTTGCCTCCTGGGCAGAGAATTTCTAAATCTACCCCGTGACCCCATGTCCATGCACATTTCACAGCTCAATTCACACATTACTGAGGTGTAAACAGCACACATTCACACGTCTCCTGTATTGCAGGCTGCAGACCTGAAGTACACATTTCCTGTGATTTATTGCTTCCTGATATGTTTGGAATGAAGGTGCTATGAGCTGAATTGTATGATTTAAATTTACTTCGGCAAAAACATTTAGATCAGTAATTACAAATGATCTATCTATGTTTATTAACACTTATCTGTGACAAAACCATGTTTTAGCAAACTCCCAATTACAGCAACCTATTCTTAAAGAAAGTAACTAACCAGAACTAATCCAATTCCTGTAGTCCAAATGATGATAGATGTTTTCCCTCATAGGATTGTTTATTAGCATATAGTATTAATATTTAATAGAAAAAATCTCACAAATCATAGTATAATTCCTATAATATTAAAAACAAGAATTTTGCCAATAACAATCAGAAATGGCATGTAATCAATGTAATTACATGCAACAGTAAAGGATGAGTTACATGTAATATTTTGAGCAAACACCAGGCAAGATTTCCTCTAAAAAAAATATTGCCACATCATAAGTATCATAAATGTCTTTCATTTTGAATAATGCAGTATTTATAACCTTTATTATTCACATTTCTATTAATCAATAGAATTAATGAAGCTAATCAACTCAAAATTCTTGTAATAGTTTGTACAATAAAAAAAATTACTTTGAACCAACTTTTAAAAAAATACTCTCAGCCAAATGTATCATACATTAATGTACAAATATAATAATGTATAAATGTACAGCCAATTGTATCACTCATTTTTAATATATACACACTATTTTTAAATGTAATTTCAAAAAGCTATAATATGAAAAAAGCTATATGAAGCAGAATTTTTGCTCTCAAAGAATTTTGTTAGTCAATATTTAATTTAGTTTAATTCAAATGATATTTTTAAAAATATGCATCATATCGAATAAAACCCACAATAACTTCTGCAGTCAGTAAAGCTTGCCAGTGCGTGTTCTGCACATTCACCATCATGAGAACTATTTAAACAAAATTGTTCATTTTTTGTTAATTATGTTATCTGCTTTAAGTCAAACTCAACAAGACAGGATTAAACCAAAAACTACAGTTTTCAATTAGACCAATATATAAAACAAATGCACTTAAAAAAAATGACATTTTCACTTTTTTCAGTGAAAGAATAATAATTCTTTTATGATTCAACTTAATTTAAAAACATACGACATTGGACAAATGTGCTGAGGCACATGCAGCCTTCTAAACATCTGTTAGGCATCATGCTCTGCCCCGTCCCACCTGCCCTTGATTTTCTGAAGATGGAGAATGGACCGAACCAGTCTCATAGGCCCCTGTAGTCTTGACCCAGTTAAGATGTTCAGTGACTGATGACCTGGGCTCACAGACAAGTTTTATTGAGACAATAAATGAGCGTGGCATAGGGCTGCAGGGGAAGAGAAGGCATTATTTATGTATTTAGAGTAATGCTTCGCTAAGCCTCTCTGTCAGATCTCGGTTCTGTGATATGCCTGCATTCCTGCATCAGGCCACAATCCCACTTCTTGAAAATGTGCTGAGCTTCCAGATCAGAATCTACTCCTTCACTCTAACCCTATTCCCTTGGCTTCCTTTTATCTCCCCATTGGGTTTGGAGGATGTTTCCCTGCTGAAAAGATTAGCTCAAACAGCCTAAGGTGGTTTATTGGTCTTGTTTAGCTGGTCTTTTTGCAAAGCCCAGCTAGCTTCTAGTTGGGCTACTTGGTGTCTCAGTCTGACCAGTTTAAAAAATGCCCAGAATGGCTCTAAACCCATCAAACATACAATATCTAAATATCTTTTAAAACAAAAACATTTACTAAAAAGTACTCAATGTTCCTTCTCCAGTAAAACCTTTTTGTTCTAGCATAAACCTCACTAAATGTTATTAGATTTATGGCTAGATGTTTAAGCTATGGACACTAATGCTAGCTGGAGGCAACCTCAAACACTACAACCAATAAATTAATACATCACTTGACTTGTCGGGATCATAGCCCACCATCAAAAGTTAATCACCATAATTGGATATGCCCCACACACATAATGACATTTCATAATTATCTGTAGTGGCAATGAATCTGGGCACTTAGTGTTAAGCGATAATGAAACTGTTAGGAATTTTAACTCAACTTTTAAGGGAATCAGTTTGAGTGGTAAAGGATACTGAAGTCAGGGCTGGGTAGGTGACTTTTAAAATGTATTTCACTAGAGTTTACAAAATACATGCTCTAAAAAGTAATTTGTAATGTGTTTTGTTACATTACTCAAGTTTAGTAACTGAATCTAAATACTTTAGAATACTTTGGAATATTAATAAGTGTGGAACAAACACAAAAAAGGTAATTGCAAGTTTTTATCTCACAATTGTGACGTTTTCCCTCAGAATTGTGTGATAAAGTTGCAATTGCGATTTATAAAGTCAGAATTATGAGATATAAACTCGCAATATTGAGAAAAGTCAAAAATATGAGATATAGACTGACAATATTGAGAAAAGTCAGAATTATCAGATATAAACCCGCAATACTGACAAAAGTCAAAAATATGAGATATAAACTTACAATATTGAGAAAAGTCAGAATTCACAATTGCAAGACAAAAAGTCAGTATTGCAAGTTTATATCTCCCAACTGCAAATGTAAACTCACAATTGTGAGGGAAAAAGTTAAAGTGACCTTTGTTACAATTATAAAATCACTCACAAACAACTATCACAAAACCTGAAAACAGTCGTGGATCATCCAGGTCATGACAGGACAAGTTAAGTTAAGTTGACAGTTCAGCATTTTTTTTTTTTATAAATTCAATCATTTCGTTTTGTTCAGGACAGTACTAAATAAAAATAACAACATTTTTATGATTCCTCTTAAAAGTATTAAAATGTTGATGAAACTTAACTCCACTTTTTCAGACTGTCAGAGTCAGAGAATCACCAATTGCTGTTTAAATGACATTAAAATTCAAAGTAATCACTTTGGTAATCTAAAATACTTTTCAGATGTAACTGTAATCTGATTACCACCCATTTAAAATGTAACTGTAATGAAATAGTTACTCAAATTATGTATTTTAAATACGTAACTAAGTTACTTGTATTTCGTTACTCCCAACCCTGACTGTAGTTGTGCTGTAAGATTTGTTGAGGCTTTACATTTCTTTGAGAATTACTTCTTTGATAAGACTTGTTAAATTTATAGAAAAGGAAAGATTAGGGGGCGGTTCAAATATAGTGTCTTTTGCGTGCTTAAATTCATCATTTCAAAGTGGCGCACTCATAATGGAAGTGACAGTCATGTGACAAGAACCAACCGATCAGCTTCAGCCTTTCCATAACAAAACATGGAACGCTCAGCCGAACAGCTGAACATAGCTGTACAGGGTGGTTGTTATATCTCATCTCCATAAATATATCTAGTAGTAGTATGCAAGGGCTAAAAATCAATTTATCCTTTGCTGAAACTTCCACATCGTCGTGTAGAGCGCAGTTCATGGTTGCATAGCAACGACAGACATCAAGGGTGTGGAAGTGCTTTGGAAAGAAGGAGAAAGCCGTGCTTTCCACGCATTTTTTAACGCAACATGTGAATGGCCCCCAAGACAAACACTGACAAAACACTGAAAGAATGAAAAGATCAAGGTTATTTAGGAGTGATGCTGCTTGAATAAGTAGGTAGTTCAAAGAAAGATTCAAAGTTTAATCATTATAAGCCTTGTGTAGTTTAAGAACTTTTGAACAGTTTGAAGAGATTTGGCTGCTAGAGTGTTGCACAAGATAAGTGGGCTCATAGAAATAAAAATATTTTTAAATCATTTTAAAACAAAATATGTCTCATTGCATAGTACAGTCTGTATCAAATGCTACTTTGTAATAATAATAATAAATATATCCAATGCTGTGTCCAATGCGATATCCAATGCTGTGCAGTACACAGTAACCAATATATAGCCAATCCTTGAATTGAATTTAATCCACTCAGAATATTTAGAATATGCTGGCTTCACAAACATCACAACTGTTTGCCTGACAATTATCATTGTGCTATTACCGACCATAGTGTTAAACACACAATGTTTGAGTACAAGTGATCATTGAAACAGCTGTTGCAGCAAAGCATTTTTTTTATTAATTAATTAAATTCTAAACATTTTCTCCGTTTGAAAAATGCACCTTCTTTCTGCCACTGTTATGGCACAATTTTGTACATAGGGCACAACTGCTTCTGGTTCTGTGGCACTCTCAAAACTTTTGCTTTTTTGGTTGGGCATCTTGACAAGACCAAAAAAGCAACAGTGGCTCAACCACTGGTGTGAGTTTTATGGCATGGTTATCTGTTATTGGGTGGACCATCATGAGCTCTGTCATGCACCATCTTGGCATTGTCAACAACTAATCAATAGCTCATTTGTCAATGGAGTCTTAGGGAAAAGTTTTTCAGAGATCTACTTTTTTTCAATCAATTTGCCTTCCACTGAGACCCTGCTTGGAGAGATGGAAGTTAGAGGTGTTTTTCCTTTCCTGTGTTTTGTCTATCTCTCATTCTGTCACGCTCTCCCCCTCTCTCTCTCTCTGAGCATTTGTAATGCTCTCTCCATATGCCACAGTTATCTGTTTCTCTCTGGAGAGGTCTTCTGAAATACTCTGAGGAGAATGGAAGCATTTTCCGGCTCTGTTCCACTCTGATGGCACTTTGTGTTTAAATGGAGAACAGAATGTTCCTGTCAGAGGCCCAACCCTTACCGGGACTGGCAGGTGTATTATACCTCTCGCTACAATGTCCCTGGATAAATTTAAAGGCAACTTAGCCACTTGCACAGCGGTAGCTCCCTAGGTCAACTACCTGCATGTTTATCTTTTTGATTTTCTATGTCGTCAAATTCCCAACCCCCTAACACACATGAACTAAAGCAAACTCAGAGATTCAGGACTGATGTTGCCTTCCAAATCTCACACGTCAAGGTCAAGGTGCTCTTCAATCCTAAGCCAAGGCTAAAATAACTGAATGTGCAGGGGTTCACATCTTAGTGACCAGTGTTCAGGTAGCCATTTTAAATCTGTAGTGTGCCAAACTACAAGCTACTCATAATTTAGAGTATTTGAAATCAGTCGATGCAGCATCCACATGTAAATCCACTGCTTTATTATGGATTAAATTCACAATACTCACAAGCACCAATAGGGGCACTTCATGTCTGCACTGCAGTCGCGAGCCTTATGGAGAAGCAGTTAGATACATTACAAGTTACAAGTAAAAATATGAACTACATGAAAGCTGTTTAAGGGGGAAATTTTTGCTCAGATATTTTATCTATAGTACTAATAGCATTTTACTTCCATTTACATTTTGTGTGAATAGCACCTATCATTACTTGCACTTATTATAAATAAGATGCAATTTGTTGCTAATTATACTAGCAAATGAAATATATAATTGTTTGCAATGTACTGTAAATTATGGAAGCTTGTATCCGCCACTGAATAAAAAAAAAAAAAGGAAATGGCAAATTTGTAACTTTATATCCCGTAATTGTGAGAAAAAAAGACAATTGTCTTTAGAGTAAAAAAGTCAGAATTACAAGCGAAAAAAGAGAGAATTGCGCAGTTGACTTTATTTCTCACAACTGTTATTTCTCAAGTTTACATCCCATACAAAAATCCTTGGCGGAATATAAAAACCAAGCAAAACTTTAATAATAACCATCAAGAATCAGGTCAGGGTTTATGGAGGTTTTATGAAGGTACATTTAAAACCAATTGAAGAAATAATTGAAGGGAATTGAAGATTAAAATGAAGGGAACATAACGTGAATTTGTTCTCTAAATGTCTAGGAAGCAAACAATGAGTTATATTAGTAACACTTCAAAGTTTGAAGCTAATTTTGTTAAATTTCTCAGAAAACAATTTCTTGGATGTTAATTTAAGAATGTTTAGACATTTGTACTGGAAAACAAAAAAAAAGTTTTTAATTTTTTTGCAGTGCATGCAATTTAATTTAGGATCTTATTAAATCAACTTTATTTATTTATTTTTACTTTTTTTAGTTTTATATTGCATTTTATTCGTGCTAAAAAGCATGTCTAATAAATTGAAATCATGAAACACAATTGAACAGACATTTTGTAAAAGTTTAACAAAAAAGAGCATTTATTTTTATGGACTTATGAAATATGCTTTTTTTCATTTCTGCATTTCTGTTTTTGGGTGAACTATTTACACATGAGAGTGAGTAAATGATGACAGAATTTTCAGTTTTGGGTAAACTAACCCTTTATGTGCTTGTGCATCAAACAAGTAAATCAGTCATTTTGTAATTCACTTGACCGAGTAAAAATGTTGCCAGTCCGGAGTTTTTTGTTTTTGTTGTTGTATAAATAATTAATTCTGAAGCAATATTCTCATCAGTGTTCTATCAGCTTTGACATATTTAAATCTGCATATTTGTGATATTTACCTCGAGGGTACTTTTTTACATTTATAAATGGCTTTTTTGCCTAATATAATTAAATATATCCTTTATCTTTCATTTTAAATACTTACATTTGATCAGTAAATTTAATTTGATAAGACACTATAGGTCTGTAGTAAAAATTAAATCAAAGTAAATTCATTCAAACGGATTAAACATTCAGTGTTGCTGTGAGATGCTACAGTTCTGCTGTAATCTTTTTTTGATTTTTGATTTTTGATTTTTATTTTTGATGCTGAAGCAAAACAAAAACAGTCAATATTGCATCTAAAATGTAAGTGACGTGTCACTTGTCTTATAGAACTGTAGTATGAAGTCATTGTCACATTTTCAATCTGAATGGTATTCCGGAAGACAGCACACTTGGTCGTGTGATGTTGTTTAAATGTGTCATATGCAAGTAATAGACATAAAAACTCCACTTTTTAAAATTGTATTTTTTTATGTATTTAAACGAACCGCACTAACTGAGCAATCGCACCAGGGTTCGTTTTAATCGAACCAAACATGACAAGTGTGAACGCACCCTTAGTGGTCTCTGTCTGCTTGTTTGGTGCACACCAGGGTTCGGATGGCTGCGTTCACAAATGTTCAAACGAACCGCACTAACTGAGCAATCGCAACAGGGTTCATTTTAATCGAACCAAACATCACAAGTGTGAATGCACCCTTAAATAGCAAACAGAAATGAAATAATCAAACAAACTCAGCTGTGACAAATTAACTCATGAAGACAGACAAAGGAGTGGTGGGAAAATGAACAAAGGAACACAGGAATATACCAAACTACGAAAACATTTACAAAACATTTAAAAAAGAAGAAAGAAAAAGCAGCTTCAAACTTGAAGTAAACAAGGAATAAAACAGAAATAAATAATTGCATTAAAATATATTTTAATATAATTTGATACAAAAAGCTCAAATCTCAGTGACATCTATGAACACTAATAAGTGATGACAAATAAATTGGTGATTTTTTTTTTTTTTTTTTTTTGAACAAACTGACTTGATGAAACAAGGTTATCAATTCAATATGATTATTGCCGACTTGGAATAAGTACAATACAAACATAACTTTGAGACACAATGCTATAGAACATTTTGTCAAGCTACACTTCTACTGCTACCTTTAAATGGCTCATCATTACTTTTAAAACTACACTTTTCCTGAGCTTTCGAACAATTGTAAAATTGAAGAATGTTAAGCATCACTATACCTTTACTTCCAAATGCTGATGCTGACAAACATTGTGTGGCATTAATGTATGGCATCTATTGTGCAAAATATCCGGAACTCCTGACCTTTTTATTGTTACTTGTACAATGTTAAGTGAAAAAGATCATTAGTGTGAAAATCACTAAAAATTGTCTTCACTAAAGCTACAGTGACAACTGGCTGCGCTCCCCAAAGTCCAATCACCAGACCTGCTGTAGCTCGGGGTTGCCTCGGCAACAGAACCGTACTTTCTGCAGAGCTGACATGAGCTCTTCCACTGAAAGGACTGCAAACCAAACATATGCAACACACGCCGTTTCAAGCTTCCCATACATTACAGAGGATTAGGAAAAAAGAAAAAAGAAAAAACAGTGGGCCACAGAGGCAATATTCACAATGTGTCCATGGAGGTGAGCTCCCTCAGGTCCTGCCTTTACGCCTCCAAGCTCTGCCTTCTTATACACTCTTATGTAATATTAAATAGTTCTACTTTTCTCAGCAGTTTGGAATGATATTAAGAGGCTGTGCATTACCAATGAATTTGCTTTGAAAAAAGATGAGCAATTTATATTATATTCACAGACACGATTAATCAAAAGCTCATTTGTGTAATAAACACATTCAACTGTGGTTCTAAACTATTTCTGTTTCAGGAACCATATTTTAGATTGGAATATATATTACATTATAGATAGATAGATAGATAGATAGACAGATTCTATATATATATATATATATATATATATATATATATATATATATATATATATATATATATATATATATATATATGAGTGAGAGAGAGAGAGAGAGAGAGAGCATTAAATAGCTAGAGAAAATGACCAGTAAAATGGGCCGCCTTGTACAAAAAACTGTAAAAACTGACTTTCACGGCCGTGACCACATTGCACATTGTTATTATCCTGCGACCCTGAAAGCAAGCTCATTAATATTAATGATGGTAGTAATTGTTACAGACGACTGGGGATGTACACTGGCTCCAGACAGCTGGAGCCTTCGGCAGCACGTCACACCATGGCACCGGGGTTCTTGATCTCCGGCATAGCGACATCTCAGCGTTTATTTTTAGGTACAGGGAATATCTTGGCTAGGTAGAGGCAGAGAGGTATTAAACTAGGGCTAATTACTTGATGTTCGGTCAGTGTGCGGTTTACCACGATGTGACATTGTGGTGTGACAGTATGTGAGTCTCTGTCACTGAAGCGGAAAAAGCGGTCACTTCCTCTTTCACAAAGATTGCCACAATTAAAAACCTACAAGACTTTGACTGACTGTGGGTCTATGGAACCTCTTTCTGCAAGTCGAATAAACTTTAGCTATGCTGTGGTTCATTTATTTAGAGAGAAACTTCCTGAGTGGATGTATTCAGGCTAAGTGCTCCATATATGGGTGGAATTTAGAGGTGGATTACAAGGGCGTTCATCGTCTCTTTCTCAATCCTGTCCTCCTCCTCAAGTTCACCTCAAACCTGACACTGACGGAGCACACTATTAAGTTAGCACACTAAGCACTGAGTTTGTTATTATAATGGTCCCCACTTTGAGCATCTAACTTAATGTAAAAAATGTGAGTCTGCCTTCAATATTAATCCAAACCTGATTTATGCCCTCTGCTTGCAACGAGAGATGTCATTTGTATTCATTTGTGTCTCCTTTTGGAGCATAGATTTGTTTCTTTTGCTGCTCATATGCTTGTCACCTTGTTGTTGATATCATCCAGCAATGCTACACGGCAGAACTTGCTTTTAAAAAACTGGCCGGTTAATTCAGACAATGCATGTGATTCTCAGGTATTGGATGAAGGAATGCCAGTATAGTGATATTTTGTACTTTGGTGCACGAATGCATTTTAACACGCACAAGACAACTAATTATATGCCTTGGATGTTTTCTTTGCACTTCATTGCATGTACTTTCTACATTTAGAAAGCCTATTTAACTGAGATTTGTAACTTTCAAATGGCACACGCAAAGTCCATGACCATGGCATGACTTGATGGCTGCTCTGTTGTCGTCTTCGTCAGTTAGGAACCTGGGTGTGCTCTTTGATACCAATCTTTCATTTGAAAGCCACATTTCTAGCATATGTAAAACCGCATTCTTCCATCTTAAAAATATATCTAAACTATGGCATATTCTCTCAATGACAAATGCGGAACAGCTAGTTCATGCGTTTATGACCTCGAGACTAGATTACTGTAACGCTCTACTGGGTGGTTGCCCTGCTTGCGTGATAAACAAATTACAGCTGGTCCAAAACGCAGCTGCTAGAGTCCTTACTAGAATCAGGAAGTATGAACATATTAGCCCGGTTCTGTCAAAACTGCACTGGCTCCCTATTAAACATCGTATAGATTTTAAAATCTTGCTAATTACTTACAAAGCACTAAGTGGCTTAGCTCCCCAGTACCTGAGTGAGCTCTTAATGCATTATAGTCCTTCGCGTCTATTACGATCTCAGAATTCTGGCCAGTTGTTAATACCTAGAATATCAAAATCAACCGCAGGCGGTAGATCCTTTTCCTATTTGGCACCTAAACTCTGGAACAATCTTCCTAGCATTGTTTGGGAAGCAGACACACTCTGTCAGTTTAAATCTAGACTAAAAACGCATCTATTTAACCTGGCATACACATGACGCACTATAAACTTTTGTCTTCATATCCATTAAAGGATTGTTAGGCTGCGTAGATCAGGTCAGCCGGAACCGGGAACACTTCCTATAACACCAGATGTACTCGTTACATCAGAAGAAGAATGGCGTCTACGCTAATTTTTTTGTCTCTCTGCTTATCCCGAGGTTTACCAATTAACGTGATTGGCTGGATCTGGGCCGTGTCCGGGTCGGACGGGGAACCTGTGCCTGTGTGCGGCAGCAATGTGGCCCTGGGGTGTCGGCGGAGACTGTGTGAACTAGCTCATCCTTTGTTAAGACCTTACCGACTCATCAGCCAGTGGCACATATCCCAACAAACCGTCCCATACCGGTGTGATCATAAGATCTTAAACTAGATGGAACTAGATTAGATATTTTGACTGTTGCGATTCCAAATTGGTTTAATGACCTGTAACTCTGCCTGAGTATCGGACAAGTGTTCACTGTTGGCCAGAGGAGAACTGAGCCTGGTTTCTCCCAAGGTTTTTTTTCTCCATTTGTTGGAGTTTTGGTTCCTTGCCGCTGTTGCCTTTGGCTTGCTTAAGTTGGGGACACTTGCTTGATATTCAGCAGTGTTTTTGATATGCCTGCATTGGCGCCGTTGTATGCGAACTGAACTGAGCCGGATGATTACGTCACTGTTTTCTGCAGTGCTGATATACATAAATTAACTAGACTAATAACTACTAATATTTGCAACGGAATGAATCAATAATATATAGAATAAGCTGCACAATGACACCATTTTCTTATTAATGTAAAGCTGCTTTGCCACAATTTGCATTGTAAAAAGAACTATATAAATAAAGATGATTTGACTTGACTTGACCATGTAAAGCAAACTTCATGGAAAAATGGTGAGATTCCAGGTCCAATTTGATGTATTACTTTTTTCAGTTATGTCTGTAGCCCCCTTTATCAACTTATCGCTGGACCCAAGGTAAAATATGGATAAGGGCCTTAGTTCGTGACACTAATGTATCCCTTTTAACTGTCTTATGACTCAATTGTGTCCCTAATGGATCGCTAATCTGATTATTATTTAGTACACCAAGTATGCACTATGCAAAGTACTCTCAATTGTGGAGTACACAATACACTGAATACACACAAGTAACCTTCAATAAATATACTGGAAGGAATTAAGGTACGAAAAGTCAAAATAATATAAACACTATTAAATGTTGAATTTAACAATTAACAGAAATAGTCAATGGAAAATATGAAAAATAAAACAATGAAATGAGTAATAAATTACTTCAACAAACTTAATGTCTGTGCTTCAGTTATTAAACTGAAGCATTATCTTTTCACCTCCTTTCTTAAATGAACAAAACTACAAATTAGCTTGTTACTCTCAAAGATATACAATTATCTCACAAAGTAGAATAATACTAGTATTTCCGAATAGCTTATGCTTTATAAATGCTTTTCTCTTGTTTGACACAAAGATAACTTCCTACCAATCACTTTAGATAAGAAAATTATTGAAACAAATTACCTAAGACTGGTCAAATGAACAAACTTGTGGATCCACATTCACGCGCACACATAAACATAAACACAAACACACGCACACCCAGTAAACGCCCCCCGGTTGCAGGCCTGATACTTTGCTGGAGATAGAGATTGTAATGGCTTGAAAACAGTGACTGCTGCTTTGCCCAGCCGAGCAAACACACAAATAATAATAATAATAATAATAATAATAATAAGTTACTTAAGACGTCTTGAAACGAAAAGATTACCGTGAGAGTCCGTTGAGTAATTTAACCCTAACCCTAATATCCTAAGTAATATTAAGATTTCAAAGCCTAAACCTTGTTTCTAATCTTTTTACGAACAGCTTCACACAATTCTAGTGCGTCATTTCATCAAAAGCCAGGGTATGGCAGACCCTGATGACCTCATTCAATCTTCCTCGACTTGACAGTGCCACTTACTTCACACAAATTTTTCTAGCACTTCAAAGCGCAAAAGTCTGAATATTATCGAATTTGAGTGTTGTTTTTAATATGATTATATTGTATAACATAATATGATTATATAATATAACAAATATTGCCCTCGTTTTAAAAATTAAAATTCAATGAATCAAAAACCACAGCCAATCACAACAGAGTGTGGGCAGGCTCTCACGGCATTTGCGCGCCACAAGATCTAATTTTACGCACTCGCAAGGAAATGGATACGATCATACGAACATAATCAAATCACAAATATTACACAGTTACACAATAGTACACAACATTATTGAAAATCTTTGTCATAGAATACACATACAACACACAGTTTGAACGTTATTGCTTCCATTTCAAGATCTGAGATGAATTATCCATTCTTGCTTACAAAGCTGGGAGCACTAATTGATATTCAAAAGTCACATTACATGCTTTTAACATTAAATAAAAAACATACACATTACCTGAGATTATCATTGCCACATTGTGTTTTTGCTCCAGCTGCAACTTCGGGAAAAAAAATAGAAACCGCGTATCACCTTTGCGGATGGTTAGGACAACCAGCAACTTAAACACCTCTAATTGGTCATTATTCCAACAGAACTCCCTGTGATTGGCCACAATACTCAACACTACAAAATAACGTTGTGAATGGGTATGTTGGCAGCGTCGTTGATCTCACATGACACGAAAATAACAACCAGATCGCTTTAATTTACCTAATTATTTAACAATACAAATTATATGTTTTTCTCGTTCGTGAACACTTAATCCCTTCATAAAAAAATCTATCCTTTCCTTTTTCCCTTCCTACTCTATCTTATGTTACTCTGACCAATGTATGAAACGTGTATTGTGAGCACTTCCTGTGCCTATTTGCCTCTTCATGAAGAATCGCTTGTTTGTTTTCCTCACTTGTAAGTCGCTTAAATCAGTCTGCTAAATTATTAAATGTAAATGTAAATATGTTACACATAGTAATATAACATACAATTGACCCTTTGCCGGCAGTTTGATTGACAGGCGATCTGACCAATCATAACCCCGAATTTGCCATTTTGTCCGTCAAAGCAGTCAGGGGAGTTAGTAGATTAGCTTTGGTGAACTTGAACTTGAAAAATTGTGTGTACTCAAGTCTTTCTGCGCTTGAAACAACATTCCTTCTGATGTCCAATCATGTTTATTTGATGCTAAAAATGAATTAGTATGAAGAGATGATCAATTCACGAACCGCTTGAAATGAAGAGCTACAGCGATCTGTCACGACACATTAAAGAGACACTATACAGCATTCTTTTTAAAAAAAAAATTATATTTGAAATTTTAAACTTTGTTTCATATGAAAAGTAACCTTATCTGTCGACGTGTTGTCAGTGTCATTTTCTCTGCAATGTATTTTGCACTTCGTGAGAACATGATGTGTGGCATGAGAGTGCATGACTTGTCGGACATAGCAAGAGTAACTAATGGGGCCGTGTCTTTACAAACGGTCAATTGACGCCCATGCACACTTCTCATCACTTTACCGTTACTAGTTGTACCCCTGGGTTACAAGGATCATACATCACTGGAAACGTTTAGGATTTTTTGGCCTAAAATCCCTGGTTTCCAAACGACATCATGCTCTCTCATTCCTTCTTGGATTTTTCTCTTTCACCTCCACTCTTTTGTCTCGGTCCCGCCCTCTGAACTTGTATGCTATATGCTTTCTGTAACACACATGATCAACTGCTATACAACCAACTCCCGCTCTTGCAATGTTAGATAACTCAACACAATGAAATGCACGATGAATATCATCAGTATGATACTGTATTGTTGATCTAGCTTACTGTTAAGTCTCATACAGCCAACAAATATAGAACAACATTACAACTAGAATGAAATGTCATCTGTACTTTATCCCCGGGGCTCGTGTGTGGCACTGATATCTGTCTCTCATTAGTAATGAGATCTCGGCTACGCCCTGCTTCAAACCACAGTCATGTTAAAAAACATGAATTTACTTATCCATAAACATTACTTTCCCATTAACATTATTAGATAAATCGGCATGATGACAAGATCCATGTTCCACTCATTCACTGCGTCATCAAACTACGCCTTTGTTATCGTTTTGAAGAGTTTAGCAACCCCTAGTGGTGAAAAAAATACATATTGTGCCTTTAAAGCTTTCACTTTTTTTGCCTCATTTCCCAACTGTTAGTAAGTTTTTTTTTTTTTGTGATATCCTCAACACATGAAAATGACCTCATTTTTTGCACAGCAAAGCACAATTAGATAAAAAAAAGAAAAAGAAAAAAAGAAGCTATGTATGAAACGTGTTTAGTAGCAAGGCTCTGCAACTTTTCTCTTGTCACATTTAAGCATACTTCGCTGGGCATAATGGTCAGGAGCATCCAGGGATGCACAGTAATGAGCATCTCTGCCCATAACCTTATTTTTCCTTTCCACATCCCTGCCAGTTAAGCCTGCCCAGTGCTGGTGACATATGAGATATGAATTGTTTAATACAGCCTTGCCAGTGCATCAAAGGGTAGCATTCTCAGGATAATGGCCTTTTCATCCACCACCCATCCGGCAAACATCCTGTGCAACTGTACCAACCCTCACCAATAATGCATGACTAGTCATATCAGAAGTTACAACGCAACGGCTAACACCCATCTCTTGTGAAAAATAAATGATAATACAACTTTTCCCTTGATAAACTCCTAATTTACATCTTATTAATAGTTTGTGAGTTAGTTGTTAAGTTCAGGTATTGGGTAGAATTAAGAATGTAAAATGAAGACATGCAGAATAAGGCATTATTATGTCTATTCATAATATGTGCCAATATTCTAGTAATATGCATGCTAAGAATGAACTAGTTAAAAGACTAGTTAAAAATGTCACCGATAATTTAAAAATAAATTCTTAATTGTTTTGAATGTAGCGTACTTAAAATCTTAAAAGTAGATTTTTAAAGTACTTAGATAATATAATATTTTATTAAAGGCCACTTAAGTTTGTTAAGAATGTTTCATAACACACTCATTAATGCACTTTGTTATAATGTTATAAAACCAAACACACAGGAGATCGCGATGAAAAAGCATTAGCAACGAACAACAAACTTAACAGAAAACTCAGGGCTATATGTATCAGGGACAAACAAATGTAAACTAAATAAATCACAGGTGAAAACAATAGGTAACTATGCTAACTAACAAGGGAGGGGTCTAAAAGGTGATGATACACAGGGCAACTTTTTGAGCAATGCTGCTTGGGCACTTTGAGAATGAGCAACAAATTTCTATGTGGATACTTTAGATTTTTTGAGATCCTCCAATCAGAATGCTAGAAGCCGATCATGTGACCGGCTTGGAGATTTCATAAAAATGTAAAAGAAGATGTTGGCCTCTCAGCAGCAGTGGAGTGAAGAAAAGGAGAGTGAACATTTTTTTTTACACTGGTATGTTGTCATTTACCTCCTTTAATTCTTAAAATACCTACAGGTGTCCAATTTAATGTGCATGCACACCTGACATGAATGAACTAATGACAAACTCAAAACAGAAAGCAATGAAATCAAAGAAACACAGAACCAATGAAGACAAGGCAAATGACCAAACACAGAGTCCACACAGACATACATGTAACACATAGGCTGTAATTCAGCCATCGAATGTTTTCAGTTAAAAACTAAAAAGATGTTTTCTGTTTAATGTCTGTAGTGGCATAGGCTGTAGCTGTTATGGCATGTGAAAGTAGCTTTTGACGTGATTGACCCGGGTTCGAATTCGCCTTTTGCCAAGCTTGCTCTTCTCCCTTTTCCTATCACAAATCAGATCGTGTACATGTATCATGTACCTTGAGGGCACGTCTACGCAACAACAATGTACTAAAAGCGGAAAAGTTTTTTTTAATTTTTTTTTTTTTAGGGTTGTCAAAATGAACACAAATTCGTGTTTTTCTAGTTTACACGGTATCATTTTTAAAAAGTTACAGTTTGAAACCCGTTTGAAACTTGCATTTTCAGGCCCCCAAAATGCTGTTGTCATGTAAATGAACCTATGTTCATTGGTGGGGTGTGGTGAGCGCACTGGCGCCATTGTACTGTGGCCGCCGTTGCGTCATCCAAGAGAGAGCCCCTGATATGATTGTAAAGATCTTTGAGTGTACAGTAGTCGTGGCATAATGGTGAAGGTTGCTGGGTTGATTCCAACGCTGGCAGGAATTGAAAGTTCAAGTGCTGGCAGCACTTGATCGATTGCTTCTGTCTGCCTCGCTGCTGAATTGTTTGAGTCTGTTGCTCCATATAGCTTTATTTGAATCTATTTATTGTCATTGTTTGCTGTCTACTTTATCTTCACTATATATCTGATATTGTCTTATATTGCCTATCACATTAATCTGACATCGCTAGTTTTTAATCTTTTAATCTAAATCACCATCACAACGCGTTAGCATTACGCTAGTTTGTGTTATCCGTGCCCAACGTCATTTCTATCGCGCTCTCGTTTTCTTCAAATTCATCAAACATCTGGTAAGTCGGATCGGTCTACAAACACGGTAAGCTATGTCATCTTCTCCTTTCATTGTTACTTGCACTGCCTGTCACATGCATAGTTTAGCTTTTTCTGTCAGCGATGAAGGATTCACATGTCATAAATGTAGGGAAATAGTCAGGCTGACAGAGAAAATCTTAGAATTAGAGACACGCATCCAAACTTTAACTGAGGATAGTAAGAATGCAAGGGCTTCAGATACTGTTTTGGATGCGACTAGCCTAGTGAACTCCGTACATTGTTCGGTTCCGGCTGTAGAGCCCGTGCAGCAGGGCAACTGGGTGACCGTGAGGCGGCCTAGTCGTGTTAAAAAACACCACTCTTCCGTTCCGATTAGAACATCAAACAGGTTCTCCCCACTCAGTGACGCACCCGCTGAGAATCCTGTTGAAAGTGCCCTAGTTATTGGCGATTCTATTACACGGAACGTGAAAATAGAGACACCAGCCACCATAGTCACATGTTTGCCGGGAGCCAGAGCGCCTGATATCAAAGCAAATTTAAAAGTGCTGGCTAATGCTAATCGTAAATACTCTAAGATTGTTATTCACGTCGGCGCTAATGATGTCCGACTTCGCCAGTCGGAGATCACCAAAATTAACATTAAAGAGGTGTGTGAAATCGCACGTATGATGTCAGACACTGTAATTTTTTCTGGACCCCTTCCTGCTCGTAGGAGTGATGAGATAATTAGCAGACTATCATCACTCAATGGCTGGCTGTCTAAGTGGTGTCCACAGAATAATATAGGTTTCATAGACAATTGGAAAAGTTTTTGGGGCAGACCTGACCTGTTGAAAAGAGATGGTATTCATCCCTCCTGGGGTGGTGCTGCTCTTCTCTCTAGTAATATGGCACATAGTCTTAGAGCTCAACCTTGACTAACTGGGGCCCAGGTCAGGAAGCAGACAGACTGGCTAAACCGACCGTCTGCTAGCTGTCTCACGTCACAGAATTCAGATAAATCCCAACACATAGAGACTCTTTCACCTAGATATCATCAGATAGAGACTGTGTCTGTACCCCGAACTAATAAATACAGAAAACTTCCAAACCCATTTACGGGTGATAATTTAATTGATGTTCAACAACTAGTAAACAGAGATTATAAAGATAACAAATTGATAAAGCTTGGGTTGCTGAATATTCGATCCCTTTCTTCAAAAGCACTTATTGTAAATGATATTATCACAGAAAATAACCTAGATGTGCTGTGTTTGACAGAAACCTGGCTAAAACCAGACGATTACATTACTTTAAATGAGTCTAGCCCTCAAGGTTACTATTATCAACACGAACCTCGTCAGAAAGGTAAAGGGGGAGGTGTTGCTGTAATCTATAGTAATATCTTCAGTATTACTCAAAAGTCTTTCAAATATATCTCTTTTGAAGTGATGGTGCTCTATGTAAGTTTATATAATGTAAGTGACAAATCTCATTTGAAATTTGTGTTGGCTACTGTATACAGGCCACCAGGGCACCATACAGATTTTATCAAAGAATTTGCTGATTTTCTATCGGAGTTAGTACTGGCTGTGGATAAAGTCCTTATTGTTGGTGATTTTAATATACATGTAGATAATGAAAAAGTCGCTTTGGGATTGGCATTAACAGATATTCTAAGCTCTATTGGAGTTAGACAACACGTATCAGGACCAACTCATTGTCGTAATCATACTCTAGATCTAATATTGTCACATGGAATCGATATTGATGCCGTTGAAATTCTGCAGCAGAGCGATGACGTCTCAGATCATTATCTAGTCTCATGCATGCTACATTTATCCAAGGCTGGAAAACCGCCTGTCTGCCATAAATATGTTAGAACCATCACTTCTACCACTAAAAATTGCTTTATAAATAATCTTCCTGATCAGTTTCATCAACTTAGCAAACCAGACAGCTTAGAAGAACTCGATGTTGCAACAGAAACTATTGACGCTCTCTTTTCGAACACTCTAGACTCTGTCGCTCCTTTGCGCTTAAAAAAGATTAAGGATATTAGTCCAACGCCATGGTATAACGAGCACACTCGGGCCCTTAAGAGAGCAGCCAGAAAACTGGAGCGCAGCTGGAAGAATTCAAAACTAGAAGTTTTTCGGATTTCATGGAGAGAGAAAATGATGGAGTACAGAAAGGCTGTAAAAACCGCTAGATCTGCTTATTTTTCAAATCTTTTAGAAGAAAATAAACACAACCCTAAGTATTTATTTAATACAGTGGCTAAATTAACAAGAAATACAGCCTCAACTTCTGATGTTTCCAAACAGCACAGCAGTAATGACTTTATGAACTTCTTTACTTGCAAGATTGACAACATTAGAGAGAAAATTATAGCCATGCAACTGTCTACTACAGTATCACATCTGACAGTGGGTTGTTGTATCCCTGAGGAAAAATTCCATTCATTCGTTGCTATAGGAAAGGAAGAATTGTCTAAACTTGTTAAATCATCAAAATCTACAACATGTATGTTAGACCCTATACCGACTAAGCTATTGAAAGAGATGCTTCCAGAGGTCATAGATCCTCTTCTTAAGATCATTAATTCATCTTTATCACTAGGTTACGTACCGAAAAATTTTAAGCAGGCTATTATCAAACCTCTTATTAAAAAACCACAACTTGATCCTGGTGAATTAGTCAATTACAGACCGATTTCCAATCTACCTTTTCTGTCAAAAATACTAGAAAAGGCAGTATCATCTCAGCTTAGTTCCTACTTGGAAAGAAATGGTATCTGTGAGGATTTCCAGTCAGGATTTAGACCGTACCATAGTACTGAGACTGCTCTCATTAGAGTTACGAATGATTTGCTCTTATCATTAGATCATGGTTGTATCTCTCTATTAGTGTTACTAGACCTCAGTGCTGCTTTTGACACTATTGACCACAATATTCTTTTGAATAGACTAGAAAATTATGCTGGAATTAGTGGAATTGCATTGGCATGGTTCAAATCATACTTATCTGACCGTTATCAGTTTGTAGTAGTAAACGATAAGATGTCATTTCGATCACAAGTTAAATATGGAGTACCACAAGGCTCAGTTCTAGGACCGTTGCTTTTCACTCTGTACATGCTACCCTTGGGAGATGTCATTAGGAAGCATGGCATTAGCTTTCACTGTTACGCTGATGATACTCAGCTCTATATTTCCTCGCGCCCTGATGAAACCTACCAATTCTCAAAGTTAACAGACTGCGTAGCTGATATAAAAAATTGGATGACTAGTAATTTCCTACTACTAAATTCAGAAAAAACAGAGATTCTAATTATTGGACCAAAAACTTCAGCACATAAAAAACTTGAATACTGTCTAACACTTGATGGCTGCTCTGTTAAGTCGTCTTCGTCAGTTAGGAACCTGGGTGTGCTCTTTGATACCAATCTTTCATTTGAAAGCCACATTTCTAGCATATGTAAAACCGCATTCTTCCATCTTAAAAATATATCTAAATTGCGACATATGCTCTCAATGACAAATGCGGAACAGCTAGTTCATGCGTTTATGACCTCGAGACTAGATTACTGTAACGCTCTATTGGGTGGTTGCTCTGCTCGCGTGATAAACAAATTACAGCTGGTCCAAAACGCAGCAGCTAGAGTCCTTACTAGAACCAGGAAATATGAACATATTAGCCCGGTTCTGTCAAAACTGCACTGGCTCCCTATTAAACATCGTATAGATTTTAAAATCTTGCTAATTACTTACAAAGCACTAAATGGCTTAGCTCCTCAGTACCTGAGTGAGCTCTTAATGCATTATAGTCCTTCGCGTCTATTACGATCTCAGAATTCTGGCCAGTTGTTAATCCCTAGAATATCAAAATCAACCGCAGGCGGTAGATCATTTTCCTATTTGGCACCTAAACTCTGGAACAATCTTCCTAGCATTGTTCGGGAAGCAGACACACTCTGTCAGTTTAAATCTAGACTAAAAACGCATGTATTCAACCTGGCATACACATGACGCACTATAAACTTTTGTCTTCATATCCGTTAAAGGATTGTTAGGCTGCATAGATCAGGTCAGCCGGAACCGGGAACACTTCCTATAACACCAGATGTACTCGGTACATCAGAAGAAGAATGGCGTCTACGCTAATTTTTTGTCTCTCTGCTTATCCCGAGGTTTACCAATTAACGTGATTGGCTGGATCTGGGCCGTGTCCGGGTCGGACGGGGAACCTGTGCCTGTGTGCGGCAGCGATGTGGCCCTGTGGTGTCGGCGGAGACTGTGTTAACTAGCTCATCCTTTATTAAGACCTTACCGACTCATCAGCCAGTGGCACATATCCCAACAAACCGTCCCATACCGGCGTGATCAAAAAGATCTTAAACTAGATGGAACTAGATTAAATATTATGACTGTTGCGATTCCAAATCGGTTTAATGACCCGTAACTCTGCCTGGGTATCGGACAAGTGTTCACTGTTGGCCAGAGGAGAACTGGCCCCCCGACTAAGCCTGGTTTCTCCCGAGGTTTTTTTTCTCCATTTGTTGGAGTTTTGGTTCCTTGCCGCTGTTGCCTTTGGCTTGCTTAAGTTGGGGACACTTGCTTGATATTCAGCAGTGTTTTTGATATGCCTGCATTGGCGCCGTTGTATACAAACTGAGCTGAGCCGGACGATTACGTCACTGTTTTCTGCAGTGCTGATATACCTAAATTAACTAGACTAATAACTATTGATATTTGCAACGGAATGAATCAATAATATATAGAATAAGCTGCACAATGACACCATTTTCTTATTAATGTAAAGCTGCTTTGCCACAATTTGCATTGTAAAAAGCGCTATATAAATAAAGATGACTTGACTTGACTTGACTTGAAAGTGGGGATTGTGAATAAACAGCACTCTCTCCACCTTCGATACCATGACTAAAAAGTGCCGTTGAGCAAGGCACCTAACCCCTAAATGCCTCACTTGTAAGTTGCTTTGGATAAAAGCATCTTCTAAATGACTAAACAACAACAACAAAAATCATTCATGAACAGCCAAAACACATAAAAAAGTTATCTGTTTTTAGTTGAAAATGGTGTTGTGTAATTGGCCCCTTAAATGAATGGAAACATGCTCAATTTGTTTAGTTTTTTTAACCTTTTGTTCAGTGTAGAGTAATTAATTAAAATGAGTAAAACAGTTTAACATTTTATCACAATTTAATTATGTTCAATCCATATAATATTTTAAAACTGAAGTTAACTTAATTAATTTTTGTTAAAACTACATGAATCATTTTTGTTTACAACTAACTGGCACTAGATCTGTAGTTCCCAGCATGCTTTGCATGCGAGGGACTGCATTAGGTGAGCAAATTTGAGTGTTATTTTATGTTTATATGTAAAGGGAAAGATGTTGGTAGTTTATGTTAGTGTTTAATGTTCAGTTATGTTGGAGGAGTTTCTGTATGATTTTGAATTTTGTGGTTACCAATGCCAAAGGTTACCTGAGTTGCATGTCAGTCATCAATACTGATACCAGTCTTTTCTTATTTGTTCATTATATACATTGAATGTAATTTACGAATGAAACTGCTAGTTTGAATGCAAGAAAATAAAGTTAATAAATAAATCAAGTTGGACAACCATAAAGATATATAGTTTGATTCATGTAATAAAGTTTTATAAACATAGTAAATTAATTTGACCTAAACCAACTAAATTGTGTTAACCCAACTAAACTCATTTATTGTGTTAAAATTTTCTTCAATTAAATTAAAGGTAATGAGTTTAAAATAAAAAATGACAAACTAAAGTTTGCTTCTCTACCTGGACTGCCTACACACTTTTCAGCTAACTGCATCTATTTTAAATTTAAAATAGCATTTAGCATGCAATTAATTGCCCGAATCAGCATGCAGTTAATTGTCCGAAAATTTTACATACATACTTAACTTTAAATAATTTCTGTAATAAGTACTCTTTTAATAAGTGTACTTCTTTTTCAACAAGCAATCCAGAGGCACCAAATAGATATCCATTGCAGATGGTAATGCATACTTCGGTATATTTTTAAAGACATGATGTAAGAGTCTCTTTCGACGGAATGGGCTTCAGATGATTGCATCTTGCACAAGCATTGCTTTCAAATCCACACTCAGTAGTAAATAACACATGAGAAGCTGGAGGTACAGAAAATTGCAGATTACATCAAAGGAAAGTGCGCAGGTAAAGGACAATCAGAGACAGAGTCAGCCAGAAGAAAAACCCTGTTGCTGCTTTCAAAGCACCAAGTGCAATGAGAAGTCCACTTTTTCCATAGCTCCACTACCTCCCGCTCTCTTCAGGAGCGGAGTAATTCCAAACAACCCATAGCCCTTTACTGTAAAGGTCTGCCAGAGGCAGGAACTCTCCAGTCCAATTAGAGACTCACTCTTCACATGCACAAATAGCAACTGAAGCACATCAGCAGGACCATCAGCCAAGTGTTTTAGAGGTAGGACAAACCTCTGTGGGCCAGTGGACTGTCATCATCACTAAAGTGCATATCAGAAAGGAGGAAAGTGCAGTGGTAGGATTCTAGAACTCCATGAGAAGATGAAGACCTCTGCAATTCAGTACTTAAAATAAATTCAAAAACACAGATTTGATGCAATATAGACTATAAATGGAGTCTCTGGAGAGCAGAACTGCCAGGGGTAATGTAAATAATAAACAAAAGTTTGAGGCAAACATTGGACACAAGGTAAAAAAAAAAAAAAAAAAAAGATGAGATGAGATGAGATGAAGTGGATTCCTAAGTGGATCTGAGCGGTGGCTCAAAGAGACAGTATTCTTGTGGGCCAAATTGGAACAAGTTGCAGTTTCAATGGCAATTGCCATTATCTGAATTGATTTATGGGGACAAAAGTATTCCAAGTTCCAACATATCTCAGACAAATGGACTATATTTATTATGATACTTTGCTGTAATTTTTGGAGCCTGTCAGCGACTGGCTGCTGCTATATTCCTTTGTTTTTTACGTGAAAAAGCAACTTTGTCATTCAGCTCCCACTCTGTTCCACAGAAGAATGAATGTCGGGGTTTTGGAATGATTTGAGGGTAGATAAATGATGACAAAATTGAAGATTAAACAGACAACATGTAAATCCTGAAATCATGCTATATTGTTTTATGTTTCTCAGAGAGTAGCAGAGGAGCAAACACTTTCCAGCTTTGACTCTCCCCATCTATTTCTCTATTAGATTTATGATACATGCTCCCATTTTGAAAACACTCCATTTTTCAACTTCATCATCCAACAGTCCGTGTCTGACAGACTTCAATATTAATGATGCTTGTTTATATTCAGATCACAGAGTTAAATGCTTCTTCTTAAAAAAAAGTTTATTTTCCTCTCCTCTGCACTTTGAACTTACAGCTCAATTTTGGCCACTGTAAACTGACCCCTCCTAATTAAAAATGAAGTCCCTTAAATGATATGAAAAAAATGACCACTGTATGTCATGTATGTACTTTGCAAGACTCCCAACATTTAATTTTGACATAGGAAGTTTTATGGACTTTAAAATGAAAAGCCTTAGTGCATGTAGATGTGTTAGTTTTATCACTTAAGAAACATTTTAACAACTCAATGCTGCTTTAATTTTAATCAACCCTAAAGAGAGAGACAGAGTGTGTAAAAAAAGAGAATGAATATGATATAAATTGTCATTTTATCATATATATTTGTTCGTATTTTAACTGATATAATTAGGTGAGAAACTATACAGTAGAAATGTAATTACTTCATAGCCGTGCCAGTCAACATCAAATTTAGCGTGAGAGTGCAATCCCATAAAAGCACCGACGGGAGTGGAAATTTCTGCGAGTTATTTACTAACAATGTGCAAATTAAAGAACACAAAAGCAGCCAGATAATTTCCATAATAACCAATGCAATCTACAAAGAGCAGCACAAACTAGCGTTTGGTTTAAGAAGACTTTTTTTGGGTGTTAAATAATGGTGCAATTACCAGAAAAATGATGAGCACAAAGCTTAGTAAATCGCATAGCGTGATTCATTTAAATAGTCTCTTCTCATAAATTTTGCGTCTGAAAGGAAAACATCTACAAATGCATATGCAATGATATCAACCTAAAAAATAACTGTCTCCACACCTTTTCAGGGTGAAATCTTTTTTTTTTCTTTTTTTTTTTAACACCAAAATTGTGTTTTGTGCTGGCATAAGCTGTAAGTAATTCTGGCCCCATTGTTTCTAATTACAATCAAGTATTCTACACTGTCAATCTGATTATCATCTGACTACTGAAGTTCTAGTCTGGAGATATTCAACTCAGTGAAGAAAGTATACAAATTCTTTTTGGGGATTTCTATGTGCTGTAATTCATGTTGCGTTTTTAATAACCTTGATTTCTCATAACGTGTTTGTTTTAATCTTGTATTTTAAATGGTTTTTAACATCATCTTTAACAAAATTGTTTGCTTTTGATAAAGTTTGGTGAAAGGCATTTGAAAAAAAATGTGGTTTACCCCACAACTTATGAACTATTGTGTATCTGAGTGCTGTGTCCAATCAGCCTGGTGCATCAACTATTAACCATCTGCTGCTGTGGGGGGTTTTGTTTTTTGCCCGATAAAGCAGTACAGGCATATTGTTTTTTTTTTTGTTGTTGTTGTTGAGGTTTTTTCTGAGTACGAGTGGGGCGTTTGCCTGGATTTCTGTGTTCATATACTTTCGGTCTAAACTTGCATCCCTCTGCCTGCACCAGCTACAGCCGGGGTCTACACTAAATACAGCCTGGTCTCCTGCTCCAGCCATAGTCTGGGTCTCCACTACAGACTGAGTCTCTGACTGTAGCCTGGGTCTTCTTCAGCTACAGCCTGGGACTCTTTCAGCTACAACCTGGTTTCATCTACTGCCTGGCCTACATTCCATCAGCTATAACCTTGGGTCTCTACTAGCTACACTCCATGCTCTGTGGTGTGCATATTTCATCAAGGCGAGTATGATTCTTAGTTTTCTGTCTTTGCTCTGTCTGCCTAAAATCTCAGAGTATGAAGTGCATCGATAGGTCCAAATGAGCGACAATAATGTTTCCTTAAATGCACTTTATTTGTTATCACAATCAAAGGTTACTGGATGTATGGCATGAGGTGTTTGGCTTGGTTTCACTACATGGAAACTTGAAATATTTTTTAAGCCTTTTCCTTTTAAATTATTCATGACCGTGATCTTGCTTGGTCAAAGGCAAAGAATTCTAAAAATAGCTCAGATTGGCAACATTTTAGGTACCTGAGAAATATATGTGTCTCTCAAAAACGCAAAGCAGTGCAGTTAATCCCTCTAAATTTTGGAAAGTTATAAAATCACTGTCTTCTGACTCTAGGGATACTGTCATGCCAAATATATTGAAGTTGAATGATAAAATTATTACACATAGGAAAAGTTTGCTAGATTCCCTAAACCAGCACTTTATATCTTCTGGATTGTTGTTTGAGCATACAACACAACAACAGAGGAGACAAGAGGACTACTTTTCATCTGGGGAAAATGTACCTATCAATTTTGATTTTGTTCTTGTTGCAATGCAGGAGGTATATGATACTCTTAGAAGGTTAAATGCGAAGAAATCCTCTGGTCCTGATGGGTCCTGATACTTTTTAAATATTGCTGCTGAATATATTGCAGAACCTTTGACACACATTTTCAATTTGACTATTGAAACTGGATTAATACCTAGTGTATTGAAGTCAGCATATGTCACTCCTTTATTAAAGGGTGGGGACCGATCAAATCCAAATAATTATAGGCCAATATCTAAGTTATCTGCTTTAGCCAAGTGACCAGTTGAAATACATTTGAAAAACATTTTAAATGTTGAAAAACATTTGAAATGATTTGCAGTCATTACGGCTGTCACTGCCACTATAAAAGTGTTAAATGATTTCATAAGTGCTATTGATTCTAAGGAATATTGTTTTGCATTGCTTTTAGATCTTTCAAAGGTGTTTGAAAGTTGACCACTATGTCCTGGCTCAGAGATTGGTGGATATTGGAATTTCTCCAAAAGCTGTCAAATGTTTTAGTAACTATTTGAGTGGCCGAACACAAAGTGTTCAGGTTGATGGTGTGTTCTCAAACTCATTACTTATACACAATGGTGTCCCCCAGGAGTCCATTTTGGGTACCATTTTATTTAATATTTATATAAATGACTTGTGTCAGAATGTAACAAAAGCAAAGTGTCATTTTTATGCAGATGACACCGCTTTGTATAGTTCTGCCTCACCCTTAACAAGTGCCTCTGAGTTTTTTTGTTAAACATTATATAGGCTGCTTAAAGCACAATCTTTCTTCTAAAAGGAATCCAAGATATTTATAGACTGATACTCGTTCAATTATTTTCTCATCTAATGTAACAATTTCACAAGCATTATCTGTTCTCCTTGATTTAGAAAAGCACATCATTTTGGTTTTGTCTGAGTTTAATACAAGTCTCATTTTATGAATATTCTTCTGAATAACGTTAAAAGCAGACTGCAGATCTTCAGAGTAAAGTTGGGTTTCTATTATAGAAACAAAGGCTGTTTCTCTTTTAGTGCGAGAAAAACACTTAAATAAGCAACATTTCTAGCTTTTGTACTCATAATTGTAGCTTGTATGAGAGTGTTGGTTGGCTATCTTTGCAGAATCGCAGGATGGAGCGATGGTACATTATTCGTTTTAAGGCCATATTGTATAAATTGCCTCCTTATCTATGATTTCTTCTGACTCTTAAAGTCACTATCAGGAAATGTGTTCTTCGATCATATGGGCAAATCAGGTATGACATTTCACAAATGAGAACTGTTTTTGGTGAAAGTGCTTTTAAAGTTTTTGCACCTTTATCTTGGTACAAATTGCAGAACTAAACTAAAATTGGACTATTTACCAGCAACGACACAGTTTAAAATTAGGATAAAGGACTATGTAAGTACTAAATGCCCATGTGCTGTTACTGAGCGTTGCTAGTAATTATGTTTAGATGATGTTAAATTGCCAACTGTCTTTTTACTGTTAAATGTTGTTGTTGTTGTTATCTCTGTATATGTTAATTTTTCTTAATATGGAACTTTATTCTGCTGTCTTGGCCAGGACTCCCTTGAAAAAGAGACCCTGGATCTCAATGGGATTATTTCCTGGTAAAATGAAGATTAAATTTATTTTTATTTTTTTTCTGAAAAAATATGTATGAGCACAAGCATGACAGTTTTTTTTTTTTTTTTTTTTTTTTTTTTTTTTTTTTTGTGGTCCAAAAAATAAAGAATGGCCTGCTGCATTAGCATTCTACAGTGCCATGAGATAAATGAAACAGATCTATTTCCTTTGGGTGTGGGCTATATACATGAGCTAGGCGTGAACTATATTATTTATGCTTGATTTGGAAGAATGGCATAAAGAGCATGAAAAGCCTTCAAAAAAAAAAAAAAAAAAAATCTACTATGTATATTTCCTAGCAATATTTGTTTCCTAAGAATTTATTTCCTTTTTTTTTTTTTTTTTTTTTTTTTTTTGCTTCAGTCATCAAAGTACAGGTAAGGTCTATAAGTCAAAGCACCATGCTGGCAGTACGCCAAAACTACAAGTGGAAAATAACAGCAGTTGTTGATTAATTACAAGAAAGAAACAAATGAAATGGTACTTAATAGAACATCAATAACAATTGATGTAATCAACAGCTTGGTACCCTCCGTACACCTGGTAGCACTTTATCATCAGAATGGCCTGGTTTGCTATAACGTGAAGACAAGGGGTTTAGATTATACCTTCTGTGTGGGTAACGGCATTTATTAAAGAGAAAATCATTTGGCCAGTGCGGTCATACATCTGCAAGTATCTTCCTTTTCCAGCTAGAAACTGCACACAACATCATAGATCCAACACACCCAGCTAATTTCGCTAAAACACAGGGTAGATTAATTTGCACAAACCTGCAAAATACATAGACTGCTTTTAAAGTGCTTTTGTAAAACATGTATGAATGATCTAATTCAGCAATAAACCTTTAACATTAAAGGTTTGACAGGAGTGGACTGGTATAAAGAGATAATAAATTATAATATAGAAAACAGTCCTGTATTAATTGTACCTAATTGTACTGAAATCATTTAATACATTTTTTTGCCCTTGAAATAACTTATGAGAAATGTCTGGCAATGCCTCTATCTTTCAACCACACCACATCATTTAAGTGATTTTTAATGCTTATTATTTATCATACTTTTATGTGTCTTTAGAAAATTCCACACAGGACCATTACAATGTAAAACATTTACATTATTCAATAATTCTACTCATTTAAGTCATATCTTAGTTCATAGACCTGTTATCCTTTTTCATACAAATACTCATCCATTCGAATCCATCATTCAACACAATCTGACTGCTGAAACTGCATATATTCATGCTAATAAAAATTACTTTTAACAGAAGTGTGAGTGAATGGTAGTAGGTGGCAGGAGTCTTTTAAAACGAATGCTTCCATGCAAATCTTGTAATTTCTATGCTAATGTTTGTGCTGCACGTCTGTTTGGAGAGCTGTTCACTGTTCAGTGCATAATTTCTAAAAAGCCATCCAAAACCACATTACTTACTGATAAGAAATCCTTCAAAAAATAAATTAAAAAAATAATAACACTACAATTAACATTAACAACACTAGATTAACATATTCACTCTCCAGAAGAGCTTGTAGAGTTTGGATGCTTAGTGACTGGCAAAGTTTGACAGTTCATTTCCATTTTTACTGTTATAGATTACAGTCAATGCAGTGCTTTCACAATGCAGTGGATTTCCACAAATGTCCCAGGGGTCTATATGAATAGTCAAATTCAGTTTTTCGGTAACACTTTAGCATAGGGAATACATTTAAACTATCAACTACGACTTTTTCCTTAATAAACACTTAATTTGCTGTTTATTAATAATAAGGTAGTTGTTAAGTTGGATTAAGAATGTAGAATAAGGTCAGGCAGAATAAGGCATTAATAAGTGCTAATATATAGCCAATTTTCTAGTAATATGCATGCTAATAAGCAACTAGTTAAATGACCCTAAAATATGTCTGATACACATACTCAATGGGCATCAAAATTAATTTAGACTATTTTTTATTCATTCATTCATTCATTCATTCATTCATTTATTTATTTGTAAATTCATGTCCCAGTTAGTGGTGACACATTTTTCTGAAACACAGCAACGTCACTTTTGAGGTCATGAAAGGTAGTAAAGGCATTGTTAATATAGTCCATGTGACTACAGTGGTTTTGTTGTGCAAAAACAAAACAAAAATAATGACTTTAGTCAACAATTTCTTCTCTCCCGTGTCGTTCTTCTACGCTGTTGACGTAGTGAATGTAGTTATTGGTCGTGCTCACATGTATAGCGTCAGCCAATACTGAGCCAGCGTTCGGAAGTAAACACACCGAAGCACAGCACTGCGTTCACTGCATCAACAGCGTAGAATGACAGGGTTGAGAAGAAATTGTTGAATAATGCTTGTCGCTTCATAACAAATGTTGAGCCAATGTAGTCACATGGTCTATTTTAACAATGTCTTTAATACCTTTCTTGACCTCTAATAGTGCAGTGACGTTGCGTGTATTTCAGAAACCCTTGAATTTCATCAAAAATGTCTTCCTTTGTGTTCCAAAGATGAACAAAGGTCTTACGGAATTGGGGCGAAATGAGGGCCGAGTACTTAATGACAGAAATTTCCTTTTTGGGTGAACTAACCCTTTAAGTCATCATTTACTCACCCTGGTGTTGTTCTAATGCAGTATACCTTCTTTCTTTTTTTAACACAAAAGGAGAATTGAAAAAAAAAGTCCCACTTGTGGTTGTCCATAACGTAGCGCACATGGAGCACACTAATACGATGCTGAAGAGAACCCAAGTGCAATTTATTTACAATAGTGAAGATCCTAAACATTAGACAAAACTCAATCTTGACATGAAAAAAACAAACTATAAACTTGACAATAAACAATGGCCTGGCACATGGAACACAGAAGCATGGAAACAGCATAACCAATAGCATTACCACTGGGAACATGAAACAAAGGAACCAATGAAAACAAGACCCAAGAAACAAGGGAACCAATCAACATGATCATACGGAATCACATGACATGACCAGGAACTAAGACTAAGACAAATTTCAAAATAAAAGACATGAAAACATGAACAAAACCAACAACAGACATGACGGAAATTTGATTTGATTATTTGATTATAATTTTACATTAAAAATGTAATTATTATTCTATTTATTGAAACAAAGTATATTCCTCATAATTTTTACATGATCAAAGCTAAGTAAATATTGCAAGAGTCACTGATGGTCAGAGACTCAGAGATGTAATTTCACCAACTGATTACTCTCTAAAAAACCCAAGAGAGAGAGAGAAAAAAAAAGATCAAGTCATTTCAAGCTTGAATGTGATCGATGATATCAGGTTGGTGAGTTGTTTACTTGCTTTTTAATTACTCTTCCCATTAACACCATTATTTATTCATTCATAGCAATTTGCCAGTCATAGTGTGATGAAGGCATTGCCTCCTCTCACGTGACTTTTCCTTCAATCATTCTCAATAAATACCCACCAGCAAACCCACGGTACGCTTTAATGGGGTCTGTTAAAACGCAATGGGCTCAGGTGAGACAAGAGAATCTTAGTTTTTATTTATGTGAAATTGCTCATATCACACTTTCTTTAGCACACTCATTTGCTATAAACTGCTCATAAAAATGCATAATTCCAGCACTGGATAAGCAATGCATAATTCTACAACACATTTATATGCACAAATAAATGTATATCTGTCATGCTGGGTTGCAAAAAAAAAAAAAAAATTAGTTACAAAAGGAACCAAAATACTCAGGAATATCACTCTTGAAACCACAGGAATGAATCCAAATGAAGGTGATAAAAACACAGGGATGATTAATGCAATTCAAAACAGGTGTGTAACTAAATAAGTAACTAAGGCAAATAACATGGATCAAACAACTGGCACAAAAAACAAACAAACGACAAAACAACAACAACATACCCCAAACAATATTAAAGTGCTATTATAAAAAAAAAAAAAAAGAAATCCCTCCACGGCCATATAATTTTATGGTGAGGCCATATAATCTTTCATATTTTCTTTCAAACTCTATTTCTGTCCTTGTTTATGAACATACTGTTTTTTTCTTACTTATAAGAAGGGCTGTTGAATGAGAAGTCATCCTGTCAGTTCTCTAGAGTGACAGTGACCCAAAACCATGTTATATTCTGCTTTCCCATCATCCCCTTCACCTACAGGCACCACAACCTGCAAATAAGCAACAATTTCCTTTTACAGCAATACCAATTCAAACAACAAACCCTGATGAAATATAAAACTACTTTCTACTTACTTTGTGAGTAAAGCTAATGTTGTTTCTGATTAAAAGAGATCCTGAGAAGATGGAAACTGCATCCCGGGACAATTCTGTTAATACTAATCAGGATAGCGGGAGACACAAGCAACAGGTGTCTGATCAGAAATCTACGTAATGCAGGGGTGTCCAATCCTGCTCCTGGAGAGCCACTGTCCTGCAGAGTTTAGCTCCAACTTACCACAAAACACCTGCCTGGAAGTTTCATGTATGCCTAAAAACCTTGATTAGTTGGTTCAGTTGTGTTTAACTGGGGTTGGAGCTAAACTCTGCAGGACAGTGGCTCTCCAGGAGCAGAATTGGACACCCCTGACGTAATGGAAGAGGAAACGATGTTATCGGTGAGAGAGAATGTCACTGATCAACTGAAAGATATTTGGTCTCAATGTATAAACATGAGAGTATAATACACTAGGGCCGTCTATGAACTTGTAAATGATGCTCTTATAGTTGTGCCATCACTGTTTAGTAAAGTCATTGTATGTTCAGGAAAAGTTGATGTTGTATTCAGTGTTGGTCACAGCTCCTTTTAATTGCCGTTTTTGATCTGGCAATTATTCATTTACAAATTGAGCACAGGAGATAACTATATTAACTGTATAATATGGCAGAGAGTCGTATTACCTCAGTGAGATCATTAGTTCTTGTAAGTATTTGTATGCTGTTCTACTTTCAATATGCACAACATTAATGTAGCTTTGTGCAATTTCTGAAAAGTGAACCCTTGAGATATATACAAATATTTAGAATATTTAGAATATTTTATTTAGTCTTTTAAGTTCAAAGATGTTGAATTGGACTTTTATTTGTAATGTTTATTGGGGAATAAGGTCTACAACAAGGTTATTTTGTTGTTGTTGTTATGCTTCGTGCTTGCTGCTGTACAATAAGCTTTGTGTTATTTGCAGCATGTGACATCTTTTCAAGAGCAAAGATAATTCCAGAATGCATTTCTGTTCACCTTCATTCATCTAATGTCTCTAGATAATTCTGTCATTAGCTTTCTAATTCCATGTAATGTTTCAGCTTTTGTGTGCTCTGTCTAGTGAAAGCAACTATATGGGGATCATGTATAATGTAGCGTTAGCGTTCATTGGAGTTATTGGGATTTCAGAATCAAATTACTTCATGTCCCCATTCCAACAAACCATAAACAACTCAAACAACTCTAATTCCCAGAATCCTCCACACTACCACAATTCTTGTCAGAAATTTGATCTGCACAAATATCTTACACTTCTTTGACAAGAGTTAAATGAGTGATGTATGATGTAAATATTTCAGTCTGCTCAGGGTGACAAAAGTGTTTTTTCTTTTTCCTTTTCTCTCCATATTAATACAGGTCAATATTTTCAGAATGAGACATTGTTCCACATGAAGAGGAAGCAGGAGGCGTGAAATTACTGATAACAGTGTCCACCTTAATGCAACATGAAAGTCAACAATGGCGACAATGTCTTCTAACTATATAACCACTAAGTCAATTACAAAAAATTGACAAGTAATTTGAAATGTTACTTTTTTGGACTGCTCACAATGCAACACAAAATAGAGAAAACAAGGAAACAGCTTTGTAAGAAATACATTAATGTTTTTAAATAGGAGTAAAACCTGGTAAAATAAATTAAATATAGAGACATATCATTGTTTATGAGGTACACATATATAACTGTTCCGTTGATTTTCGACCTCAATTCTGAAACTCCCGTTATTTGTCTTAATCTGAGGACCATTTGATTTATTTTTTTTAAGATGAAAATCCTATATTTCAAAACCAGGAATGGAAACAACTCAGGTTACAAATGTAACAATTGATCCTTGAGAAGGGAAGAAGATTCTGATTCGAATGACGATACTTTAGAGAATGCCTCCAGTGTGACAACGTCTGAAGCACGTGTGAAACTAGTCCAATTCTGATTGGCATTTGTGTCGTGACAAAGCGTATGACGGCACACCACGGCAGCTACAAAGGCCTCCAGAGCCCTACATGGGCACACAAGGTGTAGCTTCTCTAGATCCTTGACATTCAACAATGTTTTTGATCTGCCTCCATTGGATGGAAGTGCCGTGGAGGATGAAAGGCCTGGAGGACAATAGACTGTGCCACATTAGTCGGCACCATGGGCACATAACATGGTCTAGGGTGGAGAAAGATTTCAGGTCTCCCAGGAGTGAACTCCAAACAGGAAGAAGAGATGGACAAGACATGGAATTCCCCTAATCTCTTTATGTAATTGACGTGACAACAAAAAAGCCACTTCTAAAGTAAGGAACTTTTCTGACACAGACTTCGAAGGGTGCCAGGGATAACACTTCTAGAACCACAGCCAGGTCCCATGTTGGAAACCTGGCATGAGCTGCAGGCCTCATCCTCAGTGCACCAAGGAAACAAAGAACCAAATGGTCCCTCACTTCATGGTGCTTGGAAGACAGCTATGACCACCACGTAAAAAGTGTGGACAGGGTAAGAACCCTTGAGAAATGCTCTTGAAGGAACTCCAATACTGAAGACACTGGGCAGTTAACTGGGTCCAACTGACAGAATACTCTCCACTTTAAAGGCATATAGTTTCCTTGTGGAGGGTGCTTTTGAGTTTAGGATGGTCTCAACAACCCTAGGATCTGGTCCTCATCAGGGGACAGACGCATAGTTTCCACAGCTCTGGCTGGGGGTGATATATTTACCCCTCAACTTGAGACAGAAGGTCCCTCCTAGCCGCACCCCAGTCCGTAAGGAATGCATGTCACATTTTTTTTAATAACCAAGCTTTTTTCCATATAGTCAGGGAACCAAGGCATCTGCATGTAAACCTGATCATAAGGAATGAGTTTCCCCTCAAGAAAAACCCCTCGATCTTAAGCCACCACTGCAGGGGTCTCATGTACACCAGGACAAATGGAATTACATTGGACACTGCTGCCATGAACCCTAGTAATCTATGAAAATGTTTTACAGTGATGGCTTGGCCTAGCTTGATCCTGGTTACTGTCCTCAGGATAGACTCGATAAGAGGTGGAGACAAACGTGCCTGCACTGTAATCAAATCCCAAACTACCTCAAGAAACACAGTTTTCTGAAGAGGGGATAGCACACTCTTCTTGGCATTGAGCCTCAGCCCCAAGCACCTTATGTGAGCAAGAACGACATCTCGATGTCAATCTGTCATCTTGTGACTGGGCTACAATCAACCAGATGTCTTTACAGTTTTGTACACAAATGACCTGGAATCTCAGAAGAGCCAGTGCTGAATCCATGCACTTCGTGAAGATGCGAGGAGATAGAACTAGGCCGTCTGGCATCAGGAACACTACCCTGAAGCCTTTTTCAAGAATAACGGCCCTCAAATCCATTTCTGCCTCTGAAGTTGAGCAAGAGTGCTGCTTCAACCCCCCAGCCTCTCTCGAGCAGCAGCACTCTCTTTCTGGTCTTGGCAATATGATGAGCTGGAGGCTGTAATCCCTGGCAGCAGCCCAGTGGGACTGAGAGTGGTGAGGGATGAACCTCTCGAATGCAGCTGATTGACGTTTCACCTCCTGAAACCTCTCAACAATCGAGTGTCCCAGTGGCCTATCTCCTCGGTGGCACTGAGAGACAGGTTGGTGGCCTGACAAAACTATCGTCAGGGCCAACCCCCTCGCCCTCATCAAGGTCCCTAAGCAAGTCTGCCTTGAACACCTGCATGATGGCCATATTATGCAAGGACGCACCGGCACAACTTGCCCACTAAATCAGAAATTGTTCTCCATGGCTTAGTGGGCAGTGTCGGGGGCCTTAAAGAATGGCAAAGCGTCAGGAAAAGAGACAAGATGCTAACACCCCTTCCATCAGGGGCATCATCCTATAGCCATTTGCTTTTGAGCCCATAATGTTAGCATGCACATTTGCTGATGGGCTCGGTAAATGGGACGAGAGCATCTTCTTACATCATTTTGATAGCTAAGAATGGTTAGCCCCGACGCTGAGGTTGAGCTCGGGTCAGCAAAAGGCATTCATCCAATTTAATTTTATGCTTTCCTTCTTGTTTTTTTATGTGGCCACTCAATGTTTAGTTTGGCCGCTGCCCGAAATACAACCTCAACCAGCTGATATGCAGGGGAGGAGGGTGGAAAATCGTCTCCCCTGTCTAGATGCTGAGAACTTCCAGTAACTAAGAACTGGAGATCTCAAGCATTAGGCTCTCGCTCGGGATGGAAGAAGATGCAGAGCAGACTTCCATATCCCATACATGAGAAGCCTGGCCCGCCTCGTCAAATAAAGCAAGTCGGCCCCTACATACAGGCAGCCCCCTTGAGAGCTGCCCATGCATGCTCCACTCCCAGCCAGAGAACACAAAACGGATTAAGTTAGATCATAATGTTGTGTGCTAGCTTACCTTTGTAGCTTCCATGGTGTGCCGTCACCACGATGCAATACCATTCAGGTTTGGACTAGTTTCACACGTGTTTCAGATGTTGTCAAGCTGGAGGCATTCCCAAAGGTGTCATCATTCGACACAGGGCGAGTTTCCTCAAAAGGGAAATTCAAAAGACCGAATTCACCCCACACAATAGATGGCGCTGATCTACACACAGACACACACACACACACACACACACAGACACGTTCCCTTTCCATAGAAAGTTTGTGCCAAATCCTCACATTCTATAAGAATAAACCTTAAGACATGGTCCTCAATTTCCAGCCCTAGGAGTAAAGCATTTTGGGTCTGTGGACTGTGGATTATCCTGTGGGTGGACTGACCTCCACAGACTGAAGGACACAGCATGTCTCATCACATATGACAATTGTGCTGAGACCTTGAGGACTCCAGCAGATTAAACTGATTGAAATTTCATTTGTCTCTTTTCTAACTCTCTTTCCTCATCTCTCCCTCTCTCCTTTCTCTTCCCCTCTGGTGAACAGTGTCCTGCTTTTGTTCACTTATATCTGGAACAATATTGAACTTATAGAGCACATACATACCGTACAGCTATATATTGTGTAACACACTACAACATTAAAAGACACTTGACTTGGATGATAGGGTGTAACTATAGGGCCTTCTGGTGTATTCTATGGAATTGTTTGTTTTATCGAAAATCATTTGTCTGATCACTTTAAAAAGTGAGAGCATGTCTTCAACAAGCCATGGTTGTACATATTAGGACTTCCTTAGACCTGATAAAAGGCTTCAGGTCACAGAAAAAATGTCAGGTGTCAGATCTTGTACAATTTGCATCGGTTAAACATCTTCAGCCATAAAGAAATCAGATGAAACAGCCTCAGACGTAAAGACATCAGAAGAAATGGCAATGTAATTCATAACCAATTTCATCCTTTTACATAGTTTACAAGTAAAAAGTGCGATATATATATATATTCTAGCTGATTGGCTAGATCATTTGAATCATCTGATCATCCTCCCGAACTTTGTTAAGAAAACATCATTAACTGTGAAACACTCATCACTGCATTCAATGACTGCTTCTTTCAATTTACTTGAATTATTTTCTCCCTTACACACAAACGCCACCAAAACTCTATGTACCTACAGGTCAATTTACACAGTTACAGTCTTTACAAATACAAAAGTGAATAAGAGAGCAAATTTGCTACATTTGTAAAGTAAAATCATATTGAAATATACTCGAAATCCAAAAAAAAAAAAAAGAAATTCTATCAAAATTAATAGATGAAGCTGAACACCTAAGTGTTAAGTCTTTCAATTTCATTACCATCTATACAAAAGGAGAGAACTTAGTCCATGTTCACATTACAGTACAACATTATTCCTATATAAAATATACTGCAATGAATTATAAACATTCTTGTTTTGTAAAGAAACTTAAAAGCGAACATTGTATATTGCTGCATGTTTTTATGTTGTTGTTTGGTTGACAACATTTGCTAGAGTTCTGAAAGAAAGACTTGATTTGAGCCAAGTATGAAGTGTTTTTGGTAGTTTTAGAGCATTTTTAATGCTTAGCCAAGCTCAAAGTTGGTTAGGATTGGTTTGGTGTGAAGAGTTTTGAAAAGTACTGAGAAATGTGTCCTAGCAACTGTAAACACTGTATTTATAAAATGATTTATATTTTGCACACAATTTGGCATAATACATTTAGGGGTGTTTTCCTAGTCTTAATACAGTTCTACATACATAGGCACATTGTGTATTCGTCAAAAAGTCAACGATTAAGTTAACAATTAAACAGCCTTCCCCAGTCTGTGGAAGAACCTAGAAGCAACACTTTCATCTATAAAAGTACTGTTCTCACAGGATGCAGTATCTCCCAAATGAACAATACACAGCTAGCTCTCCATCCCAGCAGAATAATGAAATAATATGCAAACAAATGAGCCTCGATTTCTTACATACATCCACAGATATTATAAAGTAGCAAATTTTCTTGGTTCAGTAAAAGTTACATGTGCTTCTTAAGTCAACAGCATATGTTGTTTTCCTTTAGTAATAAATTTTTTTGAATGCCTCTTCTTTTCCTTATATTATTTTAAATAATAACATCACAAAAAGTCTCTCCCACCTCCAAAACATCTATCCTTTGATAATAATAAAATACACTGCTTCATGTGTCGACTTTGCCAGAACTCTTTAAATTATACTTAATAACATCATTTTTTTTTATAATAATTTGTTATATTATTATTTAAAAAGAGACACCTTTGGTGATTATAGCAGTGTAACATTTTGTGAAGCCTTTTTTTTTGTAAACTCTGTAAAAGCATAATTTTAAATGAGACTTCCTCCCTCCATCCATCCATTTGTTTTCCAAACCGCTTGTCCCATGTAGGGTCCCACAGATGCTGGAGCTTATCCCAGCATTTCAGGCTGCAGGCAGGGGAACACCCAGGATGGATAATGAATGACACATTTCTTAAAGCTGCAGTCCATAACTTTCTCTGGTTAAAAAATCCTTTCTTTGAGCAAGTACATAACCAGCCCGTGTTCAAATCTATCTTCTTACCTTAGCCCGATTTACAATGGCAAGCTTGTAATAATTTTTTTCTTATTCAGGTGGGACTGGTGGGTTTCCGCGATAAATTCGAGCATGCAGCCGTTCGTCTTTGTGTCATTACGTCACATCTGTTTACATAAAGAACAAATCTCAGATTGTAGGCTAATTCACAAGTCAGGATGGTGGATATACCATCATCTTATAGCCTTTTCTCACAGCAGCTGCAATAATTAAATTTATCGTTTTGATGGCAGATTGTAATCCAAAAAGGTCAATCATCAGTGACAACAGGAGATTCACCTGTTGTCAAAAGCAAAAAACTTTGGACTGCAGAGGGGCTACAGAAATTGAAATCTTCAGGTAACGCTAATTCACACTAAATAGTCACGCACTGCTGATGTTGTTGACATTAACAAATTGAGTAAGAAGTATAACAATAATAATAATTTGCACGGGTTCACATGATCCATCCTAAGTGATCATTAGATCCATTGGCAGCATGATTTATTGTAATGCTCTTTTTCCTCAGTTGGTCCGAACAAAAGTGGCAGACATGCTACTTAGTTGTTCTGGTGACATTTTCCAGTGAAAATTCAAATTTTGGTCATACTTTCAAGACACAGAATCTGTGATTCCAAAGTACAATATCGGTGTGGTGTGCAATACTGCGCCGAGGAGCTGTGCCAATGCGCAAGCCACTTAAAGATGATAATTTCTCAAATAACTGCAATTGCAGGTTTAAAACAGAGATGGCGACAAAGAGGCAAAACTTACGGACTGCAGCATTAGTCCAGTTTCATCCAATTCATTTATGTCTAAGGCAGTTTTGTCCAATGCCTTAATTTCTGAGGCTGTTTCATCTGTCTTTTACAAGAAACTTATTATAAACATTTATTACACAATCATATGATCTTATATTGTATATGATTACACTAAATATCTGGCATAAATTACCATACACACTATTAGAGGTTTGATTAAAAAACCCCCAAAAAAAACAGTCTGGTATGTAATAGTTTTAAGGGTAGTTCAGTGCTTTGATTGATAGTACTCAAAATATGATCTTACCGTCCACGCAGGCCGGCCTGGCTCTCGTTGTCCCGGCAATCTGTCCTTTCTTACATGCGCAGCGGGCCGTCTGTCTGGCAATCGTCCTGCGTGGTTGACTGCTGTCTCTGTCTAGAGTGACAATCTCACAGGTGCCTGCTGCCAGTTGACCTGCAAGACATAACCAAAAACAGAAGAGGAGCTCAGAGGGGAACGCTGTAAAAAATGACCATAGTGGTCAGGTTTATGGCTTATTCAGTTTGCTTTTTTCATAGTTAGCATGGAGTTCTCAGTTATGCTTCATTTAGGTATCTTCAGGGTTGGGGGGTAATGAAATACAAGTAACTTAGTTGCATATTTAAAATACAAAATTTGAGTAACTGTATTTCATTACAGTTACATTTTAAATGGGTGGTAATCAGATTACAGTTACATCTGAAAAGTATTTTTGATTACCAAATTGATTACTTTGAATTTTAATGTCATTTAAACAGCAATTGGTGATTAAAACAATTGAAAACGATTTCATGTTTTCGACTGTTTTCAGGATTGTTTTGTGAGTCATTTTATAATTGTAAAAAAGGTCACTTCATCTTTTTCTCACAATTATTTTTTTTTTCGCTCACAATTGTGAGTTTGCATTTCACAATTATGACTTCTTTTTCTCAGAATTGCAAGATTTAAACTCACAATTGCAAGTTATAAAGTCAGAATTGGGAGATATGAACTTGCAATATTGACTTTTTGTCTTGGAATTGTGAATTTTAGTAGGTGAGTTAAATGTCATAATTCTGACTTTTCTCAATATTGTGAGTTTATATCTCATATTTTTTACTTTTCTCAATTATTGTGAGTTTATATCATTATTCTGACTTTTCTCAATATTGCGAGTTTATATCTCATAATTCTGACAATAACTCGCAATTGCAACTTTATATCACAATTCTGAGGGAAAAAGTCAGAATTGTGAGATAAAAACTTGCAATTACCTTTTTTGTGTTTGTTCCACACTTATTAGTATTCCAATGTATTCTAAAGTATTTGGATTAAGTTACTAAACTTGATTAATGTAACGAAATACGTTGCAAATGACTTTTTAAAGCATGTATTTTGTATTCTGTAGTGAAATACATTTTAAAAGTAACCTACCCAGCCATGGGTATCTTTTATCTTAAAATTATCTTAATTCCTAAATAAAAAACAGAGTCAAATGAGACATTTGTAGAAATGCACAAAGAGTAATGTAATGTGGGCAGCATAGCTGGAATATTTTATATTTGATGAGAAATATTTGATTTCGTATTAAATCAAATATTCTGAAATTAAACTTGGCGTCGTTGTATGCAAACTGAGCTGAGCCGGACGATTACATCACTGTTTTCTCCAGTGCTGATTTAAATAAATTAACTAGACGAATAACTACTGATCTTTGCAACAGAATGAATCAATACAAATATATAGAATAAGCTGGAAAATGACACCATTTTCTTTGGGAGCTGCTGTCCAGCCAAAAATTATTTGCCAATTATTACCGTAAAGCTGCTTTGACACAATTTGCATTGTAAAAAGCGCTATATAAGTAAAGGTGACTTGAGTTGACTATTAAAATCTGAAATTGTTAAGATTTCTTCAGTAACTCTAGAAAAGACAGTTTTTACTTTTTCTTAGTAAAAACATAAGAGGACTTGTCGTCTATGAAATAATTGACAATTTTTATTGACTTTTCTTTTCTTTTCTTTTCTTTTCAGTGTGTTCTGGAGATAAAATACAAATACAGCACCAATCAACTTGTGTCATAAAGTTGGTGATTGGCTGGCTATATACAGCATTCCATCTCAGACAATTTTGCCTGATTTAAGCAGTTTCAACAAAGCCAAAACACATTAAATAACATTTATTGCCTATAATTCAAATAAAATAATAGAAATCAACACAACTTCAAGGAATTGCAAGACTTCATTTAGGGCCCTTTGCCACCTTCTGCTCATCTGTGCAGCCCTCAGATTAACCAGTGAATCTACAGGGAATCTGCTTCCTGCTCCAGACCTGAGAATTCTGATTGGCAGTGAGTCAGAACTGTGATTTAAACTGACCCAGAGTCAGAGTGCTGTGGTAGAGCAGGGTTAATTAACTAAACGCACAGGTCACATTCAGGCTAATGGAGAATCTTAAGATACACAGCTGCACTGCCGCCAAATGTGTGTGTGTGGGCAAAGGTTAAACAACATCAAGCGTAACAAGATGTTTGTGTTTTCATGGAATTCATATAACCTTTATCCTTAAGAGTGTGTGAGTTGGGTTATGTAAAAATCCATTTGTAAGCGTGTTTGCGGTCTAAATGACTTGTTAAGCCCTGCAGATGATGAGAAAAACAACTTACTGATATTTCATAATTTTGCTGCTGTTCTGTTCATAAAGCCCACACATCCTGATGGGTTCCCAAAAATAAGTTCCCATGTTATTCCTTTCAGATTGCTTTAAAATCCAAAATAATAAATCTAAAATAAATAGAGCCAAACTTTGAACAAACATCCGTATTATTTATTTATTTCATCTGTTAATTGCAGATCCTTCTGCTAGCAAGTAAGCTGTGTGAAACTCAAATTTGCAGTTTCCTTCCTTCCCCTAATTTCCATTTCCCTCAAACCATTAAAAAGAGAATAACACTTTGTAACAAAAATATCTAGAATAAACGTGACCTATGATGAAAAGCAAATAATAATAATAATAATAATAAAAATAAAAAAACGGGAAAATCTTATCTCCTTTCTAGATTATCTCTCCGTCTATGATAAAAGCAGTTTTTTTTATTTCTTTTTGAATCAAGTCTCTTTTCATTTATATTCCTCCCCTCCTCCATGCTTCTGGATGATGTGGGATAATGATATGTCATATGTGCGTAGCAGCGGGAAATCCATCTTTCTCTTTAACACTCATTTCTGCAGAGATTGCATTTGTCTGCCAGATCTGAAAATCCCCAACAGGAACTGCAAAAAACCTTCCTCTTACATTGCTATAAGCATAGTAAGACACTTAGAGATGAGATGAAGCCCTTTTGAAAATCTCCTTTTTGTCAGCAATTCCTTTATCAGCATTCTTGCATTGAATAACATTCTTCTGCTTTTTGTCCTAGTTTCGACTGTTATCCTATGCTCCACTGGTATTGAATTAATATATTACTTGAAGATTATCATTCTTTTAGAGCTGCTCTTATACGCATCTTTAAAGGGCTCAGAATTTTTTTAGCAATCTTTTGCGAAAGAGCTTTTCCTGGTGCGCATGTCAGGTTTTTATCCTGATTAATGTCAATGCTGCATACCTTTACAGATCTAAGACACTTATTAGGTGTTCAGAACCTCGCCCAATTACAAGATATATCCTATTATTTCTAAGGACCAGGGGCCTCATTTATAAAATGTTGCATAGAAACCATCCAACATTTGATCTTAACATCATTTCTCAAATGTGTGTACGTGTGATTCAGAGAAGGAACGTACTCACAAAAATGCAAATGACCTTGAAATTGTGCGCAGCGGAATGGTTTCAGATCTCCTCCTTGTAAATGCGCCCTAATTAATGTCATTAACATATAAAAAGAGCACCAGTCAATGTCCAAATCCTTTACTTGACAATCACGAGGGGCAAGAACTGCTTAGATTTCCAAATCCTCGCAGCACTCTCTGGCACAATGAAAAATGTGTATCCTGATGTGGTGCTAAGCACTTTTCCACATCAAAGACCGTTTTTTTTTTTTTAATATAATTATGAACGATTTTAGCATGGTTTTAGCATGGATCAAATGTGTGCGTACACACTTTTTTTCACTTTTGTCTTCAATGTAGTGCACATACAGTAAAGACAAATGATTCTGCATGAGTTCCTTCAGGGTTTTCAGGGGGTTTTTTCATCTGCCAATACAAGAGTGTCGGTAGAGTTTTTATGAATGAGAACTTTTTTTTTTTTTACTACACTGTAAAAAATGACCGTGATTTTAACGGTAAAAAAATGTCTCTGTGAAAAACAGTTAATTGGTTTATTGGTTTATAGTTTCCGTACTATATACGGTGAATAACTGTAATAGATCTAAAGTTACATTTAATGTTATTTTACAGTAAAATACCATTAAATTTATAGTTTTTGGAAGTGATAAATAACAAGTCATTGTATAATTTACAGTGAAAAAACGTAAATTGACATTCCCACAATTCCTTCCGTGACACTTCGCGGTTTTTTTTTTTACCATAATTGTTTTTTGCATTGTATAAAATAAACAGTTAACCATAATTATTACAATATTAACATTTAAATTATATGGTTTTTAACTGTAAAATAGACAGTAAACTAAGTGCTGTACCGTAAAATCTAAAACATTGCTAGTGTATTTTTTCACTGTAAAGTTCTGCCATTTTTTTTACAGGGTTGAAGCACTAAAATGTGGTCAAGTCTGTGGAACATTTTGAAGCTCCTGACTCTGCAGCACTCATTGCTCTGCATGTCCCTCTGAAGGAATGAGCCTGATATCCCTTCAAGTCTTCTCAGAAGCAGAGAGGTGGAAATGAAAAACTAAATTATGACTGTTTTTGGTTAGAAAAAAAATACTAATCAGTAAATCTCAGGGAAATATAGCATGTAAAGAGTTTGCTTGAACTATGACTCTGAGATCAGTACAAATATTTGTGTGGAGTCCGAATTCACCAAATAGATCTACACACACATACACACGTTGGGTTTCCATGTTTTATGGGGACAATCATAATGATTTTTATACTGTACAAACTATATATATTCTATCACCCAACCCTATCCCCTAGCCCAGAAAACCTTGAGACTACACTGGCCAGAAGCCAGTTTTTCAAAACTCTTCATGCAGTCTACATGAATCTTGGCCAACCATTAAATACTACCTTTGAAATTTGCTCAAACCACCAAAACAAAACTCAACAATATGCCTGAAATAAGCTTGTTATACCACTGGCAACGATTCTCACTCAGCATACATCATCACCCATAACACTGACCTAAACACTTTAACAGAGAGCATAACATAATGATGAACAATTATGTTAGAAGAACTTTATTTATTTATTATTTCCAGTATGTCATTTAAAAAAGAATATGAATAACACCTTTTCACTTTATTGACTTTAACACTAGAACCGCCAGGGGTCGTTGTATATCTAAAACTGTCAGTGGGCAAAATTCAACCACGTACACGACTACTGTTTTGATAAGTGTAAAAAAAAAAAAAATATGTAACTGTATTATGCCACTGTCTTCAGAAAGTAATTTAAAGTCATAAAATGATAATGTTTAGTCATCAACTATGTTTTGTGCTGTTATTTTATGTTCAAGGTTATTGTAAGCAGGCTACACAAATCACATTTCTTAAATATAGACTAAACCAGCCTGCAATAACAATGAGAATTAGAAGGAAATAAATACATATTTGGGTGACATAATATTCTAATAAAATGTCATTAATCACATATTAAGATAACCTACGCTATTTAAATTCCTAAAATAGCTTATCCTAAATAGACAATAATGAGCAATAATAATTCATCATGCTGCATATGACAAATTAAAGCACAGTTTCACCTAATTAATTATTAATTTGTTTAGTTATGCCATGTATAATTTGAATAAGAGAGCAACACCAATAAACTTGGGGAAATTATTAAAAATTGTAATCTGGTAAATTGATTTATCATAGATCTGATTTTTTTTTTTTTTTTTTTTTTTTTTTTTTTTTGACAGACAGCAACATAAAATCCATAAAATCGCCTTCTTTTTATCCATTGTGACTAAAACAAATTGAATGCTTCCAGGTTCTACGTCAGAACGCCGGTTCCTGTGTAAGCTTTAATCCAATACTGAGCCAGCATTCAGACATAAACACGGAAGTCTTCACTGTGCTCACTGCAGCAACTACGTTAGGAGAATTACAGAGAAGAGACTGTTGAATAAAGTCGTTATTTTTGTTTCTATTTATGCACAAAAATTATCCTTGTCGCTTCATAAAATTAAAGTTGAACCACTGTAGTCACGTCGACTGTTTTAATGATTTCTTTAGTACCTTTCTGGACCATGAAAGTGTTGATTATATTGCTGTCTATGGACGAGTCATATACCTCTCGGATTTCATCAAAAATATCTTAACTTGTGTTCCTAAGATGAACGAAGGTCTTACAGGTATGGAACAATGTGAGTAATTAAAGATTTAAAAAGAGAATTTTCATTTTTGGGTGAACTAACCCTTTAACAGATTTGAAAATAACATATTAGTGTTTGAAAAATTGGCTGCACATAGTGGAGTATGAATGACAAAAGAGTTATGGTTATTAAGGTTTTTCTCAATTGATTTAACACATTTTTCAAGACTCTTCTTACTGCTTCTGTAAGAGAGCCAACTAAACACACTCTTATATTAACAGTTGAACAGTCGAACAGTTCAACTTTACTGCATAATGAAGCGAATGATCTTGAATTTCATTAGCATTTTTTTTTCTGGTAATGCATTTATTACAAGTAAATATTATCATTAAAACAGATGTTTTCTCTATTGATTTTATAACATTCAGCTACAGACCCGCAAATACACCACTGAGAATACGTGTTTATCATAAAGTTCAGTTTTGTTATAAAAGTTTGAAATTTTTGCCCTACCCAATTTTTTTTTTTTTTTTTTTTTTTTTTTACTTTTGTACAGTACTGCAATTAGTGAAATTTATTGATAACACCTCTAATTTACATCTGGCCAGATAATTTCATCAAAGAATATATTCTTATCATACAACATTATGGGGGAAAAAATCTAAATTTTGGTTGGCTGTGTGAACTGCTGAAAGCACATTTCAGAATTTATGCATATGATTTTTAGTTTGTACGAAATGAATGAAAGCTGTTTCAGTGTGTTCAGATCACCGTGTTAATTGCCCGGTGAGCAGTGATCTGACTCTGAGTTTGTAGAAATGTGTCATATCGATTGAGAAACAATACAATGAAAAATTATTATTCAGTTTGGTCTGCCATCAGTTAAACACCATTTCTCCCACTTTTCTTTAAGCTCCATCTTTTTTCCCCAGGCTTATTAGATCAATTTCTTGTGCATTATCATTAGATAAATGTTCAACCGCAGCATGGGCAGCTGAAGTGAAACTAATTGATTTGGTGTTTTTGCAAAGCCTGAAGACTCTTGTAGTTAGTGACGGTAGGTGTCAATGTCAATGCATTTAGGTACTTCCTTCAGTCCTTGTGATACTAAAACACATAAAAGCTCATGTTAATGGCAGACATTTGCTAAATCTGAGCTCTATTTATAACTTGAGTGCGTTAGTGTTTAAAAAAAGAGAAATGTTGAATTGCTGGAAGTCACTTACAAGGATGCCTCTATAATTGCTGAGTCATTCAGGGAAAAAAAAATATGTTATTCATTCATTTACTAGAAAAAGGGAGCAGAGAGAAATGGATGAAATTAACATTTTAAAATCTCCCAGCTGGTAAGCATGTCTTTAAATTTCTACAGGGCCAAATGTAGGACTGGGCTCACCCAAATGTTTTGCACAAACCAAACAGAATTTGCAACAGAAGTCAAGCTGTATGTCATTGTGACAATGATTAAAGTAAAGTAAAAGATGGCAATAAAAGTGGACGGTAGCTTTTATATCTGAGTGAAGAGTACAGCATTTGAGTCACACACAGACCAGCAAAACTGACAGCAGCAGCTTTGGTGGAAGACAGTGACAGGATCTAAACCTTCAAATGATACACATCACATATCAGCGTTTCTGCAAGTTACCATGAAAATACATACTAGACATGCAAATGTGCAATGCAGATTGGCTTTATCACACTGTATTTTGTGACAAAAAAATAGCTGTACAGTACAATTCCATTCACACAGCAGAGATTTGCTAAAAATCTCAGTTTGTTAGTCCCAGACAATATTAAAGAGCTATCCTAAACATGCATTTGGGTCTATATCATGGTCAATTAACCATTTTTGGTGTAAGGTAGAAAAAAGGGCATTTGGATACATTGCATTTGTTGTGGGAAAGCTATACATCCTGAATAGGAGTGAATAATAGCTCACAGCAAAATTACCTAACCTGTGGCTTAATTGTAATTAGATGTGTGACGAGAATAAACAAGGGATTCGAACTTTGTGTGTTGCACCTAAATACACATTAGTTACCTTCAGGGTTGGGGAGTAACACAATACAATAACACTTTATTTTACAGTGTCATTGTTACATATGTTACATGTTGTTACTATAGCAGTAACTTTAAATTATGCATAATTACATGCAACTAACCCTAAACCAACCCAAACCTTAATCCTAACCCTACAGTAAGTACATATGTAGTTCCCATTCAGTCAGTCATGTTCGATGTTACGTCAAACTGATGTAATGGTTTGGACCTCAGTGCTCCATGCTGCCCCCCACCGGTACTTCTGCTGCTCGAATGGTGCCATTCGTACTGCGCTTGGGGGCCTGGCTCGGTCTTCCAAACCCATCATCCTGTCGGCTCATTCGAACAGTCAGACTCGGCTATGCGATTCAGTTCGCCAGGTGTCCCCTCAGGTTCAGTGGCGTCCTGTTCACCTCGGTGGCAGGCAAGGATGCCACTGTCCTGCAGGAGAAAATTGTGGTCCTGCTGGTGAAGGACGCAATGTCCCTCCAGCCGAGATGAAATCAGGGTTTTACAGCCCATACTTCATAGTACCCAAGAAAGGCGGGGGTTACTGCCAATCTTGGATTTACGTGTCTTGAATCGGGCCCTTCAGAAGCTCGCATTCAAGATGCTCACGCTGAAATGCATCCTCACGTGCGTTCGTGCTCAAGATTGGTTTGCAGTTATCGACCTGAAGGACGCGTACTTCCATGTCTCGAACCTCCCTCGACACAGACCGTTTCTACGCTTTGCTTTCGAGGGTCGGGCTGTCGCTGTCTCCCCGTGTCTTTACTAATGTCACGGAGGAGGCCCTTGCCCCACTCAGAGAAGTGGGCATTCGCATCCAGCGCCATTTTCCTCTCACAAGAAGATGCGAGCGCTTGATCTACTCCTCAGTTCAGTTCCCCAGATGGTGAACCCTGTGGAGTTCCTCCTGCATCTTGCGACAGTCAGACTCGGCGGAGGTGTCCGATGCCAGGTCCAGTACTTGTGTACATGCCCCAGTGGTCAGTCCTTGTACTGGACTAGATGTCCATTTGATGTGATTCCCTGCGGGTAATCCCATAAGTGTATGGACCAGGGTACGATTTGATGGTAAACCCGTGTCTTCCCTGGGTGGCTCTACCCTGCCCCTGACGTGTAGTGTTCCTCCCTAAAGCTTGGTAGGACCTACCTCAGAGAGCTTCCATATGTAAGAACTGCCCAGCAGGTCAGTTCATATGGATTCCACACGTTACCTCCCTTCAGGCAAGGTGTGGTCTCCGTAGTGTTCCTACAAGGGACTCTTCCCTGGTGTTTTTGGTCATGGTTGATAAAAATGTGGGTATTGAGTCCCGAAGCATTCTTCCCCTGAGGTAAAGAACAACAGCTTCGACCATCTCCTGATTAAGACCCTGTCCATTCCATCCCGCTGGTATTGAAGACATCCTAGGGCTTATGCCGGACGCTGGAGGGTTACGACATTTGAGGTAGCACTTGCATGGGTACGCCTAGCTCTGCCTGCATCTGCATCTCCAACGCTAGTGACATGGTTCAGTTGCTATGACGTTTTCCATTGGACCCCATTATGTCAGTTCGACAAACGTTGAACGTGACTGACTGAATGGGAACATCTAGGTTACTAACCCCAGGGAACGGAGACATTACGTCCCCTTACCATAGCACTAAGTCACTACTGAACGGCTGGGATCAGTATCTCAGCTCCTCAGCAAAATATGAATGAAAGTAAGTATGCCGGTCCTATTTGTGCAGGGGGTGTGGTGCGGCATGTTAATCTCACTGGCCAATTCTCATTGGCTCGTTTTGTACCACTTGGCGGTGATTGGGCTCCCAAGCGAGACCCCATCTCCGTTCCCTCCTTACATTAGTAACCTAGACGGTACTTAATATTAGTCAATAATTAAACGTATAATTACAGTGTAACAAAGAAACCTTAAACTAAAGTGTGACCCGAAATACAAGTAACATGGTTACGCATTTAAAATACAAAATTTGAGTAACTGTATTTCATTACAGTTGCATTTTAAATGGGTGGTAATCATTATATTACATCCGGAAAGTATTTTAGATTATCAAAGTGGCTTTGAATTTTAATGTCATTTAAACATTAATGTAAACTGTGACAGACAATTAATATAAACAGCAATTGATGATTCTTCGACTCTGACTCTCTGAAAAAGCCGTTGCATTTCTTTTCAGAAGTTTCATAGCCTTTGTAGAATATGCAACATTTTACTAAAATTAACAAAATAAAAGGGACCCACAAGCAAAATTTATTAAAAAAAAAATTGCATACCCTTGAGTCTTTACTGTCCTGTCATTACTGGATGATCCACGACTGTTTTCATGTTTTGTGATAGTTGTTTGTGAGTCCCTTGTAATTGTAAAAATCTCACAATTTGCACTTTTTCACCTTTTTTCTCAGAAATCCTAGACTTAAACGCAGAATTGCATTTTATAAGATCAGAATTGAGAGATATACACTGAAATTTGCAAGTTGATGATAACTTGCAATACTGACTTTTTTTTCCTTGCAATTGTGAATTTATACTTCTTTGCTTACAATTCTTACTCTTCTCAATACTCAAGTCAAGTCACCTTTAATTATATAGCACTTTTTACAATGAAAACTGTGGCAAAGCAGCTTTACATTAATAATTGACAAAATTACTGTAACTCAATATTGTGAGTTTGTCTCTCATAATTCTGACTTTTCTCAATATTGTGAGTTTATATCTCATAATTCTGACTTTTCTCAATATTGTGAGTTTGTCTCTCATAATTCTGACTTTTCTCAATATTGTGAGTTTATATCTCATAATTTTGACTTCTCAATATTTTGAGTTTATATCTCATAATTCTGACTTTTCTCAATATTGCGAGTTTATATCTCATTATTTTGACTTCTCAATATTGCGAGCTTATATCATAATTCTGACTTTTCTCAATATTGCGAGTTTATATCTCATTATTTTGACTTCTCAATATTGCGAGCTTATATCATAATTCTGACTTTTCTCAATATTGCGAGTTTATATTTCATAATTCTGAATTTATAACTCACAATTCTGACTTTTTTCTCAGAAATGTGAATAACTAACCCTAACCCTTTCAATTACCTTTTTTGTATTACATACTTATTAGTATTCCAAAGTATTCTAAAGTATTTAGATTAAGTTACAAAACTTGGGCAGTCTGACGAAATACAAATACAAATACAAATGACTTTTTAAAGCATGTATTTTGTAAACTGTAGTGAAATACATTTAAAAATAACCTACCCAGCCTTGGTTACGATCAACATCATCTTTTATGATCAACAACATCTTATGTTCTGAATTTTAAATGACAGAATTTTGATTTTCCCTTTAAGGTTTTTTTTTTCTTTTTCTTTTTTTTTTTAGTTAATCAAAAGGCACTCTCAATGTGAGCAATAGAAGTGCTTGCCTTAGCAAATCACGGCGCTCAGCTCAGTTTCTACAGACTTCTGTTGAATATGGATTTTTTTTTTTCTAGATTCATTGGTTCAGAGGTCAGCTCTATGACCTTCGTAACTCATCTGCCGAGTCAACAAAACCGAATAACCAGAAAAAGCATTCATCGCTATTCCTACTACACTTCCTTTCAGCTCATAGTTTCGATCTACGTTCTTAAAAAAAAATGTTTTGTCTTCCAAGTAAATTTTGTTGAGTGCCTATTATAACCTTGTTCTCTCATGATTTCCTATTGTGTCTTTTGAAATCACATCATCTTTGGACACAGCATCAGCACATCACTAAAATGACAACATCTTCTCAAACAACAATATTATTTGATTCCACAACACCTGTTGATTATGGCATTATCTCCATCTGATTGTGACAATCTCCAACTGCTTAATTATACATTCATTTCCAACAAAATTATTAATTATGACATCACCTACAACAACACATACTAATTTGACTATCACCTCTAATATAATTTAGTTTGATTACGCCATTCATTTCAGAATATAGTGCTGTACTTTTGATGGTCTATAGACATTCTACTAACTAGTAACTTATCAACATGACAACTAACTCTCATTAGTGTATTAGTAGACTCTAGTAGACTGTTAGGTTAGGTTTAGATGGTAAGTAGAATAAGTCGAGATGTAGTTACAAAGTTACTAATAGCAAGATGTCTTGGTGGAGCATCAAAATAAATTGTAAGCAGATATTAAGCAGACAATCTACTAATACTCTAATGAGAGTTAGTTGACATGTAGTTGTAAAGTTACTTATAGTCAGTGGAATGTCTAAATGGACTATCAAGTTAAAGTTAATACTGGTGCTTGAGTTCGAACTTCCTGTGTTTTAGTGACTGCGATCGTTTGGAACATTCATGTGAAGTAAAATCAATGAAAAGCCACTCAATTAAGCAAGCTGTGATTCCAAATAGCCTTCACAAACTCTATGTGTGACTCTTGCATGGTCTTGTCTCACTTCTAGCCAGCAGGGTAGTTTTAAACGATGACCTTAACCAGCATAATCAGTGGTGAGCCCCAGCACAGCGTCCCGACACAGCACATCACCTCATTTCAGCAACATCCGACTGCTGCAAATCCGTTTGACGGCTTCAGTTTCACTGTTGGGGCTCTTGCTGTAGGAAATGTTGCATCTGCTGCAGAAAGCATGTAGTAAATCAGTAACAAATTCCATTCAAACTTCTAGATTCTATAGATGGAGGGAAAGAGACAATGCGTTTGGTATGTGAAATAAGTATTGTCTCCATTAATGATCAGTGATTCATAATTGCTCATGCCTATGTTTGTGCTAAAGACATTTGAAACCTAGGAGATGAATACTATAACTTTTATAAGAAATTAAGCCAAGATTATGACAGTAAAAAAATAATAAACAAACAAACATATGAAAAGAATCAAAACAGGCTTACATTGAAGAAGGGGATCAAACCATACCACAAAATCTTAGAAGATGAATAATTAACACCATTGCAACTTCATAGCAATGCAATATTAACCAGCTAAAACACCCTAGAGTTAGTTTGAATGGATCCTTAGAAATATCAGATGCAACCCCGCATGCAGAACCCTTTCAAAAGATATCAATTTTGTATGGTGTCCAAAACTAGTAAAACCCATCAACAGCAAGACTTGTCTGGTACCCAACTCTATTAACAGTCCTCTATCAGCCCGAGAAACCCAGGGAAGAGCAGAAGCAGGAGGCGGAGTGATGATAATAAAAAGAGTAAAGTTCACTTAATAATTTTAGTTGCGCATGTTTCGTCTGACCAGCATAAATCCATCAAGTGTTATAATACCAATGTCGCAGTCGGTGTGTTTAGTTTCATTTTCATGGACTTTTAGTTGGTTTGTCTTCAGTCACATGTTTCCTTTGTTCTAGTTTCCTGCCATTAATCATGAACACTCATTTAACGATCACCTGCTTGACATTTAGTTCATTATCTTGTGTATATAAATGCTCTGTTTTCAGTTCCTCTTGGTCTGGTATTGTTTGTGTGTATGCACTATGACACCAGTTTGAAACTGCATCATCTTCTTCGGAACCAACGTGTTCCAACCAAAGCACAAGCTTGACTTTACATGATGTGACAAAGCACAAGCAATGGAAAATTAATAAAAAATTGTCCTGTGATGTTAATAACCTTGAAATGGAGACATTGTTTTATCTCATGAAGAAACCACACAATCATAAGATTAAACAACAATAAATAGGAAATTGTCACGCTGGGCGTGTATAGGAAGGACGCTAACGTCGAGGATAACAATCACGTAGATTTAATTCAACACAGTTCAACAGGAATACAGGCAGGCAGGTAGACAGGCGACATACACGTAACATTGACGTGAACCGACCAGGACTGAACAAACACAAGGAGAATATAAAGAGAAGAACGTAATTAGGGAGAACTGAAACAGGTGCGGATAATTAATTAAACAGGTACACACACGGAGGGCAAATGAACAGAACGACAACACTAGACTAAACACAACAGTCCATGGGTGTGACAGAAATAAGTATTCATAAATAAATGATAAATCAAATGACAACATTAATGACTAATGATTATAAATTTAAATAATATAAAAAAGCAAAGAAAACAAAACACAGATGGTCGCTCTCTTATGAGAATCCTTAGATCATTCACTGGCAAAAGCACAGAATTTAGTTCAATGGAAAAATTCAAATATGAATGAATTTTAGAACCACATATTTGGAAATGTGGTCTAATTTGGCCTTATTTCATTGGGAAATAAGGCTCATCAATTTGGTGTTTTCATTGCACTGTAAGCTTGTTAGAACTCAGTTATGATACTGGATGAATGTCTAAGTTGTGTGCTTTATGAGAAAGTGTATAATTAATGTGTATTACCTTGTAATTTAGAGGTATTGCAGACCAATTCAATCAAATAATCCCATAATGGAAATTTCCCTGTCCTTGTGACCAATTTTCTTATATGATCACCTTCCCTGTTTAATTTACTGGGATAATTTATGTCATTGAATTGAAAATGATCTAACTTTAGGTATACATCTCTTTAATCACAAAAGAAAATACTTATAAATGATTTATACATTGCATGCGGATTCAATTCAATACTTATCTCTCTTGTTTTAATGTGCTGGATGTTTTTTACTTAAGAATATTGACATTAAAGAAATAATAAACTGACATAAATTGATCAAATCATGTTTTTATGGTGCTCTTTGTGGTGCTTTTATGCCCATAGAACCATTGCGCAACCCGGTCTCAACCCTCAGGGACTCGTGGGGGGTTTGCATGAGTTTGTGTGGGATCAGTGGGGCTATAATCTGTGAGCAGGTTCAGGGTCCATGAAGCCATTCATTGTGCTTCATCAGCATGCAGTGAGGAGGACATTTCGCCTTCAGAGCGTGAATGCCGCCTTGAGATGGTCTGTCTTTAATCTCAGCTGGCGGGGTCTGATGCAGGATAAAGACACCATACATCCTCTCATCCGCCACTTCCTCCAGGTCCTCTCTAGACTTCCCTCTATCTCACCACCTCTTCATTCTCATCGTACCAACTCTTGCTGCGTTCAAATCCTTCATGATCCTAATGGAGTGTGTGAGAATTTTGGGGGGTTTTGTGTGAGAAACACTGCGCTAAAAAGCTGTATAGAATATTTTGTGAAACCCAGCAAGACAAAAGACAATGAAAGGGTCTAGAATGCTTGTTTAAGTTGTTTAAGACTACAAAATCTGGCATTTTCAATGGCTGAAATGCTGTGCGTCTATAAATGTTGACCTCTAGCTACAAAAAGGAATGTCCAAGATAATTAATTAATTAAAAAAATGTGATACATTCTGTATTTCATGCTGATTTTTAACAAAAGTGATTTAATGAGCCTAAAACAAAAACAAAAAACAAACAAACAAAACCAGTATCTTCTTAAATCTTTAATACACTTATATTTCACAAATATTTTATTATTATTAATGATGATTTATTAAAGCTCGGGAGGAAGATGTTCAAATAATCTATCCAATAATCACACAATCTCAACCAGCTGTCAACAATCAGTAATCAACATACCTACCCACTCAGCATGAGTGCAGGCCTATATTTAATCACATTCAACTGATTCCTTGACGGACTATTATCCTTACTTGTGTATTATACTGAACTTCCCTTCCCAGTGACCTTGTGTGAACTCGTGAAACTGCTGTTTCTGAATAGTGCGCACATGCTCAAGTGCTTTAGAGAATGAGCCAATGATTGAATCTGGAAATAAAAATGAGAATTAATCCTCAGATGTCATATCTATAAGGTATAGAGAAAAATCAAGTATTTTAACCATCTGCCTTATGTCAATAACCAGCATGTTGGTTGAATGACAAATTTGTGACAAAACGGTTTCGGGAATAGTCGTGACTAGAGTTGATTTCTTCATTGATGCATCGTACTGTTGTTAAATGGATAGTTCAGCCAAAAATGAAGATTATGATTTACTGACCCTCAAGCCATCCTAGGTGTATATGAAAATCTTCTTTCAGACGAACATAAAAAATATCCTTAGTCCTCTAAGTTTTATTATGGTTGTAAATGGGGGACCATGTTTAAGAACAAAAAAAATCATCCATCCATAATCAAAGTTCCCATTCAATAGGAATCTCGCTAGAGAGGCCAAGCTACTTCGAGTGTAACTAAAACGAGCCAATGCACATTGGCATGCAATCATATGCAGCAGCTGCTCACCTCGCAGCGCGTGTATATAATGAGCAGCAGGTGCGTTGCAGCTTTAGCTTTTCGCTTCGGAGCCGAACCTGTATGGTGTCTACGAGCGAGTGTGACGAAAGACGAAGAATCTTTTGGTGGATTGCTCTTCGTGTAAGTGCAGGTGGACAGCACAGCAGCGGGGCCGTTCTCTTGTTTGTCTTCTCTGTTTGTTCTGTTTTATGTGAGGAAGTGAAGCTGTTCTCAGCTGTAAAAGCTGTTGTTACGGCTGGTAATGGTGCACTATAATAGAGCGCTTAAAAAGGCTGTTATCACAGCTGGTAAGAGCGGCCTCAAGAGTGAGTGCACACGACAGGCTGCACTTTTTCCCTGTCTGTGTTGTCGTGGTCTTCCCTTGCGTACTTCGGCACTCGAAAGAGTTAATCCCTAAAAGAGCTTGCGCGAGTAGTTTAGCATCTTTTTAAAGATGTCGTACTACTTGTGTGTTTCTGGATACGGTCGTTACCTGGCGCCTCGGGATGGTCACGAGCGCTGTATCGCGTGCTTGGGCTCAAGGCACGCTGAGGCAACGTTTGTGGATGAGTCGTGCACCCATTGCGGGAAGATGACCATCGCGGAGTTGTGATCTAGACTCCGCCTCCTGCAAGGGGGCGGGGTTGCGATCTAGACTCCACCTCCTGCAAGGCACTGGTGATTTGAGGATTATGGTGAGCGCGCTTCCCTCGGGGAACCAACTCCCTGGGAACCCTCACTCCTCCCGCACTCTGCAGCCATTAGAGCTGCTGGCGGAGCATGGTGGACCGCCCCAGAGGTGTGTACCATCCGTATCCTTCAGGGCTCCCCAGGACGACCGGATGTCGATCGCTGCATCGGAGGGTGAGCCTGACACTTTCGCGGATGATGATTCGGCGCAGCTGCCTCCTTCGGGAGTGACAGCTGTGCCTGAGTCGGACCCAGAAATGATGGCTATGCTTTCCTGGGCCGCCAACAGGGTCAAGCTCGTGTGGAATCCTCCACCGTGTCCCGAGCCCTTGAGGTTGGATGATTGGTTCCTCGGAGTGGCAAGGGGCTGGTTCTCAGCCCCCCACCCCGGTTCCTTTCTTCCCGGAGGCGTAGGTAGAGATCACTGGCACGTGGAGGGCTCCTTTCACTGCCCGAAACCGTGCCAGTGGGACCTCTTCCCTCACCACCCTTGAAGGCGGTGCGGCAAAGGGATGTTCGCGCATAACCCCTGTGGAGCGGGCCGTTGCTATGCAACTGTGCCCTAACTCCACCTGGCGGGGGGAGCATCTCTCCCTTCCCGGGCCTGTGAGCGCTCATCGGACCTAACCGGCAGTGCTTACTGGGCCTGCGGGGAAGCCGCTTCCGCCTTACACGCTATGGCGTTGTTGCAGGTCCATCAGTGGGTCGTGCGATGTCCACGCTGGTGGTCCAGGAACGTCATATCTGGCTGTGTCTGGTGGACATGAGGGATACCAACAAAGTCAGGTTCCTTGATGCCCCCATGTCCCAGACTGGCCTCTTGGTGACGCGGTCGAGAACTTTGCCCAACAGTTCTCGGCTGTACAGAAGCAGTCTGAGGCCATCAGCCACATCCTGCCGAGGCGGTCAGCTGCTGCAGCTCCACTGCCCACAGCGCCTCAGGCTGCTTGTCGCCAAGGGTGCCCCCCCACGGCCGCCCCCGCTCCCCAGCAGCAGCAGCCGTCGTCAAGCGGTGCCATGGAGCCGGTCGTGGTCGGGATGCCTAGCCCGTCCAGGCCCCCGCCAAGAAGGGCAGAAAAGCTAAGAGCGAGAGGCCCTAGGACGGGCGACCCGGAGAGGGAGGGGACTGCTCTTCAGGAGATGGAGACCTCTCCACTCCTTCCCCGGAGGAGGGCCAGGTAGTAAATCCTTTGTTGATTAGTTTTTCTGTGCCCAAATTTCCAGAAAAAAGAGCAGGTTCCATCTTCTCCAGGTCCAAAGAGAGCTCGGAGAGCAGTGGGAGGGCTAGAACCTCACCACTCTCTTCCCCCTCTTCTGTCGCCAGAGGACAGCAGCGCGCAGCAGGCAGCCAAGGCTTCGCCTGCTCCCACTGTCCATCCGTGGAACCAGGTAAGTGTTGCACAGCACACTCTGACCCCGCCTCGGGCAGCCTCACAAAGAGAGCCTCCCGGGCCGCGTCCCTGCGTTCTACCTCGCTGCCCCACAGCGGGTACGCCTGCGGTCCCTTTGGTTCCGCTTGTACAGTCTCTGCGAGCCTGGTTAGCGCTCCCCAGTCCGTCTCGCTGGCTCATTCGGACCATCAGGCTCGGCTATGCAATTCAGTTTGCCCAGCATCCCCCAAGGTTCATGGGCATCCACTTCACTTCAGTGAAAGCTTCCGATGCTCCTGTCTTGCGTGCGGAGATCGCGGTCCTACTGGCGAAGGACACGATAGAGCCGGTCCCTCCAGCCGATATGAGGTCAGGGTTCTACAGCCCCTACTTCATTGTACCCAAGAAAAGCGGTGGATTACGACCGATCTTGGACCTGCGAGTTTTGAATTGGAGCCTTCACAAGCTACCATTCAGAATGCTCATGCAGAAACGCATTTTCGAGTGCATCCATTCCCGAGATTGGTTTGCAGCGATCGACCTGAAGGACACGTACTTTCATCTCTCGATCCTTCCATAACACAGGCCATTCCTGCGATTCACGTTCGAAGATCAAGCATATCAGTACAGAGTCTTACCCTCACCTCAGCCGGTTGGGTCTTCAGGTCAAGTGGGAAAAGAGCAAACTCGCCCCTGTGAAGAGGATCTCTTTTCTCTGTATGGAGTTAGACTGACAGCACGCCTCACAGAGGAACGTGCTCAGTCGGTGTTGAACTGCCTGAATACGTTCAACGGCAGGACGGCGGTCCCACTGAAATTATTTCAGAGGCTCCTGGGGCATATGGCGGCCACAGCGGCAGTAACTCTGCTCGGTCTGCTTCATATGAGACCACTTTAACACTGGCTCCACGGCCGAGTCCCGAGATGGGTGTGGCAACGCGGCACTTTCCGGGTGGCAATCATTCCGGAGTGCCGCCATACCTTCAGCCCGTGGTCGGACCCCTTGTTTCTTCGGGCCGGAGTGCCCCTCGGCTACCGGTTGGGGCGCCACGTACAACAGGCATGCAGTGTTAGGGGTGTGGACGGGCCCCCAACTGCAGTGGCACACCAATTGCCTCGAGTTGTTGGCAGTACGTCTCACCCTGAGCCGCCTCAAGGGGCCGCTTCAGGGCAGGCATGTACTGGTCCGTACGGACAACACTGCGACCGTTGCGTACATCAACCATCAAGGTGGTCTACGCTCCCGTTCGCATGTCACAACTCGCCCGCCATCTCCTCCTCTGGAGTCAAAAGCATCTGAGGTCGCTTCGTGCCATTCACACGTGTGTTCAACCGTGCGGCCGACGAGGTCTCACAAGCTGTGCTGCCGGAATGCAAAGTCACTCCAGAATGCTCCCTTTAAGCCTTTGCAGTCAGCAGACTTAAAGATTCTAATGAAGACTTTGCTGCTGGCTGCACTGGCCTCCATCAAGACGGTAGGGGACCTGCAGTCTTTTTCGGTCGACAAATCGTGCCTAGAGTTCGGGCCGGGTGACAGCCACATGGTAATGAGACCCCGGCCTGGCTATGGGCCCAAGGTTCCTACCACTCCCTTCAGGGACCAGGTAGTGAGTCTGCAAGCACTGCCCTCGGAGGAGGCAGACCCAGCCCTGGCTTTGCTCTGTCCAGTTCGTGCTTTGCGACTGTATATAGACAGAACTCAAAGCTTTAGGACCTCAGACCAGCTCTTTGTCTCTTACGGAGGCCAGCAGAAGGGAAAGGCTGTCTCCAAGCAGAGGATGGCCCACTGGATAGTGGATGCTATCGCCCTGGCTTACCAAGCTCAGGGCGTGCCCTGCCTGCTCAGTTTGCATGCACACTCCACGAGAGGTGTTGCATCCTCCTGGGCGCTGGCTCGTGGCAATTTGCTGACAGACATCTGTAGAGCTGCGGGCTGGGCGACACCTAACACGTTCGCTAGGTTCTATAGACTTCGTGTTGAGTCGGTCTCCTCCCGTGTTCTCGCTTCAGGTCAGAGGCATGGAAAGGCCCCGGCTTAGTGTCGGCTTGCTACACTTATATGTGCTTATTCTCCAGAGAGTCCCTACAAGGCAGACCCTGTTGAGTCCTCCGATCTCCCTTCGGCAGCTGACGGGGCAGAGCATCTGGCGCCAGGCCTATACTCCGCTGCATCCTTAAGAACCGGATTAGGCTGGGTTCCATATGAGTGACCCTACGGGGATCCCATATGTCTGGTTCCACGGTTGCTCCTTATCGAAGCCCGTGTCTTTCCCTCTGGGAGAACCCACCTCTCGTCGAGTGGAGTCACCCCAGTTCTTCCATATGACAACCCCACGGTTAGTCCATTATTCTTCCACATAACTCCTTTGGGGTAGGATGTGGCTTCCGCAGTGTCCCTTTTACACGAAGGGCACGCTTCCCAGTGTTATCCAATAGTCTCACTGAATGGGTTTGGGAACAGCAGTGATTGACACTCTCTGTGTTAGCCCTGTCCCAACGTCCTCAGGCAAGGGGGTTCAGGTGGCTTACAACAGAGCGCTGGAATAGGGCAGCTCCTGTGGTGCTTTGGTAGGGATTCCTATTCGGCGGTCATCCAACGTACGTCGAAGTGACTGACTGAATGGGAACGTCTCGGTTATATAGGTAACCCTCGTTCCCTGAAAGAGGGAACGGAAACGTACGTCCCGTCGCCACAGTTGCTGTACCCCACTGATGCTGCCACCTATCTGGTTCGGCTCCTCAGCGAAAACCTAAAGATGCAACGCACCTGCTGCTCATTATATACCCGCGCTGCGAGGTGAGCAGCTGCTGCATATGATTGCATGCCAATGTGCATTGGATCGTTTTAGTTACACTCGAAGTAGATTGGCCTTTCTAGCGAGATTCCTATTCGTCGGTCATCCGACGTACGTCTCCGTTCCCTCCTTCAGGAAACGAGGGTTACCTATGTAACCGAGACGTAATCCATACGACCCCAGTGGGTTAATAAATGTCTTTTTAAGCAAATGGATGTGTTTTTGTAAGAAAAATAGTCATATTTAAAACTTTAAAAATTAAAATATTTAAAAAATTAAAAATTATTATTTTAATAATTTTATTTAAAAAAAATAATAAGGTCGTTCACCAGAAGCTAGTTATTTTAATTTATAAAGTTTTAAATATGGATATTTTTTGTACAAAAACGCATCCCTTTGCTTCAAAAGGCCTTTGTATGGAGCTGTATGGATTACTTTGATTATGGATGGATGATTTTTTGTTTGTTTGTTTTAAAATGTGGCCCCCCATTCACAACCATTATAAACCTTGGAGAACTACGGATATTTTTAAATATATCTCTGACTGTGTTCATCTGAAAGAAGATAATCATATACACCTAAGATGACTTGAGCGCGAGTAAATCATGGGATAATTTTTGGGTATCCCTTTAAACAGCAATTTGTCATTGTACAGGAAATCCCAGATCAGCAGTAGGGGGCAGTGCTTTCTCAAATGGTTTGTCAAATACTGACTTATGCAATCAAAAGCTCATGGAATCTGACAGAAATTAAATATTTGTTCGTCATATAGTGTGAACTGCAATCCAGTACAATTTTTGCCAATCACAAATATGCTCAAAGTGACAAAATTCAAAGTGAAAGGGAAAATGGAAAGAAAAAAGTGCTGGGATTTCCTCATTTATTTTGGGGCCACATACTGATTTGTCATTAATCCTCATGTTAATAAGTGACTTGTAATTCAATAATTTCAGGTTCAGTTCCCCTTAAGTAACTCGAGGTTAAGTATCTTGCCCAAAGGCACAAAACAGTGTTATTTTATGGATCAGTCCTTCTGGGTTTTGTAGTGGTTGTGCCAGTCAATGCTAAAATAATTAGTTAATACATACACGTATGTGCGAGAAACAGTGCTTGGAGAAGAGGGAAAAACATACACACACACAAACATGCGCACACACACACACACACACAGAGAGAGATACTCACACACACAGGCAACATTCATCTGACTTATTTGGAGGAAAGCTCTCAGTGCAAAAAAAGGGGGTTTCATTTGTAAGTTCCGTATTTGCCACAAATCTAACATAGCAACAAATGGATGGATCTAAGAGCAGAAAAATCCTGGAGGAAAATACACAGGAATTCACAAGAGTGCAGGAACTTGGAGGTAAACCGAATGACAATTCACCTTCAACAGTAACCTAAAATATACCATAAAACCCTCAATACAGTGGTTTATAAAACCAACAAAGCAGATTTCCTAGAGTGGTCAAGTTACAGTCCAGACCTTAATCCAATTGAACATCTACAGAATGACTTAAAATGGCCATCCAAAAAATGGTTCCATTCCAACTTGATACAGCTTGAGTGATTTTGCCAGAAAGAGTAGGTTTCAGATTTACATGAACATTTATATATTTGGCAGATAAAGTTATTTTATGTTATCAAAACTGATCCTGCAAAACAAAATATTTTTTGTGTGTGTTCCATTTTAATTTCAGGGTGAACTATTCCATTAATAAAAAGTGTGTGTCCTATTTTTTGTAGTCACCATATTTCCTTAGCTGACCCCAGTTCTTCCTGTCTACAGCAATCAGTTTCTCAAAGCAGCCCTCATGAACGATGCTGACTGAAATAACAATGAACCACACCCTGAGCTGAAGACACGAGTCATCTCATTCTGTCTGATTGTTCATCAGCACTTCTGCAATTTCTGCAAACTCTTCCCATCTGTGCTGTCCCATTTCCCCCCCTCAATCTGTTTATTCAGAGTTCAAACTAACAAAAATGGCCTCCCAGTAGTTGTTCAAAACAGTGAGAAAGCTATTTCAAAATTCTCTTTTATGGCGTAATTACGACGTAAGCCAGCCACTGAAGACCTAGTTCTCATTTCAGCAGCTGCTGATTTTGAAAAAAAGAAGATTAGTTTTATGGTCATTTGTAAACTTTAGCATACTTTTAAAAAGATTTCTTTTTACAGAAAAGAATACACTTAAATGCAAACTGAATGCAATGTTTTTGGACACTTAATTACATGTTATTTAGAATTAAATAAAAATAAATTCTAGCAATTACATTTATAATGAATATGCACAATGGCACATTCAATACAATTAAGCACACTTTTTTTCACATGGTTAAGGTTATGCTAATGTACTTTTTAACATGCATTGTCAGAATTCACTTTCAGAATATATACACATTTACAGAATAAAATCTGTCTCTTTTTGAAAAACAGACTCCATTTCAATGTGTGAAATTAAATGTGAATAAATATCCCATCATTTCTAAATAGCACCTCGTGGGTGCTTTCTGTATTACTATTTAGATCAAAACAGAAGAAACATTTTCAAGCAAATGGTGTTTAGGTAACTAGGGGTATTGACATTGATCTAGAACACAGCATGTTTACATCCTTTATGAAAAAGAAGTAATACTTCTTTTTCATAAGAGATTTCATAATACTTCAAGTAATGTTCAAGAATATTTTTAAGTATACTTCATGAAGTAAGTATACTAATAGTAAACTTGTAAGTGTACTATTACAATACTTCTTGGGACTAAATTGGCCCACTTTTTAGTATATAAAAGTATACATTTAAGTAACAGTAATAAACTTTAAGTGCACACTATAGTTCACAACTACGTTTCTCATTTGGACTGCATCCGTACAACAAGTCAACTTATAAGTATACTAGCAATTTACTATTTTAATACTTGCAGTACTTTTTTTTGTTTATACACTCTGAAGTATGTCTCAGTAAACTACTACTTTAATAGTTTCATAGTGCATACTTGTAATTTTTCTTTAAGTGAACATAACATACTTATAGTTTCCAGTTTATATTTTTCACTTTAAATATACAACTATGTTCCTATTTGGGTATTCATTTTTTATACTTGAAATATACCTTTAATTGTACTTTAACTCTTTCCATTTTAAAAACATTTTATTCTAGCTTCATGCATCCCTTTTTATCAACACTTTAAACAAAAAGCTGAGAAATTTTTGCATTTTTGTCAGACTAAGTCCAGAGCAGATGCAGAACAATAATCAAAACACAGATAGAGTAGATCGCAGCCATCAACACCCCCAAAGCTTCTCAGTCATTTCCTCTTCATAAGTTCATCATTACATTCAGTAACGTTAGGCAGGTTTTTTTTATATATATATGCTATTAAATGTTTGATGATCAGCAGTGTTGCTGATGGCTTTCAGTTGAAAGTTACTAAAACTGGTCGCTAAATGTCGCCAGATGGCGTCATCCTGGTGAGTCCATTGATCTATATTAATGTAAATCAGTGGACGAGTCACGGAATATAGATTAGGTTTGTTCAAGAAGTTGCTAGATTTGTCACTAGCCTTTTGAAAAAAATCTCAAAAAGGAGCGGGAAAGTCGCTAAATCTAGAGCCAAAATCGCTAAATTGGTAGCACTGATGATTATGTAATTTTAGATTTGAGAACAATCAATTATTTCTGCTGCTTCTTCACCTGTGTTTTGATCTGAAGATTCTGTACTAAAAGATGCGTAATAGCGCCCCCTACTGTGGAACCGTAAAAACACGGACAATTCAGCCGGAAAATTCAGTCAGGGGCGGCAAATGAGTTAAGTAGATTTAAAGAAAAATGTACACTACCAGCGGACCAGCCTATACAAAATTTCAAATAATCAGAATTAGGAACACATCTGTTGTTTTTATAAATCGATATTTTCAAACAGTGTAAATATATAAGACATGTAATACTTTATAAGAAAAGTATGTAAAACTATATGAAAAATGAAATTTAATAGGCTACTCAATCAAAAGAGTGAACACAACTTCAAGTGTATTTAGAATACTTAATTATAATTTTATGTACGATTAATCATAAAAAGATTGTGTTCTTAATTCAAACACCCAAGTGATCTTATTTATTAATGACAACGATAATAAATTTCATTTATTAATGAAATCTTTTGGTATTCTTATTCTATCTATAATCATGCAGCTCTACGTTTAAGCATATCTCTATCAAAAGATTGAGTACAAGTATAGACAAAATATACTTTTCTGTCAATATAAGTCAAGTATACTTAACTGAAATTTTAAGTACATTTCTAAAAAGTAGACAAAAAAGTATACTTTCTTATTTTTAGTTTAAAAGGCACACTTGAATAAACTTATTTTTCATTAGGGATGTGATCTCTAACAATTATCATATAGAAAGCAGTGGCAGTAGGAAACCCACCTCAAATATTCAGTCAATACTGCATGAACAAGTATACTAAAGAGAAGTAATTATTATACATTTATAGGTAGATTTTCATAAAATCGCCTGATGAATGAATAAATATAAAAGCCTAACCACATTATTAAAAGACAGGTCATTCTTTGGTGATTGGATTTTTTTTTAAAAAGTGAGACAGCAATGGGTGGAGTCATATAATTCATTAGCCACCATATATTCATATTACTTTGGCATGTGATTGTATTTCATAATTATGCTTATGCACAGGTTCAGACAGCCATTTGCTCATGAATATTTAGCCCTCATCATGAATATGCATTGAGTTGGTGAAGTGGCTCTGTTGATGTAGATTTATGGTTGTGCATGGGACATAATTAAAAGGTAGAATGCAAGCTGCCAAAACCATGAAAACAAGCTACACACAACGTTCCAGACCTCAGGTGGAGCGGGTTGCCTACTTTGAAACAAGTTCCTCAAAAGCATGCTAGCACATGATGGATTATGGTGATTAACTGTGTCAGTTAATTTATTTATGTCTGAAATGAGTAATTGAACTAGACACATACACTTATATAATGCACCTATGAATGAAAACAGCAGCATCTGACCCAGAGTAATGCTGATACTGCATACCATGGTATTTGTACTCCAAGGTGCTGCAAAAACACCATGGCCAAGGTACATGCCAAAAACTCATGGTACTGTAATACAATTGTGGTGCTTGTGGGACTTGCTCATAGTTAGAGTTTAAATTCCTAACTCTGATTCACTGAGGTTCACATCGAACATGTTTTTTGCTGTTAAAAATGTAAGACGAAGATCAGTGGGATGAAAAAAAGCACATTGTCTAGAGACACGTTGAGGAATTTTGAACTTGAGTGCCTTGTTTTTTTTTTTTTTTTTCTTATTTTCATCCATGAGATGCTTAAAAAGACATTTACATTGAAAAACAATGGAAAAGTAGCTCAGTGGAATGCAAAAATGTGTTCTGTGTGAACAGCCCTTTGGCTGCATCTGAAAACACATATTCTCTGAGTAGGCACTTCTTTTGAAAAAGTAATGACTTTGTGACTGTTACAAACTTACATTCTTTATAGTATGAATGCAATCTGGATGTACTACATTTGACATGTTGTCATTGTCATGTGATCATGCTGGAGTGTCAATTGCGTTGATTCACTGCCAATCACAACTCCTCTGCCTCATGGGATAGTAAAGCTAGATCAGAATTTCCCTGGAAGCGTTTCATGGAAGATTATGGATTTTCGGGTGCAGTCTAAGAATGAATTGTGCCTGTTAATTGTGCCTTTTTTTTGTTTTTGCACACGCTAACTGCACTGGTTTAGCAACCAATTCACTAAAGGAATTATGTAGATCAGACAATGAAATAAAACAACAACAACACACTGAAGCCAGTTTGTACTGAGCAAATGATATTAAAGCAAATGTACATGTATACATTTAAATGAAAGAATTATTGTTTGAAATATTGGTAACACTTTACAATAAGGTTCATTGGTAACACTTTATTTTAGGGTCTTTTAACTAGTAGCTTATTAGCATGCATATTGCTAGAATATTGGCTATTTGAATGCCTTATTCTGCATGATCTGATTCTACTTTCTTAATCCTTCCTAACCAATGCCTAAACTTGACAACTACCTTACTATTAACCCTTTAAACCCTAAGGGTATTTTCAGAGTTCTTTTTTCTGAGTGACACACCAAAAAGGTAAAGACTCGTAACTCCAAAACTATAGCGAGGAGAGTCAAAAGGTGGGTATCGTTTGAAAGGAAACTTTTTACATTTTTAAATTAAAAAAAATAAATAAATAAATAAATTTGGACATTCTCATGCTGAGAAACCGCAAAATTTGGAAAAAATGCAAAAAAAAATGCGGATATTTCTAATTTAAAAAGTAATTTAAAATGAAGGAAATACGGTAGCGAATTAATTCTTTAAATTGACCCTCTATATTAAATTTTGTGATGTTTCTATATGTGAGCTGTAGCTGGATCAAATTTTGTGGTGATCGGATAAAATTTTCAAAAGTTACAGCATTTGGAACAAATTTTAAATTTTTTTATCTTATTTTTGACATGCACAGAAATAATGACTCATAACTCCAAATCTCTTGCAAGGAAAGTCAAAAGGTTAAATAAAAAAATTTAATTTGGACAATCTCTTGCTGAGAAACTGCTGATAAAATACAAAAAAAATAAAAGTTTGCTCATTTCCTATTTCAAATATTTCATATTTGACATGCAATAACTCAGAAATGAAATGAGGTAGGAGGAATTTCTTCTTTGGTGATGTTCCTCTATATGAGACCTGCATCTGGATATCTAATTTGTGGTGATCCCATGAAGTATTCAAAAGTTACAGCATTTGGAATCAAGGTGGCCTTTTTTGTTTAACCCTCATCGCCCCATAGTGGGTATTATTAAAATTGCACTTTCACATGGAGTAACTTGTGATCAACGTATGGCATTTTGTTAATCTTGGATTCATTTCAGTCGGGAGTATCCACTATAAGTAATTATGTGCCATTTTCCACAATCTATGCATGTTTCATGAAGTTATATGCTGAAATGTTAGCTACATTTTAGTTTTAGCTAGAAGCTGTGTGCCTGTGGGATTTTATGTGTCATAATTACGTGATCAATATCTCATGATTGCTTCATTGGATTATGACAATGTTGGACTCATTTTAATCATGAGAATCTGCTATATATATATATATATATATATATATATATATATATATATATATATATATATATATATATATATATATATATATTACATTTATATACAGTGGGTACGGAAAGTATTTAGACCCCCTTAAATATTTTCGCTCTTTGTTATATTTTAGCCATTTGCTAAAATCATTTAAGTTCATTTTTTTTCTCATTAATGTACACACAGCATCCCATATTGACAGAAAAACACTGAATTCTTGACATTTTTGTAGATTTATTAAAAAAGAAAAACTGAAATATCACATGGTCCTAAGTATTCAGACCCTTTGCTGTGACACTCATATTTAACTCAGGTGCTGTCCATTTCTTCAGATCATCCTTGAGATGGTTCTACACCTTCATTTGAGTCTAGCTGTGTTTGATTATACTGACTGGACTTGATAAGGAAAGCCACACACCTGTCTATATAAGACCTTACAGCTCACAGTGCATGTCAGAGCAAATGAGAATCATGAATTGAATTGTGGCACAGATCTGGCCAAGGTTACAAAAAAATTTCTGCTGCACTTAAAGTTCCTAAGAGCACAGTGGGCTCTATAATCCTTAAATGGAAGACATTTGGGACGACCAGAAACCTTCCTAGAGCTGGCCGTCCGGCCAAACTGAGCTATCGGGAGAGAAGAACCTTGAAGAGAGAGGTAAAGAAGAACCCAAAGATCACTGTGGCTGAGCTCCAAAGATGCAATTGGGAGATGGTAGAAAGTTGTAGAAAGTCAACCATAACTGCAGCCCTCCAGCAGTCAGGGCTTTATGGCAGAGTGGCCCGACGGAAGCCTCTCCTCAGTGCAAGACACATGAAAGCCTGCATAGAGTTTGCTAAAACAACATCTGAAGGACTCCAAGATGGGGAGAAATAAAGATTCTCTGGTCTGATGAGACCAAGATAGAACTTTTTGGCCATAATTCTAAGTGGTGTGTGTGGAGAAAACCAGGCACTGCTCATCACCTGTCCAATACAGTCCCAATAGTGAAGCATGGTGGTGGCAGCATCATGCTGTGGGAGTGTTTTTCAGCTGCAGGGACAGGATGACTGGTTGCAATCGAGGGAAAGATGAATGCGGTCAAGTACAGGGATATCCTGGACGAAAACCTTCTCCAGAGTGCTCAGGACCTCAGACTGGGCCGAAGGTTTACCTTCCAACAAGACAATGACCCTAAGCACACAGCTGAAATAATGAAGGAGTGGATTCACAACAACTCTGTGACTGTTCTTGAACCCAGCCAGAGCCCTGACTTAAACCCAATTGAGCATCTCTGGAGAGACCTAAAAATGGCTGTCCACCAACATTTACCATCCAACCTGACAGAACTGCAGAGGATCTGCAAGGAGGAATGGCAGAGGATGCACAAATGCAGGTGTGAAAACCTTGTTGCATCTTTCCCAAAAAGACCCATGGCTGTATTAGATCAAAAGGGTGCTTCTACTAAATACTGAGGAAAGGGTCTGAATACTTAGGACTATGTTTCAGTTTTTCTTTTTTAATAAATCTGCAAAAATGTCAAGAATTCTGTGTTTTCCGTGTGTACATTAATGAGGAAAAAAATTAACTTAAATTATTTTGGCAAATGGCTGCAATATAACAAAGAGTGAAACAGTTAAGGGGGTCTGAATACTTTTCATTCCCACTGTATATATAAAGCACTATTACGATGTATATTCAATTCTAATATATATATATATATATATATATATATATATATATATATATATATATATATATATATATATATATATATATATTTATTTTATTGTAATCTCACACATAGATCTGCTTTTTTTCCTTTTTATAACAGGATGTTTTCTATACTATAATTTCTATAATAAAATATATATGTGATATCTTATTAAATATTTAGCATCAAACAAACAATATCATTCTTATTCTCAGTGAAGAAAGATTACTTATTCAATACAAATGTTGAAAGCTAAGTAGGTTATGTAAATCGGCATTAAACAATAGAAGAAGAAGGAAGTAGAAGGGGGTGCTTTTTCTTAGCGTCTGTTTCCACGGTGAATCATAGTTTCATTGCTCAGTTGAGAATGTCTTGTGTGTTAACCGGGAACATACTCTGGGTTGGCTGGGTTGGGTTGGGTTGAACTTACTCCCTGATGCGTTTTTGGAATTAGCATACCTCGAGTAAGCAAGGTTCAGGTTAATTAACCGAGAGTTCAGGGTATATGTGACGGGAAGTTAACCTTGCTTTCTGGAATACCCCTCAGTAGTTCAATCCTATCAAGCTTAAAAAACCTTGCTTGTGATTTCAATGCAACTCTTTTGTACTCCAAGGTTAGACGAAGCCTGTCATACTCCTCAAAAACACATACCGCCTGACATTGTTTTTCTCCTTCAGTTGAGTACAACACTAGCACTTTAACTTTCTCTACTTCACTTTTGAGGCTTTGTGGAGTTTGACGGCTTGTGAGTTGTTGTGCCCCCTCCTCCCAATCTATTCTCTCACCAAAATGTGGCAAATAGACTTTCGAAACACTACGTCAACACTTCATCACCTGTTTTCTTCAGTCAAGAGTGACTGAAACTAACATTTAGAGACTGATTGTGCAGTTGTCTGTGCTGATACTGCAGGTGAGAAGAAAACAGATATAAAAATATATCATGTGAAGTAGGTTAGTTTTCAAAACTGTTCTCAGTCACCGTTGAGTGTTCATTCATTTGTGGGCTCTTTTGGGCCAGGGGACATGGGAAAAAGTAGGTTCCCTTCAAACAACTTTTATCCACTAACAATGGCCAATTTATCCACTAACAATGGCCAGGAGTGGTTGTACATCAAAATGAGAATTATCATAATCAAATGACATTTTTCAAATCTCAAATTATGTATTTTGTTTGATTTGTGTGGAAATTCTTACTAATGCTTAAAGAAAATGTATGTGTGTTTGCATCAATGAGACATGATGTTATGGTGCCTTGTAAGCCATTAGGATGTACCTGTTTGCAAAAACACTGTCTGTCACTGTGATGCGGCAAGGCAGCTGTCTTAGCTTTCAGACGCAGGCTTGATCTCAAGCATGCTCTTTACTGACGCTGCTGTCCCTTTGGTAAACAAGTACACTGTTAACACATAATAAGGTTCTGCTTTCTTTGCAATAATAGGTTAACATTAGTTTTTACAGCATTTTTAAATGAGCTTAATGCTAATAAATAAATATTAAACATGTTTATTTATGATAAATTAACAAATGTTAATTAATTCAACCTAAAAATGTAAAACTGTATAGAAATTAATATTAACCTGGACCTAAATGCTGCAAAACAATTTTTTTTTTAACACGACATAAAGTTTAAATGCTAGATCAATTTGGTGCCATATATAAAGCAATTGTTATTATGACACAAACAACGGAAACGTCTCTATTCATAAAGTAATCGATGAAGAAGCTCAGACTATCAATCCTTCTCATCTATCTCTCTCTTCCTGTCTATATGGCTTTGCTCCATGTTTCCCCTAACTCTATCAGCATAATCTAATCAAGTCATCTTGATAAAAGCAAATTACAAGTGCAATACTCCCAAAAATCCAAAAGAAAATCAGTAACACAATGAGTTACATGCAAAAGTTTAATAAATGGTTCGTTCTAATCAATACACAAACACATATGACCAATAGCCTTAGCAAACACCAACAATTATTAGTCCTTTATTTTCTTATTATTTTCACCCATCATTACGAGTATTAACACATTTAACATCTTACAATGACAAACATGAAGCAGGACAACAACTGAGCCTATAGAATGAAGTTCATTCAAGAAAATGCAAGATATCAGGGAAAAAATGAATGAGTTTTTATCTAATATTTATATCATGATATAACACGAGTAACATTAATATTGTGATATAAAAGTTAATATTGAATCATATTTTAGACACAGTATTGTCTGCAAGACAACTGTTGTGCGTCTCCAAGCAACACACAGCGATGTTTAATTTCGAATGAATCCACGTTTTGAGCGAATAAATTGGGTGAACCAATGATTCAATGGCTCATGTATAGCCGTTTACTTCATTCCTGAGAGAATCAGCCATTTGAACGAATCATTGAATGAATGAATGAATGAATGACTCAATTGTTTAGTAATTTAGTCATTTACCACCACCTACTGGGAGTTTTAATTTCTTATTTGGAGTATAATTTCATTTAAAAAACAAAACAAAAAAACAATCCATATTAATAAAAACCCATTAGAGGTATAGTTCACCCAAAAATGAAAAGTCTGTCATCATTTACTCACCCTCATGGCTACTGAAGCCTAAAAGTTTATGTGTAAATTCTATTTTGAATCAAATACATACTTTTTTTCTAAATCTATTTTTTGTAATGTTTATTTGATGCTTTTCTCATTTAACACAATAATAACTTTAAATGATCTTTTGGGGACCATTTTTGTAATTAATGTGTGGGATTAATTAGATTTCAATAGCATCTTTGGTGGAATGTCCTCATCTATATACATATACAGGACATTCCACCAAAAACGCTTTGTAAGGTTTTGCAGTACTCAAATTCACGCTGTTCTGCTACACCCAGATCATGTCTGCTCCATAATTAACAGTCTCTCCATTGTACCATGCTCCCAGAAGCTTGTCTGTTTGACTAGCATTGCCCCTTAGTAAACAGGAAGACAGTTAATTATTTCGAAACTCACATCCACAAATAACTGGCTACTGGTCCCCCGCTGTTAGTAATGACACTGTGCGGTCAGTAATTAAAGACTGTTTTCACATTAAACTACCCAACATTCCCTCTGAGAGCAACGGAGAAACCCGTGAGAAAATCTCAACTTCTCTTTTTCATTTTCCTTTGTCTTAAATCTCTCTCTCTCTCTCTCTCTCTCTCTCTCTCTCTCTCTCTCTCTCTCTCTCTCTTTCTCTCTCTCTCTCTCTGTTGCCCTTTTCACACAGGGTAGAGCCCATGCTCTCCTTCAATTACCTTTTCATGGGTTACTGTCTCCATGGCAACTTCCCAAAAAGAAACAGCAAGCAATATCCATCTTAAAAAAAATGCAGATCCCCCCCCCCCAACTTAAAAACCCCACAAATTAATATGTATTATGTGAAAACTATTTACATTTATATATATTTACAGAATGATTTGGCCTCTATAAAGTGCCCCCCCCCCCCCCCCCCCCAAAAAAAAGAATACACTGAAAATAAAGGTTAATATGTGAGGAAAATGTGGTTTTATGATACATAAAATGATATCTATTACATTTGCTTTAGCATGTGTATCCACTGAGGGAAGGGAGTTCATTTTCTATAAAATGCCTCCGCTGAAGAAATGCTACTAACTCCAGAGCTCCACTGCATACATACTTAGTGTTCATTTTTGCATCAGTTTGTCTGATCAGCCAGCAGTTTAAATACTGATGAGAGTGAAGCTTCTCAATGTATTCAAGCGATGTGCATCCAATGGTGCCAATTATTTCATTACTGTCTGGACAGCTCGTCACCAGCCGTAGCCCTCACAGTTTTACACGCTGCAGCACACAGTGATGGGTTTTTGTTTCATCAATTAGTCACCACAATTAATGTGCCCACTACAAGCTTGTGCTTTTTCCATCTTACAAAAATCATGTCCGGGTCGTAATCCACCCCTAAATCAAGTAAAAGTTTATTTATTTAGATTCTTTTACATTTCTCCCTAAGATTTTCATTATCGCAACACAAAAAAAAAAATTCTCTGGGTACAGAGAATCCTTGGTCCAAAATTCCAGTCTTCATAACTACATTAAACTTCAAATATATTCTGATTGGTGTGTGTCACGTTGCACAAACTTGTGTGTCACGTTTACTGTATTTAGACAAATAGCTTGTCACTTTACGACGTAATGCAGACAAAGCAAAAACAAATAGATAAATACAAATACAAACCGTGTTACTGTCTGGATGCATTATTCAAATCTATAATTTAAACAAATCCAGCCATAATGCATAAATATGAAGACTTATAAGAATTATATCACATGTAGCCAGTGTTGGGGAGAGTTACTTTTAAAAATAATGCATTACAATATTGTGTTCCCTTTCAGTCGGTTATGCTCGACGAACGTCAGAACTGAACCGACGAATTACGAATTATCGCATGAGAACCCTATCACATTCGAGTGTAAACAAAACTAGCCAATGCACATTGACGTGCAAGCTTTGGTGCATCTTTTTAAAGATGTCATTCCGCTTGTGCACTAATGGATGCGGTCATTCCTTGTCAACAGCTGTCACCGGGTGGGGAGCCATGTACAACGGGCATGCAGTTTAAGGTCTGTGGACGGGGCCTCAACTGCATGCCCATTGTACTTGGCTCCACACCCGGTGGAGGAGGCATCCGTGGAGACTACAACCATGCAGCCTCCGAGCTCTCACAGCAGCCTCCGCTTCCAGGAGAATGGAGTCTCCATCCCCAGGTGGACTCGACCTATTGCCAGTTGTTTTATTCCCTGTCCAAGGGCTCCCTCGGCATGGACGCACTGGCACACAGCTGGCCCTGGGGCCTTCGCAAGTATGCGTTTCCCCCAGTGACCCAGGAAGTGAGTCAGGGAGGACGAGAAGCAGGTCCTGCTTGTTGCACCTTATTGGCCCAACCGGACCTTACTCAGAGCACCATCTGGCACAGAGGTTCTAGGTGACCTACCCCAGTCGGTGGTAGACACCATCACTTCCACTAGAGCTCCTTCCATGAGGCACCTCTATGCATTGAAGTGGAACCTGTTCATTGAATGGTGTTTTCCTGATTGCATTGGCCCTGCACGCTTTTTTGGTTGACGAATTGTGCCTAGAATTGAGCCGACTGACTCTCACGTTATCTTGAGGCCCCGGCCCAGATATGTTCCTAAGGTTCCTACCACTCCCTTTAGAGGTCAGGTAGTGAACCTGCAAGCGCTGTCCTCGGAGGAGGCAGAACCAGCCCTGGCTTTGCTCTGTCCCGTCCGTGCTCTGCGCCTGTACATGGCCAGAACACGAAGCTTCAGGACCTCAGACCAGCTCTTCCCCTGTTATGGAGGCCAGCAGAGGGGAAAGGCTGTCTCCAAGCAGAGCATGGCCCACTGGGTAGTGGATGTCATCATCTTGGCTTATCAGTCCCAAGGCGTGCCTTGCCCGCTCGGGTTGAGAGCTCACTCCACTAGAGGAGTAGCTTCTTCCTGGGCACTGGGACACAGCGGGTGCCTCGCTGACAGATATATCTGGAGCTGCGGGTTGGGCGACACCCAACACGTTTACTAGATTCTATAGCCTTCGTATAGAATCGGTCTATTCCCATGTACTCGCCCCTACTGGCCGGTAGCATGAAGGACCCGTTCTAAGTGTCCGCTTCCATACGCCACTCCTGCCCGCTGGGCTGGATATGTGCGTCTATTGCTCCAGTAGTTCCCCTGTTGGCAAACCCTGTTGATTCCTCCACCACCTCCTGCGGCTTCGGATATTGCGGAGTGTCCGTTGCTAGGATTAGCACTCTAACTTGCCTGTGCTAGGCTGGGTGGCATATGTTGTGACACCTACAGCGGTCCCACATGTGTAATGTCCACGGTAGCCTTCGTACGGTAAGCCTGTGTCTTCCCCTGACTTAGGTTGGAGCCATCCCAGGGACTTCATATGTGCACTGCCCACGGCCAGTCCATATGTGCATTCCCATGTAATACCTCCCTACAGGTAGGTTGTGGTCTCCGCAATGTCCCCAGTTGGCACGCTTTCCCAGTGTTATCCAAGTCTTACTGAACGGGTCATGCAGAACAGCAGTAGACTTCAAGTGAACTTGGGATGGAGCGCCAGGATGCTGTGGCTTACACTGGGCGCTGGAGGGGGTCAGTAACTGTGGCATTTTATTAAGGATCCCAATTCGTCGGTTTAGTTCTGACGTACGAGTAATGCATGTAGCATGAGGTATATTCTGTTTTAAACATAGAAAAACATGTATCTACCTTGTAAGGAATTGTACGTTAGAGAATTAGAGAAACCGCCCTAGAGAAACACACACAGATGGCATAAAGACAACATTTTCCAGTTTCTCTCCTGTGGTTGACACATACAAATAATAAATCACATATATCTTGGCAAAATTACTGGTGTCGCTTCCATAACGGGGAAAAAGCTTAATTCAAATTTAAGTCTACAAATACTTCATTGTTTAAATAATACATCATTGTTTTTACATTACAGACCAGAGTTTGGTGTGAATATTCACTGTCATGAAAATGTCACAATGTCCTACAATCTGAACTTTGTGAGATTCATCAATGTCTTGTCCCATCATTGGTTCAGAAAAGAAAGATATTTATCTATAGTAATAGTAATTTTATTACTTTTTTTAATAAAATATTATCAGTCACTCATGCCTTTACAAATGTGATCTTTAAATATGGGGCGACAGAGTATTTCAGTATCTCGCATTGCTTGACAGACCCCTGTGTCATAGTTTGTACAAATATGCATATGTTTGAGTGAAATAAATGTGTGTGTCAGCATGGTGCATATGAATTTCTGCAATTTTCCTCTGGGCATCACGGCAATCTCTATCCATCTATGAATGTAAGATGTAGAAACTAACGCTGATACATAGGAATGCTGAGATACAGGTGTGTGTTTGCTGTGGGTGTGTGTGCATGTGTAATGTATGTTTAAATCAAAGTTTTCTGACAAGACCTCCATGTATCTCTCCTCCCCAGCGCCCATTCTAAAGCAAACATGAGCGATTCAGCAGCTACCATTTTCTCACATCTCACTGGTTATAATATTATCCTTGGGTTATGAAGCCACCAAAGGTATAATTTATTGTCTGTTCAGCAGGCAAATTTTTTGCAAGCCTGGCAAATTCATTTGCTGAATAAATATCTTCTTTCTCTTTTTGCCTGTGATATAACATATTTCTGTGATTCATATCGCAGTTGTGATAGTGTGCGAAAAATCATTTAATTATCATTAAAAATATATGTACAGTGAATAAGTGGACTAAGGGATTGAATAAAATTTAAATATACTGTTATTTCAGGAACTTTCCAATGTAGGCCCATGCAAAATAAATGAACACTTAATATTAAAAAAAAAAAAAAAAAAAATCTCAAACAGCAGGTGGGCCATTAAAAGCCAAACTCCTGGCCAGCTACATTTTTCATTTCTTTCCAAGAACATTACAAGTTCATATGCTATTTTCAGAATCACACATTACCATTCTACAATACTGTTTCTGCATTGACTACATGTTTATTAATTATGTATATCCATAACATCCATGTTGATCTTGGAACAACATTCCAATCAATGCATACTGCACCGAAGTATCCCCCAATACAACACGCTTGACAAATAAGAAGAAGAAAAAAAACTGATGTCAACCACAAGTTTTATTAGCTTTCTCATGAATCGTTATAGGATTACCATTAAAACTGATAAAAACATATTAACTGGAGGCAAATAACAAGTCAACATAATGAGATCATGTGACTGGCTCTTGTATAATGTATAATAATCAAACACAGTGTTGGGGGTAACGCATTACAAGTAACTTGAGTTAAGTAATCAGATTACTTTTTCAAGTAATTAGTAAAGTAACACATTACTTTTTCAATTTACAGCAAAATATCTAAGTTAATTTTTAAAATAAGGAATTCAAGTTACTTCATCACATTTATTGAATGACAGCTCTCCTGTCCCCATGTTGAGAGAAATAAAAAGCAGGAGTGGTGTTGTGCGCTATGTAAACATGATGGTTATTGTAATTCTAGACTAAATATGAACATGTCATCTCACTCATCAAAACATCCACAATTCCGAAAAATGAATAAAAACAGTAAAATGCAATCTCAGAATTTCATGCAAACCTGTAATAATGTAACAACTATATTAAATCACACAAATGTTATTTTTATGGGCCTATTTAATCTCACTTTATTTTCCAATGTGTTTGCTGCTGACCTTCAATAATCTAATTCAACCATGCTAACAAGCAAAAAATGCTAGAGTGTTAAAGCAAGAGTTGAACTTCCTTCTCATGTATACTATTCTTCTTTAATCTAGAATGGCAGAACAGCTGAAAGGTTTTTTGAGAACCTCTACTGTACAGGCATAAATACGGGTTTTCTTGCTAATCCTAACTGATTCACAGACATGCTGTTCCATAACTGATCCATAAGCATGCAAGATACGCTGCTGCTACATTTATATAAATCCCGTAGCACATCTAGGCTGGTGGAGCTGGGGGAGGTGGAGGAATTCAGAGGAACTGCTGCAGGACTAGCTTACAGCAAACAACAAATCAGACTATATGAGAGAGAGAGAGAGAGAGAGAGAGAGAGCAAGCAATCTCATTGGCTGCAGGATCTGCAGAGACCAATCAGCTTGTGCCATGCATTAATGATGTGGTAGCTTGCAGATTGCATGTAAAGGACCTGCACCTTCTAGAGTTTCCTGACTGAACTAGAAATATATATATATATATATATATATATATATATATATATATATATATATATATATATATATATATATATGTGATGGGATCTGGGAAAACCCGTCGCATTTTGTGATGGAACGTTTACAGAATGGTCAAAAAATTGGTTGAATGTCATTTTTTGTCAAAACTGTTTTTTTTATTAAATTATTATTCTATAACATCTTGCCTATCATTTTTGAAAATATCTTGGCACAATTCGCTAATGTTTCAGAACACCCTACGGAGGTGCAAAAATTCACTCACTACAAAGTCAGTTCACCTATCGAAAAAAAACACAAAACATGAAGAAATGTGTATTAAACAACAGAAAACTTACTTCATTACTTACCGAGTTGCTGTCCTCTTCAGGGTCACTTTTTATAGTCTCATGATTTTTTGTGTTCATCGCTAATTCAAAAAATGCTTTTCAAAAATGACATAAGATATCTTGTTTTGTGAAAGAAAGAAAAACTTTTTAAGAAAAAAAAAGTTTTTTTTCTTTCAGAAAACAAGATACTATATCTTATGTCATTTTATTTATCTAGTAAGTGCTTCTTGATTAAAGAATTTTTTGATATTTGGACTGGAAATAAGACAAAAAATACTAAGTAAGAAAAATATGTGATGCGGCGGCAAACAATAATGCACATGTGTTCTAATTATGTGTTTATTTGCGGTTGAATTCATATCAAATACTGCCAAACTGCCCATGCTACTTCTGAATAGGATGTACTTCATAAAATGTAAGGAAATATATGGTTCAGATCACTGAAACCACAAATGGAGGCACTTAAATGGTCAGTAATGGAGGTTGGATGTCATCTAGTGAAAAAGTTTGGTACTGCGCCCAAACAAAAACTTACTGAAAACTAATTTTTTGAAATATCAACCTAAAATTCGGAATGTTAATATATTTGGCTTTGATTTTCTTGCATTTTAAGAGTAAAACATGTTTAGTACATAAAATTTCACCATGTTATGGGCTTTCGTAGAGCACATAACAAATATTATTTTACACTCTGACTATACACTCTGTGCAATATTCTTTTCCAAACCTAATATTATAATAGCACAGCACCGTCTGCTTCTCTGTTTTAAAAAAGTGACTGATCTTGTGATCTGTTGTGAATCTAAGTTTATTCATGGATTCGTCTGCCATTGACAGTCATAAACAGTAACATAAAATTATATGTAACTGATTATAAAGGGAGTTATGAAGTGTTCCTATAAACGGAAGCTGTTTGAGAGAAAGATTAATTGGCCTTGTGCCATTAGAAAGTCTGTCCTCCGCTTCCTCCAGATCCAGCAATTCCAGTGAGGAAGTATACTGCTGTCAAATCACCGAATGCTTGCCAGCGGCAAGCTACTTTTATGGAGGCTTCACCTACTTATTTTCTGAATGACATTTAGGTAAGGGATAGTTTTATGTTTATGATCTGTTGATGAGCTTGATATATATTGAAGGATGAATTTGCAATTAAAAAAGGCATTTACCTGCAAGATATTGTATTCTTTGTGGTAGCTTACCTGTGTCTTGGCACTACAAAAGTAGCTTCTAAAATTACATTATGCATTGACGGAACTCTTAATTAAAGCTGAAATGTGTCCTTTTTAGCATAGTATCATGTGGATATGCAACAGGCCATACTTTGGTTGACTTCCCAAACACTCTGGCTTTGTGGCCTTTTAAAACATATTTTATTATGTTTATTTTTATTCATTTATATATTTTATTATATATTATTTTATTATTTATTATTCAATGTATATTTAATGTATATTGAATATTTAATTAGTACAATTTTCTTGACAAATGACACATTTTACAGCTAATTAATTATTCTTAAATTTTTAAAAACATTATATATAAAGGTCTGCCAGTTCTGTTGAATTATGCTTCACTGTCTCCAAGTAAGAGAGACTAAGAGCAGTGTTGGGGGTAGCAGATTACAAGTAACTTTAGTTACATAATCACATTACTTTTCCAAGTGACTAGTAAAGTAATGCATTTCTTTTTCAATTTACAACGAAACATCTAAGTGACTTTTTCAAATAAGTAACACAAGTTACTTTTTCATATTTATTGACTGACAGCGCTTTTGTCCCCATGCTGATAGAAATAAAGTGCAGAGGTGTTGTGTGCGGTGTGTAAACATGATGGTTATTGTTGTTCTAGACTAAATGTGAACATGTATTTACTCATCTCCCTTGCACTTTGTTATTGTTATTAAAAAAACAAACAAGTAAGCCCAGCCCAGGTGAGGGAAAAGTAACGCAAAAGTAACTTAGTTACATTTTTTTAATAAATTTTTCATAAAAAGTAACTAAGTAATGCAATTAGTTATTTTTTTATGGAGTAATGCAATATTGTAATGGATTACTTTTAAAAGTAACTTTCCCCAACACTGACTTAGAGAGAGGACCAAGATTCTCCAGTGAGCAAATTACAAGGAACATGATTATCTCTTGCACAATAAAACACCACTATAATCTAATTTAAATTAGTTTTTTTTTTTTTTTTTTTTTTTTTGGTTAGAAGGATACTGATTAGAGTCTCATTCGAGTGTCTGATCATGCAATGAAGGTTTACAGCCGTCTTCTATGACTAAGATTTGTAGGACAACAGCATCCAAAACCATCACTACTTGCAATTTAATATAAGGGTAAATGAATACATTCTCCAAAGAAAGCCTTATTGCTTTTCCTGTTTTTTATTCATGGCTCACAAAAAATATTTTGCCATGGTGTTGTTAGTTGCATGCAATTTATTCAAGGGTGCAAGGCTAAAGGAATTTGACATCCTGCATTATAAGGTATTCATTAAACGGCAATGCCTTTAATTCCATTTTCAATTGAAAATAAGAATACCAATCATGGTACGATGGAAGACAAAGTGGATGTTGTTTTGCTACGAGACGGGCGATAGTAATAACTCCATGATTGCTTTTCGACACAAAGTGCACACAATGACAATGACTAAGACAGTCAAAGTTACAAAGAATAATGCCTGTATTATTATACTGAAAGGGAAATAATAAAACCATGGCTTTATGGCACTTATATGTGGCAAAATTTGAGGAAACATTAGGAAGACAACAGAATGCATCTTTGCCTTTTTATGAATAGTCCACTCTTTGGTTTCCCTTTTATTTTTATTTTTTAAAATATTCAAGACACAAGGTTTTGATTGTGAAAATTAAACTGTATAAACTGTTATCTAACATAAAATGAATAAAATGTGATGTTTTCAATGTATGTCAATTAATACATATATCAACATTTAAAACTTATCCATGCATCAATCAATGAATCAGCAGGAAGTGCCTCATCAGGTACTGCTTGCGCAAACAACTTTATGTGTAACAAATATGTTAGCTCTGCAGTTGGGGCATGAACTTATAGATTTTTGATTCTCAAGGGAAGCAATGGTTTCAACAAGCAAACCGGATAGTCTAACATGCACAATGAACTGGAGGAACCTCTTTGTAATATATTTACTTTACAAAAAAAAAAAAAAAAACAGACACTGTCAGAAGCAAAACGTTGTGTAGAAGTATAGGTGTATTCAGTAATGTGTATCCACTAACACATGGATGTCCAACCCTGCTTCAGGAGGATCAATGCAGAGTTCAATTTCTAGAAATCATGACTGTGATTAGCTGGTTTAACAAGGATTGCAGCCAAAACCTGCAAGATACCGGTTTCACTGCATTAGCACAATTAGTATTTTCTGGTTCGGATCGGTTACTTCTTTATTTTGTTTCTGATTTGAATGCATGGTAGGTTGTAATTATGACTGCATACTAGGAAGAATCAGTTTCCCGAGTGAACTTGAAGGCAGCATGAGGCACGAGTTGCCATGAAGCAGTCCCGGTTCCAAAACAGTGGAACTTTTAATGATTTCATGAATTAAAGTTTTGTCTGTGCACGCACATCAAGTATTGTATTGAAGAAGTCGTTCAGCTGCTTCTCTAGAGTCAGCTTTTCAAATTCCACTAATGGATAAGGTTTAAATTTACCTATGGGAAAGTGGCAATCTTTGTGCCAATGCTGCAATAAGAAGCAGTAACAGTAGTGGATTGAGTGAGATAATTCCTCCACAAATTCTCCATGAGCAAGATGAGGTTATAAATCAAAAGCTATCTTGCGTATGTTGGATGCATGAAAGGAGAATACTCATAATTCATGTAAATTAATAGACTGATTTGCAAGATCATGCTCAATTACTAGCGTTGATTAGGGATTTTGTTGCTGGGAAACAGTTCTGCTCTGAAAATCTGCTCTGTTAGTAAATGCAATTACAATTTCAACTGAGGGCACTCTTACTTTGTTTGAGGGTACTTAGTATTGCGTGGCCTTTTCTTAGTGGCCAGACCTTTTCTTAGCTCCAGAAGGTCTGAGCTCTATAGCCACTGCATTTGGTCAAGGACTGCCCACTTAGTCAGGAAGATGAAGTCTGACTATCAATGTCACAACAATAACAGACCGTCATGCCATTACAGAATATTAATAGTTTCATGTTTACCTTCATATGCCACAGATATTCCCTTGTAATAAAAGTACTTCACCTGATCTTCCATTAAAGATGTGAGAGGACATGAGACTCACTTGGGAAATCAAAGGGTTTGCCAAGCTCAGAAAATAATACTTTTCCCATATCCTGTCGGTAAACTTGTGAACACATCTCTTTTCAATTCAACCAAGTGCCTGAAACAAAAGGTTTCATATATTGAAGTGAACTTCACAAACTTTTAAATCCAGTGTTTAGTTGCTCCTCTGAAGCATTCAGTGCTGCAGTATTGAAACTTTTAAACACGGCTTTGTTTCCTGGCGGACCATGAAAGATCGCCGTACATAGGCTTTTTGGAAAACCTGTAGAAGTCAGCCTTCAGATTTCAACATGATCAGACATTTGCGACACATTCTCATTCTCAACTGGTCACATGGATGCTTGGTCAGGACCTGTTGGCATCACTTTTATAAAGGGTACCCATGTCAATTCTCTACATACAGAGTACTCCATTGCTTTCAATGAGAAGCCTTTAGCGCCAATAAAATACATTACACTATTATATAATTTATTTATTTATGTATTTATTTATTATTTATTTAATTATGAAACAGACAATTACAATATTTACAGAACAGAAATTAAATACAAATAAAAAGACCAACAAAACATATAGTTTTTAGCCAGTACAATTTGTGTGTGTGCGTGTGTGTGTGTGTGTGTGTGTGTGTGTGTGTGTGTGTAACTGTGAGTCTAACTGGGTGTGGGAGTGAAAATACATGTAGGGAAGTACAACAGACATAACCAGAGTAACAATAATGACAATAATAACTGTGATAAATAATTATGCAGTAATAATAATAATGATAAATCCAATTAATAAGAAATGACAAATAGTAGTAATAGTATTAGCAGTAATAGTAATGATAAACATATTAACAAATATACTCATTTCATCCGGAATGAGGGGGAGGTTAAAGGATTAAGAAGAGGACAATATTGATACAGTCAGTAATGATAATGATAACAGTAGTAGTTGTAATAGCAATGATAATAATAACAATAGTAATAATATTAATAATGGTAATATAAATACAGCTATTAATAATAAGTTATTATAAAGCTGCCTCTGATACCAGTCATGGACATGGCACAGGATAGAACCCCGCAAGCATCATGTTGCAACGGCCTATCAAGGTGTGGTGCTGCGGGGCCCAGGGTCCCAAAATCTATACCCATCCCCGGCCGTCCCACACATGCCACGCTTACGTTGTCTGTGTGTTTTTTTCTTTGTGTTGCTACCTCTTCCTGAGCCCCCTCCCCCCAATCATGTTTGAATATTGATGGTGTATCATCGAGGATGGTTTCAGACAAAGAAGGTTAGTGCATTCATGACTGTTGGAAGTTAAAGAGAGATGACCAAGAAGGGTGTAATTCTAATGTATTATTTTGAGTGGAGGTAGACGAGTTTTCCATGGTGATGTACTCTATTAGTAAACTACAACTACAGTCACAATTCATTCAAAAAGTACAAATATTCCAAGAAAAAATGATTGATTTGTGTGAGGAACAGGCCCAAAAGCAATCGCGTCTCTGACTGTTGTAAATCTCAGATCCTGGGCACACATTCGAAAATTGCCGCAAGAAGAAGCGTTATGTCATCTTGGCGAAATGGAATTGGCTCTCATGTGTCTCGTGAACCGATTGCGTCATGCTAAAGTACGGGTGTATCTTTTGAATGAGAAATCATTTCTAGCCATTAAAACCTTGAGATCCACTCTGTTCTTCGCATATGGCTTCAAAACACATGGATTGCAACACAAGTTGTTTGTAATACATTTATATTCTATAATAGTTTGTAATACATTATATATTTTTGTGACTGTAATATTATTTGCTTGTTGTGTGTTTTATGTTGTTGAGAAGTGGTTAAGTTTAGGTTTAGGTTAAGGGTGGGGTTAGGTACTCCAAATAAAGTATATTTTATTTATTTTTACTTTTAAAAATTCATACAAAGAATTAAATGCGTTTTGATCTAACGAATAAGGCAAACAACTGAAAGCAACAGAGCACTTTGCGCATTGAAAAATGACACTAAAGAAGTACCCTGTGTGTTAAAAAGTGACGGCAAGAGAATCCATAAGTGATGAGTTAGGAAAACATGTTGGATGCTTATTACTTCATTAACTGGCTAAATGAGTAGAGAGGTTTATTTCTAGTTTTCATTAGCAGTACACAAACTAATCTCTATAAACTACTGTAAACTGTATTGGTAGCATTTAAGTGCACCAACTTCTTAACTATTATTCTAATATTGAAGATAGCACTTGTTGGCAAGCCTACTAATGCAGATTATGGAATGAAGTTTTGTGAGAGCTGATTTTTAAAGCTACATTTTCATTAATTATAGCCAGGCATTGGCCATTGAATCAACCAGGTTATCCCCTTAGTAAATTTGTAAAATCTTTCTTGTTTCACACTTTTCTACGGCACCACTTCTGAGCTATGCTCTGGCAGTCCTGGAGAAAGAGACCCTGCGTCTCAGCTTGTTTGGAATTTGTGGATTTTCCCCCCACAATGACGATGACTCTATTCATAAGTTCTCACTGCAGGGTAATTCCAGCATGTTAAGTGTTGAGTACTGAAGTGCCACTTCAGACTGACGTGCCACTCCAGGGCAAAATTGCCAAATCTTTCCACACTATCAGTTTAAGCACCTTCGGAAAAGGCCGCTAGATGAATAAGCCCGCCATCTGCCAGCCAGACAACCGACACTTGCTAATTGCACTACTGTTCACCAGTATGTTCACTACAATTTTCCAATCAGTGCATCATCACAGCAAACAAACAGCGCTTGGGATTCCAGATCACCAAAATCCTCCTAAACTGTTGCTTTTGGGGATCCTGGTGCCAGGCTTGGTTTGATAAGCATAATGTTATCCAGAATATTGGTTCTGGATTTGAAATATTTAACTGTTAAATTTTTGAATTTACAATATACCATAATAATAATATACCCATTGTATGGGAACAAAAACTACGAGTAATGTTTGGCCGCCATGTTTCAGCTATAGAAGAACGGAACATCCGGTTGGTGAAGCCTCCTCGCTCTCATTGGCTATCGCGGGTATCACGTCAGAGGCAGCCTGATTTTGGATTGTGTGGGCTCCGATGTGATCAGGAGCAGTAAAATAATTGTAAAGACTCCCCACAAATGAGCATTTTTAGGACAAAAAGTCATTTGTAAGAAGCCTCGAATTGGGCCACACCCCCCAGATCATTTGTAGTTGCAAATTGGACCCAAATTAAAATTTAATTGTAGAGCCTTTGTCACCAATGGTCTCTACGATTAACTTAGCTCACAATGCTTTTAAATGCATCCCTGGGCAGTGGATCTTTAGTTCCCAGCATGCTTTGCAAGGCACTGCATTAGGAGAGTAAATTTAGGGATTAAGCGTTATTTTATGTTTTTCACTCAAGGGAAAGATGTTGACAGTTTATGTTAATGTTTAATGTTCGTCTATGTTGAATATTTGGGAGGTTCTGATATTCAATTTTGAATTATGTGTATAGTAACCCCAAATAACAATTACTCATTGAAACACATTCACTGGTCAGCAAGAAGCAGGTGCGCATGTGTTGTGAAGCGGCAGTGGATTCCAGAATCCACCCCTTCAGTTCAATGTGTCCATCCTGAGCTATATTGTAAATTGTACGTTGGGTCAATGTAACTCAATTAAGTTAAAACAGCATTCCCTTGTTTTATATTACATAAACCTGATTGATGTAGGTTATACGCCATACCGGCGTGATCAAAAAGATCTTAAACTAGATGGAACTAGATTAAATATTTTGACTGTTGCGTTTCCAAATCGGTTTAATAACCCATAACTCTGCCTGAGTATCGGACAAGTGTTCACTGTTGGCCAGAGGAGAACTGGCCCCCCGACTAAGCCTGGTTTCTCCCGAGGTTTTTTTCTCCATTTGTTGGAGTTTTGGTTCCTTGCCGCTGTTGCCTTTGGCTTGCTTAAGTTGGGGACACTTGCTTGATATTCAGCAGTGTTTTTGATATGCCTGCATTGGCGCCGTTGTATGCGAACTGAGCTGAGCCGGACGATTACGTCACTGTTTTCTGCAGTGCTGATATACCTAAATTAACTAGACTAATAACTACTGATATTTGCAACGGAATGATTCAATAATATATAGAATAAGCTGCACAATGACACCATTTTCTTATTAATGTAAAGCTGCTTTGCCACAATCTGCATTGTAAAAAGCACTATATAAATAAAGATGACTTGACTTGACTTGACTATAACAATTCGAATTTATAGGTAGAATCAGGTAGACATACTTTCTGCACATGTTCACATTTTACCGTGTATAAAGGTTTTATTCAAAGCAACTCATTTTGAATAACTTGCAAAAGAAACAGAGCTAAGGGCTAAGTTTATGGATAATGGTTTACGGTTCCTTTTGGGATTTGAATCAGCAGCATTCAGATCATCCTGTTTGGTTTTATGCGATAATGGCGGGCTGACTGTGCATTATCCTGCTTATTACCCAGCTACTTACCAAATAAATAATTATGTGGTCATGAAATATTGATTTGAGTTGAAATTGTGTTGTAACTTCACCTGTATATTATCTGTAAAAAAACAAATTTACAATAAAATACCGTTTTCCTCTGAAACAGTAATATACCACATAAACAATGCATTCTGGGTAATATTTGTCACTTTGAGAAAAGAGGCCTATAGGCTACTTTCTCGAAAAAGACAAAAATATTACCCAGAATGCATTGTTTTACAGCATATTACTGTTTCAATGGAAAACAGTATTTTACGGTGTAAATTTCTTTCTTTTTTTTTTTGTTATTTTTTAGAGTACATTATAGGAAACATTTGACTGCTGAATGTTGTGATTGACCAAACAGAATCCAGTATTACAGAGAGCACCAGCATGATTAAATAATAATAATAATAATGTATGAATATTGACTATAAAAAGAATTGTTGATTAACTAAATCTGAGTTAGATACCAATCCGAGAAAAGCTATATATTCTGTGTCCATAATTATCATATTTCTCATAAAACGTACCAAAAATTCCTGCCCACCACTGTGACACACAATACATTGCTGCTGATGCTTTTCAAGGATTTTCTCCACAAATTAAAAAAGTAGTGCCTTTGAGGACCACTTCAACTTTATTTCAAAAGACTGTCCAATAAATGACTCCCTGAGCTCATCTGCATTATTTCTGTGGTCAGTGGAGTTTATTCAGTCCTCTTAGTATAAATTACCTCGCCTTTTTGTCTGAGCAACGACCTTGCAGCCAGAGCCAACACACTCTTACCTCTGTGCCTCATTTACTTCTACAGAACTTTCAATAAGCACATCCCTTTGATTCCCCCACCCTCAGCTCAAAATATGCCCTTGCAATGATTTGACGAGAATGCTCAAATGTAAAATGCTGATAAGACACATTCTGCCATATTGTTTACCTGATGTAAATGTTACAACATAATACAAGGCCACGATTTCCACGCTTCTTTTTGTCTGTTGACTCAAAGAAAATGAATGAGAAATGAAGGTCTGAATGCTTGTCTTGAGAGGTACAGTAATCTTAAAGGAATGGTTGATTGATTGATTGATTGATTGATTGATTGATTGATTGATTGATTGATTGATTGTGAAACATAAAAGGAGACATTTTGAATGTCTTTTATAAAGCTCCATAAAATACAATATCCAGTTATAATAAACTGTTAAGCTCCAAAAACTCAAATAGATTCTAAACTTTTTGTGAATTTAAATCATTATTGACTGATTTAATTTTGTCATGTGTGGTAATTTTAAAAGAACAATATACACACAAATAGAAATTCCTTATTCACTCTCTCGTGTTGTTCTAAGTTTTTTTACAAAGCAATAGTAACCTAAAATTAAATTATGTTTCACTGAAAATTCCTCCATCCAAGCTCTAAAATCTTAAAGTGTGTCATGTCGGTTTTGACATAATTTTCACCAAGTTTCCATTGGATCAGTCTGGAATGTGACAGAACTAAGAATACTCATGTCCTTATTTCACAAAAGAGCAGCAATATTAGAATTTTTTTTTTTTCAGATATACAACTATGTCAATACTTGTGTGTTTTCACAATGGTACACAGTACAATGCAAGGTCATAACACACTCTTCTTGTATTAGGTTGCGCTCATAAGCGGTCTCAGCAAAATCTGACCAGCATGTAGATTACCCTTAATTTTCTAAGTATATAAGCATAAAATTATGATAGCTTATTTGGTGCATGTCTGAAAACAGATTCAAAATTTGCATGTAAAGTTTTTATAATTCAGTTTTTTTTTTTATTTTATTTTTTTGTTGTTGTTTCGATATTATTATTATTATTATTCGAACTGTAAACTTTTGCTTCACCTCAACGTGTTTTTTTTTTTCTTCACACTGATCTTTATATTTACATTAGGAATGCAGGGGCAGGTTGAAAACACACTCCAATCCCCACAGCTAAGCAGAGAAACCAGCTGACCTTCTGTCTCATCTATAAACAAACCGCTCTTGTCTTCCCTTAAGGCACATACAGAAGCAAGGATAGATGTCTCTTGAAAAGGACATCCTATATCTATTGTGTCAGTGTGGAAAAAGGTGAAGCAGCACTATCTAGCTGACTTGTCAGTGTGGGTCTCATTTCTCACCTTTCAGCATTCATGTTGACACGTTACCCCTTGCAGTACAAAGCAGTCCATTACTGCTTTTATTTTAAACTAGTCTGCATTAAAAATTCAAATAATAGAAGAGTAATAAATGGCATGTTGTTTAAACCTAGATCTAAATATATGATTGTAGACTGACAGTGAAAATACTTTACTTTAAGCCTCTACAGTATGTATAAAAGTACTCTTAAATTGGTTATAATACTTTATAAAATATGTCATTCATTTATAATATTATTTATATATTCTTAGGCACACACTATATAAAGAGAAAACGTGCAGATGTCACATTAAGAAGCTATTTCTGAATGTTAAAAATGACTTTTGTTGGCGTAACCTAATGCAAACAAGTCAATTAAATCATATATGTATATATTTTTTTTTACTATCTTACCTTTGAATTGTTTAAAATATATATATATATATATATATATATATATATATATATATATATATATAACCGCAAATTGTATGTGCTATTGTGTATTTAAATGTACTATACTCACAAATACATAACTTTTCATGACTTATAATGCATTACTTTGGTTATAATTACTTATGAGATATAACACATTACTTTATGGCATTATGAATACTTTATGATGAACTTTATATACAAGTAAAAAGTACAAATCTCAAATAAACTAGAGGGAGACAATAATCACTTTTGACCTCCGCTTTACCCTTAAGATAGACTGTAGTGCCATCTATTGAAAAACATTACTATAAATCACAAAAAAATCTGGTGTGATCCTTCTCACATTCTAAGTTCATAAAAATCCACTAATCAAATGAGGGAAAAAAGTCAGTTTTGCATTAGTATCATAACAGCCAAATCAAAATGCATTAGTGTTTTTCTTTCAGTAAACACACCCTCTATATTCATATAGACGACTGCGCACTGAAACAACAATAAATACAGAAATTAAATCTGCAATATTGCTCTATCAAATCATAAGGCAACGGACTAAAGTGACTCTAGAGGTGCGCTTTACGAGTATAGGTAAATAAAACATGCGGCACATTATTAATTAACACACATTTACCTTCTCGTAGGAAGCGAGAGTGGATGAGAATGATGAGAAAACAGCAGATCGCCGCTCCCGCTAGAGCCCACGCAACTCTGAGCATCAGCATCCTGACTGCCTTCAGCATCCACACCACATCTCCATTCTATTGCCATACAACAACCAACACCTTTGCTGCGCTTTTCTATCACCGATTCCGAAAAAGACTCCGTTCTTTTCCAACTTTATGAAAATAATGTGTTTTATATTTGGAAGCTTTCACCGCCCATTGCAAAAATTGTTTTTTTTTTTTTTTTTTTTTTAGAATTTTCCAGTTTTCAGTTTGTCTGAGGCTGTTGCGTGGATCTAAGTCGAGGGATGCGACTCCAAAGGTTTTACGCACTTGGAGAACTGCGTTGATCGCTCGAACTGTCACTCTTCTCTGTATTGTCGACTGATCCTTGGTGTGTAAACAGTCGTAATTCCCGCATTATTTCGAATGATCATTTAAAAATGTCCCAAACGCGCCGCGCGTCGTGTTGGTGATATGTCGAGTCTGTATCTCCTCTTCCGTCTGTGCAGTTACCAGGGTTTGATTCTTCTCTTAACGAGCGCACTTTCTCTCCTCTCTGACGCATACATCGCCTCCTCACACTCGCGTTTGAGAAGCGCTCGCCGGTGGATGCGTCACAGCGCATGTTCCTGTAGTCTGACGTCAGAGTTTAAGTCTAAAGTTAATTCATTGTGATTGTGTCCATTGTGTAAAGTATGCTTTCAAAAACGCAGGATTTAAAGGCATCGTGAAATCAAACTTGTGGCTTATAGAGGGTATCGGTATCGGTACAGGAACTGCGTGTCCCCAAAGACTCACTACTAACAGAATACACCTTAAATGCATTATTGCCATTGTAATAATTATATTGTGTTTAGTATAACCTACCCACCCAGGTGAAAAATAGTATACATCCATGAATGCTCTATTTTCGCGCACTACTGTTGTATTTAATACACTACTAAACATTCTTCTTCAGTAGGTCTTAAGATAATCTTAAGAACATCCATGTGTATTCAACTGTGCTATTTTCAGACACCAGGAATATGAACTTATATATACAGATATAGATATAAAGGGTTGGGGAGTAACAAAATACAAGTAACATATTTAAAATACAAAATTTGAGTAACTGTATTTCATTACAGTTACATTTTAAATGGGTGGTAATCTGATTACAGTTACATCTGAAAAGTATTTTAGATCACCAAAGTGATTACTTTGAATGTCATTTAAACAGCAATTGGTGATTCTCTGACTCTGACAGTCTGAAAAAGCAGAGTTAGGTTTCATCAGGGATCTTAAAAATTGTATTACTTTTATTTAGTACTGTTCTGAACAAGAAACAACAAAAAATTGCCCAAATGTCAACTTAACTTAACTTGTTCTGTCATGACCTGGATGATCCACGACTGTTTTCATGTTTTGTGATAGTTGTTTGTGAGTGATTTTATATTTGTAAAAAAGGTCACTGCAACTTTTTCCTCACAATTTGTTTTTTTCTCCCTTACAATTGTGAGTTTGCATTGGGAGATATAAACTTACAATACTGACTTTTTTTCTTGCAATTGTGAATTTAGTATGTGAGTTTATATCTGACTTTTATATGATCGTTTACATAAATATATAATTTATATAATTCTGACTTTTCTAAATTTCGCAAGTTTACACCTCATATTTTACACTTTTCTCAATATTGCGAGTTTACACCTCGTATTTTTTACTTTAATCAATATCGCGAGTTTATATCTCATAATTCTGACTTTGTAACTCACAATTTCAACTTTATCACGCAATTCTGAGGGAAAAAGTCAGAATTGTGAGATAAAAACTTGCAATTACCTTTTTTTGTGTTTGTCCCACACTTATTAGTATTCCAAAGTATTCTAGTTAGTATTCTAGTTATTCTATTTAGATTAAGTTTACTAAACTTGAGTAATGTAACGAAATACGTTACAAATGACTTTTTAAAGCATGTATTTTGTAATCTGTAGTGAAATACATTTTAAAAGTAACCTACCCAGCCCTGTGTATATATATATATATATATATATATATATATATATATATATGTTTAACAGCATTGCACACTAACCAAACACACACACGATTCTCTTGAGCTTATAATTGCAATGGCAAATCAGAGGTATTCAGGTTAGTCATCGCTGAAACGCCGGACGTTTTGTTCAGTGCGTGAGCTGAACTAATGCTAACCCTAACCCTAACCCTAACCCTAACATATCTGATGAACGTTACTGAGTACTGAGCTCTGTACACTCAAATCCTCTCATTATAATTTAACTTTAACAATTAAAAGTATAGATATTATGTAGGCTAAATACGATATTCATTGTACAGTCCGCTTAATCGATTGATAGAACTTTGTGAGATCGCGATGAATTAAGATTTAAGACAGCTTAGTGATTATAAAGGGAGTGTTTTAGGCGATATATAGCCTAAATGATGTATATAGCCTAATTCATTCAGAATTTGAAAATAACATTAGGCAGGGCAATGTTTATTATTGCCAAATCATGCATACAGCTTGCCTGTTCAAATTATAGTGATTTGTAAACATAACCACTTTAATAACAAGAGCGTTTATGCTGGGATATGTGTAGGTTGCTAATAGGCAACATGTAACTATTTCATGAAATTCTATTTAAATGTGTTTTTATGTCGGAATCGCATCTAGCCTTACCCAAGAGTTGGTTCACCCTCCGCTTATCTTGATGGGGGTTTCCTCCAGCCTACTTTGGTTTCACAGACAGCGCAGACATGCCAGTTATGTGAATGGCAGACTTTTAAAATTGCCCATAAATGTGTAAATGTGTATCTGTCTGTTTGTGCTATCTGTGATATGTGATATGGCCATCTGTTACTTGCTACATTTCCCAAATAATAAATATTAAATATTACAGCTTGGACCACTCACAAGTCCATTGCTTGCAGACTTTCACAATTTCTCAACGACAAAGAAACACTTAATGATATAATGCATTTTGATTACTGCAGATGCAAAAAAAAAAAAAAAAAAAAAAACGTGTAAAAAAAGTGTTATAATATTTGTCTCCATCTGTACATGCATGAATTTACTCAACAATAAGATAAAATGTAGACCAAACTAATTGACCCTTCGCCGGCAGTTTGATTGACAGGCGATCTGACCAATCATAACCCCGAATCCGCCATGTTGTCCAACAAAGCAGTCAGGGGAATTAGTAGATTAACGTTGGTGAAATTGAACTTGATAAATAGTGTGTATGAACTAGTATGAAGAGATGATCGCGTCACGAGGAGCTACAGCGATCTGTCACGACACATTAAATATGTATCTATACTTATCTATTGTTTAAAATTCTTTAAAAAAAATTTAATTCATATCAAAAGTAACCTGCTCTGTCTTGTCTGTCAAAGTGTTGTCAGTGTCCTCTTTGCTCTGCGATGTATTTTTCACTTCGTGAGAACATGATGGGTGGCGTGAGAGCGCATTACTAGTCGGACATAGCAACAGTAACTAAAGGGGGCGGGTCTTTGCGAAGGGTCAATTGCAGTACATTCTTATATTACTGAAATTAGAAACAGCAATGATAATTTCACATAAAAATGTGGCACCAGTTTCCAAAAGCAAATAAATAAAGAGCCAATAAATAAACAAGACGCAATCCCAATTCGCAAACTATCCATCCTAAATTGAACTCAAAATTAGAGTTTACCAAACATTGGAACTCAGTATGGAACTTTATGGTGATCTCAAAACTGTGATTTACAACATTAATGGGAAAGCTAAACTAGAAATATGCAGTGAGAAGGAACACTTTAGGAAGTTGGTAGAGTTGCATTATGTCTCTTCTTCACAACACCGATGCATCAAAATCTCAGTGTTGTCAATACCGCTGTCAGCGCAGCTAATTTGAAGCCAATTATCAGCATTCGCCTGTGTTTACAATGGGGGCGTCCATTTTTAATTTCTCTGCAACGCCTGTAACACATTCTCCCATTGTGATCCATCAATCAGCTGGATGGCAATTAAAGGAGATCTGTCCATGAGTGACTGCATGAGGCAAGCAGAGCAGGTGCATCACCTTAAGGATGATGATGACATACACGTTGCCAATGAACAGTCCTTGGTCGCTTTACTCAAAGAGCACCTGTCACTTATATTGACACGCTCCTGCTGTTTCAGCACAAGTGTGCCTTTGGGAACTACTTGAGAATGGTCAAAGAGTCTGAGATGACCACAAAGATGAGAGCTGAATTTAAGAGGTTGTTTATTCACAAAGCTGGCACTTTTAAAAATATCTTTCTGGCATGGTGCACCTTGTGCTGGATGCACATTTTTGCTCTGGAGAACTGCCCTCAGAAGGTTTTATTGATTTTTCACCCCGTAAAATTATGATTCACGTTTGAAAGTGGGGAAAGTTCTGCAACATACATTTTAAAGCATTTAGAGTCTATAAGAGTAAATTTAATTTATTTCTACAGTATGTTATAAGCAATTGCCTAGAAGCAAAATTGTGTGGGGATATAAATTTGATTAAGCTTTTATTCATTTTATTAGAAATCCAAATGTTCACCTATCATCCACTGACCTCAAATATGGCTTATCAGTTGAAACATGTAAGTAGTAGCAACCTTACATGGCCGCTCACTCTAACGTTACCCTAGATAAATGTACGCTATTATTAGCTGCAAATCCAAGTGTTTGTGCGGAGTGTGGAAACTGACGTGTAGCAGTACTGCATGTCATGGCAATGTGATCTCATGAGAATAGGTGTGTATTTTTTTGCAAACGTGTGTATTTTTATGTACATTTACTTACGTTTTCATACACACAAAAGCATACAACATTGAAGTATTTATAACAGTAAAACGTAAAAATACTTGCGTATTAACAGCAAAAAACGTAAATCATTTACGTATCCAAGTGTGAATGTGAATGAATGAATGAATGAATGAATGAATAATATTAAAATCATGGCATTAATTTTTTTTTTAAATCTGTTGTATTCAATTGTCATATCAATACAAGTTTTAGTCAAATTTATTAAGTGCAGTTTACTCATCTACTTAATATGAAATAACATTTCTGTTCGTGAATCCTCGTTTCAGAGGATTGCATAATGTTAAACAGGACTACACTTTGACACCTTGAATAACATTTCTGTAATTGTTTAACCATTTTGTAATATTTACTTTGTTTGCTGTGAGACAAAAAGCATTTTCTCCTATGAAGCCACTGACAACACAACCATAAGATACACAACATAAATTCACAAATCACATGAATTTTATTTGTTTTCTGTAATCCAAGTATTTAGAATTCATAGGAACAGATCCAAATTTATCCATCAATCTTCATCTTCATTCTCAGCAGCAACCGTTACGTCAAAGCCCGCGGCCCTACACTCGTTATGATGCAAATTTGAAAGTTGCTCCTCGAGAAGCGTCACGACATGGTTTACGGCACTGATATTGAACGCTCATTGGTTCTCACCTGCTTCGTCACAGATTGCGACATGTTTCAGTGGATTGACATTTGAAATGAGTGTGCGCCTTCACAGAGAGAAGCTAGATTCATATTTCCATGGATTAATAAATTTAATTCTGCTCTGTACCCCATAAAAAAACTATTACCGCCAGTTTTTGAAGTACTTTTGGTACCACTTTTGATATTTTCGCAATAAAAAAATTATTGTGATTGCGAGTGTTTGTCTGTTATTCTTTTATTTATGACAGTATAGTTTTAAGAAATAGGTTTAGGGGTAGTTGTAGGATTAGTGGGTAAAATTTTGTTTTAATGTTATATTTTTTATTAAAATAGTCATTTTCCTACACATTCCTGTCCATTATGTTTTATTCTTTTAAAATTCTGTTTAAAATGGGTATGTTTAGGGTTTTATCTTACATTTATCTACAAAACAATAAAAGGGAAATCATATATACATCTTTATGACATGAAAGATTTGTAAATATTTTTTGTGTTTTAGTGCTATAAATACGTCATTATTGTACATTTGAGCACCTTTCGAAACTTACAAAAATGTACGTTTTGTGTCTCTAAAAGTTATGTATGAATACCTACGTACTAACAATGAGACCAGGCTGGACATGGAGATGATCACTTGCATTTTTTTGGATAACAGTGGAAACAACTTAAAATACTCCATCATTTTTGGTCATAGAGATAAGGCTCTGATCAGACAGTATGCGTTTTTGCAATGAGAGGCGCCTTTTTTGAATTGTTTTCTATTGGCAGTGAGCGTTCTGCCCGCTGTTTATGTATATATATATATATACAGTACGTCCAACAAATGAACTGAAACTCAACGTATAGGCTTTTTGTCTCACAGACATGAGAAGTATATCCATAGAAACCTTGAAATGTCTACTTTTAAATGAACCAGTTCGAATTGAAAAGAAATATTCTGCTTATGTAATCCGTATGAAAGGTGCAGTAGGCATGTTCACTGTACTGCTAAAATGGTGATTTACAAATCACTAGCTTATTAAGTAAAATATCTCCTTGGTATTTTTTTCCCGACACATTCATAATCATTACTTTTTTCCAGTGTTTTGCGACAAGCTTTATGCGTGCACTTGAGCACTGAATAGGTTAAATTACTCCTATATTAAACACCCATTATGGTTTAGTATTCTCCTCAGTGCGAATTTAAGTAATTGAATTAACAGTCGACTCGAAAAAATCTTTAGTCGGGGGCAGCCCTAAATTTCATTATTTATTTATTTTTGTATTATTCTTTATTAGGCCACATCCACAGGAACCCAGAGCTTTCCCTATCAGATTTTTTTTCCTCGTCTCAAGAAATATCTGTGTACACACGAACCAGTGAAACCGACTCAAAACAATCTAGTATACATGCCAGATCAGTATGTGATACTGTGATTCTGCCACAGAGATACACTAAAAACGGAGAATAAGACATGCGCATAAACCTTATACAAACTTTAGTAAAGTTTAGTAGTAAAGCTTTACTTTAGTAAAGCTAATAGGCTCAGTAGCTTCGGTGGCGTGAACACAAGCATTGTAGTTTGCAATTGTTGTTGTTTTTGCTGTTACGTGACATATCGGTGTCTGACTAGGGTCGAGACGTGAAGTGATAATATCATCATTTCACAAAATATACGGATTGGCTGTGTTTTCTTTTTTATTAATCAACTCTGGGATAGATAGTGGTTTCAGGCTCCCAAAACGCTGGATCCGTCTGGATGGGCTCTTACTCTGCTCAGTCATAAAGTAACTTAAACAAATAAGCTGCCATATCAAACAAGACCATGGGTAGACGCCAAAGGATTGCATTTAGCTATTAAATGGATCCATTCAGAATTATTAAACACACCAAAATACAAATAAAAAATAAAAACTTTCTAAATGTCTGGAAACCAAGCGATTTGAATGCGGATTGAAGTCATCAGTGAACAGTTCCTCTGTCAGAACAAGAAATCGTGTCTATGTTTGGAGCGTCTGATGCCCATGTGTACATCAACACCACTGATCCTCACAAACTCCACCGAAACACGCTTCCTCAGCATCAATTATAAATCTCTCATAATTGTAGAACTTTAACAACTATGCGAATATATTGAACTGGGTTCATGCAGAAATAGGATGTTATAGCGATCTGTGAGCGCACATACAAGGTTTGTTTGCGCATCAGTAATAACGGACTCACGCATGCATCATCTTTTTTTTATTTTTTTTATTTAACATGTTAATAATAAAATGATAGTCCTAATGGGCCACGGCCCACAGAAAACAACTGGCTTAGGCTATTTACAGATGATGTATTTCATCCAGCGTGACACTTCTTTAAAATCTAAAAAAAAAAAAAATTATGAGATATTAAGCACGTAAATCAAAATGTCTTGTTTCAAACAATCTATCATACTCGAAATGTGACAACAACTGCAAAAACAATTTACTTTCGTTAAACAAGAAAAATGTTCCACAATAAACCTTTTTTCTTGGTATCTTCTCCATCTAACTGCTGTATCAGATTTTTTTGGCCGATGTTCCCTGTTTTTATTTTGGAGCACACATTTTTCATTGTGTCTTGACACTTTTGAAATGATCTCACCAATGATGACATACTGTTAGAGAGATGCTGAAGTCTTGAAATAGGCTTATGTGATCAGCTAAGCTGAAAAATTTCAGAGTCTAGGAGATGATTATCAGTCAATTCTGATCAATGACCAACCGATCAGAGTAACCTAACAACTTCAGCACTATTTTTCAACAATTGAGTGTGCTTGTGACATATACAAGGGAAGGTAATCACTGTGAGCCAGCACACCACCAAGAAAACAGAATAGTCTATAAAATCACTCAATTCCCAAACTAAGCTCAACCATGGAAACAAGGGAACAGCACTGATTTGAATGAAAACAGCTTGCTGCTTTACAAGCGGTTTTGTGCATGTTTTCTTATAAGCCAGAAACGCAAACGTGTTCAGTCAGTAACATGTTATTCTTCCTGAATAATTGAACCACTCCCTGCAGATTTATTTCCATACATTTATGTAGCTCAGTGGTTCTCAACCCGCGGACCGTCATGAATGCAAATGCCGGCCATGATATGCCGACCACATTTAAAAAATAACTTCCAGTTTTGCAATTTATTTTTTGTTTTTAAACTAAATTAAAATTGATTAAATGAATATAATTTTGAACTGTAAATTTTTTTGTCATATAAAATAATTTTGGTGATCATAAATTATATTCAACATGCGCAGACCTATATACTGAACAGGCTAATTAGTCAACAAACACTTACAAGTGCGCGCTTTGGGAAAATTTCATTATTTTTGTAAATTTAGGGATCAAAATGGGCAAATTTGTTATTAGAGGAGAAAAACGAAATGAGGAACATACCAATGAAGAAACACATTGCAAACAAGAAGAGTCGTAGCATCAGCAGCGAAGGTGAAAGAATGGAAGAATCAGTTTGCTGTCAATGAGCGAGATGGGAAGCCTTTTTTTACTCTGTAGTGAAGTACTTGGCATATGCAAAACCTAGAATGTAAAAAGATATGTGAATTCGATGTGTTTGGTTTGTTATCGTCAGATTGTAATATATACGCTCAATGTTGTGTAATGTGAGTTTATTGAACAGGAGAGTTTTACTTTGATGTGAAGAAGTCGCACTGCCAGCCCTTTCAACACACTGTGAAACAAAAAGGAATTTCTTATGGTATTTGTTGATTTTGCTGTGTGACAGAAATAAAATACCATATGTGCCACCAGAAAACACCGCCTCTTCTGTGTGTGCAACATCTAGGTATAATAATGACATTATCTGCTAATACCATAACTTTAAATCTTATTGGTTTTCATTGCTGACGTCATACGTAAATGATATGCGGCCCGTGAGACTTGCCAACATGCCTTCTGATGTTCATTCATGTTTTTTTGATGCTATTAATGAACTAGTTTGAATAGATGATCGGTTCACGAGCCTCTTGAACTGAGGAGCTACAGCGATTTGTCACAACACATTCAAGATCCTCTATACAGTATTTATTCTACAAAAAAAAAACAACAATATTTGAAATTTGAAACTCACAAAAGTAACCTGCTCTGTCTTGTCTGTCGACGCATCGTCAGTGTCAATATATTTTTCACTGAGTGAGAACATGATGTGCGGTGTGAGAGCGGCACGGCTTTGTCGAATATGGCAACAGTAACTAAAGGGGGCGGATCTTTGCGAACGGTTAATTGCATTTTCAACTCAGTTTTTAGCTTTTTAAGCAGCTTTAAGCAGCTCCGCTTCTAATGGGGTATATAAATGCCGTACCAGTGTTTTTTACTCTATGATAATACAAAGTAAACATATATCTGATTTTATGTATCCTAAATACACAAAAACACTATTCTAAATATGAAAAAAAAAAAAAAAAACAAATACATTTTAAAATAATCAAGATCAAACTTTAATACCCAAGGTCTCTGTACATGTAACTGGCTGTTGCTTAATTAGGAGGAAAAAGGGAAAAGGCAGCAATGATAAAAAAAGACGTTTTTTTTCCTTAATTTTCACTGAAATACTTACAGTGTGCTGAACTGTTTAGCAGGTTAAGAGTTGTGCGAGGCACATTACTCCCAACAGAACAAACCCCCCAAGTATTTTTTACCGCACACCTCTCTGGTCGCATCCATCATTTCCATTTCACTGGCGAGACAAAGATCTCACCTGTTCTCATCCCATTTGTCACCAGTTTTCATGCTGTCATACATGAGTGAATCAGTGTTTGTGTTCCACGCTTCTGCACACTGCCTGATGAATATTCATTAGCCTCTTAAACGCTCGGTCTGTCGACAGCTCATTAACTGCTCAAATAACTTCTGTGTAAAGACCGAATTGCCTGGCTTAAAAATAGACAAAGAAGACTGACGTTGTTCAATCAGCACTAATGAAAGACAATCTCTTCAAATCTGCATCAAACACAAAGATGATTTACTCTAAATCACAGTCCAAAACACTCAGATTGTAGGTAACATACGTTAAGTATCAGAGAAAATATTATTGAATTATTTTAATAAGAAAAATGTATGTGGAAGAGTTATCTGGGACAGTGCCATGTTCAACTTATGACAACTTCTTGTAAATGAAGTGAAATTAAGTTCTGCTACGATGTAATAAACTTTTTTTTTTTTAATGTCTACTAAGATTATTTCAAATTGCTTTGTGCTTTTAGCAATAAAAAGTTAGTTAGAGAAGGGCTGTTTATCTTTTAAATTAGAGAGAAAAGTAAAGTATGACAGATGGCCATAAGCAAAAATCTTTAAATGCTTGTTTTCTCCAATAGTTATGTGAGAAAAGAAATAATAAGACATTTTGTGGCGAGAAAGAACTTTTGAAAATATGTTAGCACCTAATAGACCAACACATACAAAACTAGATCTAATAAATTCATTATAAGACATAATGATAAAAAAAACTATAACAAAATAGGAGTTGTCATTTTTGTAACATATTTTAACATTTCCAACTCATCTGTAAATCAGATCAAATTATATCAGTATCTAAATTTATAATCCAAGGTTAGCAGTTGTTCTTTTTCTTTGTGTGGCCTTGTTGTTGCATCATTCTTCAACTTTGAAGCTGTTAATTTAAAGCATCTCATAATATAAGTGTAAATACTCTTAGATTAGCATTTCCACATTCTGGGAATTAGTCTATAACTTAACTTACTGCTTGTCCTTATTTCACCCAAACCAAAGCAACATTCATTAGCAATGCAGCGAGCTCTGTGTGTCTAATTAAAGAAAAGAAAAAAAAAAGCCGCTTGATCTGTTCTCTCGCTAGCAGAGTCCCAGAATATTTATTGGTTTTAATATTTTAACCCACAGTAGATGGATTCAAATTACAATTAATTGCTAATGGCACACCTGTAAATGTGTCATATGTTAAAAAAAAATTCAATTTCAAAGTTTAATTGCCCATTATAAATAGACTTTTACACACACACACACACACAGCCCATAGGCATAATGGTTTTTTACACTGTACAAACTGTACATTTTATCCCCCTACACTAAGGCCCCATTTACACTAGTGCATTTTAAGTTCTGCTATGGCTACGCCTTCATTTACACCACGCCGGGGTTTTGAAACTTTCGAAAACCCTGTTTTAGTTTGAAAACATGGGTTGCGTTTCAGTGTAAACGGACCAAAACGGAGACTTTCGAAAAATATGGTGTGTATCCTTGACGACCGTGTAAACAATAACATGGAGACTGAACTGCAATCTTTGCTGGCTTTGTTGTAATTTTGTGCAGTTAAACTAAATTTTTTAAAAATACAGCCACTACCCACATGCACAAGAGGCAACTGTTTACACTTGTATGCGCATGCCCAGTGTGCATGAATGGTCATGTGACATTCCTCTTCGGTTATGTAGTGTAGACGGGGGTCGTTTCTGAAACGCTGTGGAAATGCCAGTGTATACGAGGATTGATTTTATTTTAAAACATTCTACATTTTTACATGTTTAAAAAAACATTGATTAGTAAGTTTTTAAAGCTATTTTAAAAATGAGGACTCATGAAATGTCCTCATATTTCATATTTACATCGTAATATCATTGTAATACTCATTTCATTATACAAATGTGTCCTCGTAAATCACAAAAACACACGTGCACATATATATATATTCTATTGACGTAATGGTTTTTATACTGTACAAACTGTATAATATATCCTCTAACCTGTCCCCTAAACTTACTCAATACGCATAAATGTTTTGCATTCTTACATTTTCAAAAAAACATCACAGAATGATTTACAAGCTGTTTTCCTCATGGGGACCAAAAAATGTAAAATGTCCCCACAAGTTCAAAGATTTCTGGTATTGCCATCTTTGTGGAGACATTTTTTGTCTGTTTATTTGAACCAACTACACACACACACACAGGTTTGTTTTGCTATCTTGGTGAGGACATTCCATAGGCGTAATGGGTTTTATACTGTGCAAACTGTACATTATTCTCTACCCCTACTCCTAAACCTACCCATCACAGAAAACATTTTGCATTTTTACATTTTTAATAAAACATTGTTTAGTATGGTTAGTATGTAAAGCTATTTTGAAATATGATGACACATGAAATGTCCTCATAAAACATGTTTACGTAGTAATACCAGTGTAATACCCATGTCATTATACAAATAAATCATGAAAACAAGCACACAAACACACACACACACACACACAAATCTAATTAATATATGTGTAATTAATTATACAACAGTTAGCTCTGTTCCTAGTTCAAAAGACATTATATTTAGTGTAACAAGACCAGGAATGTTCTCTGTGTGTATCACTCCATTTGTGAGCAGTGGAGAGCTGGAGCAGATTTTGCCAGCTTTTTGCCTGTGTACAGTGCAAAAATCATGAAGTAGGTCCCTTAAAAATATGGAAACCCCACATATGTGTGTGTGTGATGTGTTATTTATTTATTTTTTTTGGATGTGTGAAATGTGTGTTAAAAGTCACTTTTGCATATATACACAATCGCTCCAATTTTGGGTTTGATTTAATTATTATTTTTTGTATGCTTGTAAGTCATCCTGCAAGTGTTTAAAGGCATGTTGTTTGAATAGTCTATGCATTCATAGGCCAATCCAGGACTCTCAGAACTGAATTTGAGTGCATGTCAACAATCCTGAACAAAAACACTGAGGCAGGCAAATAAAAGGAAATCTATACTCTATACTGTTAACACTGCACATAATAAAGGGACAGAGCAATGAGGGTGCATTTATTGAGGACAAAGAGCTAAAATATCACCATGCAAACTAAATCAGAATATCTGAAAACAGAAAAAAATGAGAAAATGCATTGATATGCATGATAACATGCCCTTATCTCCTCTACAGATGGTGCAGATTGTTTACCTCAAGAAAGGTACAAATACGAGCAAGAGGACAAAGATGAGACCAAATACATCAAAATAAATTTTTAATTAATGGTGGTCCGAGATAAATCCAAAGAAGATAATACCAGGAGAGAGATATGCCTTTCAGTTCATCTTGTAAGTTTCTTGACTGATAATCTGCAAGTATATGACTTAAAATCTGTCATCTTTGTTCATGGGCACTCAATTGTTTTTTGAGACAATTATCAGCACTATAAAGGTCTTGTGAAATTTCACTCCAGAGCTGCAAAAAGTTAAGTCATGTCCATTTCAAGTCACACTTTTGAAAGCCTGCCAAATACAAATCACACAAAGGTAAAACATATGCTATAATGTAATTAAATATTTACAATTTACATTGTTACTTACAAAAAATATATATAATTAAGAAAATAATTGTCATTTCAAATAAATGTAGAGCACTTTAAACAATATCTGTTCTTAACTGTATGCAATTCAATGCTCCAGTCAAGAGACTTTATAACACTTTATACAACTTTGAAGCAACAGCATTACAGTATTAAACATGAAATGCCACTTTCCATTAGAATTGCAACTTTATGCTCTACTATAAAGCAGCTCTCCAGTGTGTTCATGTTTTAAATCATGGACGCTCAACCTCGACGAACTGAACAGAAGGACTGAGAAGATTTCCACACGGAGGCTCAGCGCACACCTACCTATTACATAATTGTCACGGACCAATGGTATTTTGAAGGTGTTAAAGGGTTAGTTCAGCCAAAAACGAAATTTCTGTCATTAATTACTCACCCTCGTTGTTCCAAACCTGTAAGACCTTTGTTTATCTTTGGAATTTTTGTTAAAATCCGAGAGGCATTCTGACATAGAATCTGGAAGCGCTGAACATAAACAGAATGGGAGAATGACAGGGGAGAGAGTTTCTTGAATAAGGTTATTTTTTGTTTTGTTTTTGGATTTCATCCAAAATATCTTAATTTGTGTTATAAAGATGAACTAAGGTCTTACAGGTTTGAAATGACATGAGGGTGAATAATTAATGACAGAAATTTCATTTTAGGTGAACTAACCCTTTTTTTAACTTTTCAAGAAAGTTCAATTTGGCAAGCTGTCTCGAACTCCTGAAATGAACTTCGTTTTGGCCTGATTTTGTTTGAAATGACATCACACCAGTTCATTCTTTGATTTCGCTTGTATATTGGTTTCTTTATTGATAGCTGAACTACCTGAAACAATGGCTTCACTTTTATTAACACTTTTGGATAGCTTTTTACAGTCCTTATTTACGGGAGTTACAACCACATTCTATGACCGAACTCACACCCGTACATTTTCAGGACTCACAACCGCATTCTTGGAAAACCCGCGCTGTGTAAAGGAACGTCACATCAAACAGTGTGAGAGATTCGCTCTGCTAAGGTTTTTTTGAGTGTGGTTTCACTTTCGGTAACTTACAGCGACGGTGATATGAGCATCCTAAGGTCACAGATCCAGTCATGCGCGACAGACTGAAGGATGTGAGACGCGAGTGCAACGAATAAATGGTATAGTTTGCATGTGTTTAGTTTATTTTTTATTACTTTTGTCGTGTCAAAGACATTTCAGTTTTATGGACGTCGCCGTCTTTGATATTGCTTTGGTGACAGCAGTGGCAATCCATCCAGGAGTGACAGCAGCGGCAATCCACCTGTCAATCTAGTGGCCATGCCCTTATCTATGGAGAACTTTAAGGCTTAATATGATTTAAAGGAATGAGTTATAAAAAAAAATCACCCCCCTCACAGTTGTAAAGTTGGGCATGGGGCGCAATGAGATTCTGCTCTCTTTTGGAGCCTGTCCCTAGTCGATGAATTGCAGTTTAAGTCACCTCCGTAATGGCTTTGAGAGACACTGGGGGAGGTTGTTGCTTGGGTTTGGCACATTGCTCCGATTTCTCATCTTGACCAACCCAAGACACGCACTTAAGAGACAAGGGCGTGCAAAGTTTTGAATGACTGCATTTCCATTTTGTGGAAATATGCATAGCTTTCAGAGAAGTTACAGATTCCAAATTGGACTGAAATGACCAAGGAATGTGTGCTAAAGTGTAAAATTACATCTTCAAGCTAGAAGACTGAAAAGGCAAAATTAGGTAAAACTGCCCTTGAATCTTTGCTGAATGTTGGTAGAATGATTATTGAGTCAAAACAAAGAAGAAAAGAATACTGGCTGCTTTATTGCAAAGAAGTGCACGGCATGCTGTTTATATGCGGTGGATAACATGCTGTTGATTTTGTAATTTCGGTATGACATTAGTCAGGCCACAGGCTGTCAGCGACTCCATCCCCTGAGCCGACTGATTGACAGGCACGCTGAATTCATACCCGCATTGCTCAGTTTCAATTACTCAATAAACATGTGGCCCTCAGTTTAAGTTGTCAGGCCCTTGCTGGAGTGCCTCTGATAAGACATCCTCTCGCAGACGTGAGGCCCGATGGGCCCCGGTGAACAAAATTCATTCACACACACAAATACATTCCAAGAGGGAATTTTGCTTATATGCGGCCTGCAGCTGAGCTTGTTTGTGGATCCTAATTCACGGACGAGGGAAATAATGAGACCAAACCGCCATTACTCATGGACAAATGCGTCAGGACATTTGCTGTATTTTCCTTTGAAGTGCGCAGGAGACAAAGTATCAAATCTTATTTGTGCTTTGGAGAATCTGAAGCTCTCCAAGTGCCTCTGGCAAATCGATTACCACTGGATTTACAACACAAGTTTACCCATTTTAAGAATAGGAAATGGTGCAAAATTGTCATTCAATTGCAACCATTTTCTTGCAGCAGCGGTTAAAATCTAAACACATATGTTATATTTACTCATTGGTGCCTTTAACGGTTTTTCTGATAATAATTCCTTAGTAGGTCAAGGACATTCCTGTTGTCTGGGAAACACTGCACAGTCAAAGTGTGTACTCTATCTGCAGTCTACACCTTCCTAATGCTGCGAAGTGCATTTTATGCCTGGCAATAGGACGCCCAGCATGGTATAAAATAATGATCTCTGGCCACATTTTCCCAGGGCGAAATAGTAGATGAGCCATGAGATTAGTAAAACCAACTGAGAATCAATTCAGGACAATGCACAAGTTTTCATAGAATGGATTTATGTCCGTATTATGCCAGAATTTACAGCAGTGCAGAAAAAATCCCATGTTTTTGTTGTAAGAATTGTTTGATGTTAAATAAACCATTTGTTTTAATGAAATTAGAAGGCTCAGATTGAGTGACTAGCTTTATTTGCACTAAATTTTCAGTATTGTTGGATATTTTTGGTTTTATTTTCAAGACATATTTGATAAGAGTGCTGCATATATTTTATGTTATTACATTGGAGTTATTTACATTGGAAAAAAAGACTATTCACTTTCAATCACTGCCTTTTTATTCTGTGTTGGTCTTCAGACCAACTTCTTTATACAATGACTGGCAAACGTGCTGGGAAACAAACGGCTAATTGAAATATTAATACATGACTGATCACGTTTATAATTTCAAAATACTGCTGTACCCTGAGTGCTTGGGGATGCATACAATTAAATTAAATTGAGGCCTGTTTAAAAGCATTTAGCTTAACATGAATAATCTTGTTTGATGGGCATTAATAAATATTGTAAAAATACATTTGGCTAATTATTATTTTTTTATATATAATTTCACAGTTTGAGGCAATTTAAGCGCCAGCTTTTAGATACAACAATGCATTGAGCATCTACATTTTGTCATTAGTTACATTTACATGGACTTACGTTTACATGGACACCTTCTCATTTGGAATGAAATCATTACGATTGATGCTGTGATTCCAGAAGGTTAACTTCAATTTCATTAAGCGACACCAGTACTTTGTTAGAACAAAAAACATAATTTACCACTTTACTTACAAAAATATTGATCTGCAACAAGCGCTCACGAGAACTTCCGGACGCATGCATTTTGTGTTCACGCGAGAGCTGGAATTGTTGTGAGAACATGCTTTGGATAATATCCTTTTTTTTTTTTTTTTTTTGGCTCAAACAAAACACTCACGTCACTTCAAAGTGAGTTTAATCCACTGCAGTCACATGGAGTACTTTGATGATGTCGTTTTCCTGTGGTAGTTGCGCTGGATTTCTATGGAGGGACAGAAACCTATCAGACTTCATCAAAAGGATCTTAACTTGTGTTCCGAAGATGAACGACGGTCTTACAGATGTGGAACGACACAAGGGTGAGTAGCCTAATAAAATCAATTATTTTCATTTTTGGGTGAACTAACCCTTTAAGTACATTTTTCAAGTATCATGAGCATTTTAATTTTAAGAAACTTTTACTTTTCCTTCACTACATTCCAGGGTATTTTTTGTACTTTTCACTCCACTGCATTTTATAAAAACATGTCCTATTTGTTATTTTGCACTGAAGAAATCATCACGTGTTCGGAGACACTATAGGAGTGTCTGATTCATGAACAAACTGATTCTTTTGAATGAATCTGTTAAAACGGTTTGCAAATCGCACTGAATGATTCAATTGCGATCCGACTGAACCCATTGTTACCGAGCCAACAACTCACTGATTCAACAATCCGTTCAGAGCGAAACTCTTAAAGGTTTAGTTCATTTTCAAATGAAAATTTCCCCAAGCTTTACTCACCCTCAAGCCATTCTAGGTTTATATGACTTTCTTTGTTCTGATGAACACAATTGGAGATAATAAATATCCTGACGCATCCAAGCTTAATAATGGAAGTGAGTGATACCAAAGAGCATGAGCTGAAGAAAAGTGCTTCCATCCACATCCATTCATCATAAACATACTTCACACAGCTCCAGGGGGTTAGTAAAGTCCTTAAGCGAAGCGACATGCTTGTGTAAAAAAAACATATTCATATTGAACAGGTTATGAAGTAAAATATCTGGCTTCTTCTAGACCACCTTCCATATTCAACTCACGGAAAAAGCTTAACTGACACGATCCCAGTTTACACTTTCTTCATAAGTTGGATGGTCTGTTGGAAGCTAGATATTTTACTTCATAACTTGTTACATATGGATATTTCGCTTCGCTTGAGAAGGCCTTTATTAACCCCCCGGAGTCGTGTGGAGTAAGTTTATGATGGATGGATGTGGATGGAAGCACTTTCTTCAGCTTATACTCGTTGGTATCCTTAACTGCCATTATAAAGCTCAGATACGTCAGGATAGTTATTAATATTTCTCCGATTGTGTACATCAGAAAGAAGAAAATCATATACACCTAGAATGGCTTGAGGGTGAGGAAAGTTTGGGGTAATTTTCATTTGAACCTTTAACTGAATTTACTAGTATGACTCAACATAACCCAAGAACCGGGAGATCCTCGGAGTTTGAGTGGGCGTAGGACTGATGGCGCGAAAATTAAGTTACAAATACCAAATTTTAGGATTGATTATTGGAAATGAAACTCATCTTTAGGTCACAATTGTCAGATTTTTCTTTTTCATGATCTAAATTTGCTGTAAAAGGGTGAGCTATAACTAGAAAGCTATAGCTTGAATGCGGACATGTCCGTATCTCCATCTCAACGGTGTAAGGAGTACTTAAAACTTTTACTGGAGTAGTATTTTATTAGGGTAACTAGACTTTTACTCAAGTACTTGAGTTTTGTACTTCGTCCTCCACTGGACTTTTTTTTATTGCGACTTTGCTGCTAGTCCAATTACAAACTGATTCACTTGTAAAATAATTTCTGTTTTCAAAGTAAACATAGTAAACGTTGGTTAGGGTGAAAGACAACACAGGGGCCCATCTAAAATCTCTGGAGCACTCGTGCTGCCAGATCTACATGAGGTCTTTAAAGCTACAGCGCAATTGGGGGATAAAAACTGGTGGAGGAGATTGAAAGGGAATCGATGGCAGGTAACTCCTGTAATATCGTTTCTACAGCGGCATTGGAGAGCTAAGTTGATGAAGCAGATCAAGGGGCTTGGCGAATGACTTTGATGAAACATCCGTGACAGTTCGAAGCATGGGCTTGAAGGATTCGATAAGTCTTGCCCCTCTCCTCCTGGTTGGACTCAAAAGAGCGTGTAATCAATCATCCCCATCTAATTTTGGAGCCACACAAGGGGGTTAGCTGCGACCCATCCTTTAAAGCAGGGGACAGAGTTGATGGGACACATCAAGGCTGTGTCCTGGCCAGACAGACCAGATGTGTTTACTCAGCTCTGCCCGCCCCTTTTTCCGGCTGTGATCATGCTGCACGCTGGGAAATCCTGCTTGGGCCATTATCAACACAAGGCCAGGTGCATCCTGGGAGATTCAAGCCAAGCCTTTATCACAGCCAGGGAGGTGGCAACCAAAGCTGGAGGATCAGAGGTGCCCTGGTGAAGGGACCTAGGCAGAGGCATCTGTAGGGACGCTGCAGTCTGCCACATCAAAGGTCTGTGGAGCCAAAGGTGCTGGGCTGGAAATATCAAATCTTGTCAAGAGAAAAACTCTAATGTCCCAAGGCTTGTGGTCAAAGCACAGACATTTGCAGAACATGTAGCATTACTAGAATGATATTGTTTTCAGTATTAAAAGGTTTTCACTAGTGTCCTTTCTAGCAGGAACCTGGCAGTAATGGAACCAGTAAACAAAACAAAAAGTCAAAAACAGGTCTGGGTCATATTTAGCTCTAATGATCTCCATCAAAGGAAAACACAAAGAACAACATATTATTCTACATAAAGAAACTGGAGCATTTTTTGGGGGGTCATTGTGACGTTTTAATATTTTTTGTGACTTTTATATTTATTGCAGTCGAAAACTCAATTGACCCTTCGCCGACAGTTTGATTGACAGGCGATCTGGCCAATCATAACCCAGAATCCGCCATTTTATATGGCAAAGCAGTCAGGGGAGTTAGATTAACGTTGGTGAATTGAAAAATTTGCGTCTTTCAACATTCAACAACATTCCTTCTGGTGTTCGTTCAAGTTTATTTGAAACTTGAAATTTGAAATGTGGAACTTACAAAAGTAACTTGCTCTGTCTTCTCTGTCGACACGTTGTCAGTGTCCTCTTTGCTCCGCGATATGTTTTTTTTCACTGCGTGAGAATATGATGTGTGGCGTGAGAGCGCATGACTATTCAGATACAGCAACAGTAACGAATGGTCAATTGTACTCAAACAAATAAGTATTCTTACTAGTGTTTTCAGACTTTGGGACCACATTTCATTTTCTTGAAATATATCATTTGATATTTGTACTGGCTTTAATTTATGCTAATTTAATCATAAAATCACTAGCGATAATCAGTGGTATATTTACTGTAATGCAGTTAAAATCGGAGCATTACAGTAAAGACAATTTAATCACTGTAAAAAAAAAAGTATTATAGTATTGAGGTAAATGTGCTTAACTGTCATGTGGATAAATGTGCTTAATTATTCATGGAAAATATATAATTATATAACTTTAATAAATGACTAAAAAAATAACATAATAAATTAAATTATATAAATTACTATTATACATGTTATATAATTACAAATGCTTATAATCTTTTGATTTTTGCTGTGAAATATGACCCACTTCTCTCACCTATGCGGAATATGTAACAAACCCAATCAAAGAAAATACAGAAGAGCAACAGTTTCTGGAACAATCAACAGTGTAAAGTGCAACATGAAGTTGGAGGATATGCACAAAAAAGTACTTTATCGCCTGAAGGATCAAATGTGCACATTCTCTCCTCTGACTCAACCAAACCTGTCTCGTTTTCATCAATATGCAAAGCACACAAGTCTGTTCTCAAGGCAAGCCATAAAATAGAGGCACAAGTGACACCGCCAGAGTAGGAAACCATCTCAGTGGAGACAGAAGTCTGCCGCTGGGTCTGTAAATGAAAGGGAAGATAATAATTGGGCCTTGGCGGCCATTTTCCTTTCTACCGCACTCAGTATTCCAGTCTTTCGACAGCAGGTGATTTCTGTGATGGCAATTAACGTGACCGTTTAAGCTACTGAACTAAGCATATTAGTCCTGGGCTTGTTTGCTACATTAAAATGCGGAAGGTTTTTGGAGGCTGATAAATCATTATGAAAAGATTGAAACTGTGAGGAGTGGATTGGATTGTATGTGCCAAAACATGCCGGCTGCCTAACTGATACTGCCACTTTCTTAATAGAATCCCTTTGTTTTTGCCATTGACTAAAGGCTCCTACAGTAGAATTAGGCCATGCTGTGGATTCTCACACTGTTAAAATTAAAGCAGGGGCTGTAATCAGTACCTTGCCTGTAGTTCTTTTTTTTATTTATTTTAAGAGGAAGATTGTGCCTAATATTGAGGGGAAAATAACCTCTAGTTTTGGATAATCCAGGGAATTAAATACTATTATTTATTACTAAGTGTTTCATTGTATTTGATTATTATTATTATTTGCAAGTTAGACACAAACCAAAATCAAAAGAATCATAGCAGTAAAACCATTTATAGAGCGCAACAGATGGGTTCCGGAAGTACAAAAGCCATTCATTTTCTCCTCAGAGAAATTGATTTTTAACAGTAACTTTTTACTTCTGTGTGCTACGAGGTTGTTAACTGACACTGCTTCTGTTGAAGCCGTTAACTCACATTATTGCATGGCTTTACAACAATCATGTGTAACAGCAGAACTCTGAACAGAAAATTCCACCAATCAGAGAGCTGAAAGAAGCAAAATGCGCCAAAATATCTCTTTAACTTTAACCGCTCCAATGAAGCACTGCAAATGACATAATTGAGTTGGTCTTCCTACGCTCTCTAAATAATTTAATATTTGAATATGCATATGCTGCTGCTATGAACGTCAAATACTGTTTAAATTATATGTGTGTGTGTGTCTGTGTGTATTCAATAGTTTTATATTTCTCCATCAATTTTGAGTTTATTATGCTGTTCGGAATGCTTCATTGGACTGCAGTTATTTCCATTATTAAATCCGTAACTTTTTTATTTTTGTAGTAACTTTGTCCAGTTTTAAAATAGTATTTTGCTCCAAATAAAATTTTGTAATGTTATGATTCACCTTGTAACTGGTTGGCTTGGTTCATGTCTCATAAAGAAATATTTTTAATAAATTTATTTAAAACAAAAATTAAATCCCTTTGGGAGAAATTAATGAAATTAAAGCCTGAAAAAGTGGGCGTTCACTGCTGCACTCTAATAATATATCAATAGTTCTCAGTCTAAATTCTGATTGGACGAGCTGAAGTCCACCTGTATATCCACACATCAGTTGAACTCTATATTCATGAAGCAACCATAGCTAAATCATTTTGCTTCTTTTCATTTTTTTCTTTTGTTCTGCATTTTTTTTTTTTTTTAGTGTTGGGCCTCATTATCCTCTTTATTTACGAACTCGCGTGTGTTGCTATGTTGCTGTCATTTGTAAATAACATACAGTGACCCTAACCAACATCAGTCATGCAGCTATATCTACACCAATATAAATGAAATCATTTCCTCTATCATGTGTACGGTATATGTGTACGGTATACCATCTTACCACCCAGCCCTGAACCACCATGACCCATTTCTATGAATAATGACTTTCCAAGCTTTCCCAAACACTCATACCACCCCACCCCCATTTTCCATCTGTCTTCCATTGGGCTCACTTATAAAGTAGTTGTCTCTACACATTAGTCTGAAATATCATATATTTTATTAGATTCAGGACTGTTCTCTTTCTGTTTGGAGGCTAAGGAATGGCACTGCATTATACATTCTAGAATAAAACCCTGACATATCTGCATTAAAAGACTCATATTGATTTAAATATAAATCCCATGCTACCAAAGTGCATTCACACAGCCTGAAGTTTGCAGTCTTTGTTCTGCCTAAATTAGGTCTGAGGCTGCCAGTGAAGATCAGGCAGGCAGGTAATCCCAGAATGCAAATTGCCTGGAAAAACCTATCTATTGCATCCATGAATGGAAGTTTTCGAAAGGGTCAGGTCTCCCGCGCTCTCAAGTTTACTGTGAGTTTAATGGGATTAGAAAAGCATGCAAACTCACCATCTTTACTCATTTGAGATTACATAAGAAGTAAGCGGGGTGGGGGTGCAGTTTTTGTATTTGTTCAAGCACTGCCAGATTTCTGCTACATGCCAAAGGAGCAGTTTTGTTACATTATTCAGAGGCTGCAAGACTCCACTTTGGCATGCTTCAAAATTTAACTCAATTATGCCAGGCTAAGAGAGAGTGGGACACAATAGACTAGCTGCACTGCGTGCTTCTATGACTGCAGGCTGAAATGAAGTGACTAGCAGAGATACTGGCAGTACAAATCCACAACAGATTGAATGCATGCGGGCCTTTGCCTCTTCTGTCAAACACAGGCTTGAGTCTATTAAAAAAAACAAAAAAAAAACACATAAGTAAACAAACAAATACCCTAAAATACAATATATAGAGGCACCATACAAAAAAAAAATCAGTTTCTGGGACTGGTGCAGTGTTAAACTGTTATCACAATACCTAACCAGTTTGGCTGTATTACAGCCTTATCTTAGCTTTTGACTTGAAATAGTTTCCTAAGTGAAATTGACCCTGACACTGAGGACACTGAAATCGTATGAAACAGTTTCATATTTAAAATTTTGTACTTTTTAAAAGAAGTTTAAACAATAAATACCATATAGTGTCTCTTTAGTGGCTCGTGAACTGATCATCTCTTCATACTAGTTCATTTATAGCATCAAATAAACATGAATGGACATCAGAAGGAATGTTGTTTCAAACGTGGAAAGACGTGAGTATGTGGAATTTTTCAAATTCAAGTTCACTAAGGTTAACCTACTAACTCCCCAGACTGCTTTGTCGGATAAAGTGGCGGATTCAGGATTATGATTAGTTAGATCGCCTGTCAATCAAACTGTTTGCGAAGGGTCAATTGACATGGTTACTAAACTGATAGGATGTTTATGATGTTTTTTGTAGTACATGCCTGGTATACAGATGCTGGTCATCTAATTACAATATCATCAAAAAGTTGATTTATGTCACTAATTCCATTCAAAAAGTGAAACGTGTTATTATATTATATCCTTATTGCACAAGGAGGGCAAGACACAAAAGGTCACTGCAAAATACTCTGGCTGTTCACAGAGCTCTGTGTCCAAGCACATTAATAGAGAGGTGAAGGGAAGGAAAAGATGTAGCAGAAAAAAAGTGTACACGCAATAGAGATAACCCCACCCTAGAGAGGATTGTGAAATGAAACTCATTCAAAAATGTGGGGGAGATTCACGAAGAGTGGACTGCAGCTGGAGTCAGTGCTTCAAGAACCACTACGCACAGACGTATGCAAGACATGGGTTTCAGCTGTCGCATTCCTTGTGTCAAACCACTCTTGAACAGCTGACAGCACCAGAAGCGTCTCACCTGGGCTAAAGACAAAAAGGACTGGACTGCTGTTGAGTGGTTCAAAGTTATGTTCTCTGATGAAAGTAATTTTTGCATTTCCTTTAGAAATCAGGGTCCGAGAGTCTGGAGGAAGACATTGCTTGAGGTCAAGAGTAAAGTTTCCACAGTCAGTGATGGTTTGGGGTGCCATGTCATCTGCTGATGTTGGTCCACTGTGTTTTCTGAGGTCCAAGGTCAACATTGCCGTATACCAGGAAGTTTTAGAGCACTTCATGCTTCCTGCTGCTGACCATCTTTATGGAGATGCAGATTTCATTTTCAACAGGACTTGGCACCTGCACACAGTGTCAAAGCAACCAGTACCTAGTTTAAGGACCATGGTATCCCTGTTCTTAATTGGCCAGCAAACTCGCCTGACCTTAACCCCATGGAAAATCTATGGGGTATTGTGAAGAGGAAGATCCGATATGCCAGACCCAACAATGCAGAAGAGCTGAAGGCCACTATTAGAGCAACCTGGGCTCTCATAACACCTGAGCAGTGCCACAGACTGATCGACTCCATGCCACGCTGCATTGCTGCAGTAATTCAGGCAAAAAGAGCACTATCTAAGTATTGAGTGCTGTACATGCTCATACTTTTCAGTTGGCCAAGATTTCTAAAAATCCTTTATTTGTATTTGTCTTAAGTAATATTCTAATTTTCTAAGATACTGAATTTGGGATTTTCCTTAGTTGTCAGTTATAATCATCAAAATTAAAATAAATAAACATTTGAAATATATCCACATATGATCCACAATATCTGAAGGTATGCTGAAAGATACAGTACATCTTACTGAAATGTATCTAGTGTAATCGCTATATCAGTATTTCAACCACGGAAAAGACATTGGTGAAATTTACTTAACCTGTCTTGATTATTTAAGGTATGTTTAATGTATGTTTAAATAAATCTGTCATGAAAACAAGTTATGACGGCCACTGAATGAATATATTTTAGCATTGATTTGGGGTAGAAACAGATTTAGAACTTAATGCAAAACTGCCTTATATGTTTGCATACAATTTTTACGTGAGTGATGATTATTATATCTAAAAAAATAAATAGAAACTTAATTTAAGAATTTGAAAAAAACGTAGTTTTTGTGTAACATTACACTACGTATCTAAAGACTGTAACACGAAATACACATGCGCATTCGCGGAAGGTGTAACTTGAAGGGGCGTCACTTGAAGTACGTTGTAGTACTGCGTTATGCAGACAGACCATTCTCCCCAAAATGCCACAATTGAGTGAATTGTGACCACAAGTTTTTAGTTAAAAATGGTGTTAAATGGCCCCTTGACTTCAGTGACTTATCATTGTGCAAAGCAATCTGCGACAGAATTAGTATGGTAATCAGTGAATGGAAAAAATTTTGGTCTGTACCTCACTCAAAGCTATTGTAAGTCTTAAGAAGACCAAGCTACTTTTATGGATTACTTTTAGTAGCAAAAGTATTAAATACATTGGTAGCACTTTATTTTACAGTCCAGTTTTGCATGAACATAATATCTACTTATTGTAGTAATGACACTAACTGGGTAATAACAAGGTACTAACCCTGAACCTACGCATAAACCTTAACTTAACCCATGTAGTTACCTTACACTACTCAGTACTTTTATGGGTAAGTACACTCAAAGTGCCCTTACTGTAAAATAAAGTGAAGCCAACATTTGTTTTAATGGGAAAGTGCTAGATCTTATGCCTTGTGAATGTCTTCTTGTGTGCTGAGGTGAGAAAGTCATACAGTTTGGAATAACATGAGTAAATTATGACAAAATTTCCATTTGTTGGGTGAACAGTTTCTTCAGTCCTTAGGAAATAAAATAGCTTTTTAACTGTCAAGCCACTTACTAAATTTGTTCCATTTTTGAGTAAAACTCAAAAGGACATATTTTCCCAAGGTGACGCAATTACAATTCCCATTTGTCCGTTTAGACAGATTGACAGATCTGCAAAACTTAGACTTATACTGACTGAAATATAATTGCCTTGCTTGGCGTGCGTGTGAGCAGTAGAGCAGAAAATGGAAGCTAAATTTTGGCTCAACACACCCCCTGTCCTCCACCCCCTTTACAAAACAGAAGGGTATGTAGAACAGGCAAAGTGGAAAAGCTTCATCTCAGCTCTTTGCTTTTAAAAATAACAGCCATTTTGGTTAAAAGGGCTGAGCAGCGAGCCAGTGATGTATAACCAAGACCTTGCATTTAATTAAGCTGGCCTCTTCCACTTTTCTGCAAGCATGCATAATCATTTCATACACCGTGATATCATCTGCCTAATGCGCTATTTTACCATACAGTTAAACCTGGGTGATAAATCTCGTGCAGCTTTCTTTTAATAGATGCAGGCTGAATAATGTGTGCATTAGATTACCGGCCCAGCGTTGTGTGTGAGAGGAAATGCTTTACAATGATTAGGGCCACCTCTCCCAGCGGACACCATCTTCATGCCCCCGCTGAGCTCCTGGCCAATTGTTTATTTCATTTCTTCTGCATCAGATAATGCATTCGATTCACAACACACATCAATATCTGCATGTAAAATGCACCCTGGCTCTGCACAAGTGAGGGTTTGCCCTGTCTTCTAGTTTAAGTTTGAATAAGGTTTTCTAAAAATGCATGACACTGCACAACGAACCGTCTTGTAGGTCAAGAGTGGACAACACTCTTATCTCTGCTTCCTTCAAGCATAGCGGCCTTTTTGTTTAGCATTTGCAAAAGGGCTTTATTTGCAAATGTGCGGTTGGCATGCTTCGTATTATTATGGTAATTACAAACAAAGACCAGTCAGTGACAGTTATCAACCACTGAGATTCTATTTCTCATTTTCTTTCCACACCCATTATTTTTCGAGATACTGCCGACATGACTTAACAAATCACGTTGGGCCGCGATCACATCACTCTACCGTTCAGCTCATAAGATTTCAAGGACAGCACCGATGGATTTGATAATTACCACTTTGACATCTGTCTTCTGTGTGGGAGGGATTAGCAAGTAATAACAGCCATATTTTGATCTCCGCCCGACCAATTATGACAGACATCAAAACAGCCCCATTAATATTAATGAATGCCAGGTCAAACTGAACGATGTAGTTGATGGTTTAACTCGTCCATAGACTTCTACCTTTTTGCCCTTACTAGATTATTTTAAATGGTCCAGTAATATATTTTTTTAAAGAACAAATACTGTATTCTACGTCTCTCAATTAATGTCAGTTGATGCAAGAGCTCATAAAAGCTGCATGCCTCATGAATAGAAAAGAATGAACAAAATGTTACAGTTAACAGGCAAAGATGAACATGAAGACTTTAATCAGTAGACACGGAGAGAACAACGTACAATACATCGCAAAATAAACGAGAACTGACCAGGACTGAGGGAGAACACAGGGTATAAATACAAGAACTGATGAGGGGTGATAAACGGGGCACAGGTGAAGGAAATGACTAATTAACAAAACAGCTGTAGACGATTGAACTAATAATGACAGTGAAGGGAAACTAGGTCACAAGGGGAACACATGACGGGGCAAACAGGCACACAGATAAACAGAACACTGACGCAAAAAGCTTTAATAAGAATGGTCAAAAATGAGTATTTTTTTGTTTGGTCTCTTTTTGTATAATTTTTTGTATTATCATCTAGATATCATTTCCCTTTATGCATATACTATCTCTCCTAAAAATTGTATGATGTACGGTGATATAACATGCATACTCTTTCACTGCTGTAGGGAATTTGTGTGAATTGACCCTTCAAATTGTGTGAATTGACAGGCGATCTGACCAATCATAACCCCGGATCCGCCATTTGTCCGACAAAGCAGTCTCGGGAGTTAGTAGATTAACGTTTGTGAATTTGAACTTTAAAAATAGTGTGTACTTTCGTCTTTCAGCGCTTGAAACAACATTCCTTCTGATGTTCATTCATGTTTATTAAAAGCTTTAAATGAACTAGTATGAAGAGATGATCGGTTCACGAGCCGCTTGAAGGAGCTACAGCGATCTGTGACGACACATTAAAGAGACACTATACGCCATTTATTGTTTAAACGTCTTTAAAAAATTATAATATTTTAAATATGAAACTGTTTCACATCAAAAGTAACCTGCTCTGTCTTGTCTGTCGATGCGTTGTCAGTGTCCTCTTTGCTCCAGGATGTATTTTTCACTGCATGAGAACATGATGTGTGGCGTGAGAGCGGCATGGTTTGTCGGACATAGCAACAGTAACTAAAGGGGCCGGGTTTTTGTGAACGGTTAATTCTTATATGAAACAAAGCGGTCTGAGGTATCGAGATGGAATTTTATAACATAGCATGTCCAAAACAAGTTCCCAGTATCATAATATAGATGTCCAAAGTATACAAATATATTACGTTTTGTTGTAATATGATTTTTTTGTGGTTGTAATTGTCTCTTATTGTTTGAGAACAGTTAAAATTAGAATAGATCTCAAAATAGGGTGACCAAATAATGCCGCAAAGTTCATTTACTGAACGCTGAAATATTCAAAGGCTGAAGAGATTTTAAATAAGCAGTCACGTGTAAAGCATGGCCTCCAGTCCCGTGCTAGAGCTCTATGAAATCCAACCAGCGTCTGACTACTGACATTGACAAATTAAGTAATTAAATTTATGCAATCTTTGTGCTCGGTTAGCCTTTGAATGCTGCCAGTGACTCTGGAGCAGGCTAGTTGAGATATTAGATTGCTTCTGAACTGACAAATCATGTTCGCACCATATGCATATTTAAATAAAGATAACAGTAGACATCAATGTGCACTTGGGTGTCAAGCAATTGGAATTATTTCTATAAAGGAAAAATATGCACACTGTTTTCAGTGGCAAGAAGATTATTTCATATAGCATAACTAAGAGTTATATTAAAAGTGTATGAGATAAATCGATATGAGGTGGTTTGTTGCAAAGTAAAATTCAGCTTGCCTTGCAGACATATGAATTGTTGTGAAGAAGAGTGCAACTTCTCTAAGCTGACAGTTTTCTCTTGGTGAAAGGATATACACTTTTTACAAGCATTTGACATTTTGGGACTTTTGAAAGTTATTGTAAAATGGCGAGGCAGAGTCTTGAAACAGATTGTATAATAGAATGCATTAATTTTCCTGCTAGTGTCGTATAACATGTTTTAACAAGATCAGAGTTGTTATAATGTAATGAATATCGCAACCCCCAAGTGCCCCTCGTATAATTCACATGCATGTCAGCGATACAATAGAATCTTTTACGCGTCAGCGCTCGGAGGAGGGTGGAAAGAGACAGTCTTAGCCTCAGGAAGCTAGAAATGAGGCTTAACAAAGTCATGTTTCGTGAGCATGAATGTATGCTGGAATTACACAGCTTCAGTTGAACAAATATCTCTGGGGTTCATTTCCACTGCTGCCAGGGGTTGCCAGCCCTCGTATAAAACAGAGTCATCCCATATTTAAGAAAACAGAGTAGCGTTCTGTATTAAATCTAGCTTGTCCATATTTTCGTGTCTTACACACTGAGAAAGCTTCAGTATTTGCATTTAAATTAGATTCGCAGAATGTAAAAATAAATAAAAAAAAATTACACATTATAATAGAAAGCGTAAGATGGATCTGAAATCTAGACACCTAACATTGGCTGTTGCTGCAATAAATGGATACTACTCTGGATTCACAAAAGTATCGTTAGCCAACTACGGTTCCATCGTTACCAACACAGTTTGACATTTCTCGAAATCAGTTCCAAACATCATTCGCATGCGTCGCAAACTTACGTGGTTGGAGCTACAGCTCTCAAGCTGTGGTTAGAAGCATAGTTTCTTGTTAAAATGACATGTGGACTTAAATAGATCAAGCTCTTGGACACAATAAGCAAGCTAACATTCAGTACATTCTATATCTTTCATCCCATTTAAATATATGCGCATTTTAATCTATATATATATATATTTTAACTTCACAGCGGCGTTTAGAGGAATGCGCGTGTCACGTTGTACTTACTTAAATAAGCACTCAGTAATATTAATTAGTTACATATACTTACTATAGAATTACTGTTAGGGTTTGGTTTATGGTTATTTATTACACATAATTAACTGTTATTACTATAGTAACTTGGGTTACACTTTATTTTAAGGTGTCTTTGTTAGACTGTAAGTACATTTAAGTACTGAGGAAAATTATGTAACTACATGTAGTTATGTGTAGTTACATGTAGGGTTAGTTGCATGTAATTATGCATAATTTATAGTTATTACTATAGTAACTGTGTGTACCAATGACACTGTAAAATAAAGTGTTACCGTAACTTGTAACTACGTTGTCTTAAAATAAAGTGTTCCCAAACAGTGTATAGCAGCATTTCAGAAAAAAAACTGCTAACTGAATTAACCACATGTGATCAGTAGTAAAGTGTACGCCAAATAACGCATGTTAACGTCATTGAAAAAGTAGCTGTTTTCTGTTGTTTATGTAAATTAACTAACAATTTCAAATAAATTGAATTGATTAATTAGCAGAAGTTATTACTCCACCACAAGCATGGGATGTCATTTATTATGTTGTTGAACCAATTGACTCTTCTCAAACAGTTTGATTGACAAGCGATCTGACCAATCATAACCCTGAATTCGCCATTTTATCTGACAAAGCAGTCAGGGGAGTTAGTAGATTAACATTGGTGACATTCCTTCTGATGTTCATTCATGTTTATTTGATGCTATAAATAGTATGAAGAGATGATCGGTTCACGAGCCGCTTGAAGGAGCTACAGCGATCTGTCACGACACATTAAAGAGACAATATACGGTATTTATTGTTTAAACTTCTTTAAAAAATTACGATATATTAAATATGAAACTGTCTGTCAACATACTGTCAGTGTCCTCTTTGCTCCGCGATGTATTTTTCACTCTGTGAGAACATGATGCACATGGCTTGTTGGACAAAGCAACAGTAACTAAAGGGGGCAGGTCTTTGCGAAGGGTTCAAATGGTTCTTCCAGTTTTTGGAAAGTTGTACCTAGTTAGTTTTTACAACAATGCATCATATAATGGTGGTTAAGCAGTGAGTTACGTTGTTGTACATGAAACGCACCGCAGGCCTGTCACACCAAGATGAATATTTGGTGTGAAAATTTTATGCAAAAATAATTTTAATTTGAATGCATCATCAGTGCAATTTTACTAAACGACTAACAGAGGAAATATCCGGAACCGACTGTCTTGTCTCTGTTATCTTGAATTTGGTGCTGTTTGATGAACACCATCATGAATACAAAACTGTGAAAAGCTGCTTTAAAACGTTTAAATGCTGTTGACTTCCTTTCCTCTTTGTAATAAGAGAGTGATACAGCTCACAATTAGGAGTGGGGTTAGGAATGGACTTTCATGCTTATTATTATTTTTTTTTTTAATCCTCTGATTTCATATGAAATTGGCACCTCATTAAATACCTACACTTTCCCAGGAGATTGGGTTGGAAAGGAAAAGTTGAGCAGCGCTTTGTTTACCAGAGTAACTGTCTCTAAGTAACACTTGGAGACACAGAGAGAACTGTTCTTTTCATTAAGCTTGGTCTGGAATAGTGAGATCTTTGACTGACCTCATAAGGTCTGGACTATTGAGCCCCTATAATTGGCAAAGGCACCCACTTAGTCGCCACACACTAGGCTACCTGGAAAACCTGTTGAAGTCAGCCAATCAGATTTAGGCTTTTGCGTTCACAAAAGTGTTTCTAGTTCAGTGTGCTATATACACCAGAAATTCAGCAAATAGAGTGTGGGAGGTCTGTTGGCGTGACGTCTGAGACGGAGACTATATTCAGCTTGTCTGCTGTTTTTTTATTCGTTGGTCTGAACAGACAAATCGCATGCCATTCAAGTTGGAACATTCATGCCAGCATATAACCAATCCACTTTCAATCAGTTTCAATGTACTTTTAAGCTCTCTTCATCTTGAAATATTTATGTACACTTACAATTCTGTACTGTTGTTTAGCTTAACCTCTGAATCTCTGTGTGTGATACTACCGCTGATACAGATAGCAATAAAATAATATGCCAGCAAAAAAAGTTGTGTGCTCTAACAATGCGCTCTTCAAGTAGTATTTGTACACTCTATCATCAATACATCTCCTGACGCATCTCTGCCCAATATCTGATCGGGTTTATTTCGTGTCTATGTTGGTGATTGTACTCTGAAGCGGTCTGGCTGATTGCATCTCTAATGTGTGTGAGCGTCTTGCATCAGCATTACGCACACTTCCATCACTCTCCATGTGACGCTGGCCATGCTGTACCAAGATATCCAGATCTGAACATGGCTTGGCTTGACATTACCTTTATTGCTCACCTGCCACTGTGGCTAGTGGTTTTTCAAAGTAACTAGCCACTTAGCATTTTCACTGGCCACAATTTTGACATCGATACCATAGGGAAAACCTGCCATATAGATCTCATAATGTGGAAGCAGGTAAAATAGGCTACTGTCACTTTAAGACCTGACACACAGATCCATTACTGTTATGCATACGTTAAAACATAACTGACACAAAGACCAGCATTTTGACATTATTTTGTATCTATTTGACTGTCAAAGTAGCGTAAAAGAACTCAGTTTAGCACTGTGAGCAGCAATTTGCATGCGCACTAAAATTATGTGCAATGCATGCAATCCCATACCGAAATTCAAGCCGTTTAACACCAACAATATTCCTCTGAAGCAAATGAAAGCATGAATGAGGGGAGACGGGTTTGTGCGTCAGAATCGTTGTCAGAGAGATGAGATGAGAGCGAACAAGCGCGGCTGGTTTCGCGTATCAATTGACTGTTCGCAAAGACCGGGACATGTTGCTATGTCCAGCAAGCCATGCCACTCTCGCGCCACACATCATGTTCTCACGTAGTGAAAAATACATCCCGAAGCAAAGAGGACACTGACAACACGTCAACAGACAAGACAGAACAGGTTACTTTTGATATGTAACAAAATTTCAAATTTCAAATATTGTAATTTAAAAAAAAAAAAGTTTAGACAATAAATATCGTAAAGTGGCTCTTTAATGTGACGTGACAGACCGCTGTAGCTCCTTCAAGCGGCTCGTGAACCGATCATCTCTCCATACTAGTTCATTTATAGCATCAAATAAACATGAATGAACATCGGAAGGAATGTTGTTTCAAGCGCAGAAAGACGTGAGTACACAATATTTTTCAAGTTCAAGTTCACCAACGATAATCTACTAACATCCCTGACTGCTTTGTCGGACAAAATAGTGCATTCGGAGTTAGGATTGGTTAGATCGCCTGTCAATCAAACTCCCAGCGAACGGTCAATTCTATAGAAAATGAGTATTGGATTTTTGACGACATTGCTCTTAGTTTATTATTTCAGAAGCCTTTTTAAAAGACTACAATTGAAACTGTATTGAAATTGTAATAATTTATATATATTAAGCCATTGCATGCTTACTCTTGTTGTAAAAGCTGTTCAAAAAAGTTGTCATATAATTTTAGTTCATTAAATACTGTGAATTATTGTTTAAAAAGAAGTCTAATTTAAAATATTATGCCAAATAACTGCATGTGCTATGTGTTTCTGTGCTTGTTAATATATCATGCTATTAGCTTAGAAACATGTTACTGTCAAATTCTATTGGAAGCAACTGTGATTATCAGACCCTGTCACATATGCAGCCTCAGTTCTCCCAGTACTTCTCAGAGTCTACTTTTTCCACATCGATTGCTAGACTGGTTATTAGTCTCCTGTGAAGTCTTCAGTGAAAGCGTTGAAAAAAGGGTTCATCAAGGGTGCATGGCGGCTACAATGGAGGCACTCTTGGGTGCACTACTGAAGCCTGAAATGACAAATTGGACACCATATGATCTCTTGGACTTCATGGATGTGCACAAATGAAGGCCACAAGACCAAAAATTCATATCAAGTGTGCCATTTGAGACAGGGACTTAGTACAGTCATTTTTACCAACATGAGCTAATTAGTACCATATTATGACTACAGTAAAAATGGCCTGAAATATTATGATGAGCCAATTAAAGTCAAGCAACGAAAAATATATTAATAAATATACTAATACATATATTACCGATACATAAATTAACAAATAAATGCTGTAAAAATGGTTAGTTCATAAACTGAATCTTATGGCAAAGTATTATTTATATCGGGTAATGCTTTATTTTACAGTGTCCTTACGTCTTTCATGTACTTAATAGTAATTACAAGCAGTTAACCCTAAACTAATACCGGTAGCACTTTATTTTACAGTCCTGTTCCCCATGTACATACTATGTAATTATTACAGTATTTACAATAACTAGCTACAAACCCTGAATCTAGTCCTCAACCTAACCCTAACCCATAGTAGTTAACTTATATCACCCAGTACTTTGTAAGTGTAAAATGAAGTGCAACCCAACCCTATAGTAAGTGCATGTTATTAATTAATATAACTCAATACTTATTTGTGTAATTACACTGTAACAATGACATTTTAAAATAAAGTGTAGCCTAATACTGTTAATATTTTTATACACTTTAGTTTAGGTGCCAGTTCTGACTATTAACTATGACCTTTGCCTTAATAAACTCCTAATTACTATTAATAACTAGTAAGGTAGTTGGGTTACACTTTATTTTAAGGTTACTGTGTATTTATACATTTAAGTGCTGAGTAACATAGGGTTAGGGTTAGGATGAGTGTTTGGTTTAGGGTTAATTGTATGTAATTATGCATAATTTATAGTTATTACTAAAGTAACTACATGTAAGATGTGTAACAACGACGCTGTTGAATAAAGTTTTACTAGTAGTTTAGATATGAAGGGATGTAGAATAAGGTCATGCAGACTAAGGTATTAATGTGTGTTTTATAAGTACTAATAAACAGCCAATATCCTAGTAATTTGCATGCTAATAAGTAACTAGATAAGAGTGATAACTGGACCCTAAACTAAAGTGTTACCAATATGATTGCTAGACCATTATTATCATTACAATATTTCCTTATCATTTTTTTGTTTGTTTGTTTTTTCTTTGCATTCGTTTAATAGGTGGGACAATGTATAGACAGGCAGCATGTGTTTGTTTGTGTACATAAAGAAACAAAGTCCTTGGAGTATGAAAGTAGACACAGTGGCAGGATTACTCGAGTCAGTGCCTGCTAGATGGGCTGTTGAACAGATGCAGTTGGTTCTCAGAAAGTATATTGTACATCAGCCTGCTGTTTGTTGTGAAGTTAATGTGGTATGGGATTTAAAAAAAAAAAAAGAAAGAAAAGTAACATGAAAGTAACAAACCCAAGCTGAAACTCGGTTGAAGATGGGCTTTGAATGTGTAATCATGTTGTTTGTAGTATGTAAACAGATGTTGCCAATTAGTAATCAGTGAATACATCAAGTAATGATCAATGAACAATTCTCCACTGAGACGAAATCCACACAAACTGTTGCTTGCAATCAATTCATCAGATAAATAAAAAAATTGAATAACATGAAAAAAATATTGTTAAAACCTGCTTTGAGCTGATTTTTTTGTTTGTTTGTTTGTTTTAATAAAGCTGTGACACAAGCACTATACAAATAAAATGCACTTGATCTGATTAATACTATAACGATTGTGATAATAACAATGATGGAGAGCGGATCGTTTGGGAGAAATATGATGTAAACAATGGACAATATATTAATATTTTATAGATTTAATGCTTTTGTGGACAATACATGATTTTCGATGGATGCTTAACATTGACATTTTACCCAAGTAATAACAATAAACCCTTAGAACTTTCAAATAATGCATAATTTGCTATCATTCTCAATATTTTTAGACAATATTCTATATCGTAAATGTATATCATGGTAAAGAAAGTGAAGTCGAGCCGAAGTCGGGATAGTGCACCTCAAGAGGTTGAACATTAGTGTCTTTTATCATTGTCTAGCATCATCATCATCATCATTATATCTTTCTGCCAAATAGTCATTCATTAGCATAACTGTAGGCCATTTATGGTTGGCAAGAAATGCTACAACTTTACTGCATAATGCACAATAATATGGAATTGTAATATGTGATCCTGGACCACCAAACCAGTCATTAGGGTCGATTTTTTTGACATTTCTGAATAAGTAAGCTCTCCATTGATGTATGGTTTGTTACGATAGGATAATATTTGTTGGAGATACAACTATTTGAAAATCTGGAATCTGAGGGTGCAAAAAAATATTGAGAAAATCCCCTTTAAAGATGTCCAAATGAAGTCCATATCCTCTCTCACAAAAAAAAAAAAATACATTTTTGAAATATTTATAGAATTTTTTTTTTTTTTTCAAAATATCTTCATGGAACATCATCTTTACTTAATTTCCTAATGATTTTTGGCATAAAAGAAAAAAAACTATCATTTTGACCCATGCAATGTACTGTTGGCTATTGCTACAAATATACCCGTACGACTTATGACTGGTTTTGTGGTCACATATGAGGTCACTGATGTCTGTATATTATTAGACAAGAATATATTAATCTTCTGTCTGCTATCTGCCATTAGTGTATATCTCCCAGTGCATGTGCTTGCATCTGATTTTCAAAGATTTTCTTTTACTGAACGTCAGAAATGTTGAAATACTAGCTACGGTGTTACTCCTCCTTTATATACAGTTGCATTCTGTGATCCATCAAGCCAGGAAAGCTTTTGAATCATGTTTCTGAGATGTCTTTTCGGACTCAACCATGCATCAGTCTGGCACACTGTTAAGGTTTTGGCAAAAGACGCATCTGCATGATTGAACGCAGCTGACTTCCACACAATTACCTCTTCTCTAGCATCCATTTGAGCGACCCGCTCTTTTCTTCAGACGAGTAACTACCTCTATGACTTCATGAAAAATGCAGCTGTCTTTTTATAATGTAACATTTGTTTGTGGGAATCATTTCTGACTGTGTACAGACCTGCTCATACCAAGAATGATAACTATATTAGCGTTCACTGCAGCGGACAATAACGTTCTAAGCGCAGTTTATGTTGTCTGTCGCTTTAAATGCTCAAGCTCGTTAAAGCAGGATGGATTCTGATTGGCTGTCAATGTTTTTATTGTTCATCAGCTGGGGAAAAAAAGCTCTGCATTTGATTCCAGTGAATGTTCCTCTCTGCTGTGCTTGTGGTGTGGACTCAGTTATTATATCTACAATGATTTTTAGAACTTATTATCTTTACATCATTATATCATCCTTGGTGTGAATGGGCTTCTGGCTGTGTGTATTTATTTATTTATTCAACAAATGGCCGGTGTTATCAGGTTGTGGTTTGTGTGCCTCAGGACATCAAGCTAAATATTATGAGCAGTTTTATTTATTTATTTATTTATTTTATTAGTAATTATAAACAAATAAGGACAAAAAAACAGTTCATTATAAAAACATATAATTAAATCAATTTAAATTCAATAAAAATAATTAAACAACATCAATAAGAAAAACTGTGGGATGTATTTATTTTAAAATGAATATTTATTCAAAGTTATTAGGGGTTCTTGGTATGAAGCAAATGTTTGCAATTGTAGGGTAATGTTGGTGAACTTGAACTTGAAAAATTGTGTGTCCTCACGTCTTTCCGCGCTTGAAACAACATTCCTTCTGATGTTCATTCATGTTTATTTGATGCTATAAATGCACTAGTATGAAGAGATGATCAGCGATCTGTCACGACACATTAAAGAGACACTATACGCTATTTATTGTTTAAACTTCTTTAAAAAATTACAATATTTGAAACTTTGTTTCATATCAAAAGTAACCTGCTCTGTCTTGTCTGTCGACGCATTTTCAGTGTCCATTGCTCCGCAATGTATTTTTCACTCCGTGAGAACATGACGTGTGGCGAGAGCGGCACATAGCAACAGTAACTAAAGGGACTTTGCGAATGGTCAATTAACTTACAAAAAAATCTAAAAATTATTTTAGCAAAAGAGACGATGTGGTAATAGTGGTTGTGTTAATAATTAAAAGGGTTTCGAGTCAATAATATTTTTACTGTTAAAGATGTTAAAATGATGACATTGTACCATATACATTTCTGGATACAGTCAGGAAGGTCAACAAGTTGCCGCTAAAGCTTTTGAAAAAAAAAAAAAAAAAAAAAATGAGACACCAGAGTATACTACGCTATTTGTGGAAAGTTCCATTACCGTTCCATGTTATTCCGATGTCGGCTTATAGTGGAGCGGCACATTTTTATCAATCTTTTTCAGTCTGATTGTCTGCTTCTCTCTCTTCCTTCAGTTTCATCTTTGGTTCACATCTCAACAGTGTTTCCACCCCAGACATTTCCTGTCACAGCCCGTGAGCGACCACACGTTGATGGAGCCCTCCAGGAATTCAAAACGCCAGGGTGGCATTTTCTTTCAAGCGATTGGTTTCCTCAGTAATAAAGAAGTGGAGTCATTTTAACAGTCTGCCGAAAGTATGTTGGTAGTCTTTCTGTCTTTCTCCGCCCCTCAAGCAGAGTGTGTGTGTTTGAGGTTACAACTGATCATTAAAATTCACACCCTCATCGTTACATCAACCGAGAATGGAGCCAGATTGTTAGCAGCGTGCACGTCCCCTTAAATGAAGAAGACCCTTGTGTGAAATGTCAAAAGTTATGTTTTATGCATGCTACTGTGCCTATTAAAACTAATACCAAATTTCAATTAATTTATGGTCTAACACGCACATTTAAACAGCAATTAGTGATCAAATTTACGAGAGCCTGGAGGAGACATCTGCCGATTGGGTTCACATTAATAAACACTAAACATGTTTTTTTTTTGTTTTTTTTTAAATAGACATTTTCAGGTTTCTCATGAACCGACATTGAGCAAAAAATCTTTGAACACCAGGGCAGTTCTTAGACTACATACTTTTTCTTGACGCATAAGCTCAATTTAACAGCATTTATCTCACATTAGAAAGCAAATCAGTTTCACTTTCAGAGCAGTCTCCAAAAATTACAAATCACAATTTTCATTTGTTCTAAAACAACTGCTGCTAATATGTGCAATTGTATGGGGACTCCCTTTAAAATATCATGGCTCATAAAAGTGAATTAAAAAAAAAAAAAAAAAAACATTACCATGTTTGCAGATGCGATTTTGTTAGTTCACCCAAAAATGAAAATTATGTCATTAATTTCTCACCGTCATGTCGTTCCTCACCCGTGAGACCTTCATTCATCTTCAGAACACGAATTGAGATATTTTTTGATGAAATCCGATGGCTAAGTGAGTCTCTATTGACAGCAAGATAATTAACACTTTCAGATGCTCAGAATGGTTCTAAAACAGTTTATGTGAGTACAGTGGTTTAGCCGTAATATTATAAAGTGACAAGAATGCTTTTTGTGCACCAAAATTTCAACAATATCTGATAGGCGATTTCACAACACTGCTTCATGAAGCTTTACGAATCAGTAGTTCCGATCGCAAACTGCCAAACTTACGTGAACTATTGAAATTTCTAATCGCTTATGACGTAACGAAACCTCGTTTGCTGAAATCAACTGATTCGAAACAAAAGATTCGTAAAGCTTTAAAAGTGTTAATAGAGGCCTCACTGAGCCACTGGATTTCATCAAAAATATCTTAATTTGTGTTCTGAAGATGAACGGAGCTCTCACAGGTGTAGAACGACATGAGGGATTAATGACAGAATTTTCATTTTTGGGTGAACTAACCCTTTAATTACAAATTTCATTGCATTTGTGGAGAAAGTAATGTTAAGTGCCATGAGTTAGACGTCGACACTGATACGGACATTCCAGTGCTGTTATCCAATATCCAATATCCCTTTACGCAGTACATGTAAAAACAAATCCAGCCATTTCATAAATGGTGGAAAACAAATTCAGTAGTATGATATAGCTCCAGCCTTTTAACAATGTGTTACACATTTTGTAACTTTGCTAAGATTTTTTTTTTCTTTCTTGGATAAAAGGGAAAAATATGGTGAACAAAACAAAACAAAACAAAACAAAAAAAACGTGTAGGTCTTCAGAGCTGATAAAATATGTATCCATAAAGATGCCCCTGTTATCATACGAGTCTCATGATGTGCTCGCTAGGCCAGACAGAAAAGTTCCACAAGCCCACGTCTTTACACTTTGATGCGGACAGTGGTTAAATTGCTTGTGCAGTGGAAGGGCCTTCGGCTTGCTTTAAAATAGACAATGATATTACAATGACTGCATGCTTATTGTACCATATAAATACACCCTCTTTGGTTCTTTTTGCTTTTGTAACCAAAACTTACTGCAACATTTAAGCTATCTTTAATTACCAAAAAACGGCTTCTGTTTATGCCCTTAAATGGTGTTGATAACAACCACAGACTGAGAAAAGTGTGCATGTGTGCATTTGTGAATGTTTGAGCAATGTGTCAGACTGCATGGGCTGTTTTCGAGGGGGATGTGTGAATGTGCTGCAGTGCATTGTGGGAAGCTTTCAGTGGGCGGGGCTATGGCAATGCGGGTCGGGCCTGTAGCAGGTATGATTCATCGGGGCACGCTATTGACCCTGTGGGATACGTGATGGAGGAGGAGACCATAGTGTGCTCATCTCTTTCTTTTTCTGGTTTTTTTTTTTTTTTTATACCTCTTTTGTCTGTGTGTGTTTACATTTAGCTTGCTTTCTATTATTATTTTGTCTCTCTCTCTCTCTCTCTCTCTCTCTCTCTCTCTCTCTCTCTCTCTCTCTCTCACACACACACTCACACACACACACTCTTTCATAGAGCACCATATGCTCTCTGCACCATCTGACTTTAATGATGGTCAGGCTGTCTGAACATTTGCAGAAATATGCAGTCATAAAAACACACTACATCCTACATAATTATCACCAAATATAGTACGGTTCAAAAGTTTAGACACATTACTATTTTTAATGTTTTTGAAAGTCTCTTATGTTCATCAAGTCTGTATTTATTTGATCAAAAATACAGAAAAAAAACAGTAATATTGTGAAATTTTATTAAAATATAATGGTTTTCTATTTTGATATTCATTAAAATGTGATTTATTTCTGTGATGCAAAGCTGATACCCCAGTCTTCAGTGTCACATAATCCTTCACAAATCATTCGTATATTCTGATTTTTATAGTTATTATCAATGTTAGAAACAGTTGTGCTGTTTAAAATATATACAGTTATGGCAGAAAATATCGGCACCCTTGGTAAATATGATTAAAAGATGACTGTAAAAATAAATCTGCATTGTTTGCTCTTTAATTCATAAAATTAGCAAAAATCTAACCTTTTACCTTCTATTGAAGGAAAAGAATTGGAAGTGTGGGGGGGGGGATCACATTATGATTTTTTTTTTTTTCTCCAAAACATGTTGGCCACAATTATTGCCACCCTTTTATTCAATACTTTTTGCAACCTCCTTTTGCCAAGATCTGAGTCTTCACCTATAATGCCTGATGAGTTTGGAGAACACCTGATGAGAGATCAGAGACCATTGCTTCAAACAGAATCTCTACAGATCCTTCAGATTCCCAGATCCATGTTGGTCCTTCTTCTTTTCAGTTCACTCCATTCATTTTATTTAAGGTTCAGGTCAGGGGACTGGGACGGCCATGGCAGAAGCTTAATTTTGTGCTCAGTGACACACTTTTGTGTTGGTTTTGATGTTTGTTTTGGATAATTGTCCTGATGGAAGATCCAGCCATGGCCCATTATAGGATTTCTAGCAGAATGGGGATTTTCAATGTTTTAGCTATTTTCTTACAGCCACTTTCTATTTTGTGAAGCCCAACAATCTTTTGCTGCACATCAGTACTATATCCTTTGGTTTAACCCATTTTGATGAGTGATTACGGGAATTTGGCCTTAGTGTTTCCTCATGTTTATACTCCTGTGGAACAGGAAGTCATGGCTGGACAATTTCATGTTCATCATCCTGGTGTGCTAAAAAAAAAATTAAAATGTAAAATATTTTTTTGTAACCTTGGTTAGATCTGTGCCTTGCCACAATTTTGTCTCTGAGCTCTTCAGGCAGTTCCTTTGACCTCATGATTCTCATTTGCTCTGACATGCACAGCTGTAAGGTCTTATATAGACAGGTGTGTGGCTTTCCTAATCAAGTCCAATCAGTATAATCAAACACAGCTGGACTCAAATGAAGGTGTAGAACCATCTCAAGGATGATAAGAAGAAATGGACAGCACCTGAGTTAAATAAATGAGTTCTGAATACTTAGGACCATGTGATATTTCAGTTTTTATTTTTTAATAAATCTGATAATTTTTAATAAAAATGAAAATGATTTTAGCAAATGGATGCAATATAACAAAGAGTGAAAAATGTAATGGGTCTGAATACTTTCTGTACCCACTGTATATATATATATATATATATATATATATATATATATATATATATATATATATATATATGTATATATATCACTTTTTATCAATTTAACACATCCTTGCTGAATAAAAGTATTAATTTCTTGTCTTTTTTTTTAATACTGACCCCAAACTTTTGAACGGTAGCATATCTTGTTACACAAAGATTTCTATTTTAAATAAATGCTGTTCTTTTCAAATGTTTTATTCATCAAGTAATCCTGAAAAAAGTATCACAGGTTAAAAAAAAAAAGTGTTTCCAACATTGATAATAAATCCGCATGTCAGAATGATTTCTGAAGGATCATGTGAGTAACGGCTGACGAAAATTCAGCTTTGCATCACAGAAATAAATTATATTTTAAAGTTTATTAATTAAATTGTAATAATATTACTGTATCTTTCTGTATTTTGATCAAATAAATGTGGGCTTGATGAGCACTTTGAAAAACATTATAAATATATAAAGTAAAATGTGGAACATAAAATAATATAGTTCTGCAGTAATTCATAAGGAAAAAATACAACAACATTTAATATATTCCTAATTACATTTTTATATGTACAGAAAAATGAATGATGTTTGCCCATGTAGAACTCCCTGCCATGATTCTGGGTGGTTTTTACAGTGTAACTATGCAGTTACTAGAGTGTTCTTGGTGGTATTTTGGGTCCTTACTAGACCAAGTCAAAAGAGCCAACCCACAAGTCTCAGTGATATCTTGACCTTTATTTATGGCTCAGGTCCCAACCCCAATACAAGCCATTGAGATGTTTTAGTATCATTTTCTAGGAAAAAATAAATCTGACTGCTTAAGTATCAGCACCCCTCTTCCCAACAACTCGCAACAATTTGTATCATTCAGCCTCCCGGTATAAGGAACGAGTTATGCGCCAAATGGAAACTGTGTTTGAGGAGTATTAGTATGTGCATTACACATAACACTGGTTGATAAATAAAACATTTCATAACATTAAATACTTGTTAATCTAAAGGTATAAATATATTATTCTCTGTTTCCACAGCAATTGGAATGTTTGAACAATGCATCTGTGGATCGAACAAAGAATAAACGTGTGTCGAGTAGCATCCAGAGGAGGGAGCCAGCGGACAGAACAAAGCCCTCCGCAAACTCATTCATTAAACAATCATTACAAACAGTCCTTGTCATCATATCATATCGCTTGACAGTCATTTGTACAGCACGAGTACAATCCTGCTGTTTCCTATCTCCGTTGCTCTCTGAAACAAGCACAATCTCCTGTACAGCGATGACGCTTGCAGCGGACACTTTGACGATATTTTGTTGTGAGATGCTAATATAAAGAGGCAGCGACTGCATGACTCACTAGTGGGAATGCAGACCTAATTTCTGTTGTGTTTGCGCATGCATAACACAAGACTAGCTATACATAAACAAATCAAGCATCAGAAGTTGGTTTGTGTCCCCGCGTTTATGTTTTCAATCTCCTCGGCGAGTAATACCAGCTCGAGCTGCGAGGTGCCAGTCTGAGGTCTTGACAGCAACTCAGACATAGATGTCGTGCGGTGGGCAGCCCATCTAGATGAAGATTAATATCACAGACAACAAGCAGGTCGGGGCAGAGCTGCAGGAGCTGATTTGCTCAGAGAGACACAGAGAAACAGACACCCAAATAAAAAAGAATCGACTGCTAACCACAACAAACATCCAGAACATTGATCGTAGCCGAGCAGAGAATAAATCACGCCATTGCAGGAGATCAATGCAGAAACATCTATGCACCTATTTACATTCATATTTCCATATTTCAATCGAAACGGGTTAAACATCCACTCGGATATACTGCCACCCAGCCAGGCCTGGGACAGAGGAGGGGGGGGGGGATATTGTGTGCTTTTAATTCATGTTCTAGTGCAGTCATGTGGACATCTATCAAAGTGCTAAGACTACAGAAAAAAGCTGGGAAAGTTTCATTCAGCCTATTATCACCATCTCAGCTAAAGTAATGAATCAGCTGAGCTTTTAATTGGATTTATAGTGGTTTCTTGTAAATGTCAATGAGGTCAGTTGCATTTGGGATAATCTTATGTAACAATCTACTAGCTTAGAATTGGTTTACACAACTTTCCCTGCCTTTGAGTTTCAGGTTGAAATTATTGAAATATTTGTGTGGCCGAAGCTCAGTCGAGCTTTTTTTCCCCCTGTATCTTTCTGTATATTTGAAGAGATGTTTTCCTATTAAGGAATATACTGCATAAGATGTATTTCTAGATGACGATACACATCTTGATACACAAGTTAACAATATATGTATGGTCGTGTCTAGTTTATGTGAGCCTGGAGGACTTTGTTTGTATGTGTGTATTTGTGAGTGACAAGACAGGCACTATACATTATCCGTAAGGTCACATGAATGAAGTGTTACACATCCTTACACACGTAGAAGACGCATCGCACACACCGCAAACTCACCGCAGTACACGATCAGAAGCGCCGTCAACAGCAACACAGCCCAGAAAGTTGTCGACATCCTCGGCCAGTTAATCGCATCCTTGCGCTTAATCGATCTGACCGCAGGAGCCATGGAAACGCGTGTCGTGAAATCGGCGATAAATTCAGCGTTACAAACCCTCCCGTCCTCTGAGGAAACGTCTCTCTCCACGAGTGATTCTTAAAAAAGACATTTCGAAAACGGACCGCTCATTTCCACAGCCCTTCAGCGGGCTTCAAGTCCAGGAAATCGAAAATAAAGTCTCTAGTTGACGCGTGATCGATTCAGTGTTCGGTATCCCGGGAAACGGATAATCCAAAACAGGCGCGTGAATTCAGATTTTGTCGACGGCACGGATTCCGCCACGTCAAAATCTCCTTGTAGAGAAACGACACAAATATACGGGGTAAAGATTAAATCATTTATGTCGCAACGCCGTGCGAACTAGCGAGAGAACTGCTCGGTTGGTCTGTGAGGACGTGTTTTGATTCCTCTCAGACTCTCGGAGAAAAAGAGCCCATCGCAAACCGTCTGGAATTGGCAAATATTCGCTAAGAGGGAATCGAAGTCTCCATCAAAAGACGACGACGAACATAAAGAGCTGTGAGCAGATGAAATGGAAAGATCTAGAGAGCTCTGAAGCTGCGCAGACCGATACATGAACTGAAACTTCGTGCCGCCTCAACTTTTACTTGCACTGCACGCGAGCGGCGACGCGAAAAAACTAGCACTCTCCCATTATAATTAAGGAACCTGTTTAAGCGTGACATCTTCCTTCGTTATAACTGACCGCTCTACTTTAAAGCCTCGCGTCAAGCTGGAATGTACACGTATAGGTTTTTACCTGTTATCTTTTATTTCTTATATCATATCCACCCGTCTCATATTCTGCATTTATTCGTGACGTGCGGCTAACAGGTTATGTGAACGCGCGCGCGCGCGCGTGTGTGTGTTACAACATTTTCAAAATTTTCTAGAGACAGCAAAGCTCAGAAGAACAGAGGACAGGTCAAAGCTTCAAAGAAGCATTTCAGCACCACGTGATGTGGACAGCCCCAGTGTCATTAGAAAGTGACGTATTAGAAATCTAAGTCACTTCCAATGCTGTAAAAATTAAAATGTTACAAAAGGAAGCAATGTTTACCTCATCAAGCACTTGTTGTAATTGTTATGACACCAACCTTATATTTACAAATTACTATCCAATACGATCTTATTCAGTCATATCAAATGCTATCTTTGACTTAAATAAAAGCTGTTAATTTAGATGTCATCACATTTTAGGCAACCAAACAATGCATTATAAAGTGTTTAGTTACACTCAAAGTGAAAATAACAAGCTTATAGGATGGCACTTTTTTAATCCTTTTTGGGAAACTGAAGAAAAAATAATTACAGGTGTCACATAAGGCAGACATATTCTTTGCAGGTAAATAGGCTAAAAAAAAAAAAAACTTTCCCAGAATTGCATTTTTGTTGTTGTTGTTGTTGTTGTTGTAGTACAAATTTTCCAGAAATGTTATGTTTAAAATGCAAATGAGGCATATATTTACTTAAAAATGCATTAATTTTCATACATTTCTAGTACAAAAATCGGAACATTGGAACGTTTTTACAAAGGGGATTTTGGGTACCTCTTTTTAGATTTCACTCCATAATTCAGAAAATACTGCAAACACAGTTCATAATTCTTCTTTAAAATAAAAAGTTTTACATAATCTGGCAAAACAAATCCCTTTGTAAAAAGTGGAGATATACGCCTTTATGGAGAAAATTGCTTTAAAATATGTTTTGCAATTGAAATCTATAGACACAAATAGATCAAGTGTAAAAAAGAAATGCGTAAAGGTGGATTTTGGCTATCTGAAAAAAAAAACTATTTATTAAAAGCAAAAAAATAAATAAAAAATAAAAAATGGAAAAATGGAAAAAAAAAAAAAACAGTGTTTTAGCCTGTAGTGTCTCGTCTTAATATGGCCATGTTCTAATAAGAATCACAATAGCTGTGCAGGAGCTGTCCACTTTGTGTGGTGCTGAAACTCTCTGAAAGCTTTAAACTCTATGCTCATAGAACCATTAGGGTTTGTGTGTGTGTGTATGTGGGGGCGGGTATTCCCTACATTATGGGGAACAAATATCCCCACAGGTATAGTAATACTAGTAAATTTTGATCTTGTGGGGACATTTTTTTGGTCCCCATGAGGAAACAAGCTCATAAATCATACAGAAATAACTTTTTTGAAAATCTAAAATAGCAGAACATTTTATGTGATGGGTAGGTTTATGGGTAGGGGTAGTTTAGGGGGACAGATTATACAGTTTGTACAGTATAAAAACCATTACGCCTATGGAATGTCCCCGTAAAACATGAAAACACAACATATGCATGTGTGTGTGTGTGTCTGTTTGTACTTGTTTTCCTTACATTGTGGGGACCCAATTTCCCCACAACGTAAGTAAAACCAGTAAATCTTGACATTGTGGGGACCTTTTTGTTGGTCCCCACTAGGAAACAAGCTTATAAATCATACAGAATTATCTTTTTTGAAGATCTAAAATAGCGGAACATTTTCTGTGATGGGTAGGTTTATGGGTAGAGGTAGTGTAGGGGGAGATAATGTACAGTTTGTACAGAATAAAAACCATTACGCCTATGGAAAGTCCGCACAAAACACATAAACATAACGCGTGTGTGTGTGTGTGTGTGTGTGTGTGTGTGAAGAGAGAAAGAGAGAGAGAGAGAGAGAGAGAGAGAGACATCATAGTGTTCCATTATGAACATTCCACAGAATAATGAAATAAACAAACTTTATTCATTTCGCATAAATTGGGAAAACCTGTCTGATCTTCACTAGTGCAGCTGTTCAATAAATTTTAGAGGGAAGTAAGATATCCATTTCGAAATTAGCATTAATAATTCTAAAGCATTGGGATGTTTATGACCCTAAACATAACATAGAGTCAGTATCCACAGAACATGAAAGTCAAATGAAACAATTGAAACAAATGAAACAAATTCTTTGTATTTAGCTTATAAATAATGGTAAGAAAACCCACTGAAACTCTCTCAAAGAGATGCACTGCATTAGAATACTTTCCTAGTGGAGGCATGAGCCGAATTTACAATTATATTGGTATAGATCCATTGCGTATTTCCCATTAGGCAACGCCACACTATGCAGGTGCTTTGAGGTGTTTCACCCTTCCCCTGCTCTTCAAAGTGTGAGTATCCATTCCACTATGTCCCTTTCAGGAGTCTGCACTGCTCTGGCTCTCTGTGGTTGTGCAGTGCACTACTTAGCAGGAACGCCTCTTTATGTAGTCGCTTGTGATCGACTGAGTGTTGACCTTTCACATCACTCTTCTTTTGATCTTTCCACACTCTGCTTCCCCTGTATCAGAATGGAGATTTGTCTTTGAACTCCAGCATGGAGCCTTTCCTCCTATGTCTTTTCTCTTTTATTTGCTGTAATTTTCCAAATCACAAAGACACAAAGCCACATTACTGTGAGCAAAGCTGAGACCGCAGTGAGGAATGTTGGACATGTTATTATCAGTGTAGTTCTTCTTTCATAGTTCACCACAAAAACAGAGATTATTTTATTATTTAATCAACATATTATTATGTATGATTTTCTTTGTTACCTAGAACATGAAATGTGAAGTTTAGCACAAAAAAAAAAAATCCAACTGAATAAAAAATCTCCACAGAGAAATACTTTTATGTCTAATATCTCTTTTTGTGTTATAGAGAGGAAGAAAAAAAATCATACAGGTTCACAATGCATGAATTTTCATTTCCACATAAACTCTTTCATCAAAATATATAAGAACCTCTAGCTCTCAAAAAGTAGCTTTCCTTTTCAGTTGACGGCATGGGTGGGGGAAATAACCAATGATTCAATAATCCTTAGAGTCACATAATTCTGCTCACCTCAATCTAAAGTAACATAAAAGATGACAAATAGATTTGTTTTTGGCTCTGTACCCATCCCTAAACTAACCTGACTATGTGCCACTGGCTTGTTTTTTCACACTCTGAAGAAGAAGGAATTCCATAGATGTCACAGTTGAGTTCAATGAATTTCACTCCTGAATGGTTGCCAAGCTTGAGGATAAAATGGTGTTGACTGGCATTTTTCCATGTCAAAATGCTTTGTTTAAAAAAGAATGTGCTAGTAAATATCGCTGTTTACATAATATATTGGGGGGGGGGAGTCACTTAATTTACTACACTGTGAAAAAAGAATGTGATTTTAACTGTAAAAATTAAGATTAAACTGAAAAAATGCTATGATGAAAAACAATTAATTGGTTTACAGAAAGTTTCTGCACAATATGTACAGGTGAATAGCTGTAATAGATCTAATGGTACATTTAATGTAATTTTACGGTAATTTTTTTTTAAAAAATTACAGTATTTGGAAGTGAAAAATAACATATATATAATTGACATTTTTTTGTTGAAATTACTTGTTTCTTCTTAGTTTTCTAATCAGTTATGTACATTAGGATTTTATGTTACATCTAATGTTGTTAAACTAATGTTTATTGCATTTTTTTAATGTCATGTGTCTTACCATGATGGTATTTAGTGTTTATGTAAATGACACTGTGTGCACCTTCTACACTATAAAAAAATGAATGTGATTTTAACTGTAAAATATTGTAAAAAGGCTATGTAAAAAAAAAAAAAAAAGTTAATAGGGTTAAACGTAAGTTCCCATACTATATACAGGGAAAAACTGTAAAAGCTCTAAACAGATATTTTATATAATTTTACAGTAAAATGCTGTTAATTTTACTATTTTTGTAGTTTCCGTACTATATACGGTGAATAATTGTAATAGATACAACGGTACATTTAATGTCATTTTATGGTATACCGTTAAATGTAGAGTTTTTGGAAGTAAAAAAGAAGTCATTGTATAATTTACAGTGAAAAACTGTAAACTGATCTTTCCACAATTCTCTGTATGACACTGTAAAATAGACAGCTGTCCCGTAAAACCTAAAATCTTGCTGCTGTATTTTTTCAGTAAAGTTCTAGCTCCTTTTTTTAACCATCATTTTACAGGGATTTTTTTTTTTTACAGTGTAAAGTAATTAGTGGCATCTGTTTACGTCATATTTCTCTTACTTTTAAACACTTCTATTTTATTCTTGATATATATCATTAAAATCGCAAACTGAGTTTCACTTTCTTTGACATATATTCATTGCTGCCAAACAGAAGTACATTGCAGTGGATTCTTTGATGAAGTGTTAAATAAGGGTTAATCCGTCTACATGAAGAGGTAATCCTAACCTAACAGTTTTGACCTGGAAGACTGACTCCCCCCCCAGTCTCATCGTGTCAGGAAAGAATCACAAGTCAGTCCACGCTTTGTTTGCTCTCATTCACAGAATAAGAAAACATCCAGACTGCCATTTGCTTTATATTGTTCGATAGTGGTTGTGGTAGTTTCCCTCTGAAGTAATTTCTTCTCCAAAACATGTGGATATTTGAGATCTATGCCTGTGGTATGAAATAGCATTGGTATTCTGAGTTCTAATGGAAGCAAATTATCAACGTGAGAGCAAGTTCTCTGAGATTTGGGCTGAAATGATTCTTGAGAACCAAAGAGAAATGGGCTCTGGTAGTGTGCTGAGTTGCAATGCCACAGAATCTAACAGGGTACGTGTTTCTTAGTGTACTATCCTCTTCAGCTGATATAAACCGAAAAAGAGTGGGAAAATAATATTAATTGGTACTACGATTGAAACAACACACTGGACTAACAAGCAAGTTGATCATTAGTTTTGCGGATTCACTATTAACGTCCATTTATTATTGAATCCTGTCTGGGGCCTTTATATGACTCGGAAATGCAATGATTATTGACTTGTTTACTTGGGTGGAATTCAGACAGTAATTTCAGCAACAGCTCCATTCCGAAAGCCTAAATTATTGCAAGAAACCTCCTGCCAAAAGCAAAACAAAATGAGATTTGCCATAACCAGCAAAGGTTTGGATGTTGCAAGCAAGCCAATGTGTGCAAGGGTGCAATCAAGCATCACTTTCTGATAGCAATCAAAAATCGACACGATTCTTTCTCATATTGTGTTTCATTTCACAAGCTGCTAGGTATACATGCGTGCAAATGTCTTCAGTAGCATTTGTTTCAGATGTTTGCATTGATTGTACAGCGGCCAGAAAATGAGCAGGCTTCTCAGAAATCATTTCTTCGAACACTGTTGTTAATATTGCATTATTCACTCCACATGAAAAGCGGATTATTATCGTATAATGAAGTCTGTGTCAACAATGACGTGACGGAGTGGCTTCCTTCGCAAAAATGTTTTCTTTAGGAATTAAGAAGGGAAAAAAAAACTTTTAATGGGATCCAGACAATAACAATTATCTGCAGGCAAATTCGCTTTCTTCTGAATATGGTCCCATTAATTGCATTTACGTACTTTCAAATGAAGTATGTCGAATGCTTTTAGTCAACGATTCCCAAACCAATTTGCATGGTAATGAATATATTTCATTGGGATCTGAAATGGTCCCTGGATCTGTTTCTGCGTTGGCTGGGAAATTATGAGCAGGACGTTCATGGGTTTGCAGTGATTACAACCTCCTCCATGTATAAGTGGAGATGTGTAAAACGTTAATTGTTGCCCTACAAGCAGAATCAAAGTATAACCCCAGATGCAAGAGATTTAACAATCTCATTGTTATACTTAAGCATTTGTATAACACTAAAAATGTTCCTATTTGTTTGGATTGATTGATTTTGAAATGTACAGTTTGAATTTATTGACAGCTGTAGAAACCTATGTGTACTCATTACTATATCATTATATCATATATATATATAGTAAAATCGATATATATCTATTTGAATTGATTCTCATTTTACCGATATCAATTCATAAATCCCAAGAATCGATTAGTTTATTCTGTTTTCAGTTGATGAATGAACAGAACATTGCAGCGCTCCTCCCATCCGTTAAATGGCAGTAAGCGTTGTGCTTTGTTACTTTTGATATGAAACAAAGTCTCTGATTTCAAATTCTGGCCATTTTTTTTAAGAAGTTCAAAAAATAACCGGTTTGGCACTGTTGCATGTGGCGTGATAGATTGCTGTGAAGAGAAGTGATCATCTCCTCCGCTTTAATACCAGTTACTGCGTGAAATGAACATGAGTGAACACCCAAAGGTATGTTGAAAGATACAGTACAACCTACCAAAATCCATATATTGTCACATGGAATAGCTCAATCAGTGTTAAAGATGTCAATAAACAGCTTGTGTAAGTATGTCATGTAAAGCAATGTCAAAATTGAATTTTGTGTGAAATTTGTGGGATCATATATATATTATATATATAAGATCCCTTAACTGTTCTTCTAACCTAAACCTAAAAACTTTCCAACAATTAAAAAAAATAAATAAATAAATAAAAAATGTAATGCACAGGCAGTGGACAGTGACAATTCTAATAAAAATATACCTTTTTTTCTCATGGACAGTTTGTTTTCATCAGTTCATCAGACAGTTTTTTTTTTCATCAGTCAAATGTGTTTCTTTGTATTCTTAGTTTCCTGCCAGCCATCAGTTGTCACTGATATTCATTAAATCATCACACCTGTTCGTTATCTTCTCATTATCACTGTGTATTTAAGTTGCTCTGTTTCACCCTTCGGTGTCAGATGTTTGCATGTTGTGCGTGTTTACCCCTGTTTCACACACGCACTGTGAAACCTTCGTTCTGTTCCTGTGTTTATAGTATTATTAATATCATTTAATATCATTGGCTTGCTTAAGTTGGGGACACTTGCTTGATATTCAGCAGTGTTTTTGATATGCCTGTATTGGCGCCGTTGTATGCGAACTGAGCTGAGCCGGACGATTACGTCTCTGTTTTCTCCAGTGCTGATATACATAAATTAACTAGACTAATAACTACTGATATTTGCAATGGAATGAATCAATAATATATAGAATAAGCTGGACAATGACACCATTTTCTTTGGGAGCTGCTGTGCTGCCAAAAATGATTTGCCAATTATTAATGTAAAGCTGCTTTGCCACAATTTGCATTCTAAAAAGCGCTATATAAGCAAAGGTGACTTGACTTGACTTGACCTGACATTTTAACCCGGTTATTAAATTTTAACCCGAAGTTGCAGTTCAGTTGCTTTGTTGCCCAATCCAAATCTGAGCAATTGTTTTTCATTTTAGTTGTTACATTTTTGGAATAAACAAAACAAAACAAAAGAAACACTTCCAGTTTTTGTATGTTGATTCTACCGTCTACCAGCAACCACCACTGCTGAGTTGACGAAGACAATGTGATACATTACTTCAGCCGCCTGTCACCTTCTGTTCAGAAATTAGCTGGTCAGAAGGGCCATGTTCCTGAAGTCTAATGTCATGACTCCTGCCCGAGACCCCAGTCCATCAAAGTGCAGATCTTCCAGACGACCTTAATTTCACCAGTGATCTATGACTATGAAGAGGTTATCTAATGACATCTGGGCAAAAGACTTCCTCCCAACTGTTATTAGAAGGCTCATGGCCTCCTCTTGAATTGATTTTGGGAAGCTGCTGCATAAAATATCAATCATTGCAAGCCTTGGATGACTAGGGTCTTTTTTTTTTTCTGTTACACCTTCAGCTATGGTTGGTGATTTGTTCTAGCTGCAATGTAGTACAACTTTTAGTAAAGCAGATTTTTTTAAAAAAAATTAAAGGACTCATTAAGCTTTGACATTTTCTGTGGTATGTGGTTTATTACTTAAAAATAATTCTGTGTCGTCCCCCAAATTGTAAAAACAAGCAAAATTGTATAGTACAAATAGAACTTAAGTCTAGGGCCAAGACACTGCAGTGGAATATGCGTTGAAATACATATATAATCAGTTTATAATTAGAATTGATGGCTCAATCAGACTGAAAAACTCTTCATGTAAACACCTCATTCCATCTGACTGAACTCATACTCTAAATGAAATTTCGATTATGACCAACAGGGGGAAAAAAAACATGTTAATGCTTACTATTTCCTCAGTTAGATACAACAACAAAATTAGCTGCATATGTTTATTTGAATATGCATTTGTTTATTATACTTACACTTATAATGATGTTATAATTATGTTATTACTATATAACTACATACTTATAAATATTATTATATTATACAGTATAAATATAATTAAATTTTATATAATAATATAAAATATTATTATATTGTATACAAGATTAGTGTGATAATGTTGCCTACTAACATGGTCTATGCAAAGTTATAAACAAAAGTAAAACTGTTGTCATGACAGTGTAAATATGATAATAATTAAATGACATCCACACAAGGATACAAGAAAGGTATGTAATGTTTACTATTTACACATGGTGTACAACCTCTATTCCATTAGTAAAGCAAAATAATTTGTTCCACCAAGAAAAGTAATCCCACGTCAAGAACTATTTCAAGAACTTTATGACTCCAATTACACATTTCATGGATGATTAAACATGTGACTTGTATATTTCATGCCCCCCCCAAAAAAAAATCTTCCTTGTAAGTGCATTACTGTAAAACACATTTTTTGTTTGTTTTCAAAAACTGAGGCGTGAGATAAAATGCTTTTCTGAAGTAATCAACAACATCCCACAGATGCTGCCAGTTGTGTTTAAACAAATAATTAACTCCAACATTATTATTCTGTAATGATTTACACACCCTCACTAATTATTCTGTTCATCAGTCAGTATTATTCTGCATCACACTCATGCCTTTTTTGCTTCTGTGGAAAATTCTGTGGAGAAGGTCTAGGTCAATGTCTATGTCATCAAAGGTCAATCGCCAATCAACCAACCAACCAACCAACCAACCGATCAAATCAATCAAATCAATCAATCAACCAACCAACCAACCAACCAACCAATCAATCGAAATTTAATTAATAACAAAACAAGCAACATAAAACTAGTCCATAAGTCCTGAGCAATGTCTTCTGAAGCTATACAACCAGTATAATCATTTAAAACCATTATTAACTGAAAACCTTCTCTCAAAACTGTGAAATTGACAACAAAAATGGTGTTGACTAGAAAAAAAAATGCATTTCAATTTGAAAGCATTGACATTTCTATAAATGACAGTGTTTCACCTGTGAGTTTCATTTCAGTTGTTGAGCTTGGATAATGTTTAAATGCCATCATAGAAAAACGTTTTGATAAATGTCTCTTCTCTTCTCCTCTTTAAATTAAAGAGGGCGAAAAAATTTCGCTGTTGTTTGAAATTGTGAAATAGTTTGTGGAAGACTTCCTTTCTACCTCTGCCTACATACGTTATATGTAAAACAGGACTGCCACAAAATGCTACCTGTTATCCAATAACTAAGGGGGAGATGTTAACATTGACTGATGTGCCCCATCATTTCATCTTATTTTAAAACAGAAATAAGTTTTGATATCTAACTACTCTCTACTCGCAAATGCCATTATCCAACATGCAATATATGACTGAGTAACTGCAGCAGATTTGAACCTGCCACTGGGGAAATGAAGATGTGAATGATGATGATGAAGAGGAGGAAGAGTGGGAGGTGCTCATTTACCACATTCCCACTGTAACCTTAATTGTCAAAAAGTTATTTATTAAAAACTTTTGCAGTCACCTTTTCTTATGAAATCAAATTTTTTTTTTCTAAGAATTACTTATCACTACTGCAATATTCTAGTTACATTTAGGCCTAGCTGTAGTTATACCTATCATCTGTCATGTAACTGCTTTAGAGGCATAAGAATACATTAATACTATTTACAAAATACCAAGTTGGCCTTAATAAACCATTAAAGATCCCAGAAAATATCAATTAAAGCTTTGAAATGCTCAGAGGCTCTCATTAATTTAAAAACTATTTTACATGCTTTTTAGATAACAATGATTTTGGGAAACGTGCCATTGAGAGTAAGCATTACTTATATCCAACTAATGTTCTGCTTGCTTCAGGAAAGCCAACACAGATCAGTTTCAATCAGCTCCGTTCCTTTATGGAATTCGCACAGAGCTGAATTAATCAGCTATCATGTCAAATTAGAGAAATGTGTTAACGGCATTACAAAAAAAAAGAATTGCAATTAAAAAAGAACACATGCTTAATTTTGACAGCCCTATTTTTTTGTTTTCAGTGTTTATTAAGTTTGATACAAAACCATTACTTATTCCAACTTTTGTACAGTATCAGTACAGTTTTGTTTTTGTTGTTGTTTTGCTGCTATCCAAAATGTTTCTGGCTTTACGCTGCCCTGCCTGTTAGTGATCCAGCCATTGAAGCTTATACAGTCTTGTCAGGACTACAAAGTAAAATCTATCATTCCTGTGCAACTCCAGAACTCTTCTTCTTGCTTTTCTTCCCTCTCATCCCTCACTAACACCCTCCCTGCCTCTCCCTTCCATCACTGTCAATCAGAGAGACAGTGGAGTGTGCAGCTCTTCTAACACCCATAGAAAGACAGTCAGACATTTATTCTGGACAGGATGTTATGCCTCTCTGTCCCAGAGTGCAGTTGGAAATATTTGTCAGCTGTAAACCAAATCCAGTAATGAGATGTTGTGTCCAGAGCTGATTTCTTTGATTTGTACTGATATAAAAATGGCTAAATGGCAAAGTCAAAACTGACCAACATTCCTTTTGTTTCTTCAGAATACATAGCTCTTCATTAAATCACTAAATATATTGATTTGCTTGACAGATAAGGACATTCTGTCCTTTATGCTCAGCAGCTTGATTAAGTGTTCATTACATCTTTCCCTCCTGCTGACTCAATTAATCGCTGAATTAAATTCTTTCAAACTATGTTTTATGTACACTTAATATGTAAGTCTAACCACTTAAATATTAGCATATGACGGAATTTTTAAGACAAAGTACCCTTGGTTTGGTTGTGAGTTTTGGAGCAGGTTAAAATGTTCAACTTTTTGGGGATTTTTATTGTTAATTAGTTGATCTGGCAAAGGAAAGCATTGTTGGTAAGTATAGCTAATGTTACCATTACTTATATTTACACCTTTTTAATGTCGTAGCAAGCAACCCTGTAAAAACGTTATATACGTGGACATTCATTAAACATTTTAAATGTTATTACTTACTACTCTTCTTTTTTTTTTTTTAGAATTTCCAGTGACATTCAAAAGTTACATTACCTTAATATTTATATTAAAAAAAAAATTAAATTAAATGTTCCCTTAAAGGTGTGCTATGTAGTTTTTCGTCTGCTAGAGGTCGCCTATTCAAAGGCGTAGCTTGATGAGATTGACAAGTTTAAGCACGGAATCTTGGGACATGTGTGTTCGCTCATCGGCTGCTTTGAGACACTTCTTCACAGTGCAAGATAGATCGATTGCAGAATTTCATATTAAAGGCTGGATGGTTTGTGGTGATAAATGGCATGCAAATAATTTTAAAACGTATTGTATGATGGAGAAAATTCTGTATTGCTGTTAAAATAAAGTTGCATCTGATTATGCTACGTGACAAAAATGTTTTTCTCTCAGGCATTTTAAAGCATGGTACTCATAGAAAATCAAGAAAATTAGATTTAAACAATCAGAAAAAAAAAAAGCGTAAAGCGTTTTTGTTATTTCCTTGGTTTCTACAAAAATAAAAACCTGAAACAGAGGATAACGCGGATATGATAGGCGACTCCCTCACATGTTCCGGATCCTTGGTTAAAATTGTGATTTTCTCGCGATTTACAAATAGTTGGAAACATTTGGGATATTATAAGTACTCAACTGAATAAAATATATAACACTGGCCTAGTGGTTTTTGGATATTTTGCTGCAAAAAGTTTACATATTGCAGCTTTAACACTGTCAACATCATGTGCGACAGCTTGAAGCTATCTACATGTATCAATGCGAAAGTTCTGAATCTATTTGTCTTGTTGTCGGAAGTGGGCCAATCGCATGGAGTACGTCAAGAATAGGGCCATCTATTTACTATCGGTATCGGATCATACCACTATCATCCAATGTAGACATGGTGTAATGTTTTCTCTAACATTTTCATAACCAACAAAACATGTTTTGAATGTTAATAAAACCCTGAAACATTCTTAGTACATATTTTGTTAGCTGGGTGGTGGCAAGTTTTACTCAGTCAAGCGTCACTAAAGATCTTGTTTACTTAAAGTTGCATTAATTTCTTTTGGTCTCTGACTGCGTTTATTCAGAAGGGAATTTGTTAACTCAAACTGTAGTCATTAAAGCGAAGAGGAGCGAGGCAATGGGCCAGAAAGGGTGTCTCTATATTCAGAAAAACAGGTCAACACGTTTAGAGTTTCTGGAAGAGATGATGTGATCCTGTCCCGCCACAGACTCTCAGTGGGTCTCCAGAGTGATTTGGGGCATTCAAGGCTTTCCTCTGTCTCTTCAGAGCATTCTTAGCTGCCAATCAGGTGCTCAATCCGCGTCTGTGCCACATCAAGTCAGGAGAGCAGGCAGAAGTGGTGCAGCCAAGCACCCGCCAATGACATCTGCGAAAGACATCTGCTCCCATCCACCAAAGGCCCACTAATCCCACCATTTATTTGTATATCATCTAGCTTGTGATATCCTGCTGGCGGAGAAGAGCAAGGAAGAAAGACAGAAGGAGAGAGATTGAAAGGTCGGCCATCAGGAAAATTAAGAGAGGCTAGATTGTGTTTGATATATTACATATTTTAAATATTAAAAGGGCAGTAGGTGATCTGGAAAATGCTAACTTTAGCCTGCTAGCATTGAAAGCAAACAATCCCATCTCCCTGCAAATCTGTCCAAAGCCACGCCTCCTCCAAAACACATGGACGCGCAAACACACACAGCTGCTCTCGGGAAGCATCACAAGAGACGCCGTTAAACTACCTCATGTCTCAAAGCACATACCGTAACATTACAATAATAATGATTGTAAACAACTTAGCACCCGTCTGCTGCAGATTAATTTCAGTGTTGATACTGTTGGTCATAGTTATGCATATTTCCAAAGGTATGAACAGCTCCAGTTAGAACGTCATGGGATGCCATCTCTTAATGACAATAGTTATGGCGTAACTACATGAGCATAAGCTCGGTGTTTTGATTCAGTAGGAACTTTAAAAAGTGGCTGCTGTTTGTTTGTGGTGCTCCGTAACTGAGATCTGTCTACATACACTCTGCAGAGCATGAAACTCGCCGATGACGTATAATGTCTGCACGAATGGAGTGCGCGCGAGGACGTGCAACAACATACATTGACTGGCAGGTAGGACATCATATTATTTCATTCGGAGTGAATATAATGATTGAACGATATTTTGAATATATCTCATGGTCTTACGCATTCCACATACGAAATTTACTTACAAAAATACATTTAGACCATTTAAAGAGATATAGTTCACCCAACAATCAAAATTATCTCACCCTCAAGCCATTCTAGGTGTATATTACTATCTGCTTTCAAATGAATACAATTCAATATAATTAAAAAGATCCCTAGTCCTCCAAGGCGTATAATGGTTGTGAATGGCTGGTCAAATTTTGCAGACAAAAAATCCATCCATCCATAAAAAAAAAAATAATAATCCACATGACTCCAGGTGGTTAATAAAGGTATTCTTAAGCAAATTGATGCATTTGTGTAAAACAAATATTCTTATTTAAAACTTTATACATTCAAATAACTAGCTTCCGGTGGAAGACCGTACGAACTGCGCACGTCAATTTGGACGGAAGAGTAACCTCTGACCCCACGCAATGACGCAATGATGCAATGACGAACACGAAGGAGCAGAGGAGAGAACAAAACAAAACACCGGTCATGAATTAGAAGTCTAAAATGAGAAATTTTAAACAAATGTCAGAGGATTTTGAAATAAGAGAAGAGGAGCTTGAGTTTGTTGAACAGCTCTATTTGTTTGAACTGAAAGAGGCAGCTTACAATACTCCTACATCCTGTGTCATACATCATGTCACAGATTACTCATTTGACGCAAGTCGACTTGCACATTCGTTAACAGCTCGTTAATTTACTTTAAAAAGTTTTAAATATGGGTATTTGTTTTATACAAACGCATTGATTCGCTTCACTCTGCCTATATTAACCCATAAGTCATATGGATTCATTTTTTTTTTTTTCGTCTTCAAAATTTGACCTGCCATTCATAACCATTATAAACCTTGTGTAACGCCCGGTTCGGGAAGAGGACTCGAAGGCAGGACGATATTGCAAAGGATTTATTGCAACTCGAAGAACAGGTCGGGAATACAGGAACAAAATAACCGGTACGAAACTTTAACGACGAACAAGGACAGGACTGACACGGAGGGAATTTATACAGAGCACACAAGAGGATGATTGCTGGGGAACAGGTGATGACAAAACTGAATGACGAGACACAGGTGGTGGCAATGAACTAATAATGACATGAGCACATGGCAGGGCAAAACAAAGATCACATGACAGAACTGACAGGACAGATCGAAATGAAAACAAAGAACCTGAGACACAGACAAGACCGGGGAACAGGCTAAACAGATAAACAGACAGACATGAATGTGACATTACTCCCCCCTCCCGGAAGGCGCGACCTCGCGCCGTGAAGGAGCAGATTCGGGAGGGGGGGTGGGCACCCTGGAGGCCGTGGTCAGGGTTAGGCAGTTCGGGTGGCCTCCAGGGTGTCTCCTGGACCTCCCGGGGGGTCAGGCGGCCATGGAGGAGTCCGCGGCAGGGTCCTGGCGGGTGCCAGGAGGTCAGGCGGCCAGGGAGGAGTCCGCGGCAGGGTCCTGGCGGGTGCCAGGAGGTCAGGCGGCCAAGGTGGAGTCCGGGGCATGGTCCTGGCGGGTGCCAGGAGGTCAGGCGGCCAAGGTGGAGTCCGGGGCATGGTCCTGGCGGGTGCCAGGAGGTCAGGCGGCCATGGTGGAGTCCAGGGCGTGGCCTCCTTCCCTCTGGCTGCCGCAGTCAGGGATACTGGGCGCCCCCCCAAAATTTTCAGGGGGGAAATACCCCGTTTCGGAGGGCCAAATGGCACCGGCTCTGGTGGTGGAAGGTCGGGAGCCTGCTCTGGCGGTGGTAGGTCAGGCGCCGGCTCTGGCGGTGGCAGGTCTGGAAGGTCTGGGAGGTCTGGGAGGTCTGGGAGGTCTGGAAGGTCTGGAAGGTCTGGAAGGTCTGGAAGGTCTGGGAGGTCTGGGAGGTTAGACGGCTCTGGCAGGTCCTGGAGCCCAGGAGGCTCAGGCGGGTCAGGGAGCCCAGGAGGCTCTGGAAGGTCAAGGAGGTCTGGGTGCTCAGGCGGAGAAAGTTCTGGGAGCTCAGGAGGAGGAAGGTCTGGGAGCTCAGGGTTTGGGAACTCAGGAGGAGGAAGGTCTGGGAGCTCGGGGCCTGGGAGCTCAGGAGGCTCGGGCCAGTTTGGGGACTCGGGCCAGTCCGGGGGCTCGGGCCAGTCTGGGGGCTCGGGCCAGTCCGGGGGCTCGGGCCAGTCCGGGGGCTCGGGCCAGTCCGGGAGCTCGGGCCCTGAGGTAGCGAGCACAGGAGACGGTTCAGGGACGGCGAGCGCCGGAGACGGCTCTGGGGTGGCGAGCACCGGAGACGGCTCAGGGAAGGCGAGCACCGGAGACGGCTCAGGGAAGGCGAGCCCAGGAGACGGCTCAGGGAAGGCGAGCGCAGGAGACGGCTCAGGGAAGGCGAGCGCAGGAGACGGCTCAGGGAAGGCGAGCTCAGGAGAAGGTTCAGGGCTGATGAGCGCAGGAGACGGCTCAGGGAAGGCGAGCGCAGGAGACGGCTCAGGAAAGGCGAGCTCAGGAGAAGGTTCAGGGCTGATGAGCGCAGGAGACGGCTCAGGGAAGGCGAGCCCAGGAGACGGCTCAGGGAAGGCGAGCGCAGGAGACGGCTCAGGGAAGGCGAGCTCAGGAGAAGGTTCAGGGCTGATGAGCGCAGGAGACGGCTCAGGGAAGGCGAGCGCAGGAGACGGCTCACGGACGGCGAGCACAGGAGACGGCTCGTGGTGCGCCGGCGCGGGCTCGTGGTGCTCTGGAGCGGGCTCGCGGGGCGCTGCAGCGGGCTCGCGGTGCGATGCAGCGGGCTCGTGGACAGGACAGGGGAGTTCCGGTATCTCCTCGGCATCGACCGAGGACGGGCAAGATGGATGGACCGGAAATGCTCCGCTGAAGAGAGATGCGGGGAGAGACGGAGCGAGATGGGCTGGCGGAGCGGGCGCTTCGGTTGGAACCGTACGAGAAGCACACTCCTCTACTTCCCACATGGATCCATTCAACTCTAGGACAGTATTAATGCTGTCAACTAGAGTGAAGGTAGCCATGGGTTCTCGAGGGCGAATGGTGCTCTCGTCCAGCCCCAACCAAAACACCGCCACAAGTGAAGCATCCGGCCAGCCCACCAGATGAGAGAGCTCAACGAACTCCCCCACATACCTCTCCAGCGGCCGTCCCCGCTGCCGAATGCTCCAGAGTTTGTCCAACGCGATGGCGGACTCCATCGTCGTAATGGTGTTCTTTCCTTTTTGGAGGTTCGTCGTTCTGTAACGCCCGGTTCGGGAAGAGGACTCGAAGGCAGGACGATTTTGCAAAGGATTTATTGCAACACGAAGAACAGGTCGGGAATACAGGAACAAAATAACCGGTACGAAACTTTAACGACGAACAAGGACAGGACTGACACGGAGGGAATTTATACAGAGCACACAAGAGGATGATTGCTGGGGAACAGGTGATGACAAAACTGAATGACGAGACACAGGTGGTGGCAATGAACTAATAATGACATGAGCACATGGCAGGGCAAAACAAAGATCACATGACAGAACTGACAGGACAGATCGAAATGAAAACAAAGAACCTGAGACACAGACAAGACCGGGGAACAGGCTAAACAGATAAACAGACAGACATGAATGTGACACCTTGGAGGACTAAGGATATTTTTTAATATATCTCTGATTGTGTTCATCTGAAAGAAGATAGTCATATACACGTAGGATGGCTTGAGGGTGAGTAAATCATTGGATGATTTTCATTTTTGGGTGAACGATCCCTTTAACATATTGATTGCTATCAGGATATGAGGAGACTTTCAGCCAGTATAACAAAAAATGTTTCTGTAGAGAATCACCACACCTTTAATGCTTTCCCCACCATCGTCATTTATGACGAAAACACAAAACACAAAACACAAGCGAAGTAGAAGCAGAAACAGGCGATAGCATGCAGATGTATATGTAATGGAGGCCAGCTAGTAGTCACTGTGAGTGTAAACTATTAAAGCTATTCACTCACACAAATTTTGGCCTTCTGGTTAGAGCATTCAACTCCCATGCCAGAGACTGGGGTTCGAAGCCTGCACAGAGCAGGGCGAGTAGGACCTGGCTAGAGGGGTTGCATATATGTAAAATAATGAAATCATCAATGTTAAACAAACTGTCTATGTTACCGAATGAAATCACTACCCAGGTCCAGCTAAAGGACTGTACAAGCTTTGGGGGTGTTGATGAACTCAATCTGCTCCTTCTATGTTTTGACAAAAAAGTGATTTTCTCAGCTTTTTGCTCAAAATGTTACTTTTTTATGAAACTTACAAACATTCAAATGTTGTTTAAAAAAAATAAAGCATGAAGCTAGAATAAAATGTGTTTGTTTTTGTTTTTTTTAAAGCAGGCTGTCTGTTCTTTCTTTTGATATATTGCACGCTCAGATATTCACACAACGAAATATTCTGGGATGCCATGAAAATGATCAAGAATGCTGGCGCTGACTGGCAACTTTTTCAAAAACACTGGCAAAGAAAGAATAATTTGCAAGGCTATAGCTCGTCACATAGCCAGTCATTTGACTTTTGGCACAAAGTGTGGTTCACATTTAACTTATCCTGCCACAAACTGCCAACTTCATTCATTCAATCAGGCATTCATTCAATCAAGAAGTGACAGTCTGACATGTAAAGCCACAAACAGTTCCAACTTAGTGAGCTGGACAATATGTGCTGGGAATAACAGGAATAAACTACATTTTAAAATATAATAAAATATTATAAAGCCCTATAAAAACAAAGGTGACCTTGGTGAGCATAAGAGACTTTCCAAACTAGCATACACTGTAGTGTATCTGTATAGTAGACATCAAATGTGCTTTGGTTGGCTTGTCAAGTGATTCAGCAGTTTCTTGTTCAGTGGAGACAAATTGCTTGCCACTGAAAACTATTTGCATCTGGTTAGGACACGTGTTATGAGGGACGCTGCCTTAGAAGGCAGCTGCCTATGCGGGCAGAAGACAGCTCACTAGGTTTTGGAACAGAGCTATGATGACCTGTCTCTCTCCGCTTTAAGGAAGGGTGCGCCATGCCTGGTGACTGTGTTTGATGGATGGGGCCATTATTGTCCTTTCTGCAGCGAGCTGTAATACCACATCTTAAGTGCATGGTCTGTCTGGACGTCTCACTGTGAACGAGTGCATCTGTATACATACAGCAATTGGCAGTTACATGATTCTGATCTCTCTTTAGACCACCATATCATACCACAATGATTCAGGGGGTTAGAGGAGGGTTGGGCTTATATAGACTTGATCCCTTTTGACAAATGCACACTTCTGTAAATCCTGAGGAAGCTGCCAAGAACTTACAGGGTATCTATATCCATAATGCTTACCTCTTATGCAGTTGCCCACAATGTACCTCTTTGTCCATATTCTCTTGGCCAAATGTTTTATTTAATAGTGCATGGTCAAGGGCATCTGGGATGTTTATGTATGTGTTATTTCATGCATTCATTTGGAAGCAATAATATTCCCAACATATTATTCTATTTCTCTACTAGCTCATGTGCTAAAGCTTTGCTCTACCAAGGTGAAGGTCAAGGGTTTGAATCAAGCCGACATCTTTCTGAAAAAAAAAAAAACATTTTAAATAACTTAAAGCGCCTTATTATCGAATACATGTAAATATATTTGGATGTAGCTTGTTCTACATGTGCAGTGGGTCTCGTTCCTGAAAAAAGAGTAAATCTCTTTGTGAAACCAAGTAAATTTGTAGTTATTAATTTTTACAGTTGAAGTCATAAGTTTACATTCACATGTAGAATCTGCATAAAAATAATCTGCTTTTTTAACAAAATGAGAGGGATCAAAAAATGCATGGTCTTCTGTATTTAGTACTGTCTTGAATAAGATATTTTACATAAAAGGGGTTTACAAAAAGTACACAAGACAAAAAAATAGCTGAATTTATTCAAATGACTCCGATCATAAGTTTACATACACATGATTCTGAATACTGTGTGTTGTAACCTGGATGATCCATGACTGATTTTATGTTTCGTGATGGTTGTTCATGAGTCTCTTGTTTGTGCTGAGCAGTTAAACTGTCCAATGTTCTTCTGAAAAAATCGCCAGGTCCTGCAGATTCTTCCGTTTTCCATCATTTTTGCATATTTGATCCTTTCCAGCTGTGACTGTATGATTTTGAGATCCATCTTTTCACAGTGAGGACAATTGAGGGAACAACTTTTAGAAAAGGTTCAAACATTCACTGATGCTCCAGAAGGAAACACGATGCATTAAAAACCAGGGGGTGAAAACTTTTGAACAGGATGAAGATATGTGGAAATTTTTCTTATATTGTTTAAAATATGTTGTTTTATTTATTTAGTAGTGCCCTTCAGAAGCAACAGAAGATACTTACATGTTTCCCAGAAGACAAATTAATAAATTAATACAATTTACCTTGATCTTCAAATTCAAAAAGTCCCTCCAGACCCCTATTTTTTTTCTTTTGTAAACATCTTTTATGTAAAATATGTAAATTGTTGCATTATGTCAATTTACACAATGATTTTCGAAATTAAATTAGTTTGTTTTTCATTCCTTTCATATTCATGAAACACAGAGTCAGTCGACAATATGTAAGAAGTGGTAGTAAAAATGTATGTACAGTATGTTGGTATTACCAACATGATTGACTATGACTATGGCCCTCTTTAGATATTCTATCAACTATAAGTAACTTTGCAACTACATGTCAACTAACTCTCATTAGAGTATTAATATACTGTTAGGTTGAAGTTTGGGTTAGTAGAATAAGTTGACAAAGTTGCAAAGTTACTTATAGTCAGTAGGATAACTGTTGGTGGAGCATCACAATAAAGAGTTAGCAGACAATCTACTAATACTCTAATGAGCATTTAGTTACAAAATTACTGTCAAAAGTGTCAAATGTCAAAAGACGACCATCAAAATAAAGTGTTACCAAAAGCAAACAAATAATGAATGTTTTTGTTGTGTAAAATGGGTTTGTAAAATGTACAAATGCTCCTAGTTGAGGATTTGGTAAGGCGAGAGAAAAGAAAGGAAACAGAACGCGTAGTTGCAAGCATGTGATTGCTTTCTGCCTAATAAATGAAATTAGAGTAACTTTAATAAACGAGGATGAGGCAATAAGGAAACCCGCTGAGAAATTAGCCTTTCATCTACCGAGCAGAATGAAGATCCTTGGCTGAGCGTAGCCCACAGCCACAATTTAACTGGAGAAATGGCTTGAAATTCAGTACGACTGTAATGTGCCCCTGAAAATGTGAAGCTAGTCCTCTTTTAGACTTCTCATACAACTGCACCGTGTCAGATATGATTCCACACAATATCCCTCTTACACAGCTTACACAGCGTTAATAGAGCTCTAGTTCAGCGCTGACAGTCTGAGCTTTATGTAATGTAAGTCAGTGTGATATTCCCCAGAAGAGTGTTAAATCCCAGACACATTCATTATGTCTAATAGTGTCTGAGTTAGCATTCTGGTTGGTGTTTCAAACAAGTGCATCACATCAATAGCATCGAAGTATGATTAGATCTAAAATTCTAAAACTTTTAAGAATCGGAAATCAGATACTTACTGAAGTTTATTCTGAATCCACAATTTGCCAACCTGATCTCAGGAGAAAACACGACGATTTCATGAGGTGTTGATTTTGTATATACAAGCTTCTTGTATTTCTATATTTCAGTCATTTTATCAAATGTATGGAACCTCCGCAAAAGTCCATGAGGAAATCACAAGAGAGTGTGGACCATCTGACAAGCCTTTATTCTTCAGCTCTAGCAGTGGGAGAGATGATGCTGACACCCCACCAGGGATGCAGCTTTCCTATGAGACTTCCTGTCTTTAGAAGACCCTCTTCCTTTGACTCACTGACACGTTGTCAAGCGTTTGATACTCTGAATAGCATTTATTTCTTGATGCATGAAGTGTTCTCAGCCTCTCTGTGGACACCTTATAACTGATCAGGAATATCAATGTCCAGGTAACATGCTTACACACAGCATGACTGACATCCATACACCTTGAAATATTAAATGTTCCATTACTTATGTATGATGGGAAATAACAAAAAAAGGCAATTTAGAATTTCTTATGTGATTTCGAATTCAAGCTAAAAAATGAAGGATAAAAACAAATATAATAGCTAATACGCATTGGATAAATGTTAATTAACATTATAAAATGACTAATAAACATCGACACACCTCAAACCAAGGTGTCTATCTCAACTGACCCTTCACAAACAGTTTGACAGATTGACAGACGATCTGACCAATCATAACCCTGAATCCATTTTGTCCGACAAAGCAGTCAGGGGAGTTAGTAGATTAATGTTGGTGAATTTTAACTTCATAAATTTTGCGTACTCAACGTCTTTCCACGCTTGAAGCAACATTCCTTCTGATGTTCATTCATGTTTATTTGATGCTATAAATGAACTAGTATGAAGAGATGATAGGTTCACAAGCCACTTGAAGGAGCTACAGCGATCTGTCACGACACATTAAAGAGACACTATACAATATTTATTTTTTAAACATCTTAAAAAAATTACGATATATTAAATATGAAACTATGTCTGTTGAAAATATGAAAATATGTCTGTCGACGCGTTGTCAGTTGTCCTCTTTGCTCCGCGATGTAATTTTCTCTCCGTGAGAACATGATGTGTGGCGTGAGAGCACATGGCGGACACAGCAACAGTAACTAAAGGGTCAATTAGGACTTCACCTCATTAGATTAGATTAGACTAGACAATAGCAGTACAATTATATATTTACTTAATTACATATTTACACAGCTATAAATTTACTGAACATTACTCATTGAAAACCTTTGAATAGAATTAAGATTTCTTATTTTTCTTATTTTGTCAGTAATTTTGCCTCTTTGTCGCCATCTCTGTTTGAAACCCGCTATTGCAGTTATTTGCGGAATTATTATCTTTACAGCGCAGATGAATCTAATGTTTGCTTCTAATCAACCACATTTTTGAGGATATTGTACTTCGGAAACAAAGATTGTGGTCTTGGAAGTATGACCAAAATAAGAATTTTCACTGGAGAATGTCATCTGAACTAGTAGGCAAGTAGCATGCCTGCCATTTTTGTTCTGACTGAGGGGAAAAAAGGCATTACAGTAAATCGCGCTGCCAATGGTGATTAAATCTAGCAATCGCTTAGCTTATATCAGGTCTAACCGTGCAAATTATTATTATTGTAATAAATTGTTCTCAAAATGTTAATTTTAACAACATCAGCATTGCGTGACTGGGTATTTAGTGTGTATCAGCATTCCCTGTAGATTTCAATTTCTGTTCAGTCTAATCACTGTGATAATTTGTCATACCATACAATCCACTATCAAAATATGTTTAATTATTTCAGCTGCTGTGAGAAAAGGCTATAAATGTTCCGCCTCACATGCGATATACCCTATAGCTGGGACTCGTTCTTAATGTAAACAGATGTGAAGCAGTGACGCAAAGACAAACGGCGACATGCTCAAATTTCCCGCGAAAACCCACCAGTACCACCCGAATTATAAAATATCACTACTAGCTTACCGTTGTGAATCGGGCTAAGGCAAGTAGATTGTTTTGAAAATTGGCTGGTTATGTACATGTCCAAAAATATAACAATTTTTAAAATATTTTTTTTTTCTTCATTTAATACTGCCTTTCAGAAGCTACAAAGAAGATACTTTTCCTGGAAGATAAATTAAGCAGAATTTACCTAAAGAGTCTTTACCCCCCAGCTCTTAATGCTTCCTGGATGATCAAAGTCGTGGATCAAACAGGTAACACCGCACATTGTTAAGAATCAAGGGGTCATTTTTTTTTTTTTTTTTTTTTTTTGTCTTTTGGAATATAAGTAAACTTATGTTATGTAAAATATCCTCAGGTTGCTGCAAATAAAAAACAATATGCATTTTGCGTATGATCTCTCGTATCTTTTGTTAAAATAACTAACATTTTGTAGTTTCTGCACGGGATATGTAAACTGTGTGAAGAGGTTTTTTTTTTTTTTTTTTATATTTGGTTACTATATATTGTTTACTGTTAGTTTGACCTGTTGTGTCAGGGTTCTGTCACTTTAGCCAATTTATTCTTGGTTTGGTGACAGAGCTCTAACACTTTGATATAGATGGTATAGTATAGATTAAATATAGAAAGCTTGCTTGCTTTAGTGTTGCCACTCCTCACAGTCCTTATGCTACCCCTTGCCACCCTATAAATAATTTTCAAGATCCGCCCCTCCTCATACTGTCTTGTTGTGAGCGTGCGGTTCCGAGTTTGCACGGGCCATCATGCGCTCTTCTCCAAGTGAGTTGTTTTGTGTGGGGAGTAAGGTGTTCGGAGCTCTGCCCTTGGGTTTAGTTTGATTTCGGTTCTGTATCATTCATACTCCGTGTGTTTGTCATTCGTTCATTCTCGTGCACTTTGGTCTCATTGTGTGAGCATATGGTTTTGAATACGCTCTTTGTATGTTGTGTTCTGTATAGCATACGGTTCGTGTTTATGCTTTTCTGTTTTGTTTTATTGTTCATAAAAGCCCATCTGTATCCTCGACTCATCCCTTTACCTGAAACCTGACCATGTTTCACTGTTTTGATTTCCTGATGCCTTGATACAGTCTTCACCCAGGACAACAGTATTTAGCTCATTCATTTTAACAAGGGAAAAGCAAAAACACACTACACTCACACATCGTCACAGGCGAGGGGACGTGAATTCGTATCCCTGCGGATTCCTATCGCAATTGGTTTACAGCATTGGTTCCGGCCCACTGCTGTCTGTATCCATTAAGATAATAAAATGCCCTGCAGTGAGCGCTTGGGGAGGAGGTGAACTGTCAAGATAGGGTAAGGCCATAATATGTTTGCAATATTTGCACAACTGGAGCTGGAATACATTGAATGTGTAACAAGAAGGAGAGAGAAATTGACTGTACTGTATTCAATTATTCTTTGGCTGGTGCTTTCTCCGCAAATGCCTGGTGAAGCATTCATGCACGCACTGCCTCAACGGGAGAGAACTGGTAGCGGTTAGGTCACCAGATGGCAAACACTTAGTTCCACATGTAAAACAGAAGAGCTTTTAAGATTCCAAGAGATGTTGGAGTGTTTTGTGGGGCCTTTTGAAAAAATTGTGGCTCATGCTAAATTATTAGTATTAATATTTAAAAAAAAAAAAAAAAATAGTATTAATTAACACCCATGTTGAGATTGCTTCAGAGAGAATTATGTTGTAAACTAAGTAATAATTGATGGTAGGGGTCGGGGTCGGGGTCGGGGTAGGGGTAGGGGTAGGGGTAGGGGTAGGGGTAGGGGGTAGTCGTGGCCTAATGGTGAGGGAGTTGGGCTAGTAACGTGAAGGTTGCCGGTTCAATTCCCATGCCGGCAGGAATTGAAGTTGGGGATTGTGAATAAACAACACTCTCTCCACCTTCGATACCATGACTAAAGTGCCCTTGAGCAAGACACCTAACCCGTATTTGCTGTAGCAATAGCTCCCCACTGTTCCGAGTGTGTGTTCACTGCTGTGTATGTGCACTTGGATGGGATAAATGCAGAGCTCAAATTTCAAGTATGGGTCACCATACTTCACTAGATTTCACTGGCTAAATTAGCTAAAATGCCTCTTTTTTCCATTAATTGACACTAGTGGTCTAGTGTCAATTATTGCATTTATTAACAATTGATGATTAACTTTTCATCACACCGGCAGAGACATGAAATACAATTAACTGCCACACCAACCATGACTCTGTATAATAATTTAGTCAAAAAAATAAATAAATTGTGTTTCTTGAACTATTGGCACTTTTAGAACATCATTTTGCACAAATTACAAATCTATTGAAATTCACACACAAAATCAAATTCTATCTATCATGACGTCACAAACGAAAGACAGTTGTGTTGATATGAATAATTTTCACATTTTTGGTTTCTTAGCTAAATAATGAATCTGTCTCTTTTTTTTTACAGTTTCTCAGTCAAATTGCATTACACATTACATGTAGTTAATATCGTAATTACTATAAATTTTGCACAATTACAAGCAACTAGCTATAACCCTACATGTAGTAAATTATTATTACTCTGTACTTAAATTATTATTACACTGTTTCACGGACACCTTAAAAAATGTAACTGAATAACGAAATTAAATAATCATTCATTACAGAAAGTTACAGATTGTCTCAGCTCGCTTTTGCTCTTAACGTTCTCACAGCTATTTTATGAGATATCACAACTCTATTGCATGTTTGCAAAATGCATCCATTTTTCAAGCATTTTAATATTAGTCAACTGACCAGTCACATTTATTTACTCACCAAAAACTTGGATTCAGTGGCGCTTACCAAGGATTTGGACCCAGAAATTTCTTGTCTAAAACTCTCTCATGTGTAGAGCAATTGTCACAATCGTCAGTTGTAGTGCCCACTATAAACTCTAGATGGCACTCCACCATGGACTCACTCACTCTCTCATCCACTCACTCACTCACTCACTCATCCACCAAGGCAGACTACATTTCCCAGAAGCCCCGCACCCATCACTGATCACTCCACCAGCTGCAACACATTACCCAGTCACTGATTACATCACCCAGCCCATTCTTTTCAGTCACACTATTTAAGCTTTATTTAGGAACACACACACATATCCGTGCGAGGTATTGTTATTTCCCTGTGCATTTCTGAGCGTTTATCCCTGTCTTGTCTTCCGGTTGTTACCCTGCCTAACTTTCATGATCGTTTATCTGCCTGCCTTTTGACCACTGCTGTGTTTTACTGGACTGTGATTGTTTGCTGACTGTCTCGACTTCTAGCCTGTCTAATGACCACGATTCTGCCTATCCTCTGCTATTCCTGTTTGCTGTTGTTCGACCATTGTCTGTTTGACTACCTCTGTCAATAAAGCCTGCATTTGGATCCCACTCCGTTGACCCTTCATTACAGCAATATTTACTTGTTTGAAACTTTGTAAAAATTCTGAAAAGTAACTGTAGCATGTGCCCTGGGTCTGTGTTCATCAATTTTCTTATGATTCCATTTCCCTCGATTCCCCATCAACTAATCACACACTCTCACACTTTCCCATCAGTGACACATTATTACCTGCACTATTATTGAGCCTATGTTCGCATTCTGTGTTATTCCTGTTTTTTCTTGTTTTGCCTTGCCTAGGCTGTGTTTTTGACCCTGGACTGATTTCTTGTTTTATGATCATTCGCTGCCAGCCTTTACCACCGCCTGTGTTTTTTGATTACTGTTTTGCCTTGCCTTCCTGTTACTGTTTGCTGGTGATTGACGTACTGCCTGTACGACTACACTCTTCATATGGATAAAGCCTGTTGTCACGCTCCCGTTCGTTACAGTAACAAAGTGGTTCTTCACTGTATTGTATCATGCAGTTACAGGAAATTAATTCATGTCAGCAATTCAGAGTGAAGAATTCAACAATGTCATAAAGCTGGGTGGTATGACAGTATATATATATACTGTGCTTGGGAGAATTTGAAATATGGTTTGCTATTTGCGGGGCTGTCAGTGGATTGGACTGTTTTACGTTATTTACCTGTCAGAGGGTGGAAGAAACATGGAGTAATGAATATACAATACACAATGTGATGTCTTCCAATCAACTGAAGAAAACAAAGGGTGTTGTTAAACTCTGCTTTGAGATGTTTGCAAGTGACGCGCCTTCACAGATGTGCATATATTGGCTATGGCATTAAATAAGCCTTATTCAATCAGAATTTAGCAACTAAACACTTTCTAATCTTAGATGTTTTGTAGTAATTTCTATTAAAAAAAAAATGTGTTACATCATGAAAAGCTTTTTTTGCCAGGTAATAAATTAATAATAATGAATAATAATAAATTTGTTAAATTATGAATAATCCTATCTTTTGTTTTGCGTCAATCAGTTTCCAAATAAAAAGACCTAATAATCATTGCTTTCATTGTAACATACTTCACACATTTAATTATTTGATAACAGACGGTTATTTAATGTACAGTATTGACTGTATTTACCTTACCATAATATAAAATGACTCATACTGTGATATGTGAACATTTTGTGTCTCCTATTATGGTATAAAAGAGATTACAGAGGTAAAAGCTACTTTTCTCAGATGAGAAAATACACACGCATACATATCAGTTCACATTTCTACAGCAGGAACTAGCTGCGTTCTTAGAGAATTAAGTCATCATTGTGTATAATGAACTGTTCCCAGCGCTCAGGGTAAGCTGATTATGCTGGTTTTACTCACCTTGTGTCAGTTATCCCTCTATGACGATAGACCGAAAGAGACATACACTGAGGAAAAGATCCAATTACAACCCATGCTGAAAGTCCTAGCTCTGCAGGCGGAGTGGAAAGGCCACAGGAAGACTCCAGAATGCACACCAATGGGCTTGTGAGGTCAGGGGGCAGCAAAAGTCAAAGGCAAGTCTGAAACGGTACTTCTTTAGAGGATGAAAAGAGCCACAGCGGCTGGCTGTACATTTTTAATCTTGTTAGCACCTGTATGCGATGACCTTTATTGTGACAGATGCTTTTAAGCTCAAGTCTTTTTGCGCTTTCACTGTGCTAAGAGCGGAGCAACTTGAAAAGATCCAGGGCACAAGGTGCAGATGCTAAATTTAACACCCTAAGATTGTCTCTCCTTCAAGGGTGGAGGGATGTTGACAGATGAACTGTGTTTTTTCTTCTTTTCTTACATTGAAGATCTACTGAACTTTTCGAACAATGCGCAACAAACACAGTGCTTATACAACACATAAAACATGGTGCTGTTTAAAAACGGTAATTGCGCAGATGCGTAGTCTTTCTGTAATTGATATCGACAACTACTTGTCTGGCACATGTAATACAGCCTTTTTAGTCATTTTCGCAGATTTGTATGAACAGGGATAGTTATAATAACGTCATATAAAGAAAAAAATCTTTTCCATTTTTAGTACGTCATTGTTGTATGGAAGCCCGTTTCCGCCAAAAGAAGATTATTGCGACTTTTTATCTCATAATTCTTTTTTTCACAGAATTGTGAGATATAAAGTCGCAATTGTGTTGTTTTGTTCCGTGGCGGAAACGGCCTTCCTTACTGTTGTGTAAACGTACCGTTAGTGAAAAGAAAATGCTGTATGCTGTACGCTGTGTGAGTAAACCTCACTCCTCTGACCTTAAGAGATGCTGAATCGAATTGAATAGAAATAGTAGTCCTTAGCCTCTTTACGCGACCTGGTCTCATTAGAAAAACGTGCCTATGTTAATGTCTTCACGAGTGGCAAAAATACGTACCAATACGTACATATGACTACAGTTTCAATATGAAATGTCCACTGAGTGGCGGTAAAAGCGTGTTGATTTTTTTAATTTTTAATTTTTTTTTTGCCAGAAAATATAAACCTGAAATTGGTATGTTATTATGACATTGGTTTTTCTATAAATCACTGCAGTTCTGTTTTAAAAATTTACCCAGTGAGTGCCGCTAAATGTGTAATGCTCCATTACGTTTTAAAATAACGTACCACCTACTCCTAAACTTACTGATAATGTTAACACGCTTTTATCCAAAGCGACTTACAAGGGGAGCAATTAGGGGTTAGGCATCTTGCTCAAGGGCACTTTAGTCATGGTATTGAAGGTGGAGAGAGTGCTGTTTATTCACAATCCCCACTTTCAGTTCCTGCCGGCATGGGAATCGAACCTGCAACCTTCAGATTATAAGCCCAACTCCCTCACCACTAGGCCACAACTACCCAACAATCCATAATCCGACCCTGTAATCAGAACTGTGTATGAAAACAATTAAATCGTTTTCTGTGTCACTGCCTCTAGAGTTCATTTCTGTTGGAAACTGCAGTGATACGTATGTACTGGTGCGTATTTTGGTGACAAAATGATGAAAAATAATTTGGTGAAAAATAATAAATTAACCAATACAAAGCACAAATTGTATAAAACACCATTTTAATCAAGCTATACAGCAGGGGTTTGCAACCAGTAGTTGACAGTCTTCATCCCTGTTTCCACATATTCATTACACCATGCATAATTGAATAGTTGAAGGATTAAATACACATTGCACATCATTTTTTCTGTTGGAGCAGGTGCAAAACAGCAGGCCCAACTGTAGTCCAAGTTATGTGCAAACATGCTAGACAAAACTGAGCTTCAATCACATTACATTTGCCTTCAAGTCACATCACTTATCATGCATTTCCTGGGTCTCAAACCACTAATCCTGGTGTTGTAAGCACCATGCTCTACAGTTTGAGCTACAATAACACACATTACTACAGTATAGACATGATCTATGCATCTGTTTTAATATGCATGAAGCACACTAACTGATGGATAAATCCTCACATCTATACCATGTTTGACAGTTAGTACCTACTTATATTAACTTTACCTGATGACTGGTTGCCACAGTGGTGCTACCGTTCACACACAAACTCCCAAGTGTGCTGTGGAGAGCCATTTTTAGATCTCAGGGGAACTCTTCGCCACTTCCCTGAACACTGATGTATCCCTAGAGTGGAACTATACTATATCACATCAGGCTTGTATTGAATTTGTGACTGCTTACAAATGTACTCTCTCACAGTAGATTAAACACTGAACATCAATAACGTGAGCCCATAAGAAATATCATGTAGCACTTCTCTGACATCTTGTAGAACTCAGATACTGTATTTAGTTTTGAGCTGATGTTACTTGTAACATCACAGATAAACATGAAAGTGTTGAAATTAAGTTGTCCAGGATTGTTAATAGTACTGTAGGAGATTGCATTGTTACTCAGCCAGCATATCGAAATGAAGGTTTTGTTGAACATGTAAACTTTTCCCAAAGTTTTTTTTTTTTTTTCTCTGAACAACTGAAACACAAGTCAAGGACATGCCTCATTGGAAGCATGTATTTTCAACTCTGGAAAAAGAATCAGAAAATACTTATCAATGCAGTAATGTATTATTCATAGTGGTAGATTTCTCCAAAAAGTGAATATTTGAAGAAGCCAAGATCCTGAGAAGTATAAAGAGATTCTTTTTTAACTATCAGGTTTCCTCTCATTTCCTTACTTCTATTGTTTTTTTGTTTTTTTTACCATCAACTTTATGTGATGGTAACTCCAAAAAATTATGCAAGCAATTATCCGACATGTTTCTCTCATGTCATGACAATAATATTAATTGGCCAGGATGTTTTGATTTGATTAAAAATGCACAATGCTTTGTTTACTTTGTGCTGTCCAATATAACAATGATCTTGGAATTTATACTGTCAACTCTATAAAAATTGGTGTTTTTAATTAATGCACCAGATGGCGTGCCTTTTTGTTGAATTCATTTACCTTATTGTTTAAATAAATACCTAGACTGAACTTAAAATCTTAAATTATTAAATTATGACATGACTGTAGCAATATCCTTTTTTAAAATGAAATAAAATCCATTGTCTAACAACAAACAACCAACAAAAAATAAAAATTATGAGAAATTGTCTATTTTTCTACTGTTGCAACATTCATAAGACAAGACCCACGTGAATTCTCAAAACACCAGACTGACCTCAAAACATAATTGGAAACAACTCTAAACTTTTCTAAACAAATGTTGTAGAGGTGTTTGTTCATCTAGTGCTGTCAATCACAGTACAGTACAATCTACTGCTTTCCTCCTCCACCCAATTGCATGTTTATTTATAATACCTACAACATATTATTTAACCTAACCCTTTAATTTGTAGTTCCTGAGCTCCTCCATCACAGACTATTAGCCCAACTTGCAAGCTTACCTGCTGAAAGAAACAAGAGACATTTAAACCAAGCCAAGTTACCTGCCTGAGTTCCATACATTACCTTATGTTCCTTTGTTGTCTGTCGGTGAAGTTTGCTTCAGTAAAAGCCTTGGATTCTCATATTCCCATTGTCTGTTCTGCCATCTGTGAAAATAACACAGTATTGTGCAATTGTGCAAAAAAATATTGCACCTGTAGTCATAATTTGTGTGAAAAAGAAATAATGTGGATAACAAAGGTGTTTTACTGCCACTAGTTATACCAGTTTCAAAGATTAAATGAAAATGTGAATTTTTGAAGAGACACGACGGTATAGGAGTAAATGGATATTTGACATCACAAGATAATAAGTTAGTAAATGCGACAACAAAATTGATGTAAGTTATGTGGGTCAGGGCTGTAATTTTACCTTAATTTTTTGTTATATATAAACTGACGACTGACCAGTCTGAGCCAAAAATAATGGGTATTTTTGCAGTGGCAGATTCTTAAACTTCCAGCTTGTCCAACATGTGCTCAAACCTCTAAAACCACCAAAACAGTCCAGCTTAAGTCTAGCCAAGATAGGAAGCCAATTAACCACAATTGGCTGGTTTCAGCTGATTTACTCAGCAGGGAAACCAAAGTTCAAAATAGATTTTAAAGTCACCATAGATTTAAAATGGACTGTTCCTATTTTTTATGGAATGTTGCTGTATTTATTATGAAAGATTTATCCATGCATGTATAATAATAAGTATAGATGTATATATATATATATTATATATATATATATATTATTATATATATATTTATACAACAGTTCGTTGGTTCTAGAATCTGATTGGCTGAGCCATGCTATATTCTACCAGCCATGCTATATGCTATATTCTACCACTGTCACCTCAAGAACCGTTTCACCATATGAATCACTCAGCTGTCAGTATTCTCACAGTGAGTGTCATTGCGGATTTTTTTGATACCACGGTATTTTGTGACGGACTGTAGTTTTTTTTGGCTGCGAATGTAGTTGCTATGTACAATCGCAGATATATTTTTGAATTTTGTTTCTACTCTTTTAGAGATGCGAGCTCTTGGCCGTCAGCGGCCATTCACTGCTCATGTTTCCCCCCTTTAAAATGGCTTAATCTCGGCCGCTGGCTCTTATGTAGATAGTGTATAAACATGAGGTATAATTCATTTTGCGTATATCAAACAGGACAATCTTAGGTCTTAATAAATCTATTACTTGTTCCAGAGCTCATAGATTTAGCTTAAGGGCTATATTAGGTTTCATAACTTGATATTTACATTGAAATTAAATCGAAATGTTAGAGTGCTGCTTTTGTACATTTGACTGAACGGTTTGCTTGTGTTTATTTCCTATTTTACTTCTTATACTGTTACCCCTTATTTACACTGCACACGTCTGCATCGCGTTACGGCTCTGGTGAGGTTTTGCTCCGTCCTCTACTTGGTGTCAACTCCACCATAAGCACCATAAGCATTTCAGAAGCGAAGCGGCTGGATTCGCGAGACCACAAGATTCGCTTGTACGACATTGTTTTCATTGATTTTTCATGGCTAAATGGTTATATTTTGTCCAGTTTAAACGTGTTTATTGCTTTGCCTTACTTTATTTTGTTGTAGCCTCCAACAAAGTCAATACACTTAAAAGTCCAGTTACTATAAGGATAAAAGATTTTCAAGTGTTTCAACTTCGAATCTCTTGTCGTGAATTTCTGGCCTCCTAGTGATGTGAAATATGAGTGTGAGTCTACACAAGGTGATTGTTTTGACTTTATTTTGTAAAATCTAAAATAGACTCAAATTCTTTCAAACATATACTTGGTGCCTAACTTTAGCGAAGTAAGCCTCTTCTGGGACATTTCTGAAACGTGCCGCAGCACGGCAAGCGTAAACACAAGCATTGACTACAGTGGCCACGGATCGACCCGTAACGCGTTGCAGATGCGTGCATTGTAAATAAAGTTTTACAATGGGCATTGTTATTAATTTAAATATCATTGTATAGTAAATAATATTTTATATAAATTACATGGAGTATTTTTTGGTATTGAGAAAGAGTCCATTAGTATTTCCATTTAGTATTTAGTCAGCCACCAATTGTGCAAGTTCTCCCACTTAAAAAGATGAGAGAGACCTGTAATTTTCATCATAGGTACACTTAAACTATGAAAGACAGAATGAAAAAAAAAATTCCAGAAAATCACATTGTCTTATTTTTAAAGATTTTTTTTGCAAATTATGGTGGAAAATAAGTATTTGGTCACCTGCAAAAAAGCAAGATTTCTGGCTCTCACAGACCCGTAACTTCTTCTTTAAGAGGCTCCTCTGTCCTCCACTCGTTACCTGTATTAATGGCACCTGTTTGAACTCGTTATCAGTATAAAAGACACCTGTCCACAACCTCAAACAGTCAGAATCCAAACTCCACTATGGTCAAGACCAAAGAGCTGTCAAAGGACCCTGGAAACAAAATTGTCGACCTGTACCAGGCTGGGAAGACTGAATCTGCAATAGGTCAGCAGCTTGGTGTGAAGAAATCAACTGTGGGAGCAATTATTAGAAAATGGATGATATACAAGACCACTGATAGCAAAAATCCCAGAACCACACGGGTGGACCTAGTGAATGACCTGCAGAGAGCTGGGACCAAAGAAACAAAAGTAACACACTACGCCGCCAGAGACTCAAATCCTGCACTGCCAGATGTGTACCCCTGCTTAAGCCAGTACATGTCCGGACCCGTCTGAAGTTTGCTAGAGAGCATTTGGATGATCCACAAGAGGATTGGGACAATGTCATATGGTCAGATGAAACCAAAAGAGAACTTTTTGGTAAAAACTCAACTTGTCGTGTTTGAAGGAGAAAGAATGCTGCATCCAAAGAACACCATACCTACTATGAAGCATGGGGTAGAAACATCATGCTTTGGGGCTGTTTTTCTGCAAAGGGACCAGGACGACTGATCCGTGTAAAGGAAAGAATGAATGGGGCCATGGACTGTGAGATTTTGAGTAAAAACCTCCTTCCATCAGCAAGGGCATTGAAGATGAAATGTGGCTGGGTCTTTCAGCATGACAATGATCCCAAACACACTGCCCGGGGCAACGAAGGAGTGGCTTCGTAAGAAGAATTTCAAGGTCCTGGAGTGGCCTAGCAAGTCTCCAGATCTCAACCCCAGTTGAAAATCCGTATTGCCCAGCGACAGCCCCAAAACATCACTGCTCTAGAGGAGATCCCGCATGGAGGAAGGGGCCAAACTACCAGCAACAGTGTGTAAAAACCTTGTGGAGACTTACAGAAAACGTTTGACCTCATTGCCAAGAAAGGATATATAACAAAGTATTGAGATGAACTTTTGTTATTGACCAAATACTTATCTTCCACCATAGTTTGCAAATAAATTCTTTTTAAAATCAGACAATGTGATTTTCTGGATTTTTTTTTCTCATTCTGTCTCTCATTGATGAAATGTACCTATGATGAAAATTACAGGCCTCTCTCATCTTTTTAAGTGGGAGAACTTGCACAATTGGTGGCTGACTAAATACTTTTTTTCCCCTTTTGCCCCACTGTGTATATATATGTATATATATGTGTATATATATATATATATATATATATATATATATATATATATATATATATATATATATATATATGTATGTATATATATACAATATTATCGTTCATTATTTGTGTGCCCTCATAATCTTTAATGAAAATAACTTCCCCTCCACCTTGTAACGATTTCTTTTCTCTGATGACCTCTCCCCTCCATCAACCTGTCACTCATGACATTGCAGCAATAGCAAACAACAACGATCCAATGAGCCAATCAATTCCTGATGGACAAAATCAATTTTGTCCTCTTTGAGAAGCCGTTTCACTCGGATATATGTCACAATGGGGAAAAAAGACAATTGCAACTTCCATTGCATGCTGACTTTAAACTCCACATACTCATTAAACCTCAGCCTGTATCTGTTTGCATAGAAAGGCTTATTGTGTTGGGTTGAGAGTATTCTTTATCAGTTTGTTTTTCTGTTCCTCTCCCTTTTTGTTTTCAACATGAAAATTGTGTGTATGTGTGTCATTGTCTTTGTTCATGGTTATTTGGGCTGGCGGGATGTTTTTCCTCTCCCATCAGCCCCTCCGCACATAATTAAAAGCCAGAAGCGTCTTCATTTCCTGTGCCATCAACAGCCGCTAACCAGTGGCTCTACAGTCAGCAGAAAGCATCAGTGTGTGCACAGATGAAAACAAAGATGACCATCTAAAGATATTTGCCTTGAACTATTGCAAGATGACAATACTTTGACTTCCTGAGTCCAGTTTTTTCAATGTTTCTGATATTGCAGAAATGAGTTACAGTAAATTCCTGTTCCCATGTTGCTGTGTGTAATCAGCACTGATGCATCATGATGTCCTCAAACTACATGACTTCACAGTTCAGTTCATTTATTCAAGAGGAATAAATGATGGGAAGAACCAACCACAGCAGAGGAAACATCTCTGGATGACACATTTTAAAAATACCATGCAGATATAAAATTATAATTATGAACATTATAATTATTTAACTGTACAACATTTAATTTTTACATTCAGCAGATCCTTTAATTCAAATCAACTTACCAATGAGGAACGTCTTAAGGGATAAGTACTAACTAAATACCAATTAAAACAGTACATAATTTCTAGTGTGTATATAAATATAGTATACTGTATAAATATATAATTTTAATGTTTATATAAAATATCTAAATTAAATTAACAATAATAAGATGGTAGTACTTTATTTTACAGTCATATTCCCCATGTACATGTTCTTTTCTTCTTGTAGGAATTATAATAACTGTGTAATAACTATGTACTAACCCTGAACCTACCCCTAAACCTAACCCTGTAGTGTATATTGATACACATAAGTAAGTGCATGAGCTGTAAAATAAAGTACAACCAATAAGAATGTAAATTAAATTTAGGACCTAAAAGTGTCTTTAATCTTTTATTACATACTAAATATTTACTGAGAAGACACTCAAAATTTTGTATTATGAATACAGTGAATATAATCCACTGTGCTACACCTAACAAAGGCCCTTAGCCGTGACTAGTCAATGCTGTCTTAGCAGCATAAATAAATTTCAGATCACAGGAAAAATGATAGACAGAAGAAAGGTGACCATTCTTTCTCTGTTAAACAACAGCTGACAAAGTAATGCGAAGACTGTAAATCTGAGACAACAATAGAACCATCTCTCCCTTATTTAATCAGAGTCTGTGAAACAATAAAGAGCTTTGCATCAAGGCGAACGTGCTGGTATTAAAGAGTTTGTTTTTTGGATGTGTATGATTGATGATTGCAGTTTACAGGGGATGTTGATTAATAGGCTGATTAGAATGGACTGATGCCAAAAGCTCCTCTCTGAAGGTAATGAATCTCATGTTGAGCTTCTCAAAAATAGTCTGCTCTTTGATAAACACTTGCTGATGTTAGTATTCTCATCTGCTGCCATAAAAGCGTGTTCAGCCTCTAGAGTAATAACCAATATTAGGTGCACTAGAAAAATGTGAATGACTGCACTGATTGACTGATTGACAATGATTGACTGCTGCACATTTTAGGAACGTGGATGTTTCTGTCATGGAGTGATTTTGTATTCTGACAAAATCAGGTTTTGACTTTTGATTCCACTTTATTACTGATGACTCATAATACACTAGAGAAATCTCTGACTGGGCATTTGTCAGAATCGTGGGTGTGGAAAAAAGCTGGGTTAGTTTGAAATCAATCAAAAATGCAGTGAAAATGATTTCTCGAAGCATAAATGGACTTGCATGTCTCAAATTCTCATTGATCACCAGATGCCTAAATTAGAGTGTGCTACTGCTAAAAAGATTTTAAAATATATATATATTCTCAACTTTTGGTTACATGAAGGAACCCTGATTTGCTGTGTTCTCTGACAAAACAAAAAATTAAGTCAAGCCAAGTCAAGTTACCTTTATTTATATAACGCTTTATACAATACAGATTGTTTCAAAGCAGCTTTATAGTGATAACAGGAAAATGATGCAAGCTAAAATCAGTTCAGTGTTGATTCAGTTCTATTGTAAAGATCATAAATTATTAAATTAACTAATTTCATCTATAAAGCAGTTCTGCAAAAAATAATGCCATCGTCCAGCTCAGTTCAGTTCTCATACAACAGCGTCAGTACAGTCAGATCAATAATATTGTTGAGTCGAAGCTTTGAATAGGGTCGGTGTAGAGGACCTGGCTGATGACTGTGATGTCGACGAGACCTTCACAGGGGATTGTCTATTAGGTACGGTCTCTGCTGACATTCAGAGCTGCATTGTGGTCGTGTCTAGGTGGTCGGACCAGTGTCTTAATTTTTCCAGGGCTAGCTTGATGGCCAGGAACTCACAATTGCCAATGTTTTAGTTTTGCTCCAACAGGGACAGCTTTTTGGAGTAGAAGGCACATGGCTGGAGGCGTAGACGATCACCCTGCTGCTCCAACCCGTTGGTGGAGGCATCCAATTCGACGACGAAAGACAGATTTGGATTTGCGGTGAACCTGGATCAGAGAGAACAGGAAGGCTTCCTTGAGACAGTGGAAAGCACAGAGAGCAAATGGATTCCAGGACAGAGTTTTTTAGAAGTGAGGTGAGCGGGGAACATTATTAATTGATTATTAATGTTTATTAACAGGTAATTATTGACTAACCGTCTGTAGAAGTTGGCAAATCCCAGGAAGCCTTGCAGTTCCTTAACACTGATAGGCTGGGGCCAGCTCCAGATAGTTTCCACCTTCCTCTGGTCCATCTGGATGCCGTGTTGGTCAATGACATATCCCAGAAAGTGCCCAGAGGTGGTGTGGAACTCGTACTTCTCCAGCTTGAGATAAAGATGGTGCTGCCTCAGTTTTTTGAGGACCTACGTCACGTAATGGTGGTGTTCAGCCAGATTCAAGGAGTATATGAGGATATCGTTGATTTACACCATGACGAACTGCTGGAGGAACTCTCAAAACACCACCATTCATGTAGCTTCGTAAAACAGAGGGAGAGTTGGACAGGCCATAGGGCAAAACCTGGTACTCATAGTGCCCAGAGGGAGTGAGATTATATGTGCTCCATAGGCCAAGCTTGGAGAAGATGCGAGCTCTGCGTAGCTGTTCCGGAGCAGCTGGGGACAGAGGAAGAGGATAACTATACTTGACAGTCTGGTAGTTGAGATTATGGTTTTCGATGCACGGCCGCAAGCCTCCATCCTTTTTGGCCACAAAGAAAAAGGTGGAAGCGGCAGGGGATGTAGATGGTTGAATGAGTCATTGTTGTAACGCCTCCTGGATGTACTCCTTCATGGCTTTCTGCTCCGCGTAAAGGCTGCCTTTGAGCAGAGTAGCCCCGGTAGCAGGTTGACGGTACAGTTCCATGGCTGATGAGGTGGGAGTTGGGTTGCCAACCACTTGCTGAACACATCCTGCAATGCCTGGTACTCTGGAGGAATCTCCACTTTGCTCTTGGCCTCAGTACTCTCCATGGTGGAAGAGTTGAGAGATGACTGGTTGAGCTGGACAGTAGAGAGCTCAAGTCTTGATAACCTGAGACAGGCAGTCGTGGAGGCATGATTCACTCCATTGCAGGATCTATCCAGTGTTCCAGTTTACTTTTGGCCAAGGGCGCCCCAGGATGATATCTGTGGTGGATCCTTCCAGCACCATGAATGAGATTCTTTCCGTGTGCAGGGAGCCGATGCAGAGCATCGTATCATGGTGGATACAACCGCGGCCCAGCAGCATTCCTTGGATGGTGTGGATTGTTAGTTCCTGGGAGTAGCATTTTCTCTTAATGTTGAGTTTTTGGAGAAGTTGGTGGGAGATTCAGTTCCCCGCTGAACCAGAGTCGATGAGGGCTTGCACTGAAACAGAGATTCGGGAAGTTAGAATATGCATGGATGTTCTCGTTAAAGGAACGATCATGGGAGTAAACTGAACTCAGTACTGGGCAGGTTGTCCACCAGGTCCTGCTCCAATGCAATACAGGCACAGTTGGTTAAGAATCCTCCTTTGATGCTCCCCATGTGTCAGATGAAATGAATCCACCTTCATAGGTTCTGGTGCAGCTGATGGTACGCAGGGTTAAGGATGCAGATCGGGTTTAGGGAGAGAAAAGGCTGTGAAGCGTTGTGAGACGCGGATAGTTTTCTGGATGAAATTCTCTGATCCAATTGCATTGTCATAGATGACCATGAGCTGGTGAAACTCAGAGTTCAGTCCTTGCCTAAAGGCGGTGAGCAATGCAGTCTCATTCCAGTCACTAGAAACTGCTAATGTGTGAAATTGTAGAGCATAGGAGTTGATCATTAACAGAGAGTTCAGATGTAGCTAAATGAACAGAGTTTATTTAGACACAGGTCCTAACGGGAATGCAGTAATGGTGAGTATGGCAGTTCTATGAAGATAGAGATGACTTACCTGAGTGGTAATTGTAATGTCTATTGCAGATGTGGTGTTGTAGACCTGGTGCTGGGATGAACACACTCAGGGCAGATAGCAGACGAGAGCAGACGGGATCCAAGGCGGCAGGTAGGTACTCAGGTGAGTATAGATCGTCTGTTCATGTAGGTAAGGACAAGACCAGACAATGGAGTGCAGGCTGTGATGGTATATATGGGGTGGATTGATGAGGAGGTGCAGTGGGTTAGAACTCTGGGGAAAGTTAACGAGTGGGTTGAGTGTGCTGATCTGGTGACGATGGGCTGATTGGTGTTTGTGTTGGCTGTGACTCCGTGACACAAGAGAAAATTGTTTCTACACCATTTTTTTTTTCAGTGTATCAGCTCACACCATGAAGTACACAAGACAACTTGCTGACCGATAATGTGCAAGATAAATAACCTCAGCTTGCACCATATAGTTTCATGACTGAAGTTATTTGTGGTCAGCATGTTGGTGATTTTGCTGAACACAGTCTAGCACCCAGAGCAGGTGTTCACCTAGAGTAGGTGCAGTGCAATTCATTTATGTAGTACATCTGTCTTGAACGTCAGCTTTTGTCTCTTCCTTGTCTTTTTCTGAAAACAATGACATCCAAACTCACTATGAAGTGCTCAGTACAATTAATTTGTTGCTGAAATTATATTGTGTGATATTGCTTTCAGGTCTACCCTATGGCAACAGCTGAGAAACCTGACAAAAAGTGTGGGGGTGTTCAACAAGCTATAATGAACTGATGTGTTTCCCTTTCTTTTAGCACACAAACACACACACACACACACACACACCACACACACACACACACATACCAAATACAGAAAACCACACGCAGAGAGAATTCACCAAAACATTTTAAAATCAGCATTCTAAATGTGTAATATACAGTGACATATTTGTTGTGCATAAGTTTTCACAAGCACTTTCAGTAACAATAAGATTTTGAGTCAAAAGTTGAAATCTGAACAAACTACAGTGAACTTTACATAGCTACATTTTTGGCTATTCATATATATATATATATATATATATATATATATATCTGAATATATAAATGTAAATCTGAAAATATAGTTATAAAACGAAATATATAAATGTAAATCCTGAATATATAATTATAATCCTGAATATTTAGAAATGTAAATTTGAATATATAACTGTGAATCTGAATATCTGCATATATGAATGTAAATCTGAATATATAAATATAAATCTGAATATATAAATGTAAATCTGAATATATAGTTATAAACCCGAATATATAGATGCAAATCTGAAAATATAGTTATAAAACGGAACATATAAATGTAAATCCTGAATATATATAGTTATAAATCTGAATATATAAATATCAATCTGAATATATAGTTATAAATCTGAATATATAGCTGACCTCCTCTATATGGTCTTTGGCTATTAATTAAACACTATTTAATTCTTAACTACTTAAATTGCTGTCTATTGCTCACACAAAAGCAACTGAATGTCTTCACAAGATTTGGAATATGACCCTGTCACATGTGTTCAGTTCTGTTTGTTTACGTCATGTCTGCACCTGTCTTCATTTGCCCCTGATTAGTTTAAGTTTCCACACCTGTATTCATTAGTTCCGTCTGTGTATTTATACTTCCTGTTTCAGTTCTACCTTTGTCGGTTCTTGTCTGTGTTATGCACGCTGTTTCGTGTACCTCTCTGTTTATTAAAACCTGCTTGTTACCCGTTACCCGCAACTTACGTTACAGAAGAACCGACCTCTCATTGCGAGAAAGAATTTAAGGATGGACACACCCGCTCTCCAGTATCTGATGAGCCCAGAGGCTCGACCGCACCTGGGCTACTTGGCCTGGATGTGCCGGAAGGAGGAACGTTCCGCCTCAGCGTGGCAGCCCGGGGTGCGCTCCGAGATCGGAGCGGAGCTGGATGAATTCGGGACCCCGATAACACCACGAGCGAGAGAGCCCATCTTAGTGCCAGGAGCAGCCCGCCGCCTAATAGACCTGTGGACCGCGGATCCTTTCCCCACCCAAAGACCCACCCTTCAGCCTTCCTCTACACTTCCGGTCCCGTCCGGAAGCCCTCCGTCTGTTCCCCTGCCTGTTTGCCCGGTCCCGTCACTGGTTATGGCCAGCCCCCTGGATCCGTCGGTCCCCCTGCTGCCAGCAAGCTCCTCGGCTCTGCCACCCTCGCCCATTCCATGCGGCTCCGCTCCAGCACCTCGGGCTTTCCTGCCACCAGGCCAGCTTGAGGCGGAGTCCCCGGCTCCCCTTCAGGCCTCCAGGCCCACGTCACCACCGCGTCCCGTCAGCCCGTCACCAGCGCCTGGTCCCACGCCTCCTTCACCAGCTCCTCGACCCGGCTGTCCGGATGCTCAGCTGGGCTCCCTCGTCCCTCCTGGTTGGCCTTCGGGGGTCGTCGCCCAGCTGACGCTTCGGACATCCGGGACTACGGCCACGCCTCCGCCCGTCACCCCTCTGGCGTCATCGGACTCCTCCCTCCTCACAACCTCCCCGTCATCCTCGGTCCCACCATCTTCGCCCCGGCCAGCCAGCGCCTCATCACAGGCTCAGTCCCGTGAGCCTGCGGCCGGCGTCGAACTTCCGGTCCGGCGGTGTCGCCCAGGTCCATCGACCGGAAAGTTCCGCCGGGTCCCCCTACCAGCGCCATGGTTCCGCTGCCGGCGATCGGCCCCAGAACGTCATCCCGCCCCGCAACCTGGACTCCTCCCTGGCTCCTCCCACCTTCAGCGCCACCATGGGGTCGGGACCCAGCCATTCCAGGACACTGCCCGTCACCAGTTCCACGCCCTCCTCCAAAGCCTCCGCCCTCTCCTTTGTTTTCTATGGACTTCATCACGGCGCGAGGACGCGCCTTCTTCGGGGGGGTGTAATGTCACATGTGTTCAGTTCTGTTTGTTTACGTTTATGTCTGCACCTGTCTTCATTTGCCCCTGATTAGTTTAAGTTTCTACACCTGTATTCATTAGTTCCGTCTGTGTATTTATACTTCCTGTTTCAGTTCTCCCTTTGTCGGTTCTTGTCTGTGTTATGCACGCTGTTTCGTGTACCTCTCTGTTTATTAAAACCTGCTTGTTACCCGTTACCCGCAACTTACGTTACAGAAGAACCGACCTCTCATTGCGAGAAAGAATTTAAGGATGGACACACCCGCTCTCCAGTATCTGATGAGCCCAGAGGCTCGACCGCACCTGGGCTACTTGGCCTGGATGTGCCGGAAGGAGGAACGTTCCGCAGACCCATGGGTCACAAGGACTACTTTTATGATACTTTAAAGTGCTTTTTTGCATTTTTGAAGCACAACTCACATTTTATGTTAAACAAAAGAAGGAAAGTCATATGTGTTTAACACAACATGGCGTTGAGTATACAGTATAATGACAAAGTTTTCATTTTTGTGTGAACAGAATTTCTCTGTGTGAATTTTGTTTTACACAGTCATTAATGACACTTGCTTGAACTATACAACTTTCATGTAATATAATTAGCAATTATGATCGGGGATTTTAAATGTAAAAAGAAAATGTAAAAGAAAAAAATGTAATGTGAGTTAGAATTGCTGCAGTATTTTAAGTGCAAAACCCTTCAGATAAAATAGTCCTGTTCTGCTTTTCTTGATTTCAGCAGAACAACTTTCCATTCATTACCCCTGTACAATTAACATCTATTCAACAAATGTGTAAAAAGCTCTTGACGGATCATAATGAAGAAGCACTGGTGCTATGTAACTCAGAACTTCAGTCAGCAATAGTATTTAGAAAGGAATTCCACAGTGGCTGAGTAACACAGAGTCACATGAATTATAAAATAACTACAGCAAATGCATCTTATGACCGTTTTACCCTGACAGACTAACCTAGACAAAGCAGGAGGAATATAGCCCTGCCATATTCTGTATTCACTTTGTCTTCAAACTCTTTGTGGATCTGCTCTTGATACATGATATCTCATCAGCCTCCTTCATAAAGGGTCCATGTTAGTTATACAGTATACTGATACAATATTAATTTATGGACATATTCTAAATATCATGTTTAGATATTTTTGGAAACTTTGCAACACTTCAGTATTCAGTATTCTTATTTATTCAGTAAATGATGAGACAATAGTAAATGTATTAAACATTTATTAATATAATCCACTATTTTATTATTTTATCAATGTCAGCTAATTTAATTAACTGTATGGGAGCTAGAACTATATATAGAAATACTTGGGTGTACCTACAGGTATTATAGATATTAAATATTCAACATTTAAATAATTTGTTTTTGCTACTTTTCAAGTGATTTGTATTCAGGTTCTTTTTTCTCTCGATGTGTTATGCATCATTTTATAAACTTACACACCATTTAAAAAAGCGACAAAAAGCCATTTACATTTCATTTATTATTTGAAAATAATTGATAATACATTGATAATTCTAAGACATACATTTGAAAATAAATAATGAACTAAATATTACATTCTATACAAACCATACACCCACCCACCCACCCAACCATCCATCCATCCATCCATCCATCCATCCATCCATCCATCCATCCATCCATCTATCCGTACTACATATTTGTGGCCTAATGGTGAGGGAATCGGGCTTTTAACCTAAATGTTGCCGGTTTGATTCCCACGCTGGCAGGAATTGAAAGTGGGGATTGTGTATAAATGTAAATATATTGAGTGTTGTCCACTCAGGATGTTAATTTGTCAAATTTTTGTCGAAGTGAAAATATGATTTGACTTAGCATACTGTACATACAATGCTTGCTATGAAATTAAATGTAGCAGATGAAAAATACTGCCATTTATCTCCACCACTGTTATTTCCATGTTGTTTTAAAAGGATATACTTCAGAAAACTGACAAAAACAATAGAATTCTATACACTGTATAAACACTTCCATTGTAACAAGTCTGATTAAATAAACAAGCGAGATTGTGAAAACCACTTTAAGAGAATTTATTTTCTACAGTTTTCTACAGAGCCAGAAGTACCCATACTTGAAAAAAAAACACCCACCTACGAATATTAATGAGATTACGTTGGCTCTTGAAATGTGTGGGCTCATTTGCGGTCACTTTCAGAGACTGGTGTCAGATCGTAAAAGTAGCTTTTTTTCCCTCATTTACAAGGTTTTTTTGATACTAGCTGGGGAGGATGGTGTGACATTGGACAAAAGGGAATAGTCTTCATCTTCCTCTTCCAATGCGTTCAGCGCTGGATTGGCAGAGGGAGTGAGAAATGAAAGAGTATGAAAGAGAAGTCGAGAAAGAGCTGTCTCCCTCAACGCGCTGTTGCCGCTGTGAGGATCAGAGGAGACAAAGTGACATGGGAATGAATCCGCCGCAGACGGGACGGCTCCCTGAAGTCTTGTCAACAGCAGGATTGGACCCTCACTTCGCCTGCCATTTCATGAAGCTTCTGAGGGGAAAAGAGGTGAATCGAGCGAGGGATGCCTTTCCAGTTCTGTCTGATTCCAAATAGGGCCCTTGACTTGACTTTGGCCCTGTACAGGGGCCACAGACAGTCTCATCCTGTCATCGTTAATTAGCTGTCATACCTTCTTCCCAATGGCCCAATTGCTACTTAATTTTTTGCCTTCAATATACATGTTTTTGTCTTCTTTTTTTCCTTGTCTGTTTCATTTTGGTCCTTTTTTCATTATATCAGAGTAGGAATGACACTCATTTTTGAGTTTTTGAGTATAACTTGTCAGGATGAGCTATTTGGTGTCAACTTTCATGTGGAAATCCAACCCACTTGCCACTTTAAAGACAAGGTGAGGGCATGACAGACAGAAACATGCCGCACGAATCACAGGGAGAATTTGAAGGAATTTTTCTGTTCTTATCCATCTATTGTCTCTTTCACCTTCTTTCTATAATGAATGGCAAAACTCCACTGACTGTTTTTTTTTTTTTTTTCTGTGATGTGGTCAAGAATAGCTGCATACAACAAACATTACATTTGTGTATTGTATATTAAATGTAAATATTACATTGCAGGGACTTTACATTTTTTTGTCTTTTTGTTGAAATACAATCCCAAAGTTAAGCAAGAGTGGAGGAATGTTAAAGAATTGCATAACCACTGATGACAGACAGGTTGGCCATGAGACACATGAAAACAAAATGCCAGACAGCATGTGTCACATAGTCAATTGAGTTTGAACATTTAGAACTTCAAATGAGATTCAAATGCTGTGGTGGTGGGTTTACCATTTGCAGCAAATAACAATTTAAAATGGATTAGATAATGAAAATTCATTATTTACTCACTGTCATGTCGTTCCAATTCTGAATTCTGTTATTGTTTCAATGGATCACAGAATGATATTTTCAGTATCTTCATCCTGCTGTTATCCATTAAATTACAATTTATAGTGACATTGACAGACCAAGCATCTGTTTAGTTTCCAAAAAGGATTAAAAGCACAATAAATGTTGTCTATGTTATGCATTTGTTATATTTCAAGTCTTCCGAAGAAATTTAGTTTGTTATTCTCTGAAAATATTTCTGGACCTGCAATTATTCCCTGCAGCTTTTGAAGACCTACAACAAGTAGTGTGGATTCATTTTATGGAGCCTGACAGCCATTGGTCACCAAATGCTTTAACGAAAAAAAATACTAATAGTACTAATAAATAGACAATATTCTAGTAACATGCATGCTAATAAGCAACTAGTTAAAAGACCCGAAAATAGAGTGTTACCGAATGTGTTTGTATAGAGGGAATTTTGTGAGTAGGCAAAAAAACTACATGAAACATTGAATGATTGTATGTGCAAAAGTGAAGACCCAGTTGCATTGACCTAAAAACTAACCCTAAGCCATACCTAACCCTAATCCTAAACCTATAGTATAGCATGTAGTTACTTAATATTACTCAGTATTTCAATTTATAATTACAGTGTAACAAATACACCTTAAAATAAAGGGTTACACTTCATTTTAAGGTGTCAGTATTACACTAATTATACATTTAAGTACAGAGTAATGACAATTAACTACATGTACTTAATATAGTTAAGTTAGGGTTAGGATGAGGGTTTGGTTTAGGGTTAATTGCATGTAATTATGCATAATTTATAGTTATCACTACAGAAAATATATGTAACATATGTAACAATGAAACTGTAAAATAAAGTGTTACCAAATAAAGTGTAACCCTTATTAAAATAGTAACTACATGTAACAAATGTAACAATGTCACTGACAAATCATCTACAAATGGAGGGCATTCAGCATGACCACAACTCTGCCTTATAAAGTGGACGCCCATCAAAACTATCATCAAGTAGCAACAGAAAAATAATAAATGAGGTAAAGGCCAACCCACACATCACCTCTAGAGAGCTGCAGACATCTCTGGCAGCATATGGGGGTAAATGTACATGCGTCTGCAATCAGACGAAAATTGAACAGACATGACATTTATGGAAGGGTTGCTGAAAAGAAGCCTCTACTTTAAAAAAAGAGCAAAGCTGCCCGTTTGAACTTTGCCAGACAGCTTTTGGACAAAGCAGAGGCCTTTTGGAAGTCCATTCTTTGGACAGATGAGTCTAAAATAGATTTATTTGGTCATAATCAATGCTACCATGTTTTGAGAAAAGCTAACACTGAATTCTAGGAAAAGAACTTCCTCCCAACAGTGAACCATGGTGATGGAAGTGTGATGGTCTGGGGCTGCTTTTCTCCATATTATTCTGGGAAACTTGGAATTCTCAGACCTATCAACAAACTGTTGAAGAGAATCTCCTGCCATCAGTCAGAGAGCTGAAGCTGGGCTGACAATGGGTGATGCAACAAGACAGCGTGCCTAAGCATTCAATCAAATCCACCAAGGAATGTGTGAAGGTTCACACTCTTGATTGGCCTAGTCACCATCCAGATCTCAATCCATTTGAAATGTTGTGGCTAGACCTAAAGCGGGCGGTACATGCCAGATGTCCTTCCAACCTCTCTCAACTGGCTGAGTTCTGCGAGGAGTGGGAAAAAATCCCCAAAGACAGATGTGAGAGACTGTTCAGTGGTTACAAAAAACGTTTGGTTGAAGTAATGGCTGTAAAAGGAGGAGCCACAAATACTGCCAACTGCTAAATAAAAGGCTTCACATACTTCTGTACAAGTCAAATTTTCAAATTTCCAAATTTTGTGTGAGATTAACCTTTTTTAAAATAAATAATGACAATATATATATATTCATTAATTGGAAGTCTGCTTCACAAATTGGGTTTTGGATGTACATTTGATTTGGTTCCTCTATCAGGATTTATTTTTTTATAATATTTGATGCAGTGTGTGTATTCTCCACATTTCCAGCATACACTATAAATTGTAATTTCCACAACATTATCTCTGTAAACCCTAATACTCAAAATAATTAATTGATTTGAGTAGGACAAGCTTAAATTAAGCAAATGAAATTAAATGAAAAGTCAAATGAATTTTTAAAGGTATTTAGTACTTTCTTTTTCTTTCACAGAACTTATATATTTTAAGTAAACTGAACTGTTTCATTGTTTTGAGTTGTATTAACTTATCTCTTTCCATTTAGACAAACTTAAGTTTAACTGAAACTGTGCTGGGATTTCTATTTCCCAGCATGCTTTGCCCGTGGCACTTGAAAGATAGTAAATGCTAAAATTAATTATTGCTTAATGTTTTTTCAGCAAGAATAATATTAAGTGGGTGATTTAGTAGTGATTACTGTTTTTGTTATGCTAATGTACAAGAGTTTCTATTAATATGGGTTTTTGGTTACGGCTGAATACGGCTTGGTTTGAGAGCAATGTTAAATGATTTAAATTTCTGTATTCATTCAAACAGTGCTATACTATACTATTGTCAACATGTTAACATTTTCTGAATTAAAATGTTGAAGATACTTAAGTTTACACTACTAAAAATCACTTACAGTGATATAAACTGTTTATATTGAGGTTCTGTGATAATATAAAAGTATATTAATTAGTATACTCAAACATTTCAAGCTGAGAACAGTTCAATTGTGAATACAAATTAAAAATTTGCCAGTTCTGCCTACTTAAACTTTTCGTAACTGAAAAACTTAAAGTTTCTTAAATTAAAATTTTGAGGCAAGAGATTGTCTCAATTGTTTTTTTTTTGTTTTGTTTTGCCAACCTGTGTGTATAATTCATATTTTGCATTGTGAAGTTGGCTATAGTGTGGTTACCCCAGCTTTCTTTCCGCAGGGGCTTACATGTGATGTCACAGTGGCATACGGCGCTGATCAAACTAGTTAGAAAACATCTGCACACTCTCACCCATAAGGCATAACATACTAATTGCAATTTCAGGCCGTATGTTCATTTTCCTAATACCTCTAATCAATAGTTGTTTTTCTTAAAGCAGCAGATGTTGCTGGTAATCTTTAAGCTGTTCTCTTTGGGTTGATGGAATGAGAATATCACAAAAAACAAGGGAAAAAAATCCATTTGCACACAAATCCCAGCTCAGAAGGGGGCCTTTCTTCTCATTTATGATCTAGAGAGATAGATGTGTTTGTCAGTGTGTCATATATAACCTTCATATAAATTGTTAAAAATATATTGACATGATATATTAGCTCTACAGAAGCCCTGAACCGCTTGGTGGGGAAAAAAAAAGAAATCTTAAGGTGGGAAAGGGAAAAAAAGAAAACTTATCTTGTTATTTTGAGATATTTCGAGATACATGCTAGACTCAACATCTTTAGTGGCGCTGCAGTAGCGAATCAGCTCACAGTCTAAGCTTTTACTGTGATCGCCGCGGGTCCGAATCCGCCTTTTGCCAAGCTTGCATTTTCCCATCACATATCATACAAAGGCATTTATTTTCAATAAAAATGAAAATAACGTTCTAAAAGCGGAAATAGACTGCCTAATGAGTGTTTAATAATATTAAAAGTATTTATTGGGTAGGGTTAGGGGAAGGTGTTGGGTGGGTTTTTATCCTCCCAATAAGGAAGCATCCATTTAATAATTTGAGTAAATATAATCATTTACAGTGCAAATAGTGCAGATCCGATTTACACCAAGTGAAAATAGCAATACATTCTATTTACACTACGTGACGATAGCAGCATTTTCTCTTTCGATATTAGCCACTATAGGGCAGAATAAGACAGGGAATCAATTAAAGAACGCATTGTAGTTATGTTGACCTTCTGTTACAAAGGTTTATCATGGCAATTTGCATTCATGCCAGGCAGAACTGCGAGGTGAATCACTAATACTGCGCACTGAAGATGTTGAACTTCACGCATCTTTTATTAAACTTGATTTCTAATAACTCATGTGAAAATAACAAGATATAATTGAAATAATGACTTATGTCCAAATAACAACTTAAAATCTCGAAATAACAACTTATTATGTCATAATAACAAGATTTTTTTTTTCTCCCCGCCATATTTTAAATTTTTCTTTCTGATGTGATATGTGATGGGAAAATTGAGCAGATCAAGCTCGGCATAAGTCAGATTCAAATCCGCTGCGGTCACTGTGACAGCCAGGACTCCAAGCTGACTTGCTACTGCTGCACCATTGAACACATTGAATTTCATGGGTCTTTTATTAAAAACTTGACATATAATAATGAGCTATTATGTTGAAATAACGACTCATGTCTAATTTATGTCATTTACAGTGCAAATAGTGTAGATGCGATTTACACCAAGTGAAAACAGCAATACATTCTATTTACACTGAGTGACGATAGCAGCATTTTCTCTGGTGCCCGCGACCCGGCCCTGGATAAGCGGTAGAAGATGGATGGATGGATGTCGAAATAACGAAATATTGAGTTATTATGTCAAATTAACAAGATATTATGTCGAAATAATGATATATTGTCTAAGTAATGAGATATGTCGAATTAACAACTTAATGTCTCGAAATAATGAGTTATTATATCAAAATAATGAGATATTATGTTAAAATATCTTATGTCAAAATAATGACTTATTATGTGCAAATAACAAGATAAGTTTTCTTTTTTTTCCTCCCCACCAGAAGTTTTCTTCTTTTGTTTCCATCATGCGTTTCAGGGCTTCCGTGTAGCTCTTATTGAAAGAGAATGTTTTTTTTTGTTGTTGTTTTTTTTTTGGGAAAATTATATATACAACAGTAATTTATCAAATGATGATTTTAACTGGGCATGTATAAAAATTTTGAGGTGCATTTAATCACACTTTCTACATTTTAAAAAGATGATACATTCACAGTGAATTGGATGCTAAAACAACACAAAATGTGATGCTGTCAGCGGGCACAGTTTATTATTAGTGATTTCCCCGCTGAGTATTTTTTAGTTGGTAAAAGGTGATAATTGCACACATAAAATTGTTCAATAATTAAAAATGATAATTTTACAGTAATAAAAACCTCAAACTCTCTAATTTGAATCAGGCAGTGCATACTGGGTAATGGGTTTATAAAAATGCATTTTGTTTTTTGTGACTGTAGCAACTGAAATATCATACGTTGTCGTGCTAAGGTGGAAGCAATGACAACAGTCCAATGTGTGCTTGTAAATTCTGTAAATGTGCATTTAACTTCTCTAGCTTTTGTTAAATGTCTCTGTGGCTTATTCTGACAACAGCAACAGAAGCCCAGCAGATATGTCAAGTCAAACTGGGAAAAGCCCACAACTCAGATGAGAGATTGTTGATGGGGTGCCGCTTATCATTGGGGTTTTGCAAGACCGCTGACTGCATCATGACACAGAGCCTAATCCAATACTTTCAGACTTTGTCATTTCAATTGCCCTTCTCTGATAACAGTATCCATGCGTGGGCATCTCTCCCAAGCTCTCAGTGTATGACATTAATGCAGTGAGATGTGTCATACCTGCATGTTCAAGAAAAATTGTGGGTGCATTACATCCCAAGCTCTAAAGCAATCATTTTGATTTGTGCAAAATATGTTTTCATTAATATTCTAATAATAGGTCAAGTTCACAACATAAACATTCAAATTGATTGTCACAGTGTTTAATAACACTTAAAGACCACCTGTGGCGAAAATCAAGTTTTTAATGTTGTTTATAGTGGTGTTTAAGTGGTGTTTTTGATATGCTTTAAGAAAAGCCATGTGCAAACACCATTGCTGAGTATTTTCTCCTTAAAACTACAGTGAAAAAAACACTGGTGTTTGTGATGTCAACCAATCACGTCAACGTCTCACCGGACTTCAGCGTATCATTAACTGCTAGTCAAGCAAAAGGCTAATCATAGGCTATTCATTTGAAAAATATCTTTGAATACAATGATTCATCGAGTGGAAACATTTATTTCTTGTCAAATATCAAATGCATGCTGGAAAGTTTGACATGAAGGTACAAAACATTAATCTTGAAGAAATTACTTTTGCTGGCAACCAAATATACTGTACATATATAGTGCAAAGTTTTCTTAAACAACCTATGTGGGTGTTAGGACAACAGAGATCAACAAGAAGAAGTAAAGAAAAATGAAACGGAATAGCGGCATAGTTAAGGGCACTGAAACAAAAGTGCACAAGAGGGATCGGGAGATTCCTTTCTCATATCGGCTAAGTTGCTGAAAATCAATATATGTGGGGAAAGCGATCAGTGCATGTTGGCAAACTGGCTTGCCAGAGCGGGAGGAATTTACTTGTATGGCAGGATTAACTATATAAACATGCTCTAACAGTGTGTTTGTTAGAAACTCAATGGGAATGAATGCAGCACAGTTGATAACTGCAGCCAGCTTTATTATGTATTATTTATATTAACTTTCTACTTAAAGGGATAGTTCACCCAAAAATGAAAATTCTGTCATCCTTTCCTCCTCCTTAAGTTGGTCCAAACCTGTATAAATTTCTTTGTTTTGTTGTACACAAAAGAAACTATTTGGAAGAATGTTTGTAACCAAGAAGATCTTGCCCCCCATAGTAGGAATAAAATACTATGTTAGTCAAAGGCTGGCGAGATCTGCTTGGAATTTTCATTTTTGGGTGAACTATCCCTTTAAAACTGTTTAGGGATGTGCAATATAACCAAAATCTTCAAACCCACAGTCAATATGCGTAATTTAACCGTGGCGGTGATACACATAACCAAATAGTGATTAGGCTTGCCGCTAGACCAAATCGTTTTTAATTAAACTGTTTTATTGATCAGAAGTGCTCTGAATGATATGATATTTCATGTGTAATTGAAAAAGCAACTATTATAACTCAAAGAAATACAATAGACAATAAGACATTTTTGACATACAGCAAGAGTATAGACATGAGTAACATAATTGAGATATTGTGGTCCATTTTGAGATCTCTGATTTTTTCATTTCAATATCTGGGTAATTCTGAGTGCAGTTTGCGACCTGTGTTTCTCCCACTCAAAGCAAACCATTTACCTCATTAACCTGTCTGAATAATGAATATAAATGATGAATAATGGATTATTTTTCACTTGTATCTTCCGATATGATTTGTGTGTGTGTGTGCACGTGCGTGCGTGTGTGGGTGTGTGTGTGTGTGTGTGTGTGTAATGTTTGGAATTTTTCAGAGAGGATAATAAACTGGTGCCGTGTAATAACTATTAGGTTCGAAATATACAAGCTGCAAGAGCTTGTATTAAAGTGTGCATCTTTTTTCACAAGAAAATTATTTGGATTAGAGGCGAAAAATGATGGCATTATATTTTGGGTGACGTTTTTAGAAACTTTAAATGAGAAATATGTTGCAAGCAAACATCTGTCTGGGTTGTTGTTTTCTGAGGTGTGCAGTGACTATTCTGAGGATTCGGCGCTTCATGACGGGATGACATTGGGCCACCATTTGGCTGCGGGTGGATATCACGGCACAGATTGGGGGTTGTGTTGTACGCTGACGTTGGGGTTCTTTTGATCAACCGTGAGGGAAACAGGATGTGACAGGGTGAGGGGGAATGGGAGGCGAGGAATAGGGCCAACAGATCGTCCCTTCTGACAGCGGCTGGCCTTGCCGGAGCAGATGGAGAGAGAGAGAGGCGCACAGGTGTGACATTGATCCAATGGGACTGGTCCTGCCGGTTTTGATCTGCGAAATGAAGATGAGCATGTTTGAACTACTGATGAAAGCACCAAGCTGTCCGAGGCTGCTGGGTCACTATCAGAAAAAAAGTGAATTCTTGGATCCCGTTCTACATTAACGTACGTTTTTGTGTTACTGTGGCTGTATTCTCAGCCTCAGACAGCCCACTGTCCATTTGCTGATACTTGTACAGTAGACACACAAAATACGACTTCACTTTCTCCATCTGGAAAGCTCGAATCTGATTGGCTGTCTGCACACAACCTCCGGTATTAACGGCATCCAGGTTGATACCACTGTGGTGCCCCTCTGGCAATGCTGAGAATGTAATACATATTTGTGTTATAAATTACTTCCAGGCATTTTGAACAGCATTAAAACAAGCTTGTGTGTTCACACACACACACACACACACACACACAAAGCTCTTTGGCTGGACATGGATAGTATTTCCAAATGATTGAAACAAGTACAATTAAAGAGACACTAGATGCTATTTATTGTTTAAAAATCTTTAAAAAAAATTACAATATTTTAAATATGAAACTGTTTCATATCAATAGTAACCTTCATGTTTAGGAGCTAACGTTAACTAAGAGTAGATTATTACACTGCAGTGCATCATTCTAAGATCTTTAAATGTTTGTTATGTGAGAATAATATCTTTAAAAAAGTAATATTTTAGCTGTCAGATCCATGAGCACTTTAACGAAGGGTTAAAAAGATGGTCAGCCTGTGTTGTTGTCTGTCATAGGCCTAGTTGTATCTTTTGTTTTAGATTAAACAATTTGTATTCCACTTTTTCCCACAGAGAGACAGTCCACTCTAGAAAAACTGAGGACACGGTCCAAAACTTCTGAGCAAAACAAAAAGCAGGCCAGACCATCAAGCCCCAAAAAGGTTACAAGTTTTTTTGTTTTGTTTTGTTTTGTTTTGTTTTTTCCAAAACTGGCACCTGCATTGCAAATGTTAAAAACATTGTCTACCCACTATAAAGTTGTTGCTTAAAGATAAAATAAAATAATAATTATTACTCATAACTTTGCAAATTAATTACGAAATTCAGAAATTGAATACTTAAAATGAATCATCCAAAGCTAGGAGTAACTAATAATCTACAATTTTCCATAGATCTTGACAGGACTAGTCATTTTTCACAGCCAAGTACAAGAGTTATTTATGTTGCTCTGCCTGTTTTTACTTGTGGTACATAAAGCTTATATACAAGTCTACATATCTGTTTACCTGTTGTAAGGCCATCGGCATACTCTATTATTTCTAATAATATTTTGAGGCAGTATTGCAATTCCTTTTAGAAGAAGATGTTTATTTGATACAGAGTTAACCAACTGCTTTAACTTTTCTTAACTCCGCTGCACATGTATTTTCACCATAGACTACATTATATAACTGTAACCATATGAATTAAATTGTCCATTTATTCATTCACTTTGTAATTGAAAAATGTGGGAAAAAAATTTCAAAGTACTTCACCTGTCCCTTGCTTATAATTAAGATGAAAATGTTATCCATGCGTTTATAGCCTCCAGATTACTGTAACCAGAAGGACCTGCTAAAGTGCTTAAAGGGTTAGTTCACCCCACATGAAAATTCAGTCATTAATTTCTCACATTCCACACCCATAAGACTTTGGTTCGTCTTCAGAACACAAATAAAGATTTTTTTGATGACACAATGCTGTCAGATTACCTTCCATTGACTGCCTTTGTAACTACCACTTTGACGCTTCAAAAACTTCATATAGAGATCGGTAAACTAATCCATATGAATTGAGCTGATTTTCGTTAAGAGACTTGATCGCCTGTTATGATGAACAGATTTAATTTAGTTTTTCTCTCGCATTTAAACATTGATCAGCGAATATAAACAGAAGCTCAACCTAAATGGAATAACAAACTGTTTAATCGCCTTCAACTTTTGCAAAATTCTTCTGGTTCCACCCTGACATATGACAAAAAATAGTATATCACTTGGATTCTTTACCAATTATTCTTGTTTATGCACTTGCCCAATTTGATAGCATGATCATTAATCGGCTGTTGGCGAACCTGTCAAACTAGTGCGTAAAGACTATAGATTTTGGCCTAGGATATCAAAAACTGTTTAGGATTTTCAAAATTTGTCTGAGACAGCCAAATCGCACAGTGTGCACCGAGCTTAGAGACACAACCTAAAAACACCTTCATTATGTTTTGTAAATAACTATTTCCCGTTTGATTGTTGATCATTATTTGCCATATGTTAATTGTCATTTCTGTATTATCTGCAATGTCTTGATATCTTGACTTATAAAATGTACTTAGGTACTTGAAAGAAACTATATAAATAAAACATAATTCTATATCATTTAGTAATAGTAGTAATAGTAATATTATGTTCATATAATGGATAATATTGTAGTAATATTATGTGTTATTTATTAATATAACTTTAATATTAATGCATGGTTGTCCTCTCCCCACAGCTTGAAATTCACCCGGGCTCAGGAGTTTGTGTTGTGGTCAGCTCGCCATGGCACGGATGCTTCTCCTTGGAGTATTTGATATTGAGACACTTCTAAAGAGCAATCTCAGAGGTATGTAATTGGTCATAGTGTGTGCATGTGTCTGTATAATTATTATTTTTGGTAATTATATAGATTGAGCTTCATATCTGACGTCTTTGGGTAAGGTGTCAAAATCAAAAAAATAAAATTGTCCTATTTTAGTAATTCTGGCATATTTGCAGATATATGTACTGTCATTTACATTGAAATATGATGCTTTATAAATAATTTGAGTTGGACTATTTACATTATCCTCATCTTACTGAAGCAGGCTGACCAAGAATTAGGTTGATTTCATTCTAATTAGATAGGAGTGGAGTTAATTCTGATTTCGTTCTAATCTCTATTATGTTGCTCTTTCTTAGGTGGCAAGTCTAAAAAAGCAAGCCCTGGGGAAACAAGAGGCCTTGGACAGAATAAAAATTGATGCAATGATGAGTAAGTATGTTACTTGGTTAATTGGGCTCATTTTTTAAAATTGTGTTAAACCAAATGTGACAGTAAAAGTATCCGAATTTACCAGATTCAGCTTGATGTATCAATGTGAAGGCATTTACGCCTGGCTCTGAATAATGCCTAAATTTCAGTAACATTCAGTCTGTTATCTACCTACCTACCTAAGTATGTCCTTTGTTGATTTAGAGTGTTTTAGTGATTATAATTTGGATGTCCTTAGATAAATGTTACAAAACTAAAATGCATTTCTTTGTCTTTTATACAGATGCAATGGATACAGAAAATCCCTGGAACCACCAGGGGTCAACTAGGACCATCTATTAAAATCAAAAGAGCTGCGACATCAAAAAAACTCTCTGAACTGGCTGTGTTGGTGGATTGCTTGTTTTTTTTGTATTCAGATAGTTTTTTTCTAATTTTGCACAGTTTACAATTTTTTCTCTTTAAAAAAAAAAATTAATAAAAAAGTAATGTTTTAACAGATTTACTGTACTACTTTACTTTTTTTTTTTGGCTACGTTCAAAACATCAAAATTAAGCATTTATTCATTGAATGTGCAGTACACAACCACAACCTAAATTTAAAAAAAATATTAATAAAAAATTAAAAGCATTTTTGTTATAAATACATACATGAATACATAAAATATTTATATACAATATAAACAAATAATAATAATAACAATATGAAAAAATATATATACACAAATATTTTATAATATTTATTTATATATGTTATATTATATTATATGTATATTATTATATATATATTTATATATTATAATATATATTATATATTTTATGTATTTTTATATATTATTATATTTAAATTTTTTTTCAATTTATATGTATCTATGTAAGCATATGTGTATTATCTTTAATTTTATCTATACATTTTATATTACAAATATATCATTTTTTTATTAATTATTATGTGGACATATATGTGTGTGTATTATATTATGTATATTATGGCCTTGTATATATTATATACATATACGATATGATGGTAAAAAGAGAGAACCGGTGGGAAACGGGCAACACAACTAATATAACAAAAACAAACAACAAAAAAAAAACACAAAAAAACAAAAAAAAAAAAAAACACAAAAAAAAAAAATAAATAAAACTTCTCCTCTCAAATCCACGTTCGTCCGTACGTACGTAAGAACTGAGACGATCACACGTTCGCACGTAAGTCAGACGAGCCCTAATCATCTTCGAGTGTAAAAGAGAAGAGCTATCGAGATTGGCGTGCGGAGCTCACGTGCCGCCCCTCCACCCCGCCCTGCGAACGGAAAAATACGTAAGCGCTCCGCGCGCGCTTGTCTTTCTTTCGAAGCCGTGTGCCCGTGCATCTCACAAGCTGCATCAATCGAGAGAGTGCTGCAGAGTTTGAGAGGTGTGTTTGCGGAGTGAGCGCGGTGCGCGATCATCCGCCAAAAACAACGGCAAAAAACAAACTGCTGTTATCAAACTGCTGTTAGCAGAGCGACCGACAGGTTGCGATTTGTGCTGCTTTGGAGTGATGCTATGCTGGACTGCTGATACCTGCAGGCAGCGCCCGCGGGATTTCCACAGCGCTTCAGCACATCTCCAAAAGAGCTTCAATTTCCGCTCGTCTTTTCACTTTCGCGTCTTTTTCCGTGTCACCGCTGCTCGTCGATGCTGGATGCGGTCGTGGTCCTGTTCCTCAGCTGACAGTTCAATCGCTGCAACACTGTTCTGCACGCTGCAAGATTTCTTTGGAAGCTTTGTGGATAGTTCATGTTTCTCATTGTGGGAACATTGATTCGTATCACTGTGAGATCGCTCTTGTTTCCGAGTATTCTGTTCTACCCCCTTGCCCAAGGCCCCCCCGACCGCCCCCCCTTCGGCCCCGCCCAGAGTCTACACGCTGCCGGGCTCGGTGGGTGATCCCGGCGGGCCAGTGGTCGGGCGCCACCCCCCCCCGTGGTCTGGCCGGTGCGCCCCCCCGCCGTGTCCCGAGGTGATGCAAGAGGAGGCCGTGCTCCGGATCGCCCGTTGTAATTTGGCGTGCGCTCCCTCTCGCCTTGATGTCGCGATGTTCCTGCTGCAGGCATGCGGCAAGGGGGTAGCATGTCTCTCGGGTTTGAGTCCTCCTGGGGATGAAGGCTTGGGTAGGACTAGAAGTGGGTGGATGCGCTGCGGCCTCCGGCCCCGATCCAGATTTGACAGCCCCCGGAGATAGGGGCTCGAGCGTTATAGGGACCCCGTCTAAAAGAGTACCGAACCTCGGGGGAAACCCGGCTTGGTCGATTGGTGGTTTCTCAAGCCTTGTTTGGTTCTCTCGGCTCCGTCCCCCGTTCCTGTTCTTTCCGGAGGACGGGGTGGTTCGGACAGGAGGAGGAGGGAGGATCTTGAGGATTTTTGCATCCACGGGATAGTTTCGGGTCTCAGGGGTCCTGTCCTGCCCCGTCCCTCCCAGCGGTCCGTGGGAACCCCCCCCGTCGTCGGGACGTTGCGATCAATCCGTGTCCGGCGCCCGCCCCAAGGCCCTGGGCCGCATGAAGCGTGGTAACGGGGGCCCCCTAACCCGGGCCTGTAGACCTGTCGTATCGCGGTCCGGGCCCTCCATGGGCAGGCGCCTACAGTAACCTGTGGGGCCATGGCGTTCTGCCCTGCATGCCATGCGTCTGCTACAGCCCGTGAGGCCAGGGAGTAGCTGCCTTCAGCTCGCCTCCGAGGGGTCCTGCGTGACTGCACCCTCCCACCGTGTCCCGAAGGCCACCCGTGCGGGACTGCGCGCGACGCCCAAGGACTGATGGCCGGAGGAGGTCTCTGCGAGCTCCACTGGCGTTCGGAGGTGCATGCCTGTAAGGGAGGCTCCTGGGAATCGGGCGGTCGGGTGATCGATAATGTGTTAGTCCCTTCCTCCCCTTTCACGCAGTAGGATGGCGGCAGGGCCACGGGGTCAGAGCCTCCGGCCAGCGCGACCTCTGAGCCATCCAAGTGCACGCGGTGCTGCAGCATGCCCAACCCTGGCGCGCTCCTGCCTCCCTCTCCTGGCCCCCTCGTCACCGCACCCCGCCTCTGCTCGTCTTCAGAGGACGCCCGCCTGCTGCTGCTCCCCTGCTGCCCATGTCTAGCAGCAGGTCGCAGCCAGCCCACCCAGACAGTGTCGCAGCCCCAGAACCGCCCCTCAGGTCCGCAGACCGCCAAAGCAGGCAAACGAACCAGAAAGCGGTCAAGCAGCGGAGCGAACGCTGTTCCCTTGGAGCCTGACCACGGGTAGACGGAGGAGGAGACCCGGGAGCTCAACCCCGCCAGTAGCCCCCCGGAGACGGCGCTGGGTCGGGGAGGCGAGTCTATGCCGGGTCCTTCTTTCCCCCCAGGTCTGTTTCTTTCCGGTCCGCGAAGAGGTCATTTCCTCTTCCCACAGACTTCGAGTTCGCGAGAAGGCAGGTGAGGCCTGCTGCCTGCTCTGTGCACTCTCAGATGCTCCTCCGCACCCACCTCGCCGCCAGCCTCGGGCGCGGCAGGTCCCCCGGTTTCCGGCAGTGCCCGCCCTTCGGGCGCTCTCTCCCCTGCCGCCCCTCAAACCTCACCCGCCTCTCTCCAGCAGCGCCGTCAGGTTGCCGGTCGCAGCCGCCGCCGTCCCCCCGCCGCGGCGTCACTCCGCGGGCCCTTCCCCGCCTAGCCGGAGTCTGGGAGCCCGCTCAGCGTCGTCAAGCCCGGGTCTGGGGCTCATCCGCACCCCCACCCCCCGTAATGCGATTCACGCGTTGCGCCCCGCGCCAGGTGGATTCAGGGGAGCCTGGTTCCCCTTCGCCCCGGGCGAACCAGGCTGCCCTCTACTTCGGTCGAGAGATTCTCGCGTCTCAGTTACATTTGGGCGTTAGATTCCTCCATTGTTCCGCGAGGGACGCAGGGGGCCGGTTCATGCACCCTCATTGTGCCTGAGACTTTTTCCCAGCAGTTACGGCCACAAGAGGAGCTGGACGTGGGGCCAATCGGCCCAGATCCAGCCGATTTAATGTCAGGGTTTGTTCGATTTGTCCCAAAATAAAACTTCGGCAGGCGGGGGACGTTCCGATCCAGGTTCTTTTGACGGTGCTTGAAGCGGTCCCGTTGGTCATGCTACTGTCGCAGCGGATCCTCGAGGTCATTCGTCCCCAGGTCGGGTTTGCGCGGGCCGCCCCGGGGGCTGACAAGTACGTCAAGATTGCACTCGGCGGGCTTCCTGTTTCACGCAAGTCGTCCCCCGGGCTTTTTGGGGGTTCCGCTCCAAGGTACAAGGAGCTACGGTCCTATCCTACGCGACTGCCAGGATCGTTTGACTGGTCACAGGGCAAGCTGGCTCATGCCATACCGCCTGGCCAAGTCGTTAGCCGCTCAAGACTAAATTGTTCCCCTCGGGCACGGATCTGTGATCTCGGTACTCGAACTGACCTGGTCACTGAATCGGTCCGCTTCACACCTCAGCGGGGGACCACGGTCGGTTGGACACCCTGCGTCGCCTCAGAGCTCTCCAGACTGGCCCCCGCAGCTCACCGTACGCCCCAATGTCTCGCTTCTTATCTCGGTCCAAACCGCAGTTACGCCGCTCGGATTGCTTCACGCTCAGCAGTGGAAGTCACACTCTTCATGTGCAGCACGTCGCTTGGGGTCTGGCCAAAGCACACGAGTTCTTCCAGCTGAAATTTCCGGGAACAAGGCGTTCGCATATGGCCACCCGCTCCGCAGTTACGCCGCTCTTCCGGCTTCACGAGGACAGTTGGAACGAGGTCTCTTCCTGGCTGTGCGGTGAGTCAGCCTGTGGCGGTGTTGGCGGATGCCAACTCAACGGCAGGTGCGCCCCCGCAGGTCACGTCCCTCTCGTCACCAACTGCAGTCTCGCCCAAACCAGAGCTGCATGCCAGCACCGTGGCTATCGAAGTGTCGGCCGCCTCAAGTACTCTGGTGGTCAAGAGCAGGCAGGTCGTTCCACCGGATGTACTTCAGACCGGCCTGGGGCATAGTCACACTTCGGCGTGATCAGGTTCAGTCTCGTCGCTACATGCCATAACCATCTCACAAACCTACCGCCATCGGAGTTCCTTAGCAGTGCGTCCGACGCTTCACCGCCATCCCATTCGTGCACTCCAGACCGCACAATACTCAGCTCCCGTCTCAAGCCACGGCAAGCCGAGCGGCTCGACAGAATGGATCGAGCACAGTCAGCAGCTCCCCTGCTCCTGGCTGACGTGATCGCTCCTCCCGCGTGATTTTGCGCCGATATGGGCAACGTTCGCCTCATCCTGTTGATTTTCCCCCACTGCGAGGGCATCTCACGGCAGCCGAGTGTTGTCATGCCTGTGAGGCGGCGCCCTGGGAAAAGCAAATATTTGCCCCTTCACGTATATGGTTCTTACCACGGGGAAGACTTGAGCAGACGAGGTCCGGCACACCACAAGGGTCGGAGACCATTGTTTTCTCACTCCGAGGCCTCCACCATCCACCTATGACGTTTGTGCATCTCAGGACGCTTCCTTCTGACAAGCATCTTATGCGACACCTGATTCTTCCCACGTTCTGTGGCTCAACCGTGCCCACCCTGTGGGACCCGCAAAGGTCCCTGCTAGAGGCGCTCCTTCTGGTCCCTGGACGGGACCGGAGGGTCGGCTGTCCAGCTTAGATGGGATCACCCCCGGGCACCCTCCCCCTCCTTGGCCCTTTCCCTCTGAGGAAGGGGTCGCGGTGAAGTGGGCTTCTGTCCCCCCCCGGGTGTTCTTCTCACCAAGTGACCAACCCCATCCTAGCTGCTCCTCCCCTGGAGGCAAACTTCTAGCCTCCCAGTGCTTATCTTATGTTGACACTAGGTGCGGTTCTCACGAGGACAGTTGCCTCTAGCTCTTGCTGAAGGTTGAAGTGATGTATGGGTTCCCTGATTCAGAAGGCATGACCCTCAAGACCCTGAATCCATGTCTAAGAGCTCTGCTGACTCCACTTCTGACTCAGAGCACGGAGTCCCTGTCCACCCTCCTCCCCCCTGGGGTAGGGACCGCCGCTTACCCTCACTCGGAGCAGAGTTAAAAATTCTGTCCACTTAAAAACAGTTCTCCTGACTGCACTGGCTTCCGTCAAGTGGGTAGGGGACCTGCACCCGCCTTTTCCCGTTGGGAACAGCCCTGTTGAAATCGGGTTCACGGATAACAGCCCTCTCGGACGGGACTGCTTGGGCCCGTGCAGTCAGTGGGTTCCTGCCTGCGCTTTTTCAGTTCAAAGCAGGACTCCTGCCCAATCGGGCTCGGGAACTCAGGGGCAGCCTGCTTGAGGGCTCACGCCAATGTAGGTGCCGCGCCCTCTACCACTCCAAAGCAACCGTTCCTTAGATTCGCAGAGGGAAGGACCGCCTCGCCCAGCCCTGGGGAGGCTCACAGGACCTAGAGGTCGCCTACCGCAGCTCAGCAGGGACGCCCGCCGACAGATGAGGATGGCAGCATATCATTTGCTCTCGACTCGTCAACCAGTTCTTTCCATTCGTGGACCAGGGCGTTGTCGAAAACACCCTGTTGACCCACTCGCTTTGGACCTGGCGCTCGCTGGCGGAAATCGGGCGAACGCCTTATCCTTGCCCCTGCAATGTCACGACACCGTATAGCCTTGGCGGTAGCTCGCTATACCTCCCTTTAGCCCTCTCCATCTGGCCTCGCGCGCTTAGTCTGTAGGAGGCCCGCTGCGCCGCATACGTTTCTTCGCGTCTCCCAGACTACGCCCCCCAGCAGGCCCACTGCCTCAACCCTTACTGCGTTCAGCCTAGCCTTCGGTTTTTCACCCCCCCTCGGGCTCCGGTAGTGGCGGTCGCCCCCCTGCTGGGCCCCGCCACTGGGTTGTGGACGCCATCTTGCTTACGGTAAGCAGATACAGTTGTGCTCATTGGTCCAGTCCTTTTGAGCGCCGTTCTCCCCAGGGCAGTCCAGTTGTACTCCCCGCGTTGTGATCACCCCTCGCCCTCAGATCCTCTCCCCATCCCCCTCTCTGCTTTATGTCCTGTGTGTCTCTTATCTATAGCTAGTACCAGATATGTGCTCTGTCCCATTTCGGTCCTGCCCACGGCCACCACCAATGTACATCCCCTTCTGTAAGCCCGTGGTCAATTGCACAAGTTGTGGTGCCCGGGCCTTGCCCCCGCTAAGTAATGTCCCCCCTAGTTCCCCAGTCGCCCTCCTGTGCAGTGAGCGCACCACCCCTCCCTGTTCCGGAAGTCGTGGAGTACCTCCGTCTAGGCGGGACTGCCCGGTTGGATGCGACTTACGGTGGGCGCGTCGGGAGGGGGGTTTGTAACTGTGGCGTATTATTAGGGATCCCATTTCCCGGTTCAGTATCGAAACTGCACGTCGTGACCGGACCTCCGGGAAAGATCCTCGTTCCGTCCTCATGACCCTGTCTCCCCCTGGGGGGGAACGCGGGAGTCCGGGTCCCGACTTCATTGCGTTAGTACCCGCTGAGCGCTGGCCATCTCACTCAGATCACGTAAAAACAAACCCTTGCCGCTGGTTGCACTCCGTATTTATGCCCTCGCCGGCGGTCATTGTTCCCTGTGCGGCAGAACGAAGATTGCACGCCAAACGCCAGTTTTCTCTTACACTCGTAACAGCGCAGTACACTCACCGCTCCAGAGTTTCGTCGGTTCTCCAGGGTCGTCTCTTCTTCTCCATACGTCAGCTCACGTTGGGCCAGAGGGGTAGTCTACGTACGAGAAACCGAGCTCCTCCGTGAGAGATACGAGACCGGTGTAGCATGCAGCTTACGCTCATTATCAATCAGTCACTGGCCTTCCGCCGTTCCCTCACAATGTACATGTATGTTTTCACTTTATATGTGGATATACATCATATATATGTATATTTCATATATGTACATATATTACATTTCCGTATGGGTGAACGGGGAGAAAATAACATGAACATGAAAATGCAGCACACACAATAATGCAGTAATAATAGTAACATTAAAAAAACATAACAGTTACACACAATGAATTTTCCCATCTGTACAAGCTTCAATATGGGCTGCGTTTCCCAAAAGCATCGTAAGCCTAAATTAAACCTATAGAGCTAACAAAGGCTCAGGATGCTTTTGGAAAACTCTACCCTGATCAGTAGCTTGGTCTATAAATGGCTCATGTAGTTCAGTGATCATTTAAAATGTATTCCCTGTATTCCCCCCAATATCAATGTGTGAATTATAATTAAAGTTCAGAAATTAACTTACCTGCAACTTTATGCACCATTGACTCCTACAAAGGCCCTCCGCCTTTAGGTTTTTTCTTCAATCCACTGCTCCACTCAATTAAATATACAGATCTGTCATCCAGTCCATCCAAGAAATCATTATTATCAAAGTTTTTGATGTGTGATGTTGGAGCAGTGCTCAAATTTTACTAACATTCATCATCCGTTGATCTCTATCCTGGATTGTTTTCCCATTTTCCCATTTGAATTTTGGCGCGCCTAATTGGGTATTGGGGTGGAACGCATTTTTTTTTTTTTTTTTGTATTTGGAGACATATATTAACTGTGTATGCTGTATGTCTCTGCATGTGTAGTGTATATATTAATATGTATGTATTAATGTGTACATGCATTTTCTCAAATATAGAATCGATTATATTGATATATGGTTATTGATATGAAAAAAATAACATTTAATTTTGCAAATAAAATTTGTTTTTATGAGTTAAGATAAAGAATGTAAAAAAATCAAGTTTATTTATTAAAAACTGTGCTAATTCTAAAATGGGATCAAAATTGAAATGAAATGTGGATTGTGTTAAAAGTTCAAGCTGTTCAAATAAGGAAAATATAAGCATGTAAAATGTTTGAATGTATGTTGTTCAAATAAATTGGCATATATAAATTAAACATATCAGTGGTCGTAACATACAATATTATATAAACAATAATCATATATCATATTAATCATATATGTCAATATACTCATTTAATATGGACAATTTATATATGTTACAAACTTATAACAACATATATGTAGAGCTATGTATATATGTGATAGCAATATATTGTCATATATTTAGCCTAAATGACAGCATCACTTGCGATATAGGGACATATATGTCATATATTACATTGTCTGTGGACACGTTGTCACTGCGTGAGAACATGCATGGCTTGTTGGATATAGCAACAGTAACTAAAGGGGGCGGGTCTTTGCGAAGGGTCAGTTAAGTGCACTTTCTTTTCTTTTATGACTTTCTCTCTGCTATGGAACTCAAAAAGTGATTTTTGTGTTTTCAGGATTTCCAGGCCACTATTGTCAATGTTATGAAAGTCACTGGGGGTTTCAAGGTCTAAAATCACAATTTAAATTTCTGTCTGTTCCTCACAAAAAGCTATTGTCTGACTTCAATTGAACACTTTGAATATAAGTTTGAATCAAGACAGTTTTTTTTTTTTTTTATCAGTCCCCCTTTACCATCATTTTATGACAGTGACTTTTTTAAGTCACCTTCTGTGTACAGATATGGAACAACACAGGGTGAGTAATAATTTCAATTTTGGGTGCTTTTTTTAATTCAACTCTTTTTCATCAAAGTCATTTTTCTACTGACTGGAAATATTTAGTAAGACAGTGTCGTTCGTATTTCTAAAACATAGACTAGGGTATAATTAGTTGGCTTGTGTTTAGTCTGGCCGCTCTACTTATGGCAGTAATGTGCTTTCTTACTGTTGCCAGCATGGGTTGTATGAATAGCAGAAGATGTTTGTCCAGGTTTTTGGCCTTGAGCTCACACAAAAAAGCCAACTGCCCTTGGTAGTGTGGATCAGGGCTCAGAATGGCTCCTATCTCTCCTGCACACAAGCTGTCCAGTTTGGCTGTTCTCATTCCCAGTAACAGTTTATGTCCCAGTTTGGCACAAGAAACTGAATTATTTCTGTGTTCATTCTTTTAAAGCCTGCAATACACTGCCCAGTGTTTCCCCTTTCAACCCTCGCTGGCAGGTGCTAATGAAAAACATACTTTTTCATAGCTGTGTGCAGCATTAAAGAATTAGTTCACTAAAACTAGTCATTATTTACTCACCCTCGTTTTGTTGCATATTCGTACCATTTTCTTTGTTAGCTTTATGTGAGGAACAGAGTGAAGTGGAAGCCATTACTCACTGCAAATGGAGTGAATTTATTAGAGAAGCATCTGCAATAGCTGTCAATATCTGACTGTGTTCCACTGATAAATGTTACAGTAATGTTGGATGTAATAATCAATGTTTATTTTCTGCTCTGTGACTGTTTGTGTTGAGCAGTACAGCCATTAGACCTTCCTGTGGGATTCTGGTTTGATTATGGTCTATATCACAGTTCTCCATCAGAGCATTTGGGATTATTGATAGAGCTGTCAGAGAATGTTCACAATATCTCTCACATTGGTAGGCTAACATTTCTAAAACTCAACGCAATCCATAAACCTTTCCCACTGATTAATTAAGCTGAATATTAAAACAATGAAATAAAACAATAGGTCAGCATTTTAAATAAGTGTTTTAGGCTATTTTGGGATAACGAAGATGTGAAGATATTTGCATATCTGAAACACAACCTTTGTGTTCTGGAACTATTACATCACACATTTCAAAGTTCTGGGTGTTCATTTTCAAGCAATGGCCCACAAGAACCTTTGGCATGACTAAATCTTTGGACATATGGGAGGCTATGCAGATGAAAACATAACGGATTCATACGAATGTTTTCTATATAGCTATATTCCTTACAAACTGATCATATCAGAACTGTTTATTCAACAAACCAAACGCATTTTGTATCTGCTCGTGGATCCAATTTATGTTAAGCGTTTGTTTTTTTACATATTGTGTACTTTACTTTTGTAATTATCTAAAAAAAATACCGCCATTCGTCTTCTTCCCCACAGTTTGTGGGAAAATTATGAAATTTGGCACACAGATGGATAATTTGAATATTAACCACAGCAGTTTTGGAGCCATTTTGAATTTTCCGTGAAAAAAACTATAGTTTGTAACTCATCCCAGACAGTTCTGATTTTCATCAAAATTGGCTCACATCATCTTCACACTGTACTGACAAAAAAGTTAATGAAAGCTTTTTGATAAACCAAACTGTTCTCGATTAACTTTCAAACGAAGACCATGTGAAAATGAATGCAAGGCCGTATCTCCACAACACTTTATCATATTGAAACTAATCTTGATACATTATCACTGGCTTGACCTGAGGCTACATGCAGCATTTTGGCACAGCGCCATCTACTGGTTAGGAGGAATTTAAGCAAATAACTTCTGAACGTATCACAAGCATGACCTGAGGCTACTTGCAGCGTTTTGGCACAGCACCACTAACTGTTAAGAAGAAATTTATGCATGTAATTTCTGAACACCACTCCCCCTCCCAGGTTCACCGAGCACAGCAAGCCGAATGATACTCAATTTTCCAATACTGGCCATTTTGGGTGTCAGCTGTTTAGAATTCTGTCATAAATTTCTGTATTTTATGAATACTGTAACAAAGTTTGTAAATATGGGAAGAAGGAGGCGGGAACCGGCGAACATTCAACAAGTTTAATCAACAACTAAACTGACAATAAAACCAAAAAGTATACCACACAAACCAAATAAAACACAACATAAAATCCAGGTCTGGTCCTCTCTCGTCCTTCCCTGTCGTCGCTCCTCCTTTATGCTTCCGGAGCTCCTCCGTGAGAGATACGAGACCGGTGCGCCGAGCACCTGACACTCGTTAACGCTCGCGTCACCGGCCTCGCGCCGTTCCCTCACGGCTCTCGCCCGCCCTGCTCGTCACAAATACATTATGAATTGAACAATTATATTAAGTAAACAATCACAATAATTGTACCATATTTGGTCAAAATAGCTGTCCGCCATTTAGAACCAATTTGAAAACCTACCGATTCTGAGGATGTAACTCTGCAGCGCTTTGGCATATTGACACCAAACTTTGGATGTGCCGTTATCACCTCAAACTGATCACATAACATGAATTTGGTAGGAGTGGCACCTATTGGACAAAGGTGATTGTATTATATATTCACATTTTTTCAACGGTTCTGCCTAAAATTATCTAGAAATGTCTTTAAATACTTATTTCTGAAGTTGCTCAGATGCTCCCAGCCATGCATGCATATAACTCATCATGCTTTTTTTTGTGCTTGGCCCATTAATTGCTGCTTGCAGCTATATTTATATGTATAACCATTACATCATTGACCCTACCCCTTAAATCTAATCATACCATAAAATATATCCTCAAACTTATGTATAGTCCACTTCAATAGCAGCAAAAATGTTTTGTAATACAACATAAACACAATACAGCATAAACAAATGTTTCCAAACATTTTTCTTTTTTAATTATTGGTGGATGGATGGATGGATTGATGGATGGATGGATGGATGGATGGGTGGATGGATGGATGGATGGATGGATGGATGGATGGATGGATGGATGGATGGATGGATGGACTGATTGATTGACTGTCGAAGTACATATTTTAAAGACACCTAATAATAAGGGGACCCTGGTATTTTGGTGCATTGAGTATCTTGTGATTACACCTATTCTGTGTTAATGGTCAACAGATTAACCACAGGGCAACTTCATTAAATTGTAAATATAATCATCAATGTAGATGCAGAAGATGTCAAACAATAACTTGGTAAAAAATGGTAAAAAAAAATAGTGCGGCAGAAAATGTCTATGGAAGAAATAAAGGACAGTATGGAATTATTGAAATGAGGAGTAGGCAAACAGCACTGTAAGACTGCTGACACATGCATTCGCATCATATAAGAAAAAAATGAGAGACTCATAGAAGAGAGTGTTGCAAGTACGAGAGGGAGATGTGTTTTACAGCTCTGAGCCTCATTAATCATATTTAAGTGAATGAAATGATATTTTCATGGTGGTGATTATGTCTAGTATCTGGTTTAACTGATTAATGTGATCATGACAGAGCAATTCTTTAGATGTCAAATACTAAAATCCTTCTTAACATTGTTGATGAACGTCTTCATTGTAAAATTGTAAACACCTATTTTTTTCTTCTTTGTTAAACAAGAACCCAAATGCACCATAAATTAAAATCACTTTTATTGGGCTCCACAATTAATTATTTTAAAAAAAAAAAAAAATACAACTGTCACAATCATGAAAAGTGTGAATTAGAGAATTACTTATTATATTTACAGTGTTTGTGTGTGTGTGTGTGGGGGGGGGGGGTATTCCCTACGTTATGGGGCCCAAATGTCCCCACAGGTACAATAATACTAGTAAATTTTGATGTTGTGGGGACATTATTTTGGTCCCCATGAGGAAACAAGCTTATAAATCATACAGAATGATCTTTTTTGAACATCTAAAATAGCAGAACATTTTCTGTGATGGGTAGGTTTAAAACATACGTGTGTGTGTGTGTGTGTGTTTTCAGCTCGTCAGAGAGATGTCCATTGTCTGCATGCATTATCAGAGGCAATAAAATCAATAACAGCCAGCAGTCCTAATGAATTTGGAGCAGTCAAAAACATATTCTTATATATGATATAGTTATGTTATAAGGTATGTATAATTCTTAAATATATTAACCCTTAAAATATATATCATGAAAACATTTTTTTGTTGTTGTTTTTGTTTTGTATCTCAAGGTTTGGTGTTAAAATGACAGTTGTTCTAATAGGGGGGTCAATTCTTTGGAAAAAATTGTGTATTTCACACAAGAGAAATTCACCTGGCATTTGAAAGTAATGTTAAATACAAATGACACATGAAGTGGGCAAACAATCTGCCAAGAAAGCTCAAAACTGCTCGATTTTTGTCAAAACAAATGAGTTTCACTGTTGATGCATTTTTTTCTTTTCTTTTCAAGCAGTTGTTCTGAGTGCGTCAGCTGTTGAATGCTTAAGATTAGACTTTGTTGAAGCGCATCACACACCTCAATATCATACGACTCGCAAAGGCTTTGGGAATTGCATCTCTGAAGGTGCGAATCATGAGGGAATTGCTCTTAGTTATCATTTAGTATCAGAATGAGCAAAATTACAGGTATAAAAGAGCTGATTTGCTCTGTGTAAATCAAAGCAAAAGAAAAAAAAAACATGGGGATAGTTTTTGTAATCTAAACCATTTTTTCAGCAGAGGAAAACAAAATTACACTCTCACATTCTTCATATGAAAATAAGAAACAGTATAAGGATACTCAAAATGTCTTTATACATGGCAAAACAAACAAACAAACAAAAACTTGCAATTGTTATCTTTAAAGAGAAGTTTTTACCTTTAATTCTGTAGGTTAAATTTATGTATTTGACTTGATTCAGTGATTCTAAATAATGTTTTCATATATAAATAAAAGCAGTTCATTATTTTCATTCATGTTGAAGTCTTCAGCTTTGTATGTGTATAAAAAGAAATATCTTCTTGATCAAATTAAATGCTAAAGTGAATCTACAACAGTCACTATTTCTTACTGACAAATTGTAAAAAAAAAAAAAATGTAATACTGAAATGTTGTGTATGTAACCTTAGAGATAACACATTAATTTAGTTTCCTTGTTATATGTTACATGCAGTTGAAAATTATGCATAACTAAATGCAGCTAACCCTACACAACTCCATATTTCTAACCCTATTCCTATAGTACATGCAAGTATTAATATGTGTATAATTACACTGTAACCTAAATGCACCATAAGTTCCAGTAAAAAACACATGTGAAAAAAAATGTTAGGAATAAACTTATTGCACAGCAACACAATGAGTCAACTTACTGAGACACTCTTGATCATTACTGAATCATGAAAGAGAACAGACTTGAATGCTACTGAGCAAGAAAAAGCAGACTGAAACACAGAACGACAATGAGTGGGGATCCAAACCATGAATCAACCAATGACGGTGAATTAGCTGATAAAGGACCCTGCTGAGATGGAAGTTATAGTTCTATCAGCAAAAATACGGGATTTTGTTGTGGTTCAGGTAGAGCAGCAGGTGAAAATGTTATCAGGATGAGCCCAGAGGTGAAGAAGATAGGGCACTGTCCCATGTTGAAGATATAAAGTCAAGGTTTGGATTGTTTCTGAAGAAATCAATACAGAAATCACATCAGCCTGGAATGAAGGACGTGTTGTAGGGGAAACTCTTCCTGGAGGAGTTCAGGTGTCTGCCGCTCACAGCTACTAGCTCTGATGCAAAAGGTGTCAACTCTGTGCCTCGAGGGATGTGAAAGGAAATATGAAAGAGCATAATGTGGCATAATGTAATACAACATGTCTAAGCCTCACAAGACATTAATGCTCTACAGCATGCACATTTTTTTTATTATTATTGTTATTATTATTTCTTGCTTCATTTGGGAACATTTTTTTGAACCCCAACCCCAAAAGTGTTTTTCGTTGCCTCAGGGCAATGTTATGCAACAATGGTACAGAATCATAGAGAAAGTTATCAATGCTCAGAGGGCAATACAAAATCACAAATCTTTTAAAACAATGTCAAAAACTCATTCGCCCAAAAATTAAGAAGGTGTCGTTTGTTCCTCGTCCTCGTGTCGTTTTACACCCGTGGGGCCTTCGTTCATTTTCGGAGCGCAGGTTGGGATGTTTTTGGTGGAGTCTGGTGGCTCGGTGGGGCCTCTGTTGCCAGCAGTGTTGCTGCACCTCTTGGGATCCGTGGGGGTGCTGGGGATGGTTCGTGAGTGCAGTTGGTAATGTGGAGCGACGAGAGTGCTTTTTTGTGCACCGTGGGAATAAAGTGTCAGGTGGTGTCGGTGTCAGTGTCAGGTGGTGGTTGATTGCGGGGCGCTGCTTCGAGGCTTTGGTTTCGAATTGGTGCTTCGGATCACGTGTCAAACTGCCAAAATCATGTTACTTTGGTGCTCCGAGCCACTGATTCAAGGTGGGCCGGGTCGGCCATCACTGGATGTTGTCAGGGGGCCTTTTTTTGGTGCACGAGGGTGTTCTCGTTGCTTTGTAATGTTGGGGTTGACTCTGCTCACATGAACTGTTTTGAGTGTGTCTTTGGTGCTTTTGTGGATCTTGAGACGTGCGGTGGCATTGCTGGCGGTGGGGGCCTCACTGGGCCATCGGATTTCATCTGGGATTTCTTGGTTTGTGTTCTGGGGGTGGGCTGGTGTGTGGAGCAGTGTGAGGGTGAGAGGTAGATGACATTGCTTTCATTTTTGGGTGAACTAACCCTTTAAGTAAAAAAAAAAAAACACTTGAAACACATTGATATATTGGATTTGATACATGCATAGGTTTGTATCATATAGTGTGTCAATGTACAAATATTTCACTCCATACGAAACTTCAAAAAGCAGTTCTTCTCTGCCGTGAAACAGAGGTGCTCGTTACACTTTTTGCACATCACTTTGGGTGTTCCTGCGTACACAGGAAACCTGCATCTTCCCTTCTTATAACACATTATTGCCAATGTGAGGTATTATCCAAGACATCCTTGAAATGTACCCCTTATCACATAACGTTGCCCTGAGGCAACGAAAATAAAAACTGCATTTCTGAACTTGCAAAATAATTTAAAAAAAAATTCCTAAAAAATCCAACAAACGTCTTCTCTACACCTTCATATTTTTATGTACAGTTCATGACATTTTATAATGTCAATAAGATTACTAAAGCAAATAATCTTGCCCTCTTCTCACACCATGTGTCATAAAAGGACGCCCCACCTTCAAATGGTGCTTGATAGTGACTCCAACACCTTACTGGACTGATCTTTGATCGTTTTTCAACCTTTCTAATTGGTTGTAATCATTTAAAGAAAAATGTACTAAACATAGGGCTTAAGAAAACTTTCCAATCCCTGAGGGCAACACAATGCAGTAGATTAAACACAAATGCATATAAATGGAGTGGTTGGTTTATCTTATAAGCTCATTACATTGGTGACGTTTGCATATCAGTATTGCATATCAATTGATGTCTGTGTACCAAAAATTCCAGTATGAAATGCATACAAAAGAAATATATCTGTAGTTAGAAATACTTCTGGGTTTCTGTCCCACGCTGGGTAAATGATTTTCCAGTAACAGCGATGGCTGAGCCTAACAAGAACCAGTGTGGGAATCAAAGACTATGTACAAATTAAATATCATGAAAATGTTTCAACTGTCTTGATGATTTATTGATGAGACTCCATAGTTTTAACACACCTCACACAGACCTGATCCGCTGATTCATAATGAGAGCATGACCGCTTGCACCTTGAACGTGTACATGTTTCTGAATATATTTATCATAAATGGCAAAAAATCTAGTTTTTAACCAGTCTGAGAAAGAAAATAATATATACTTGATTTTTATGGTCCCATTTAGACAGTATAATTAGACAGCAATGCTTCAACTACGTGTGAACTAACTCTTATTAGATTAGCTGAGTATTAGCCAAGCCGACGGTCGGCCTTTGGGCAGTTTTTTGTGTTTTCTCAGTACACCGTTGGCTGAAGTTGATCCTCGTCGGCTTGTTTTCGGCTGATTTGACGCGTTGAATCTGCAACTGGCCATTGGAGAGAGAGAACTCTGATTGGCTGTTCAGTATAGCAGACGAGTCAGTTCACGAGAATATAAGCAAAAGTTATGAAAGCAAGCAAATAAGTAATGATGTTTGCTCTAATTTTACGTCATCTTACCTGAGCACACAAACATTTTCATAATAACACGAGCGGAGTGGAATAAAGCATGACTGATATTCAAAACGCTAAGCAAACACTGCTTTGTTTATGGTTTGTATCCTTTATACGCAGGCTTAGAACGCGACAGTTAGCTCAAGTTCTTTCGGTGTGCCCAAGCACATTTTTTCCCCCGTGAGGGGACAGCACCGTCCCGCGATTAGGGTTGGTAGATTAAGTTGACATGTACTTGCAAGTAGAATGTCTGTTGGGGGACCATCAAAATAAAGGCCCGGTTTCACTGACAGGGCTTTGCCTAAGCCAGGATTAGGCCTTAGTTCAATTAGGGTATTTAAGTAGCTTTTATAAATGTACTAGAAAAAATACACTACTGATGTGCATCTTGAGACAAAACAATGGCTCTGACATATTTTAAGATATGCCAGTGCAAGTTACTTTCAGTTAAAACAGTTTGAATATGCATTTTAGTTTGGGACTTGCTTAAGCCTCGTCTGTAAAACAGGGGGGAAATGTTTTAATTTTAGATTTTAATCAGTCTATGGCGAAAAAGCGAACTTTGGATTGTTGAAAGTTTTGTTTTTTATTAATGATTCCTACAGCTATATAATCAGTAATACTTGCTTTGGCAGACACTTTTGAAATGCCTTCAACAAAAGCTTTTAGTAGAATACAGCTTATTAGCAAATTACGGTATGATGCTTTGTAAACAGGTGTGAATGGATGTTTTCAATGAAAATAGCCATAATAATGGGTCAATAAAAATTACACTTTCCCCTTACTAAAAATTAAGAGATATTGTTTCAAACTTTTGACTTAATTTTAGTGTAGTTTCAGAACAATATGATGCTTTAAACAGCACACTCTTATTTGATTTCCATTTCATTTTGCTAGGAGTTACACTGAACCTTTAAACCTGAAAGTCTAGATGTTTCCTCTACCCTCTCATTGATTCAATTTTCTTCCTCCCGTCAGTGAACATCAAACAGAAGCTTTGCTCAGGAGGTCTGCCCACACCCTGCAGCCACTCTTGATCTTTGTCTGAGCGTGCGTGTTTGACAACTTACAAATGAACCTGACCTCTTCCTCTCTAGACCCAGTGTCTCTCTCTCACACCCTGCAGTGATGCAGAGCCACGGCGTCTGTCATCATAAAAGCCTCTTCTCGCTCTCTCGCCCCACGGATCACATATCGACCCGCTTCTGCAGAAGGCAGGGTGCGTGACCCCTGTATATCCGATGGAGTCTGACATTTGACCCCTCTGCTGCCCTTCTGCATGTGGAAAAGAGAGGCTAGAGGAGTGTCTACTTCTTAAAAATATACTTTTTACCCATTCATAATACTGAAAGATCTGTTTTAATATCCCTATTGCAAACAGTATAAACCAGCCTGAGGCGATTAATTGGACTTGAAATCTGGCCAAACTGATTAGGTTTGTCTGTTTGGCTGTTTTTAGCGGGGCACTTAGACCCAGTAGACCAGATGGACAACCAGGGGTGCATTTCCCGAAAGCATCATTGGTCAACTATGGTCGTAAGTCTCGTAAGAACTCTATTGGTTACGACAGAACCTGTGACCATAGTTCACTTTGGGAAACTCACCCCAGTTAAACCAGCTAAACACAGCTTGAAGAGACTATGGGAGCAACTATAAATCATCTTAATTAAGCAAAGACCTGAAAACCAGTTTAGACTGGTTCAAGATGATCAATTGAAATTTTCTTTTAAGTTGTCATATAAAAAAAAAAACAAATCATATTAAGATGTGAATGCTAGTTGAAGACAAAATCAACGCCAATGCCACAAATGACCTTTTTATTAGTAACAGTGTTTAAAAATGCTCTTGCATGTCTAGAATTGTTCAGTTCTCAATCAAAACAATTATGACTGTAGTCTATAAAACAATGCTCACAATGGCCACATACACACTACAGCTAAATTCTGTTGTCAATTCACCTTAGGCCCCGTTTACACTAGAGCATTTTCCTTTTAAAATTGCGTTTTAAAATGAAAATGATCCTCATCTACACTGACGTTTCCACAGCATTTCAGACACGATTTCCATCTGCACTTCATCAAAATGGGAAGCCAAGCCATCGTTTTCAAAAGTCTATGTTTTGGTGCGTTTATTCTGAAATGCAACCCTGGCGTTTTCAAATTAAAACAGGGCCTGCAGCGTTTTCTTTTTCGAGGTTCGAAAATGCAGGCGTAGTGTAACGACATAAGTATATGTAAATTTGTATTTAAACTGCAGAATTAAACTTTAAACTTTGAACTATGGTTTTGGGAAACACCAAATCGTTGAACTATGTTAGAAACAACGGACCTTGCGATGTTATTTTTTTAACTCTGCTTTTGGGAAATACTCCCCTGAACAACTAGCTGTTAATGATCTTTTAAATGCATATCAGAGCTGTGTCTCTCTTCTGTATGCAGGGTTAAAGAAATCACAGGGTAATAAGGTAAATCTTGACTCATAAATTTTGCCAGATCTTCCCGTTAAAAAAAAAAGAAAAGAAAAAAGGAAATAAGGACAAGCTCTTAATACACTTAATCTAAAATATTGCAACCTGCCTACTTTGTTATCGCCATAAATTTTATCACTGTTTGAGCTAATCCCAAAACAACAAGGCAAAAGACATTTAAGCGTAGTTTATAATAAGAGGACATGGCGACACTGCAAGAGCTGTAACGCCCGGTTCTGGATAAGGACACGAAGGCAGGATAAATTTTGCAACGGTTTATTGCAACCACGACGACAGGACAGGAATACAAAGAGAAACAACTGGTACGAAACTTTAAAGACGAACAAGGACAGGACTGATACAGAGGGAATTTATACAGAGCCAAACAAGAGGATAATTGGTCAAACACAGGTGACAAGTATGAACTAACAAGACACAGCTGACGACGATGAAATAATGACGAGACGAGCACATGGCAGGGCAAAACAAAGATCACATGACAGAACTCAAAACAAAGAGCACAAGTGACGATGACAGGACGAAAACAAGGAACATGACACAAATGACAGGGGAACCGAATGAACTGATGAACAGACACGATAACAGCAGATAAACAGATAACCAGACAGACAGAAAACAGGCATGATTATCCGCACCCCCCTCCCGGAAGGCGCGACCTCGCGCTGTGAAAGAACAAATCCGGGAGGGGGGGCGGGCACCTGAACCTGACCAGGTCGGCCTCCAGGGTGTCTCCAGAACTTCCAAGAGGTCAGGCGGCCAAGGTGGAGTCCGGGGCATGGTCCTGGCAGGTGCCAGGAGGTCAGGAGGCCATGGTGGAGTCCAGGGCGTGGCCTCCTTCCCTCTGGCTGCCGCAGGCAGGGATACTGGGCGCCCCCCCAAAATTTTCAGGGGGGAAATACCCCGTTTCGGTGGGACGGTTAAGAACCGGCTCTGGGAGGTCTGGGAGGTCTGGACGGTCTGACGGCTCTGGCGGGTCGGGGAGCCCAGGAGGCTCTGGCGGGCCGGGGAGCCCAGGAGGCTCTGGGGTCGGGGAGCCCAGGAGGCTCTGGCGGGTCTGGGAAGTCTGGAAGCTCAGGGAAATCTGGAAGCTCAGGAGGAAGAAGGTCTAGGAGCTCAGGGTCTGGGAGCTCAGGAGGCTCGGGCCAGTCCGGGAGCTCGGGCCAGTCCGGGAGCTCGGGCCAGTCCGGGAGCTCGGGCCAGTCCGGGAGCTCAGGTAGTTCTGGAGGGTTTGGGAGCTCAAACAGTTCTGGGGTTGTGAGCACCGGAGACAGCCCTGGGGAAGCGAGCACAGGAGACGGTTCAGGGACGGCGAGCACAGGAGACGGCTCAGGGAAGGCGAGCACTGGAGACGGCTCAGGGAAGGCGAGCACTGGAGACGGCTCAGGGAAGGCGAGCACTGGAGACGGCTCAGGGAAGGCGAGCACTGGAGACGGCTCAGGGAAGGCGAGCGCTGGAGACGGCTCAGGGAAGGCGAGCGCTGGAGACGGCTTGTGGTCATTAACTGGCGTGGGATCTCGAGGAAGGGAGGCGGACGTGAACGCTGACCGGACCGATCGCCACGGGGGGTCCAACACCTTAGACCCCAGGATCGTGTTACTGGCACGATGTCGGGTTTTACCGGACTGGCTGGACCGACAGACAGGAAACGATCCGCTGAAGAGATATGCGGGGAGAGCCGGAGAGAGATGGGCTGGCGGAGCGGGCGCTTTGGTTGGAACCGGACGAGAAACACACCACTCTACTTCCAACCTAGAACAGTTCAACTCTAGGACCAGATTAATTAAATCAACTAGAGAAGAACTGCCCATGGGCTCTTCAGGGCGAATGGTGCCCGCGTCCAGCCCCAACCAAAACACCGCATTAAGGGAGGCATCCGGCCAGCCCACCAGATGAGAGAGCTCAACGAACTCCCCCACATACCTTTCCAGCGGGCGCCCCCGCTGCCGGATAACCCACAGACGATCTTCAGCCTCAGCGATGTGCATGGCGTCGATCGTCGATGAAGTTGTTGTTTTGTTGTGGTTCGTCTTTCTGTAACGCCCGGTTCTGGATAAGGACACGAAGGCAGGATAAATTTTGCAACGGTTTATTGCAACCACGACGACAGGACAGGAATACAAAGAGAAACAACTGGTACGAAACTTTAAAGACGAACAAGGACAGGACTGATACAGAGGGAATTTATACAGAGCCAAACAAGAGGATAATTGGTCAAACACAGGTGACAAGTATGAACTAACAAGACACAGCTGACGACGATGAAATAATGACGAGACGAGCACATGGCAGGGCAAAACAAAGATCACATGACAGAACTCAAAACAAAGAGCACAAGTGACGATGACAGGACGAAAACAAGGAACATGACACAAATTACAGGGGAACCGAATGAACTGATGAACAGACACGATAACAGCAGATAAACAGATAACCAGACAGACAGAAAACAGGCATGATTATGACAAGAGCACACTCCAACTACTGTTGTAACAATGTAGTAGATGCAATCTTTATTTTAAGTGTCAAGTTACCTCCAAAAGGTGATTATTTGGATTGGTGCTGTAGACATCAATGTTTATATCTGAACTATAAACTTTTATCCCAGTATTGTTCTGCTGATATCGTAATCGTGCTTAGCCAGCCAGCTAGCCAGATAGATAGATAGATAGATAGATAGATAGATAGATAGATAGATAGATAGATAGATAGATAGATAGATAGATAGATAGATAGATAGATAGATAGATAGATAGATAGATAGATAGATAGATAGATAGATAGACAAGAAATTGTTTGTTAAGCATAGATTTGGCAACAATAATTTCATTTGCCAGACTTACACTATCTGCTGTCCCAGCAAACAAAAGTAAAGGGCTCAACAACATGGCATCTGGAAATGCACTAGACGTAAGCACAATGCAAGATAAGCCAGGGGTTTTTGTGGAAAATCTATTTTCCATTTCAACAATGATCCTGTCGAGAATTGAAAGCAAGGATCTCTTCACAAAATGACTGAGAAATATTGTAGAATCATCACAGTGTGGCCCCTGTGGAATACACAACAATGTCATCTAGCTGTCTATTCAGTGTTGTTTTTGTTCTTCTTAAATTCACCTCTATAAATTGCCTTTATTGGGACTCCAAGATAGATAACCTCACCAACATGTCCATTCTAAGATTGGAGAATAGCATGGTTTCAGCACACCAAGCAGACGGACAAGAAATTTCCCTAGTTTAAAATGTATTTTGTCTATTGATTTGGATTAAAAGGCCTGCTGCCTCAGTGCTCAGATCAGTTCTGGCAAAATCATCCACTGTAATGTTTGAGAGGATGCTGAGAAGAATGTTTTCAATCTCAATAATGCACCTTTTGACATCATAATGGCTTGTCAAGTCAAGTAACCTTTATCTAAATTGCTCTTTTTACTATGCAAATTGTGTCAAAGCAGCTTTACAGTAATAATTAGCAAATCGTTTTTGTCTGCACAGCAGCTCTTCAAGAAAATGGTGTCATTGTCCAACTTAAATAAATTCAGTATTGATTCGTTCCATTGCAAAAATCAATAGTTATTAATTTAGTTAATTTATGAAAATTAATTAAAATTTATGCTCTGTATTTGAGCACTAGAGAAAACAGTGATGTAATCGTCCAGCTCAGTTCAGTTTGCAGAAAATGGTGCCAATGCATGGCAGATCAAAAACATTGTTGAATATCAAATCAAGTGCCCCCAAGCCAAAGGCAACAGCGGCAAGGAACCAAAACTCCAACAGATGACATCAGGTATCCAACAGGTGATTGGTATCAAAGAGCAAAGCCAGGTTCTTAACTGTCACGCTCGGGAGGACAGGAGACGAGGATACGGATAATGAACAGGTTTAATGAACAGAAATCAACGTGACACATAGTACAAACAATAACCGACAAATGAACAGGGTAGACACAGGAACTTAAATACAGGAAGTAATGACACAAACAGGTGAAGGGAACACAAAACACGGCTGAACATAATTAGTGTAGACGAGTGGCGGGAGCAAACCAAAACAAAGAACACGTGGAACAAGACTAGACAGTGTTACAGTACACCCCCCTCGAAAAAGGCGAGTCATCGCGCCATAACAGAGTTTGTGGCGAGGGTACACGAGGGCGGAGGGTTCGGTGAAGGGCGTGGAGCTGATGGTAGGCAGCCGACCGGAGGCGCAAGCCACACACACCATGGCGGCGTCGACGGGGGGAGGAGCCAGGGAGGAGTCTCGACTGTAGGGGCAGACGAAACTCTGGGGCCGATCAATGGAGGCGACGCCATGGTGTGTGACAGAGGATCCGGCGAGACCTCCCGGCCGACTGACCTGGGCGACACCCTAGGCCAGAAGCTTGGCGCCGCGCTGCAGGGTTACGGGACCGAAGAGGCGTTGAGGATCCGGCTGACCGGGGCGATGCTGGGGCGACCGAGGCCGACAGGAAGGTCACAGGGAGGGAGGAGCCAGGTGACGCCGGAGGGGTGACGGGTGCAGGCGTAGCCATAACCCCGGAAGTCAGTGGTGGAGTTGTGGCGTCGACCCCCGGAGGCCGAACTGGAGAGGTGAGGGAGTCCAGTGGCGCTTCCGGGTAGGCGGGCCGAGGAGGCGATGAGGGAGGCGTGGACCCAGGTGGTGGTGACAAGCTGATGGGTCAGGGTGGACACACAGGCCTGGAGGCCCAAAGTGGAGCCGGGGACTCCGCCTCAAGCCGCGTTGGTGGAGGTGAAGCTCGAGGCGCCGATGAGGAGCCGCACGGAGTGAGCGGCAGGGACAGAGCCGAGGAGCAGGATGACAGCCGCGGTGGCCACGGATCCAGGGGGCTGACTGGGATCAGCGGAGTAGACAGGGAGATGTCTCCGGACGGGACCGGGAATGAAGACTCGAGGGTGGGGAATTGGGTGGGGATTGGATCCGTGGCCCACCAGTTGATGGAGTTCTGGTGAGCTCCTGGCTCTGTGCTGAACGGACTCGCTCGCGTCACGACCGGGGTTCCGAAATCGTCCACCCCGGCTCTGATATCGGCGGGCACCCTGGGCTTCCAGGCTGGGATGGAGCGGCAGTTCTCCCAGATTGCCCAGAGCATGCCTCCTTGATGGGGCTGGCCTCGGGGTTGAGAAGCAGGTCCGCTGCGGGTGAGTCCATCATCTTTCCTTTCTTGGGTCGGTTATTCTGTCACGCTCGAAATCAACGTGACACATAGTACAAACAATAACCGACAAATGAACAGGGTAGACACAGGAACTTAAATACAGGAAGTAATGACACAAACAGGTGAAGGGAATACAAAACACGGCTGAACATAATTAGTGTAGACGAGTGGCGGGAGCAAACCAAAACAAAGAACACGTGGAACAAGACTAGACAGTGTTACACCAACGGACGAAGAAGACTTAACAGAGCAGCCATTGAATTCATTTAAGACAATGAGCATCATTCATCTCAGCCATGCAGTGATGATGGAAAAAGTTGTACAGGGAACTGACAAAGTCCAAAAAAGGTTTTTTCACATGGATCACACTGGATAGCATGCACAACTGGTAAATGTAGCTGGTGGTTATAACAGGGAATGTAAGAAATATATTCCGACCAATATACCAACCTCTCTTGTTTTGCAACGGGGCTTGTGCACCACCTTGTACTCATCAATGAGGGACCATCATAGCACTGACAAACAATGTTGTCAGCACTGTAGCCAGCAGCTTAGAGGTGGCTCAATATTTGAGTGTTAATGTAGGCTGTTTAGAGTCGAGTTGATGTAAGTCAAGCAAGCCAATCAAATGCTCCTCTGGCAAGGAATTACACGCAAACCTTTCCACATTATGCTTGTCTTGTGTCCCATCACTTTTAAGGCAAACCCCTGCTGAGTCAGCATCTGTGTTAATACACTTAATCTCAGAAAGCACCATATCAGTCAAAGTTTCAGTGATTTTGTTCTGAATGTCCTTAGAAGTTCACTATGCATGTGTGGGCATACCTTTTACTATATTGGACAGGAATGGATCCTTTTCAAGCATTCAATCAAGTTAAGGAAATCAAGTTGTTATTTTTTGATTGCATCCCTTGCATGTTTACACAGAGAATTTTAACTACACCCTCAATGCTTTTCATTTTTTTTCTTTTTCTTTAACTTCTCAACACACATCCCACCTCAGATTACTTTTAATCAATGCACAAATCGTAAAAATAAAAAATTAAAGGCCTGAGTATACTTTGATTTTTTTAAATATGCGCACATAGTCGAATGCACAACCTTGCAAAGTATACTTCACTTGACTTGTACACATGCTGGCTTTTGAGAAATCTCTCGCTTCCAGTTACAACCCATGTAAATATCTTTGTATTCTTTCATGCTAGAGTTGTACAATTGAGGGTACTTTCTAACCTTTTTGCACGATCTGTCATCTATGTAGGCCTCCATTTTCGCTGTAGCTTGCATGCGTTCTGGTCAGTTCTATTTATGCAGGTTTTCTTCGACTACCTTGTGAATCAAGGGCCAAGACCCCCAGGGCGCCGTTACCACCTTGTGGTAAACAAATTACTGCAAAAATCCGCTGCACTCTAGATTTGGGCCAAATATCGAGCTCGGAGCCCTCTCCTCAGACAGCAGGCCAAATACGCATTCTATTACTATCTGATACACATACTGTTAACTATCTGATTATTTGTAAGTGTGACCTTGTGAAACAGAAACCATCATCAGCGTGCAATAACTTCCAACTGCGATTTAAAGTGAATTTCCATTCAATAATGGGCAGACATGGATTATTTGTGTATGTGTAAATAAACTGAACGCTAGACCTGCTTAGGCAATTCTCATGCAGGCATTTTTTTTTTATTCAAAGCCACATGAAAAACACATATATCATCATAATCATGAATTTATTTGGCTTCATGTTTCATCTGTAGAAACGTTTCTCTCGGTTGTTTATGCTCAGTTGCTTTCTGACGAAGAAAAAAAAAACTCTGCATGCTGTTTGAAGCTCTTATTTGTTTGAATTACATAATTCAGTGGAAAATGAATAGAATTTATAATCAATAAAAAGAACCTGTAAGATTTAATCTGTTCTCACATCAATGATAACACTCAACATCCATTCTTTTCTCTTTTCAGGAATTCTCTTCTTTGGTGTTTACGCAGGTATTTAAAACAGCGCCACCACTCTCAAAATCTAATTGGATGGCTCATTTCATAGTGGGGAAATTGGGAAAAAAATCGACAAACTGGACGGAAAAAAAATCTTGCTTTGTTGCGCTGCTATTGATCCCACCTGGTGTGAATAGCTCCACGGGGATCTATTGTGTCATCGTGTCGTACATTCGCATAGCTTAATCGTTCTCACTGTGAAAGGCCCCTAGACAGATGTTTGGGTGGGCTCAGCCCACCCCTGTCTATGCCTAGATCCGGCCCAAGTTTTTTTTTTTTTTTCAGTGCTTACAGAGCTGACTGTAGTCTTTAAAGTACAAAACACTTCATACTAGCTCCACATTCAACAACACTTAATGTCTGACAGCTACAGATTACTATAGTGTCTGCAGAGACACAAATCCATAACTTGATAGATATTGAATATTGATAATATCTGATGTTAGATGGTGAAAACTGGTCTCTATAGGTGGCTGGAAGGAAAGGGTTAAAAAACGTGTTAGAGACATCAGGCGATAAGGAAAACGTTTCAGAGGCAGAGCAAGTTATTACATTTTTTGATGAAAGATTACGAAAAGACTATGAATGTGTTTTAAGACAGTAAATAGGTTTCCATTTTGATTTCACGAGCCTATGAGAACATGACTCACATGCTTAAGTAGGCTCCACATTGTCTCAACATTTGAATGAAGTTACTGAACCGAACTTTGCACAGTGCAGCATAAATATTTATATTGCTGTTACTGTTACATATTAAACAGAATACAAACAACAGAAAAAGTTGCCAATGCGGCCAGGTTACGACCCTCAAGAAATCAAAGGTTGTTTAAAAGACTGCAAAAATCCTTCACAGACCATACGGTACACTGCTACACACAACATTAATTACCATCTTAAAGTCCACATGAAATAAATATTGGCCTTATTTATTTTGTAAGTAAAGTCAGTTGTAACATAAATTTACAAGGACAGGCTTTTAGCTTCTTCAAGTTAACTTGCTCAAGGGCAAAATCTTGACTCAACAGCTATCAACCCTTTTGGGGTTTGAGCTTACAAGCTTTTTCTTATCATTCAGCCCAGAACTTTGACTATTAAGCTACACAGTGAAAAAAAGTAAATAAAAACTTAATTTCCATTTGTCATTGTAATATTGATTCAATTTCCCCAATAACCCTGTACATACAGAGGCCCTGTCCCAGATAGCATCCTTCATATACGTGTCTGTTAACACTTTCAATGCCAAGAAAGCTCCTAAAATCATATTTAAAACAGTTCCTGTGAGTACAGTGCGCCAACCTTAATATTATAAAGCGATGATAATACTTTTTGTGCACCAAAAACACAAAATAACGACTTTTAAACAATATCTAGTGATGGCCCATTTCAAAACACTGCTTCGAAGCTTTACGAATCTTTTTTTTCGATTCAGTGGTTCGGAAACACTGATTTAAAACAAATTATTTGTCAAGTTTCAAAGCATGTTTTGAAATCGATCATAACTAGATATTGTTGAAAAGTTGTCGTTTTGGGGTTGTTGTTTTTTTGGCGCACAAAACGTATTCTCGTCACTTATTATATATATACTTAAATATTAAGGTTGAACCACTGTACTCATATGAGCTGTTTTAAATATGATTTTAGTAGCTTTCTAGGCGTTGAAAATGTTAATTGGGGCAGGAATATTCGCAGGCCTCACCGAGCCAATGGATTTCATCAAAAATATCTTAATTTGTGTTCTGAGGATGAACGAAGGTCTTACGGGAGTAGAACGACATGAGGGTGAGTAATAAATGACAGAATTTTCATTTTTGGGTGAACTAACCCTTTAAGTCCACAAGAGCTTAAGAGGTTCCTCAAATCCAGCACTGGAGGGCAGGGGCGGACTTGGTGATTTGGGGGCCCTAAGCGATTCCAGGTATGGGGCCCCAACAGTCTAAACACTTATTTTCTACTTATACTTTTTCACCGGGAAATTTCTTTTTTTTCAACGAGCTCACAGTGCTCATTATCCGACAGGTGTTTCAGCCAGAAAGCAGTATCGTCATTCATTAAAACTCCCTGTGTGCTATTCGCGTCTGTGTGCTGTTCATGTTCAAAGGCTACGCTCACCGGCACATTGTTATCATTTCCCAGGGCTGTGAGTAAACTCATCCCTGTGTCTGGCGGATGCTGGAGAGGGGCTGCTACAGCTTCTGTGGGACCAGCACTGACTGTGGGAGTTAGTAGGGAAAAAAGAAGTGACTTTTGGGAGTTAGTCACATTCTTTTTCATATCTTCGGGGTGCCCCGCATTCGTAATAATAACATTAAAATCTTAATGGTTATTGACAGGGCATACAATGTATGATAGAAAACTTATAAGTAATATATGATTTATATAGGCTTCTTGGTATTTGCCGGGAGGGCCTAAGCGGCTGCTTACATCGCTTTTTGGTTGAGTCCGCCCCTGCTGGAGGGCCACGGTCCTGCAGAGTTTAGCTCAACCTCACCTGCCTGCAATTTTTCAGTAACTCTGAAGACCTTGACTGGCTTATTAAGGTGTGTTTGATAAGGGTTGTAACTAAACCCTACAGGACAGTGGCCCTACAGGACCAGATTTGAGGAACCTTGGCGTAGGGTGTCTCATTTGTCATTTTAGGTTTAGTACGGTGCTCACGAGCGCCCCTATTGCGGGCGATATGCGCACTCAATGCACACTTTTGCCGATTATGCAGTGACGTGAGCTCTACAATAATCTTCTAAACAACAGTGACAAAACGTTCAGATCATGACGAGTGCTTAGGGTTCCATTTGGGACAGGGTCATTCTGTGGACCTGATGGTAATTACAATTATTAAAACTTTTAAATTATTGTATAACACTCTAATTGGAGAGTGCATATTCTATGTAGACGACATATTAAAACACACATACACACTAATATGAATGACAAAACGACACAACATTTCTAAAACTTAGAGTTAAAAACAAAATTTAAAAATAAATCCATCCATTATCGAAAACACTTTATCGGGAGTCACATGGGACTAGAGCCTAAGCCAGGGTCGTGGGTCACTGGCTGGGAAAACCCCCAAATGGATGACCAGTCCGTTGCAGGGCTCACACACAGATATATTCACACTCAAAGTCACACAACAATTTTGCTTTGTACTGTAGGGAAAACCGGAATACCCGGAGGAAAGACGAGAACAGGACCATGATCTTCTTTGTGTTAGGTGACAGCGCTACCTACTGAGCCACTGTGATGCCCCTAAAATATCAATGACGCTAAAATAACACTGGTACACTGTTCCTGTGCGGGTCACTTCTAAATGCTTGGTTGAGAATGCAGCAGACTAGCATCACTTGGCATACTTTAGTGGGACTGTATAGCTTTTGTAAGGCACCGTGTATAGGCTATTTAAAATGATGAAAGTGCGCTTGACTGGCAGGGCTGGATATTTGCCCAGTTATATGCTCTTTTCCTTGGATTTAATGAAAAAATTCTACCATGATCAACAGAAAATGTACACAAACATCTCTTTAAATTAAATGTACCGCTTGATTTCTGTGGGTGGTAAAAGTGCAACTTTAATTGTGGCTTGCAAATCTATAATGAACCTAATTTACATACAAAGGAGACATGTTTGTGCTGAAGAATGACAATGACTTAATTTTAAGGCTCAGAGTGCAATGCTACTTTGGCACTGATACTGTCTGGTAAACTGGATTGTGGGTTGCCAGTGAATAAACTGCATTTTTTCACCCTGAAATAGTTGACCTATACTGATACACTACTGAAATAGTATTTAGTAGCCTGCATACTTTTAGTTAGTTGCTCCTGAACATTGATTTATTAAGATGGTATATGAAAATGCAAACATTTGACAATGAAATTGTGTTGTTTTTCCCCTTAGTAAGGAGCTTAAAATAAAAGCGCTTAGCAGATAACGAGTAATATTATTTAAAAATGAGCTGCTCAGCGGATGGCTTTGGCGATGAGAGGAAGGAGCCTAGGAGAACAGCTGTGAAGGAGCCCAAAGGTTTGCCCACACAATTCTCTTCTTTGCCAGAGATTCATCCACTCTTCCACAACATCTGTCCATCCTACGCCAGGCTCCAGCAACCCCCTGCAAAGTCACACTGTACATCTGCCCTCTCCCACTGCTGCCATAACACGACACTGGAAATGTATGACTGCATTCACAAGTGTTGTCACTGAAGGACCTGTCAAAGTCCTCCAATGCTAATCTGTGTGATAATTTAATTGTGAATTGTTTTGAATAGTCAGGCAATTAAAGTTTAACATGTAGCTTCCGGGAGTTTAGAAAAGTTTGTTTCTCTGGATCTTCAGCGTGTCAACAACTCATTATATCTCAGGGTTCATCACTATTCTCTTTATTGTTAGCATAAACAATATGCAGATATATTGTTAATCACTAGCTTTAGTGTTCATAAAAGAATTATGCTTAGAGACAAGTGAATGAATCATTGATAGTATAATAGACAAGTGTGTGTGTGTGTGTGTGTGTGGGGGGGGTAACGCATTAAATGGCACAACTTTCTTTTCAATCAAAATTTCTGTCTTTCCAAGAATGAATACAGACTTTACCCAGAAAATATACATGTAGTTCTACTCAAGAAAATTTATGTACATCATTATGTACCATTGTATGTATTCGGTTCTCCAGATTTGTATGTACCCAGGCAAAATTAGTGTAGTATAACGTCAATCAAATAGAAGCTTACAGTTTTCAAGCGTTTTCATTCATCAGTAGTTCATTCATGTCGGGTGTTTGTCAGTTATTGGTATCGTTTCCACCAGCTCCAGATCTTCGACCTGAGCCTGTAAAGGCCATGGAGGTCACTCCACCCTGGTCTCCGCCCTGGTTGCCCGAGCTCCCCGTTCCACCCTGGACTCAGCCCTGGTTTCCGGGGCTAAAGGCTCCCACCACTCATTCATTCATCATTAGTTCATTCATGTCGGGTGTTTGTTGGTAATTAGTATCGTTTGCTCCTATATTCTCTGTGTATTTGTACCGTTTCTATTCAGTCCTAGTCCCTTCGCATTTATGTGATACCGTGTATCAGTGAGTTCCCTGCCTGTTGTTGTTATTAAATATCCTTATTTCATATTCTCCTTCGTCCTTGCGCCTTCCACAACCACGTTACATAACATACAGTGGGTACGGAAAGTATTCAGACCCCCTTAAATTTTTCACTCTTTGTCTTATTGGAACCATTTACTAAAATCATTTAAGTTCATTTTTTTCCTCATTAATGTACACACAGCACACCATATTGACAGAAAAACACAGAATTCTTGACATTTTTGCAGATTTATTAAAAAAGAAAAACTGAAATATGCATAATTCAAAATATGGCTAACATACCCAAAATACAAAAAGTTTATTCATGTTAGCACTGTACACTGGCTTATTTTATTCTCCGAATATATGGAACTATTATTAATCTATAGGCAGATCATTGATCTGAGGGTTTGATCTCTGTATATTTTTTAGTTTCGCTCTTCTTTTGAGAGACAGTTACCTGTTCTTTTCATCATGTTTTGAATTTCTGTATCTATCTCTCTCTCTTTCTTTCTCTCCTGCGGTGCTGCTCTCCCAAAGTCATCCTAATTAGTGTTTAATGCAGGACTCCCGTCGGCAAGGTCACCAGTGCCTCTGTGGTGCACTGTTGTCAGGACGGTGCTAGAAATAATGAAAGGCCCTATCTGCTCCCATCAGCAGAGAGAGAATCACACCAGAGCCGCCGCACCAACGCCCTCAAACATTATTAGTCGTCTACATTCAATTACACTTACTGACAATTCAGTCATAATAGAACTTTTCTCGTTTTTTTATTTTTATTTTTTTTAATGTTGCAATAGTAAATACTATCCACAGGGAACCAAGTAGTGCGCCATTTCTGTTATGTAAAGTCTTAACGTCTAAAGATAATAAAAATGCTTGTACTCTAATTTATGGAAGTATTTAGAAATATACTCTGGTAAAGCTCAGGAACATAAAATATATTTAAATAATAAAGTTACAATCACATGAAAAGCTAAAACTTAAAATTGTATTTTAACAATGATACATTTTTCTTAATACAGTGGCAATTTTTCAGTTTTATTTAACACAAAGTCAAGATGAAGCAGAGTTTGCAACTAATTTTACCTAAATTAGGTAGGGGGGGGGGCAAAACCTTGATTTTATTGATCGGGAACTGATTGGAAAACAGAGTGTCCTGTACCAGTGCAGAATGTGAGTTTGCAGTGCATTGTGGAAGATTGTACTTTTCTTCTATACTATTTGATCAGACCCCAATAATAACACATTTTTATTTACTTATAATTTTATTCTATTATTTTATGCTGTTACTGCCATAAACTTTATCAGTAATCAAAATTAAATTGTGTTAAATGTGAAAATTTCATAACAATACATACAACAGTAGACAATCAAAATAGCTATATAAGGTCAATTTTGACTTTAACTAAATTTTGAGATTTATAGTTCACAATAATGTTGAATTTTAATATGAAATTTGGATGAAAAGTAGTCCATTTACCATTTTCTTCAAATAATCTCAGTAATCATTTATCTTCCTTTAACTCGGTCTTCAATTAGTCACACCAGAAAGCTTTTATCGGAATTTGCCATATCTGTCAAAGGAAAAGACAAAAAAGCCGAACTCAAGGCACAGAAAAAAATGAATCAATATTTTGTGACTGGGAGAGTGTGAATGCCAGCCCTGAGCGAACTCGAACATCCTGTGTTCAATGTGTGTTATTCAGAGGGCTGGAAGTGCTGGTCTGTAGATCAATAGTCACCTATGGCATTTGTGGTGGACTCGCTTTCTCCAAACTCACTTCACAGTGACCACCTCGGGCTCAGATGAGCATGAATATAAGTGGAGGTCTTTACAATGCTATAAAAGAGAGAGGAAAAAAGAGACCCCAGACAATTGATATCTAATGCTCATTTTTTTGATCTGGAATAACCTAAAAAGTAACCAAATGATTTTTCCCTCTGGAAGTTTTTGATGCTTAGAGGTTTCTATTTCATAACTCAGGATATCCGTTTTAAGCTGGTATCTACTGTGACAAGCAGGGTGAGAGAGCCATGAGGGAACGGTGTTCCAAAATCTAACAGAATTTGGGATTTTCCTTAGGTGTCAGTTATAATCATCAAAATTAAAAGAAATAAACATTTGAAATATATCAGCACCTTTATATATATATAAGCAGCACCTATATATATATACTGTATATATATATATATATATATAGAGAGAGAGAGAGAGAGAGAGAGAGAGAGAGAAAGTACATACAATATTCTAATATATGCATTTATTTTATTGTAATCTCACAAATGGGTCTTCTTTTTTTCCTTTTTATAACAGGACGTTTTCTATACGATCATTTCTATAATACATATGTGATATCTTATTAAATATTTAGCATCAAACAAACAATAATTCTTATTCTCAGAGAATAAATGTAACTTTACAAAAAAAAAAAAAAGAAAAAATGATTACACAACCACCAAATAGGTGACGATGTGGACTAAATCGCCATACAATACAACAATCGTACAATCGAATGTAAATCACCATTAAACAAAAGAAGAAGGAAAAGATCCGGACACACAACAGATCCAAACAGAGAAGAAATTATGGTGGAGAGATTGTGAATGAGCACAAAAACAGTGCTTGGTGGTGTGAGAGTGTGACTCTGTCAGGGAAAAAAATATTTGAATCCAGAATTGCATATTAAAAAATGATTTATAGGGCCTATGGTCAGTTCTCTAAGGAACTTCATGTTGAAGAGTAAACTTATATTGCTACTTAACATCATTTTGCTTGAGGAAAGATAATATTTCCAGTAACTCTTATCAGTAGCGTTCCCGTAACACTTGTTTAGATTAGATTTGTCATTCACCTCATATCAAATTTGATAATATTCATGTTGCTTCTTTAATTGCCTTTTTATTGAATAGTTACAATGGTATGGTTAGATTTAATTTAACGTTTTTTTTTAAAGCATGATGACAGATACCGTTTTACAATTTTCAGATATGCATTCAAATCAGATTTTTTAAATCACATTTGGTAAGACTTTACACAAAAGTATTTTACAGTAAAGTATAGTCAGTACAAAATATACAAATACCGTTATGAGTCTTGTGGGTGAAGAGAAGCACTGAGACGTAACTTCATACTAACAAACATTTAATATATAAGCCACAGAGAAAACAGTCCACGAGAGTATTCCACACAAAACATCCAAAACACTTCAATGATCAACAAAGGTAAGACAGAAACAGAGGGATTATGGAGATTCAGAGCACTGGACATTCAGATCAAGTCAAGTCAAGTCATCTTTATTTATGTAGCGCTTTTTACAACGCAAATTGTGGCAAAGCAGCTTTACATTAATAATTGGCAAATAATTTGGCTGCACAGCGGCTCCCAAAGAAAATGGTGTCATCGTCCAGCTTTTTCGACATATTGATTCATTACATTGCAAATATCAATAATTATTAGTCTAGTTAATTTAGGTATATCAGCACTGCAGAAAACAGAGACGTAATCGTCCGGCTCAGCTCAGTTCAGTTCACATACAATGGCGCCAATGCAGGCATATCAAAAACACTGCTGAATATCAAGCAAGTGTCCCCAACTTAAGCAAGCCAAAGGCAACAGCGGCAAGGAACCAAAACTCCAACAAATGGAGAAAAAAACCTCGGGAGAAACCAGGCTTAGTCGGGGGCCAGTTCTCCTCTGGCCAACAGTGAGAGTTACAGGTCATTAAACCCATTTGGAATCGCAACAGTCAAAATATTTAATCCAGTTCCATCTAGTTTAAGATCTTTTTGATCACACCGGTATGGGACGGTTTGTTGGGATATGTGCCACTAGCTGATGAGTCGGTAAGGTCTTCACAAAGGTTGAGCTAGTTCACACAGTCTCCGCCGACACCACAGGGCCACATTGCTGCCGCACACAGGCACAGGTTCCCCGTCCGACACGGACCGGATCCAGCCAATCACATTAATTGGTAAACCTCGGGATAAGCAGAGAGACAAAAACTAGCGTAGACGCCATTCTTCTTCAGATGTAACGAGTACATCTGGTGTTATAGGAAGTGTTCCCGGTTCCGGCTGACCTGATCTATGCAGCCTAACAATCCTTTAACGGATATGAAGACAAAAGTTTATAGTGCGTCATGTGAATGCCAGGTTAAATAGATGCGTTTTTAATCTAGATTTAAACTGACAGAGTGTGTCTGCTTCCCGAACAATGCTAAGAAGTGCACTGGAGATCACTGGAGGTTCAGAGAGCGCTGGAGGTTCAGAGAGCGCTAGACGTTCAGAGAGCGCTGGAGGTGGAGAGAACGCTGCAGATTCAGAGCACGCTGGACATTCAAGGCACTGGAGGTTCAGAGCGCAGGACCATTCAGAGAGCGCTGGAGGTTCAGAGCGCAGGAGGTTCAGAGCGCAGGAGGTTCAGAGCGCAGGAGGTTCAGAGCGCTGGAGGTTCAGAGAGCGCTGGAGGTTCAGAGAGCGCTGGAGGTTCAGAGCGCTGGAGGTTCAGAGCGCTGGAGATTCAAAGTGCACGCTGGACATTCAGAGGAATGAGGCGGAGCGCGCTGGAGGTTCAGAGCGCGCGCTGGAGGTTCAGAGCGCGCGCTGGAGGTTCAGAGCGCGCGCTGGAGGTTCAGAGCGCGCGCTGGAGGTTCAGAGCGCGCGCTGGAGGTTCAGAGCGCGCGCTGGAGGTTCAGAGCGCGCGCTGGAGGTTCAGAGCGCGCGCTGGACGTTCAGAGCGCGCGCTGGACGTTCAGAGCGCTGGAGTTTTAACGTTTAGGACATTCAGAGGAATGAGGCGGAGACCACTGGAGATTCAGAGCGGGCTGGACATTCAGAGCACTGGAGATTCAAAGCACGCAGGACACTCAGAGCGCTGGACACTCAGAGCGCTGGACACTCAGAGCGCTGATAAATTGAGCGCATTGGACATTCAGAGCGCAGGATTTTCAGAGCGCTCAGGCGGAGAGAGCGCTCAGGCGGCGAGACCGCTGGAGATTCAGAGTGCTGGAGGATCAGAGCGCTGGACATTCAGAGCGCTGGACATTCAGAGCGCGCTGGACATTCAGAGCGCGCTGGACATTCAGAGCGCTAGAGATTCAGAGCGCTGGAGGTTCTGAGAGCGCTGGACATTCAGAGCGCAGGATTTTCAGAGCGCTCAGGCGGAGAGACCGCTGGAGATTCAGAGTGCTGGAGGATCAGAATGCTGCACATTCAGAGCGTTGAAAATTCAGAGCACACTGGAAATTCAGAGAGTTCAGGACATTCAGAGTGCTGGAGGCGGAGAGAGTCCTGTAGATTCAGAGCACGCTGGACATTCAGAGCACGCTGGACATTCAGAGCACGCTGGACATTCAGAGCCCTGGATATTCAGAGCATTGGAGTTTTAAAAGTGCAGGACATTCAGAGGACTGAGGCGGAGACCACTGGAGATTCAAAAGCTGGAGATTTAAAGCACCGGACGTTCAGAGCGCTGGAGGTTCAGAGCACTGGACGTTCAGAGCGCTGGAGGTTCAGAGAGCGCTGGAGGCGGAAAGAGCGCTGGAGATTCAGAGCGCTGAACATTTAAAGCACGGGAGGTTCAGAGCGCTCGACATTCAGAGCGCTGGAGATTCAAAGCACTGGATATTTAAAGCACCGGAGGTTGAGAGAGCGCTGGACATTCAGAGCGCTAGAGATTCAAAGCACGTAGGGCATTCTGAGCACTGGATATTTAAAGCACCGGAGGTTGAGAGAGCGCTGGACATTCAGAGCGCTGGACATTCAGAACACTGAAGTGGAGACCACTGGATATTCAGAGCGTTGGAGTTTCAAAGGAAACCACTGGAGATTCAGAGCGCTGGAGGTTCAGAGCACAGGACCATTCAGAGAGCACTGAGGCGGAGAGAATGCTGCAAATTAAGAGCACGCTGGAAATTCAGAGCGCTGGACGTTCAAAGAGCGCAGGAGGGTCAGAGCGCTGGAGGGTCAGAGCGCTAGAGGGTCAGAGAGCGCTGGAGGTTCAAAGTGCAGGACATTCAGAGCACTGAATCGGAGACCACTGGAGATTCAGAACGCTAGAGGTTTAGAGCGCTTGAGGTTTTTTTTTTTTTATATAGCGCTTTTTACAATGCAGATCGTGGCAAAGCAGCTTTACATTAATAAGAAAATGGTGTCATTGTGCAGCTTATTCTATATATTATTGAATCATTCCATTGCAAATATCAGTAGTTATTAGTCTAGTTAATTTAGGTATAGCAGCACTGCAGAAAACAGTGACGTAATCGTCCGGCTCAGCTCAGTTCACATACAACGGCGCCAATAGCCAACAGGGTAATAGTGGCCTAGTGGTGAGAGAGTCGGGCTTGTAATCAGAAGGTTGCTGGTTTGATTCCCACACCGGCAGGAATTGAAAGTGGGGATTGTGAATAAACAGCACTCTCTCCACCTTCGATACCATGACTAAAGTGGCCTTGAGCAAGACACCTAACACCTAATTGCTCTCCTTGTAAGTCGCTTTGGATAAAAGCGTCTGCTAAATGATGAAAATGAAATGAAATCAAAAACACTGCTGAATATCAAGCAAGTGTCCCCAACTTAAGCAAGCCAAAGGCAACAGCGGCAAGGAACCAAAACTCCAACAAATGGAGAAAAAAACCTCGGGAGAAACCAGGCTTAGTCGGGGGGCCAGTTCTCCTCTGGCCAACAGTGAACACTTGTCCGATACTCAGGCAGAGTTACGGGTCATTAAACCGATTTGGAATTGCAACAGTCAAAATATTTAATCTAGTTCCATCTAGTTTAAGATCTTTTTGATCACGCCAGTATGGGACGGTTTGTTGGGATATGTGCCACTGGCTGATGAGTCGGTAAGGGCTTAAAGGATGAGCTAGTTCAGAGAGCACTGGAGATTCAGAGTGCTGGAGGATCAGAATGCTGCACATTCAGAGTGCTGTGCATTCAGCGCACATTGGAAATTCAGAGAGTGCAGGACATTCAGAGCGCTGGAGGCGGAGAGAGTCCTGTAGATTCAGAGCACGCTGGACATTCAGAGCGCTAGAGGTTTAGAATGCTGTACATTCAGAGCATTAGAAATTCACAGTGCTGGACATTAGGAGCGCTGGAGGTCCTGAGAGCCCTGGATATTCAGAGCGTTGGAGTTTTAAAGTGCAGGACATTCAGAGCGCGCTGGACATTCAGAGCGCTGGAGTTTCAAAGTGCAGGATATTCAGAGCGCGCTGGACATTCAGAGCGCTGGAGATTCAAAAAGCTGGAGATTCAAAGCACGCAGGACATTAAGAGCGCTGAACATTTAAAGCACGGGAGGTTCAGAGAGCGCTCGACATTCAGAGCGCTGGAGATTGAAAGCACGCAGGACATTCAGAGAGCGCTGGACATTCAGAGCGCTGGAGATTGAAAGCACGCAGGACATTCAGAGAGCGCTGGACATTCAGAGCGCTGGAGGTTCAGAGAGCACTTGAGGCGGAAAGAGCGCTGTAGATTTAGAGAACGCTGGACGGTCAGAGCCCTCGACATTCAGAGCACTGGAGATTCAAAGAACGCAGGACATTTAGAACGCAGGACATTTAGAGGGCTGAAGATTTAAAGCACCGGAGGTTCAGAGAGCGCTGGAGGTTGAGAGAGCGCAGGACATTCAGAGCGCTGGACATTCAAAGCGCTGGATATTCAAAGCACGCAGGACATTTAGAACGCAGGACATTTAGAGGGCTGAAGATTTAAAGCACCGGAGGTTCAGAGAGCGCCGGAGGTTGAGAGAGCGCAGGACATTCAGAGTGCTGGACATTCAAAGCACAGGAGATTTAAAGCACTGGAGGTTCAGAGAGTGCTGGAGATTCAGAGCGCTGGACATTCAGAACACTGAAGTGGAGACCACTGGACATTCAGAGCATTGGAGTTTCAAAGTGCAGGACATTCAGAGAGCACTGAGGCGGAGAGCACGCTGGAAATTCAGAGCGCTGGACGTTCTAAGAGCGCTGGAGATTCAAAACACGCAGGACATTAAGAGCGCTGAACATTTAAAGCACGGGAGGTTCAGAGAGCGCTCGACATTCAGAGCGCTGGAGATTGAAAGCACGCAGGACATTCAGAGAGCGCTGGACATTCAGAGCGCTGGAGATTGAAAGCACGCAGGACATTCAGAGAGCGCTGGACATTCAGAGCGCTGGAGGTTCAGAGAGCACTTGAGGCGGAAAGAGCGCTGTAGATTTAGAGAACGCTGGACGGTCAGAGCCCTCGACATTCAGAGCACTGGAGATTCAAAGAACGCAGGACATTTAGAACGCAGGACATTTAGAGGGCTGAAGATTTAAAGCACCGGAGGTTCAGAGAGCGCTGGAGGTTGAGAGAGCGCAGGACATTCAGAGCGCTGGACATTCAAAGCGCTGGATATTCAAAGCACGCAGGACATTTAGAACGCAGGACATTTAGAGGGCTGAAGATTTAAAGCACCGGAGGTTCAGAGAGCGCCGGAGGTTGAGAGAGCGCAGGACATTCAGAGTGCTGGACATTCAAAGCACAGGAGATTTAAAGCACTGGAGGTTCAGAGAGTGCTGGAGATTCAGAGCGCTGGACATTCAGAACACTGAAGTGGAGACCACTGGACATTCAGAGCATTGGAGTTTCAAAGTGCAGGACATTCAGAGCACTGAAGCGGAAACCACTGGAGATTCAGAGCGCAGGACCATTCAGAGAGCACTGAGGCGGAGAGCACGCTGGAAATTCAGAGCGCTGGACGTTCTAAGAGCGCTGGAGATTCAAAACACGCAGGACGTTCAAAGAGCGCTGGAGATTCAAAACACGCAGGACATTTAGAGCGCTGGAGGGTCAGAGCGCGCAGGACGGTCAGAGCACTAGAGATTCAGAGTGATGGAGGTTCTGAGAGCGCTGGACATTCAAGGTGCTGGAGGTTCAGAGCACAGGACAATCAGAGCGCTGAAAATTGAGCGCATTGGACATTCAGAGCGCTGGACATTCAGAGCGCTGGAGTTTCAAAGGACAGGATATTCAGAGCAGGCTGGATATTCAGAGTGCGGAAGATTTAAAGCGCCGGAGGTTCAGAGCGCCGGAGGTTCTGAGAGCGCTGCATATTCAAAGTGCAGGATATTTAAAGAGCGCAGGACATTAAGCACGCTGAAGATTTAAAGCACCGGAGGTTGAGAGCGCGCAGGGCATTCAGAGCACGCAGGGCATTCAGAGCGCTGGGCATTAAAAGATTTAAAGCACCGGAGGTTGAGAGCGCGCAGGGCATTCAGAGCACGCAGGGCATTCAGAGTAAGCAGGACATTAAGAGCACTGGAGATTTAAAACACTAGACGTTCAGAGCGCTGGAGATTCAAAGCACGTAGGACATTCAGATGCTGAAGATTTAAAGCACTGGAGGTTCAAAGAGTGCTGGAGGTTCAGAGCACTGAAGTGGAGACCACTGGAGTTTCAAAGTGCAGGACCATTCAGAGAGCACTGAGGCGGAGAGAATGCTGCAGATTAAGAGCACGCTGGACATTCAGAGCAAACTGGAAATTCAAAGTGCAGGACATTCAGAGCGCACTCAACATTCAGAGCGCAGGACATTCAGAACACTGGAGTTTCCATGTGCAGGATATTCAGAGCGCACTCGACATTCAGAGCGCTGGAGATTCAAAGCACACAGGACATTCAGAGAGCGCTGGACTTTCAGAGCGCTGAAGATTTAAAGCACCAAAGGTTGAGAGAGTGCTGGAGGTTGAGAGAGTGCAGGGCATTCAGAGCGCAGGACAGTCAGAGCGCTGGAGATTCAAAGCACATAGGACATTCAGAGAGCGCTGGACATTCAGACCACTGGAGATTCAGAGCGCTGGACGTTCAGAGCGCAGGACCATTCAGAGAGCACTGAGGCGGAGAGAATGCTGCAGATTAAGAGCATGCTGGACATTCAGAGCACGCTGGAAATTCAGACCACTGGAGATTCAGAGCGCTGGACGTTCAGAGCGCAGGACCATTCAGAGAGCACTGGGCGGAGAGAATGCTGCAGATTAAGAGCACGCAGGACATTCAGAGAGCACTGGATGTTCAGAGCGCTGGACGTTCAGAGCGCTAAACATTTAAAGCACGGGAGGTTCAGAGCGCACTCGACATTCAGAGTGCTGGAGATTCAAAGCACGCAGGACATTCAGAGAGCGCTGGAGGTTCAGAGCGCTGGAGGCGGGGAGAGAGTGCTGTAGATTCAGAGCGCTGGGGATTAAGAGGACTGAGGCGGAGACCACTGGAGATTCAGAGCGCAGGACAGTCAGAGCGCAGGACAGTCAGAGCTTAGGACAGGCAGAGAGCACTGAGGCGGAGAGAATGCTGCAGATTAAGAGCACGCTGGACATTCAGAGCATGCTGGAAATTCAGACCACTGGAGATTCAGAGCGCTGGACGTTCAGAGTGCAGGACCATTCAGAGAGCACTGGGCGGAGAGAATGCTGCAGATTAAGAGCACGCAGGACATTCAGAGTGCGCTGGAGGATCAGAATGCTGCACACTCAGAGCGCTGTACATTCAGAGCGCTGAAGATTCAGAGAGCGCTGGAGATTCAGAGCGCTGGAGGTTCAGATCACTGGAGATGCAATACACGCTGGAGATTCAGAGAACAGAACAATCAGAGCGCTGAAAATTGAGCGCATTGGATATTCAGAGAGCGCAAGATATTTACATTTTAGTCATTTAGCGGACGCTTTTATCCAAAGCGACTTACAAGTGAGGAAAACAAACAAGCGATTCTTCATGAATTGGCAAATAACAGGAAGTGCTCACAATACAAGTTTCATACATTGCTCAGTACCATAAGTTAGAGTAGGAAGGGAAAAAAGGGAAAGAAAGTTTTTTTTTTATGAGGGGATCAAGTGTTCACGAAAGAAATGAGTTTACAGCTGTCTCTTGAATATTACCAGGGTACCTGATGAAAGTAGGGAGATCATTCCACCAGCAGGGAGCAGTGAAGGAAAATGTTCTGGAGAGTGATTTTGTGCCTCTGTGAAGGTACCACAAGCCTTCGCTCCTTTAGTGATCGCAGGCTTCTGGTGGGGACGTAGCGTTGTATCAGTGTGTGGAGGTAAGAAGATGCAGAGCCTGTGGTGGATCTGTAAGCAAGCATCAGCGCTTTGAACTTGATGCGAGCAGCGAGGGATAGCCAGTGGAGAGAGATGAAGAGGGGCGTGACGTGGGCTCTCTTAGGCTCGTTGAAGACAAGACGTGCAGCAACGTTCTGGATCATTTGAAGAGGTTTGATTGCACTTGACGGCAGACCAGCCAGAAGACCATTGCAGTAATCAAGCCTTGAAATGACCAGGGCCTGGACAAGCAGTTGTGTTGCGTGCTCAGTCAGGAAGGGACGGATTTTCCTGATGTTGCGAAGTGCAAATCTGCATGACCGCGCCGTCTTTGAGATGTGGTCTCTGAAGGTCAGTTGGTCATCGAAGATAACTCAAAGATTTCTGGCCGACTTTGATGGGGTAATGGTGGTTGCACCAAACTGTATGTTGATGTCGTGTTGTAGAGTAGGAGTGGCAGGGAAGACTAAAAGCTCAGTCTTTGCCAGGTTGAGCTGCAGGTGGTGTTCTTCCATCCACGTGGAGATGTCCTCCAGACAGCTTGAGATCCGTGCAGCTACTGTGGAATCATCTGGTTGGAAGGACAGGTAGAGTTGAGTGTCATTGGCGTAGCAGTGGTAGGAGAAACCATGTGCCTGTATGATGGGACCCAGTGATGTAGTATAAATGGAGAATAGGAGGGGACCAATAACTGAACCCTGAGGAACCCCAGTGATCAGTTCATGTGGTTTGGATACCTCCCCAGGCAACTCTGAAAGACCCACCTGTGATATATGACTGAAACCACTGAAGTGCACTACCTGAGATACCCAGTGACGAGAGGGTGGACAGAAGAATTTGATGGTTTACGGTGTCGAAGGCAGCAGATAGATCCAGCAGAATGAGAACAGATGATTTGGAACCAATCTTTGCAATTCGCAGGGATTCCGTGACAGACAGTAGCGCAGTCTCTGTGGAATGGCCGCTCTTGAAACCAGATTGGTTGACGTCCAGATGGTTGTTCTGTGGAAGGATGACACCTGGTTGAACAACTCGTTCAAGTGTTTTTGATATGAATGGTAGGAGAGAGACCGGTCTGTTGTTGTCCACAAGTGATGTGTTTAGCGTGGGTTTTTTAAGCAGTGGGGTTACTCGAGCCTGCTTGAATGTGGTAGGAAAAGTGCCTGTGTGGAGAGACGAGTTAATAACGTGTGTAAGTGCTGGTAAGAGAGTGGGAGAGATGGCTTGTAGAAGGTGTGAGGGGATGGGGTCTAGAGGGCAGGTGGTGGGATGAGTGGAGAGGAGAAGTTGATACGTCCGTCTCCATGAGAAGGGAGAAGGAAGAGAGATTAGTGGATGAGGGGATGAGTTCTTGTGTGGGTGGTAGAGAGAACTGGCTCCTGATGGCAGATGTCTTGTCGGTGAAGAAATTGGCGAATTGATCAGCAGTTAAGGATGTGGTGGGTGGTGGTGAAGGGGGACAGAGGAGTGCGTTGAATGTCTTGAAGAGTGAATGTGTGTTTGTACCGCCGTTGATCTTTTCGTGGAAGTATGAGGACTTGGCTGCATGGACTCCACCAGAAAAACATGATAGCAGATCTTGGTACGAACCTAGGTCAGATGGGTCTTGTGATTTGCGCCATTTCCTTTCTGCTGCCCTGAGTTTGGTCCGGTCATCACGAAGCAAGATATTCAGAGAGTGCTGGAGATTCAGAACACTAGAGGTTTAGAGCGCTTGAGGTTCAGAGAGCTGGATGTTCAGAACGCAGGACATTCAAAAAGCTAGAGATTCAAAGCATGTAGGACATTCAGAGCGCTGAAGATTTAAAGCACAGGAGATTCAGAGAGCGCTGAAGGTTGAGAGAGCGCAGGACTTTCAGAGCGCAGGACATTCAGAGCGTTGGAGTTTCAAAGTGCAGGATATTCAGAGCGCACTGGAAATTTAAAGCGCTGGAGATTCAAAGAACGCAGGACATTTAGAGCACAAGATATTCAGAACGCTGGAGGTTCAGAGAGCACTGGACGTTCAGAGCACGCTAGAGGCACAGAGAACGCTGGAAGTTCAGAAAGCAGGACCATTCAGAGAATGCTGCAGATTCAGAGCGCTGGAGATGCAAAGCATGCAGGACATTCAAGGCGCTTGAGGTTCAGAGCGTTGGATTTTCAAAGTGCAGAATATTCAGAGTGATGGACATTCAAAAAGCTGGAGATTCAAAGCACGCAGGACATTTAGAGCACTAGAGATTCAGAACGCTGGAGGTTCAGAGCGCAGGACCATTCAGAGAGTGCTGGACATTCAAGGTGCTGGAGGTTCAGAGAGCGCTAGGGATTCAAAAAGCTGGAGATTCAAAGCACGCAGGACATTTAGATCGCTGGAGGTTCCGAGCGCTTAACATTTAAAGCACGGGAGGTTCAGAGCGCGCTCGACATTCAGAGTGCAGGATATTCAAAAAGCTGGACATTCAGAGTGCTGGACATTCAGAGCACTCAGGCGGACACCATTGGAGATTGAGAGCGCTGGAGATTCAAAGAACAGGATTTTCAGAGCGCTGGAGATTTAAAGCACTGGAGGTTCAGGGAGTGCTGGAGGTTCAGAGCGCTGGAGATTTAAAGCACTGGAAGTTCAAAGAGCGCTGGAAATTCAGAGCGCAGGAGGCAGAGAGGGTGCGGGACATTCAGAGTGCAGGATATTCAAAAAGCTGGACATTCAGAGCGCTGGACATTCAGAGTGTTGGAGTTTCAAAGTGCAGGACATTCAGAGCACTCAGGCGGACACCATTGGAGATTGAGAGCGCTGGAGATTCAAAGAACAGGATTTTCAGAGCACTGGAGATTTAAAGCACTGGAGGTTCAGGGAGTGCTGGAAATTCAGAGCGCAGGAGGCGGAGAGGGCACGGGACATTCAGAGTGCAGGATATTCAAAAAGCTGGACATTCAGTGCGCTGGAGGTTCAGAGCGCTGTATATACAAAGCATGCAGGGTATTCAGAGCGCTGGAGGTTCAAAGCGCTGGACATTCAGAGCACAGAGGTGGAGACCACTGGAGATTCAGACCGCTGAAGGTTCAGAGCGCTGGACATTCAGAGCACTCAGGCGGAGACCATTGGATATTGAGAGTGCTGGAGGTTTAGAAAGTGCTGGAGAGTCAGAGCGTGCTGTAGATTCAGAGCGCTGTTGATTTAGAGCACGCTGGACATTCAAAGCACTGGACATTCACAACACTGGACATTCAGAGCGCTGGAGGCGGAGAGACCACTGGACATTCCGAGCGCAGGACATTCAGAGCGCTGGACATTCAGAGCTTTGAAGATTTAGAGCACTGGGGGTTCAGCAAGCGCTGGACATTCATAGAGTTGGAGTTTCAGAGTGTAGGACATTCAGAGTACTGAGACCACTGGATGTTCAGAGTGCTAGAGGTTCAGATCACTGGAGATTCAGAGAGCACAGGAAATTCAGAGTGCAGGACAATCAGAGAATGCTGGAAAGTGAGAGTGCTGGAGGTTCAGAGAGCGCAGGAGATTCCCAGCACAGGAAGCGGGGAGAACGCTGCAGATTCATAGCGCTGGAGATTCAAAGCACGGAGGACATTCAGAGCGCAGGACATTCAGAGCACTGAAGATTTAGAGCACTGGAGGTTCAGAGAGCACTGGACATTCAGAGTACTGAGGCGGAGACCATGGAAGATTCAGAGTGCTGGAGGTTCAGATCACTGGATATTCAGAGATCACAGGACATTCACAGTGCTGGATATTCAGAGAGCGCTGGTGGTTCAGGGAGTGCTGGAGATTCAGAGAACGCTTAACACTCGGATCACTGGGCGGTCAGAGAGCGCTGGAGAGTCAGAGCGCTAGAGGTTCTTAGCGTTGGAAATTCATAGCGCAGGAGGCAGAGAGGGCACTGGAGATTCAGAGCGCAGGAGATTCAAAAAGCTGGACATTCAGAGAACGCTGGACAATCACAGTGCTGGAGGCAGAGAGAGCGAGAGAGAGAGAGAGAGAGAGAGAGCTGGTGGTTCAGAGCATTGGAATTTCAAAGTGCTGGACGTTCAGAGCGCTTAAGATTTAGAGCGCTGGAGATTCTGAAAACGCTGAACATTCCGGTCGCTGGATGGTCAGAGAGCGCTGGAAGCGGTGAGAGCGCTGGAGGTTCAGAGAGCAGAACCATTCAGAGAGCGCTGGAGGCAGAGAGAACGCTGCAGATACAAAGCACGCAGGACATTCAGAACGCTGCAGATTCATAGCGCCAGAGGTTCAGAGAGCGCCAGAGGTTCAGAGCGCTGGGGCGGAGAGAACACTGGACATTCCGAGTGCAGGACATTCAGAGCGCTGGAGGCGAAAAGAACACTGCATATTCATAGCGCTGGAGATTCAAAGCACGCAGGACATTCTGAGCGCAGGACATTCAGAGCGTTGAAGATTGAGTGCAGGACTGTCAGAGCACTGGAGATTCAAAGAGCACAGGACATTCAGAAAACGCAGGAAATTCAGAGTGAAGTTTCGAAGTGCAGGACATTCAGAGAATGCTGGACATTCACAGTGCTGGATATTCAGAGAGCGCTGGAGGCGGAGAGAGCGCTGGACGTTCAAAAAGCTGGATATTCAGCGCGCGGGACGTTCAGAGCGCGCGCGGGACGTTCAGAGCGCGCGCGGGACGTTCAGAGCGCGCGCGGGACGTTCAGAGCGCGCGCGGGACGTTCAGAGCGCGCGCGGGACGTTCAGAGCGCGCTGGAGGCGGAGAGAACGCTGCAGATTCATAGCGCTGGAGGTTCAGAGACGTTCAGAACACATTCAGAACACAGGATATTCAGAGCGCAGGAGATTCCGAGTGCAGGAAGCGAAGAGAGCGCGGGAGATTCAGAGCGCGGGACGTTCATAGCGCTGGAGGCCGAGAGACCGCTGGACGTTCCGAGCGCAGGACGTTCAGAGCGCTGGAGGCGGAGAGAGCGCTGTAGATTCAAGGCACTGTAGATTCAGGGCATTGGAGATTCAGAGCACACTGGATATTCAGAGCGCACTGGAGGCAGAGAGAGCGCTGTAGATTCAGAGCACAGGATACTCAAAGACCTGAACAATCAGAGCGCGGGGCACTCAGAGCGCTGGAGGCGGAGAGAGTGCACTGGAGGCGGAGAGAGTGCACTGGAGGCGGAGAGAGCACGGGGCGCACAGATTCAGAGAGCACTAGAGGCGGAGAGAGCGAAGGACGTTCAGAGCGCGCAGGAGATTCAGAGAGCACTGGAGGCGTAGAGAGCGAAGGACGTTCAGAACGCGCAGGAGATTCAGAGAGCACTAGAGGCGTAGAGAGCGAAGGACATTCAGAACACGCAGGAGATTCAGAGAGCACTAGAGGCGGAGAGAGCGCTGGACGTTCAGAGAGCACTAGAGGCGGAGAGAGCGCTGGACGTTCAGAGAGCACTAGAGGCGGAGAGAGCGCTGGACGTTCAGAGAGCACTAGAGGCGGAGAGAGCGAAGGACGTTCAGAGCGCGCAGGAGATTCAGAGAGCACTAGAGGCGTAGAGAGAGAAGGACGTTCAGAACGCGCAGGAGATTCAGAGAGCACTGGAGGCGGAGAGAGCGCTGGACGTTCAGAACGCGCAGGAGATTCAGAGAGCACTAGAGGCGGCGAGAGCGCTGGACGTTCAGAGAGCACTAGAGGCGGCGAGAGCGCTGGACGTTCAGAGAGCACTAGAGGCGGCGAGAGCGCTGGACGTTCAGAGAGCACTAGAGGCGGCGAGAGCGCTGGACGTTCAGAGAGCACTAGAGGCGGCGAGAGCGCTGGACGTTCAGAGAGCACTAGAGGCGGCGAGAGCGCTGGACGTTCAGAGAGCACTAGAGGCGGCGAGAGCGCTGGACGTTCAGAGAGCACTAGAGGCGGAGAGAGCGCTGGACGTTCAGAGCGCGCAGGAGATTCAGAGACTAATAGCGGCGGAGAGAGAGCTGGACGCTCAGAGCGCGCTGGACATTCAGAGAACACTAGAGGCGGAGAGAGCGCAGGAGATTCAGAGAGCACAAGAGGCGGAGAGAGAGCTGGACGTTCAGAGCGCGCTGGATGTTCAGAGCGCTGCAGATTCATCGCGCTGGACATTGAGAGAGCGCTGGACATTCAAAACAGAGGAGATTCTGAGTGCTGGGCATTCAGAGCACGCTGGACATTCAGGCTTGACTTTAATCCCACAATTAAGGAGCCAGAATTCCTTGTCTGGTGTTAGTGGTTCAGCCACTACCGCGGCCATCTTGCCTTGCCGTTCCTGCTCGGCAGCCATTTTGTGTCGCGGTTCGGTAGTGTCGACCATCGCGTGACATGGCTCAGGAACAGCAGTCATGGCGATTGAGGGACAGAGAATGGAGCTGATGTTCACCGCAGTGAGCAGAAGTGGCTCGTACTTTTGTATGTGGAGGTTCTCAGCGTGGAGTGAGCGAATGACGCTGCCTATGTATCCGATGGGACCGTACGAGAACACTGATCCTCGCGAACCTCTTCGACTTCAAAACTGGAACCATTTAAATAAAGAACAAGATTAATTGACCCTTCACAAATAGTTTGATCGACAGGCAATTTAACTAATGGTAGCGCCGAATCCGCCATCTTATTAGACAAAGCCGTCAAGGAGTAGCCTATAGTAGATTAACTTGAAATATTGTGTGTACTCACGTTTTTCCACGCTTGAAACATTCCTTCAGATGTATAACCATATTATTTTACGTTATAAATGAACTAGTGAAAAGATGATCGGTCCACGAGCCGCTTGAGGAATCTGTCACGACACATTAAGGAGCCACTATACCGTATTTCGTGTTTAAACGGCTTTAAAAATTACAATATTTTAAATTTTAAACAGTTTCATGTGTTACCAGTGTCCTCTTTGCTCCGCGATGTATTTTTCACTGCGGGACAACATGATGCCTGTAAGAGAGCACGTGGCTTATTAGGAATTGCAACAAGTGGCGGTTTTTACGAAGGGACAATTGACTCGATGAGGAAAAACTACTGATGGGTTCGCAGTAACGGATCGTGTTCATATCCAGCCCCATAAAGAAACAAACACCGAGCACGACTTCATTCAATCTCACCCGATATGCGAGCTCGATGAACTCCTCCACATTCTCTTCCAACGAACGGCCATTCTGCCGTATCCTCCACAAACGATCCTCTGCCCAACTTTTTTCTGCGCGCGCAAGATCATATTTTGAGCGTGCAAAAGGGCATTTAGCGCGCGTGCGAACTGAGTTGAGGAGAAATCTTCGTCCCGCAAACAAGAAAGTATTTCGAGCCAACGAAAATCAGTTTTGCATTTAAAAGAATCTTATTTGGATATGCACGGACGTTCTCTTTCGCACGTGCAAGGTCTCGATTGCTCGCTCACCTGATTACCCTCTGCCGCTCGCCTGCTCGACACAAATCAGCGTTCCAGCCAATCAGAGATGAGGCTGCTAAATTGATTGATTGACTGGCTTGACAACCAATCACAAGGGTCTCTGCATTACTAAAATTACTGCATTATTATAAAATGTATGGTTCAAGAAACGTTTGTTCAATGGCTTGAACACTATCAAAGTTAAAATGAAATCTATTGAATGCAGTTTACTCATTTACTTACTATGAAATAACATTAACTGTTCGTAACGTGTGCTGCAAACTCGTTTCAGAGCATTACATAATGTTCAACAGGACACTTTGAAATCTTAAAAATGAAAAAGAATTCTGTAATTGTTTAACTATTTTGTAATAGCGACTGACAATACAACCATAAGATACACCAAAATTAGGACAGTCCCAAATTTCATTTGTTCACTGTACTCCAAATCTTTAAAATGTATATTTGTAGGGAACAGTTCCAAATTCAGCCCTTTATCCAGTGATCTTTCTCTTCATCTCATAGGGTAAAAAAATATTTTAAATATATTTTAAAATATACAAAAATTGGCCAAAAAATATATTTGCAAAAGCTGTTTTTGGCCATTTTTTGTATATTTTTAAAAATTTATTTTAATACATATATATATTTATTGTCTTAAAATATATTGTTTGGCAATTGGCAATATATTTTTCCCTACATATATTTCAATCCAAAAAAAAATACTTTCACGTCACATTTGAAGAAAATTTTTTATTTTGTTGTCTATAACATCTGAACATTTGAATAAAAATCAGCAAGGAACATAATGTGTAAAAATTTAACTTTTTTGCTTTCAAGAAGTCTTAGTTTCATCAGTTCAAATCCTCAAAGCTGCTTTGGACACATGTGGAAATCTCTTCTTGACTGCAAGATAAAAATCAGTTATTATTTTAACTAAATGCTTCTAGTAAAATTTTCCTTTCACCAGGTATTGACTTACCGTATATGGCTGGCATGGTGTCCTCGTCCCGTTTCGCTTCTCTCTCCAATCTTTTTTGCTCTTTGCTCCTAAAAAAAGGCAAAACACAATCCCTAAACATCTGGTTCAGAGGACATCCACTTTGTCTACTGAATAGTTTTTGGAGTATTTTGTCAGTATTTATCAGCATGTTGCCTATATTTTTGTTTGTACTGCAATTAAAACAATTACACGTATACTAGACTTTAAAGATATTTAATGGGAATATTATAGGACAGTACTGTAAAGAAACGGATGACTGAGAGGAGAGGTCGAATTTGGCATTTTCACCGTTACAAAAGAAGGAATAGTGGAATATCACAAAGGCACATTCATTTAAGCTAACTTAACTTAAAGAGATAATCAACCCAAAAACAGAAATTCTCATTTATTTACCCTAATGCTGTTCCAGAGGATTTTATGATATTTTTTTTCTGTGGAAAACAGATTTTACGTAAGACGATCAAAAACCAAACAAAGTGACATATCAATGTCTTCTGAAGCGAAATGGGTGTGTTTGAGGAAAATACTCTTATGTTAAATGTGTTACACAACAATTATGAGTTCAAAGTCAGCATGTTGTAATTTGAGATGTGCGTTTTAAAGCTTTTCAAACAGACACCTATTGTTTCACTTCAACTAGTCATATTGACTGCTGTTGTTTTTTACAGTGTGGTTTTTGAAGCGTCGACTTTATGGGTCGTACACTTGCACACAGAGATGGAAATTTGCTAAAAACCATCATTTGAAAGGAAGTCATATTCTGAGAGTATTTTGATTTTTGGGTGGAGTATCCTTTTTTGTATTATTATCGGAAACACAAAAACTTTATTTTTCTTTGCCAAAAAAAACGAATTCTGTAATTTGGCCTTTATATTTAAATACAAATTTTGAATTTCTACAACAGAATTCTGTTTATTACCTTACTGTTTATTACCGTGCAGATGATTAGCGTAAAGTGCAACAGAAATTATGACGACTTGACTATGAACATTATGCTGTACCTGTGACTCGTGGACCGAGGCTCTCCAGCACAATCGTTGGGCGGGTGAGCCGGACAGCATGTGGACAAAGAAGTGTCTTGACAGATGCGTTTGGACCCGCAGCTGTTCCAGACAGGCAGAAACAGAGACAGAAATTAACAAAGACAAAGAAGTGCAATTCATAAATTAAACAAATTAATAATGAAATATATGTGTATGTGTGTGTGTGTATATATATATATATATACACACATTTTTTAAAGTGTCTCATGATCATTCTCACCGTTGCTGTTGCACAAACTGTCTCTGCTTCAACTACTGAAAATAAAAAGTAAATTATTTTAAATTAATGAATGAGAATCTTTTATTACAAGCGACTTATCACTGGCTCAATTCAGAACAGGTGTTACACCAGATTCTGCGACCATCGTGTTCTGTGACCGCGTGGTTGCGCTGCGTCATATACGCAAATCGCGTAATTTCTGACGATAAGCCAAAGAAGGTGAAATCTGTTCGAAACTTGTTTAGAAATGCAGGTTATTCACTTCGTAAATGCTCATTTGCTTGTCCAGATTAAACGCAATGTGGTTGTTTGCAGAGTAGTAGTAGTAGTTGCAGAGAAATGTGTGTTTCCATCATATTGTTGTTCAATAAACATTCGCGCGTTCGCGTTATCGTTTTCACGTTTTTTCTGTTTGTTTTGCAATTTAGAATAATATATTGTGTATATACTCTATATATTACTATTATATTTATATTATATATAAATACAAAAAAACGTTCTCGTGCAAATGTCTTTGAATGTTTTATCGTCAGAATTTACGCGATTTGCGTATATGACGCAGCACAATGATAACCACGCCCTCTACGGTCACAGAATACGATGGTCACAAAATCTGGTGTAACACCGGCGCCGAGTCCTGAAGAGGGAGCGTGTGAAATACTGAAAGGGGCCGGTGATCACATAAACAGGGTGTTTTTTTATTTTAATAAACAATATCGAGTCTAGAAAACACAAAAGTACAACAAATATATTGATAAAAACACTCGTTGAAGCTTCATACACACCGGGACATTTGACTGCACACTTTTTTTTCACAATGTTGATTCTACAATTGCAGACACATATAGGCGGTTACGAGAAAGCTGATCAAAATTGACGAGTGTTGAAATCTCTTTTCTTGTGGAACACCGCAATTGCTGCTCTTTCCAATTAGCCATGCATGACATGTGCTCATTACAGTCAGCATGTCTGTAAAATCCTTTGGCTTCATCGGTCGCGTGGTTCCAATTGCTAAAACCAGTGCTTGTAAACACAGAGCCATTCCCGCCAAATTTACGACAAGGAAAACAAAATGCCGAATCTCCTTGCTGCGAATATTCTAGCCATTCCCTATCATTGTACCAATTTTGCGAAAATGACCGCTGATAGTCATTTTTTTGTTGCTGTTTCTTTGGAAACTGTTTTAAACGAACCTGGACTGGCTTGTCTTTACCGAGATTCTCTGGTGCACTGGACAGTGACGGTTGCTTTTGGACGGCTGAGTAACTGCTACCAGTGGCGTAAGCGGGCCTGCATTGTCAGGTGAAGCAGAACTTGAAGTAGCAGCAGCAGGTGTTATGGTAGGCTCTGTCTTTTTAATCCACTTTCGAATATCCATTGTGAAACAAGAGTAATGATCATCCGTAGTAGCTTCGAAAATTTAAGTAATTGTGTATGTTCTGGTGCGCGAGAAATGTAATGTGACGTTAGAGTGGGGGTGGGGAAGCGCGCTCATCAAACGACAGGACCAATCAAAATTCGACTTTGCCTAACAGACTTTTCTTTACTAAAATGTTGCTATTTAAGATTAATATTGACTCTAGGAACTGGAAGAAAGGGCGATTGGCAAATGTAATTTTTTTAAATAAAATATTTTATTTATCATTAAAATTACTTTAACATTCATGGTGATCTGAGGGGGCGTGGCGCCGGCCCTGGCTCAATTGGTACAGCTTATTCAGCAGAAAAGTGAACAAAAACTATAGTATTATATAGTAACCTAAGCTATATTTTAAAAAATCTATATAAAATTTGAGAGAATAACGAATAACCTGTGCAGAATTAACAAGTTAATCTTTAACGTTTAAATTCAGCAGAATCTACAAATCTGCGTCATCTCCTCATGTGAGCAAATGACACAAACATTAAATTGATAAATTAAAAAAAAACAAAAAAACTTGACAATAACAGTATACATCCAAAGCAGCAATTACCAATACATGTGTAAAAATGTTGACTAAAAATAAAGTTATTGCTCTTACCTCCAAGAAGTCCCAGTTGATCGTTAAATGACGCGCATGCCCAGTACTCCAAACGTCCGTTAGTACTGCTCCGATTCAAATTACGTCACAGTTATTAACATTGTACATCTAGCGATTTTATTCCTTTATTTATTTTTATTTGATGCGCATTTAAACGCTATATTACACTGACATTAATTTACAAGTAAATAAATACGTTAATTAATGAATTAATTAATAATAGATTAAAATACACAATTGTAAGGGATAACCCATTTGACAATTTTTCCTGCCATGATCACAATTTTTTTGGGAAGATCATGTGAACAAAAGTCGCCAATATAGAAAATGTTTGGAAATTCATGTGTTTTTTAGGCCTACATGTGTTTAAAATTATCCTAATTGAATGTAGTTTTGATCACTTTCTTCCACCCACATTTGCATTGTCGACTAAGATTGGAAATGTATTTTCTTGCGCCCTGAAATACATTTTTAAATATAAATGTATTTTCTTGCCCCTGATATATTTTTAAATATATTTTAAGTATATGAGGGTCGAAACTAAATATATTTTCAGTTTCAAAAATATATTTCACTGAACTTTTATATTTTGGCCAGATAAAATATATATTTTTTTCCGTATGGGATTCTCAGCAGTGACAGTCACACGTGCTTGTTATGATTCAAATGTGAAAGCTGCGCCCTCGAGAAGCGTCACAACATTGTTTACAACACTGATATTGAATGCTCATTGGTTCTCACCTGCTTCGTCACAGATCAAAATGTCAATCCACATGTTTCAGTGTCATAGACATAATAAAATACATAGACTCCCCATTGGCCTCTGGATCATACGTCAACGGCGGCGCCATATCATGCAGGTTAACGTTCCCATAACTCTCATAACTGGAATTGAGAAAAAGGCCTGTTTCGTTTGCTGCTTGGGGCTGTACAGTCGTGGCCAAAAGTTTTGAGAATTACATAAATATTAGTTTTCACAAAGTTTGCTGCTAAACTGCTTTTAGATCTTTGTTTCAGTTGTTTCTGTGATGTACTGAAATATAATTACAAGCACTTCATACGTTTCAAAGGCTTTTATCGACAATTACATGACATTTATGCAAAGAGTCAGTATTTGCGGTGTTGGCCGTTCTTTTTCAGGACCTCTGCAATTCGACTGGATATGCTCTCAATCAACTTCTGGGCCAAATCCTGACTGACAGCAACCCATTCTTTCATAATCACTTCTTGGAGTTTGTCAGAATTAGTGGGTTTTTGTTTGTCCACCAGCCTCTTGAGAATTGACCACAAGTTCTCAATGGGATTAAGATCTGGGGAGTTTCCAGGCCATGGACCCAAAATTTCAACGTTCTGGTCCCCGAGCCACTTAATTATCACTTTTGCCTTATGGCACGGTGCTCCATCGTGCTGGAAAATGCATTGTTCTTCACCAAACTGTTGTTGGATTGTTGGAAGAAGCTGCTGTTGCAGGGTGTTTTGGTACCATTCTTTATTCATGGCTGTGTTTTTGGGCAGAATTGTGAGTGAGTCCACTCCCTTGGATGAGAAGCAACCCCACACATGAATGGCCTCAGGATGCTTTACTGTTGGCACGACACAGGACTGATGGTAGCGCTCACCTTTTCTTCTCCTGACAAGCCTTTTTCCAGATGCCCCAAACCATCGGAAAGGGGCTTCATCGGAGAATATGACTTTGCCCCAGTCCTCAGCAGTCCATTCACGATACTTTCTGCAGAAGATCAATCTGTCCCTGATGTTTTTTTGGAGAGAAGTGGCTTCTTTGCTGCCCTTCTTAACACCAGGCCATCTTCCAAAAGTCTTGGCCTCACTGTGCGTGCAGATGCGCTCACACCTGCCTGAGCAAGCTCTGCACTGGTGGCACTCCGATCCCGCAGCTGAATCCTCTTTAGGAGACGATCCTGGCACTTGCTGGACTTTCTTGGACGCCCTGAAGCCTTCTTTACAAGAATTGAACCTCTTTCCTTGAGGTTTCTGATGATCCTATAAATTGTTGATTTAGGTGCAATCTTAGTAGCCACAATATCCTTGCCTGTGAAGCCATTTTTATGCAACGCAATGATGGCTGCACGCGTTTCTTTGCAGGTCACCGTGGTTAACAATGGAAGAACAATGATTTCAAGCATCACCCTCCTTTTAACATGTCAAGTCTGCCATTCTAACACAATCAGCCGGACATAATGATCTCCAGCCTTGTGCTCGTCAACATTCTCACCTGAGTTAACAAGACGATTACTGAAATGATCTCAGCAGGTCCTTTAATGACAGCAATGAAATGCAGTGGAAAGGTTTTTTTAGGGATTAAGTTCATTTTCATGGCAAAGAAGGACTATGCAATTCATCTGATCACTCTTCATAACATTCTGGAGTATATGCAAATTGCTATTATAAAAACTTAAGCAACAACTTTTCCAATTTCCAATATTTATGTAATTCTCAAAACTTTTGGCCACCACTGTACAAATTACAGCACAATTGAATACAGGTCTCAGGTTGAACATTTGTTTATGGTTGTATTTGGTCCTTATATAATTATGTTGATAGTTGTTGGCCACCGGAGTCAGTCAGAAAATGGCTAGCGAGACATGAGTTTACATTATTTACATTATAGTTTTTTGTGAATATTATCTTATTTTATGAACTAATTTACCTGAAATTTAAATGTCCATCTTGTTGACGCCATGTTGACGTTATCATGTGACCTACATCGTTATAGCAAGCACAACAACTTAAAAGATATGAGTGACAGGTTTAATTCTTCCGTCTGTAAATATCTTGATATTGATTAAGCTTGCTCATTTTATGGTATTGTTGAAGAAACTGCTCTCCATTTATTTTGTGATTGTAGCAATAAATTTGCAGTTAATTTCAGTTCTTATATTTTCAACCCTAATGTGACCCAGTTTTATCCTTAAAGATATTTTTTTTTATTATTATAAAAACCCAAAATCGCAATCTCTTGAATATATTAATTTATTTTATATGCAAACATTTTCATCCACAAGCAAAAGTGAATTAAATCTTCTTTGTTTCCCTCTTTTTCTTGAATTTAAGAATTCGTTTCATACATCAGGCTTATAAATAAATAATTTTTTTTGTTACTTTTGTGGTGTAGTGGGCTGAACCACTGAAATGGAAAGCAGAAGGTTTCTGGTTCGATCTTTGCAGCGTCACCACCAATGCGTCCTTGAGCAAGTCACTCGTGTTAACTGACTTCTTATTCAATACAAATGTTCCTTAATTTGTCCACAGTACAAACGGTCAAATAAAACAGATAACTAATGTCGAGTTACTTGTATATTTGTTTATTTACATTACTTACATTCATGTAATGTAAGCGGTGTTGAATTCTACATAATAGCACACATAAATCACTGAAATGTCTGTTTCATGTTGTGATGTGCTCATCATCTGCAATGCTTATTGAATATTTCCCTGTCAGATGTTAAATAAATATTTAGTAAGCGTGTTTATGATGTATATGTTTCAGAAGTCATGTAAATCCACTTTGGTGACATACGTGAGCTTACTAGAGCTCCTGTTAGCTGTACGTGATAAAACGTGTTTTTACAGCAAAATCAGAACTATACTGCCTAGCGTCTTTACACCTTCAACAGTTTACAGTAGTTCAACAAATGCGATTTTAACACAAGGAATGTTTTCCATACTCAGATTTGAAAACGGCTCTTTCTCCTCCGTGTTTGATTGACGTATCCTCTCCCGTGGCCTCCTGGGATAGAAAAGTACTTATCGGTAAGCGCTCAGAAATCTGGGCGGAAGCAGTAGGCCATCTGGGAACTTCTCGACTGCTCGACATACTTATTCGCTCACCTACTGCTTTTCCCCTACTATATAGTAGAGAAGTAGGCGATTTCGGATGCACTTTAAGTAGACGTACGTCCCAATCTCACGAGAAATAGTACGTCACCGAGGTAATTCTCACCTACTCTTTTATGACTACTAAGGTTTCGGACATACTTATTCGCTCGCCTACTGCTTTTCGCCTTCTCAATAGTAGAGAAGTAGGCAATTTCGGATGCAGCCATTCACTCATTTCGGTTAGGTGACTGACATTTTGTGAATTACTTAGCTTACTTTTCTCACACATTGAAGGTTTCCCAGAGACAAAGAGTTGAGGAGACAGTGGGAAGTAGCTATAAGAAGGGAAGGATTTTCCAGCGTGTGTGATTTGTATTTGACGCTTTGCCTCATTTTCACAATGGTGGTCAATTCTAAACACAAGAAAAGCTAAAATGGGTTAAAAGATAGAAAATGCCTTTCCCACAGTAAGAAATATTTTTTCATTTCATGTGAAAATTTTAATTATCTCATTATCCAAGAATAAAGCAGCCAAATATGGGACAAGTCTAAGGTTTGACTATTAAAATAAATATTTTTTTAAAGTCTGCTATCGAGGTTTTAAGTAACTAGAAATGGAACTTTTTGTACACCACGTACTTCATAAAACACTGAAATCGGTTGATTAAATGTAAACGTTATTTTCGTTTTTATCCAAAAAACCGGAGCTCGCCAGTTTACTTGCATTTGTTTACAGTGCATTCTTGCCCTCGGTGATATGACAGACGCGTTGACGTATCGCAGCAACGTTCCAAAGCAGCCAATGGGGCGTCTACGTATTTTATTATGTCTATGGGATTGAGAAGCTTGATTCATATTTCCATGGATTAATAACTTAAATTCTGCCCTGTACGCCATAAAAAAAGAAAACCATTACCGCCAGAGAGGACTGCAACTCATCATCATTTGAACTACTTTTGGTTCCACTTTTGACATTTTTGCAATAAATGAATTATTGTGATTACGCTTCATTGTCTGTTATTCTTTTATATATAGTACGTAGATTTAAGAAATGGTAGGTTTAGGGGTAGTTGTAGGGTTAGTGGCTCAAAATATTGTTTTAATGTTATATTTTTCCTAAAATTGTCATTTTCCAGCTCATTTTATTCCATTGTGTTTTATTCTTTCAACATTCTGTATAAAATGGATATGTTTTGATTCGGGATGGGGTTTAGGGATCTACAAAAATCTACAAAATGATAAAAGGGAAATTACACATATATCTTTATGAAATAAAAGATTCATAAATATTTTTTTTGCTGAAAAAACTTTCAGTGCTATAAATACGTCAATATTATACGTTTCAGCACGTACAAAAATGTTCATTTTGTGTCTTTAAAAGTATTAAAACCTAAACATAACAATGAGAGCGGAGTTTTCTATTCTTCTCTTTACTCTACGCGTGACTTAAGATGCCGTAAGACCAACGCTTGGCCAGCTCTATTACAAATACAATACACAAAAGTGTCACAACTGGTTATTAAATTTGTCCCAGTATTCTGACATCCTCTTTTGACTGCATTTGCATTCTGTGTTGTAGGGAAGGGTGCACATTTTGGCACTTCTGTGACACATTTTTATATTTTAAATTTTTATTTTACAGTGCTATAGTTACACATTACTTCATGTACTTAGTAATAACAGTAAATTATGCATAATTACAAGTAACTAACCCTAAACCAAACCCTAACTGTAACTTTATAATAAGTACAGGTGCTGGTCATATAATTAGAATATCATGAAAAAGTTGATTTATTTCATTCAAAAAGTGAAACTTGTATATTATATTCATTCATTACACACAGACTGAATATTTCACATGTTTATTTCTTTTCATTTTGATGATTAACTGACAACTAAGGAAAATCCCAAATTCAGTATATCAGAAAATTAGAATATTACTTAAGACCAATAAAAAGAAATGATTTTTAGAAATCTTGGCCAACTGAAAAGAATGAGCATGTACAGCACTCAATACTTAGTTGGGGCTCCTTTTGCCTGAATTACTGCAGCAATGCGGCGTGGCATGGAGTCGATCGGTCTGTGGCACTGCTCAGGTGTTATGAGAGCCCAGGTTGCTCTGATAGTGATTGTTCTTCAGCTCTTCTGCATTGTTGGGTCTGGCATATCAGATCTTCCTCTTCACAATACCTCATAGATTTTCTATGGGGTTAAGGTCAGGCGAGTTTGCTGGCCAGTTAAGAACAGGGATACCATGGTCCTTAAACGGTTGCTTTGACACTGTGTGCAGGTGCCAAGTTCTGTTGGAAAATGAAATCTGCATCTCCATAAAGTTGGTCAGCAGCAGGAAGCATGAAGTGCTCTAAAACTTTCTGGTATACAACTGTGTTGATCTTGGACCTCAGAAAACACAGTGGACCAACACCAGATGATGACATGGCACCCCAAACCATCACTGACTGTGGAAACTTTACTCTTGACCTCAAGCAACATAGATTGTGTGACTTTCCTCTCTTCCTCCAGACTCTGGGACCCTGATTTTCAAAGGAAATGCAAAATTTACTTTCATCAGAGAACATAACTTTGAACCACTCAGGAGCAGTCCAGTCCTTTTTGTCTTTAGCCCAGGCGAGACGCTTCTGACGCTGTCTGTTGTTCAAGAGTGGCTTGACACAAGGAATGCGACAGCTGAAAACCATGTCTTGCATACGTCTGTGCGTAGTGGTTCTTGAAGCTCTGACTCCAGCTGCAGTCCACTCTTTGTGAATCTCCCCCACATTTTTGAATGGATTTTGTTTCACAATCCTCTCCAGGGTGTGGTTATCCGTATTGCTTGTACACTTTTTCTACTACATCTTTTCCTTCCCTTCGCCTCTCTATTATTGTGCTTGGACACAGAGCTCTGTGAACAGCCAGAGTCTTTTGCAGTGACCTTTTGTGTCTTGCCCTCCTTGTGCAAGGTGTCAATGGTTGTCTTTTGGACAACTGTCAAGTCAGCAGTCTTCTCCATGATTGTGTAGACTACAGAACTAGACTGAGAGACCATTTAAAGGCCTTTGCAGGTGTTTTGAGTTAATTAGCTGATTAGAGTGTGGCACCAGGTGTCTTCAATATTGAACCTTTTCACAATATTCTAATTTTCTGAGATACTGCATTTGGGATTTTCCTTAGTTGTCAGTTATAATCATCAAAATTAAAAGAAATAAACATGTGAAATATATCAGTCTGTGCAATGAATGAATATAATATACAAATTTCACGCTTTCAATGGAATTAGTGAAATAAATCAACTTTTTGAAGATATTCTAATTATATGATCAGCACCTGTACATGTAGTTAAGTAATAATACCGAGTACTTATTTGAGTAATTACATCATAACTACGGCACTGCAAAATAAAGTGTAATCCAACTCGGAAATAAAAGCATCTAGTACAAAAATGAAGATAAAACGTTAAGTTGGGTTGAGAGAACTAGACCACCCACAACATTGTTTCCTCTACCCATTACTGGCATTTGCTTAAGGTTCATTCCTATTCCAGTAGTAATTGCACTGTGCCACTTTACAGGGCATCTGCAGGTGCAAGGGCTTGATAATGAAGCACTCTGCAGTGTGGGTGGCAGCTGTGCTTGACTCTAGAGAGGGAGCCATATCCCCTAAACACACATACCTGCAATTGACTCAGCACTTTGAGAGACCTGTGTGGTGAGACTTTAGTTCCTTCCCCAGCTGGCTACTTGCTTTTCTCCCTAGCTCTCTTTACACACATACATTACAGGTGCACTCTACTTTCAATTAGACTCTCTCCCCTCATTAATAAGAGTGAATGACCTGCACTCCCTCTGGTTCTGTGTGGACCCGGCTGCAGGGCCAGGTGCTCATCCAACCATACAGAGAAAACAGGCTACTGCCTCCCTGTGGTCTCTCTAAACGGCCGAAAATACAACCAAAATTTTTCCTGAATAACAAAAACTTTGATATATATGCAGTACACCACAATATATCGAGAATAATGATGCACATTAAATATGCATAAGAAAGGTGAAAGAACATCCTTGTGGTAATCATGTTTCATTATGATCTGTTTGGTTTGCTGGGGTCTGTTCACAAAAAACAGTTTTCAACAAAAAACTGAAAACTTTTTACGTGTTTTCGCCGTTCATTTACACGAAGACGGAATTTTGGGGGCCTGAAAACACAAGCTTTTGAAATCAGGTTACAAAGCGCAAGTTGTTCTAAAACAAAAACACAAATCTGTGAAAACGGTGGCGGCATGCACATGCGTATTACGTTTGGCACAAGTGCTTTTTAAAAGAATGTGATTAAACTAAACAAATTATATTAATTAGTAAATAAATACATCCAATTAAATAAATGAATAGCAATTAATAAAATAACGATTAAAAATTTTGGTAACACTTTTTTTTTACAGTGTCATTGTTACATATGTTACATGTATTTACTGTAGTAATAACTAAAAATTATGCTTAATTACATGCAATTAACCTTAAACCAAACCCTTATCCTAACCCTAACCCTATAGTAAGTACATGTAGTTAATTGTCGTTACACAGTACTTAAATGTATAATTACACTGTAATACTGACACCGTAAAATAAAGTGTAAACAAAATTTTTAATGCACTTGCCCTGCCCCAGACCTATGTAGTTCATCTGACACAACATACAGTTGTTTGATGACGAATATGAACTCACTGTGCAATGAAGCCTATAGAATGCAATCAGAAAGTCCCTAAAATTAAAGATATGGGGTAAAATTATCTCATTTTTAGATAATGAAAATCAATATCACACGAGTAATGAGTTCAATGTTACGTGTCGCGTGATGTTTTTGCTATGGAGCCTTATACTCTCTAATCGCACTCGGTACTTTACTACTTTGATGTCATGCATGCCATTGGTCTGTGTAATGCCGCTTCAAGTTCAAAATGCCTGAAGAGAACCATTTACTTAACTCCTGAATGAATCAGCCGTTTTAATGAATGAACAAATTAATCATTAAGGCATTTACCACCACGTACTCGTTTTAGTTTCTAATTTAGAGTCTATTTTTTTTTATATAAAATAATTTCATATTTCCATAATAATTAAAAAAATAAATAAATAAAGATTTGGTTCATGCAAAAATGAAAATTCAGTCACCATTTACAAAATGGTGTGGTATGGACTTATGGTCCAAAAGTTAATTTGTAAAAATTTATTTGTTGCATCGAATAAAATATTCATTTCTTAAGCACCTTATTGTAATGTCTATTTGACATTACTCAATAATGACTTCAAATGATCTTTTGGCCGTAATTTCTTAGCCAGAATTGATGTGCGGTTAAATTGTGCTTAATTGCAACATCATGTAATTAATTAGATTTTTTTTTAAAAATGTAATCGCTTGACTGACCTACTTTCTTTACAAAGTCACATCGCCAACTGACCTGGCATGCATAATGCAGCGTTATTTAGTTCTTTTTTGGGGATCTGTGTGAATGGGGATCATTTTGACAGCTTTGCCATCTAAACAATAAAAAAAATATATATATAGGGCTGGGTAGGTTAATTTTAAAATCTATTTCACTACAATTTACAAAATACATGCTTTAAAAAGTAATTTGTAACGTATTTCGTTACATTACTCAAGTTTAGTAACTTAATCTAAATACTTTAGAATACATTGGAATACTAATAAGTGTGGAACAAACACAAAAAAGGTAATTGCAAGTTTTTATCTCACAATTCTGACTTTTTCCCTTAGAATTGTGTGATATAAAGTTGCAATTGCGAGTTATAAAGTCAAAATTACGAGATATAAAATCGCAATATTGAGAAAAGTCAAAAATATGAGATATGAACTCGCAATATTGAGAAAAGTCAGAACTATGAGATATAAACTCAGAATATTGAGAAAAGTCCGAATTTAAATCTCACAATTCTGACAGAAAGTCAGAATTGTGAAATGCAAACTCACAATTGTGGAGGGGAAAAAAACAAATTGTGAGGAAAAAGTTGCAGTGACCTTTTTTTACAATTATAAAATGACTCCCAAACAACTATCACAAAACATGAAAACAGTCGTCGATCATCCAGGTCATGACTGGACAGTTAGCTGACAGTTGGGCAATTTTATAAATTCAGTCATTTTGTCTTGTTCAGGACAGTACTAAATAAAAATAATAAAATTTTTATGATCCCTCTTAAAAGTATTTTGTTGTTGAAACTTAATTCCGCTTTTTCAGACTGTCAGAGTCAGAGAATCACCAATTGCTGTTTAAATGACATTAAAATTCAAAGTAATCACTTTGGTAATCTAAAGTACTTTTCAGATGTAACTGTAATGTGATTACCACCCATTTAAAATGTAACTAATTAAATACAGTTACTTTTTTCAGTTTCTTTGTCACTGTTTTGCTAAAGTTGTTTGTTTCCATGGTTTCTAATTAGTGCACACCTGTGCCCTGTCTCTTTGATGGTCATTCTCCTGTGTATATAAGCCCTCAGATTCTTCAGTTCAGTGTCATTAATGTTAATTTAGTTTTGTAGTGTCCTATGGCTCTTTGTGTTCATTAAAGCCTTGAGTAAACAGTCAATGCATCATGCATCTCATTCTTGCTCTTATTGGATTTAGCTACACCACCGCCTGTGACAAGTTAATGAATATCTAAGACATCCTCAAGAGGAAGGTTGAGTACGAATAGGTATTAGGAAATTCAGAATTTTACTTCTGAGTTTGAATTTGGGCAGCCATTAGGATGCAGCATTGTAATTCAGATTTGAAGGACGATTTCAAGAAAGTCAAAACTGGAATCAAAATTAAATGCAATTAGGTTGCACATTATTTCAATGGTCCCCTTCAGGCATTTTGTTAACTATAAGTAAAGTGGCTTTAAGGCTAGTCATTTCAATTGGTGGCCATCTTTGAAATGCCTCTCAGGCAGCTGTTCCAGCTCCCATCTCTTGGAATGGAGAGACATCAAATTCTCTGAAGCTTTTCCCCAAGCTTGATTAAATTTCATATTTAAAATCACCATTGAAAACTGTCTCATAAAGTATGTTTATGCTCCTATATCATTAAAAAAAGCGTAATTTTCAGGCTATACCAGCCAATGCGCATGTGGAGTCATAAGTGTGCTTCTTCTCCCAACACTGACTGTTTCTATAACAGCCAGAGCTTCAAACGGCAGCTGCAGTATTGTGATGACTTTAACAATCGGGGATTGTTTTTTTAATTTATTTTGAAGGTGTGACTTATTCTGCATTGCACTTTCTCCCATTCATATGTTAAATGAGTGCACCATCTTTCCATATCTAAACAGTTTGTTCTAAGTAACATTGCATCTACATGTGAATTAATTCTTGTTAGAGTATTAGTAGACTGTTAGGGTTTGTAGAATAAGAACTGATCTTTTATACCATTCTTTCATTTGAAAGCCACATTTCTAGCATTTGTAAAACCGCTTAAAAATATATATATTTAAATATATCTAAACTATGACGTTTACTCTCAATGACAAATGCGGAACAGTTTGTTCATGCGTTCAAGACCTCAACTCTAGATTACAGTTGCCCTGCTCGCTTGACAAACAAACTATAGCTGCTCCAAAACGCAGCTGCTAGAGTTCTTACTAGAACCAGGAAGTATGACCATATTAGCCCAGTTCTGTCAAAACTGCACTGGCTCCCTGTTAAACATCGAATAGATTTAAAAATTTTGCGAATTACTTACAAAGCACTAAATTGTTTAAGCTCCCCAGTACCTGAGTGAGCTCTTAATGCATTATAGTCCTTCACGTCTATTACGATCTCAGAACCGCTGGCGTTAGATCCTTCTATTTAGCACCTAAAAAACTCTGGAACAATTTTCCTGGATATTGTTCGGGAAGCATACATGCTCTGTCAGTTTAAATCTAGACTAAAAACGCTTCTTTTTAACCTGGCATACACATAACACATTATCAATTTATGTTTTCACATCCGTTAAAGGATTTTTAGGCTGCATAAATTAGGTCAGTCGGAACCGGGAACACTTACTATAACACCGGATGTACTCGTTACATCAGAAGAAGAATGGCATCTACACCAATTTTAGTCACTCTGCTTATCCCGAGGTTTACCGTAATTAGCCGGATCCGGGCCCTATCCAGGTCAGATGGAGGTCCTACGCCGAAACACAACCACAACGCAAACCTGAAGTGTCAGCAAGGCCTTACCAACACAACAGCAGGTGACACAGATCACCAACAAACCGTCCCATATCGGCGTGATGAATCCTCAACTAGATAAAACTGGATTAAATATTTTGACTGTTGCGATCCCAACTCGGAGCCCTCCCCTGGACAGAACACCAAATACGCATACTCTTTTACTAATCTAATCTTTTGTAAGTTTGAACTCGTGAACAACCCAAAGTGTTCACCTGTATAACTATATAGTTTTCAAAATCTTGCACTTTGAATCCCCTTTTCAAATGAAAAGTTTGCATTTTCAAGCCCCCAAAAACGCTGTTGTCATGTAAATGAACGGCCATAATGCATTACAAGCTTTCCGTTTTCAGTTGGAAATGGTGTCATTTAAACAGCCCCTGAGAGTCAGTGTGAGAAGGTCTTCGAAGAGCCACGCTGTCAATGTTTCTTCATACTATAAAGTCAGGCAAATTTCTATCATTTTCTAAACATGTTTATTTATGGACCTTTATGGTTTAAGAGTCTGAGTCTTGTAGCCACAGCAGTCAATTTAGACACCATCACCATCTTATCCAGCCCGCTAGCCGAGGCCTGTAATCTCTGGACAAATCTGACCACTTGTGCATTGTGGAATTGGCAGCTGTACTCTGTAATTGTCCATAATGGCTGCTGCTCTAGCTCAAGGCTTGCTGGGGGCTTGAAAAAAGGCAGCTTACATGCATTAAGCTTCCGTACTGTCATACGCCAAGCTGATCTTCTCAGGCCACGTTAGAGAACATGTGCTCTCTAATTAGGCCTCTCGTCAGCACCTTCATTGTGTCCTATAACCACCTCTCTCTGTTCTATCACCTCCCAAAGGGTGCGCTGAAGTAATTGCCTTTTAGGGGTTAGAAATCCGCCGTATCTGCCTTGACAATCACTGCACTGTAGAGTCCCTGTGACAGGATGGGTTGCTGCAAATTACATGCTGCCACTGCTGTTACCTGGGACACATCTACTCCCCCAAAAGCATAAAAGACCAGCAGAGGTATCCATGAGCTAAATTAACAATGTACTCCTGTAAGAGCAGAGGTAATTAAAATGAAAATAAAGGAAGTGTTACCTACAAAAATTAAACCAAAGTGCTTAAAGGCAAAAATTACTTACTCATCTTAAATCATATTAGTTTGTTTTTTCTAAATGTGCACAACTCTCAAGACAATCTCTTTGGTATGGTAATGTGTGTGACCGTGTTGATGTATTTGGTCTTGGCGGAATAGATCTGCTATGCTGCTGTATAGGACTTTCTACTGCCAATACATACACGAGTATGACACACTGCTGTGAACAATATAGACATGCTGCTGCTGCTGCTGCTCTACAATATAGCAAACATGAATTATCCACAGCAGATCTATACAGGTGGAGCTGGGGAAGGTGGAGGGTTTCTCAAAGCGCGCTGCTCTGCTAAGGCAAATGCTACCAAAGTATTTGAAGGTTGAGCATGCAAGCTCATTGGCTACCAGAAGGAACCAATCAGCTTTGCTCTATAGAGAATGATGTGATTGCAGTACGTAAGGTTAGTGTTATGGATTTCAATATATTTGTAAAGAAAGTTTACATCATAGTTCTCATAGTTCTTCACGTGAAATACTTACAAACTTGTTAATAAATGTATTTGTAGGTAAATGTCGCTATATATTTTTTAACGGCGGGCTGTGGAGCTTTTCCAATGTTTTGGGGGGACGTTACCCCTCTTAAGTTTGGGAAGCTCTGATCTAGAGTTTCATGACGGAACTGTACTTCAGAAAACTTAGTAAATAGCGCACTTTAATTATACTTGTCTGGTGCTTTTAGGGTGTTTTTGTCCTTTTTGGAGCATGATGGATGTTGTCCACATGAACTATTGTGGTATGGAAAAGAGCAGAAATTGTATTTTAGTATTCCACAAAAATAATTATAATAATAAAAAAACAAACAAAAAAAAACATGCAGGATTGGAACATCGTGAGTTTTGTTATCTACAGTTTTGGTAAATTTGCCTCAGCTGAAATAATCAACAACTCTTTTTCCTTTCCACAAAAATTATAATTACAGAGGCAGATAATAAAGACTTTTTTCACTTGATTCCTTGGATAATATGAATATCAAAACATTTTGACCATAATTTGAAAACTAATACACTTGCATCAGGTATTCCAGCTCCATATGGCTTTTCTAACACAGTAAATCTGCTTGGAAGCTCACCTGGTTCAACACTGCACAGCATTGCACACAAAGTTCGAAGAATCGAATAAGAAAGCTAAAATGGCATGGTTGCTAAGGCAAATGCGTTTCCAATGAATGAATAGCCCTTAACGGATGATTTTTGCAGATGTTTTTTCACATCAAACTACAAGAAGAATTCACTTCAGCAGACTCGGGATGCAGTGCAGTGTTATTAAATCATTAAATAGTTTTTTTATGGTGTTTTTGTGGCGCTTGACAGTATGAATCACTATCCAGTTGCATTGAGCAACTTGGACAATGTTCTTTTGTATTCCACAGAAGAAAGAAAGACATACCTTTCACAGTAGTTAAATTAGAGTGTAAATGAACTTTTTTTGTTACACTGTTCGGGTCACCATTTATAGCTCATATTCATAAAGTTTAGGTTCTTGATGGGATTGTTTCCTGGATACAGTTGTGAGAACTCTTTAATTCTCTCCGGATCCATTACATTACCTCTGTACCTGTCAATGCAACAGCTCTTTAAACACTGCCTAACATGTACAGTGGATAAATAAACAGGATGGCTAAAAACCTTTCCCGTCATATTCCCAGTGCTTAGATCAGTCACTATGAACAGCATGTGTGGTGGTGAGCTCTAGCCAGAACCTCTCTACAGGCATGTGACCCACCAATCAGCTGGCCAGATGCTGAGGGAGTGTTTTGGAAGCAATGCTACTGTCAATCACAAGGCTCTTCTGGGATTGAACCTGTCGGCAGCCTCTACCCTTCCTCCTGCTATCTCTCAGATGACTGGCTAACTGCTTTGACCCATATCTGTCTCGCCTGGACGCGGCCCAACATCGTTCCAATCGCTCTAATTATGCCCATGAATTACAGTTGTCTGTTGCAAAAGGGACGCATTTGGCGTGTCTGAGCAAAGAGTGTTTGCTGGCATTGCATCATTGAGGAAAAGTCTCTCTAAATACGCTTTATGTGGACATTGCAGAGTTGCAGAGATCAACAACAGCTGTTTTGTGTAATAATAATATAATATAAAATGCTGGTTATATTTTAAATAGAATAGAATAACCCTAAATAAAATTATGATCAGTATTTTGCATGTTGTTCAATGTTGCACGACAAGAGTTTATTAAAACATGATTTAAATTTACTTTATAAACATTTAATTTGATATTATTACAAAATGCACTTTTTAAGAAACATGAAAATGCACTCTCTTTAAGTACACTTAAGTTCCCTTTTATTTCTGTAACATAAAAGTTTATTTTTATAAAAACCGTATAAGACCAGATCTAAAGTACACTACAAGTGTATATTCAGTACTGCATTCCAAACACAGCTTTGACTTTTCTGCAACTCCTGTACACCCCTCATTTAATCAAGAATAGGTGAACCTTACATAAATCATTTAAACCCCATGTCGCCTCCGTACATTAATGAGATAATAATCTTTTAAACAATTAACTACCTCTGTGGGCGGACACCATGTTTCCATCTCCTCCTGCCAGGACTCCTTGTTATTTTAAGGTATAAATGGGGAATGATTGAGGGGTCAATCGGTAGAAGGGATTTATTATGTGGGAGGTTGGAGGGTGGAGCTGCTGGCAGGAGAAGGAGTGAAGGGAGCAACCGGAGATTGGGTCACATGGCACCATTCATCCATGCTCCTCCCTGGAGCATAATCAATCCTTTTTATCTTCTCTGGATTTGTTATCTCACCATTTTTGCTTCAGTAATAACCCTATATGTCGTCTCCAATGTACTGATGAATCCAGGGAAAATGGTAGGGGAGACTCTTCCATGGCAACCTTTATATAATAGCTTTATGTAATACCTTGTTTTCTTGGCAATCTTTTTTTTTTTTTTTTTTTTTTTTTAGTTGTCACCTGTGTAAAGAGTAGCAGATGGAAAAAGATGCTTTGTGTTAATCAAAAGTGGAGCTGTTGACCAAAGCAATATCAGTGTGAAGGGTTTTGATCTAACAGTTTTTACAGGAAATTACCTTTTTCCTGCTTCCCATGTGCAAGATGTGTGGCGATGCAATGCGGATGATTTTTTTTTAAGCATTCTTTCCCAGAATCACTTCTACCTGTTTTGACAGAAGAGAATAATATCTGATTCATATATATGCTATTAATCATATTCCTCTTCCTGCAATGTTTCGTGCACAGTAAAACATTCAGACATATTTTAAATGATTAATCTGTGATTTTGAGTCAAAGCCAGAGTTTATTTGGCAGGGCCAGACAATGATGGAAGACAAAAGGAGGATGTGGGAGCATTTTTCGGCTGTGCCAGTCATGTCTAGAGTACCCTGTGGATCTCTAGGAGAGGAATATGCTGAAATAATACCAAGCTCACTGACCACCTGAGGTCACTTAACTCTCATCACTTCTTAAGACAAAAGAACATGCATGTCCTTACCAGGTCGTTTTACGTAACATGCCCGGATGCACCACTATCTATAGACTTAAGCGTTAAGTTATAATATTGATTCAAAACAATTGTAAACACCTTCAAACTTCCATTTGTCCATGGCGTGAAAGGTAGGTCTGCACTTCTTTGATAAGTCAGACATCAGAGAGTAAAAACATGAACACAAAGTAAAAAAAGACAATTGCTCACATCTCAGACACGTTAATGTTGTGATTAGTAATTAGTTAGTAATTTGTCATAGTTACCTATTAGTGCTTAATGATGACAATCTCATTAAGTAATTATTGATTACCTAAAAGGAACTATCTTCGTCCTAAATTTGATAGTACTTACTGATCAGTTAAGCTTGTTTCTATATTAGTTAATAGTAGTAGCTGAAGTGTTAATGTACAGTACTACTCATTTGTCCTGCATTACTTCCTGTTATTAATGCCGGACCATTATTCTAAAGCGTTACCGCAATTTTTCTTTTTTAATACTATAAAGCTGCTTGCTTTTAAACAATATATTCTATAAAAGTGGGAGGTATAAATAAACATGATGACTTCACTGGAGTGCCAAATTGCAGAGCTTGTGCAAAGATCCACATCGCTATGATCAGATGTTTTTTTTTTTTTTTAACTATCGTTTTCTCAGTGCTGTAATTTTTGTCGCATGTTTATTTTGTTATTGAAATGAAAGTGCCCAGCAGGATTGGTCTGGTTTCACACACACTTGATTTTATTGAAACCTTGCGTATTTTGTTGTTGTCGATTTAGTGCTATTATACACAGCAGAGTGAATGACACAAGGTCTTTCAGCTGCTTGCAAACTCTTTTCATTTGTTGCTATCTGCTTAAGTCCATTTTTTTATACCCTTCCCTCGCTAACTTCCTTTCATCTCATTCACTCGCATGTAAATCACTGCTTACACTGCCCGCTATTGGCACAACCCTTGCAATGTGTTTAAAAGGAGCATCCTAAGCCATTGATCATTCGGAATCCGCTATCGGAGCTGATTTATTATTTTTTTAAAGAATCTTTTTTTCTTTTGCACCATTCTTTAAGCCAATGTATGCTTGAACTGTTGGAGAAAATTACTCAAATGGAAATGATAAGAACAGTGATTCAAAAAAAAAAAAAAAAAAAAAAAAGTCAGTTTTAGGTAGCTACAAGTATTATGTGGTTAAATGTCAAAACAACTCCAACATCATACACTAGAGTTGTGTGGGCTGGGGTTAACTGATCTGGTGTGACATCACAATCGTGTTCTGCCTGAGGTGAACATATTGAGTAAAATCTCAAAATTGAAGGGTCAAGCGTCTGTTAAAATAAACTTCCCTCACCCACTTGATGACTTCATAATGGCTGCGAGGATTCTTCCGAGGGGAAGTTCACGAGTTCACGAGTGTATGTTTAATGGTGTGTGTCCGCTGGAGCGAAGTGAGCGAATCAGAGCGAGCATTTTCAATTCATTCCTTGACGCCAGAGTGTTGCATTGTGGGACTGACAGTGGACCTGAGTAAAAATATCCTGTCAATTTTATAAACTTTTGTAAACCCAGCCAGTATAATCACAATGAAAGCATCCAAACTGCAATATTTAACATATAACCTACAGTATATATCTGCAAATGTCCAATATGATTTACGCACTAAATCCAGGATAAGCTGCATATGACATTAAGTGCAAATGACAATAGATGCCATTGTAAATAGTGATAGATGCTATTTACACCAAATGAAAATAGCAATTTATTCTATTTACGCCATGTAAAAGTAGCAGTTCTTTGCAATAAGTGTAAATAGTAATTAGACGCTATCTTTATTTTGGCAGATATTTGTACCTCTGCATTTTTGTACATAAACAAGATGCACTAATATAATATGATTATATTTATTAAAACTTCGTCTTATTGGGAGAATAAATCCCTCCCTTCTCCTTCTCTTAACCCAGCGGTGTCCAAAGTCTGTCCTGGAGGGTCCCTCCAGTCGGTCCCTCCAGCTTGCCTAAACACACCTGCCTTGAAGTTTCTATACCTAGTGAGACCTTGAGTAGCTGTTTCAGGTGTGTTTAATTGGGGTTACAGCTAAACTTTGCAGGACAATGGCCCTTCAGCAACAGGATTGGACACCCCTGCCCTAACAATACCCAATAAATACTTTTATTAAATAGTCTTTAGGGAGTTTATTTCCACTTTTAGAACATTATTTTATTAAAAAGAAATGCCTTTCTGGTGTGAAATGTGATGAGAAAATGGAGAAGAGCGAGCTCTGTAAAAGGTGAATTCGAACCCGTGTCGAATGCATTAAAATCCAGATCTGTCAGTCTTATTCGCTACTACTGAACTACTGAAAACATTGAATTCTGCACATTATTGAGTAGCCTAACCAGGCATTGGTGGGCAGAGCTAGAGTAAACAGCGTTTGCCAACAAGGGACTTGCACTTAGGCTGCATTCCAACTCCAGTTTTAGACAAGAACTGGCGAACTTCCCTAAACACTTCCCCTCGGGGAATCCCTGCCACCATATTGAACTGAGTTCCACTTCCTGTAGTGGACGAGGGAATTTTATATGTACAGACCTTCGCTCCCTCAGTTTTGACCGTTCCAGGAAGTTTCCGTTCAGCCCATTGCAAAGGTTTCGCCAGTAATGGGCACTCATGCAACGTAACCAATGTTGTACATCCGAGTCAACGAGACTGAGTGGAGTTAGCGAGGGAAGGGCATTAAAAAATGAACTGGAACGCAGTGTAAATAGACACTGGCTGCGTCCCAAATCACCTATGAGTAGGTACTTAATTTCAATGAGTAGGTAGTCAGTGAGTGCTAAAAGAGTATGAACGAAATCTCGTTGAGTATGAATGCTGATGTTATCATGTGACCTACGACATTATCTTAACTTCACTAATGTGATGTAATAATGTTTTATTATTATTATGAAAAACCCAAATTCGCAATATCTTGAATATGTTCATTTATATGCAAAAATGTTTGCATTTTGTTTTGCAAAAAGCATCCTCTTTTTCTTGATTTTAACTGTCGTTTCATTCATCAGGCTTATAAAAAACAAAATAAATATATCTTTTTTTGATACATTATGATGAATTATTCAGATATTTAACATTTTTTGTGCTCTGTATTTAATCTCATTATGATGTACACAAACCCATGTTGTTGTTTTTTTGGGGGGTATTTTTTGTTTATGATTGTTTATAGTTAAAGATACAATCATGGTATTTTCCCTGATCTTTTATGTAATTATAAGTTGTGCAATAAAAAAATTATATGAGTGACAGCTGCACTAACACCTCATAGCATCAGTAACTGGACAACCCTACCTAGTGCGCTTTTCCCTCAGCGTCGGGCAGCTGCTCGAAGATCCCACCTTTGTAGAAGATTGTTGATTTTGTACTCAGAAAATGTAAGTATTACTACTAAAACTGAGATTTCCCCAGAATGAATTGCATTACCAGCCCAACCCAACACACTTACATACAATAATAAAGAAAAACGCTGCACAATACTAACTAATATAATTTAGTAAAACAAGTAAGATGTCATTTGTTTTATCATATGACAGCTATGCATGAACACACACTAGACAACTGCAGTCAATGTGAATATATCTCAATTTTCAGTAGAGGAATGAATTAATAAAATAATTATATTTTATTTACTGACAACAATAGGAAACATAAATGAGTAAAAGAATGAATAAAAGTAACCACAATAAATATATACATATACAAGTCAACAACACATGAAACAATGCTTTATTCAGACTTATTGTACTAATAATCACGTATTTACGGGCGCTGAACCCTCCTACTGTCCATCCTTCTGCCATCCCAACACAGCTGGGCCAATTCTGCGGCTTTATTTTGATGAAGCAGCTGACCACCGTGAACATGTTCATCTGTCGTTGCCGTCCATCATGTCCCTCATTGCTGCTCTTCTCAATGGGGACATCCTTGATCCAGAGGATGAGGACGAACCCCACAACCTTGAAGCAAGAGTGAGAGATGATGTGCGGGACAATCTGGCTGGCGCTGTGTCTGCTCCAAACTTTCGTGTGCCTGCTCTCCATGAGCTTGACTACCTGTAACACATTTAAAGATTAAAACATTTTACAATGTCAGCATTCCGTGTCTTGCCATTTTTCATGCAAATTTTTGATGTAGTTTTATTGCTTTTGTGGTGTAGTGGGCTGAACCACTGAACTGGAAAGCAGAAGGTTGCTAGTTCGATCTCTGCAGCCGTCACCACCAGTGTGTCCTTGAGCGAGTTCCTTTACTCCAGGTTGATCAAGAGGGATCGTCGCTGTAATAAGAGCAGTGAAAGTCGCTTTGGATAAAAGCATCTGCCAAATGCATAAATGTAAATGTGATTTTCTGTTTTATTTCTTACAGTTTACTTTTTCAAGGTGCTATTATAATATAAACACATACATACATTTATTACAGCTTTCCCTGCTCCACCACTAAAGTTCTGCAGCAAATGCACAGAAATCAAGAATCATAAAAGTGTTGTAATAACTCTGTTTGACATTACAATAATTGAAATAAAGTAAAACTTATGATTTAAATATATATATATATATATATATATATATATATATATATATATATATATAAATTTCTGTACTATACTCATTCAGAGCCTTTGACTGCAGCATTTCTTCATCAGTCTCTCTCCACCGGATAAACAAACACATGTTCATCTGTCCCTGAAACATCCAGGCAAGATCCAAGTTACTCTGTGATGTATGCGCTCAATACTACATTTAATAGTTGAGGTAGTTGCTGATGTGTGACTGACTTCTTATACAATACAAATGTTCCTTCATTTATCAACAGTACAAACGGTCAAATAAAATAGATAACTCATGCCTAGTTATTTGTACATTTGTTTATTTAAATTACTTACATTAATGTAATGTAAGCAGTGTTGAATTCTACATAATAGCACACAAATCACTCAGATGTCTGTTTCATGTTGTGATGCGCTCATCATCTGCAATACTTATTGAATATTTCCCTGTCAGATGTTAAATAAACATTTAGTAAGCGTCTATATGGTTTAGAATTTATGTAAATCCACTTTGATGACGTACGTGAGCTTAACAGAGCTCCCGTTAGCTATACATAATAAAACGTGTTTTTACAGCAAAATCCAAACTATCACAAATGTCTTTTCTTGATATCAACAATTGAATTGCTACTATTAAACATATTCATTTCTGATCCCTGAAAATGAATTCCTGATATCAATATAATTTCTGATATCTAAAACGGCTTTCTCACTAGTAACAATCACATTCATGATCTCAGAAATGAACTCATTTTCATTAGTAGAAATTCAATTGTTGATATCAAGAGTGGACATTTGCACTAGTAACAATGTAATTGTTGATATCAGAAATTTGCATTTTTACTAGTAAGAATTGTATTCCTGATAAGTGAAACCGGAATTTCAACTAGTAAGAAATTAATTCTTGATATCAACAATTGAATTTGAATGGCAGCCTATGGCGAGATTTCACTAGTAAAAATACAATTATAGTTTATACTAGTGGAAATCTAATACCTGATATCAAGAATTAACATTTTAACTAGTGAAAATGTAATTGTTGATATCACAAGTTCATATCCTGAAAATGAATAAAAGTCAAAATGGCTTGCCATAGACTAGCAAGATACTGAAGTAAAAGCAAAGTTCGTATTCAAAGTCAATGTCACGGTTCGTGTAGATGACCGACAGACACGACTGACGATAAACAAACAGACTTTAATACTGGAGAGAAGAACATACACGACTTCCAACATAGACAATAACCGACACTGAATAGGGTAGACACAGGAACTTAAATACAGGAAGTGACGACAGGAACACAAGTGAAGGGAATACAAAACACGGCTGAACATGATTAGTATAAACGAGTGGCGGGAGCAAACAAAAACAAAGAACACGTGGAACAAGACTAGACAGTGTTACAGTCAAAGAGCTGGAATATTTCAGATCTAGGGTTTTTTTTATGTTTCAAAAAAGTACCTCTATCTTTTAAATTCTGCTGTTTACATTACTGATCTAACATAGTACTTATTTTCAGTTTTCAAAACATAAATATTGCTGTTATATTTGATGAAAAAAAAAGAAGTAATAAGTACTAAAATAATGAAGTAATTAAGTATTTTATGAAGTGATTAAGTATTTCTGCTCAGTAGTTTGTCTCTCACTTTCACCAGCAGTTGATTTGTGTAGACTTATACACTCTTAAAAATAAAGGTTCTTTAAATCTGAGGTTACATGAAGAACCTTTGAAATCCACGGAACTTTTCTATAACAGGTTCTTTACTGTGGAAAAAAATGTTCTTCACACTAAGAAAAATAAAATGGGTTCCATTAAAAACTGTTCACTGAAAGGTTCTACAGAGAACCAAAACTGGTACTTTAATGGCATCACCGTAAAAACTTCCTTCCTACCTTTATTTTTAAGAGTGTATTGCATATATTTGAGGTATTTATGCCACTGCAATAAATCAATAGGAGGGGGAAATCCTGTCCAAAATATGATTAAGGAATGATGTTCCTTTACTAAATTTTACTGTAGTCCTGTAGAGTGTGTTCGGCTGCTGTAAATAAATTACTGAACAAATCACTACAAAAAACAAATCAAACAAACAAAAAAAACACACACATGATAGCATCCCCAACATACAAATAAGAGATTACCTTAGTTAATATGAACATATAAAAAATAAAATGTACAAATTTTAATAACAGATGTTATAAAGGTAAGAAATAATATTTGTTTTCAGTGTTTTATTAGGAAGGGAGCCTCCAAATGTCTAGAATCAGTTTATTTTGTCTATAGAACTACTCGGCAATGTAACCTGCTGGTGCTTACGATTTTGCTTTGCATACATTTGCAAACTCTGATGAGTGAAGCATTCTTTACATACTTATGAACATAACTTTGCACCCTATAAATATTAAGGCTTAACATAATACCATTTCACTTATTACAAGTATGCTAAAGAATGAAAATATCAAATCATTTTCATCCTTAGGGATCATCAAAGTGAATTAAATAAACTTTTACAAACTCTGTCAGCACATTACATTATTCTGTGTACATGATTGAATTAAAGCTCGGAATGTGCTAGGAGTTCTGCCTTCATGCAGCGCTTCACGGATGATGGTTTTCAACAATAGTGTGCAATGTCAGCTCTCTGTCGCCTGTCATATTTGTCAAAGAGGAGGGTTCTTTCTGCGGCCCAATGCTGCTGTCTCTGTGACTTGGTGCTTTAGGGACTCTTGGGGAAATATCTTACATCCAACGCACAGCAGAGCAACAGATCACCGGTTTCAAACTCTATTCTTTAATTACAAACAATGTTCTGTCACGGAAAATCTTTTTCACGCATATCTGCAGGCCTGTGTTTTAACCTTCCATCATAAATGATTGTGGGTCAGTGGAGAAAGAAATATTTGTTTTGTTATATGTGAGCTATATTAGCCTCAAAGGAATAAAATGAAGGTTCCATCATAATGTATTCACCCTCATGGCATAAACCCAGTAAACTTTTAACAAATGATTTGATTTAGTTATCTTCAGTGAACCAGTTGATCTGCTTCATAAATTGGACTGAAAGATTTGCTCACAAATCAGACTGATCCCATTCTGACTCAATGTTTAAAAGTTCACTGGAAGGAATGTTAAAGGGATAGTTCACCCAAAAATGAAACGTTTGTCATCATTTACTCACCCTCAAGTTGCTCCAAACCTGTACAAATTTTGCCTTTCCTTTTTTTACGACCCATTATCTGACTAACGTTTACTGACAATTGACCCTTCGCAAAGACCCGCCTCCTTTACTTTACGTTTACGTTACTGTTGCTAGTAAATACGTCAACAGACAAGACAGAGCAGGTTACTTTTGATAGGACAGTTTGATAATTAAAATATTGTAATTTTTTAAAGAAGTTTAAACAATAAATACTGATCGCTGTAGCTCCTTCAAGCGGCTCGTGAACCGATCATCTCTTAGTTCATACTAGTTTTTTATAGCATCAAATAAACATGAATGAACATCAGAAGGAATGTTGTTTCAAGACGCGAGTGCACACAATTTTTCAAGTTCAAGTTCAACAACGATAATCTACTAACTCCCCTGACTGCTTTGTCGGATAAAATGGAGAATTCAGGTTCATGATTGGTCAGTTTGCCTGTCAAACTGTTTGTGATTGGTCAATTAGCTCGTCTTGCACACTGTCTGATGATGTGCTTGATTTTGACCCTTTGCAGGAAGTTTGATTGACAGGCGATCTAACCAATCATAACGCCTTATCTACATTTATTTCCGACAAAGCAGTTAGGTGTACTTGTACTTGCAAAATGGTGTGTAGTGACACAGTTGAAACAACATTCCTTCTGATAATCAGTCATGTTTTTTGTTGTTGTTTTTTTTTTATGCTATACACTGGAAAGAAGGAAGAGATGATTGGTTCACGAGCCACTTGAACTGAGGCACTACAGCAATCTGTCAAGCCACAAAATGGTATTTATTGTTTAAATTCCTTTAAGATTTACAACATTTGAGACTTTGTTCCATATAAAAAGAAACCTGCACTCTCTTGGAAGAATTGGAAAATAGCAGAAATGGTCATTTTTGCAACTGGACAGACATGGTTACTATAAATTGTTGTTGAATGGTAAAGAAGTGTGAGAAGATTAATGAGCAGATAATGACAGAATTTTCATTTCTGGGTGAACTATTAATTTGATAAACCTAGTTGATGCTCCTCTACTTTCTTGCTCTGAGAGCTCAACATTCTGTGTAACGCTCAAAGTGAGGATTTTGTTGTGTTGTCACGCCAGCCTTTGTGTTTGATTTCTGCAGATGTGTTCAAGAGCTCTCCAGGCATCAATAGACACAAACAGATTATATACAGTAAATGTCTCTCTCTGGGTTATTAGTGTCTTTCTTCATTGGCCTCAATGTATTGTGGAACAGCTGCTCTCCATTCAGAGAAACATTGACTCATCTGTTTTCCCTTTTGCTGTCAGGAAGTGACAGAGAAAATGCTGGTCATGCATGGTTTGAAGTATGATTATAATATTATCATGGTTACTAAGAATAGATACTTAAAAAAACATATGGCTGCAGTTTTTATTGAATGTCAGGTGTTGTGACCTACAAAAGTTATTAAACTATGCACAGAAAGATGGGTATTTCTGTTCTCAGTGGAAGGTACTTGAAGTCAGGCTATTTAGAAATGTTTAAAATCATGGTAATCAAGCTAATATGACAACACAATACCTGTAATAAAGTTTTGTTCTATTCTACTTCTCATGAACACTGACATCATAATTGTAGTAGAACAATAGAACATGGATATAAATAAAGTAATAAAGCTGTAGTCTACTGTAATTGTAATAGACCCGTGACAATGGTTATAGTTGTATAATTAATAGAGCTATGACTACAATGGTCTATTTCACTGTTCATTGTCAGTGTTCATTTATTTATAGGCCTTTAAGATTTCAAAGTAGACCGTAAAATAATGTCAGAGACAGCAGGGAATAGCGTCAGGAATTGACACGGGCTCTGATTTAATGTTAACCCTCTTTCAAAAACTCATATTTAGTTGTAAGTCAACATAAATTATTTGATTTTAATTTAATGAATATAAAACTTTGGGAAGTCAGGAGTTATTGTTAACTTGTTGTCGTTAAAATTAATATTTATTTGTTTAATATTAATAATTCATGCTAAATAATTACGCTGAACATTATCACATTAATATCATTTAATGCACCCGCCCAAGACAGGTCATCTGACATTTCATACAGTTGATTGAAGACGACGCAGGCCTTACAACATGACGAAGCCTGTAATATGTAGTTTGAATGACCCAAAAATTAAACATATTTCCGTTTGAGTTTCCGTCTCATATTTACATCATATTATGAAGCTATATCACACAAGCAATGAGTGCAGTATCACACAAGTGCTGTTTTTTTTGTTTTCCCGAATAGCATGAGTGCAAATGTTATACTGATTTTATTCAACAGTTCAATAATTAGGAAGTTCATCTCCGAGCATCACACAGTGGCGTTTCATTGTTTCAACCATTATCCCTGTTGGACTTGACGTGGCGAATGAATGATTCAGTGACTTAATCATCAGTGATTTAATCAAGACATTTGCTACCACCTACTGACACTTTTAGTTACTCATTTAGTATATTTCACATTTCCATAGTAACAATAATAATAAAAAAAAAACATTAAAGGGATAGTTCACCCAAACATTTAAATTTAGTCATCATTTACTCTTTCCCTCATTGTCCAAAAAGAGTAAGCCTATGTGTAATTAATTAATTAAGCAACTTTTTGTAATGTCTATTTGATGCTTTACACAATAACGACTTTAAATGATCTTTTGGGAGTAATTTCTCAGCCAAATTTGATGTGCAATTAATTCATCTTAATTCATTTTAATTGCTTGACAGCCCTATTAATAATATTATAACTGCACAAGTTAAATGTAATTCATTATTGGAGGATACTTTAGTCTTTTTTATTAAATATGTAAATATGTATTTCAGATTTAATTTTATTCATTTTATTTCAGACCACATTTTGTGGGAATGAAGGGAGATTTGAGGTGAACACAAGGGTACCAAAACCAGAAGATCCAAACAAACAGATGGGAATAAATACACAGGGTAATAATGAGACGCATGTGATGAACTAATGAGTAACTATGGAGACGAACATAAACACAGGAGACACAGGGGATGCGTCTGAATATACTGCCCTCGGAGGATTCATTACAAGGTAGGAAGGCATCAAGGCATGTCCGAATCCAATGTTAGCTTCACTTCCTGTCTCCTGAGATGTACCTTCACCTGATTGATATCAGGTGAAGATGTATCCTTCTGCCTGTGTTATCCCACAATCCTGTGCGTTCCATTCCATGGCAGCTTGCCAAAAGATTATGACATCTGAAAGTTGCGGTGGATGGTCAGTTTGTGTGTACATGTACATTTTTTACCATTTTTTGTTATAAATCATTAAATCATTATGCTGCCTCAGAAGTCTGTCCAAAATTAGTTTTTTGTTTTCATGATAAAATAATGTGTAAATAATGTAAATAATAATTAAAAAAAATAATAATACTTGCAACACTGCTGAGAACATCCCACAGTCGGCTCATAGCTCGAGTACAACAACCATCTGGCTTTAGACTTCATGTATTAAAATATTAGCAATCCTCTTGGACATTTGCTGTACTACATGTTCCAACACACACTCTATTTCACGATAACCCCCTCCTCCAGGGCCGAGCATCTGTGCCCTTTCCTCTACAGTATATCTGCCTCCGCATGAATAATGGACGAGATCGCCAATTAAATATTGAAATGAAATCAGAGGAATAAGATGAATTTATAGGGAGTGGGGGCATGTCAAACAACTGCTCCTTATTTGCTTTTCATGATCAAACCTTCTCTCTATGTTTAATATTGTGACTCCAAATAATTGCGTGGGACTGGAAGAAGTTTTGGCACATCAGAGTATCAGCGAGTGTTAGCTAGTGTCCAAGCATAAGTCTTACATGCTAGAGTTTATGCTGAAAATCCATTTATTGAATGATGGTAAATAAGTACCAACAACAAAATCAAAGTGGTTTTGATAACTTCAGCTCATAGAAAGCAATATTTTGGCACAAATATCCTCTGATCTTCTTAGAAGTGATTGCCACGGTAAGCTCAGGTTTCACCAGCGTTCCTGATCCTCTTCATATCTCATGGGAAATATGCATAGGTCAGTTCTGCAAGGAAGGGTTACATAAACATGATTTTCTCATATTGCTAAGTGTCGCACACAGGATACATTCAGCAACAAAGAACTATTCTGTTGTTTTCAGACATCCTCGTGCATTTTGACTGGCTTTCCCAACTTCAGTGAGACGCCTTCTAAGATATATTGTTTTGACAATTCTAATTAGGGTGTACCAAAACGGACGCTTATAATGTTCCATTACAGTTCCATGCACAGTCAAGCTAGCAGCCCACTAAGTTTTTGAACAGAGGCTTTGTTTGAAACCTTGGAGAACTCTGAATATATGTACAATTTATGCAAAAAGTGCTTTTTGATCTCCAGGGTAAAAAGGAGGAAAAGCCACAGTGAACATAAAAGTAGGCTTTGTTTTTAAAACGATGCCTCATTTGAATGTTTCATAAGAGCACATGCAAAGACATAGCTTCAACATGCCATGTACAAACAGTTAATTTCCATTTGCGGTTCAAATATGTGCTAGGTATTGTATGATATTGCATGTTTCATTGTGATCACTTGTATCAGAATAACCCAATAACTGAAATATTCATGCTAGTCCAGCTTTTATCAATAGATGAAATATAGAAAACAAAATATGCCATTTGTCATGGCCCCACAAAGTATTTGGTCACTCTTAGAAAATTGTATGAATGTCACTGTACCAAAATATCAAACCTAGTGATATTTGAAACAAAAATGAAACGAACAATCAAACAAAGTCCAATATCACTGGAACATTTTCATAGTTAATGTGAAGTAAACCTGAGCTCTGCTACGACACCTGTGTACTGGACGGAAACTGACGTCACCTTTGTTTGTTTTTACTGAGAAAAGCTCTTGCATCATTTGCTCGCAGATGATCTACTACAATAATATTCAGACATTTAGAACTGTTTCTTATAGAGCCCCTAAAGGGACATGTTTGAAATATGTTTCAAAGCATTGCTTTCTCTCTCATAAATGTTTTGTGTTTCTCCAATATACTTTTTCGTTCGCTCGCTCGCTCGCAAAATGTTTGCGTTCCCCTAAGAAACGCCGTTTCTGGGGTGAATGCAAAACATTTGCGATAGAACTTTTTTTCCCATCACCATGTCCCTTTTGAGGCTTTGTAGTTTATGCTGGTGAGTGGTGGGAATTTCTGAGAAAAAGGTTGAAAAGAGATTTCCTGGAAATACTTAGGTCAAGTGATTTGGTTTAATAACTCTGGAATTGACTCTCTTGGTCTAAAATCAACATGCCAGCATGCTGAGGAAAGACCAGTGGCTTTGAAATAAAAGTTGAAAGTTATTATGTTTCAATGGTTGTTTTTGATATTTTTGAGCTTTTTAAACTAGCCCTCATTTACTTTCAACATATGGTGGACAGGATATTCTTCAAAAATTCACATTTTGCGCTACATAAGTTATATGTATTTGGGAACAATATGTTTTTTAAGTGAACTATTCCTTCACATTTACCTGGTAAATACATGGTATTACCATTTTTTCATGTAAGTCACTCCTTCACATTCACAAATCATCTTCATAAGGCTTGTTATTATTCAAGGCTGTGTTTAAAGTGCATCAGCGAAGTGAAGAGGCTTTCAGAACAGTGCGACATTGCCGGACCCTCAATCTATGACAGACTGACAAAGCCCAATATCGAAAAATGAAAGCTGAGCTGTTTGTGACAACTCACTGAATGAGCATGGGCAAACTTATCAATTTTATGACAGCTCTAAATCAGGTTGTTACAGAGAAATTCATCGTCCCATTCTTGCGCTGCTCAGAAGCGTTACAGGGGTTAGACAAAAGCGTGGCGAAATAATCATCTCAATAAGCCATGGAACATGACCTGTAAAATGATTAGGAAGGGAATGACAGAAATATTTCAAGAGCCGCCGGAGCGTCGTGAATTTACAGCTTTATTAAATTGTCTGTCTGGCCATCTCCACAGGCGCTTACCGATGATTTGAGGTGAACGGAGGGTAATGGGAAAACTTCAAATCTATTGGTCATATTTACTAAGGCTTCCAAAAGAGCAGAGAATAGTACAAGTGGTGTGTGTCCTTTAAATGAGTTTGGATTAATTCTAGCATCTTGACATGATCACAGAAAAGAACAATTTCAGAAGAGGCGAGAGGGAGTATAAAGGCAACGATTGAAATGTAGAAAAAAAAATTTTGCGGGATCTTTTCAGGAGAAGAAATGGACGCGCAATATTTAGCTTCCATCTGCGGATGATTTCATGACCACAAAGGTCATCAGACAGTGGCCAAAAAACAGAACATTTACATGAAAGACTGTGCTGCATGACAGCATGATGGGACAGATAGTTATTTTGGTAACACAGGGGTCCTGCCTAAGGAGAAATGAATCACATTGTGATTCAAGAGTCTGATCAGGGACATGCATGCAACTTTAACCTTTTTCCTTCTCTACCGCAGATGACCCAGACTGAATGTGCTCACGAGAGAACAATCATGCAACAAATAAACAAGTAAGTAAAATCAACAGCTTAGCTTCAAAAATGAGAAAACAGAGCCATAAACATCACTTTACATATAAAATATGACTTTATCCAAGTCTTATTGAGCCAAAAGTTTTTTATTGATAATCTCCACACACTTCTCAAGATTTTCAAACTTGCCGTGTTACAGTTCATGTGACACATAAGAATCAATGCTGTTTGCTGTCAAGGGCCTGTCCCAATACCCACACTTGACAACTTGACTCCTTAATGTATTTCTTGACCCAAGTGTTCAAGGGTGTGAGGACCACAAGTGTGTGTGCAAGTTAAATTTGTCCAGAGCTTTTATTTTCAATACTTTGAACATTAAAATAAACAGCAACACTTTATTTTACAGTGTGATTGCTACATGTTACATGTTTTAATAGCTATAAATTATGCATAATTACATGCAACTAACCCTAAATCAAATCTTAAACATATAGTAAGTACATGTAGTTACTTAATATTACTCAGTACTTAAATGTATAATTACAGTGTAACAAAGACACCTTAAAATAAAGTGTAACCAAATAAACGTATTCGTTCAGTAGTCCCTATGTAACAGACGACACAATTTAATTGTGACAGTATTACAAATGGTTGGAATCATATCATATTTGGTAGTATCCCAAATTTTATGCAATATCTAATTAATTTATCTTACACTGGAAAGTTTTATGAGCTAATAAAGTATTTCAACTCAAGTAAATATTTTGGTGCTTTACTAATTATTTACTTGTGTGGAAAGTAGCCGTGTAATAAGTTGGATAATGTGCTTCCTGCAGGTTTTTTTTTATCACAAAATTGAGATACCTGGATGGTTATCGTACACTGTTGCTATTGACGATAATCACGATTGACCAATCAGAAGAGCTGTGTAATAAGGGCACTGAGCAGTCTCACACCCTTACTTTCTGTTACTGCTCTTTACAACTATATCCCTAACCTGATGAATCTACTAATACTATACTCTAATGAGAGTTAGTAAATATGTAGGTGCAACATTACTTATTGTCAACAGAATGTGTTAAAGGGACCGTCAAAATAAAGTGAAACCCACTTATTTTGGAAATAGAGCAATATTATCTTATGGACATCATACTTTTATGCTTTTTTGCATGTTTTTGGAGCTTGGCATTGTAAACCACAATCAACTTTTTGGGGGAAAAAAGCTGGAATTTTCTGGGAGAGTAAATCATGATTAATGTTTAATGATTAATGAACCAATGAATAAAGGGCTTTGCACACCATTAAAGGAGCCAAAAGGCACGAGTGACAAAAGTGACCATTGGCAATTCAAAAGAGGTGAGCAGACAAAGTTCAACAGCGACTGTGTGGCATCAACCAAAGAGTTCATAATGATCTGCCACAATACAGAACACGATGGACAAGTAGCGCAATTTTTTTACATTGAGTCAAGTGAGAGTGATTTTCAGACAACACTACAAAGAAGAGTAAGTGATGATTTGCTTAGTCGTTAAAATGAGAAGGGATGTTACTCACTCATGTGATGTGTTCAAATCATGTGTTTTGAGCTGCTTCAATTGTCTCGTTCGGACTACAGTAACAACCATATTAAAGGATGTCATTGGACTGTAAATTTGGCACAAATGCTTTACAGCCCACAAATGAATTATTAAGAAGCAATAAATCAAGACTGGATTGGCATAATGAGCACACGGCTTTGAAAAGACATGTCATCTAAGTAGAGACGAAAAACGAAAGAATTCTTACACAGCAGGTTTCAAAAGTGCATTGTAGGATTCAAATGTAATTATTGTTTTCCCAACTTATTCTATTTAAACTCAAAAGTTGGAAAATATAGCCCTCTTAGGCCATGTTAACACCTGGTATTAAGATGCGTTTTGGATGATCGGATCACAAGTGGACAACTCTGAGTACAGGTGTAAACAAGGTCTAAAATGTTTCGAGCTCGTCCACATTCGATCACTTCCAGAGGTAGCTGAAAACACATTCGACTGGATTGCTTTCGTAGAGTAGACCGTCATGTGGTCGAATGTGTTAAAACAGCCACAAAAAGACCGCCTACTCTCTACCTACTGACCAAATAGATACAAATTATTGGAAGCACATTAGCCGGATGGGATTTAAATTTTGTCAGTTGAAGACCCAAGTTTGTTTTAAAGATGAAAAATTTACCAAGCACAATGTCCTCCCACCATTCCTGGTTTCTAACACACACTCACAGCAATTATGTTGATGGTTTAAATTAAGGATGCATTAAATTGACTGAAAAGTCAAAAAAAAAAATCAAAAAAAAAAATCAAATAGTTTCAAATAAATGCTGCACCTGAAAAATGATATATGTTTCCACAGAATCATTGAACAGAGCCACAGCTTTCAACATTGATAATAAGAAGAAAGGTTTATTGAGCAGTAAATCAGCATATCACTCCAATACTTGAATGATGGCTTACATTATAAAATATAATAAAATAAATTAATTAATAATATTTATATTAAATTGCAGAAATATTTTACAATAGTACTTTTTCTACTGTATATTTTTATCAAATAAATGCAGCTTTGTTGAACATAAGAGACTTCTTTCAAAAACATTCAAATATAATGATAATGTACATGCAAAACTGGTAACTAGGAAATATTAATCAAACAACACTGACAAAACCCTCCACTGGGGATTTATTCATACTACAAACTGAGTAGACAACACTTTATCAAAAGTTTCTAGCCAAAAACTGTGACTCCAAAGGTTATTCTACCCAAATGAATAAAATAAATGCATTCATGAGAGGGTCTAAAGGTGAAACTGATGTAGACTGCAAACCCAAATCTCAATACTAAAAGGTGTATATAAATATATTTTATTCATAAAATGAACTAACTTCAGAACCAGATTTCACGATTATGGCTAACTGTTTCCCCAGGTGCTTAATAAATGGGATTCTATAGATACAATTACATTTCTCTAATGAGAAAAAAAAAACCTGAATGTTGTTAAAAAAGCAGCCTCAGATGTATTAGCAGAACAAGCTCCACATCTGAACATGGATGTCCTCCACTCATAGACTTTATTAACCTTTCCATGCGTGTCAGAGTAATATGTGCGGCACAGACGACACGTTGGCATTTGTATTGGCCGTATAGCAACGCCTCCTCTAAATGCCACAGCTAATGAAGCCTCCAACCGATGGCAGTGAGGTTCACAGATAATAACCCACAAGCCCAGTGAGGGTAAAAACCTGTGTGTGTGCATTTATATGTGTGTGTGTGTGTGTGTGTGTGCATTCTTGTAGAGGTTACTAGGTTGCACTTCTGTTTCAAGATGAATGCTAAGGAGGTAGCCTATTTTTGCATTTTTTTCCTCATACATTTCCTGCCCTAATGACAGAGGTCTCACTGAGAGCTTCCCAGGTTCATCTCACAATTTCTGAAGCCTTACATGAGCCTGTAAGTCATTACCTACATCCTTACAATTACATAATACTTTATAGATCAGTGGAAACTGTTTCTTCAGGATGCAGATATGTGATGATACAACAAAGTAGAGTGTATTCTGGTAGTGTTGTCGTCAAGACCACCTAAACCGAGATTCGAGATCAAGACCAGTGTGTGCTGAGACCAAGAAAAGAACAAGACATTGAGGAGTTGAGAGCAAGAAAAGACCAAGCCGCCACTGAGGGGTTGAGATCAAGATAAGATCAAGACTTTGAGGGGTTGAGAGCAAGATGAGACCAAGATGTTGAGGGGTTGAGACCATGACACAACCAAGAGTTTGAGGGGTTGAGACCAAGGTAAGATCAAGACTTTGAGGGGTTGAGAGCAAGATAAGACCAAGACATTGAGGGGTTGAGAACAAGACACGACCAAGACTTTGAGGGGTTGAGAACAAGACACAACCAAGACTTTGAGGGGTTGAGACCAATAAAAGACCAAGACATTGAGGGGTTGAGAACAAGACACGACGAAGACTTTGAGGGGTTGAGACCATGACACGACCAAGACATTGCAGGGTTGAGATCAAGATAAGATCAAGACTTTGAGGGGTTGAGAGCAAGATGAGACCAAGATGTTGAGGAGTTGAAACCATAACACAACCAAGACTTGAGGGGTTGAGACCAAGATAAGATCAAGACTTCGAGGGGTTGAGAGCAAGATAAGACCAAGACATTGAGGGGTTGAGAACAACACACGACCAAGACTTTGAGGGGTTGAGATCATGACACGACCAAGACTTTGAGGGGTTGAGAGCAAGACACGGCAAAGACTTTGAGGGGTTGAGAGCAAGAAAAGACCAAGACATTGAGGGGTTGAGAACAAGACACGACCAAGACTTTGAGGGGTTGAGATCATGACACGACCAAGACTTTGAGGGGTTGAGACCAAGATAAGATCAAGACTTTGAGGGGTTGAGACCAAGACATGACCAAGACTTTGAGGGGTTGAGACCAAGACAAAGGCAAGTTGAGACAGAGTCAAGACCAGAACAGCACTCCTTAAAGATCTGAAAGATCCACATTTACTGCCTAAGAATTGTCTTCTTTTTTTATCAATAATTACAATTAGAATAATAAAGCAACAAAATTAATCTCATATTTGTCAAAACAGCCCTCTTTCTTGTGATATTGCTGAATTATCTCATAAATTATAATATAATTACCAAGATCTTATACAAGCACTTTTTTTTGCAGTAATATCTCGAATTTTGTGGGCATTTGTATTCATTTTGGTGATATTTTTGACACAAATTCTAACCCAGCAGTTAGAACCCCCCTCCCCCCCCCCCCCATCCAAATCATCCAAATCAAATTAATGATGTTAACAAAGTTCCCTGCAGTTGTGGTCTTGACTGGTCTTGAAATAAAATCCTAAGTCCTTTTAGTCTGAGTCCAAGACAAGACCAGAACCAAATGTGGCCGAGACCAAGACCAAGACCAAGACTTTCAAAAATGGTTTTAAGACTATAATATTCTGCTACACTATATTCTACAAAAATACGCTTTAAATAAATATTTCATTTGAAATTATGAGTGTACCTGTATTTCATGTACTGTGGTCAGAAGTCATGATAAGTGGTATATAATCAGTGGTATGTAATTAATATTTCATTTGTCATTGGTGTTACAACTCTTAATTTATTCACAAAAAAATTTTCATGAAAAATTAAAATTTCCTCAACAAATATGGCAATACGTCAATAAGTAGTTATATTGTTTGGGAAAGAAAACTGAACTGACAACATTTTTTGGAGAATGACCAAACTGCATGAAGGCTAGTGTAGTTCCCACCCCAATAACTGGCTTCAGCCCTATCAGAATAAACAGCACACATTTTGAGAACCACAATTTCAGAGATCATTTCAATATCAGAGAGTTACAATTTAAAATGCTCAGCATGCGCTAGCTTTAGCATGAGATGATTATGGATACAGGCTCTCTTTTGGTAAGGATCGATCAAATTCACAGCCCCTACAGTTTCTCAGAGTATACCTATCAGACTGTCATTTCATATCTCTATGACATATTGATTGTAGCCAGAAGGAGTGGAGGTGGTGGATTTGAAGATGAGATTCAGAATTAAGTGTTCAATAGTTGAAACCTTTAGCCCCATGCAAATAAGTGCTGAAACGTTTGGCGAGCTTCATATTAAAGAAATATTTTACACAAAAATGTAAATTCTGTCATTATTTAATCACCCTCATATTGTTCCAAACCTTTCATTGATGGAACACAAAAGGCGATGTTTAGCAGAATGTCTAACCTGCTCTTCTACATTCACAGAGAATAAAATTGACTGGGGTTGTTGTACTCCCCCTTTCTCTTCCCATAGAGAAAATATCTCCCAATTAGTTTGATTTAAATGTGAGACCAAATATTCGCTATAGGGATCAAATCCGGCCAAAACAAGAGCCTGTTGGACTTGTTCTCACACCGCTTCTTGGTTGTCTTTGTGATTTGGGTAGGAGCATTGGCTTTGAAAAATAACATCTGATCTTTCCTCTTTAGATAACAACTTTTCATTTGTGGGAAGCAAGACATTCTGCAATATTCTCCTGTACTCCAAAGCATAACATGACATTTCACAGTGAAGTAACTCACCAATCCCAGCAGCTAAAAAGGCTCCCCACACAATGACACCTCTTCCTCCATGCTTTTCTGCAGTAGAGACACATTTATCATTATATTTCTCAGCAGATTTTTGAAGACACCACTCTGGAGCATCATCATGCAACTTGTGTTTCATTGTGATTCATCACTACAACTCTGCTGAAGCACTCTGAAACTTCCCATATTCTACCAAAACATCATTCTGTCTTTGATGTTTTTCTGAGAGCAATGGGTTTTTTTTTAAGTGTAACTTAAATGGGCCTTGAGCGGGCCTCGAACCCAGGTCTTCTGGCGTGGGAGTCGGACACTCTAACAAGGAGGCTTCAGGTTGCAACCCCTGGCGTCTGTCGCCGGAGCATCTCTTGATTTCAGAGGAGTGAGATTTACTCGCACAGCTGGCCTCCGTTACATTCACCCCCGTAAACCTCACTCCCATCCGGGTCACGGCACCAATGTAACCCCTCAACACAGGTCCTACTCGACCTGCTCTGAGCGGGCCTCGAACCCAGGTCTTCTGGCGTAGGAGTCGGACGCTCTAACAAGGAGGCTAAAGGCTGAAACTCCAGGAATTTATAGCCTCCGTTACATAAGTATCGTTTGTTGTTTGAACTGAGTTCAATTTATTTGCCCAAGAGTGTATTCTAGTAATGAACTAAAGGACTAAAATTACGCTTTCTGTTTGAAAAAGACTGCTGGTTAAAATGTTGGGTCAGTATTTCAGTAGATCAAATTCAGAGACTAGCAAGCAGCTGCTCTCAGTTACTGAGTTATGCTACAAATGATATGCCCTAGAGCATAGCTGGAGAAAACTTGTAATAGGGGTTTGCCCCTGCAGTAGTTCTACTACGAGCAACTTCAAAAATAAAAGAGGCCTTGCTAAAAAATAAATAACCAGAAAAAAATGCCCTGAATCAACACAATATAAGTGCAGCTGAAGTTTGGGCCTGTTTTTATAGTCAGTTGTAGATGCTAGGAATTGTTTCTTTAAAAGCATAGCCTCATTCCCCAAAAAGAAGAATCGAACTTGTTCCAATGCATTTAAAAATATATTACCTTTGTAGTCCTACCAGTTTTGTCTCCTCAAATGAGGGCTATGTGAAGGAGGCCCTGGAACACTCTTTGAATTAATGTTCAGTGAAGGTGAACCATCATTTCATTCCATTGCAAAAATGGGTCGTAATGAGGCATTTGTCTGAAAGCAGTGTAAAAAATATTTTTGGTGGTCTTTCAGGGCAGTTCACACCAAGAACGATCACTATATAAAAAAAAAAGTAATATTTTAAAATAAGGTTTCATTAGTTAATATGAACACTTCTTCAACATTTATTAATCTTAGATGAAATATTCAACATTTACTAATACATTTTTCAAATCAAAAGTTGTATTTTTTAACATTAGTTAATGCATTGTGAACTAACATGAACAATTAATGACAGTATTTTTATTAACTAACATTAAATCTGCAATATGTAGTTTTTTCGTCCACTAGTGGTCGCCTATTCAAAACAAAGGCGTAGCTTGATGAAGCCAAGTTTGAGCGAGGAATCTTGGGACATGTAGTCTTCACCTCACAGCCGGTGGAAAAGAATCAGTATGGGACTCAAGCGATTACTAACGTTACTGTAGTATGAAGCAGAGCAGGAGCGAGTGTTGTGGAGCTGAACGAGACGCTGGAGCGATTGATAATGACAGACGAACGAACATGCCTCACGAGCAGCAGGACTTTTATCATGCCACAGTCGCTGGCGCCACTTCCGCTTTTCCGATCGTGAGTATGAGGTAACACAGCTCTGTTTATCATATTAGACAAATTTGTGTGTTGGAAATGATGTTATAACGTTACTCTGCACGTTCACTCGCCCGCTGCTGTGAAATAGCTCGATGTTAGAATATCATATTAAATCCTAGATGGCTTGTGTTGATAAAAGGCATGCAATTAATTTTAAAACACATTGTATGATGGAGAAAATTCTGTATTACTGTAAAAACAAACTACTTGACAAAAGTTTTTTTTTCTCTGAGGCATGGAAAAGCATGGTACTCGTAGAAAATCAAGAAAATTAGATTTAAACAATAAGACTAAACGTGTTGAGCAATATTACAATAATTAGTCTTCTGTCAACAAATGTATCAAAACAGATGTTCCCTTGTCTATTAAAACATGTAATATATTAAAGAATATGTGGTGTTTTCATGGTGTTTACAAAATAAAACCAGAAAACAAGGGTAACGTGGATATTACCCAATTGTCAGGCGACTCCCTCACATGATTTTCTCATGATTTAAAAATAGTTGGATATTGTAAGCAGTCAACTGAACAACAAAAACAATAACAATGGCCATGTGTTTTTTGGATATTTTACGGCAAAAATATTACATGTTGCAGCTTTAACAAAGATTAAATAAAGATTAAATAATGTACCAAATACACTGCTCTAATTCATATTAGTTAATATATTAAAGAATGTAAACGAATGAGACCTTAATGTAAAGTGTTACCAAAATAACTGTATTTCCATCCACACCAAGGGACGTTAACACTGTGTATTGCGTGCAGTTATACAGTCTGCAGCTTATTATGCTCAAGAACTGTAATGTCAGGTTGATTCTGATTGTTTATTATTATTATTATTATTATTGTACATCAGTGTAAAAAATTTTTACGAAAGTGATCCATACGCTATTTCTCCTCTGTGTCATCATTATTACTCCTGTGGGTGTGCCCTTTGCTATTCTCATAGAATTAGAACGATTATTAAAATTTTATAGCTATCGTCTTTGGCATAAATGGGCATTTAAGTGGTTTCCTTTCCATCGTAGAGCTGTCTGAACGTTGTATCAATATGGAGCACATAGCTATGTTTTCTTTGACTCCACAGGGGAATGACTGTCTCAAATATTTTCATTCATCCTCATCTGTTGTCCCAAATACTTTTAGCCCCGCGAGCCCATTCACATTTCTGTCAATGAAATTTCCAGCACTGCAATGTAATACAACTTCACGAAGAGACGGTTATTAAAGGATGGAGCAGCATATATTACATCAGACCACATATCAAACATGCAGTCTACAAGTAAGAAAAAAAAAGCTACTGTTTAATCATAAGGGGCAGAGAGAGGGAGGAATATGAAGTTTGACTGTTTGATGAAGCAAAATATATCTTGACTATCGAAAAGTTTGGAGTCAGTAAGATTTAATTTTAAAATTTAAGTCTGCTTTTAATTAAAAAATACAGTAAACACAGTAACATTTTTTAATATTACTACAGTTCTCTATTTTGTTTGAACACAGATGTGTCTCCACAGTGTGCGTAAACAACCAGCCTATAATGGTAATTAAACTTACAATCCCCACAAATCAAAAGCAGTCTCTCCAAATGAGCTGTTCCAGATTTCCCCCTACTCTTACGCTATTATCAGCCCTATAAGCTTAGCTTCTCCCCTGAGTGAGCTGTACACAGTTCGTCATGTTTCTCTCTTCGCCAGAGCATTTAACAGCAGCACTCAAGTCAGAAATGCATTCTTATAAAAGTTATTTAATCACAAGAGTAGTGTGATTTTCTATTTTTCTTTTGTTCTTTGATTCATAATAACAGCATATATAGCAGTAGGTTTTAGATATTACACCATTTTCACTTTTAATACACAGATCTAATATCCACATGTGATTTTTTTCCCCTGCTGTTTATGTTCTAGCAATTTTGGCAGAGTATTCAAGAGTACAAGCTGCACAGGGTCTGCCCTTTTCTGGAAAGCGGGGTGGGGAGCAGCAGCTCATTTGCATAGAAAGATACATGCACGAAAACAGCACGTTTTTCCTTCCAGTCAAAAATGGACATTTAAAACAAGCTATAATATATAATCCGAGGGGTATTTTGAGTTGAAACTTCACAGATACATTCTGGGGACTTACATTACATCTTGTAAAAATGGGCATAATGCAAAGGGGGGAGCCATTCATTTATTGCATTCTTGCTAAATAAAGTATAAGCTATTATTTTTCTTACTGACTCCAAACTTTTGATACATAGTTTATGTGGCTCAGAAGTGTATTAACAGGATATGTGGAATACAGTGTGTTAAATGAATTTGGCCATAGATTTGTGTAATATCTTGGACCACTCATAGAAAAATGAATGCCCTAACTTTCAGTTTAAAGAGCCAAACAGTTTTGTATGTTTGTATCTTTCCTCATTAAAGTAGATACGAGTTGCAGTTGAATGCTTTGTGGACAATGTCAGCGCGTAGCTATAGACACATATTCGTGTACATCAAGATTAAGGGCCCTATTTTAATGATCTAAGTGCATATAAAGCACATGGCGCAAGTGCATTTAGGGCTTTTTTTTTTTTTTTTTTACAAACGCATCGCTTCACATCAGCACTAGGCCTTTATTAAACTTCCGGCGCCATGTGGAATATGTTTATGATGGATGAATGGGTGTGGATGGAGACACTTTCTTCAGCTCATACTCGTTTGGTAGTGCATTACTGCCATTATTAAACTCGGATGCATCAAGATATTTATTAATTTTTGTCTTCGTCAGAAACAAGAAAGTCATATTGGGGTAGCTTAAGGTAATTTCCATTTGAAAGTGAAAAAAATCCTTTAAACAGCGTGACGCAGGATGTGAAAATGACAACTGCGTCGGGTTGAAAGTAGCAAAAAACACTTGCTTCGCACCTGGCGCCGCATTGCACCAGGTATATGACAGGGCCCTAAACGTGTATGCACACATGTAGAAACAGATGTGTGTCTGTGCAAAGAGTGCAAAGAAAGTCTAACACACACAGTGTGATGTCACAGATATACACTCACACATCGCATACAGCATCAAGCATGATGCAAAGAGAAAGAAACAGCATTCTGCAATTAGATGTGTTCTCACAGTATTACTAGAGGGAGAGAGACCGAAAGATACTGACAGTACAATGAGCGCTGTGCGTTTGACATCTGATTGTGTCTGCGTGAGAAAGAGCTGCAGTCAGACCACGGCGGCAGCTCAAAGCAACTGGAGTGGATCGGAGTTCCCACCGGATCCACTGACCAACATAAATACGCATGTCTCAGTGTCCTACAAAAAAACTTTGTGATTCTTACTCCTGTTGAAAGAAGAAAACTTTATCATTATGATGTTTCAGCATGAAAATCTTCCACTAATTAGGGCGAAAACATCTATATTTCCACAAATCAAATAGGAAAATATGCCATATCAATCCTTTGGAAGTTCGCATCGCTGAAAACAGCATCTTCTTTACATGTCGACAACTCAACGTGCAGCTACAACATGTTGTTTCTCAGAGTTTGAGGACGGGTCAAAGTAATAAGCAGACATTGCTTGCGGCAGCCAATGAAGACCATTATGCAAATTTGTTACAAACCTATAGGTAGATATTAAACAGATACAGAAGTGAGACTGGAAATAATGACGGCTCATATCAGTTCAGAATCGATTCTTTCTTTTAGGAGGCAATAACTTTTTTTTGTCATGTGCTTTGATGTTTAAAACTTGTAGATATTTTACATTAACAGACAAGTATATTACACTCTGCAGGAAAGGTAATATAAATAAATATATAAATAAATATCCAGCACCACTTTCAGCTCTGTTGTGTTATATATATACACATACATAATAATTTACCTGAGTGTGTTTATACATACATATAATAAAATTCTGTTTTAATTCTGAAAATTATAATACTCTCACAGTCACCAGCTTTGTCACTTCCGAACTACATTTCCCATTGTCCCTCTTTATGCTCACCTGCTCACTTGCAGCAATCACCCAGTCATGATCACCATCTAAATACGGATCACCTCCAGCTGTCACCCATCACCGTCTGCACCAGTTAAAAGGACTCACCCAGCACACACACATTTTGTCTAGTATCGTCTATACACTTGATGTTTCTCCCGGATTGTACCTTACCTGAAATCTACCTACCTGCTGTTCGTTTCCTCATCCACGTCTCCAGTCTCTGATCTCCAGTTCCGTGTCTCGTTCCAAGTGCCATGTGCCATGTGCTCGTCCTACAAAGGAAAGAAAGGATAGTTATAAACTTACTATCATCAGTGACTGAATACAAGTGTGTGTGTGGCAACCAGGGTTGGGGCATAACGAAATACAAGTAACTTAGTTACGTATTTAAAATACAAAATTTTAGTAACTGTATTTCATTAGTTCCATGTCCCTAGAGCCAGATTCCGTGTCCAGGGATTGGGTTGCCGAGACCCCTGCCTTCGGCTGCTGCCCAATCCACAATACACCGGCCCCATATGGTTCCTCCCGCAGGTGGTGGGCCCACGGGAGGTCGGTGGTTTGCCCTCTTCAGGTTGGTGGAGAGCTCCTGCCTCAAGTGGAGGAGTTCAAGTATCTTGGGGTTTTGTTCACGAGTGAGGGAAGGAAGGAGCGTGAGGTTGACAGACGGATCGGTGCAGCTTCTGCAGTGATGCGGTCGATGTTCCGGTCTGTCGTGGTGAAGAAGGAGCTGAGCTGCAAGGCGAAGCTCTCGATTTACCGGTCAATCTACGTTCCTACTCTCACCTCTGGTCATGAGCTTTGGGTCATGACCGAAAGAATGAGATCCCGGATACAGGCGGCCGAAATGAGCTTTCTCCGCAGGGTGGCAGGGCGCTCCCTTAGAGATAGGGTGAGGAGCTCGGTCACTCGGGAGGAGCTCAAAGTAGATCCGTTGCTCCTTCACATCGAGAGGAGTCAGCTGAGGTGGCTCGGGCTTCTGTTTCGGATGCCTCCTGGACGCCTGCCTAGGGAGGTGTTCCGGGCATGTCCGACCTGGAGAAGGCCCCGGGGAAGACCTAGGACACGCTGGAGAGACTATGTCTCTCGGCTGGCCTGGGAACGCCTCGGTGTCCCCCCGGAAGAGCTGGAGGAAGTGTCTGGGGAGAGAGAAGTCTGGGAATCTCTGCTCAGACTGCTGCCCCCGCGACCCGGCCCCGGATAAGCGGTGGAATGAATATTTCATTAGTTACATTTTAAATGGGTGGTAATCAGATTACAGTTACAACAGCAATTGGTGATTCTCTGACTCTGAGTTAAGTTTCATGTTTTTGACTGTTTTCATGTTTTGTGATAGTTGTTTGCGAGTCATTTTATAATTGTAAAAAGGTCACGGCATCTTTTTCTCACAATTTGTTTTTTCCCTCACAATTGAGAGTTTGCATTTCACAATTCTGACTTCTTCTCAGTTATAAAGTCAGAATTGGGAGGTATAAACTTTCAATACTGACTTTTTTTCTTGCAATTGTGAATGTAGTATGTGAGTTAAATGTCATAATTTTGACTTTTCTCAATATCGTGAGTTTATATCTCATAATTCTGACTTTGTAACTCGCAATTGCAACTTTATATCACACAGTTCTGAGGGGAAAAGTCAGAATTGTGAGAAAAACTTGCAATTACCTTTGTTTTTTCCACACTTATAAGTATTCTAAAGTATTTAGATTAAATTACTAAACTTGAGTAATGTAACGAAATGACATTTTAAAGCATATATTTTGTAATCTGTAGTGAAATACATTTTAAAAGTAACCTACCCAGCCCTGTTGGTAACTTGCGCCTCTGTTGTACTTCATCATCTGCTTCGACTCCACTGCCCTTTCATCCAACACCATTGCATTACTGCTGTGTTCAATAAAGCCTTGTCTTTATCTACACTTACTCATCTCTCCAGTCTGTGTTCCCTGACAAACATTTATTACACAGTTGGCTCTATATTTAAATACAAATCTGTTCTTTTAACTTTCTGTTCAATACATAATCCTGAAAAAATAATGTATCAGTTTCCACATAAAAAATAAAGCAACTCAATTGTTTTATAATGGTTTCATAATAGGAGCTGTCACTTGAACACAAAGAATGATTTGAATTATTTCCGAAGGTTCATGTAACAATGAAGACTGGAGAAAGGAATAAATTATATTTTAAAATAATGTATATTAAAATAAAGAAGTTATTTTAAATTTCACTTTTTTTTACCCTTACTTTGATCAAAAAAAGCACAGCCTTGGTGAGTGTAAGATACGTAATTCAAAAGCAAACAAACAAAAAACACCTTTTGAACGCTAATATAAAATGTAATATGACTGTAATACGAAAGTGAACCAATACAGAAGATTTTGACTAACTCAGATTAATTACATCAGTTTGAAATAAATTATTCATTGGTGTGATGTTGAGACCCCTGATTACCTGCATGGTGCCAATTAGAGGCAATGTTCGTGGTTCACGCTCACCTGTCTTCATTAAAGTGTTGGACTATATTGGGATGCCACCGATGTCTCAACAAGGTGTTTCAAAGGTCAACGCGCCGTGATCTGCAAGAAACGAAAAGTACGTTGCCGTGGCAATAAGAGTTGAAGCGTGTGCGTGTGAAAGGGAGAACAATAAGTGCTCAGGGAAACCTGGCGGAGTGGCCTGATGCCAGGACCCCATCACCACCTACAACTTTTTAAACCAGCTCTACTATATTTCACAGCTTCATGCAAGACTGCGTTTAGACAGGATGCTGCTGTCGGCTTTTCATGCGTCTTTGTGCACAGTCACTGGAGCTTTTCTGCCAGTGAGAGACACCCTGTAAAGTGTCGTGTGGATCTGACAGCTGAACCTGCCATTGTTCCAGCCAAATGTCAGCAAAGCCTAAACATCAGTTCAATGCAGTATATGCTTCCGGGTTTTTGTGTAGGGTCCATATGGCCTCAAACAGATGTTTTCCCTCAGGATACAAAATGTCTATAATGTGTTGAAAAGTTCTTGCACCGTCAGTTTTAGTTTTTCAAGGACTGTTTCTCAAGGAATACGGGCATAAATGTGTGCAATCTTCAACTCTCATAAGCAACACATCTGTCACTTCAATTTAAAAACTTCACTTTATATTTATATAAAGAGAAAATTAGTATGTTTAAGGCTCTGGCGGGAATAGAATCTAAATGGAAAATGAAAGTCTGCCACCTTTTGCTCCATCAGAAAATTCTAGAATCCTCTTATTTAACTTTCATTTTCTATTTAATTAGCATCTTGCTACATAAACAACTTGCCTTATGTAATTTAGCTTGAGGGATAAAAAAATGAAGCAAATAAGAGGTGTCTTACCCCTGAAAAAAATTCACGTTGTTTATGCAGTGGGTGATTATCAGGGCGTTGCTATGTGGTTACGTACCGACCAAGCCAAGTAAAAAAAAAGTCCATCTCCAAGTCTTTATGATATCCTCATCTTTAGTTGTTCAGAAAAAAAGTATTGGAGTATGTTTTACAAGAAAATACAATTTCATTCTTTTTGCTTAAAAATTCCACGTTCATTCAATGTTACATGCTGTTCCTTTGTAATTATTTGTGAAATTTAGTAGCAATTTCAATGTATAATCAGGCATGCAGTGACAATTAAAATAATCAAAATGTAATAAAGTTTAAAGCATTCAAATGGTGAAATATGTGAATGTATCCGTAGCAACTAGGCAGAGTCATCTTCCAACGCCCATGCAGAAAGTTCACATACTGCATATTAATATGCATAAAAAACTGGCTGCTAACTTTTAAGGCAGTATATTTGACCAGCCAAGGCTTATTGGAAAAGTCTGCCTCTATCTTCATTTTTGCAAAAACTTATTCAATTCACAGCAAGCTCCTTTATTTTTCATAGTTCCTTGCACATTGCTCTGTTTTGACCTGAAATAATTTTACCATTGTGCATAGTTTGTAAACTATTAAATTTTCACATTTGCATCACATTGCTCCATATGAATGGCATTGCTGTAATAAATTTGCTCAGTAGCTCACCTGGTACAGCATTGCACTTGTGATGGAAACGCTTGGGACACAAGTCCTGTAAAACACAAGTCACGATACTACATAGAAGTAAGCTAAAAGGGCATGGTTGTTTCAAAAATGCATTTTTATGTCATGTTTGCTTTTGTTAACCCAATTGGAAAGATCTAGGCAGGGATTACTTTTTTTAAAAAGCATTATTCTTTTAGCACTAAACATTTCAGTCCTGAACTGCAACCGTTAATCATCGCAACAAAATCTTTATTAGCTGTTTTGGGGGGGAAAAAACTTAACATGTTTTTAGTTCCACTGACTGGATATTGCACTTTGAAAGTGTCTGAAACTATACAAGAAGCAAGGTAAATAATAATTTTTTGCAGAAACGTTGCCACAGGGATGTTTTTCCGATGTGCCTGGGTTGTCTTTGACATATTCTATATTATATATATTCTAGCATCTGCACACACCACGCATGCTTTGACCCTTAGCAAAATGAACAATAGTCTCTCAACTGCAGATTCCAAAAGGTTTTGATTTTAGAATGTTGCTAAGAAAATAAAGTCACTCTATAATAGTTTAAAAAAAAAAAAAAAAAAAAAAAAATATATATATATATATATATATATTATATATACAGTTTTTGCATTTCTTGACTTTGATATCAATATTATATTCCTCGCTATTGAGCAATTTGTGATTGTAGCTCTGCCTAGCTGTAACGAGGCGGCATTGGAATCCATTTGCGGAAGTTTATTAAAAGTAGGAGTTAGAGACAGTGAAGATTAACCAGGCAATGGGTCGATATCTAGAGAGCAGTCCACACTGGTGACATACACAAGGGTAATCCAAAAGACAGAGGTCGGTAAATAGGCAACAGGTCCAAACACAATCATCAGTCCAATCCAGGCAATCAAGACAAAGGTGTAATCCAACAGATGTAAAACAGGATAAGGAAACAGGCAGGAAACAATGGAAACACTTGGTAAGGCAGGCAATACTTCACAGTGAACTAGTATGCAGTCACTCCTTAAATACTGCACAAACAGGAAGTAAAGGTAGAAGCCGAGGGAGAGGTAAACAGTCAGTACTCAGGTGAATGCTCCCTCTGCTGTCGTGTCGTTACACTAGCTTTATTCTGAATCTCTTACTCTTACGCTTCACTATTTAAATTGCAAAATATAACTTAATTGTTACATATCAGATATTATCTAATAAATGAATCTGACATCGCTAGCTTTTAATCTAAACTGCGATAACACAGTTATATTAGCATTACGCTAGCCAGTTAACTTGTTTTTGTCTCTCTTATCTCTTGCTCTCCATCTTTTACAAGTTTATCAAACAACCGTGGCAAGCTGGATTAGTAGAATGTTCTTATTATATCTCATATTTCTCCTAATTTCCACTGATGTCTCCTCCTCTTCTCACCTCTGGCCACATCCTCTTTTGCAACGGCCTATACTTGGAAGCACAGGTCAACCTTTCTCTCTTAGGTGCTCTCCTATGGGTATCCATCCCACCTCTGCCACCAAATAAGGTCCTTGCAAACACACTTCAGTTTGCCGACCGGACAAAATGGGTCCTCTTGGACCTTCAGGGAGATTTAATAAATAAATAAATAAAAGAAATCAATGTTCCACCCATAGACACACATCAGTTCAAGGTGGTATTTATTTACAGTGCGCCGTTGAAAGGTAGAACAATTCAGCTCTGACCTCATGCCTATTTTATTTGAGACCTATCTTTCTTGCAATCCTAAACCAAGCTCGTTGTACGTTTAGCCCCTTAGCTGAACAGAATTATTCAGTGTCCTCTTATTGTCTCAATATTGAGGAGTTAACTTCATTGTTTTATTCTACCTGTCAAAATATTCTGGATATTGTTGCTCCATTCCATCAGCTCATTTGTAAAGACATCCAAAATGTATACTGTTGAGGGATACTCCAGACCAAGGTTGGGAACCACTGTTTGTAGTGAAGTACCCATTACACATGTTCAAGGTACTGATGTACCGAACCTGTCCTATCCGCTCCAACAGATCGCCAATTCTCTGCATTGGGCAGGCATCAAACTTTAAGCTTACGGAAGTTGACACAGACATGCAAAGATCCATCCCTCTTCAGGACAATGACGAAGGGACTACTCCATTCACTTCTATCCTCAGCTGTTTCATCATTTCAATACCTTCCTTCAAAGGGCTCACAAGTCTATTGGGTATTCGGTAAGGTTGCTCTCGTGAAGGGGTAGAATCTGTAAGGTGGATCAACTTCAGGCCTCAGATGGAACAAAGATGGAAAGCGGTTATGGAGATCTGGCATCTTAGAGTTGGAAAGGTGTCTACTCAGCCTCTGAAACAGGCTCATCCTCCTCCTCCTCGTACTCCACTTGTTGTATTATCAACGACATCTCTGGAGTCTTAGATATGACACACCTCATGAGATTTCCTTTTATCAAGCTGGAGAACGTCATAGTTCACTGGTCCCATGTTCCTCACCATAGTGTATGGTCCTTACCAATTGGGCAACAGTTTATTTGTGGAGATAGAGTTTGCAAAAGGGAAAGAGACTGAGAAATAACTGTTCAAGATGTTTCCGAACAGCACAGCCGAAATGACTTCAGAAGTATGACCATATTAGCCAGTTCTGTCAAAACTACACTGGCTCCCTATTAAACTTTGGATACATTTGAAAATCTTGCTGGTTACTTACAAAGTACTAAATGGTTTAGCTCTTCAGTACTTTAGAGACCTCTTCATGCATTATAGTCCTTCATGTCTATTGCAGTCTCAAAATTCTGGCCAGTTGATAATAAAAATCGACTGCAATCGGTAGATCCTTAAACTATTTAACACCTAAACTCTGAAAAAGTCTTCCTAGCATTGTTTGGGAGGCAGACACACTCTGTCAGTTTAAATCTAGATTAAAAACACATATCTTTAACCTGGCATAGACATAATACACCATCAAATTTCATAAATTCAAATCCATTAAAGGATTGTTAGGCTGCATAAAGTAGGTCAACCGGAGCCTGGAATACTTTCCACAATATCTGATATACTTGTTACATTGTAAGAAGAATGGCATCTATGATAAAATTAGTCTTTTTGTCTCATCCTTATCCCAAGGTTACCATATTCAGCTGGATTCGGGTCCCATAGTCAGAGGCACTTAGAGGAAGCCCTGAATGTCATCAGAGACCGTGTCAGCTTGAGATGCAGCCTGGAATTAAACCACAGAGTGTTGTTTCAGTTGGCCAAAGGAGAGCCTTCTTCATTTTTGGCCAGTTGTTAATAAACAGAATATCAAAACCAACTGGTTGGTAGATTCTTTTCCTATTTAGTGCAAAAACTCTGGAACAGTCTTTCTAGTGTTGTTTAGGAAGTAGGCACACTCTGTCAGTGTAAATCTAGATTGGAAACCTAGCACATATCACATTTCTATAAATCAAAGCCCTAGTTTTGTTAGGAATTGTTAGGCTGAATTTAAGGGTAGTCGTGGCCTAGTGGTGAGGGAGTCGGTCTTGTAATCTGAAGGTTGCAGGTTCGATTCCCACGCCGGCAGGAATTGAAAGTGGGGATTGTGAATGAACAGCACTCTCTCCACCTTCGATACCATGACTAAAGTGCAAGACACCTAACCCATAATTGCCCCCCTTGTAAGTTGCTTTGGATAAAAGCGTCTGCTAAATGATGAAAAATGAAATGAAAATGAAAAAAAATTAACAACCAGGACCGGAAACACTACCCATAACATCCCATGCATTTGTCAAATCGAAAGAGGAATGGCATCTATTCTCATATTAGTCTGGATTCAACTGGATTCAAACTCAGAAATGACCACAATCAAGCCAAAATGTGCCCAGCATAATGAAGTTTGCATTGTTGATAGTTATTTTCCTGTTTATTACTGTGAAGCTGCATTGAAACAATCTGTATTGTAAAAAGTGTTTGTAAAACAAAGGTCATCCTGCTCCTCAACCTTATGTATCATCAAAGACATCACTGGCATCTCACTTGAATGCCTTTTTCCTCTTTTGACATGACTCGGCTATAGTCAACATTTCACTTCATGCGCAATCTAGGATGAACTGCTTGGCAAAATGAGATTTCCCTTTAAAGACAGCCTCCCATTTGGAAAAACATTTACAGCAGGACCACCTGTGATGCTTAAAAGGGCACCTATTATGGCCCGTTTTACAAGATGTAAATTACGTCTCTGATGTCCCCAGAGTGTGTATGTGGATTTTTACCTCGAAAAACCTTCTAAAAAATTTTTTATAGCATGTTAAAATGGGCACTTTTCGGGGGTGAGACATTTTTGTTTGTCCCTTTAATTGCAAATGAGCACCTTTAAGAAGAGGGTGGAGCTTCAAGAGCTCATGTAACAAACAAACAGGACAATCTCATGCACTGAAAATGTCATACACTGTTCAGCCTTATATGTTCAAACCAGAGTGGGACAATGATGCCTACAGAGCCAAAGAATATATACTGCATGGAGATGGCATTGAGATAGAACATGTATAGTTAAGTTCAATTATGGTTGTATATTATGTTGTTTTTATCAAGTCAAGTCAAGTCACCTTTATTTATATAGCGCTTTTTACAATGCAAATTGTGTCAAAGCAGCTTTAATGTAATAATTGGCAAATAATTTTGGCTGCACAGCAGCTCTTAAAGAAAATGGTGTCATTGTCCATCTTAAATCAATTCAGTTTTGATTCATTCCGTTGTAAAAATCAATAGTTATTAATTTAGTTAATTTATTTGTGAATGGAGAAAACGGTGATGTCCAGCTCAGTTCAGTTCACATACAATGGTGTCAATGCAGGTACAGTTGTGTTCAAAATTATTCAACCCCCCAATGCTGTAAATGGTTTTAGAGAATTTAGAGTACATTTGTAATTGAATTCAGAATGAAATCCTACAAGGACTTCTTAAAGAAGCATATGCAACTAAAATGACATCAATTGGTTTTGTAATACAGTAGTAAATGTTTCTTTTGTGAATTCTTCATTGACACAATTATTCAACCCCTTAAAGACTACCACTCTGAAGAACAGAGGTCCATTGAAGTGTTTTCAATCAGGTATTGAAAGCACCTGTGGATGTCAGGGAGCAGCAATAAAGCCTAATAAGCACCAATTAGGCAGCTTTAAAATGACTGTGATACTCAGCTCCTTCTAGACATTTACTGGTGTGGTTACAAACATGGTGAAGTCAAGAGAATGGTCCAGGAAGACAAGAGAAGAGGTGATTACTCTTCACAGGAAGGGCAATGGCTATAAGAAGATTGCAAAGGTGTTAAACATACCAAGAGACACCATAGGAAGCATCATTCGCAAATTCAAGGCAAAGGGCACTGTTGAAACGCTACCTGGTCGTGGCAGAAAGAAGATTGACTGACTTCGACTGCCGTGCGCTACCTGAAGCGTAGAGTGGAGAAAAGTCCCCGTGTGACTGCTGAGGAACTGAGAAAAGATTTGTCAGATGTAGGTACTGAAGTTTCTGCTCAGACAATACGGCGCACCCTGCGTAATGAAGGCCTCCATGCCAGAACTCCCAGGCGCACCCCCTTGCTGTCTCCAAAGAATAAGAAGAGTCGACTGCAGTATGCCAAAAGTCATGTGGACAAACCACAGAAGTTTTGGGATAGTGTTCTGTGGACTGATGAAACAAAATTAGAACTGTTTGGGCCCATGGATCAACGCTATGTTTGGAGGAGGAAGAACAAGGCCTATGAAGAAAAGAACACCTTGCCTACTGTGAAGCATGGCGGGGGGTCAGTCATGCTTTGGGGCTGTTTTGCTTCTGCAGGTACTGGGAAGCTTCAGCGTGTGCAAGATACCATGAATTCTCTTCAGTACCAGGAGATATTGGAGGACAATGTGATGCAGTCCGTCACAAACCTGAGGCTTGGGAGACGTTGGACCTTTCAACAGGACAATGATCCCAAGCATACCTCCAAGTCCACTAGAGCATGGTTGCAGATTAAAGGCTGGAACATTTTGAAATGGCCATCGCAGTCACCAGACTTAAATCCGATTGAGAACCTCTGGTGGGACTTAAAGAAAGCAGTTGCAGTGCGCAAGCCTAAGAATGTGACTGAACTGGAGGCTTTTGCCCATGATGAATGGGCGAAGATACCCGTAGCTCGCTGCAAGACACTTGTGTCAAGCTATGCTTCACGTTTAAAAGCTGTTATAACTGTAAAAGGATGTTGTACTAAGTATTAAGATTGAATGTCACTTGGGGGTTGAATAAAACTGATAATGATGTGAGCAGAGAAAAGACATTTGTGGTTATTTCATTATAAATGTTATGTTATATTTGTCTGACCTACACGTGCCTCTTTGATTTAATTGTAAGCAGGATGACTGAATGATCAAAATCAATGTCAAACCGGCCAAAACAATCAATTTCAGTGGGGGTTGAATAATTTTGAACACAACTGTAGATCAAAAACATTGTTCAATATCAAGTGTCCAACCAAACTAGCCAAAGGTGGCAGTGACAAGGAACCTAAACTCCAACAGGTGACATCAGGTGTCCAACAGGTGACAAAAATGGAGAAAAAAAACCTTGGGAGAAACCAGGCTCAGTCAGGGGGGCCAGTTCTCCTCTGGCCAACAGCAAACAGTGCTTGATTGATTCAGTCAGAGTTACAGGTCATAAGTCTGATTTGGGATCGCACAGTCAAAATATTTAATCCAGTTCCATCTAGTTGAAGATCATATTCATCACATCGGTATGGGACGGTTTGTTGGGAATCTGTGCCACTGGCTGTCATGTTGGTGAGCCCTTCACAAGGGATGATCTAGTTGACACAATGGCTGCTGGCACTTGAGGGCTGTGTTGTCGTCGTGTCTAAGCGCAGGTCTTCCTTTTGATCTGGATATGGCCCAGATCTGGCTGATTAAGTTAAAACCTCGGGATAAGCAGATAGACTAATATTAGCGTAGATGCCATTCTTCTTCTGATGTAACGAGTACATCGGATGTTATAGAAAGTGTTCCCGGTTCCCGCTGACCTAATTTACGCAGCCTAACAATCCTTTAACGGATGTGAAAACATAAATTGATAATGTGTTATGTGTATGCCTGGTTAAAGAGATGCGTTTTTAGTCTAGATTTAAACTGACAGAGTATGTCTGTTACCCAAATAATGCTTGGAAGATTGTTCCAGAGTTTAGGTGCCAAATAGTAAAAGGATCTACCGCCTGCTTTTTGATGATTTTGATATTCTAGGTGTTATCAACTGGCCTGAATTCTGAGATTATAAAGGACTATAATGCATTAAGAGCTCACTCAGGTACTGGGGAGCTAAATCATTTAGTGCTTTGTAAGTAATTAACAAGATTTTAAAATCTATACAATGTTTAATAGGGAGCCAGTGCAGCGTTGACAGAACCAGGCTAATATGGTCATACTTCCTGGTTCTAGAAAGGACTCTAGCAGCTGCATTTTGGACCAGCTGTAGTTTGTTTATCAAGCGAGCAGGGCAACCACCCAGTAGAGTGTTACAGTAATCTAGCCTTTCATGAAATATTAGAACAAGCCTGTTGTAGTGGACCCCTCTGAATGATGGCCAAAACTTTACTGATGAGTTTTATGAAGTTTGTTGTACATAACACAAAAGATGAAGCATGCATTTTCACACAAGAAAATTACCTTGAGAGCTGAATAAAACAGTACAAAAAGTGTGCATTAAAGTCTTATCCATAAACTTGTTACAATTAACAGTAAACAAATATTAAGATCTTATTATTTTTTCTATCCATCCTTGAGTAACAACTTTTTTTTTGCAAAACCTGTGTTTTGTATTGTCACTTTGCATTGACCCTTGTTCACAAAGCAGTCTGGAGAGAAATGACTTGCGCAGACAAAAACAAATTTTGGTATATTTTGTGGCACATTACCTTCAAAAATAAAACAAATCCAAACAAATGTGTCCTCAGTGGCTCAGATGCAAGGAGAAAATGAAAACTCTCATGTTCACTCTTACATCCAACAACTGAACACTCAGATTGCTTACGTGACATTGTTGTCACTACAGCTGCTTGAGTGCGGAGAAAATGGTGGACAGTGTACAACTCGCTGAGGGCATAAATTATGGTAATGCAGGACTGTCAGTCAGCAGCCGTGGGCGGGACCTTAGCAGTGTGATGTCATACTGCTCAGAGAATCAAAACAGCATGTCTAATGAGACATGTAATGGGAATTTTTTTAAAAAAGGAGTGGGTGGATTTTATCACTGTAGGGTGGTTTTGTTCACTCACTGCCAACACAAATTTATGTCCAAACACCATGTAAAAGTGGATTTTGTATAATAGGTGCCCTTGGAGATTGGGTAAATGAAGAAAGCTCTCTGTGTTTTGAAACCTAACATCTTTTATGCATTTATATTTTAAAATTAAGGTCTAATCATCTGTTAAACACACAAATACAGGTCTCAACCTTTGGTGCACCAACCATGGAGCTCATTTTTCACTGAAGATGCACACACAAGTTCAGTCTCTAACACACCTGTGACGCAAGCTCCATTAGTTCCGTTGGTAATGAGCTGGATCGGCGTCCCAGCCCGTCAGGGTTGGTTTGTGATCACAGCCGCTGCAAGCTCTGGCAGAAAACAGAGCTGGAAGTGAGACAGAGAGACCTGTGCTGCCATACTGCTTCAAAGCCCAGGCCCAGAGTCGAGTGATGTCCCCCGCTGTGCCCGCACACCAGGGCCACTATTAGCTTTTCAACTCACTGATCCCCCCTCAGCAGCAGGTATTACAGAGCAAATATCATCAGTCCTTCGTCAGCTGTGTCTTTCTGTCTCTCTCTCTCATGTTATTTGAACCACCGTCTGTTGTTCGGCTTTTGTAGAAAGAAGCATTGTGTAGGTAATTCCCGATATACAGCACCTTCTTTGTAACTCCGTAACTTAAAAAAAGGTAATGTATGAATGGTGTCATACAAGAAAGTATTTCTATAAAATGGTTCACCAGACTTTCAGAAATATTTCCTGGAGTGAAATTCATGAATAGCATGGAAAAATAAGTCATTTTTTCTAAGTGAAACTATCTATACATAGGTATTGAGAACATTTACGATAACAATTGTTTACTCAGACATGTGGCAAAGCGAAAGTAATGCAAGTATTTGTCAGGTGTAACACTCCTGATAGGATGGATAGGAGGAACGATGGGTGGGATAGACAGATGGATGGGTTTTGTTTGGTTATATGAATGGATGGATCGATGGATGAGTGTATGAATAGGGTGAGGTTTGTTTGTTTTTTTGAAATACTGGATGGGTGAGTGGATGGATAGATGGATGGATGGGAGGGTGGATGGATATGTTTTGTTTGGTTATATGAATGGATGGATTGATGCATGAGTGAATGAATAGGGTGAGGTTTGTTTGTTTGTTTGTTTGTTTGTTTGAATTATTGGATGGATGGATAGATGGATGGAAGGGTTTTGTTTGGTTATATGAATGGATGGATCAATGGATTGATGGATGAGTGTGAATAACTGAGCGAGGTTTGTTTGTTTAAATTACTGGATGGATGGATGAATGGATGGATGGATAGATGGGAGGACGGATTGATGGGTTTTATTTGGTTATATGAATGGATGGATGAGTGTATGAATAGGGTGAGGTTTGTTTGTTTTTTGAAATACTGGATGGGTGGGTGGATGGATGGATGGATGGGAGGGTGGATGGATGGATATGTTTTGTTTGGTTATATGAATGGATGGATTGATGCATGAGTAAATGAATAGGGTGAGGTTTGTTTGTTTGTTTGAATTATTGGATGGATGGATAGATGAATGGATGGATGGGTTTTGTTTGGTTATATGAATGGATGGATCAATGGATTGATGGATAGATGGGAGGACGGGTTGATGGGTTTTATTTGGTTATATGAATGGATGGATCGATGGATGAGTGCATGAATAGGGTGAGGTTTGTTTGTTTTTGAAATACTGGATGGGTGGGTGGATGGATGGGTGGATGGATGGATGGGAGGGTGGATGGATGTTTTTTTTTGGTTATATGAATGGATGGATTGATGTATGAGTGAATGAATAGGGTGAGGTTTGTTTGTTTGTTTGAATTATTGGATGGATGGATGGATGGATGGATGGATGGATGGATGGATGGATGGATGGATGGATGGATGGATGGGGAGGACGGATTGATGGGTTTTATTTGGTTATATGAATGGATGGATCGATGGATGAGTGTATGAATAGGGTGAGGTTTGTTTGTTTTTTGAAATACTGGATGGGTGGGTGGATGGATGGATGGATAGATGGGAGGGTGGATGGATATGTTTTGTTTGGTTATATGAATGGATGGATTGATGCATGAGTGAATGAATGGGGTGAGGTTTGTTTGTATTGCTGGATGAATGTATGGAGGGGTTTTGTTTGGTTATATGAATGGATGGATCGATGAATTGATGGATGAGTGTATTTATAAATGAGCAAGGTTTTTTTTTTTTAATTACTGGGTGAATGGATGGATGCAAGCCTGGGGTGGCAGTTTTAATAAATAAATGGATGGGTGGACAGATAAATAAAACCTGACTGGATCAAAGCTATAATGTATATAGATGTACACAGGTGGTGTGGTGCTGGTAGAAAGTTGTCGGATTGAAGTATCTCCCTGAATTCTGCTCTAGTGTGGACAGCTCTCAGCCGTTTCCTTGGTGAGAGACTTTGAAGTCGCGAGGCACTAATTTGTTTTGCCCTGAGCTCAGCCAGACAGAGCTTTCTTTAGGTGCCTGCTAGAGCTTCCAGAGGAAGAAGTCAATTCAGTAAAGATGTGTTTTACCAAGACAAGGACACGCACAAAGTCATGCTTTTGTCTCTAAGAAAAGCACATGTGTGCATCCAGACGTGCACCATATCATACGATCACTCATGATGTTTTTACTCAAGATGCTTTGAACAGATGACAGGATAACTGAATGATGTCCAATATCATTGGTTCTTGCATTGTTTGGCTCAATGCTTTGAGGAAACATGTCTGAATGTCTTCACATGTGAATCTGATTAGAGAGCTGGGGCAGAGGAGAAGACTTTAAGAACTCTTCGGAAGAATTGAAATATTATGCACATATCGTATGGCATGTCATATTGTATGTAACTGGGCCTGTACCAGTTAAATCGGTTCACTCCAAAACAGAATCATTACTTTACCGTTTCTGTTCATTCTTCTGTAACATTACCATTCTGCAAATGGTTTAATTAGAAAAAAAAGTTAATAACCCATAATAATAAAATATATTTTTTAAATATTTACATTTTAATTGAACTTTTAGGTAATTAATAATAATAATAATAATAATAATAAATCCCCTCCAGACATAACTTTTGTCCACTTCTACATTTGAAAAGTTATTTATAGTTAGTAGAACATCTAAAGTGGATTATTGAAATATAGTGTTACTCAATTAATAAATTGTGTTTTATATTACAAAGGTGGATGGACGAGGACATAAGGGACATGTTGATATTAAAACAAAAAAATATGAGATGAGATGATGTTCCCCAGAGAAACATTGCTTTTGCTCCCAAAAGTTCACCCAATTATAAGATAAACTCTTTTCCCTCCCATCTCATATTTATTTCATCACCATGTCCCACTAAAGCCACTGTAAAAATCAATCAAAATAAAGTCTAAATAAAGTTGTGTTAAACATTTTACTTATTTTTTTATGACAATTTTTATTCTTTTTACGCCCACTTGAGCACTTCAGTGAAATACCAGAAATACGTCATGCATGATCAAGGACAAGGACCACAAGTATGGACATTGGGATAGGCCCACTATCCTCCAATCCTAATTAAACACTCCTGAATCAGCTAATCAAAAGTTTATTATTAAGGGTTCATTTACATTATCCCGCTTATTACATGACTACTTGTCACATAAGTTAATAAGGTAACACTTTATTTGGTTACACTTTATTTTAAGATGTCTTTGTTACACTGTAATTACACATTTAAGTACTGAGAAATACTAAGTAATTTCATGTACATACTATAGGTTTAGGGTTAGGATTAGGGTTTGGGTTGGTTTAGGGTTAGTTAGTTATACATAATTTATAGTTATTACTATCGTAACTACATGTAACACATGTAACAATGACACAAAGTGTTACCCTTTATTTTACAGTGTCATTTTTAGACATGTTACATGTAGTTACGACAGTAATAATTTTTAATTAAGCATTATTACATGCATCAAACCATAAACCAAACCCTCATCCTAACCCTAAACCTATAGTAAGTACATGCAGTTAGTAATTACTCAATGCTTTAATGTATAATTACACTGTAATACTAGGGTTACACTTTATTTGTAACAAGGTGTCCGTGTTACAGTGTATTTATACAATTAATTACATGTACTTAATATAGGGTTGGGGTTAGGATGATGGGTTTGGTTCATGGTTAATTGCATGTAATTATGTATAATTTATAGTTATTAATACAGTAACTGTAACAGCGACACGGTAAAGTGTTACCAAATGAAGACACAAAATATTGATGAATTTAAATAATTCATTAGCTCATTAAACCCAAAGCTTCCACGAAGAAAAACAGTTCTTAGCAAGCAGTTTGAGCCTAGACTAATAAACAAGTTCAAACAAGATGAAAATTTAAGGTATGATATATATATAGTATAGTCATATCACTTATTAAACAGAAATACCTCACAAACCACACAAAAACTAACAGGGGCATGAAATATTGATTTAAGAATATTGGTTTAAAAAAATATTTTATCGCATTATAATCAAGTACAGGATACAAAACAATATTGCCGTATAGGCCTACTATTAATATTGACGTTCTCTGGATTCATTTTATAGTAAATGCAGTCGATAACTGATCAGGTGCGTTTGAAGGAAACGAGAGAGATGGAAAAAAGGACCAACCTCAAATGCACGGATGAGCGGTCATTATACAGCATATTGCTTTTGACGATTGTCATTACTGGGGAATAACTGGCCCAAGAATGTTACGACTGACCAATCAGTATCAAACATTTCAGAGAGCTGCGTAATGATTAACAATACTTTTATGATGCTTTTCACGTTTGCACTACGACTAGAAAGTCTTCTAAAAGCATGTCTTAGCTTTGTGTAAGGAACAAACCAAAAATATTTCACATCTTAAAGGGTTAGTTCACCCAAAAATGAAAATTCTGTCATTTATAGAGTCTCTATTGCCGCCAAGACAATTAACAATTTCAAAAGAAAGCAACTAAAACATATTTATAACAGTTCATGGGAGTACAGTGGTTCAACCTTAATCGTTGATTAAGTGTTAAGAATACTTTTTGTGCACCAAAAAAACAAAATAATGACTTTTCAACAATATCTAGTGACGGGCGATTTCAAAACACTGCTTCATGAAGCTTTACGAATCTTTTTTTTTCAAGTCAGTGGTTCAGTTATCATACTGCAAAGTATGTATACGTATCAAACTGCAAAGTCACGTGAACTATTGAAATTGCGAATCACTTATGACTTTGGTGCTCTGAACCACTGATTCAAAACACAAGATTCGTAAAGCTTCGTGAAGCAGTGTTTTGAAATCCCCCATCGCTAGATATTGTTGAAAAGTTGTTATTTTGGTTTTTTGGCGCACAAAAAGTATTCTCGTCGCTTCATAACATTAAGGTTGAACCACTGTACTTACATGAACAGTTTTAAATATGCCTTTAATAGCTTTCTGGGCATCTGAAAGTGTTCATCATCGTGCTGTCAATGGAGGTTTCATCAAAAACATCTTTATTTTTTGTTCCAAAGATGAACGAAGGTCTTACGGGTGTAGAATGACATGAGGGTGAGGAATTAATGACAGAATTTTCATTTGTGGGTGAACTAACCCTTTTATCACAAGTCACGCAATCCAGTTGGTATCACTGATGTCAAAGGGAAACAAAAGTTTGAATATATGCAACACAAATTTGAAAGTCAAGATTTTCAGTAAATAATGACTAATAATGGAAATGTGGTATGTTCCTCATACAAAGCTATTGTATAATTACACCATATGTTTATCATGAGGAGTAATGTTGGGAGTCACACAATGGAGAGTAGCTAAATGCTGTTGTGTCTCTTGACAGATTTTGCACCAGTACATTCTGACATGACTCAAGAACTTTGTTCTTAACAAGCTGTTCCCACATTGTCAAAGGCACATATACAGTGTTCGAGGTATAGAAGTGTTATCAGCTTGGATTTGTGGGAGGAAAGCTGATATGCTCATGTGGTTTCACCACCGCAAAGCAGCCGAGGTGACAATTGAATTTAATTCCTGGGTGTGTAAAGACATGCAAAGTTTCACAGTTGCGAACGTTGTGATTCTTCTGCAGGTATTATAAAGTATGAGCAATTTTTACAAATGTGACATTTGTTTACTTCAACGTGTGCTTCCATATATACTCATATGACTTGAATGACAAGCTAATACTAATAATAATGGTTGGTTGGCATTAATATGGACATTTTTCGAAACAAATTACCAAAAAAATATTATACATTTTTTCCTGCATGATTAATATATATATATATATATATATATATATATATATATATATATATATATATATATATATATATATATATATATATATATATATATATATATATATATATATATATATATACCATACTCAATATAGAAATAAAAGCAGCATGTTTGTTATTATATCTTTTTCAGATCTACTTTGATATAATGTATAATTAAAAACATCCTCACACCATCACATTTCCTTTTTTTTTTTCAAAATAATGAATTAAAAAAACCTCCCTTAATGACAATATTTCTTTGATAAAGTAAGCTCGTAAAGCACACGGTAAAATGTCATTGCTTCTCACACTTTATATTTTGATTTGCTTATTAATAAAGTTCCCCTGTAGTCAATAATTTTATACCATAAAACTCATCTTTGATCATCAAAATGACATATTTAAATGTTTTTTCCTTTAAAAAATAATTTCTTTGTGTCTTAAAATAACTTGAATGCACACCCTTGCCTCATTTAATATACGTGTATGAATGACTGAATGAATATGCAAATTAGCCCCGATATGATTTTTCATATCAACAGAAAAATAGTCTAGTTAATAATGATAGGCTAATGCCCGCCGGCACGTTGACGTGATTGGTTACAAGGCAGTTTGTGACATCAGAAACATCTTTTTTCAATATAGTTTTAAGGAGAAAGTACTCAGGATTGCTGTTAACATATGAATTTGCACATGTTTTTTATTAAAGCATATTGAATCACCTCATAGACATATAAACAGCATTAAAAACTTGATTTTAGCACAGGGAAAGCGTCTGAGGCCCCGTTTACACTAGAGCGTTGTTTTCGTTTTAAAACGGCGCTTTTTAAAGCTTTGTTTTACAGATGAAATTTTAATGAACACGATCCTCATTTACACTGGCGTTTCAGAAACAATCTCCATCTACACAACGCATGTCACATGACTGTTCATGCGCTCTGGGCATGCGGGTTCAAGATATGCCCCTTTCGCATGTAGGCAGCTGCAGTATTAAAAAAAATGTAGAGTTTAAGTCAAGTCAAGTCAAGTCATCTTTATTTATATAGCGCTTTTTACAATGCAAATTGTGGCAAAGCAGCTTTACATTAATAAGAAAATGGTGTCATTGTGCAGCTTATTCTATATATTATTGATTCATTCCGTTGCAAACATCAGTAGTTATTAGTCTAGTTAATTTATGTATATCAGCACTGCAGAAAACAGTGACGTAATCGTCCGGCCCAGCTCAGTTTGCATACAACGGCGCCAAAGCAGCACACCAAAAACACTGCTGAATATCAAGCAAGTGTCCCCAACTTAAGCAAGACAAAGGACCAAAACTCCAACAAATGGAGAAAAAAAAACCTGGGAGAAACCAGGCTTAGTCGGGGGGCCAGTTCTCCTCTGGCCAACAGTGAGAGTTACAGGTCATTAAACCGATCTGGAATCGCAACAGTCAAAATATTTAATCCAGTTCCATCTAGTTTAAGATCTTTTTGATCACGCCGGTATGGGACGGTTTGTTGGTCAAGGATACGCAGAGTGAATGTGGGCAGCCATCGTTTTCAAGAGTCTCCATTTTGGTGCATTTATACTGAAAGGCAACCCTACCGTTTTCAAACTAAAATGGGGTCTGCAGCGTTTTCAAAAGTCTCCGTTTTCAAGGTTCGAAAATGCAGGTGTAGTGTAATCGACAAAGTATAACCGTAGCAAAACTTAAACGAAAATAAACTTGTGCAAACAGGGCCTGAATGTCTGAATGTGCACAGAATGCACAAGTTTTTGGGTAAACAATTGATAACTAAAGGGGATATCTGTAGAATTATCAGCATCAAATTATCTTTCTGATGAGCACATTATTTTGCGTTATTCGCATGATTCATTTATTTAGCAAGCAAAAGTGTCCAATAATATGGGAGTTCACCAAAATATGCTAATAGTAAGTGTTGTCATGTGATCTCATGCTGCTTCATGTAAAACTGAAGTGAACATCGTTTTAAACATTTTTGACAAGTACATTGTAACCTTTTTAATGAAGTAAAAACCACTGAGCGCACCTATAAAAATCACATCGGTTTCATAGAATGATCCATCTGCGGTCAGGAATTTCATGTTGGAACAATTTTGTCCAGAAATGAACTTTCATTGAAGACACTTCTAGAAGTGGCTGAGTTCATGTTGAGCAGTATTTTTGTTGTGTCTGACACTGCTCTCTGGGAACAATTAGGGGATTTCTGAAAGCCAGTTAATTAAGTCTGTTAGTGGGCAGAATGTTCTGTGTGTGTTTCCAGGCTCAACGAGAACTCAGAGCTTCATCAGGCACACAACCTTTGACCTCCTGCAGTCAAGTGCACTTGTTTGTTCCAGAGTTTGACTCCAACTGTAGTTTGGCTTGCATCAGAAATTGAAATGAGGCTTTAAACCATATCCAGACAGACCCTGTTCCTAAAATAGCTTCCCTCTCTCTCTCTCAATAAACCACACCTCCCTCCTTTTCTCTCCTTCCCCTCAATCTCACTGGATATTAATGTGTTTCAGAGATGTGTGTGAACCCAAAAAATTGCATCTCTTCTGTCTTTTAAGGTCTATTTGTCAGTAAATTGTGATCAACACATATGCAGGCCAGCATTGAGAGTCAGCATCTGTTGCCATGGCGATTACATCACACAGCTGTAATGCCCTGCATGAGTTATACAGCAAATACATCGGCACCCCAAGAGCATCTCAATGTAATAACATCATGTGCACCATTGTATTTTTGAGGGAAAATCTCATGAAACCTGTCAAGAAATGTCATATTTCACCTCACTATCAGAGAAAGAAGACCTGTAGAATTTCCATTACTATGATGTATAAATACAATTAACTTTAAACCAAACCCCATTCCAAAGCTTAACTTTATAACAAATACATGCTATATATATATATATATATATATATATATATATATATACTGTCATGTGTTCAGTAAATCGCACGACAAGGGAGAATTCCAAAAACACCACATTTAATAAATCCACAGGAGAAAAGCAAACCCAGACATCAAACATGAACTTCACACACAGATGAGATCGGACAAAAAACTGAAAGACACTGGAAGAATAACTACTAGAATTGATGAGGAGTGATTAACGGGGCACAGGTGAATGACATAACTAATCAGACAGAACGGGGAGAAACTAGGTAACCAGGACTACACCCGAAAACACACAAGACAGAGGACACATGTGACACACACACACATATACATATGAGCTTGCCCTGTTGTGACGGTTAGCAAACAGCATTGCATTACCATGTGCGCCCCCTTCTGGACTTGAGTGTAGATCGCCTGTGACTGACTGTATTCTTCATTTAACTGCATGAACGGAAACCGTGACGTCCGTACCGTAGCGTTGGAGACGAATACATGTAACTTTACACCCCTAATTATTATATAAGGATCCTTAAATATATGTGTGCAATTACACTGTTGCCCGTTCCTCAACCCTTAAACCTTAATTTTATTTCAACTTCAATGCAAACCTCAAAAACCTCAGAGTGCATAGAAGTTAAACACATAATATAAGGACCTGTGACTTTAATAAAAAGCAATGCATCACATACTCTCAGTGGATATTTTTATTAAAGTCACAGGTTCCTTATTGTATGTGTTTAACTTCTATGCACTCTGAGCACAAGGGTAATGCTTATTTGATAGGAAAATGTGTTAAGGGAAATAATGCAACAATATTACATTATAATAACACAGTCAGAAAATAGTGTTTTTGTTCGTCAAACAAAATACAATTTCTTATTTCTTTCTTCTGATTATGTGTTGAAATGAAGCCTGGACATGCTTTTGTGAAATTCACCCCTCAGAATAACAGAAACGAACAATTCAGTTCATTCGGAGCTGCTTAGTTATGTATCTGGAGCAGAGACTGTTTGCTACGGGGGCTTGTAATCGCGTAAGCGCACGAAAGCAAACAATTCATCTCTCATCACTAATGACAGAGCTCTCTCAGAAACCGTCAGCCGTGGCTGAGAAGTCCCTGGATGGTAATACATCCTCTTGGATTAGAACGCTGACTGATTTTAGCCCTGAGCATCATACAGGCAGAAGGACAAGATCGTGCTGTAGTGCATGTCACCCAGAGGTGCTCGGATCGCCTGATATGTCTCTAATGATGCTGACAGATATAGCATGGGCTGCACTTGTTATGTCACATATTAAACCCTAGCGTGAGACCTTCAACTCAAGACTAGGCCGTTCCATTTTAAGCCCAAGTGACCCAAAAGCAACACTGACTCATTCCAATGAATTTGGAGGTCACATATAGGGTCGATGTTTGCTGTCGTCTTGTAACGGATCAAGATTTCCATGTACGTTTCGGGAGATGGTTCTTAAATAGCGCACGGGAATGGAGCACAGTTGCGGTTTGAGCGGCTACTGTCTCTCCACATTCAGCAGATGGTTAGACGCACTTCTGTCGATTTTGGATGAGGGACCGCAGGGCTGGTGCTGCTCTGGGACTGATCCATGAATACGAGCGCTTGGCTCGGTTGGCTGGGACATCTATAGCTGTCGTCACGCATGGACACACACGGCCGACATAATATTGCCAACCGTCTGCTTACAGTAGCAATGCCTACAGAAATGCTCATCAACTATTTTTTTTTTTTTTAAATTGTGAATTTATTTTCATCATAATCAAGCAAATTTACCTGTTGGCAAGATGCTTTTATTAATTTATTTATTTTGATAAGTTAATTATTTTCCATAATAGAATGGATAGTTCCTGTCCTGGCATATATTTTGTTTTGTTTCACGGCAATGTTCGGTAATGCCATTGACTAACTCCTTGTGGAAGATCTGATGTGAAATATGACCACTTGAAGATATTAAGCCTAAAAAATCCTGCAATGCTACACCGGTTAAACGAAAAGAGCATAACAGAACACATTATTAATGAAACAGCATGAAAATATATGCCATTAAAAGAATAGTTCACAAAAAAATTAAAAAACAGGTTCCAAACCTGTGTGATTTTCTTTCTTAAGAATGCCGGGCGTTCGCAAAGACCCGAAAACTTTAGTTGAACTTGAGTAAATAACGACAGAATTTTCATTTTTGGGTGAACTATCCCTTTATTATCTCAGTAACACTTTACAATAATGTTTATTAGTTAAGCATGAACTAACCATGAGCAGTACATTTGTTACTGTATTAATTAATCTTCGTTAACGTTAGTTAATGAAAATACAGTTGTTCATTTTTTGTTCATGTTAGTTCACAGCGCATTAACTAATGCTAACAAGATTTTAATAATGTATTAGTAAATGTTGAAATTAACTAACAAATATTAATGAATACTGTATAAGTGCAGTTCATTATTAGTTCATGTTAACTAATGAACCTCATTGTAAGTGTTATCATTATTGTATCTAATATATATATAACTGTTAATATAAATAAAAAATGCCATACATTGTGTGTTGCCACCGTGCCTAAAAACATCCTTTAGCAATGACTATATTCAATATAAAATATATCATGGCTTCTTGTACATTCACTTAAATATTAAAAAGCCTAATATTGTCACAGTGAACATACTACTATTATTGTATGTCCCTGTGTATTTAGTAGTTCCTGTAATCACAAGGACATTGTAAAATAACATGTTACCTAAATCGTCAATGACAACAGACAAGAACAGCTTTACACAGAAAACATCATATTAACATCTTTAAGAACAATATGGCACACATACAGGCCTAAATGTGTATGTAAATGCACTGTAGATTGAGCTGGATAAAGGCATCTGTTAACGGTATACGACAAGGGGCTGTCAAGCTCCGTAAAAAAAAAACGATGAAACTAAGACAAAATGTCATAACATTGTATATATGTGCACTATATTTTGACCGTGGCACCCAAATCTCATTCATGATTCCTTATGCTGTATTTGTGACCCCAGGTTTTGACATCATCGTCTCATAACGGATTTTGGAAGAGTTTATATATAGGAAGTACAAATAATGCTTTCATTATCTGTTTGTTAATTATTGTACCGCTTCAGCACATGAGTCATGCTTTTATGTTCTTTTTGCTTTAAAGCCTCATTCAATGCTATTGTACGGAAAAGAATGGCATACGAAGACATCAGTTATGACTGACAATCAGTACGCTAATAATATTCTTTAATGCTCTAGATGAGCGATTCACTCTAAAAAAGCAACACTTTAAATAATTCTGCCGAATTAGCACCAAATGTCCAACACAATAAAGTTCAAAGAAATGTCTCAGCAGGCTGCGAGTTCCCACAAATATCACAGCTGAATCTGTGGGGCGTAACAAGGTCGCATTAGTTCAGTATGTCTTTTTCAGGCAGGTGGGGTGGCTTAAAGAGTTCAAATGTATTTTAGACAAATCAATCAAGTTAAACCCAGTTGTGGAGACCCATACTTTACTAAACAAAGATAGAATGAATAACTGTCTTCCATAAATATCACTAAAAGGGTCTTACATTATCTATAAGCACATTAACTCTGGCTCCATCCATTGCCCCATTAGAGCCGCTGGGTCACGCATCGTCATATCATGAAGACGGCATATCACGCAGGCCGCTGAGAAATGCAAATCAGCAATCTAACGAGCTAAATTAGTATTCGTGTCCTGCCTCGATCTAAAGCTCAAACATAAGGGATCATTTTAAACAGATGAGATGTTTGAAATGAAACCATGTGAGATGATATTCACTTTCCCTTCATAATTGACGTTATTGAATCATAATGAACATCTTGTCGCATTGAAATGCGAATGTATAACGAGGTTTAAACCGAAACAATGAGAAACGTCGCATTTATTCAGGCGTTCGCAATAACAAAGGAACATGTCCATTTGGCACAGGACAAAGTAAGGGCAAAAGTAATTCCATAGCCTTGACACGCGTCCCGTTTTAAGTGGCGTCTCAGAGGGGCATTCATTACCCAGAAAATCTGTCCCTGCTGCTTAACTACTGCTGGCTATTTGCGCCATTACAATTTTCTGCCGCTTCCTGTAAAGGTCACAAACAACATCTGCCACCGAAAACAATGTCCGTCTAGACTGAAATGCCACCGGAGACTTAGAAACGAAATAAATCGTTGTGATTAACTCTGGATGAGTGCTTAGTGGAAAAAAAAACTCTACATAATCTTCAGATTTGAAGTAAATAATATGTAACAGTACGGGAAAGAGCAAGCGATAACGGGTAAGCTGTGTCAACTCAATGACTCAACTTACCCCTCTGATAATCCCCATCAATGCCCTATTGTTTGTCATATTTATTGGTGAAAATTGGTGGTCTAATTCACAGTCATGAGAGTCTGTCAACCAATCAGAATCAGATATTTTCGAAGGTTGTAGTGTAATTTTTTATGTTAATGAGGGTCATACTGTCGGAAATCATTTCAGTTGTTTAATACCTAAATATTTTCTGCAGTGTTACATGCTAAACTGCCTTTAAAACATTTTTATTTAGTTATTTTAAAAAATTATCATTATTCTGACAAGCAGTCATTGCGACTACATGGGATATTTGTACTTTCAAAATATATTTGTCAAATGCAGAACCGTCTAAAAAAAAAATAACGTAAAAATGATACAGTTTCAATCACACAAATATATAAATGTAAACCTAAAAACTTGAGGGATTAAAACGTTAAGGCAACAACTTGATAATGCCTTATTTATATTTGGTAACACTTTATTTTACAGTGTCATTGTTACATATGTTACATGTATTTACTGTAGTAATAACTAGAAAGTATGCATAATTACATGCAATTAACCCTAAACCAAACCCTAATCCTAACCCTAACCCTATAGTAATTACATTGTAATAATGACACCTTAAAATAAAGTGCAACCTTATATTTTTACATTTACATTTTCACAATAATGTTTTATTTGTTAAAGTGTTAGTTCACCCAAAAATTAAAATTCTGTTTTTAATGACTCACCCTCATGTCGTTCCACACCTCTAACACACCTCATTCATCTTTGGAACACAAATTAAGGCATTTTTCATGAAATCCGATCCTCCATTGCCAGAAATGACACTCCATCTCTCAAGATGCAGAAAGGTATTGAAGATGTCGTTAAAACAGTCGACGTGACCACAGTTGTTCTACAATAACTTTATGAAGCGACGAGCATACTAATACATAACGACTTTTCAACAATATCTAGTGATGGCCGATTTGAAAACACTGCTTCGAAGCTTTCCAAATCTTTTGTTTCGAATCAAACGTTCGGAGTGCGAAAGTCACGTGATTTCAGCAGTTTGGCAAACTGATACGCGATCTGAAACACTGATTTGAAACAAAAGATTCGTAAAGTTTTAAAGTGTTTTGAAATCGTCCATCATTAGATATTGTTGAAAAGTCGTTTTTTTTTGTTTGTTTGTTTTTGTTTTTTGCCGCACAAAAAGTATTCTTGTCACTTTAAATAATACTAAGCTTGAACCACTGTACTCACATGATGTTTTAAATGTGTTTTAGTAGGATGGAGGCCTCACTGAGCCATCAGATTTCATCAAAAATATCTTAATTTGTGTTCCGAAGATGTTCTTACAGGTGTAGAATGACATTATTTTCATTTTTGGGTGAACTAACCCTTTAACATTAGTTAACATGAACTAAAAATGAACGTTATAAGTTGGTGGTTGCTGGTAAACACAAGAATGGAGTACAAAACAAAACGGTCTTTATTAATAATCCCAAAACACTCCGAGCACACAGGAGATCGTTAGAATAAACGCAGAAGAAAGTAAATCATACTAAATGCCAATGAGAACTGAAAAAGAACAACAGAAACAGGGAAATATACACATAGGGTCACTACACAAGGCACAGGTGAAACTAATAAGCAACTATAAAATAAAATGGAGAAACAGGAAGTCCACAAAACATTGCATGATCATTGAAGAACTCTTTTTTAGTGTCCTTATTACATATTTTACATGTACTTACTGTAGTAATAACAGGAACTTTTGCATAAGAACATGCTAATTGATATTGCACTTCTACAGCTTTTATGGTAACACTTTATTTTAGTGTCATTGTTACATGTAGTTACAATAGTAATAAGTATAAATGATGCATAATTACATTCAACTAACCCTAAACCAAACCAAATCCTAAACATACCGTAAGTACATAGTTACTTAATATTACTCAGTACTTAAATTTGAGGTATTGTTACAATGTAATTGCACAAATAAGTACTGAGTACTTAACTAATGTTAATCTCAGCATCTACTAATAACTGAGAAACTAATATGAACCTGAATGTTTTTAATACCTAACATTAACAAAGGTTAATAAATGTTGTCATAAGATAATCCATTAAAGGTTAACACCATTTTATGCTTAAAGTTTCACAAAATTGGCAGAGTTCAGAAGAAGGTCCTGGAAGATTCTGTCTGGGTCACACATCAGACGTCTATTAATCACTGCGGTTTGACTTGTGTGAGCGCTGTTTGCTTAGCCACATTAAACACCGAGATTTAAAAAAAAAAAAAAAAAAAATCCCTTGGGACGACTTAAAAACCTGCTGACAAAAGGACATTTTTACAAGGTAACTAAATGATTCTAAAAATCCATACTTCGTGACCCCTGATCTTATCAATACTTTCTGACATTTATTACAGGCAGGACCAAGTGCTGCTCTTTTAGATGAGAACATCCATATTCATTTTTCAATTATATATCGACAGCCAGCAATGGCATGCTTTACCATAACAAGAGATCTGATTCTTACAAATGCATGTAAAGTTACAGGGAATGGAGCTGAATTTCTAACAGTGGCTCATGTCTAGGTTGTGATTTTTCCATTACGGACATGTTCCTGGATCAGCCAATTGGTTGGTTCTACATCAGCCTTTAAATTAAACATATATATATAGAGCCCTAAGCATTAACTGCGATTTAAATGCAAGAGAAATGATACAAATGTTTCTTCTTTAATTTACAAATTACATTTGAACATTTCTTTGTTCTGATCTGGGTGTTCACCCAAAAACGAAAATTGTATCACTTCCTCAACCTACAAGTTGTTCCAAACGCGTACGAATTTAATCAAACATTTGACGGTAGCCATTGACTTCCATACTATTGAAGTCAACGGCTACCTGGTTACAAACATTCTTCAAAATATCTTCTTTTGTGTTCACCAGAGGAAAGAAACTCACACAGGCTTGGAACAAGTAAGTGGTAAGAAAATTTTGGGCGAAGTATCCCTTTAAGGGAAGCAGAAAACCCCTGCGCAGTGCTGTGCCGGTGTCTCTCTGCTGTCAGGTACGCATCTCTCACTCTTAGATTCATCTTTGAGCAATTGATGTTATGTATTTAGCATTATAAAACGGATAGTTCCGGCCCTTGATTTTGATTGGTTGAGCCCCATCGAAGCCGTTGTAAAATTCCCGAGAACATACAGCTGACCGCATTACATTAGTATCGCTGCCCCACTGAATGCGTATGTCGCTGCGTCTGTCTTAGCAACGTAAACATGTGTTTGTTCTCAATTGATTTTGTTCACTGAAGCTTACTGCATTATGTAGAAGAGTATTGTGAGAGAGATACCAAGTCTATAAAATTGAGCATTTTCTTCAAGGTCAGGCCTGTTCATCAGTTTGAATGTCCGCTGCGATCTTGTCCTTTTGACATTTAATGGGATTTCCCCATTTTTGACAGCGCTAAAGCATTTGTCATTTGTGTTCACAACAAGTGTCAATATAAAAGTCTTTGCGACTGAGCGACTCGCTCAATCTTTGCTGCCATCTAACGGCGTAATAAATGTTTGCGATCAGGGACTATTTTTTCCAGTGGAAGGAAACCTTTTAATGAGTTTACTTCGTGAAAGTTCCATTGACACATATTTTTTGTCTTTAATACTTTGTATTGAAAACAGGTTTGAAAGTGAGTTACTGTTATCGCCGCCTGGTAAATAACGAAAATGTGAATTTGTGAAAACGGTGACGTCATGCGCATGTTTATTAGGTTTATTTTTTTTTTATTTAAGTGATCCTAACTACTGGCCTGGCATGAATAATACAGCGTTTGTAGTCGTTTTCGTGAACGGGGATCCTTTCGACAACGCTGTCGTTTGCGCACGAAAAGAGCAAAGGAATACATTTTTCAGTTTTTATTACATCGTTTTCATGTAAACGTACCCTCATTTGAAACCAAATTGAAACCATTTATAAATATTGAAAATATTTATGTGACTTTACTTTACAGACGCACCAATAAAAGGCTGGGCGGTATACGGTAAACCAGATTCAATTTCGACACCGATATATATTTTTCAAAAAGCATAGCTGAAACAGCTGTTGGATCTATTCTATGTAGAGTGTTAAAGAGCGGACTTCTATTAACTGCACACCCTTCTTAAACTAATGGAAACAACTTTATATCACAACAATAACTAACTCTCTTTAACACTGCAAATACCTTGTAGAGCCGTATGATTTCCACGATGCAGAAAACACGGAATCCAGTCACAAGAACTTACTGTATAAAGCGGAACGTCACAGAATTGGCCAATGTTTGGATGAGTAAATCAAAAGCAGGGCTGCACAATGAATCAGACATCGACACGGACTAGTGTCTGTGAATATTAAAGCTAAAAAAGTCTGCAATTGAAATCTGAAGTCTGTATGAATGAGCGGCGCAGTGTCGTCGTCTACGACACATCCTGAAGCGATGATTTCAGAGTCTGCTGTCTCACTCACTGTACATGAACTTCATCTGCAGAGCTGCTCTTGGAGTCACTATGAACATTTCACCGCTTAATTTGATAAAACTATCGACATTTGTCGTATTGCGTATGAGAAAATCGCGTGTATCGTATCGCATCGTGTATAATCAAAAGGTCTTCACGACCCTGTCAAAATAAAGGTTCGGCATAACTTGAAAGTTGAAAAAGCAAAATATTACTATTGTACAACAGAGTGTACTTCAATTAATAGAAAATAATAATACTACTAATAATAATACAGTTTATTAAAACACAAAAACTCAAATATCTTAATTGAATTTATAGAAATTGCACAGTAAAAATGTAGCCTAGTTATTATTATTAATTTAATACATTTAAACTAAATTGTTAGCTTTATGAACTGATTTGATTACTTTTTTAAAATACATTTTTATTCGCCCCCTACAATGTTTATAATATATATTCCCTGTGGTCCTGACGGTAAAATATGTATATATATATATATATATATATATATATGATACAGCACTATGCATTGTATCTTCACCCACACCATTGGATTGCTTTGTTGGGGTGTTCCGTACATTTATTTGATACTGAAGGATTTTATGTCTATTTGTTAATGGCAAAGATTGACACCTTTAGATTTGAACAATAAAGAATTGCTTTAATGGGGCTTTTATGACTTGCAATATTGACCAATGGCAACTAAATCAGTAAATGAGTATCATATGCAAAGAGAACTCAATATGGTTCATCGAACTGAGAAAAAAAAAAAAAAAAAAAAAATCCAAAGCAAGCACTTGATTCAGGTCACCGGTTAACAAGTTTCTATTTTAGACACATTTCTAGAATAGATGTTAAACCATGTGCTTGAAAGATGTATTAACTTCAAGACATTAACCTTCTGAACTGTTGCCCTTTCACTGGAATAACGGCCAACTTCTGCAGTTCTACCAGATCTACAGCATTGAGTGCAACTCTGCTAATGATGCAGTTCATAATCCACAGCATAATCCTCCGGTGACCATCATGGAAAATGCAAAGATCCATCACAGGCAGGCGAAGAACCAGCTGCACATCTTGACGTGTGGGCGATGGATTATTTGTGCGTTATATCTATGGGTTCTCCCTAGACACCTCTCCACAACCCACATGCTTTCCGCTTAAAATGCAGCAATGCTCCTCACTAAAACGGGATTAATATTAATCATTTCTGCTAACGAGGCAAGGCCAAAAGGCGGCGTGATTCACCGCAAGCTTTTTTGCAAGCAGTACCCAGCTCAGCCTGATGAGGAAAGGGAAGCCACAGCAGTGTCACACAGATGTCATAGCGGGCAAAACAGGGCAATCTGATGAAACATGGAGGAAACAGCCAGGCAGAGCTAACAGACCTAACCAAATGTTTTCAGGCAAACAACAAATAGCAGATGCAGGGAAGTTTGGATAGTTACTGCAGCATGTCGCTCACTGTTTTTGGAAGCGGGAGGCTGGAATGGAATGCACTACCCGAGCAAAAAATTGAGCGGTGTTTCCCAGCTCCGGTCTTCAGAGAGCACTGCTATGTGGTTGCTCAGGTTTTCTTAATGGTCCATTGCTATGGAATTGTCATAATGCTGCTAGGGTGCTGCTCTGTGGTTGGTAAAGTGTTCGGAGCAATTTTTAGTCTCGCAGTCAATGGTGCAATGGTTCTTAAAGGAATAGTTCACCCAAAAATGAAAATTCCTATGGCATACTATGGTATTTAATGGGAGGCGAGATGTGAGATCATCCCTCCAAATATCTTCCTTTGTGTTCAGCAGAACAAAGAAATTCCTACAGGTTTGGAACAACATGAGGGTGAATAAATGATGACAGATTTATCTCAGACAAACTTGGCAACATTTTATTACTGGTTGTTATACGGTGTAAAAAAAAAAAAAAAAAATCCCTGTAAAATTGACGGTAAAAAAAAAAAAAGACAGCCGTGGTTACCGTAAAAGAAACGGTTGCAACGTTTCAGGTTTTACGGAACAGCTGTCTATTTTACAGTTCAAAACTGTATAATTTAAAAGTTTGTATTGTAATTATGGTTCATAACTGTTTATTTTACACTATAAAAAAATCTGTTAAATTTACAGTAAAAAACTGTTCATGAACTGATATGTTAATTTACCAACCTGAAGTATTAACATCTGTTATGCACCTTTGTAATACACTGACAACCACCAAACACAGTCACAGTTCATCACACGCAGCTTTTCCACAAACTGAGAAAGACAATAGTAATATATAGAAGGTGCACAGTATCAATCACACAAACACCATCATGGTAACACACACGACATTTTAAAAATGCAATAAACATTCATTTAACAACGTCAGATGTAACATAAACCCCCCAAAAAACTAAAACTTATTTAACTTCAAAAAACAGTACTTTACCGTAAAGTGACATTCAGTGTACCATTAGATCTATTACATTTATTCAACATATGCAGTACAATAACTTTCTTTAAACCAATTAACCATTTTGCACCATAGCATTTTTACAGTCTTTTACCATTAAAAATTACGCTTTTTTTACAGTGTACGCATCACGACAGTTCAGAAATGAAATGTCTATATTTCCTATTTTACATCTATATGCCAGTCTTTATCAAGCGGCGTGACGTCAACTCCACCCAGCTAACCGGTGACCTGAATCAAGTGCTTAGTTTGGATATTTTTTAGTGTGATGAACCATATTAAGTTCTCTTTGAACGTCATATACTTATATATAAGTAAAACATGAACTTACTGATGTTATAAAAATGAAGTATGATCACAGTCGGGTAAAGTTATCATACAAGTTTGCAGTTCAAGTGGTGCAGGACGAGTTACCCATCAAATTGAATGTTAATTTTACGTACCCGTGAGTTTTTTCTTCTTTCTCTCTCACTGAACTTTTGTTGTTCTCAACCTCAACTCCTCCACTGCCAATCAAGTTCCTCGCCAACATTTAAAAGCATTTTGTGTCGCCTCTTATTGCTAGTATCGTTTGCAAACGATACAGTCTAACCATCTCATTTTGGATACTGTTTCGCTACTTTCGAGGGCGTTTTTCTCTGCCCAAGAGGAAGATGGACAGGTGAAGTGTCACATGACTTAGGATGCAAGTAGACGTATAGACAACCCAGTTACGAAAAAGAAAGCCGTCCTCTGTGAGTTTGCCATTGGTTAGTTAGAGTAGGTCAAGTTAAGGATTTTGAAGCTAAAGATTTGATATTATTTTCCTGTTAGTAAGCTTAGTTTAATACAAGTTAGACCCGAGTTTTGTTTTGTTCTTATCTTTAGCATTTAAAGGCACAATATGTAAGATTTTTGGATTAAAATATCCAAAAAACACTCGAACTTGACTTGTGTACTTACATTATCCCAAATGTTTCCAAGAATGTTTAGATCCAGAGAAATAAGCAATTTTAACCAGGACACAGACCTTGTCCCGAAACCGTATGAATCAAGCAAACGTTCTTGATTTACAGCAAGCACCATGTTTTACCGTGCCTAAAATCGGTTTTTCTTACTGCAGTGTGAACGCAGAGTAGTACTACAACAACTTTCAACACACAAAAATGTATCTAATGTGAGAAAACAGCGCTGTTTTACTCCACATACTCTCGACTGAAAGAAGTGGAAGCGGCGATTGAGGCATAATGTGTGTTTGTGTCACGGTCGTCTCTTATTAGCAATCGGCCTCATTACTACAGTAATGCTTATAATCTCATTCATGAACATGATTTCCGAGTCCCAACCGGATTCTTTTCCGCCGGCTGTAGACGTGAAGACGACACCTCCCACGATTCTGCGAAATCAAGCTATGCATTTGTTTTGAATAAGCGACGTCTAGCGGCGAAAATGCACATTTTGTGCCTGAGTGTGTATATTTTCATAATTATCGACACATCTTTATATACTTACTTTATATAGCATTGTCTCTTGCTACTACCATCACTCCAAATGTTAGCATGCTCTCTTCCATCCCTAGACAAAAGAAAGCGGTTGTAACAGTTGAGAGTTATCCTTAACTATGAGCAATAAAAAGAGTAATACCATTAGTAGAACTGAACAATCTCTAAAGGCTGTAATGGTGCACATATACAAAAGGCAATTAGGTTCTGACGTGAACCGCTGTTGTGTTCCTGCGTCTCAATCCCAGAACACGTCAGCGCTCAGATGATTCTGCCGCAGTCTGCTGAGTTACAGATATACGACCAGCGCCGATAGAGGACACATAGTCCAAGGACAGATGAGTAGGGCCTATTTAAATTGATTCAGAGCTGGAATGTCAGCATTTGTCTCTGCGAGTCTGTCTTGCTCAATCATTTCTGTGAAAACAACCTTCAGAGGCTATATATGTATTTGATCTCTCAGACTCCAGAGCAATGACCATTAGAAACTGTAATCTGATGCTCTTGGTCTGGGCATGATGGAAACTAAGCTAAGTGAGTTTGTGCTACCGAACTAAGAACTCATAACTCAGAGAGGCTTTAAAAAACAATAGTGTGAAAATCACAAATCTTGTCGAAGCTACTTTTTCATGCAATGAAAGTAAAGATCCTGAAAAGCTTCAAAAACAAGAGAAAAATGTATTTTAGAAGTGAACTTCCACTATAATTCATCTTAAAACGGACCAAGATTTAAGGGTAACACTATGACTTTTGCCTCATTTACTGCTGTAGGGTAGTTGTTGTATCCTTTAAATTTCCTGATAAAAACCTGGAATGTTTTCCTCAAAATTCCTAATGTCTTTTCGACTGAAGAAACAAAGACATAAACATGACATGAGTGTGAGTAAATAATCAGGAAATTTGAACTCTGAAGTTAATGTGTGCTGTATAAGTACTAATAAACAGCCAACACGTAAGATAATCGGTAACTAGTTAAAAGTGAGAATTGGAATAAAGTCTTTAATATAATATACTATTTCTTAATAATCTAATCTAATATATAAACATGTAATATAAAAACTACAATATATAATAAACATAAACATTTGCCTCGTCACGAAGAATCGCTTGTTTGTTTTCCTCACTTGTAAGTCGCTTTGGATAAAAGTGTCTGCTATATGATTAAATGTAAATATAAAATATAGAACATAAATGTAACAATAAAAATATATAATGAAAAAAATAACATGTAATAAATATTATATAATACATATAAAATTGTATATAATAAATAAAATAATATATAATACATATAATGTACTATAACTACTATATATATAATTAATAAAATATATAAAATGTAATACATATTGTAGAAAAATACAATAAATATAACAATATACAATAAACAATATAAGATGTAATAAATATAATAAATAAAATATAATATACTACTAGTCCTATATATTATAATATAATATATAAAAATGTAATATATAAATATAACAATAAAATATAACAATAAAATATATAATAAAAATATAACATTTTATATAAATAAAATATAAAATAGTATATAATACATTTAATATACTATTACTACTATGTTATATATATGTTATAAATATAATATCTAATAAATAAAACAATATATAATAAACATAATATTACATGTTATAAATAGAATAAATAAAATATGAAAATAAACAATAAATAATAAATATAATTTACTATTAGTACTATACATTAATATATAATATAATATTAGTTCAAATGAATAAAATTAGCTTGCAGTAGACACATCTGGTTGTAAAACAGTGTTTCTTGTGCTGGAGATGCAGGCTGGAGATCCTGGAAGACGACGATGAAGGGGAACAGATGATCACAGACAGAAGACGAATCAGGAACAACAGGGAGGTTCTCAGGTGAGTCAAACGGGAAAGGTCTGTGGAACTTCTCACAGGCGAGACCAGACCAAGACGTGATGGGGGCCGTAGCTCATGAAGTGCAGGTGCAGGGAATCGGTGAGCAGGAGATGATATGCTGCAGGTGCGGATGCAATAGAAACGTCATTTGAACTTGCTCACCGATAAGTTATTTTCGTATTGATTTTTCATGGGTGGTTTTTACCAGTTGTTTGAATTATGCATCGCATTGCTTTATTTGGTTAAAATAAATTTCCGTAAATGTCCTGGCAGAAAATTACCAGTACCTTTTCAGTATTTCTGCTGAGTTACAGTGAAAGACACATTACGCCACCTTGTAAGACCGAACAATGAATGTAATGCTACCGACGAAACTAAAAGTGTTATGCATGATGTGAATTAGACGTGGAATCAAAGCACATGGGTGATTTGTTATCATCCTTTTCATTTCCACAGCTGTAATATGTCTAGTGTTGTAGATGGCTTTTACATGGCTGTCACTGGGTGGTAAGAAACCATCAGTAATCACATTAGCTGGTGTATTTTGTGTTTTTCCCTGGGCATTCTATCTCTGTAGCTTTTAGAAACCAGAGAGTAAATGAGAAAAATGTTGAACCGCAAAATGACCTTAACCAGTATATCAGCAGACAGAGTTGAAATCTTCGTAAGAAGTACATGAATTACATCTCTGCACTTATTGAAGAAGTAAATCCCTGAAACTTAAAACCATTATTGAGTAAAAGTACCTTTAGTGTTTTAGCTTATATAGTTCTTTTAAGCTCGCGCTCTCTCTCGCTCTAAAAAATAAATAAATAAATAAATACAAAATATGGTGTATTAAAACATTTTGTGTGAATTTCAAACATTTAGTCACTTATGGAACATTGAACAGATTTAATACATAATATAATAATCCTAATCGATTCAGCTATTGACAAATTGTGTTTTTTAAAGCCTTTACTTTTATAATGATATTTGCTTTCTACATTTGTAAGACATTTTAGAAATTCATGGGGTTAATCTATATAATAATAATAATAATAATAATAATAATAATTTGACTGGAATCAGATTTTCAGAATAAAAAGCGACAATATGGAGTATAACTTACTTGCTTATCAATTGACCCTTCGCCGACAGTTTGATTGACAGGCGATCTAACCAATCATAACCCAGTCAGGGGAGTTAGTAGAGTAACGTTGCTGAAACGTTTCTTTCCGCGCTTGAAGCAACATTCCTTCTGATGTTCATTCATGTTTATTTGATGCTATAAATGAACTAGTATGAAGAGATGATCAGCGATCTGTCACGACACATTAGTCGCTATTTATTGATTAAACTTCTTTATACTTGAAAAATGAAACTGTTTCATATCTGCAGTTTCGTAAAAGTAACCTGCTCTGTCTTGTCTGTCGAAGCGTTGTCAGTGTCCTCTATTTTTCACATCGTGAGAACATGATGGGTGGCGTGAGAGCGCACGGCTTGTCGGACGTAGCAACAGTAACTAAAGGGGGCGGGTCTTTGCGAAGGGTCAATTGCACATACACTATGAAATCTCATTGGCCAATAAAAACAGCTACATTTGTTCTGGCAAGCTGTGATTGTGTTATAGTCATTTTGTGTTCATTGCAGACTAATTATTAGTTGCTAAACACTTCCCTGAGAACACAGCACCACTGTACATACAATGCTTGCTCGTTTTTTTGCAAACGGACCGACAAATAATGAACAGCACGTCTGTAGAGCTAAACTTACTGGACCCGGAACATTGCTTTAATAACGATAACGTCATGTAAATTCACGAACGCATATGGATTCAGCTGTGTATAGAAACTCCATATCCCATCACTCTTGCAGGTTCTCATTTTATGGCACATCTCAGATGCAGGCGCCACGGTGATTTGAATGTGTTTTTAATTCGTGTGAATGGCCTGGCAGAGCTGCCGCGGGCCGTTAATTACCTGCCACTGTGAACATCAGTCAGTCTAATGAGAGGAACTCCCGCCCCGCATGCAGCACGCATATTAAGACTCTAATCAGCAAACCTGCACGCGGCCACAGGGACCTGACTGCTTCCTACCCCATAGAAAAACAGTAAAAATGATGGCGATTTTGAAAACATGGCTTTGAATAAGGTTACAGCATGGATGTAGGATTTTTAGTCTGATCTAGAGTCTGACCGAACCGATTAGTTTATCCCTCCATACTCTCTTCTCACATAAAAAAAAAAAAAAAAAAAAAAAAAAAAACTTAATTTTTGTTTTGATTCACATCAACAAAGAAAAGACTTAAATACTATTGATTTTAACGTTTGTGTTCTTGTACTCGTGTGGCGCATGATTCTGTTGCTATTGAACAAACTATTCCAATATACATTATTAGTCAACAAACCAAATATTAAGCAACAAACGATAATCATATATATTTATATATAGAGTATTTATTTACACATTTTTCTATTTACATATCTTTGAAAAACATAATTCTGTACACAGCTATTTAATTCAAGATCTTTTAAAATCCATTCTGACATTTCTGTAGGTTGAAGTCAAGAAACTAAACCAAGAATCTTGGTATCCAGAAAATCTCCCAGCGTAGCTTGAACTCCATGTTATCCAGGCACTGAATGTCAGTTACAGTAAACTCTTTCAATTCTATGGCCCATCAAACAACCAAGGATACCAGTAGAGCTGCTGTTTCTGCAGAAGTGAATGTTGCGAAGGCAAATATGCGTTGCCACATCCTAAACGATCATGAATGCAAAATAAATATCTGTGATGTTGTCAATCTCTAGACTTAGGCACAACTTAAGAGGCTCATGTAAACAGTATATAAAAAGGAGAAAGAATAAAAAAAAAAAAAAAAATGCTGATTTATAGAATATATCTTGTAGAAAAAAAGAAAGAAAAGAAAATAGACTCATCAAGTGCAGTTTCTATTTAGTTGTAAGAACTGGCACACACATTTAAAAGCCTGATGACATGATTGAAGCAGAGTGCAGTTCAAATACTGACAAAATGTCAAAAGTCAGAAGCTGATATCCCCAAACACATCTAATGACAGCATCAGTACGGATTATTATATCAATATCAAAATGGGACGTCAAAATGACAGTGCCATGAGCAACAGAGAAAGCAGAAATTGAATCCGTTCTTCGCTTTTCGTCTCCAGCTGCCTTGACTCGCAAAACTCGAGCAGCCGAAATAAGGCAAATTTTATTGACTCCATTCCAAAGCCTCATGGGCACTGCTCTAAATGATCGGCCGCTTCCTGAGGTAGAGCATGGTTAAAAATAAGTGCTCGTAGGTGCTGTTTAAACCAAACGATCTTACTGCAAATGTTTATGAACCATGTTTTCTCAGTAATGTCTTTTTATTGCCATTAATCAATTGGGCCAGCATCCATCCTAGTATTGCGGTATCCTGAACTTTTCCGCAGATTCAGTGAGTGAAAGAAAAAAAAAAAAACCTTTCTTGGAAATGGTTGTGATTAAATTCAAGAAGAAAAAAAAAAATAAGAAGGATTAAACTAGTGTATTTCAAGATTGCATGGTTTTGACATCCAGGTGACTCGTGGCATTTGGAGTGTTGATATTAGTAGAAATGCGGAAAAATTCCAGGAACAGTTGCAGTCCACTGTACACTATCCCATCCCCATAAAAAAAAAAAAAAACGTGTCACTGTCTCACTTCAGTATCATCACGCGGACAGTGGCGCCTCCGAGGTCAGTAGGGGTCGTTCAGTGTCTGTGCTGGGTGAAGCCTCATCTCTTGTAATGGTTAGGGGCGTCGGCAAAGGCAAACTTCAGCCGGTAAGCTTCAGCTAGGAGAACGCTAACTTCCTCATTTCCCCAGTGCATTGTAGGTAGGTTCTGGAGCAGAATCATTAGACCCTGTGGACGATAAAGAGATTTCGTTTAAAACGATTGCATGCACATAGACATTTTCTAATCAACAAGTGGATGTGTAGTCTGAGAACAACTAATTGTTGGTGTTAAGGAAGACCCGTATAGACCCATTCCGAGCAGACGTCACTTGCAGCTTCGCACGCATAGTGGCTGCAGAAAAATAGCGGCAGCAAGTGAAGGAAAACGTGCGAAATCCAGAGAACAAGAGAATTTTTTTGTTGCTGTTGTGCCTCTGGTTGACGGAATCGGAACGCATTTTTTTTTAATAGAATACCGTTGTTGAAAAACGCCCTTTGAAGCTAAACTGGACTGATGAAATCTATTAAAGCAGGAATTTGATGTAAACGGCAAGTCTACATAATATTCACACATAGCAGTTATAGAAACAATATTTAAAGCCATAACATTTTACATAGATAACTTTTAAACATAGCTTATGAAATGTTGATTTCACAATTCCTCGCAGTTCGGACTTTCACAATTCTGAAAGGAAAAAAAGACTAACGATCAATTCTGTTTTCCTTCTAAGAAATGTGAGATGTAAAATCAGATTTGCGAGAAATAAAAGTAAGAATTGTGAGACGTAAATTCGAAAGTAACTTTTTTTATCCATGGCTGCTACTGCAGAACTGTCGTTTTCTGCAACCAGGTAAAAACATCATCGCTGTTTGCAAACATCAAATTGGTCTATAGTTAAACATGATACATATACACCAATCATATGTGTATCTTGTTAAAATCATCAGACATGGCCCATGTTTCTTGATTTAGAACAGGAGTGGGGCAAACTACCCCTCGAGGTCCACTGTCCTGCAGAATTTAGCTACAACCCTGATTAAATTTAGCACAATAAGCGAGAAAATTACAGACAGGTGTCATAGGTTAGGGCTGGAGGAGAATGGACCCCCAGGGCCAGAGTAAAAACTGTTTTTGTTTTTTTTGTTTTGTTTTTTTAATCAGATGCATTTCTCAACAATACAAGAGCAGTTTAAGGTCATGTTAACCAATTGGACACATTTCTTAATGACTTCGGTACATACAGCTAAGTGGCAAAATAATCAGCTAGTCAGCTGCTCCCGACACGCATACATCCCAAGAGGAAGCGTTGCATTGGCAAACCGCAGCCTTAACTTTGCTGGAAAGAGTTTTACTTGGCGTTTAGCAGACAAGGGAAGAGTTGTTTATTTCTTTTTCGTCAGCGGGGTCAAGCCGTGCTATCTCAAAGCACCGCCGCACTCCTCTAAATTATTATAACTTTCAATCACAGATTCTGCGGCTGCTCAATCTTAAGTGTAGGGTGAAGAGAGCGAGCTGCCTGTCAAACCGTGTGTTTCTCTTCTTGCTCGGTGCGGTCAGGACCTCGCCGGTGGAAGCCCATTTCTCTTAGGTATAGAAGGCCAAGTCCAATTCACTCAAGGCGGCGTCAGGCGGCTCCAGCAGGCCTCAGAGTCAATGACTGCATTAGGGCGGCTTAGAGCCTCAATCTCCCAGCCTAATTCACCTATCCTGCTGGCTCTGATGAAGGAGAATGAGAACGCTTAATACTCCATCACAGAGGGGTACAAAGGGGACGGATGGAGGTGAGAGAGGTAGGAAGATACAGGGAAAAAGCAATAATGCATATTGTAATAAAGAGAAAGTCAAAGTGCCTCAAACATTTGCCAATTAATAAGTCAAATCCTCATTTGATTATTCATTCAAGAGCTAATGAGTATCTCTACTGAATGCACTTAAACGAGCCATTCTCTCCAAATTTGGGGTGAGGGTAATGAAAACACACAAGGATGAAAGAACAATCAGACATGCCCGATATGGAGCGCTGCAGCGTCACGGACGGTTCCAAGAATTCAAAGCGTAACGCGTTGAGGCTCGAATACATCTGTGAAAAAGCTTGAGCGAATGCTTTTGGCGACACGAGCTTGATTTTCCACGTCATTGCATACCGTAAAATGACAGAACGCAAGTTGTAAGCCAATGCAAATGAGTGTTGCATTCTCAGTGTTGTCGCATGAGGCATTAGAAGAGAAATTAAACCAAACAGACGTTATTTGGTTCCGTCTTGAGCACAGACAATTAGACTAAGATTTAAAAAGCAGAGCAATAACAACATTGTTTGTATTACAAGAGTCTTCATTAGACTTCAGTTCGCCCCTCCTATGTGTGATTCAAAGACTACGCAAGTAAAAATTGATGTGGAATTCCCTGTGCAATTCCAGAGGCATTTTATTAAATGTTACAAGTCAAGGGACAACACCAAAGGACGAAAGAGAAAAAAATAAATAAATCATCTCAGTAGTAAGTAGATGCTCTAATGCTTAAAAGGTTAGTTCACCCAAAAATGAAAATTACTCGTGTCGTTTCAAAACCCGTAAAACACAAATTAGGATATTTTTGATCAAATCTGAGAAGTATCTGACTCGTCCAATTTTACCACCACTTTTTCAAGGTCCAGAAAGGTACTAAAGACATCGTTAAAACAGTCGACGTGACTGCAGTGGTTATGAAGCGACGAGAATACTTTTTTGTGCAAAAAACAAAACAAAAATAACAACTTTATTCAACAATATCTTCTCTTCTGTGTCATTCTCATATGCTGTTTACATGCAACGCTTCCAGTTTCTATGTCGGAACGTGTGCTCGATATTGGAAGAGGCTGTTCGCATGCGTGATACTGAAGCAAGAGCCGGCCAATAATGAGTATTCTTACGTAGAACCTGGAAGAACTGAACAACATATGAGAATGACACAGAAAAGATGATATTGTTTTCTCGACGCTTCATAATATTAAGGTTGAACCACTGCAGCTCTACCTTTGTCTATTAGACTTTCCCCTACTCTCTCTCTACATTTAAATCTTCTCTCAAAACATACTTTTTTTCTCAGGCATCTCATGTGTAATTTGACATACATTTTTTAGTCTTAAATATTGTTTCATATTGCCGTTATGACGTTCCTGTCTTAATTTTGTTACTTTTGTTTCGATTGCTTTTGATATTTTATTAGTAAGGTACAAGGATGTTTTGTTTGGTATGTTGTGCGGCACTTTGGTCAGCATTTTAAAGGGCTATATAAATAAACCTGACCTTGACCGTTTTAATATCGTCTTTAGTATCTTTCTGGACCTTGAAAGTGGTGGTTAAATTGCTGTCTATGGACAAGTCATAAACCTCTTGGATTTCATCAAAAATATCTTCATTTGTGCTCTGAAGATGAACGAAGGTCTTACAGGTGTGGAACGACACGAGGGTGAGGAATTCATGAAAGAATTTTCATTTTAAGCATTCAATATGAGTATTAAAACGAACAGCTGTGAGTATGACTACCAATACATTTTTTTTTTAGCAGACTAAGCTGCTCTGTTTGCACAACAGCAGTTCTACAAAGAACTGATCATTTTGACAAGTACTTGAGCAAAGTGTCACATTCAATACAGATTCTGCTATCAGTACACTATCGTTGTCAACTATATTTAAAATGAAATCAGCCATGTAATAGTCAAATCAAGTACTAATCAACACAGTCATCTCAGTCTGGTGTATTTTCTCTCGTCAAAATCTTGTATCAGAACACTAATTACAGTAATGAGCCAAGTTACATAATTAGAAATAAATTAGTGATATAAAGGATCCACATATCCAGCCAACATGATTGATTGACACTATTCCTCTCTGGAGTATGTAAACAAACAACATACTGTCAGAAGTATGGGATCCTGGATTCATTCTTAATCACGTTATGTTTCATAATTTATTGTACATTAACATATCGAATTGGCATTCTGAGGATTCTGTTATCTCAGAGTAAGAAGTCATGAAGATGATGTGCCAAAAATGGGATTCCAGAAGCAACGCTACAGGGAATGACTTTGATAGCCAAGCAATCTTCTTAAAGTTACACACCCACACTCGAGAATGTATTTAAATCAGCTGAAGACTTTTCACAGCCTGAACATTTCCTTGCAGAACCCGCACAATGCAGTATGCATTGCACTCCAACAGGTAACAGCAGATGAAATCCTTCGTTAAATGTCAACAGACCCTTCATAGGCTTGGATTCGTCAATCATTTTTGTGAAGTACCCATGTTCTCTTTGAATTCAAGTAGACTGTTTAATAAAGAAGTGTGAGAGCATGTAAAACTTTGATGGCGAATAATATCCCTGAAGATCATTATAAGATTGTGTAGGTGTTAGTCCAAGAGCTTTGGTCTTTGAGGAGTGATCTACCTTTTCCACAACTGTTGAGTGTCTGAACACTTAAGCGAATGTATTTTTGAGAAACAGACGTCAAAGATGTCATCTGAAGATTGACAAATTAAAAAAAGACATATATAGAGCATACCTCAATAAATCACTGTGTGTGCAAAAGAGTTGTCAACTATACTTAAAACAAAACCATCTGTGCAATAGCCAAATCTCCTAATCAACACGGTCATCACAGCCTAGATTTCGACAAATAACTAGATTAGGACACTAATTACTTGTAATGAGCCAAGCAGAATAATTGGATATAAATGAAGTATCTAATGATCTAGACATCCAGCTAGCATAACTGATGCAGGACTGTTCATTTTTGTTGCATTTAGGGACTCTCTCTCTGGAGCATGTAGATGGACAGTAAACTATTAGATATGGGACACAGTAACAACAGTGCCAATGGCCATTATTACAGTCAATATGAAACGGCACTCTCAGCCCATTTTCCCCCATAACGCGATAGATTTCCGAACGCATTTTGAAAAATTGAAAAAAACAGAAGAGGCAAAAAAAAATTGCCTATTTAGGTCTATGTTAAGATCGAGAACAACATTTGCTCTTTTTTATCACCACTAGGCGAGGTCGAACAAGAATTTATATCAAAATCGATATTTGACTTTTATTACGTGGGTGAATCTTCAGACAGATAAGGGTAGCTACTCACCAATAGCAGATTACAAGAGGACAATATGTCTGTTGTTATCTTCTTAGCTATTGAGATGTTTGTAAATTCTGCGATCCTTTGCTTCAAATTTAATAGCGCTCCATTATGATCGCTGAGGATGAGGATCATGCAAATGACTCCTCTCATCAATTATTAAATGTTTATTTTAGCATTTTATTATTATTATTGATGTCATTTTATGTTTTTATTTGACTTATTTTATTCATTTCAGTCGAAAAGAAATTGCATTTGAGGAAAGCATTCCAGGATTTCCCCACATCCTAGCCATAAACGATAAAACATTTTCTAAAAAATAAAAATAAAAATGATATACTTTTTAAACCCCAAATGCTCATCTTGCACTGGCGTTGAAGTTGGAGGAAAAAAAGAGATGGAGTTCTGCATACGTCACACGTGACCTTTCCAATGTAATTATGTAATGTATGGCGGATCGCAGAGCTAGTGTAAGACGAGCATTTGTGGTTATTTGTGTTTTGTTTTTCCAGAAAATGGCAGATCATTTTGCTAGATAAGACCCTTATTCCTCGTCTGGGATCATGAAGAGCCCGTTAAAGCTTCATTGAAACTGCATTTTTGACCTTCAGCCCATTGCTAGTCGTTGAAGTCACTATATGGAGAAAAATCCTGTAATGTTTTCTTCATAAACCTTAATTTCTTTTCGGCTGAAGAAAGAGGAAAGACATAAACATCAAGGATGACATGGGGGTGAGCAGGGCTGGGTGGGTTACTTTTAAAATGTATTTCATTCAGATTACAAAATACATGCTTTAAAACGTAATTTGTAACGTATTTCGTTACATTACTCAAGTTTAGTAACTTAATCTAAATACTTTAGAATACTTTGGAATACTAATAAGTGTGGAACAAACACAAAAAAGGTCATTGCAAAGTTTTTATCTCACAATTCTGACTTTTTCCCTCAGAATTGCATGATATAAAGTTGCAATTTATAAAGTAAGAATAATGAGATATAAACTCGCAATATTGAGAAAAGTCAAAATTATGAGATATAAACTCATACTAAATTCACAATTGCATGAAAAAAAGTCAGTATTGCATACTGTAATATTGTAATACTTTTCAGATGTAACTGTAATCTGATTACCACTCATTAAAAATGTAACTGTAATGAAATACAGTTACTCAAATTTTTTAAATATTTTAAATACGTAACTAAGTTACTTGTATTTCGTTACTCCCCAACCCTGGAAATTTTAATTCTGAAGTGAACTAGTCCTTCAAAACATTCAGACAAAATCTGAGCATTGAAACTAAGATTAGTAAATGAACTCTGCTCTTTTTATTATCCTCACTTTGTCTCTTGCTTGTTCCCTGGCTTTCTCAGTCAATCTTTCAGGCTGATCGAAGACTTACAACTTCTGGCAGTGATTTGGCATCTGGGGTCGGATCCTAATATTTCTGAGACTGAGATCCATCCGATCTAACATTTTGGCACGATCTAACATGCAGGATCCAACATTATTTCTATTTGGCCTGCACAATGTTAACACAAATAAGCATGCTTACCAAGAGCCTGCATAATTTTTATAAGCTGATCTAGTAAGTTAACATTTTCTGTGCAGTGATAAATCATGTAGACCAGATTTTGAGTTTCATACTGACTTAAAGAGTCATGTTTGACCTATAAATGTTTTTAGATGTTTTAAAGGTGTTCAGAAAATCTATACTGTCAATATGGCTGCCACATGCATTAAGAATCTGGCATGGGGCTGTTATATTGCAAAAACATCTGCATAGTATTTTGAGAATCACCCAAAATGGAACCATATTTATTTTGGAGGAAAAAAAAACAAAAACCTGATGGTTACTTAGTTAGACATGCAGCAGATTCAGCCTCATCTGAAGTGACTTATATTGCATTTCCAACAGGAACGATCCCTCTGGAGTACCCTGGGGTTAAGTGCCTTGCTCTGGGGCTCAGCGATAATGGTGGCTCCTAGTAATTCTCCAGGTTCATGGATCGTCCGTTTCCATTACTAGCCAAGATCTTCCATTGCAAAGCTAACGCAAACATGACACCATTCCCAAGTTGTATCATATGCATATATTACATTGCAGAGTGACAGTAATAAACTGGGACAGACTTTAATCAAGTCACGCTGTGCAACTGGACATCAATAATAAATACAGCACCAAAAGCGATGAACGTAGGTTGTACAGTAGTGCTAATTATAAAGGTTGGCCCAATTACATTCAAAAACATGGCTAAAAGCCCAGTTAAATTGGCTTGGTGAAGAAATGCACCCCCCCTCAAACAAAAAACAAACAAACAAACAAACAAACAAACAAACAAACAAACGCAACTTAATAAAGATAATGGCTTTCACTTGAGGAGGATTTTCCTCAAAAGCGCCATTTAGCTTAACACTCTCTGAGGCATTTTGATTGTTCTATTCTTTCGTGATTGAATCGTGTTTGCCAACTAACATTCCGTGTATCTCGTATGATTGTTCTCTAACCTAGCAGCATTCGAGCCAAACAGATGTTAATAGGCAGAGCTGCAATTTGAAAACCAGCGCCATGACGACACTAATGGCTGCTGTCGGCAAACAACTTTAGCATAGCAGAGACGGATTACTACATTCACAATGCCGGTGAAGGAATGTTTGCCACCGAGGATTACGTCGAAGGGAGACTTTTAGCCCCTCATCTTCTTGCTGAGCCCTCCTGAATTTGTAAGAATCGATCAGGGGCTCAAGAACAGCGGCGCAGTCACTCCATCAAACGGCAAAGTCGCAGCTCTGCAGATCCTGAGCGTTTGATCCCGATGTTTTAAACACTCGTGAGACTAACCGGTGGAGAGCTGGTGATTGATTGTGGGGAACTTTATAAACAGCTTTGTTTATCAAGCTTTCTGCGAGACGGAGAAGCGATCGGTTGAGTCTCGGCATTCGGCTGCGTGGGGAAGTAGCCGAGCTGTAATTACTTCCAGGATATTAAGTCCTCCATGCTTTTCCATGTCTCTTTTTCGGATAAATTGTCCCTGCCTCTCGTTGAGCGAGCTTCCTGCAACAACAGTGGCACTCTATCATTAAACTGTATTAAAGCACATTTACAGGCAGGAGGGTTGCTCTTGATTCGGGACCTGCACGTATGACGATTAATCATTACCGGCGAGTCTCCTCCAGAAGCTCTAGTGTGGACAAAATTACAAGTTCTCTGATGAATGTGCAGGGTTTTCAATTAATCAGGACGAGTTCATTTCACCTAATCCTTCAATGCAACCGTCCTAATAGAGTCAACACTATAACTCAGTAACAAGATGGCAAGGAAAATATCTGCACTACTATAAATCTCTAGAGATGAGCTATTTAAAAAAAAAAAAAAAAAATCACATGCAAATTCACGCCTGATAAACTGTAATCTTACACTCTGCAACACAAAAAACTAATAATGAACTTGCAGAGGCCTCCAAGAGAGAACAAAATATGACACCGTCGCTTTGAATTCATTTAAAGTCAAACCAGGCAAAATGAACAAAATGAAACTTTCGATCCGCAAACAATTAGATAGTGATTCGCACTCAATTACAGCTTGCTGTGAACTGTTTGTATCCAATATGCATGTAAAATGGGAAGTTAATTGAAAAAGTGCTTGACATTTGCACTGCAGAGGAAAAGCAGCAGACGGACTATGTGGAAAGTAGGATTTTTCTTGCTCTTTAAACTAAGCTGCAAGAACCCAATAAATGCCTACAACTGACGTCACAGCCACTTGCTCATTGACATATGACCGCCCACATTTACATGCAAGCACAGACGATGAGGAAAACGTTCAAAATTTGTTCATTAAGATGAATTATGCCAGGAACAGACCCTTCCCGAACAGTTTGATTGACAGGCGATCTGACCAATCATAACCCACAGTAGATTAGCATTGGTGAACTTGAAAAATTGTGCACTCGTGTCTTTCGGCGGTTGATGTTCACTTATGTTTATTTTGATGCTATAAATGATCTAGTATGAAGAGATGATCGGTTCACAGGAGCTACAGCGATCTGTCCGACACATTAAAGAGCCACTACATGCTATTTATTGTTTAAACTTGTTTAAAAAAAATACCATATATTAAATACGAAACTGTTTCATATGTCTGTCGATGCATTGTCACTGTCCTCTTTGCTCAGCGATGTATTTTTCACTCCGTGAGAACATGATGCACATGGCTTGTTGGACATAAAAGGGGCGGGTCTTTTGCGAAGGGTCAATTAAGTCACTAATAGCAAGTTACATTAGTTCTCGTGTGTTCTTTTGTGATACACGTCACTTGTAATGAAGTTATAATCTTTCTATTTCGTACATATTGACTAAATGGCCGACTATTGCTCAAATTTGTTTTCTGAAAATGCACACTCTGATATATCATTGTTTTTGATGACTGAAATGTTGTTATCATGCCGTTATATGTAGAATTATGCTGTTTTCATCTGATATACAGAAAATAATCCGTTTTGTGTATGGAACCACTCACACTCAATCAATTATTTAGACGTCCATATAATTTCGCTTGCGATATAACACTTTATTATGCACGGTCAATCATAATATATTTATATCTAGAAGTTTTAGTTCGTATCAGTATTCTTTTCTACCCCAAATTGTTGATAGATAAGTCATTTGCAAGAAAACTTTCTCTTAAACATTGTTTCAATAGGCACTGTTTTTGTAATTCAGTGCTGATATTTGAGATTTGCCCCTTAATAAACTTGTATGCAACTGGTACTTGACTTGCATTACACTAACAACATCATACAGCAGTTTACTAAAACTAACTTGACACAGTGGGCAAAATAATTTAGTGTTCTGTCACAATAGCGCTTGATGGAATGAAGAATCTCAGTGACGTACCCATTTGAGAACACAAGTTTAAAAGCTGTATTAGCTCAGAGGTTCGAGCGGTAAGCCAATCAGCCACACGCCCCTAAGAGCCCACACAACAAATTAAGAGTTTGTCTGCTCACAGTTATTCACACAGACAGCGAATCCATTTAGTTTCGGCTGTTTGAACCACCTGAGGTGGAACGAGATAAAACATTAGGAGCCGATAGTTTGCTGCTTTTTAATTTAGCAGCATAATGAACGTAACAAGCGTGAACCACCCGGCTTCCCCTCTGAGTTCTTTGCCATTTCGTTTACTTTTATTTATTCAGTCATTTTCGAAAGACAAGAGGAAAGCAAGGACGAAATCTTCTTTGCATTTGTTCCATTCGCAGATGAGTTATTGAATATTTCCAAATGAAAAGAATAAGTGTTGCATGCTGAACTCGACTTTTTTTTTTTTTTTCTTTTTCATTTTTCTGGCAATATACTAGGGTGTTGATGGTTGTCAGGGTGTTGCGATGTGGTTGTTAAGGTATTCTTTTAAGCGTGTTGCTATGTGGTTACTAGAGGGTGAGCATGTTGTCAACTTAAAGATATTGCAAATAATATTTTAATCTATTCTTCTGGATTTAGTAATAAAAAAGCCAATCGTTTAATTTCAATGGAAACAATCTGCTGTCATGCTAGATAGGCTTTTTTTTCTCTCCACTATAAATTAGTCATATTTGAATGTGGCATTCAAAAAGTTTAAATATGAATTATTACATTATTAGTACATAGAACAGACTCACAAAAGATGTTGCAATTTTAAATTAGGCATGAATAAAAAACAAAAATAAGGATCGTATAGATATTGTCCATGTTCATGTCCAGCTCATAAGCTATTTATACGCACAACTAATGAAGCCAGTGTGAAGGTGTTCATCATATAGTGGAAACAAGCTCATTTCATGGACAGCGTAATATATAGACCCCTTTTAATTAAGCTTCACATTTGCGTATGGCGGACATAATAATTGCACATAACTCCATGTTTTCCGCTTCACGTGTTGTAGAGATAGCAGCGGTCTGCCCTGGGGTCTTGCACTAAGGCTTCGGCGGGTACTTGTGCAGTCAACACTCTTCCAAAGATAGCTGGCGTGCGCACATACATATTAAAGCGCAGCTTTGTGATTCAACTAGCTCCCATTCTGCCGTAAACTCCATTTAAATCAACCCATTAAAACTCCAAAGTGGAAGATTGATTTCTCCGATTCCTTCTTCCATCCACGCATAAACGTGTTATCAGAGCTCACACCTGACTGCATCTCAGCGGTTAGAGAGGACTCTATGAACTGCCATGTTATAGCTTTGAGAAGTGCGGGTGAGACTGCAAAACTTAAAAGCAATAGAGTGAACTCGAGATGTGTGTGTGTTAATGAAGGTTATGACTGTCTATGTCCTGAAAACAGGAAGCATGAGTGAAAAGAGGTTAGGATAACTCGTGTTGACATACAAAGTACAGCTCCCATTGAAAGAAGAGCCAAGCTCTGTTATAAAACCTTGTGGGCCGTCTACCTAAACAGCATTTTAAGGCATCATCGGCTGTTCCGAGAGGCAGACATTCCTTTGGCTAAAGTCTTGAAAGGTTGAATCGCACATATTCATTGTGGAGAAGGCAATCCTAGAATGCTTTGGAGCAAGCAAAGTGAGAAAAAAAAAGGGGTTTGCAAAGTTACAATTTTTTTCAATAGAGTTTGATCAAGTAAATATTTTGCTTTTATCCAGACGGTCTGTGTCTGTTTTAATTTTTCTGTGTTTTAATTTCTGTCATCATTTCTGTTACTTTAGTGGGTTGCAGTGTACATGCATTTTTGACAACCGTTTTTATAAATTGAAATAGTGAAATCATTTCTGGAGATATTTTCTTTAGCGATATTCACAGACACTAGTCCGCATTATAATTAGATTAAGTGTACAGCTCTACTTTTGATTTATCCATACAAATTTTACCAAATCCAGTAACATTCTGCTTATAGAGTAAATTCTATTTTTATGACTGGATTCTGTGACTCCGTCCATGATTTACACATTTTGGCACCACAACCATTTGTATTCATCGATATATATATATATATATATATATATATATATATATATATATATATATATATATATATATATATATATATATATATATATATATATATATACACACACACACACACACACTCAAACCAAAAATTATTCCTAATTATTAGTCCTTTTATGTTTAGTGAGGATAACAAAATAAAGTAAACTGACATTACACCAGATACTTCATATAATGGACTACCAGTTAAACTGATAAAAATGTGGGACCAAAAATTATTCAGACACTTTGACCTGACCATGTTTTGCTTAAGTGTTCTCTGACATTATCAAGATTCATTATTTTGTGACACAGTTTAACACAGTTCTTGTCATATTTTGTTTACATATTTATTACAATATTTTATTAGTTTTAATGTGTGACATGATGATGTTGTCTGAAAATATATATATATATATATATATTACTGAGTACGGAAAGTATTCAGACTCCCTTAAATTTTTCACTCTTTATTATATTGCAGCCATTTGCTAGAATCATTTAAGTTTTTCCTCATTAATGTACACACAGCACCCCATATTGACAGAAAAACACAAAATTCTTGACATTTTTGCAGATCTATTAAAAAAGAAAATCTGAAATAGCACCTGGTCCTAAGTATTCAGACCCCTTCCTCAGTATTTAGTAGAAGCACACTTTTGATCTAATACAGCCATGAGTCTTTTGGGGAAAGATGCAACAAGTTTTTCACACCTGGATTTGGGGATCCTCTGACATTCCTCCTTGTAGATCCTCTCCAGTTATCTCAGGTTGGATGGTAAATGTTGGTGGACAGCCATTTTTAGGTCTCTCCAGAGATGCTCAATTGGGTTTAAGTCAGGGCTCTAGCTGGGCCACTCAAGAAGAGTCACGGAGTTGTTGTGAAGCCAATCCTTCGTTATTTTAGCTGTGTGCTTAGGGTCATTGTCTTGTTGGAAGGTAAACCTTCAGCACAGTCTGAGGTCCTGAGCACTCTGGAGAAGGTTTTCGTCCAGGATATCCCTGTATCATCTTTCCTTCGATTGCAACCAGTTGTCCTGTCCCTGCAGTTGAAAAACACCCCCACAGCATGATGCTGCCACCACCATGCTTCACTGTTGGGACTGTATTGGACAGGTGATGAGCTATTAAACATCGTATAGATTTTAAAATCTTGCTAATTGCTTACAAAGCACTAAATGGCTTAGCTCCCCAGTAACTGAGTGAGCTCTTAATGCATTATAGTCCTTCGCGTCTATTACGATCTCAGAATTCTGGCCAGTTGTTAATACCTAGGATATCAAAATCAACCGCAGGCGGTAGATCCTTCTCCTATTTGGCACCTAAACTCTGGAACGATCTTCCTAGCATTGTTCGGGAAGCAGACACACTCTGTCAGTTTAAATCTAGACTAAAAACGCATCTATTTAACCTGGCATTCACATGACGCACTATAAACTTTTGTCTTCATATCCGTTAAAGGATTGTTAGGCTGCATAGATCAGGTCAGCCGGAACCGGGAACACTTCCTATAACACCAGATGTACTCGTTACATCAGAAGAAGAATGGTGTCTACGCTAATTTTTTGTCTCTCTGCTTATCCCGAGGTTTACCAATTAACGTGATTGGCTGGATCTGGGCCGTGTCCGGGTCGGACGGGGAACCTGTGCCTGTGTGCGGCAGCAATGTGGCCCTGTGGTGTCGGCGGAGACTGTGTTAACTAGCTCATCCTTTGTGAAGACCTTACCGACTCATCAGCCAGTGGCACATATCCAAACAAACCGTCCCATACCGGTGTGATCATAAGATCTTAAACTAGATGGAACTAGATTTAATATTTTGACTGTTGTGATTCCAAACCGGTTTAAAGACCTGTAACTCTGCCTGAGTATCGGACAAGTGTTCACTGTTGGCCAGAGGAGAACTGGCCCCCCGACTAAGCCTGGTTTCTCCCGAGGTTTTTTTCTTCATTTGTTGGAGTTTTGGTTCCTTGCTGCTGTCGCCTTTGGCTTGCTTATGTTGGGGACACTTGCTTGATATTCAGCAGTGTTTTTGATATGCCTGCATTGGCGCCGTTGTATGCGAACTGAGCTGAGCCGGACGATTACGTCACTGTTTTCTGCAGTGCTGATATACATAAATTAACAAGACTAATAACTATTGATATTTGGAACGGAATGAATCAATAATATATAGAATAAGCTGCACAATAAGACCATTTTCTTATTAATGTAAAGCTGCTTTGCCACAATCTGCATTGTAAAAAGCGCTATATAAATAAAGATGACTTGACTTGACAGTGCCTGGTTTTCTCCACACATATCGCTTAGAATTAAGGCCAAAAAGGTCTACCTTGGTCTCATCAGACCAGAGAATCTTATTTCTCACCATCTTGGAGTCCTTCAGGTGTTTTTTTTTAGCAAACTCCATGCGGGCTTTCATGTGTCTTGCACTGAGGAGAGGCTTCCGTCGGGCCACTCAGCCATAAAGCCTCGACTGATTGAGGGATGGTTGACTTTCTACAACTTTCTCCTGACTGTATCTCTGGAGCTCAGCCACAGTGATCTTTGGGTTCTTCTTTACCTCTTTTGTAATAAATTGGATAATTTTTAATACAACTTAAAATGATTTTAGCAAGTGGCTGCAATATAACGGGGTCTGAATACTTTCCGTACCCATTGTGTGTGTATATATATATATATATATATATATATATATATATATATATACACACACACACAGTGGGTACGGAAAGTATTCAGACCCCCTTAAATAGCAAGATAAATTTTATGAGGAAAACAAGTTCTTTGTGAAATAGCCACTGCCAGGGAGTGTTGAAGTATATTATTTAGGAATAAAAAAAGCATTTATTTTGGTATTCTAGTAGGCATTTGTGACAACGGGGCTCCAAAAAGCGAAACGAAATCCCATCGATAAAGAGAGTAAATTGGTAATCACAGACAAAAGAGGGAAGAGGTTCTCGGGCCGTTAGCTGCACCAAAGGCTTTCTCATTACGTGATAAACAAACCCCTAATGAGAGCTCATTTGCTGCATATTGCCCTTACTAAATGGCATCAGGGGTTGACATTTGGCTGTCTGTAACCTGCCGTGGCACTCCGCAGGGAAGACGCAGACAGCTCATAGCCAATGTTCAACTGTACATGGCCTTGCCCTCTGTCTTTTACTCAGATCTTTACTAGCATCACCGTGAATTCCAGTACTAAACAACAACAACAACAACAAAAAAACTAAAGTCATTAGTATCGGCAGTACAATAGAGTGAATAGGTGCTTAGAGCACAGATAGCAGCAGCCATTATGCCTCCACGCTCACTTACCCAAGCGTTAGAGCTTCTCATCTAAACACACTAGCATCCAATTTATTTTCTTTCACTGTTTATTTTTTGCTTCAAAAAGAACCGTCTCATTGAGCACAGAGTCTAAACTGGAGCTGCTCTTAAACTGCTGCAGTCGACATTGCTACTTGTGGAGGACACAATAAACTATTGAGTACAAACCAAAGGCTGAAGGTCTGGCTAGTTAATGTGGACCTTTCTCCATACCGTGCTCCATAGAACAGATTTTAAAAAAAATATTTCATCGTATTAAAGTATATGCTTTACCAGTGACCAATTTATTGGAAGGCTTGTTTATTTGACACTGATCCATCGAGATGCTCAATTGTTGTCAGGGCGTCATTTTCTTAATTTCTCCATAATGATGAGTCACGAGACATTGACAGCTTAGGTGACTGACTGAACGAAACCCAGATCTAAGTGTCCATCAGCATACGCCATTGAGATTCATTGGGAATGTGAATATAGCTTTCTCCAGGTATTAAACATTTCTTTTTTCATTGCATTCAATTCCCAAAGAATTATAAGTTGATTTCGAATTTCCTTAAATTGTACAGAATTTGTGAAAAAAAAAGCATTGTATTAGGTTTTCTTAACCTATATTTTGTATTTAGTTCCGTGATTCATTCTGTGTGTGATGTCTGCAAAATAGAAATTATGTACCACAAAATAATAATTGTAAGAAACATGCTTGAAAGTTGAACGCGCATACCTAAGAGAAGATGTGTTGATTGTCATGACAACATGTATTTATTCAAAAACTCGACCATTTCTCAATAAGCACAGTTCCTGTTTCCAAACACTACCTAGAGGAGAAATGACAATACATCATTACGAATATTATGAGTCGTGCAGGAAGGGTAAAAGCGGGTCAGACTGGTTCATACAGCAGGTTTCCATGAGGGCGCTGTGCTATAGTCCTTTTAACCTTTATTCTGTCCCAGTAAAGATTTTCCCCCTGCTTCAATACTCATTAATTGCCCTCCTGCCAAGAATAGAAGCCATTAAGAACGCCTAGAAATACCAGGGGGTCAGACAAAAGTCACAGTGAAACAAGACACACCTACTCGTCTGACCCGTTAATAAACCTGCAAAGGTATCTACATTATTTATTCTGTTGTGTAAAATTCTGGTTATTTACTCACCCTTATCTCAAAAAACTTGTATGACTGACTGAAAAATATCTGTGGAGTGCAACTGTTCCTCAGCATACAATGAAACTGTGCTCCTAAAATTACCATGCCCAATTGGGTACTCGCGTGCTATTATCCGTGTGTACAGCACAGCCGCACACACCCGAAGGGCACGTGCACAGAAAGGCGTGTTTCAGATTCGCAATTGAGAAAAAAATCGGATGTGTATCATTATATTGGACCGGTGCATTCACCGATTCCATATGTCTGTCGACGCGTTGTCAGTGTCCTCTTTGCTCAGCGATGTATTTTTCACTCCGTGAGGACATGATGTGTGGCGTGAGAGCGCATGGCTCGTCGGACAAAGCAACAGTAACTAAAGGGGGCGGGGCTTTGCGAAGGGTCAATTACTCACTCTCATGTCGTTCCAAACCTACGGAACACCAATGAAGATCTTTTTGATGAAATCTGACAGAATTCTGAGAACAAACCTCTTGAAGCTCAAACGTGCCAATGAGGTTCATGAGGTTCAATTGAGCTTCAGGAAGAGGTTTGTTCTTGTGTGTCATTTAGTTGGTAGTTTGGTTGAGCTTCTGTTTATGTTTGCTGATCAAGGTTTGTAAGTAAGCAAAAGCCTAAATTAATTTTGTTCCAAACCACTCAATTCATATGGATTAGTTTTCCGATCACTTTATGAACTTCTTGAAGCGTCAAAATAAACATTAAGATGAACGAAAATCATATGGGTTTGGAATGACATGAGGGTGAGCAATTAATGACAGAATTTTCATTTTGGGTGAACTAACTCTTTTATTCATACAGTGGCGTATACATTTAGGCCTAATTATTATCTACAGTTAGACCATACTTTAACTTGCAACTTTGTTATATTGTATTTATCTGTGATTGTAATGAGTGTATTTGATCTTATTATTTTTACTGACTGTTCATTTGCCTTTAATAATGTTTGAACTTTATTAGTTAGGGTATTAGTTTTTGCTGTGGCAAGTACTTAAGGTGTGCTTCAAGTAATAAATAGAAAGCAAAGTTACATTTGCCACAGTGAAAATTTGCTGACCCGAAAAATGATCCATTCCGATTTCGACGGTGTCAAAAACCGTGATATGATCTGAACAGTGAGTTTTGCGATCTAGTGTTTAGACACGCGAGAACCGCTGAAGTTTGATATTGATATTTGACTGTATGCATGTTTTTTGCCAATAAGTTTGAGTGAGTTTCTCACACAACTGAATGACAATGGTATGATTCCGAATATTCATACGGACGAACATTTATGGCGTGTTATTATTTTCGAAGCCTCGAAAGACTGTGAATCACAGTAAACATCTTTTGTGTCCCATAAAAGTAAGTAAGTCACATTTGGGTGAACAATGCCTTTCAATAAACATTATTTAATGACAGCATCAATTTATTTTGGATTGTGCTTAATTAAGGATTTATACAATTCCTGATTTCCTCATTTTCAAGAGCCATTAACTGTTACACTCATTAAGAATGCCTTCATTAGAAGCCAACACTCAATCTCTCTTGAAAACCATTCCACAAAGTCTCACTGTCTGCAAGATATACTTGAAAAATCACAAAAAATTCCCGCCCAGCAATCCATCGCTCTCCAAGTTAGCATTCTCCTCAAGAACTGCATTTGTACAGCTCCTGACAAAATATGGAGCTTTAAGTATTTCTTGGAGGCCAGTCCTAATGAGAACGCCTTTTTATGTTAAGAAAGATATAATATGAAGTGCTAAATGGAGTGAGAGAAAGAGCAGAAGGCCATCTTTTAGACACATACTGCACACTCCTGCAATCTACTGCTATGAAAGACCTGTATCCCCAAAGACAAGTCTAATTTTCACAGTTTGATATGCTGGAATAGAATTATAACTCACTCTTGTCTGAATGGAGACTTATTTAATTCTTTACATCAGGTCTTTCCGTCAATCTAAATCTCTCCCATTGAATAAAAATGATCTTCATAAGAATCAAAGACATTTTCAAACTTAAACTACTGTGCAAGTGCACTCGGAGTTTGGCTATGATCTTGATCTTGATATGAAGTCTTGATTCTATGACAATGGGTTATGTAGACAAACCTTTACTTAAAGTCCCAGTAAAGGCCATATTAAATACAGTACTGTGCAAAAGTTTTAGGCAGGTGTGAAAAAATGCTGTAAAGTAAGAATGCTTTCAAAAATAGACATGTTAATAGTTTATATTTATCAATTAACAAAATGCAAAGTGAGTGAACAGAAGAAAAATCTACATCAAATCAATATTTGGTGTGACCACCCTTTGCCTTCAAAACAGCATCAATTCTTCTAGGTACACTTGCACACAGTTTTTGAAGGAACTCGGCAGGTAGGTTGGCCCAAACATCTTGGAGAACTAACCACAGTTCCTCTGTGGATTTAGGCAGCCTCAGTTGCTTCTCTCTCTTCATGTAATCCCAGACAGACTCGATGATGTTGAGATCAGGGCTCTGTGGGGGCCATACCATCACTTCCAGGACTCCTTGTTCTTCTTTACACTGAAGATAGTTCTTAATGACTTTCGCTGTATGTTTGGGGTCGTTGTCATGCTGCAGAATAAATTTGGGGCCAATCAGATGCCTCCCTGATGGTATTGCATGATGGATAAGTATCTGCCTGTACTTCTCAGCATTGAGGATACCATTAATTCTGACCAAATCCCCAACTCCATTTGCAGAAATGCAGCCCCAAACTTGCAAGGAACCTCCACCATGCTTCACTGTTGCCTGCAGACACTCATTCGTGTACCGCTCTCCAGCCCTTCGGCGAACAAACTGCCTTCTGCTACAGCCAAATATTTCAAATTTTGACTCATCAGTCCAGAGCACCTGCTGCCATTTTTCTGCACCCCAGTTCCTGTGTTTTCGTGCATAGTTGAGTCGCTTGGCCTTGTTTCCACGTCGGAGGTATGGCTTTTTGGCCGCAAGTCTTCCATGAAGGCCACTTCTGACCAGACTTCTCCGGACAGTAGATGGGTGTACCAGGGTCCCACTGTTTTCTGCCAATTGTGAGCTAATGGCACTGCTCGACATCTTCCGATTGCGAAGGGAAGTAAGCATGATGTGTCTTTCATCTGCTGCAGTAAGTTTCCTTGGCCGACCACTGCGTCTACGGTCCTCAACGTTGCCTGTTTCTTTGTGCTTCTTCAAAAGAGCTTGGACAGCACATCTGGAAACCCCTGTCTGCCTTGAAATTTCTGCCTGGGAGAGACCTTGCTGATGCAGTATAACTACCTTGTGTCTTGTTGCTGTGCTCAGTCTTGCCATGGTGTATGACTTTTGACAGTAAACTGTCTTCAGCAACCTCACCTTGTTAGCTGAGTTTGGCTGTTCCTCACCCAGTTTTATTCCTCCTACACAGCTGTTTCTGTTTCAGTTAATGATTGTGTTTCAACCTACATATTGAATTGATGATCATTAGCACCTGTTTGGTATAATTGTTTAATCATACACCTAACTATATGCCTACAAAATCCCTGACTTTGTGCAAGTGTACCTTGAAGAATTGATGCTGTTTTGAAGGTAAAGGGTGGTCACACCAAATATGGATTTGATTTAGATTTTTCTTCTGTTCACTCACTTTGCATTTTGTTAATTGATAAATATAATCTATTACCAAGTTTCTTTTTGAAAGCATTCTTACTTTACAGCATTTTTTCACACCTGCCTAAAACTTTTGCACAGTACTGTATGTGTTCTGAAAAATGTATTAACCACATTTTAAAGATAAAAAAACGGTACTGACAGTAACACATCATGTTATTTTTTAAAAGAAGTTTAAACAACAAATAGCGTCTAGTGTGTCTTTAATGTGTCGTGACAGATCGCTGTAGTTCATTTATAGCATCAAATAAACATGAATGAACATCAGAAGGAATGTTGCTTCAAGCGCGGAAAGACGCGAGTACACACAATTTTCCAAGTTCACCAACGTTAATCTACTAACTCCCCTGACTGCTTTGTCGACAAAATGGCAGATTCTGGGTTATGATTGGTCAGATCGCCTGTCAATCAAAGTGTTTGCGAAGGATCAATTGGTGAAAAACTGTTTAAAGGTCTAACTCCACTATCCAGTACTACAGAGTTCACAGTCTGTGTAATGTGTTTCAGCAGCACATTTGTAACATTTATAATGCTTTTAGAAAATATTCTCAGAATTGACTTTACAGGAACTTTAATGTATGTTAAAGGTGTTTTTATGCTAAATGGTGCCACTACAATATTTCTCAGCATTGCGATTGCATGAGACCGCACTGCACATTCATTTCGGAGAAGGCAAACTGTATGAGCTGCGTTTAAGAGGATATTCTCCAAGGTGGCCATTTTGACATAATTATGCGTGCATAATTCTTTCGCGTCTTCTTGTACTTAAAACGTTTAAAATCTCTTGAATGTTTAAATTGACAAGACTTAAAAATTTGCGAATGACAAACTTTCATGACATCGCATCACTGGTTTGATTGGGCCAGAGACACTTTCACCACGGTTCGGTCCACCAGGCAAAACATCTTGTCAAGCTCAACGAAAAAGCCAATCACGATAGTGGCCAAGTTGAGAGATTTGCCGATTATAAATACAAACTCTAGCTGAAAACCAAAACAGAAAATTGACTTTATTTAATAATCTAATAAGCACATTTAACAAATCAAAACACTCAAATAAAAATGCACTCAAGTTTTTATATCTCTAATTATGCTTCTACGCCAATTCACTGTTGAAATATAAACAGTGACTGTAATAAATACTTTCAAGAACGATTTATTCAAACAAACATTAAATGACAAAGACATTAAATCACATATAGGTAATATTGTGTGTATATATTTAGCAAATTTCTCCTCTCTAAAGTAATTTTTCTAGCTAACCAATGAGCTACGGCATCCACAGTAATCTGTCATGCCACATTAAAGAGTGTCAAAACGACTTGAATTTTGTGATCAAACTGACAGAACTTTAAAGCTGAGGCTTTGTTTCATATTAAATCACGTATTGCGATTTTTGGATGGGATACAAATACTGTTATGCAAAGTTTTATCCATGCATAAACAAAAAAAAAAAAGCATAGGCTGAAAGATCAATCCAGGGTTTTAACAATCAATGTTTGCTCATCAAAATGAAGATGGTTTAAAATCCAGAAATTGATACTGTCAACTCAGACCTAGCGTCCACAAAGCTGACATGTTTACTTGCAATTTATATAAGCTGTTTTCACGAAAGAAAGGCATATCACTAGTTTGGAAAGCAGCTAGCCAATTATTTTAAGATCCACAAGTAGACTTGCTAAAACAAAAAAAGAGGAATAATCAGCAAGGAATTGTAGGGGAACGGTTTGTCTAGGGCAGCTTGACCTGAGCAGCTTGCAAAGGAGGAGGTGAAACCATAGGTTAGGGCGCACCAAAGTCAACTTCTTCGCCACAGATCTCCCATAACACCACTACAACTGGTCTATGTCAGGACGGTCTTGCAGGGCACGATAGGCTATCGCTTATCAACGATCATGCGTGTGAAAACAAACCAACGAAAAAGGAAGGAATATACAGTGAAACAAAAGGATAAAGAGACAGAATAGGAGAAATAATCTCTCTGCTGACACATGGCACAGGCGGGTAAAGACGGAGGCCCGGGCTGTTGTCTGAATGCCAAACAGCAGCCGTGTGCTGCAGAGCTGGTGCAGGGGATAATTCTGAATCACTGGGCACTGTAAACACAATAAATCAACCGCCCCACAACACACTGCTGATACACACCACTGACTCGCTGCATATTCAACAACACACACACACACTGAGCAGTCTATTCACTCCACAGAGATGCCAGTTTAAAGCGAAGGCAAAGATTTGGAAAGAAAAAGTAGTATTGTGAATACCATTCAGACCTATTTTATCTCTGTAACACGGTGTAATTATGACAATTTGTGCTTGATTATTAGGACATTTATACGGTTTAGTTCGATGATTAGTTGGAGGAAGTGAGTGTTCCATACCTGAATGAAAGTTTGCTGTTTGTAAAAGTTTGTGAATCAAAAGGACAATCCGTTTCTGATATTCACTGGTGGTCAAAGTGTTTTCTGATTTGATTTTTTTTTTTTTTTTTTTTTTCCAAAACACTGTGCTCATGAAAGAAAAAAGAAAAATCATATAAATTTGGAATGACGTACGTCTGAGTATATGATGACAGAATTTCAATTTTTGGGTTAGTTTTGAAAGTTTCTTTCAGAGATGGCTATTACATTTTTATAATATTTTTTATTACAAATGTTCATGAAAATGTCATGTTGACTAATAATAATTAACAATAAATTACACAACTATTATAAGTATATTTAACGTTACCCAGATACATACAGTACACATGTTAGGCGATATATATATATATATATGTATATATATTATACGTCAGAATCTATATGCGTGTTAAATTGTCAAAAAATATAAACTACATTACTGTCCATCGTTTTATTATATCCTACTTTACCTGCATACGGTATATATATTTACCATATCAAATCTCAACTGTGTGATTGCTTTATGATATTGTCATAAAAATGGTAAATTGTATTATCGCACAGCACTATATGTATATAAATAAAGTTATACATAAATTAAATTCGACTTCATCTGCATATAGACAGTATCCTCAATTAGGGTGATACATATTTTATAGCATGTAAACTGTTTGAACTCTTATATCACTACAAAACATTAGCTATTTTATCAACCAGTTCTGCTAAATGCGACTATAAGCCATGAAAATATTATAAACATTAACATCATGATCTTCTGTAAAGCTGCTTTGAAACAACGTGTATTGTGCGCTATGCAAAAGCGATATATATATATATATATTTCTTTAAGGCATTGAGCTGTGATGGCTGAGTGATTGAAAGGATGAGGGAAGAAAAACAAAAGAATCCAGTAACAGAAACGGGAATTATGATTATATAAGTATACTTCTGGTGACACGTCTGCCCTTTCCGAGCCTCCATGCCTAAACCCTTTACCTCTCAATCGCACGGAACGTGGGAGTGAGCGTGTGTGTGTGTGTGTGTGTGTGAGGGGACAGGAAATAGAAGAGTCTCAAAGGGACGGTACAATGTCACCTTACAGCAGCTGCTGTTGTCATCACACTAATGCAGGCGCACTGACCTCTCGACCCTGCGAGTTAATGAGGGAGGAGGGGGCTCACGCAAGGACGACACACACTGCGGCTCGGGGACCGCACAAAACCACACAAAAACTATCTTACCTGGAAATCTTTTTCTTCTAGTATCTCTTTCCTCCATCGCACAAGGAAGGCAGCACACACGTACAAATGGAAATGAGAGAATCCTTCAGGCTCCGCCTGTGAACACAATGATGACAGTGAACAAGTCACAATCGAAGGGGTCATATCTATTTGCATTCTGACATCCCAATTATAAGCTCATTAATAAATGACCACCCAAATTGTGTCTACCAGTTTAGTTCAGTAAAAGAAATAAATAACATAAAATAAATGATTAGAATTAAACATAAAAAGTACATCAACATTCGAGAGAGAGATCCATATTACAATATCATATTAAATCCTGGATGGCTTGTGTTGACATGTAATTAATTTTAAAATGTATTGTATGATGGAAGAAATTCTGTTTTACTGTTACTAAAAATAAAGCTACATCTGATTATGCTATTTTAGCTACTTAACAAAATAGTGTTTTTCTCTGACGCACGGTAAAACATGGTACACGCAAAAAAAAGAAAAATCTGAAAATTTTATTTAAATAATAAGACTAAACGTGTTGAGCTATATTACAATAATTAGTTTTCTGTCTATAAATGTATCAAAACCCTTGTTCCCTTAATGCAATACATTAAAGCGTCTTTGGTGTTTCCATGTTTTCTACAAAATAAAACCAGAAACCGAGGGTGACGTCCCGGATACTTGGTTAAAATAGCAATTTTCTCATGATTCACAAATAGTTGAAAACATTTGGGATATTGTAAATGCTCAACTAAACAAAATATAACACTGGACCGGTGGTTTTTGGATGTTTTACTGCAAAAACCTTACACATCGCAGCTTTAAATTTTTAGTCATTTTAGTACATCGTTAAATTAATGAAAATGAAATTAAACTAGCGAAAAAAAGATTACTTCATTTCAGTTACTGTTTTTTTTTTCAATCAACAGAAATATTTTTTTTAATGGTTTTAGTTTCAGTTAACTATAATAAACCTAGTTAAAAATCTACTAAAATAATTAGATTTTTAATTAATTCCCTTCCATTTCACTTGGTCCATTCAGCCCCAAAAACAGTAGTCGTAGCCTAATAGTTAACTTGAAGGTTGTGGGTTCGATACTCAGACTTTGTCTTCGGCATTTAACCCATCCAAGTGGGTACTAACACTAACTTAGAAAGGTTAAAAGCAGACGACAAATTCTGAGAATCGAACCCGCAACCTTCAGTTTACCAGTCTGACTCTCTAACCATTAGGCCTCGACTGCCTAATTATCTCCTTAATAATTAAATGGCTCATTGATACTGAAAACATAGTTTTGCACATCTCTAATACAAAAGACTGCAATATATATATATTTTTTTTCTGTTATGGTTATTCGCTTATTGCGAAGAAAATATTTCTAGTAGGCCTTTACAATGGTTTATCAGTCTATCACTGTGTCAATAACGCCATGTCTACACTGAACGCACCAAAGTGAATGTTCCAAATACATTTGTCCTGTTTTCGGAAGTAGTGCAAATGTATGGAGAAGGTCAGAAACAGAATGCGGTACCTGCCTTGATGTTCAACACTATGCTAGAAAACAGAAGTCCATCCAATCAGAGCGTAGGTCATTTACATATAGTAGTCTTAAAGGTATGGGAACATAAACAGAAAAAGGTCATGAAAACTAAATTAATTAAAACCTTTTTTTTTTTTTTTTGGTGCGAGAAACCTTGATTAATATTAGAAGTGGACTTCAGAGACAACTGATGAAGTGCTACAAAATTGTGCAATAAGATCCCTTAAGGAAAATAGAAGGAAGCCAGTGTGTCTGACTATATGACAATATTCATTATTAAGAGAGAGAAAAAACCCTCTATTTAGTTTGACCTTTCATGTTTCTAATTTGTATTTTTCTTGCCACTTATTTAATATCCTCATTTAGGTTTCGTGACACATTTTCTGACGATGCAGAACAAAACCCCTATGAAATTAAAGGGCAGGCTGAAACAAGATGAGCCTTTGTGTGAAGGACTAGTGGGTATAATAATAGTAACCCTTTTCACAAGGCCTTGTGTCTGCTGAATGGGACACGGAATGGTGCGTATTATCCTTCCCAAACACCTTGTAATGTGATAACCCTGCTGAACCGATCTATTCTTCATCTGAATATAAACATACTGTAAAAGAAAAGAGCTGTAGTTAAAGCGGGAGAGTGTGACAGCAAGTCATCTGTCAACACTTGAAAGAAAACTGATGCAACAATCACAGCCAATCAGAACACATGTACTGGTGAAACGTGCTCTTGGACAGATTTCACCGTGGGCGGGATTAGACAGTGTAAGAAACCAAGAAACCAACTCTGACAAGAAAAAAAGAGACACTTTATCACACCGTATCTGCACTCTAGGCCGTAACGTCTTCAGCATTGGGACGTTGGGAGGGACATTTTTTTTTTTATTAAAAGGAATTGAAATTTAAGGGAAAGATGAAAATGTATTCATTCTTATTTGTATGTCTAATATGTTTCTTGTCTCGTCACATTCAGTTATTAATTACATGAATCATAATAATCACATAATAGCATGTTTCCTTTAAAAATATTGAGTAGTTTGCGTCACGGAATATTTCAATCATAAAACAGTCGTCAAATATGAAATGCTTAGCTACTTACTCGCCATGTACTCTTTCGTTACTAAAACGAAGGTGTTGCTTTAGAACTCACATGTGAACAGTAAGCCCCGCCTTCTTTAATCTGATTGGCCAGCTCACTCATTCTGACAGTGATGGGTTAGGGTTAGACCACTGAGGCAGACCAGCCTAAAAATGTAACTTTTAAAACTTTATCTTGTTGAATTAATGCTTATTGCGTTATTTCAGTGTCATGTGATCTATCAGTATTTGCCTCAGCTTGTGGTTCAGCTGTATGTTGTTTTTGTGCCATAAACTACTTAGTTATGTTCAAATGAACCCACATCTAAATAAGAAAACAACTATGGTTGGTTGGTTGACATATCCGTCAGACAGTGCCTACATGGGTGGTTCTCGCCGTTAGCCAAAAGTCTGATTAGGTGAGATGCCACCTGAGGAGCCCACGTGCTGTTACCACTCCAGCTGGAGGTGATTTGAGCTCCGTACGCAGAGGAGGGAATATTATCTGCAATGCCAGACACGGACAGAGGGTCCTAATGAAAATCAATGGATGCGTTTCTTCCAGCAATAAACAGGAAGGACAGGTCTCCCCTTCAAGGGTAAATGCGGGCAATGGAAATCTTCCCAACTGCACCGCGTGTTAGAGCACCCACACACAAACAGCACGGTTTACGGCAAAGGTGGCAGGAAGTGGTTTCGGGACTGCGCACGTTACATCCAGTCCAATTACCCCACAGTCATTCTCAGTCACCTCCTCGTCAAAGTGACCACACAAGCGTGAAATGCACTTAATTAGACACTCAATAGACAAGGCCGAGCTGCAAGGGCATCTGCATATGTTCAGCTGTGCAGAGATGAACTTCCGTCTCTATAATGCAGAACTCTGGCTTTCTTCCTCGCATTTAGTATTTTCGGAATCGTTGTTGATGACATGCAATGCTAATCTGATTTTGTTAAAAGACTTAATCCCTGGAAACAGTTGTTTAAATAAATAAAGAGACTAGTGTGAAGATGCCATTTTACATTTTTGGATTTTCTTCTAAGCATTTTAAAGAGTTCACTCAAAAAGTTTAATTCTGCCACTATTTACTATGTTGTTCAAAACCTGTAGATTATTTTTTCCATGGATCGCATTCTGTTTAGCAGAATGTCCAGCTGCTCTTTTCCATAAAACGGATCTAGAAGGTGAGCAGTGGCTGTGAAAAGTCCTATAATTCGTCCAGATTAAGCTTCGTAGTCTTTATGTGGAACATATTTAAATTCAAACTGTTATTCACTGAAAAATATAAATTGATGAATGAAAATTTAAACTTAGGTATTCTATTTCAATTTTATTCTAGTTTTAGTAAATGTACATTATTGCAGTTAGTTGCCTTTCATCTTAAAATATAACCTGCGCCTTTACATATTCAAACTGGATCTCATTCAGTTATGAAAGAGTAATGCTGTTTTGTGCTACTAATGTCAAATATGGAGCCGTCTTAACCAGCCAAATTGTGCACATTTTCAAATGAGATTTGAGAGTTGAGGAAGATTATGAGCAAATAACATGGTAAAATGTTGGCGACAATAGCCTTGTGGGCAGCACGCAGATGCATTTCGGGCATCCCAAGTTCAAGTCCCGGCTCGTGGACCTTTCCCGATCCTGTCCCCCTCTCTCCGTCCAACTTCACTTCCTGTCAACTTACTGCCCTGTCATAATAAAGGCAAAAATGTCAAAAATAAATCATAAAAAATAAATAACATGATACGTTTTGGTTTGCTCCTCAGCTATCTTACAGTATTTTCATTATATGGAAAAGAGTGTCTTGGATCAGTTCCTCTGAATCTGATGGCAACGATGAAATTTATGGGTGAACTATTCCCCTATGAAGCAAAATGTAATTTGCGCTTAAGTAGAAGGTACTACTTATGTCCAAATGTAATTGTGTTATAAAGAAAAGCTGCTATGGGTTCTGAGAAGGCGTATGCACTATCAGTGTGTTTTTCAGAGCCTGTGGTCTAGTTTAATGTGGCAGTGAAGGCTGGGTTCACCTTTAGATGGGCTGTAGTTTCTCTTCATTGATCATTTTAATTATTTTGTCTGTTTCTCCCTCGGGGGGCGAACGCTTGATGATGGGTCTTAATTAATGGGGCCAGTGGGGGAATAGACACAGTGGTCCATTCTGGAACGCAAGACCTGGTGACACACTTCAGGTGGGATAAGTTTGAAACGAGGACAAACTCAACAGACGTAGTCCAAAGCATGTAAGAATACAGCTTAGAAATGACAGTAAAATATCCATACACATGTGCATGTATATTCGAGTCGCTCCAGCTCTGAAATTTGCTTGACTGTTTTCTAGCCCGAAAGTCTGATCGTGTTGAAAAACCTCTCAACACGTTCCATGATCTGAGGAATCACTAATGTCGGCAGCACATGTGGGATGAGTCATTAGGGTTCGTAAAAAATCCTTAGCAAGCGCCATTAATTACATTACGGGAGCAAATCTTTCTAAACCACTCTTGACAAGCCTACTCACAACGGCGTTCGTTCAAAGCAGAACCTTGTAATGTCTTGACGGATTTTCAAGTAAATACAAGTGTAAGCTTACAGCCATAACATAAAATCTGCTGGGGCACAGATCTGAGGTTCACAGTCACGAGAATCAGCAATGCAGCAGCCAGAGTGCTTTGACAGTAGTTTGATGGCAAGCATTGGAGATCATTGGTTAGCAAAAAGCCTGCAGTCAAGTTTATACTTCCATCTTCAAGATCCTCAGAGAGTCGGTTATTTACAGTTCTAATATTAAGTGCTCTCCTCGTGCGAACGCACACTAGATTTACCAACAAGTCTGTTGAGATGGAGTAGATCTGACATCGAACAGTTCACAACATTCATATCTACCCATCCTTCAGCCTCAAGCAAGAAAAGAGAGAGAGCGCACAGATGAAATGGAGTGGGTCGCTCTGAGTTATGTTCAGGGTGATGATTGCCTATTGGTGTAACCTACCGGCCTTAATCAGAGCAGCAGGGAAGATGACCGTCTGAGGGTATCAAGCTGTGACACGCTCTCTGCTACTGTGCTTTATTACTTTATTAAACCTCTCTCTACCTGCGAGATGCGAGACTCCTGCTGTCAGTGGGGGAAAAAAATATCGCCCACTGTCTGGGAGCATGTGTGCAGTCAAATGTCAAAGGTAGACCTCAATAATTTGGGAGGATGTGTATATCTTTCAGAGGAACATCAGATGGCGACAAACATGACACTTATGACAAGCCATGACCCAGTGTTGATCTAAGAGGTCACGTTTAAGAATGGATGAGTGAAATATTTCAGACAGCAACTGCAGTGTAAATGCGATGGAAGAAAAGGTGTGAACGAGTGTATAAATGCTCATGTCTTCGCAAGAGTCTTGTCATATCCGAGCCCCGGTCATAACATTACCATTGTTGGACATCTTGGGGTACCTGTTTATAATGTAGAGCGATCCTGCAGTAGTTAGTCATCTAAATACAGACGTTATTAATGTTCAAAAATATTTATAACATACACATTAAAACGTTTGGAATTTTTTTTTTTTAATTAATACTTTTAATTCAGGGTGTATTGGTCTACAATGAAGACTCAAAAGTTTATAATCTTACAAAAGATTTCTATTTCAAACAATAATTGCAGTTTTGATCAAAGAATTTGATCAAAAAAAAATGTCCTCAAAAACATCAAGCAGCACAACTGATTTCAACATTGAAAATAATAAGAAATGTTCAATTAGCACCAATTCTACAGTTATTTCTGAAGAATCGTGTGACTGAAGATTAATGATGCTGAATTGGCTGCTAAGGATAAGATCGTAGGGTATGTTGTTCGAATATTGCAAGAACATAACATAGCACTGGAATGCAATATATAAATGCAAAAGCCCCTAAACGCCACCTCCTTCAAAAATGGGATAATGATATTTGCACACGGTATAGGTTCACACTTTAGCCTCAAATCCAATAAATCCCAGGGTCAGCCCACTCAGAAATAGCTTCTTTTTTTTTTTGGCATAAACCACTAAACAGCACTTCCCTTTGTGAGCAAAAGCCTCTAAGTCCACAGAAGAACCAATCGGAGGATGCTAACCAAATCGTAAGATTTGAAGATAAATAACCATGTGCGTATGAGGCGGCTTTCAATTTCCGAGCTGCAAGTTATCATGTTTTGTCCATGGTTATAGTGGTAATTACAGCGTTAAATAAGTAGCAAGTACGCACAACAGTGTCACTTTTGACTGTTTACTTGTTGTCCAAAGAGGTGGACTTAGAGGTTTTTGCAAAAAAGAAAAAATTAAATACCAATGAATTGACTAAAATGACGTTTCTAAAAATCAGGTATATATATATATATATATATATATATATATATATATATATATATATATATATATATATATATATATATATATATATCTTTGCTTTTCATCAACCAAAATTGTCCTTCTAATTTTTAAGTTACACAGAGTTCTGGCCTTTGCTGTCGGGTGAACTTATACACAGTCCACAAGGACCCAAAAGTTTAAACTATTTTTAACTTGACTTTTGACATCAAAAATGCGAAACCTAAGATGACAGGGCTTTCCATATCCTGGAAGAGAGGGCAATGTACTTTGAATTACAGAGAGGGCGAGAGAAAGAGAGACTGAACACAGACAAAGAACTTCATCTGACCATAGGTTTTATAGTTTTTCATGCAACTAGTCCCCATGGGAACGGATCCTTTCAGAGGGTGCCAAAGCACCATAAAAGTATTATTAAAGTGTCATACGATTAAGTCTTCTGAAACCATAAGATAGTTTGATGTGAGGAATAGAAATTTAAGTTGGCATTTACAGATAATCTTCCCCCTCCAGTGAGCTGTTATCTGCTCAGACTGGATCACTGAGTCAAGTGAGAAAAACCTAATCGACTCATGATCAAGTCATTCAGTCCATTGTTGAGAACTGGATCAACTGATTTGACTCCAAATAAAAATTTGTTCGAGACTCAGAGATCTCTACTTCTTGCATCAACATTCAATTAACATTTAACATTTCAACATTTCATTTTCAATTAATATTGACTATAAATGCTAATATTCGATACCTTTTTAAATGTAAACCATCAATTCCAGCCAACAGTCATATACAGGTTTCATGAGTGCATTATACAAATGTCAACACATTTGTGAAGGATGTTGTAAAAGTGTTATGAGACTTGCGTGAGAAGTGACACGAGAGGATGAAATCAAGAACCCGATTATGGTATGGTTTACAGTTATTTATTCTTTTTATTTTTTACATATTAGGGTAAGTGTACCAATCAGAACCCTGGGTGGAATGGGTAGGTGTTACTGGTTGGGGGTCCAGGTCGGTGGTCTGTAGTCTTAAATCGGCTTGACTCTGGAATTGTAGCTGGAGTCCAGCTGGAAGTTTTACTGGGTGTATCTCGAAAGCCAAGCCAAGTTGGGGCTCCATATCCTAGACTTACAGTGGTTCCAAAGGAAGTGACCAAATAAAGTGAGTTGGGGCTCCATAATCCCAGCACTGGGGGCCCACTGGGTGACCCCTCCACGTCCAGAGTCTGGAGACCGAACTCGGATTGGGTCTCGAGTTATGCCCAAACAAAGCTAGACAGGAAGTGGCAATATCTTGGTCCCAGGGGCTTGGGTCTGTGGGGAAATTAAGGGTGCCTCTGGGACCTCTCCATGATCGGAGTCTCAAGCCTTAACCTGTCTTGGATCCCGAGTTATGCCCGGTAATACTCAAGGGAACATCAAGACAAAATGGGCTATATCTCAATTGAATGTTGAGATATGTTGAGTGTAGTTTGTAGGCTATCTACATATAGTTGTAAATTACGGAAGTTAGTAAGTAAAAGATTAGCGAAGTAAAAGAAGTTCTATCACTAAACACTTTCTCTTGGAAAACTGATCACTCAGAAAATTGGGATTCCTCATTGAAACACATTAGGTGGGCTTAGGAATGGTGAAAAAAGACAATGTTAAGGGCATTGTAAGGTACAGAGACATGCATGAAGCTTAAATATAATGTGCACCAAGTATAACAGCAGTTTTCATTGTGCCTTTTATTCAAGGTTAGCTCGTGTTGGCTATGTTTTGGTTGCGTTTTGGGGCGCTGTACCATTTAAGCCCATCTAAAAAAAAAAAAACATCACAAAACATGTATTGTTTATAGTCCACATGCTTAATTGTTTGGCAGTCCATCTTTCAGTAAGGCTAATGGTTTGACCTTGATATTAGCTTTGTGCACAAACTAATAACACTCATCTTTCTATTTAGAGGAAAATTATATGAAATGTTAGTACTATTTGTTCATACACTGATAACAATACATTTATCTCTTAATTGACATAATATTAATGAACTTTCCAAAGAAATGGCTGAAAATTGCAGAAATGTGTTGATTTCTCAAGGGTCCTGAAACACCAAAGTTTTTGGGTGTCTTTGTGTGAAGTCACCCGAGACAGCATGCACATGAGTGGGACTAACATTGCCAAATGTGAATGGTACGCAATAAAAAAAAAAAAAAAAACGTCAGGCAAGTAACAAATCACTGGATTGGTTAAAATAATGAGCAACATTAAATATGATTTTCTCTATTTTCAATTTAATTTCAGTGTTAAAAGTGGGCTAAAAGGGTACATGGGCTTAATGGGTACACTTACCAAAGAATTTTTCCTGTAAATACATATCAGTTCACCTCAGAATACATTATCTACTTTTTAATGGTTTCAAAAGACTTGGAATATAGCACAGAAGTCATATGGATACTTTTTACTGTCATTTATGAAGCTTGCAAGCACGGAATTCAATGCTGAAAAGAAAAAAAAAAAGGTACTTTTAACTCCTTAAAACTCCTTAATTAATTGAGTAAATGACGACCAATTTTTTGTTTTTGTGAAAACTAATCCTGAAAGAATTATCGATATAAGAAAAGCATGTTCTCTGAAAGGCAAAGTCCCGTTCGATTATAGACAGAATTTGACCACAGCCGTTCACTGAAGTCCACTTCAGCTCAAGAGAGGTGCAGCAGGGTTGACTTTTCCCAACATTTTTATCGCAAATGATTGAGTGCAGGGCACCCGGTGAGCTGTTGCTCTATAAGTGACTGAGCAGGAACTACGAAGGATCTAGCAGAGGAGATTTAAAGTAGGAAGTGATGAAATATTGATGTTCAAGGGGCTGTGCCAGTGACCTGGACCTTGCCTTCTGGGTACTGCCTTTTCTGTGTCAGAAAACATAGGGCAATCATTAGGGGAACCTCACGGGACAGGTAAAGGGATTCAGGTCTCCGGTTCAAATCCCTGTTGGGAAGATTCTGTCCAATGTGCCTTATGGTGAGGTTTTAGATGAAAAAGAACTACAGCTTGGTGCAGAGATGTATACAATACACCCATGCAAGGCTGAATATGTGAACAGAATATGGAAAGGAGAGGCCTTGCAGGATGTAAATTCTAGATATGAAAAGATTTCATTGGTATTCAGGCCTTTAGGAATATGCAGAAGAGCGTAGTTGGAATTGGCTAAAGCTAGTGTTTCTTTCCTTTGGGAGATACTGCAGATGAGCCTGTCCTAGCAGAAGCAATCTTCTAGCTCATTACAGAGGCAAAAGGTTTGAGCTGGGGGAGTTTTGTTAAACTGTACAGGGCTAACAAGCACCCATGAACAGCAGGAACGCATCAACCATTGCGTGCATTTGAGCTGAATCTGCTAATTCGCAGCACGCCAACAAACCGATGTGAAGTCCCCCTGGCTCTATAGCAGAGAGAAGTTCGCACCAGGCGGTGCAAGACCGTCAGTCTCTCGGCTCAATCACCAACCGGGGGGAGCCAGGGACACCGTGCTCTTTAGCACAGACGCTATCACGCTTCACACTTAGCCGCACATGATAACTCCTAGTTTTTTTTTTTTTTTTTTTTAAGCAGCCCTCTGACAGAAATGGATTTATCTGGGGCTTGAACAGAACTGAGAATGTACACCACGATGATGATGAATCCCAGAGAAAAACCCCAGAGCTCCCCCTAAAGGAAGACCACGTAACAGGTTATGAGAGGTTTGTCGTTTGCCGATATCAAGCGCTCATCCTGGGAGGCGTCTCACCAAAGTCGGTGTGACGTGCAGTTAGAGGTGTAAGCATTCAACATTAAAAGAGACTCCTTTGCTTGCCTTGGGCTTCCAATAAGTCCCCCCGCTGAGAAACCCAACAAACACACCGGAGTACTGATGTGGTCGTACAGTAAAGAGCGTAAGACCTTGCTGTGGGCAATGTAGACAGACACACACACACCCACACATTTATTCTTTAGTCCACTGACTTCTATTGACTGTGATGGGTCACGAAACATCCCTGTTCACTTTCAGCTGCGCGCGGTAGCTCAATAATTGAAGGCCATGCTATTGATGCGTTCGGAGGGAAGGAAACTACAAAACCACCTGCTGGGTAACAAGCTGCATCATGACAGAGCATTAAATCAGCACACATGCGTACTGCTGAAGTGTGGGGTTGCCTTAGGATTCACTTGAGGGAATTTGAACACTCCAAATGCTCATAGTGGTATGTGTTAGTTTTATGAACATGTTTAGACCCGCACTAAAGAATAATATATCGAAGACGAGGGTAATTGTACCAAGGACATTACGGAGCAAAATAGCTTTTGGAAGCCTCGGTTATACACATACGCACATATGGCAGATGGCTGTGATACACATTCAGTGCGTCAAAGGACCACAGAGGGACTATTACTGTTTTCAGGTTCAAGTAGACTAAGACATACTGAAAGTGTAATTGGACTGAGGGGAGGACACCTCAGGCACTGCGCACCATACTGCCATTGCGAATAACAAATCTCTGCTTCAGTGATGAGACAGTATCAGCGTATTAGTAAAACTGCTTTCGCTTTATATGTTTTGCCAAGACTACAGAGACTTGCCATCTCAAAACCTGGTAAGATTAACAGTCTAATTCTGACTAGAAACAAATAAACAAATAGGGAAAGAAAACAGAGACACAGATATACACATAGAATACATAGATAATGCAAATAGTAAAATAAATAATAGTACACAAATTATATGTTATTTATATGAAAATATTTATTTGGTATATTACATTATATTATTAAAGATCACCTATAATCAGGGCTGGGTAGGTATTTTAAAATGTATTTCACTACAGATTACAAAATACATGCTTTAAAAAGTCATTTGTAACGCATTTCGTTACATTACCCAAGCTTAGTAACTAAATACTTTAGAATACTTTGGAACACTAATAAGTGTGAAACAAACACAAAAAATGTCATTGCAAGTCCCTCCGAATTGCAAGTTATAAAGTCAGAATTATGAGATATAAACTCGCAATATTGAGAAAAGTCAATATATATATGAGACATAAACTCACATATTAAATTCACAATTGCAAGAAAAAAAATAGTATTGCGAGTTTAAATCTAAAAGTAATCACTTTGGTGATCTAAAATACTTTTCAGATGTAACTGTAATCTGATTACCACCCATTTAAAATGTAACTGTAATGAAATATAGTTATTCAAATTTTGTATTTTAAATACGTAACTAAGTTACCTGTATTTCACTACTCCCCAACCCTGCCTATAATGCCCCTTTTCACAAGATGAAATAGTCTCGTGTCCACAGAATATGTCTGTGAAGTTTCAGCTCAAAATACCCAACAGCTCATTTATTATAGATTGTCAAATTTGTCCCTATTTGGGTGTGAGCAAAAACATGCCGTTTTTGTGTGAGACCCTTTAAATGCAAATGAGCTGCTGCTCCCCGCCCCCTTTCCAGAAGAGGATGGACTTTAACAGCTCACGTCTCAGTAGCTCAACAATAACAAAGCTGGAAAACGATTGTCGAGTGACTCAGGAAGAAGTTACAGATTTAGAATGCAACCGGACATTTCTGAATGGTTAGTGGATAAATGTAGCATGTGCCGTCATGTTAATCTTTTGTATAAATCCAGCATTGAGTTGACCATCGTTTGTGAAAAGGTCCGGCGTAAAATGACGGCATGGCAACAACACTCTACTGCAACAACTCTTCCTCTTCTCTAAAGCAGCCCAGGCCCCGCCCCCTTTGTTGCGTATTCTCGGGGGTTTATGTACATTTTGGGGTTAGTGATGTCACCAAGCCAGGAAAGAAGCGTGTTGTAGTCCCAACCAGCGGTTTGTTGCAGTCCTTAAAAAGCGATTTCTCCCTTTGCATTGAACTTTTAGCGTACCTTAGCAACTCAACACACTAACTAAAGTTACAAAAAGTGAAATCATAATCGAGGACCCCTTTGACAATTTTCATAAGGCTCTGTCTGGCATCTTAGATGAAGAATTTTTAACTGATCTTGAAACAACTCATTCTGGGACTGGCCTATCTATAAAAGGTTAAATACAATGTTCTCTAGAATTTGGGAGAATGCCTATTAATTCCCGAATGTGCGGTCTAATGAGACAGGTTACTAGGTTTAGAGATATAGCCAGGGAATCTCATAAAATGTGAAGTCTGGCAAGAAACCAGAAGCCTCTCTTTAACTTAATGCAAAGATAAGTGCTATAAATTAGTTAAATTAAAGGTGTTGTAAGCGATTTTGGAAAAAGCATGCACACATTTTCCCTGCAACCTGACAGATATCACCAAAATAGGTGTCCTAAGAAATCATACCCGTCTCTGTGACAGCCCGAGGCTCTGTAAACAGCAAGAAGAGTTAGGGGAGCAGCCCACACTTGTTTTATTTAATTATTTTTTTAAGCCAGAAAATGTTTAATTCGAAACGTTTTCTGCCAGTAAAATCACCTTAAAGTTGTTCATTAAATATTTAAAGAAAACTTCTGGGAAATGTACCATAAACATAATTTAGAAACCACAGTTTTTGACATTTTTTTGTGGTGTACGTTCTCATTTTTACTTGAAAACTGAAAAAAAAAAAAAAATTGTTACTTCAAAAATTCATGTTTAAGTCAACATGCTACTTTATTGAGTGAATCTTTCCTAGCTTTCCCCGTTCAAAAAATTATGAGCATTCAAAAAGAATTACTGTAAAATTCCCCAAAACAAAGGAGATGCACTCAAAATGTTTATAACTGAACTCCCATTGAACCTCCTCTATTAGAACAGAATTATTTGAAACGGAATGAAAATTCACACTGAAATCGGTCAGTTGCAGAGACCTTGTGCTTTGACATACTGCTCACGGGGGTATAGAGGATTTTTGTTTACTGTGTAGAGGTTTTCTTGAGGAGCCGTGAAGGGTAAAAAAAAAAAAAAAAAAAGAGAGAGAGAAAAGGAAAAAAAAAAAAAAAAAAAAGTAGTGCTCTGAAGAACATGAGTCAGCGTGTAAAGCAGTGTGATGACAACAAGCAGAACAGATCAAGAAAAACTCACAATGCACCATGAACGGCACAGAAACCAACTCCCCGAGAGATACAAGGGAAGGTACTCTTTCTGTTTTCAAAAGCCCATGAAATATTCATTATTCAGACTTGGCTAATTCGGGCCATCAAGATCTTTAAGGTGAGTTAGTATGACACAGATTGTCAGAGTCGGCGAGGGAGGGAGAGAGTGCGAGCAGTCATTTTCAGACTATTTGGTTATGCATTAAAAATGCATGGGATGAATTACATTCTATTCCTGGCCTCTGTTGAGGAATTCACACTAGGGTCCAAAATCGAGCACTTGGCAAAACAGAGAATAAGAATAATTTTAAATTTCCAATCTCTGAAACTTCACTTGAGCAGTAAAGTGTTCAATAAAATATGATTTTATGAATATTTAAAACAAAGTATGAAGTAGGATTTTTGGACACATTATTTCAAAAAGGTAATTTTGCACAAGTGGAGCATCAGAAGGAATCAAAGTTTAAATAATAATAATAATAATAATAAAGCAAATTGAGAAACAAGAAAGAAACTAATGCAACAGTTTAGCTCAGAATGGTTTTTACAAATGACTTGATCTGAAGCTTGTGTCAATGAATAAGGCCTATTTCTACAAACGTTTTGTCAGCCCCATTGCGCAGGAGTTCTGACACCAGTGGATGACGCCAAGCGACTCAAATCACCAGAGTAACGTGGTTTACATTTGATTAAAATACTGGTGATAAGATCATTCAAGATCATGTCCGATAAATAACCGACTCTGATATTCTATTTTGCCGCAAGATCATTTAAGCAATACATGCACAGCATCAAAAAAGGATATTGTGCATTCCTACTGTTTGCATTACTTCAGGAAGCACAGTGGTCGATGCGCATTAAACTTGTTTATTACCATTTCAACTTCACACACCACCTTCAAATTTCACATCGACAAGAACTTTTCAACAAGCTCGGACAAAGTTTCCACGAGTATGTTCCGTCTGAAGTCAACTCACTGCACAAACATGACTTCCTGAAGTCCTCCATCCACGGCCCTCTCCGAGTTCAAAGACGACTGAGCTAGGTTCACTTCTCTCTGAGCGAGCACTTTCGAGCAAGCTCACGGCCCTGACAGCACGGCTTTCATAGCTTCTGGCCAAACATGAATGAAATGGCCCAGTGATTTGATGGAAGCGTGAGAAAGGATTTTGGCTGAGGTAACAGTAGGCTATGGCGCCATGACCACAATAGCGCTATCAGGTCAATGCACACAAGTTTACGCATTGGAAATGTCACATCTTGAAGTCTTCAGAAGGGCACACATCACCTTTCATTTCAAAGATAGATGAGCTTGGTTCACTTCTCTTTGAATAACATGATCGACCTCCTCAGTTTGAATATACACACAGGAAAGTCATCCAAAGGTTTTAAGTAAGAGCTAAAACCCTGAAAAACTTTTGCATCAACTGCCAACGCTTCTGAAAAAGGAGGTTCGGATGAATCAAGACTTGCCCCGGCAGTCAGTCTCTCTTGCTTTTGCCTACTCGCGCTGCCCTGTTACACCAACACAGTTCCAGAGCCCAATCTCACACCGTTTTACGTATTTCCACCAAAGTAATTTTGGGCTGGCGAATAAATAATAATAATAATAATAAAAAAACTGCTTCTGCACTGGCCCGCCAAAACAAGTTCGTCACAAACTAGGAAGCATTGCGGCTCAGAAGCCGGATAGTGTCATGATTTTTAAAATGACAGAAATCAAATCCGTATGAAACATACAAAGTGGCGCATTTGTTTTAAACTGTATTTTTATATTTTCTTTATTGTGGACCGTATACGTCATTAGCTCTGTTTATATCCGACTATTTTTATGCATTTTTTCAAATTGCAAACAAAAAACAATGCAAAAACAAAACGCTGGATAAATTCTAAAATAAAATAAAAAAAAAAAATGATCAAAATATGAATGAAAATGAATGAAATGAATCAAATATTTTTTTTTTTTTTTTATCCGATAAGAAATAAACTACAATGTAAACACATTTAGAGAATAAATGATTTGATTCCTGAACTAACTAGTGGTCGGATTTCATTGCACAGCATCTGGGGATTCTGAAATACCTGAGCCAGGGGTGTAACGGTGCACAGAAGTCCTGGTTCTTTATGTACCTCGGTTTCGGGGTCACGTTTACACACATATTTCACCATTGGAATGAAGTGAGACTTCCACGATTCACGGCACAAATGGGCAAAATGCCAAATGATTTTGTCGCATTATAAACAACATAAAGTACTCTGTCATTTACAGATATGCATCTAAGAGTAAGAATCATTCCAAACTTTAAAGGGTCTGTTTTCATTTGTGTACAATCAGCACTTTTGTAAAGAAAACAAACAGGATAGCACTTTCTGCCATTCCTGTTTCCTTTCAGTGGAGCTTTTAGAGCATGTCACAAAAATGCTATTTTATCAATTGCTCAGGAAGTGACAACATGGGGTGACAACAAACGCTAATTATTCGCGTAGGTTTTATGCAATATTTTAAATATTTTAAACAGCGCATAAGTTAAATTCACGAATTTGGATGGAAACATAGCTACTGACCTTTATAGTACTTTGAACGATACACTGTATTCTCAAAATTCTTAAAAAAAAGACAGTGCGGCATGTTTATTTATAGGCATTTAAACGGGTACCTCATCAATGTTAAGCTCTCAAGTCAGCGGAAAACTGGTGGGGAAAAAATGAGTAAAAGTGACCTCAAGCATCAATAAAGTGCTAAAATAATCATGGGTTGCTGCTGCAAATCCTGCTGCAGTTATCTCCTCTTGCCCTTGCTTTCACTGTTTTCTCAGCTGGCAGAATCAATATTGGAAAGCAACTCAAGAGTGCCTGAAATCATAACCTGACCAAAACTGAGACCTTCATCAAAGAAAAAAGCCATCAACGGAAGTAAAACTTCCTCAAAAATCATTTTTATATACCGTGTTTGCGCCGCAAACTTACCAGCCTCTCTTTATGGGAAGAAACGATCAATACTGCATGTTAAACAATATCCTAGTGTTATTGACTTGTGACCGGCCTAACAAGAGTGTTTTTGTGGCGCCCTCCCTGCTAACGTGCACATCAACACGCATCGATGACGAGGCTGGTGTTGTCCAAAAGAATCTAGTGACACATCCCCAGTGAGTAACAGCTAGCCAAACAAACCATGTGAGCCGTCTATCGGAAATGGTTACAATCTGTGCAAAATCCAAATCAGTCAAGTAGAATAAAGGGACAGTCAGCTGTTGAAAGCATTTCCTCTGTGCTGTAGAGATGGAAGGGAACTGACATTTAATACAGTAGGCGTCTGCGGTTAACAGGAAGCACAGAGCATGCAAACAAAGAACAAAGAAATTCTTATAATGGCTCATCACAATCACCATGGAAGTAATTCGAAATTCTTTCAAAGTAAAAATTAAGTATAATTTTCCTATTTATAGTTAATAATAGTTGTGCTATTTCGAGCTGAGCGCACAGAAACGCCAGGACTGCTGCATTCGCTTGGAAATAGCGAACAGCGTGGAAGTGTTGGGTTAGATGTCAGTAACACCTCTGAAGTTCCTGGCTGTGCTAAAGTCTCTTCCTCTTTTATGCTCTGGGTCTTTTCATGGCTTGGTGCTAAAAATCAGGCCATCTACACCTAAATGTGAGGCAACTGCCTTCAGAAATGTCAGCTTTTTTAGAAGCAGGTACATTTTCATGGTAGTTTTCAGTAATGAATGACAAATGATAGATTCTCTTGCTGTCATGGTAATTGTGATAAATCATTAGAATAGTTTCTAATATAAGACTGAATATATTTTCTGTACTTTTCCTGTAATTATGATAAAACTGATTGTTTTCAAAAGTAGAAATTTGATATATTACATTATATTAACCAAGAAGTTTGAACTTTTGAGCGGTCTGTTCTTCAGTAAAAACAATAGTTTTGTGACCACCTTCATATTCTGTATTTTATATTAAATATTCTGAGGTCATGTAATAGCTTTGCACGAAGAACAATTCAAAATTTTATATTAGATGTATTTAAAATTACATTTTATATATATGTGTGTGTGTGTGTGTGTGTGTGTGTATGTATATATATATACATATATATATATATTTATTTGTGTGATATATATATATATATATATAAATGCAAACATTTTTCAGCATTAACTGAATATATATATATATATATTATATACACACATATAATATATACATTAATATATAATATATATGACTATATGCATAACATACAATTTATATATAAATTAATATACTATATAATATAAAATATATTATATATATATATATATATATATATATATACACACACATATATATGATGTGTGTCTATACACACATAGACATATATTAACTAACTCTAAAGGTGGAGAGGGTTAAGTAAGTAAAGTATATGTAACGGATCACACGATGAGGGTCTCTTTTACCTGATAAGTGTCCCACAGGCGAATGGTGCAGCGTAGAGGAAGTTCTCTCATAAGCAGGTTGTTCATCCAGCGGAAGGCAAACTGCAAATACTCCACCTCATACTGCTGCATGTGGCGATGTACCATTTCTGTTCAGGACGACAAAAAAAAAAACAAAAAAAAAAAACAATAAATCACCACCCTGACGTCAATCACTCTATTCACCTATCACAAACAATTAAAGCATCATTATATTCTCTTCAGTAAAACTGAGAGCAAACAATAAATGACACAACACAACAATAACACTTAATTCTCCCAGTCCCTTTCCCGCTCACAGACAGCAGACACAGTTCACGGATGACAGCCTGCCGGGCGTGAGACATAACACCCTAATAAAGCCATAAAAAATTTCTCCGTCCATGCCATCATGTGCTCGACGCTGTCATGTAAGCATGAGGTAATTACTCAGCTGTCAGCCCAACGTCTGAGCGTGTTATGTTTGAGAGGAAACAGCAGCTTTATTTACGGGTGTCTCTTTAATCAACACGGACGCGCTACTGATGGGTAGAGTGTGTAACACGCATGACTGCGTGTCCCTGCAGAAATATCGGCAGCTTCATTCGCCTCCTGACAAATATGGCCATCACATGTATGACAGGTCTGAGATGAGGGTTGTGGGTGATATAATGAATATTCACAACTATGAATATATAAAATAACTGTATAATAATGTAGTCTTTAGTGTCGCATGATCCTTCGGAAATCATTCTAATGTCTTGATTTGCTGCTCAAGAACCATTTCTCATCAATGTTGGAAAATGTGCTGCTTAATTTTGTTAGTGGACACTGGGATACATCTGTTTTTCAGGATTTTTTGATGTGACCTATACAGTTTCTGATAATGCTTGATGAGTTTGGGGAACAGAACAGAATATCTCCAGATCTTTCTAATTGACCCTTCGCAAAAACTTTGATTGATCTGGAATCTTGAATCATAACCTCCAATCCGCCATTTCGTGCGACAAACAGTCAGGGGAGTTAGTAGATTAACGTTGGTGGTCTTGAAGTTGAAAAACTGAACTAGTATGAAGAGATGATCGGTTCACGAGGAGCTCCGGGATGCATTTTTCTCACTGCATGAGAACATGATGTGTGGCGTGAGAGCGCATGGCTTGTCGGGCATAGCAACAGTAACTAAAGGGGGGCGAAGGGTCAATTCCCAGCTCCATGTTGGTGCTTCTCCCCTTCAGTCACCCCACTCATTTTCTATTGGGTTCAGGTCAGAGGATTGGGACGACCATGGCAGAACCTTCATTTTGTGCTCAGTGACCCATTTTTGTGTTGATTTTGATTGTTTTGAATCATTGTCTTGATGGACAACCCAACCACGGCCCATTATGCGAGAATCCGTCAGCTTTTTTCAGGGATCTGTTGGTATTTTATAGAAGCCATGTATCTGAACAAAATGAAGAAAAATAGTTGAAAATATTTAACTGTAGGCATTAGGAAAGTTTTTATCCATGGGTTTGGGTTTGCTGTCAAAAACTTTTTTATTTTTTATTTTTATTTCATCTAACCTTAGAATCCAAACCTGTTTGAAGTTTCAGAAGTGTCTGAAATAGTCAACTGAATACGTGAAAGCAGAGGATTTTTACCGAATTGTTCCCACAAAACGTATGCCGTTTGATATTATTTGAGGCTTTCAGATCCTCTAATTTCTGCAATTCTCCAGCTGTGACCCTTGGAGAGTCTTTGGCCACTCAAATTATTCTACTCGCTGTGCATTAAGTATAGACAATACAGACACGTGTCCTCTTCCAGGCAGATTTGTAACATCTCCAGTTGATTGAACCCTTTAGAACCTAAAGCTAAAATAGGCTGTTTTCACACATTATATTTTTTTCATTATAAAAAAATTTTAGAAGAAAAATGGCTTTCAATAAATGACAGACTATTAATATGTCGGTGAGCTTGTAAATAAAATTTAAATAGACAAAATGTAAAAAAAAAAAAAAAAAAAACATTTTCAGATTTCAAGACTTCAAACGTATTACATATATACAAGTATTTTTGTGACACAGTTGCAGTTTTCATTCAGGAGAAATGTTTTTCATGTACTACATACGCACGCATACATTTACCGCACAGATACACACACCGAATGCGAAAGAGTCTCGCTTAGCCTCCTCCAAAGTCTTATCAAAAATCATCCCAGCCTATGTACCCATGTTTTTTTTTTTGTTTCTTCTATTATTTATGCGATGAATATCCATATCTCTCCCACGTTCAAATCCTCCTTTTGAAAGCGGCTGCCATTTGCTGATGGAAATTACCGTAATAACCCATATAATGCTGAAAAGCCCATGTTGTTTACTTAACAATTTGAATTATTACGATAGCGTAAATGGTTCAAGAGTTACGGTAACATGAACACAGCTTCATTCTAAAGCAGGGGTCTTCAACGTTTTTCAGGGCAAGGACCCCTTAGATGAGCGAGACACGGAGCAGGGACCCCCCACACGAAATGTGTCAAACAGCCTCTGATGTTAATAGAAATCAATCACATTACGATAGTAATATTATGTTGAGACAATATAGATTAGAACTATGCTGTTGTACATTGCCTGTAGGCTATATTTTCATTGTTAAAGAGATTTATGCATCATAACAAACATGTAGCAATTAAAAATCACAATTTATTAAGTTCACAGTTGTCTTAATCAAAATTATTTTAATAGCCTTGCAGTTTCATACATTTAAATTTTATTGTCAGGTGGACAATTTCTCTGAACTTCAACACCAAGCCGATGGTCGGCCGTCGGGCAGTTTTTGTTCGTCGGCCGACTAAGTTTTCTCAGTGTGTTCCGCACCGTCTGAACTATTTTTCGGCCGATTCAACATGTTGAATCGGCGTCGGGCCGTCGGTGAGTGAGAGAGAAATCTGATTGGCTGTTCAGTATAGCAAACGAGTCAGTTCACGAGAATATAAAGCAAAAGTTATTATAGCAAGCAAATAAGTCATGACGGCACCGACGGAAGCTTGTTCTAATTTTACGTCATCTTACCTGAGCACTCAAATGCACGAATATTTTCTTAAAAACATGAGCGGAGTGGAATAATAACTTGATCAGCATGATTGATATTCAAAACGGTAAGCAAGCGCTACAGTCTTGGTTTCGCTTTCCCTTTTTGAATGACGAATATAAGCAAATATATCTGCTTAAGTAGACAGTTATCTCATTTATACGCAGGCGCAGAGCGCGTTGACAGTCGGCTGAAGTTCTTTCGGTGTGTTCAAGCACGTATTTTTCCCCCGACGCAGCCGACATGAGCGACAACACCGTCGGCTTCCGTTGCCGCTAGTTCTTGGACGTCGGGTTGGTGTGTCCCGGCCTTTAGGTTTAAACAGAACTTCACATTTTAATTTTACGGTCAGGTGGACGATTATACATTTACCTGAACTTTAAGCTGTAGATATTACAAAGCGATCCATTCTGGCGAGCTAAATTGCATATGAATTATCAGCCAGTAGCGTTTTCAAATTATAGCGCTCATAGTCTGAGTTGACGGTATCATGAGATCACGTGACTGCACGTGGACCGAAGGGTTTTATTAAAGCTGTTAATGTAATACTATTTGTAAAATCAAAATATATTCTATTTAAATTTGACTTTGTGACGTTTTTACACCTTTTATTTATTTTTTTTATTATTTGTGATCAAACATGAATTGACAGACCCCCGGTTGAAGACCCATGCTCTAAAGGGTTAAATACTGCACTGATGATGCGAAAATGGAAATTTTGAAGCCACTTTCAATCTTTTGCAGCACATCTACATTCTTTAGTTTTCCCAATTGTGATGGATGATTAAGGGAATTTGGGCTTTGTGTCATATTTACTTGAAACGTGAAGTCATGGCTTGGTGTGCTAAAAAATGTAAACATTAATGGTAATGTAAGTCAGTTATTTTATAAGAATTGCATGAACATGCACACACACCCGTAGATCAGCTCGCGTCAAACTCAACGCTTGCCTTGACAGTGTCATTCTCACATCCATCTCTCCTGAATAAACAACTTATACTCATTAACGCTGAATACATTCAACTGCAAAGAAACGGAAAGCGTTAGACTGACGAAACAAACACCAATTTTGCTGTAAATTTGCATCTTCTTTTTAACCTAATTAAAGGGTCAGTGACAGATGTCCAAGATAATGAAGACAAAACACTTTTTAACAGCTCTATCTATTTCGAGAGTCTATGCATTCATGGTGTTAACAATGCATTTAAAAACATGGTTCTTCATATAGAGGAGGAGCAAGTCACTGTCTGCATGAAATATTATTAGTAAAATATGTATTAATTTATTCATCACACACTTACAAGTTGAGTTTTCAAGTTTTATGGAGACATTCCATAAACATAATACGAATTATCCTTGTTAAACTTGCAGGTGTAACTAATACAATTTTAGGTAGTGGAAAAAAATATAATATAAAATATGTAAGAATAAGCCTTGCAGCGTTATTAATAGCAGAAAAAGGATTTTCAGCAAGCAGAATGCATTTGCTTACATGCTCTTTCCACCTTCAATGCAGCAAAACGCATGCAGGGATGGGGAACAGGCAGAGGTCAGAGTTCACAGAAAGACAAGTGAGCTGTTTGCCACAATTCTGCTGAGCAATGGACTTCCGCCGACTTCCGCCCTCGCCCATCTATCCCATAATTACATCTGCACTGACCCTCTGTGTCGCCCTCGCTGCATTTCCAGCCAAAACCTGCTCAGACACCAAGAGAAAGAGGAGGTCTACAACGCCCACGATCAGCTGTACATGAGCAATAGAGGCAGAACCAGGGATATTATCCTTAACTAAAACTAAAATTAACACTAAAACCATAAAGTAATGTAATATGTGAGTATATATATATATATGTATATCTATACATATATATATATATATATATCTATACATATATATATATATATATGTGTGTGTATGTATATATGCATATATATATATATATATATATACACATTCATACATATATATACATATAGATAGATAGATAGATAGATAGATAGATAGATAGATAGATAGATAGATAGATAGATAGATAGATAGATAGATAGATAGGTAGATAGGTAGATAGGTAGATAGATAGATAAATAAACATTCTTCAAAATATCTTCTTTTATGAAGAAAAAAAGTTCAAATGGCCTAAAGGGTGAGTAAATTATCAGAATTTTAATTTTTCGTTCAACTACGCTTTAATGTTTTATTATTATTATTATTATTATTAATGTACAAATATGCAATAGTTTTTTTAATGAAATGACAAAAAATGTTGCTATATTTTAAATACAAGTGCATAAAAACTATATAGACCTAATAGCATATCAATTATACCAAAAAACAAACAAACAAACAAAAAAATCACGTATGGTCATGTATATTCAGATTATTTAACACACACCTTTAAATTAATTTAATCAGAACTCAAACAACATGAGGGTGAATTTGAATATGACAACAGAATTTTAATGGGGGTTTTTTGGGTCAACTATCCCTTGACTTAAGGCCACCTTTTCACTCATTAACGGTTCCGGTCTCTGAATATGTATGGAATATTTATTCACTGTTTCACTTTCAATGCCACAATGAATTTGAACACATGTCCGGAGATGTGACAGTTGACAGTAGCCACTGTCATTGCGCTGTCACTCTCACAAGATTGTACAGATGGCATTTATCATCACGGTAGAAAACTACTTCCTGCGCTTGTTCATAAGCTATAAGTCAAGTGCCTCGAGTTCAGACCAGTGTTTAGGGTTTCATGTGCACCGCTTTTAATGTGACATTATTTCACTTCCACATATTCAGTCAAACATTTGATTCATGCTAAGTGTATGGAAAACAGGCGAGTAGAATGCACACATTTATCAGAGACAAAGGCAACCAAGAAGGTTTTTCTTTCACAGTTAACAGTGGTACGTATGTGTGAAAAAATAAGTTGCATTTGTTTTTGTTGGTTTGGTTATTTGTTTTGCAGTGTGACAACAATTAAGAGTGGAAATAGAATTCATACAATTTTTGAATTTAACTCAATATGTGCCTTAATTGCGCTGCTGACTTCCCATGAAGAGAAGGTCAATAAAAAATGGGGCCTGACCTCAATAAGATATGAATCACCTTATATAAATATTTAATTTATAATGTATAAATTATATAATTTAATTACAGATTAATTTATAATAATATAAATGCAATATTTGCATTTAATATTAATATAGTAATTTATAAAGTTAATGAATTAAAATAATACTTCAATTTATTCATTAAAAAAAAAAGAAAAAAGAGATTCCCACCTCTTTTTCAGCTTTCGACTGGAGCTTTATTAGCATTTCATTGATTGTTTTGCTTTAGGTCTGTTTAGAAGTGTTGCAGGACCATATTCTAAAGTTATGAGAGCAAGTAAAAACGATTTCAGGGGAAAAAAATCAAAATAAAAAAAAAAATCAAGATACTTTCATGTTCAGCAGTGGAAATGATTGTGCATGAAAAAGCTGCCAAGAGAAATCAAAGGAATTAAAGGGATAGTTCAACCAAAAATTGAAAACTGTCATTATTTCTCACATTCTCACGCTTCAAAACCTGCATGACTTTCTTTCTTTCTTCGGTGAAACATGAAAGCAGATATTTTGACAAACGTGTCAATGTTGCTTGGTCTATGTAATAGAAGTCAATGGTCAACAAAACGTTTTTATTCTTCAAAAAACCCACAGAAGAGAGTAAGTCGTGCAGTCTTGGAACAACATTGGGCTGAATAAATAATGAGAGAATTTTTTATTTGTTGGGTGAACTTTAAGATCCCTTTAAAACGTCCAAAGGAGAAAAAGAAATCAAAGAGCTTTGTTTCATACCAGCTGAAGTTTTTCTGTTGGGGTCAGAAGAGGAAATTTGATGCTCAAAGGCACGTTTGTTAAGGAAACCCCCCCCAAAAAGAAAAGCGACAGCAGGTGTCATTCAGGTTATCAGCGGTTCGTTTTTTTCTCATGATTTTCTAAGGAGTCTCTGTACTGCTTCACCTGCAATGTTAATGTGAGCTTTATAACCTTATATGATTTGTGTGCAAAAAGCCCACATTGTGTCCTCATTTACATAAATAAATTCACCTTGAGCAATTTGCATGCTGATGAACCTCAATGTATTCATACAAAACAGACGAGATAAGAGGAAACAGTGTTCACGTTCTGGGGCGCTTCTGACGAACAGAATTGTTTTAGCGTTAAACAACTCTTATGGGCTATCGTCTAATATGACTGCTAATTACTACAAGCCCTCGAACGAAGTGAAAGCGTACGGTGACAATAGTGTGTTTGGTTTCCTAATGAGAGTGGAGTGTGAGAGTGAATGAGACATGAAGTGAGAGATAGAAAGAGAGGGGGGGGGGGGGGGGATGGGGGAGGGAGGGGGGATTTCTTGCACATACAACAGTTATACATTTATATAAAAAATTATATATTATATATATATATATATATATATATATATATATATATATATATATATATAATAAATATATATTTTGTAATTTTTAGTGAAAATGTATATATATATATACATACATATATACATATATATAATTTATATATATATATATAAATACACACACACACACATTTTCACTAAAAATTACAATCTAATTTACATATATAAATTATGCATAATAATAACCTGCCAAACATGATGCAATTTATACTATGAACTGGGAGGGTGAATTGATGTGTTTTTTTGTTTTCATCTCTTCAGCAAATCAAGGCTGTGTTTATTTGAGCAAAAATAACAGTAAATATTCTGAAATATTATTGTAATATAAAATGACTGTTTATATTTTCAAAACAGAATATTTTAAAATGTTATTTGTGATGCAATCATTACTCCAGTAACATTTCAACATTGATAATAAGTAACGTTGCTTGAGCCCCAAATTTGCATACATGAATGATTTCTGAAGGATCATGTGACACTGAAGACTTCCAGCTTTATGGAATAGATGAAAAACAAGAATTATTTGAAACTGAAATATTTCAAAATATTCATACAAATAAATGGTGAGCATAACAGACTTCTTTCAAAAACATAAAAAAGTAAATTATTCTAGACTTTTTTTTTTTTACCAGTAGCATATAAATATTCTGTGTGGGTTGGTAGGGTGTTGCTAGGTGGTTGCTAGGCTGGTCTAGATGAAAGAGTCCACCCCCAAATCAAAATATCACCATTCTTTCATATTTGTGTTATGGGCGTTGCGACTAATTCCTCAAACTGTGCGGCTGTGCTACTACTTTTGTTAGACTTGTGTTTTTTGGGGGGTTTTGGCAGTCGAAAAACTCCCAGACAGTGAATCCCAAAACCTACGACTAAAAGAACATTGGAAATCAAATAAAATATGGTCAGGTCAGCTCCATGGGTAATCTAGCTCCATCAAACCTATCATAACCTATGGGAAAGACGTGTAAGTGAAGTCGTCCTCAAAGAATAATTGAGATACATATCTTTGCTCTTCATTTTTCATGTACTCTCTTTATCTTTTCCATATAAGGCAACTTCCTGCCTATTCTCTGTCCTCATTTATCTAGCAGTCCGATCGGTGTATTCATTTCAATTGTGAACGTATTCTTATTTCCGAGCCAGTTTAAAGACATTGAAAAATGAAAGCGCTGCTACAGAACAATGAAATTTCAGCTGATTAGGATGTCGGACGTGGTCATTGTTCATGGAGCTCATGAATGGGTCCAATATGAAACTTATTCTGCCAAGGTTTTGTCAGGTCAAATCATGTTTATTTATATAGCGCGTGTATAGCGTTTCAAAGCAGTAAAAAAAAAACAAGAAAATTATGACTAATGATGAAAACTTAAACATGAGACATAACTTTGTAAAGTTCGTCAATTATGAAATGAGCTAAATTAATCTATAAGCTGCTCTACAGAAAACTATCATTATTCACATCGAGTCAGTTCAACCTTGATTCATTTCAGTTCAATAACAGTGTCGAAGTTGCAATATCCATCAATTATGAAAGACCACCCTGTAAAGTTTCAAAATGTGTAACAAATTACTGCTTAATGTCTAGATTTTAGGTGCATTTTTTGTATACTTGTTACTATGGGCCATAAATTGAAATAAAATAAATTAAATATGAATAAAAAAATAACAAATGCATGAATTATTAAAAAAAAAAAAAAAAAAAAAAGATCTTATTATGACTTCTAAAAGCTGTGATCATAATAATTAATAATATATTAATTCCATTTCTAACAAACCCCTAGGCATTATGATGACAAGAGCTGTGGGTTAAAGTTTAAAAAAGATGTTTCACCACAGCATGTAATTATGAGAACAGGAAGTGGAAATAGCCATATCTTGAAGGTGGTTATGGTATTAAAAAAAAATCCCATAAAAAGCGCTTGCAGCTCTTTTGAAAAGCAGGCAGATAATTAAAGCCTAGGATCACTCTACGGTGAGGAAATTGGCAGGCCGCTTAGGGCCTGGTGGAGACGGAAATGTAAAAGAAATCAATGTAGCTATTTGAAAGCTTGAGCTGTCACAATGACTTCACAGAACCAGCGATTTTATTTTCTGATTCAGAGAAAGAGACGGTGAACCAAGTTCGAAATACAGCGAGAAACAAAGAGGTCTTCATCGTAAAATTCAACATCGCACTACAGGCAAAAGCTTGACAAAAATGAAGTATGACAAAATGCATGGAAGTGCATCTGCATGCACAGCCAAAGGACACAAAAAACCTCGCACACATCAGACACACCGGTGTTATAATGTCAGGTTTTCAGTCCGCGGTGTTGTTCTCAGTGGAAAGGCTTCCATGCACTTTAGCTTACCTGACGGCATGGCACAGTGCAAAGTCCACCAGTGAAGTTTCCATGACAATAAAACCGAAGGTCTTTCCATAGCGCTGACATTTCAAATTATATATGTGCACACACCAGTATCATTAGTCACTATATGTTATTTCAGTCAAATTCTATAGCCCTTTCAAAGAAGTAATTTCATTTTCTCAAGCCTTACTCCAAATGTAATGCCATATGTTCATGAAATGTCAATTGTATAAGGGTCAAGGGTCTTTTTTTTTTTTTTTGTCCAAAGACCTTAACAATAATAAAAAAACAAAGATATTACATCCAAAGTATGTAAGATAGTACAACTAGATCTCTTTTAATTAATCCAAAAGATTTTAATTATATTTTACAGCATATACAGGTATTTTAAAGATTTTGAAGGGTCAAAACGTCATTTGGTTTAACCATCATTTGTTATTCAAATATCTTAAAACGTAATAGATGTATATTTTTGTTTATCCTGGCACGATTTTAGAATATTACATATCAACTGAGTCCAAAATGCTATTAAAATTATGTGAAGTCGTTGCTTTGTTATGAGAAAGAATGTCTGGAAAAATTTCATTGATGCCATTCGGAGTAACCGATATAAAGGGACCATTTTGGATCAAGTCATGTTGTCAATATCATGTGACCGGAAGTGACGTCATTCAGACACTTGCATAAGATAACTATTTGAAAAATTTGTTTTTTCGCTTGCTCATATGCATGTCCCGAAACATCGGGTCATTTCGTACAACCACTATAAAACATGGAAAATGATGTAATATTTTGTACAAAATATTACATGTTTGATTGTTCTTTTAGTAGCTAGCTTGTTAGATATCAGCCAGCTTCATTGTTTGAAAATATCGTTATTTGGTATAACCAAAAGAGTCATTCAGTAAAACTGAAATGTTGATAAAACCGAATTACATTTTTGGTGTCAAATTTTATAAAAAATGACTAAAGCAGTGTTAATTGATTATAAAAACAAACACATAATCTCATTGTTAACACTTAATAAAGATTCACAATTAATTATATCTCCATTATGTTTTTAAAAACCTTATTCATCAATGACCCATAAACAATGATGCTGGAAAGTCATCCAGGTGTGATTTAGACAAGCAATATTTTTCAAGCACTATTCTTATTGCAAATGTTTGCACATATTAGGAGGTTTGTTGAAGGAAGGACTATCATACCTAGTTTTGCATAATAATAAAAAAATATATATCATAAACCTAAATTTAAAAGGGTTCCTACACATTTTTCATTTAAAAATTCCATACATTTCCAGGCTCAAATTTCCAAACCTCTCTATCGATTCTCAGATTATATTTAACAAATGGTTCTATTGACATTATATTCAGCAATACATTTGGTTTATAAACAGTTTAGTCATCAGTAAATATTCTTATTTTCAGTTTTTTTTCTCAAAGTAATAACATGATGAGAAATGACCTAAAACGCTTTATAACCTGTATATACTGACGTCTGACACATTGGTTTGATACTGTAATTGGGGTTTGATGTTGAATGATCACCAAAAAGCAAAATACAGTCTGATTTAGATGATTGTTTGCTTAACAATCTTATTGAACTGTGTTCCATATTCACTAAATGATCACTAACATTTTGCTCTGAAAACACTCTACATGAATGATAAATTCTTAATTTGTGGCGATAGTCTGGAAAAAAATATTTCCCATATTTATTTTAATACTTTTTTTTTTGGGGGGGGGGGGGGGGGGTTACTAGAAGGATAGACCAGATACATATTTAGAGATCAGAATATCATAGACTTCTGACTTGAAATGCCTGGGAACATCCACAACATTTGCATGATCAATCACCAGAAACATACTATTGCCCTATCTTTATTCAAGAAAAAAGTGGTCATTCTATCTAAAACAGCTAACAGTATTTTACTTTTATTTTACAGTCCAGTTTTGTAGTTTTCTGCATTTTGTCCCCTCCCAAAATTCATACTACTTTTTTTTTTTTTAAGAAACTATAACAAACCACTTTCATGAGCTAATTTGCTTTTAAAGCTTCTGGTCTTCTGATTCAATTTGATTACAAAGTTAGAATAAGCAAGTGCTCAATTACCAAAAATAATTAGCTGCAGTCCTAATTAACAAAGCACATATCACCAATCACCAAACAGAATGTACAAACAAGTGGAACAGATTTAAAGCGAGTTCATGCTGCACACTACACATCAAACTATGTTCATGCCATCTGGCTGCCCTCTCTATTCAGCATTACTGGCAAAATGTCACAGGTACAACCTCTATTAATCTCTATGTAACAATCAGCATTAATAATTAGAACACACACACACACACACACACGTTGTGTTTTTATATTTTATGGGGACTTTCCATAGGCGTAATGGTTTTTATACTGTGCAAACTGTACAATCTGTCCCCCTACACTACCTCTACCCCTAAACCTACAAATCACAAAAAAAAAAAAAAAAAAATGTTCTGCTATTTTAGAGTTTCAAAAAAGATAATTCTGTATGATTTATAAGCTTGTTTCCTAGTGGGGACCAACAAAAGGTCCCCACAATGTCAAGATTTACTGGTTTAACTTGGGTTGTGGGGACATTTGGTCCCCACAATGTAAGGAATACAAGTACACACACATACACACACACACACGTTCGTTTTGCTATCAAAGTAGTAGTCGTAGTGGGGTAGTCGTGGCCTAGTGGTGAGGGAGATGGGCTTGTAACCTGAAGGTTGCAGGTTCGATTCCCACGCCGGCAGGAATTGAAAGTGGGGATTGTGAATGAACATCACTCTCTCCACCTTCAGTACCATGACTAAAGTGCCCTTGAGCAAGACACCAACCCCTGATTGCTCCCCTTGTAAGTCGCTTTGGATAAAAGCGTCTGCTAAATGATGAAAAATGAAAAAAAAAAAATGAAAGTGAGGACATTCCATAGGCGTAATGGTTTTTATTGTGTACAAACTGTACATTCTGTCCCCCCGCCCCACCACTAAATTTAACCCTCACAGAAAACATTCTGCATTTTTACATTTTTAATTAAACATTGTTTAGTATGTTTTTTAAGCTGTTTGAAAAGTGGGGACATATGAAATGTCCTCATATTTCACGTTGAAGTTGTAATACCAGTGTCATACCCATGTCATTATACACATTTGTGTCCTTATATGTCGCAAAAATGCGCGCACACACACACACACACACACAATATAAAATAGACCAAATTCCATAATTTGTTTGTGCTGTTTCTATCCAAGCTGCAAATTTAATTAATGAATAATGAATTCAATCGCAAACAAAATTGGAATATCGTAATTTTCCAAGAAAACGCTAAGACAACATATGGTCATATGGGGTGCTACACCTGAAAAACCCACTACTTTGCAACAACTTGATCAACCAAGTTGACACTAAACATGGGTGTGCAAATCAGGGGTCAAGTGAATATCAAGCAACTCTTTCAAAATGATCAAATAGTCACTTCCACGGTTGTAGCCACTTCACTCCTGAATTTACGAATGACCAAATACACTTCCTTTTTCTCTGAAAGTACTACTCACTTAGAGAAGTCGCATGACTTTCTGATACGTTTCTAAATTCTAAACAGGTACATGATGCAATTATTTCTCTATTCCTCTGCGCATTCATTACTGGCATTATTCCCGCCAGCGGCTCTCCAAGGCACTGCAGGTGTTTTGTAGGCGAGACCTCGGCACCTGATCGGTGCATCTGTATCCGAACATCTGGGTGTGCACGAACATGTAAGCGAGAAGGTACGGACAGCTCACAGCTGCGAGGTCAGACGACCTTCGGCCTCTCTCGTTGATGTCCCGGGGCAGCTTCCTACAGGGAATGCCTGTCATATTGGTGGGCCGCTGTGGGCCCTGACAAACATGCCCTAGCTGTACCCTGACTGAGCAGAGCCATATGGCGACGGAGGCAGAACGAACACGTCCCGTGAACAAAGGTGTCGGAGCATCAAGCGTCTGCGGCGCCACGTACCCTGATCACGACACCGCAGGTCTGGGCTCAGACCTTCCCAGCAGCCGCACATTCTAAACCCCCAGCCTCATTAGTGCTGAAAGAGGTACCGTAACCTCTGTTCGGGACAGGAGAGTGACCAAGCATGCTACGTGCCTCAGCGTAGCGGTGAAGAAAAAAAGTGCAAAAAGGGTTCGCCTGATTGATTTACATCCCCAACTTTATTACAGAAGAGAATATGATGTAAAACACCACGACGGCGCCAGATCTAAGAGCAGCCTGATTAAGGTCGACATGTGTCGTCCTTACAAGGGGGAAATTTGGAAATAATGCGACAGTAATCCAGGCAGCCTGATGAAGATGAGCATGGCAGAAGCCCAACTCTCTAGCGACCAGCAATTACGCCCTCCCTCTCTGGCACATCTTTTATATATGGAAACTGCAACCCAAACTGAGTGAGGGCTGTTCAGAGGACAAGATAAAGGGAAGCTGGTAAGCGAGAGCCGTCATACGTTAAAGATGCAAGGATATGCGCACTTTGACATTGCTGCGTTAACTTTCGACTGAAATTCTGAGACAACAAAACTCCCTCAGCTGACAGCAGAGCATCCTCCTTTGGAAAGCAGTGAGAAACCAATAGCTTTTCTGTTGTGACCCTATTTTCTTGGCATGTTGTCCCTGTTGGCCCAGGTGGCGAGAATTAAAACATACTATTGCTATTTGCGTCTTGTCCTACAGAGTCGAACCGAATGATTTATGCTGTGAACACAGCACACACTGACCCATAGGACTAAATCAAGAGAAGTGATTATCTGGTGTGGACAAGAAATCCCCACCCAATTGACTCGATCAAATTAGGTTTGATCAGAGTAGATTAACTAAAATGAAGGAGTAATGGGAAATGTGAAAGAGGTGTTTGGCATCTAAACTTCACTCGCAAAAAGCTCATTTCTGTTTGGGCAAGAAACAAAAAGAGGCAATTATTTCATGTGAGCAAGAGTGCTGATATTTAGACCAACAGCGTGATTGGGAGCGTGATATTGCTTTTATTCAACAGCTTAATAACCAGAAGGCAATTTAAATGTTAGAAAAAATTGCCAGTTACGTTACATATTCGTTGAAAATTGGTTTCAAACTAAGCCAAAGCATCATGATGCATGATAAAAGATATCTTTTCTATGTTAGTCAGAGGTTCTATTTTTGGAATGGTATATCTGCGACATCATGGCTGAGACTGTGTTTTGTATAATGTTAAATGGTTTAATTTGACTGATCGTTGTGTATGACTTTTACAGCCTTGATTAAAGCGACAATGGGCAATTTGGATTGGGATTGATTTTGTCGTGTCTTATAGCCAAGTCGTGTCTAGTGCGGACAGACAAATTTCTTGTTGCTGAAATTTTATTGCATCATAACTGGTTAGGACATAGTGTGACAGTCATTTTACAAATCAATATATCTGTGAATAACCAACACAACCTCCGAAATATTTTAAGTTTTGGCAAATTAGTGGAATTCGTGTCTCATTTGTGCAATTTCGTACGATCTGCTTAGTTTAGGGATGGACTTTCCAGCTTACTTTTTGTTTGAATCGAATTTATACGAAATCATCATGTTTTCTCATGAGCTTGAGTTGGAATACCTGTTTTTTTTTTTAAATATTATTAGGGCAGTTCATTCTAAAATTGTGGTATCACAATGAAGTTTATGCTTTTGACTTCACAATGTTAAATAACGCACTGTGTTTATTTAATTTAAGCATTTTCTGTCTGAACACAATATTACATTTTGCGATGTTATACACCTGGTGTAAATGCGCTAAATGGTAGCCCATGAATAAACTGCCCGAACAAAAAAGTCCAAGCTCAAAGATCTGTCAGGATCACTAACTGCATCCTTCATAATTACTCATTAAAAGCAGAAGTTGCGTAACTCTTAACTAAAAACTGGGGAATAAAAAGAAAAAAAAGGCAGGCGTCATATGCATGAATCTCAAATATCAATTGTTCCCTTTCATTGGTTTCTTTGCAAGGCACTTCCAAACCCCATTTGAATGTCTAATAGAAGACATTATCTGTAATCAAGAGTGGCTAAACACAATAAATGTGACAGGCGAAAAGCTCTGGAGCCTGACAATGTGAAGGTTACTCAAGAACAAGCCTGAGTACAAAGACTTCAACTGATAATGCTCAATCACCGGGCTCATTAAACCATGTTAATGTGCTTGTCTCGATGAAATACATCACATTTCCTGATTCAAAGCTGCTGAAAACTAGAAGAACATCTTGTTTCAGGTTTCAGAGAGGTACACTTTGTTTTTTACAGTAAAGACAGATGTAGATACAGTACATCTGCCTAAACGTAGCTGTCCTTGTGTTTGGAAAAAGGAGGAATTTCTAGTAGAAAAGCAAAAACTGTGTTGTAATCAGCTACTTTTCAACCTTATTTCACTCTGCTGGGTGCCGTAAATAACTGAATAATCACACTGGAAGAGACAAGTAAGTTTCTGCTAGAGCAAAAGTATAGAATTGAGCAGGCAATCAAAACAAAAGTGGAAGAAAGAACAAGCAGCTCTATATATAGCACAAAAACTGATGAGGGTGAAACACACAACGTCTCTGTCTCTATTTCCCACATAGACACAAACTGAGTGTGGTAAATACATCAACAATATGCTCTGACTGCAGTCTTTCTCTCAGAAATTAAAGCAATCATTGGGTCTAATGCAGGCTGAGGAGATAGAGGCCTTGCGCGGGAGGAGAGGAGAGGGCTTCCTGTCTCAGAGAAATGGGCATTGAATTCTGATTACGGCCACCTAATAGAAAGTAATGAGAGAGGCTTATGCTCCAGTGCCTTTTGCTTTCCTGGCCAGAGCAGCGAGCGCTCTCCACTAAAGGCCAAAGCACTGGTGCACTGATTGGGGCTGACACTGCAGCTGGGGGGGAGGGGAGGGGGTATAGGTTAGTCAGAGACAGAAAGACAGAAAGAGATAAAGAGAGCGCGAGAGAGCGAGAGAGAGAGAGAGAAAGAGGACACGGGCAGGAAAAAAAGGAGAATATGAAGGCAAGTAGGCACTGAAGGTACGCACCATCAATCCGGCTGACCAGCTCTTCCAGTGCCTTCACTTTCCTCTGAATACCAGGCTGGGCGAAGGTGTAGTTGTCCTTGAGGGAAAAGAGAGTAACATGAGAAACTTAAAACTATACAAATTTGGTCATTTAAACACATGATGTGAAAAAACAAATTGTGGAAATTTAGGGGAAAAAATGTCCCAAATGCCTTCGAGTTTAAGTTAAATCTTGTGAGTCAATACTTGTTTTACGTGTTTAAGTGTTACTACATTCCGTTGTTGCTGGTTACAATAGTCCAACAAAGTTACAATTTTACTTTGTTAGGAGTTGCTTATGATAATGTTACTCATTTTGAGTTTGAGTTTAATACAGTACTTACAAGTTTGAGAGTATGCCAGGGCTACTTAAGTTTACTCTGGTCCCAAACTTGAAATGAGTAACATTTGCATAAAAACACACAATGAGTAACAATGTCAAACTTGTACACTAATAATGCTGGGTTGTTTCAACCCATGTTTGGGTCACAGTTGGGTTTAAAAATGCAATTTGAAAATTTAAGCCAACAATTGGGTTTGTCCATATTTGACCGAAACATGGGTTGAAACAACTTAGTATTTTATAGAGTATAACTTTTCATGTATAACACAGGCATTAAATAATTTCAAGTAACACTGGTGTAAACTAATAATGAATAACATGAAACAAATAATGTCACTTATTGACAGGCTACAGTTCTTTTTGGTGCAGGCAAATGGCAAATGTATCATTTCTAGAAGTTCTAGAGTAGGAGTAAACAACGTAGAGACATGCGAACCCAATGACACAATGGATACAACACACCGAAAACACTCCATAACATGTATGCTCAAATACATGCACCACTGCCCGTCCGCACTGGGACGGAAACTGCGTGTTGGCAGAGCTCAGCTGCGTGCTGGGAATAGTGATCCCTATAATTAAGTGATAATATTCATCAAGGTCTTGTGGCCCACAGTGCAGCTTAATTACCACATTCATTTCAGCCTACGATAAAAGACCCTTCTTGACCAGACAGCTACTTAAGAGACCCCCACCCACCTCCATCTCTCCCTAAGCCTCAGTGGGATTCCCTTTGCGCTCCCACTGGAGGAAACTTGCTACTGCTCACAGATCGGAGCACAAGTTCAGCTGTGGAGAACCAGCGTAAAACAACCTGTGGGTTAGGGATGATAAATTGAGTGGTTTGCTAAACTGAGATTGTCAGCCATGGATATAATCAACTGAAGCTTAAGACCCATCATTCACAGCATTAAAACTGCTGATGTGAAAGAGGTATATGGACAAGAAAATAACAGACTGAGTGAGCATGTATGTATCATATGTGGGGGGGATACTCAACCGTAAACTGGCCTAAAGATACCAGCTGTGAAACTCCCCCTAAAACCAAACTGTGTGAGGAAAAGATGTAGCATGTGAGAGCAAGTTAACAACTTGGAAGGTCATATAAATGTGTGTGTAGGACAGAGTACTGCTGAAAAAATAAAATAAAGAAAGAACACAGAGGTTTTAGGATAGTCTTCCACTTTTGCTTTCAACCTTCACTGACTACATTTTTAATCTCTTACTCATTCACTGGAATACATGACAAGACAGAAGCTGCTCCTAAATTTTCAGACAAAGTTTAACATCAAAATCACCGTCATAATGACCATGAGAATGGATAACTTTATTGGAAGAATGGAGAGATGACCGTTTAAGTGACAATAATGGTGACACCTTATCAAGAGGCCTGAGTTGTATCACACTTAATGAGGACACCTTCATACAAACTCTCGAAACTTGCGCACATTTAGTGGCAAAAGAGATTTTTAATTGTATAGAAGCTACATTCAAATGGCAGCTAGCCTTTTCCTTTGCGCCGATATAAGTATTATCTGTCTTTTTTTCTGCAATCAATTCTCACTGGATCAACCTCAAGTGGCTCCTTTGAGGGATCCAAAATTTGTCAAGAGGTAATGACTGTAGGAGAGTTAATTATACACTTTGGAAAATCACCTAATTGCTTGCCAAATATCATGGTCCCCTGTGCCTTGGCAACCCCAACAAGTGCAAATACCTGGGACTGAACAAAGAGAACGATTTTCATAATCAGTCTTCAACTTGCAAAGGTGGACAGACAGATACTTTGCACTATGTGAGTAGGTCTATGGCTCCATCTTTGATGAGACTTCAGAGAGTCAGGATGCTTTAATGTAGCCTGGGAGCAGCTGAGGCGGCAAACACCCGCGAGGGGAGAGAAGTCATTAACCGATAAACAATTTCAGCTGTCCTTCAGGCTCAGATGTGCAGCCTCGGCGCTCCAGAGGAGCCTTAGATGAATACATGAATAGCTGGATCCCGACCATTAAAAACAGCCACCTCCTCTTTGCCGTGACCTCGAAACAGGACTTTAAAGGGGCAGCACAATGAGGCGGCACCGAAACAGATGGGGCGTCGGCGGCCGAGTCCGTGCTTGGCCTACTTTCACAGGTCTACACCTAATCTTCAGCTGGAGCGCTGACCCTGGAGGATGCTTGTGGCTCAGTGAACATTAACGCTCCATGCCGGGCTAATCTATCTCTGCAGGAGTCCCTGAGAGTTAGGGCAAACCGGCCCTGTAGTGGGAAAGGGGTGAGAGTCACGATTCGAGCTACAGTCACAATCAGGTCAGATCTGTGAACATATTACAAGGGTATCTTGTGGGCAAAGTCTTGGCTCCAACTCTCGAATACCTACCAACAGTCAAAATTGACTCGGATACAATACTCCAGCCCGGGACTGTCAAGTTTAATGTCCTTTCTTCACTACTTTACAACACATAAACATAACAATGCTGTCTCCAAGAGACATTTTCATAGAAGTTTAGCAAGTGAAAGAAAATATAACTGCTCCTCATCCGAAGCGACCAGGAAGGATTTAGAAAACTAAACACTGGATAGGAAGCATCATGCCATGTAATGTCACAAACAGAGCAGGTAGTTCCCACTGTAGCTGAAGAGTGAACATTGTAGTTTCATGACATTTGTGATGAGTCACCAGACAATGTGCTTTTTATGGCTTTCTTAGTGGAACTTTAGGACTTTATGATATCGTATGTTTCTAAACTCCCTACCAGCAGAAAAAGAAACCAAGTAGCACTGCTCGTGCGTATGACTCCTTCCTCGTTTATGCCAACTGGCAAAACTGACTCCAACAACACTGCAACGGGATGAACAGCGAAAAGAGATCCCCAGTTTAATTTTGTTGTTTACCTGTCGCTTTAACAGTGAAATTGCCTTGGAGACAACATCTGATAAGAAATCCATTCGATGGCAGGTGCTAAACAAGTTAAATGCCTCTTTCTCTTGCTCCTTGTATGTCATGTTCTGGAGACACATGGATGCAATGCAATTACCTCTGCGGCAGGAAGAGTAGGTCAGTCTTAAGCATGCATTAAGCCTGCCCAGAGACCTCTGTAATTATGTCTGCATTATTAAAGCACCCGTGCCTTAATGAAGTGCAGGTGCTCTTACACACTGAACCCTGGGAGATGTAAACAATCCAGTATCCACTGAAATATCATTAACCAGCTCTGAACCAAGCTTAGAAGATCCCGAAATGTTGAAAAAGAGAAATGGGAAGGGTTTGACTTGCACCTCTATAACATGCTGTGACAGGAAGGGCTCTGATGATACAAGCAGGTGCTAAATTTCCCGCAGGATACACTTTAGAGAGCATCCTCTTTTCTAGGGATTTGTTTAAAGCTTTGGCTTGGGCACAAGCTGAAGCTTCGTGGCATCCTTTTTTTCGCTCACTACATCTTTGATGCGGTAAAGTGACTGGATCTTCTCAACTGAAGCTTATTTTTTTGATGATGATGTTACACTGTCCAAACTGTCCATCACTCACCTTCAGTCGATTACTAATCTCCCTTTGACACTTTCTACAAAGGGAATGATTTCTCCACTGGGTGAAAAAGAGTAAAGCCACAGACTGAACAAGAAATCTGAGATCAACAGAAGAAGGTAAATAAGTGAATAACTGTAAATCTTAAAAGATGAAGGCCAGGCCTTCGATAAGAAGTGGTGAAAAGACCCTCATAATGCAAACCGCAGGCCTGCTGAAAGGATTTGGAGCTGTGATGATGACCCATGATAACCCGGGCATATTATAAGACCTCAGCATTGTGTTATTCATGGAGAGGAGAGGGCTTTTACACTCTCTCTGTGGCTGCTGATGCCTTTCCATTAGTCTAAGCAGCCCTCTTTTTCTCTCTAAATCGCTCCTGCTTTTCCAGGCAAAGCTGGATCAGAAATAACCCAGCAATGCAGAGTATGAACAGCCAGGATCATGAGTTTATCTTCTGAACCTTTCAGTGTCTGCATACAAAGCTTCTCTAGTTCACACCTTCAAATCGACTACTCTCTTCTATGTCAGTCACAGAGTCTTAGAAGAATAGTTCGCTAAAAAAAATGAAAAATCTGCAATTGTTTATTTCACCCGTGTGTTGTTTCAAGCCCATGTTTTTTTTCCCCTTCCCCGGTGGAATACAAAAGGGTAATTTTGAAGACTTCACTGCAGAATTCAAGCTCCAAAATGGATAAAAATTACACCATGCAAGTAGACCACATGTGCCATTTTCAAAGTATTCTGAAGAAATAAAATTACACTACAGATTTTAAAACATTTTTCGGTTACAACAGATGCAAGAACGAATGGCATTTTTGCATTAATGACGTCAAGCCTGGTGCACTGCATCAAGACACTTACTTTTAATCTGAAAAGAGAATGTAGATTAGATTTAAGAGCTTAGACAGAGTGAATTTCACAAACCAAGTTATGGTATGGAATCAGACAACATGAGATAGCAAACCATACAGACTACTCCTATAGTCCTTTTTGGAGCAACTGACAACTGTGGCCACTATGGAAAGAGCTAAGTAAAGTTTCTCTGCGTTCCATTGGCATAAAAAAAAGAAAAAAGAAAAGAAAAATTGGTTTAAAACGATGTGAAGGTGAACGATTGACAGAATTGTCATGTTTGGTTGCTTAACGTCTGTTGTCTCTCTCCAATTCATTCCATGGCAAAGACTTTACATCGCCTTGATAGACACTTGAGACAGTATCCGCATCATACTCATGTTTTTGTGACCGGGGACTGATGGATTTGCCTTTTAAAGATATGGTTCGTGAGTTTAGTGCATTCACATATGCACGCTTAGAGGAGAGTTAATGAGGGAGGTTATGTGGCAGGAAGAATATGAGCGACAGGCCGCACTATCAGACATCTGACTGTGGGGCTCACTGAGCTGCGACGGAGGCATACGGCTGTCAGTAAAAGAGGGACAGGAGAGAGTGGCAGTCAAGCAGAAAACTCAAGCTTTTCCTGCTGCCACTTCCTCAAGAGTGGCTGATTGAATATAATTGGCAAGGGGGCAGGAGAATAACACAGCCTCCTAAAACAAAAGAGCGGCCCCTGCTGCAACCCTCGTGCAACACCGATACACACGTGGAATAAAATAACGCGTTTGCAGTATCTGCTCTGAATCACATCATCCCTCATGTGCTGAAACAAAATTTGAGACAATAACCCCCTCTTGCTTAAACAACAGTTCAGAAAATAGCCTGACTGTGCACAGGGCCGTGCCGGCCCGGGGGAAACGAGTAAAATTACACACTGTCCCAGTACTGTGTTCTTCACAGAGAGAGAAAAGAGAATGTGAAAAAGAAAAAATCAGATTGCAGCGACAAGTCTGAGTGTCTCAAGAGCGCTGTTGAGATGGTTTTGGTAGTCTGACTGCTATAGCATCGCTGGTCTCAGCATGCATGAGTGAAGGACATCTCAAACCCTTCGCTCTGAGAGGCGCCCAGCTGATAAGGATGAAAGAGGGCTGCTTCATCTGTATTCTCTGTCAACCCCTTGGGTCCTACGGAAAATTCAGCCCCTAGACAAAAAAAAAAAAAAAAGCCTAGGACGCATTTCCGGCAAGAGGTCTGACATGCAGCGAAAACTCTTTAAAGATCGTGAGTTGAAGGCTGGATTGGACTTGGCGTAAACATCAAATATCAAGACTTAATCAATGCTGAATGTTTAAGAGATGGAAGAATAGGCTGGCAGGCAACTGTCTGAGCATGTGTCGATGTAATCGGCAATGCCACACTTTGTCAATAAACTGTTCTGATGAAGCAGGGGAACAATTGGCCAAATCAAATTGTTAAGGCCTCAGGCCCCATTTGCTTTTTTGCCACCATTTTATACAAATATGTATCTGATTATCAGAAAATTGCTAGTGCCACTGGCAATTAATTTGTCCTGGCTGTTTAACCACATTCAAGGTTGTGTGTGTGTGTGTGTTCCTTACATTGTGGGGACCAAATGTCCCCACAACGCAAGTAAAACCAGTAAAACTTAACATTGTGGGGACCCTTTGTTGTGTGTGTGTGTGTGTGTGTGTGGGGGGGGGGGGGGTTGACATATGAGAGAGATAATGAAATGGATAGATTACCTAAAGATCTGAATTCTGGCAAATACAATCGGGACTGTTTATCTCCAGTCTCTGTGGCTTATGTGAAACATTAAATGCCATTGATTTTAATACAACAATACAACAAGTGTCTCTTAATCATGGAAACAAAATACAACATTTATTTCTATTTAGTAAATGAATGATTAAAAAGTCCCTTTCTCCCTTCTTTAACCAATTTCACACATTTCATTTCTGCATTTAACACCAACCCCCAAGAGCCACAATGTGAAAAATGGTTGCAAATGGTTTCTTTTAAGTTGGCATACACACACAGAGAGAGAGAGAGAGAGAGAGAGAAGCCAGAAAGGGGAAAAAAAATAGGCTAAATAAGCAAGAGGTTCATTAATATCACTGAAGGTGCATTTTACTGACAAAGGGTCTCGTGAGGCACCTATTTATTTAGGAAATTAATAAAAGCGAGCATTTGCCCCAGTGTAAATGCCACTTTCTGTCCACAGCAGCAGTTCTGAGCACGCCCCATTCCCCCTCCACTGTTCCTCTGACCTTGGTTCTAATTGCGCTGCAGATCCCCGGGAGAACGTGTTTCCCCCTAATGGTTTATAAACAATTTTAAAGGGGCTCCACTTCTCTACAACCTTAATTAGTTTATGGTCCTCTGGCTCACACCCCTAAACCCCCTCCTATCCCACTGCTGATGGAGGAACCAGTAGGGGGTCTAATAGTGGTGTATTAACCTTACTGAGCGGGACAATTTACGGACTACTGCACTTGTTTAACTTCTCCCCAGTAAAGTACATATAATAGAGCAGACATTACAGTTATAAACGAACCAAAAAAAAATTACATCTCAAGGGGCACACTATTTACTATATCATGTACACCACATTATGTGACCCATGCTAGGGAAAAAAAAAAGTCGCAATGTGCAAAATTGAAAATGAGTTAGTTATTTTCACATTCTGTATTTAAAAAAAAAACCTTCAAAATGATGACACTGAGCTACACCTATTTGATAGGTAAGTTGATAGAGTCAGAAAAGTTCATTCAGAGAAAAATCGAGTTAAAGTTTTGTCATGGTTCCAAAACTAATAACCAAGCAAGCATACCTTAAAATTCCTGGTAATAACACCAAATTTGGCACACACCAAGTCAAAACCAAATGTCAATGTAAAAATATATATATACAATTTTTTGATTAAAATGAATGAAACAGACAGCCTATATACAAGTATATACCTAACCTACAGTACCGCACGGATCTAATATAATGTTACACATCAGATGTTTCCCCCCTACAGTTAATCAAACATTCATTTAAGAGATAACAGATAATGTTTGAAAATACTTGCCAAGACGCGCTGTTTGAGGCGTCTTTGTGCAGACGCACGGATCAGTCAGCGTGAGTGAGGTCATTTCCTTTACATCAGCATGAGTTTGAAATTCACATTTCTTTGGTTCAGACTCTGAATTCAGAATTTGAATATTCACAAAGTTGGAATGCTGCGCTTTACAACAACACCGAACTTGTGCTGGGGGGAAGAGCCAGTCATTGAGAAGCGAGCAGAGAAATGCATTTTTCATGGACAAAGGAAAGGTACTCCTCTCAGAAAATGTAAAAATAAATATATTTTTAATTGCCGTTTGATGCATTGGGATCACTAGAGGAGGGCTTAATAAACTCATTTTTGTGCAAACCTCAAATTCAACCAAAATTGACATTTTTCACGTGCTTTGCCTGTAGCTCGTAATCAGCCCGTGCACATTCCGACTCGTTTTGTCAGCACATTAACATTTACTGAATATTATATTTTCAAAAACAATGACTTATAAACTATATAACATTATAGAGGTATACCATCTTCAATATTGATGAGATGATCAGAGTTTTCTGCGATATAAATATTTCTGGTGAAATATGTATGTCTCTAAGAGTGACTTAGGAGATAAAGCAGCTCATAAAACAATCACACAATCTCTGGTAAATATGTAATGTCACAGAAATCAGGCCGATTACAACTTCTCCACATTGAGAAATATGTGCACTAAGATATCTTTAAGACGAGGTTATATTTATTCATCAATTTGTCCAAGAGAATCCATGTTAAGATGATCATGGCAAAAGTTTGGTGGCAGATGCTTTGGGCAGAAGTGTGAAATGTTTGCAGGGTGGAGACAAAGAAATGTGAATAGAGCAATTTGCAGCTCATCACACCTGAGACAATACAGTGAGAGGGTACTTAGCATAAATGATTATACTTCATTTGCCTTTTAGGAGTCTCTCCAGTCAAGCTGCCAACTTTAACTATAATACATATAGTAAATATGATAACTAAACCTGAATATATAAATGTAAATCTGAACATGTAGTTATAAACCTGAATATATAAATTTAAATCCGAATATATAAATGTAAATCCAGAATATATAGTTATAAACCCAAATATATAAATGTAAATCTGGATGTATAAATGTATATCCGAATATATTAATGTAAATCCGAATATATAAATGTAAATCCTGAATATATATAGTTACAAACCTGAATATATAAATGTAAATCTGAATATATAAATGTAAATCCTGAATATATAGTTATAAAACCAAATATATAAATGTAAATCTGAATAATACAGTTATAAATCTGAATATATAAATGTAAATCTGAATATATAGTTATAAACCTGAATATATAAATGTAAATCTGAATATATAAATGTAAATCCTGAATATATAGTTATAAATCCTGAATATATAGTTATAAACCTGAATATATAAATGTAAATCCGAATATGTAGTTATAAACCCGAATATATACATGTAAATCCTGAATATATAAATGTAAATCCTGAATATATAGTTATAAACCTGAATATATAAATGTAAATCCGAATACATAAATGTAAATCCTGAATATATAGTTATAAACCCAAATATATAAATGTAAATCTGAATATACAGTTATAAATCTGAATATATAAATGTATATCTGAATATATAAATGTAAATCCGAATATATAAATGTAAATCCTGAATATATAGTTATAAACCTGAATATATAAATGTAAATCCAAATATATAGTTATAAACCCAAATATATAAATGTAATTCTGAATATATAGTTATAAACATGAATATATAAATGTAAATATTCAGATTTGCATTTATATATTCAGGTTTATAACTATATATTCCAGATTTGCATTTATATATTCAGGTTTATAACTATATATTCAAGATTTACATTTATATATTCGGGTTTATAACTATATATTCAGATTTACATTCAATTATTTCCTGTTTGGCCCCCCATAATATATATATATATATATATATATTATATATATATATATATATATATACACCACTAGGTCACACCAGCTGATGTAGTTCTCCAAGTCAGCAAGTGAGACCGCAAACAAAAAAGATTAATGTGGGCTTAACAGATGGCTGATATGAAGCAGTTTTGATCTGATGCTTTAGTCTTACAAGTGTGATTTATATATGTGCGAGCGGTAGTACTAAAAAAAAAAAAACCATTGAAACAGCTGGAAGCCCTTGGGTTTAAAGAGGTGGACGAACAGTATGGTGCAAGAAGCCTAGTACATAGAAGCACTGATCAGAGAAAAAAAAAAGAAAGGGCGAAGTCAAGCAAGGCATTGGCAGCAGCAACTGTGAAACAGATCACAGCAGAGCTGTTCACATGAGCTCAATAATCTGCCTCCACCACACTCTCAAGCCTGTATTATATATAAACACACCTTTCTGGCCCTTTCAAGCTTTTTCTGTGGCTCCCTGTCACCTCTTATCTGGCTTATGACTTTTATTTGGGTTATCTCCATCACGCGATGGGCTTTGCCAGAAAGGAAAATATATTCCTGACACTTACATCCACTTTCAACATTAAGGGCATTTATTTGTTATACATTATATTGTATATTCTATAAAAAAACTTTCTGATTTTAACCGTAAGCAGTTACTTTGTGTATTAAGTAATAAGCCATGAAAGGCCGAGATCTGAGACCGGACTTCAATAGAATTCTATATTAATGTGCCAAGAAACTACAAACAAGCTAAGCTACAGAACTTAAGTTCTAGTCTATTACCTTGATTGACAAACAACAAAGTGCTGATATTTCGTATTACTCCGCTTGCCTGTGTTTGCTAAAGTTCACAATATTAAAGGGACGGATCAAAAAGAAATTGATTTATTTTTTTCCAAACTAACTTGATTTTCTTTCTTCGGTGGAACACAAGACAAGGTATATTATGTTCATGAAAAAGACAAAACCACACTAATCCCCTTTGACTTTAAAGGGTTAATTCACCCAAAAATGAACATTCTGTCATTAATTCCTCACCCTCATTTCATTCTACACCTGTAAGACCTTCATTCATCTTCAGAATACAAATTAAGATATTTTTGATCAATTCTGATGGCTCAGTGAGGCCTCCATTGACAGCAAGTTACGCCCAGAATGGTACTAAACTTATATTTAAAACAGTTCATGTGAGTACTGCGGTTCAACCTAAACATTATGAAGCGAGGAGAATACTCTTTGTGCGACTTTATTCAGCAATATCTAGCAATGGGGGATTTCAAAACACGGCTTTGAAGCTTTACGAATCTTGGAGCACCAAAGTCACGTGATTTCAGTAAACGAGGATTCGTTAAGTCATAAGTGTTACGCAATTTCAATAGCTCACGTGACTTTGGCAGTTTGATTCACGCTCCAAATCCCTAATTTGAAAACAAAAGATTCGTGAAGCTTTGAAGCTTCATGATGCAGTATTTCAAAATCCTCTATCACTCGATGTTGTTCAATAAAGTTTTTTTTTTTGGTGCACAAAAATTATTCTCGTCGCTTCATAACATTAAGGTTGTGCTCACATGAACTGTTTTAAATATATCTTTAGTACCTTACTGGGTGTTTGAAAGTGTACATTAACTTGCTGTCAACAGAGGCCTCACTGAGCCATCGGATTTCATCAAAAATATCTTCATTTGTGTTCAGAAGATGAACGAAGGTCTTACGGTGTAGAACGACATGCGAGGAATTAATGAGACGATTTTCATTTTGAGTGAACTAACCCTTTAATGGCATGGACAAAACGGGCATGTTCATGTTCCACAGAAGAAAGTACATTTTACAAGTACATTAAGATGCACAGGAATAATTCATGCTACAGCAGGTTTTTGGTTAGTCGAGCTATTTCTCTGCCAAAGTACACAAATCACAATTAAATATTTAGAGGAAAACGATGTTATGATTATAATTGATGATAACATTATTTAACTATTAAACATTAAAAACATTACCAACCCCAAACATTTCAGTGTACACTGAAAATGTATCATACTCGCCCATTGTGCGGTCTTCTGAATATCTGCGTGGCTGTGATTTAGCCATACATACAAGGCCAAAGTTCTGACAAGCACAGGTTATATGGGTTACCAGGGCTGGGTAGGTTACTTTTAAAATGTATTTCACTACAGATTACAAAATACATGCTTTAAAAAGTCATTTGTAACGTATTTCGTTACATTACTCAAGTTTAGTAACTTCATCTAAATACTTTAGAATACTAATAAGTGTGGAACAAACACAAAAAAGGTAATCGCAAGTTTTTATCTCACAATTCTGACTTTTTCCCTCAGAATTGCGTAATATAAAGTTGCAATTGTGAGTTATAAAGTCAGAATTATGCCATTTAACTCGCATACTAAATTCACAATTGCAAGAAAAAAAGTCAGTATTGCAAGTTTATACCTCCCAATTCTGACTTTATAACTCGCAATTGTGAGTTTAAATCTCGCAATTCTGAGAAAAAGAAGTCAGAATTGTGAAATGCAAACTCACAATTGTGAGGGAAAAAACAAATTGTGAGAAAAAGTTGCAGTGACCTTTTTTACAATTATAAAATGACTCCCAAACAATCACAAAACATGAAAACAGTCGTGGATCATCAGGACAAGTTAAGTTGACTGTTGGGCAATTTTTATTTTATAAATTTTGAATAAAAATTTTTGTTAAATTTTGTCTTGTTCAGGACAGTACTAAATAAAAACAACAACATTTTTATGATCCCTCTAAAAAGTATTAAAATATTGATGAAACTTAACTTTTTAAAAATTCAAAGAAATCACTTTGGTAATCTAAAACACTTTTCAGATGGAACTGTAATCTGATTACCACCCATTTCAAATGAAATACAGTGACTCAAATTTTGTATTTTAAATACGTAACAAAGTCACTTGTATTGCGTTACTCCCCAACCCTGTGGGTTACAACTATTAGAGTCAGCTTAAACACATCAGCATTACTAATATCTGTTTAATAAAAATATAGAAAAGTGGTAGTTTTGTGTCACATATAAATAGTATATAAATAATGCATTTACTCACACAGACACTGGAGTCAGACCAAGCAATCTGTCCAACAAGTTGTAGTCGGACATATGGCCTCCAGTGTCAAAGCATGGATGTAGTGCCAGTATGAGTCAGCAGAGAAACACAGCCAACCTGTGCAAGAACCTCAATGTTCAAGTGAGCATCTGGTAACAGCAAGCTGATCTTAGATTTGAGTTTCTGTATATGAAAGCGTATGAGTGAGCGGTCACTGCGTCTTATAACAGCTGTCCCTCTGCCAGTGTTTTCCCTCGAGTCCTGCTGTCATCTGTCACACACTGGCTTTAAAGCTGAAGTGTGTCATTTCTGCACCACCAGCATCACCAAATGGAACTGGTAAAACAATGATTGCTTTCAAATAGATTTCATCTGCCACTGGTCAAGCAAACATAGTCAGTATCCCAAACTCACACTAACGGAGTGTCCAGATACATATGAATTTCGTTCCCCCAAGACAAAATATATATCGAAGAATGTAGTGCTTGTTTGCTTATTTATGTCATTAAAAGAATCAAATTCATTATCACAATACTTAAAAAGTGTTTTTTTTTTTTTTAAAGTTGGTATTTAAATAAATAACTTCACTTTCAAAAAGCTGTACTGACAGTATATAATGGTTTATCTTTCAAATTTCATTGGCGTAATGGTTTCCAAAACTTCACTGCGCCCAAAGCTCTACAGTCCGAAGGTCATGTGTCGCCTATTAACCTCTACAAAACACACTAAACACCGCAGCGTTCACCGTGAGAGGTGAGTAAATTACGTTCTTGCTGACAGGAAGCCTCAGATCCACTCTGTCTCCGACAGGCCTCTTCTCCTTCACTACACCATGACTGACTGGAGTCCAAAGGTCTCCTCCTTCAGCTGCTGCTCGGATCGTGTGTTTACACATCAGCTGTCCTTGTTAATTTCCTACGCTAGGAGACGGCGAGTATTACGGCCTGCTGTAGTTCGGTAATGCAGACTCTTTTAGCTTGTCCTAAAAGTTTTAAGGCTATGATTCCAACTTTTCAGGATCTCCGACATTAGTATGTGATTTGGACCCCATTTAAGGCTGAAATACACCACACAATCTGACCAATCGTAACGCTGAATCCACCATTAGTTAGTAGATTAACGTTGGTGAACTTGGAAAATTGTGTGTCCTCACGTCTTTCCGCGCTTGAAACGACATTCCTTCTGATGTTCATTCATGATTATTTGATGCTATAAATGAACTACAGCGATCTGTCACGACACATTAAAGACACACTAGACGCTATTTATTGTTTAAACTTCTTTAAAAAATTACAATATTTGAAATATGAAACTGTTTGATATCAAAAGTAACCTGCTCTGTCTTGTCTGCCGACGTGTTGTCAGCGTCCTCTTTGCTCCTGGATGTATTTTTCACTGCGTGAGGACATGATGTGTGGCGTGAGAGCGCATGGCTTGTCGGACATAGCGACGGTAACTAAAGGGGGCGGGTCTTTGCGAACGGTCCGATGCTAGTTGCCGAAAGTCAGAGCCAGTCTGCAGATTTGAGTTGACAGATTTCACACAAAACTCCGATTTTTAGCTTCAAAGTTTAATTCCATCCAGTCAAAGGACATCAAACATGTTTGATATTTTGAGCCGATTTTAGAAAACACATTTCATTTGTCATGTGACTTGGATTTGTTTTTTTGTGGTAATAAAAATAGACCTAAGCAAAGCAGCCTTTAAAATGACTTAAAATGCACAATAACAATAAGGCAATAATTATTGGTCCAAATAAAGTATCAAAAGCATGGTTTTGTAGACCACTTGAAACACATAATATCATATACATAATATAAACAATCAACTTCTGTGCTTTACGTATTATAACAAATTCCTGCAGAGGGCGCCCACGTCCTGGTGATTGTTGTTCTTACACTTTACAGCCTGATCAAATACTTGTTTAACCCTTTCACACGCAAGTTTAAAATATTCTGGCCGAGTTTTTTTTAAGGTGACCGCTATTGTTAGTACTAATACTAGTGTGTATTTTACAAACTCTAAATGTATTTTGTTAGTACTTGTGTATTTAAATTTATTTGTGTATCATCAAAGGGTTAATATAGGCCAAACAACTTTTTTTTCCCAAAGTCAATCTTTAATATTCTGCCACTTCTTTAAGACAGAAAGGCAACAATCACTGTCATTTCTTGAACAAGAACATGTGGACATCAAAACATTAAAACTTTTTACTTTTATTTTAAAATCGCGATGAACAGTTTGCATACTTAGAAAGAAATTGATGTGTTCTCCTGTGTTGGCGTGGGTTCATAAATTATTTACCTTACAAATCTGACGAAATGGCACGCACCGAATTCCCAGATGAACATTACGAGCAATACAGAGATGATGGAGTTTGAGACACGCTCCATGCACGTAAAAGATAACAGCTCATGTGGAGCAGGATTTAATGTGAACAGAGCCGTTCTGAGACGCAAGTAAATAATTAAAGCACATTTATATGTATCTGTAGGCCATGTTTTCCTTTGTGACTTCACAAATACGCTATAGTATGTTTTGGTTTTTTTTCTAAATGATTTCAATGCAGCCTTAGAAAATGGTGTAACAATGACAAAATATTTTTCATGACTGCTGCAAGTGACAACTACTCGAATTATTGTCTCAAATTGAAACTGTAACGCATTTAAACGCTTCGGTTCGCGTTTGGATGAGCGAATCGGCTCGAAAAGCAATCCAGGCTGTCGCGGTCCTTCAAGATGACCGTGTTGATTTGCAATACGAGACGAATAGACACAAACTCCCGCAGTCCTGAGGCATAAACTGCTTTGTGGTGTCCTGGCCTGAGGGTTGGACATCACAGATAATGGCTTCTGCGGCGAGCTGCCTGCTTTAACACCCATTTCTCATTTCCCCTCTTCAGGGCTGAGAATACAGATGGATTTGCTCCTAATGGATCCACACGTGTACACACAGCAACCAGCTCAGCTAGCAAGGGACAAACAACGCAGTCATTTTTCCAGGGGCTTAAGGTCTTCCTATTAATAAGTCATAACCCTTCAAGCAAGCATTTAGTTTGACTTTAAAGAGAACAGACTGCAGAGGAGGACAACCACTGGCTCATAGCTGCATGATCACATAAAACCCTCCCAAATATGCACTCTAAATATCCTCTCTTCAACTTAAATCTATGTTTGAATATGAACTCTGGAGCTTTCCGCTGAACGAACCGGCGTCGGTTTTCATATCCTGCTCATGACTCATCATTTTAAAAGTATTCAAAAGCTGAGATACTATTTAAATAGATCAAACTACGTAGAACCAGAACTTAAGACTAAACGACTTCACAGTACGATTCATATTAATATTTCTCCTTTTAAAGCCACACCTGCCCTGTGTGTTTTTACAAACTCCTTTTCTGTGGTTATCAGCAGACAAACATTCTTCGCAAAGCTGTGTTTGCATTTAACTTTGAATATTCTTTGAACAAAGGTTGCTGTATAAACAAAACCCTTTCATAGCTACTCCATCATAAAGTGCCATCAAAAATAATCAAGCATTATAATAGCAACGATATCACTCTCTATTGTCAAGCACAGGAGGGAAATACAATACTTGTAATTAACAACTTTTTCTACCCTATGCTTCTCAACGCAAGTGCTCTCCCGAGACCTGAACACAATTACGCACGGCTGAGACTATAAAATCGCGCTAAAACTACACTCCGAGTTAACAACTGCTCTAAAACACCGACACGCACATGCAGAGAACGCGGACGCCGACGACTCGCGAGCAAGTGTTCAGAGCTATCAGCAGCCACGGTGTGAAGGTGTAAGGAAAACAAAGGGTGGAGAAAAATCATTAGCACCTAAGAGAATCTGCTTTGTACACACAAATTACTGCAGTAATTAGAGACAAAATACCACAAAAGCTTCGGAGGGCCTGGAGAGCATTTCAATCTAATACCAGTGAGGAGGGTTGATTCGCTGCATACAAATGCTCTTTATGTGTGAAGAGACAATTGTCTAAACCCAGAGTGCGTGAGAGTACATTTCTGTCTTTACGCACTTCAAACACGTCGCCGTAATTGGGTGTTTCTTTAACTCCGGGCACTTTTGTCTCCCAAGGGTTGTATTTTATGAAAACAGATTCCCAGTTTTTTTTTTTTTTTTTTTTTTTCTGCATTTGTCGTATGAAGGTCACATTAAGACTCCAAAATGTTTTTTTCTTTTCCCCCCAGACTTGGACTTAAAATCTCAAATATTGAAAAACATAATACATGACTTATTACACGTTTATAACTATGTAATTCTACAAAATGCGAACTAATTAAAGTACTTCGATATTAACGTGGGGAAAATTTGTATGTATGTAAATTTATAACGGTGTAAATGAAGAGTACGCTTCAGGTAAAATATGACAAGTAATGTGCAATTCTGCTTGCCAATTCCGATTCTTATCGACTAGTTTTCGTTCTAAAACGCATAAGTTTTGCTAAGGTCGTTTACACTACGTGGGCTTTTTCGAACCTCGAAAATGGAGATTTTTGAAAACGCTGCAGACCTCGTTGTAGTTTGAAAACGCCGGGATTGCGTTTCACTGTAAATGGACCAAACAATGGCTCTGCGTATCCTTGATGACCGTGTAAACAATAACATGGAGATTGAACCGCAATCTTTGCTGGCTTTTTTGTCATTTTTAGCAGCCATTGTGCAGTTAAACTCTGCAATTATTTTTATTTTTTTTTTTATACTACAGCTATGCACATTGTGTGCATGAACGGTCATGTGACATGCGTTTTCGGCCGTGTAGCGCAGACGGAGGTCATTTCTGAAACGCTGTTGAAATGCCATTTTAAAATGCCTTTTTAAAACAAAATGCACTAGTGTAAATGGGGCCTTAGATATCAAAAACATTCTGTTGGAGCTGAATAACATGAACAAAAATCAGCAGCAGAACACTTAGAGGAACACTATAAGAGGAAATTTTGCCTGTGGTTTTAACAAAAATACCAAGCAAAAACAACCAGACTAACATAATATCAAACATTAAACAAATAAATTAGAAATAGCATAAATACAGTACAACTGAAATTTCAGGTAAAGAAATTCAGATCAAATGTAAAATAACACTATATAGCTTTCTATTGAGAAGTAAAATATAGATTCATCCTTATTAAAGACACAAAAGATATTCAATCAAGATCAGAGAACGATTTTCTTTTGTTCTTTGATTAACTAATGACTGGCGGCACATTTATTAGGCTGCGGTCACGCACGGATCCAAAATACTTTTACACATGCGTTTTCTTTCTCATCCGTTTACGTTCACTGCAGAAAAATTTGACTGCGTTTACATGCACGTCTTATCGAATCCTTGGAAATTTGTAACCGGTTCTCAATTTCCAACCCTACTTGTGAACGGAATTTTGCGCATTGTTTCCAAATGGTTGTAATTTTGTTCAAAAAGTGTGAATACTCAATATTGTGTAATTGCTCATTGCTTACATAAGCAATACATAATACTCTCGGCAAAGTTCCTTTGCAGCCTTCGCTCAGGAGTAAAATGGAGTTCAAAATAGCAATGGAAAAGCATACAGTTTGGGAACAAACTGATACCATCCAAGTGGTGTTTGAAGAATTATTTAACACATAATGCACACAAACTTTATGCCATCTCTGAATCGCAAGTGAGATGTGGATATGTTTGCTCGAGCTCTGGAATTTGTCATTACAGTGTATTGATGTTTCCATTCGACAAACATTTAGAAAAATATCTGCACATGGAAATGGGTGGAGCCCCATATTATTTCATATGTTTTACAGAAGATTTACAGAAAATTTCTGGCAAGTTTTTGTTTGAAATAACATCACACACATCCATTCTTCAATTTTACTTAAAGTGTATTGGGGCCTTTGGAACACTTAAATGTGCAGTATACAATACAGACTATATATATATGGTCGCTGTGATTTTGCCAAGTAAGAGATTCTCCTGAATCAACATTTATTGTTCACCCCGGAGCAACATCCCTGTCCAAAAACATAGTCCTAGCCCCGCCACTAGCCATAATGCATCCCTAAGATCAGAGGGAAACGATAGATGAATAAGAATGGCATAGAAGCCTCTAACCCTTGTTGTTAGCCTAAATGTGACATTAACTAAAAAACAGCATCAGCATCTTGACAAGTATGTTAATCCAGGAATATGTTCTATTAGGTGAAATCATGTTAGATATGACCAATGCTGGGGAAAGATACTTTTAAAAGTAATGAATTACAATATTGCGTTACTCCCTAAAAAAAGTAACTAATTGGGTTACTTAGTTATTTAATATACTAAGTAATGTGTTACATTACTTTTGTGTTACTTATTCTCATCTGGGCTGGGCTTGCTTGTTTTTTTAATAATAATAATAATAATAATAATAAAAAGTTCTATTTTTGGCAAATGTAAAGGCCCTTTAACACCAAAAGTGAAATGAATAAGCCTCAGGCTGAAGGAAATACACTCCAAGAACTTTATTTCTCTCAACATGGGGACTGGAGAGCTGCGAAAAATAAATAATAAATGCGAAAAAGTAACTTGCGTTACTTTATAAGTTACTTGAGAAAGTAATCTGATTAAGTAACTCAAGTTACTTGTAATGTGTAACGCCCAACGCTGACCATGACACAAATGTATTTAAATGTATATGTAAATATTTCAGACGTTTTTTTTTTTCTGTGTTAGAATTGGCTTCACCAAGGGCAAAGTCGGAATAGAATTTGGCAAAAAATTCGGCATATTAGGAGGCAGCACAATTAAGTTTCCTACCTTTTTGGAACTTCGTGTTGAGAGTGAGCCAATGACGCTTTAAAACTATGCCCACAAATACAGCTCGCTAGTTTTTGGAACAAAGCAATCAAACTCTAAAAATTCAAAATTGGCCTAAACAAGTGCAAATGACATTTTTTAATAAAAAGGGCAAGAACAACAAATTCCCTTCCTCTCCTACTGTCAAACACTGCTAATAGACAAATTAAATTAATCAGAAAAAAAAATGTCAACGTCCACAAGGCCAAAAGGGTCCACAGTTGCAAAAACACCCAATTACAGAGTCTTTTATCAACAAGGAGAAAAAAAGCGACAGACCAGGCCGCACGGGAATCTTTTGGCGTCTTCCGGGAGAGGAGTGTGGAAATATGAGGATGAGGATCGCAACCACCTACCTTCACACTGCAACGTGTGTCTGCTGCGTAAACAACACGGGTGTTTTATGGCCTTAAATCAATTAGAGACGAGGCAGGCAAGACAAAGTGAATGTGGGGCGGGGGGTCGCTTTGCTGTCCCATGACAATTCGAGCACCGCCAGGCCCTTTGGATAAGGAGGTTACGTCCTGCCTTTGGTGCAGAGTGAGAATATTCATCATGGATTTTATTCCTGGACAGGCCGAGCGAGGAAAGGCAAGGAGAGGAAACGGGACGGGGCACCTACACGCAGGGGAATCTCGCCGCGACACATTTGTATCTTTCCCAGCGGTGCTCTCGACTCTCTCTTTCACACGCACACATATACAGAGTGAATGTATCAGGCCCGACTGCTGGCAAATAGGGAATCAATTTACCTGAATCCCGTCCAGGAGCTTGCTCATGCACCAGAAGCTGTCAGCCTCGATGTTCCGCAACACCTCTTCCTGCAAGCTGGAAACATTGAAATTTTCCACCTCTTCCTCTGCAAAGAGCCAAAAGACAAAAGAAAATAAGAAAGAGACAGAGAAAAGTGAAAGAGAGAGAGAGAGAGAGAGACAAGAGTCTAGAAAGATTTACCCAACATCTGGAAGTCTTTAAATCTTCAAAAAAGCATTTTTCTGTATTAAAACGGCTTAAACACACACACACACACACACAGGCACAGCAGTTTCTCTACGACTTGTCACGCAGAAACGTCCTTCAGGATAACCGAACATTGCCAAGGGGTATTCTCACGGACGGTGGCGATTCGCATTGCCAAAAACACAGGGCTCGGCATAAGACGCAGAAACGAACAGCAAAGTGTCCTAGAAAAGCATCTTTTTTGCTAAGCAAGACCGCAAATAATTCATCTTGCAAAAGTCAATAAAATGAAATAAAATCGATCCCGAACAACAAATCTACAAATTCAAATAAAATCAAAGAAACAAATCATGAAAGAGGAGAGGATTGTATACAAGAGTATAGTTTTTTGTTTTTTATGGACCTCGTTTTACAAGCCTCCGATTTCTCATTACTGTCAAATAAAATTCTACGTAAGAACAAATTTGAAAGAAAAAAATGCATGTTTAATGTTATAGTAATAATAATAAAATTGCGTATGCTCAGAAAATGTACATTTAAGTGTTACATTAGATTCACATTTAGATTGTTTTATTTTTCCATAAAGTTTTAATCACCTTGTGGTGTTTTTTTAGTACTTCAAGGTAAACTAGAAGAAATGATTCCTTGGCAACGAGCCGAATTTTATTACATGTAACTTTATTATGATTTTAGTTTTAGTGAGCGACGATAGCGCTGGCACAGGAAACCGCAGATTCAAATTTGATAACCTAGACCTTGCTTGTTTCCACAGGTTAACATGGCATTGTGATAAAGCAAGCTTATAATTTACCATGCCAAACACACAAATCAGTTCTTCACTAGACGTCAGAATCATTTTCCCGAGGCAAAGGCCAATGTAACTGTAGATTTATTTAGTAACCGCAGCGAATGAGTCAAACCACAGCTCTGACAGGCATGTCACAGGTTGAGCAGAGGAAGGATATCATGGAACTATACACACACACACACACAGTGCTGCTCCGTCTCCTTGGCAACATGAGTCTAACCTTAAAGAGTACGACGAGCTCTGGCTGACAGGACCAGTGGGCTGCTGGGAATATTCGCCACGCTGCAGTTTAGCAAGCGGCCGTCCAGCTTCCGGGACGCCCACTGCATTAGTAAAGTCTAAAATGCCACTGGTCATCTGTGCTCATCCTCGACGCCCATCGCCGTCTGCTGTCAGACAGGTCACAGCGGAGAGGAAGCCACGATGGAGTATGACTCCCGAGGTAAGGCAAGAAAATGTGCGAATCTAGAGTTTAGGCTAGAATGACCTCCAAATGGCAGACAAACTCATTGTGCTTTCACATAACAGCCTTCCGCTCAGGAACGAAAGTACTTGCGAGGCTTCCAAAGTGTGCGTGAGTGAGTGTGTGTGTGTGTGTGGGGGGGGGGGGGGGGGGTAATAAGGCAGTGTTAATCTCTCCAGTTATGAGAGAGTCCCTTAACAGCACTTTCACTCACCACAAAACAAGGACACACAAAGAGGAGCGGATCAGAACACATAAAACAAGACAACAGCACCTCCTGTGGTCAAGTGTGAACTTGCAAGTAAATATGGTGTTTGTGTTTTTAGCAGCAGTCTTGTATACGGTGGCCTCAAAACATATTTGAACACTTTAAAAATGTCTGAATGACCATATTAACCCTGCAAAGCCTGATATATGAAATGGCTGCTTAATCATTATACAAATAACAGTTTATTGAACCTGACGACAATATGCAAATTGATGCAGTTTCTGATATATATGGCCAGAAAATAAGATTAAATCTTGAGCTTGTAATGAAAAGTCAATGATTTAGCAGACTACCTGCATAAAATGCTTAGAAATATCTGTTGTCACTCTACATCTCCCAAAAATATGTCTTGGAAAGATGATATTTCATTTAGTTTTATGATCAAAGCTCTGTAGCTTGTTTTTTCTAAAATGATGTATGGATAATCAAGTAAACTTAAGTTGCTTCAGTCCAGTTCATTTTGAAATATCAACAACAATGCAAAAGTTATGCTTAAGTTTACTTTATAAAAAAAAAAAAATACTCCACAGCAAAAAGACAAATGCCTAAAGGAATACATTTTTTAAAATTATACTAAATGCCCTTTCTTGCTAACAGAAGTATAAACTATCAAACAAAACACAACTGTTTTTTTTTTTTTTTTTTTTTTTTGATAAAATTTGATCGTGTTGATGATTTAGAGGACTTAGAAATGTGTATCAACACCGTTAAAAAATGTTGGGTTAAAAACAATTCAAGTTGGGTTAAAAATGGCCAGCGATTGGCTTAAATGTTTGCCCAGCCTGCTGGGCACATTCATTTAACCCAACTATTGTTTAAAAATTACTGTATGGCTGGCTTAAAATGAACCGAGGTTGGAAATTAAAAATCCGACACATAATTAGAGGCAAAAACAATAACCAAAAGGTGAACATTTATTAATAAGAAATTTAATAAATGCTTATTGTTTAATTATTATTCATTAAACATCTTAATAAAAGTTCATTTCCAACATATTTTGGGTTCATTTTAAGTAAGCGATACGTTTTTTTAAACAATAGTTGAGTTCAATAAAACTACCCAGCAGGTTGGGTAAACATTTAACCCATTTGCTGGGTTAAAACAACCCAATCGCAGAGTTTGTCCATTTTCAACCCAGCATTTTTTAGAGTGTATAAGAAAACTCACGTTAAAGCAAATACCATCTGATACAAGTGAGGGTTTTAAAAACCACTGCAAACAACTGATCCAACAGCTTTACCAGCTTCTCATGTCTAAGCATGCCTAAATATATTCCTGGAAACAGCATCCTTGTGTTCTTATTTATTTTCACATTTTCCAGCCGTGACCCAATGAAGAATGACATGGTTAAATGAACTGAAAACCACGAGAATAAGGAGGTTCACACACATACATACATACAGTCACAAAAACAGAAGGTGTACGACTCTGTGACCACAGTTCCACCCAGCGAAGTCACCGTCGCACCATCTGTCGGAACGCATTGCGAAAGAAAAGAGCAGATGTCTGTAAAGATATAGACCAGAGCTGACAACATACCAACTGTACTGCCTGCTGCAGAAATTCATTTCCCAAGGGTCTTCGCTGACATATTGCCACTTTACGAATTACACAAGCCACAGACGGGTTAAAAGGCTGCGTTGATTGGTTGAACATTTTAGAATTTGTTTATCGCAATTCATATATTTGGTGCTCAAGAAACACGTCCTATTATTATGATCAATGTTGAAAATGGTTGTGCTGCTTAATAGGACTTTTTTCAGGATTCACTGATGAATAGAAATTTCAGAATAACCGTATTTGTTTGAAATAGATGTATTTTGTAATGGGAGGTTTTCAATGCATCCTTGCTAAACAAAAGCCAGTAACTCCATAAAAACGCAGATTTTTTTGTGATTGTTGCGGTCAAAAATCTTTGATTGTGCGGCACGTTTTCTTAAAAAATGCGATATTTCTGCAATTTACAGAACTTACAAAAACTGCGGTTTGACGCAAAAGAGGAAAAAAAGGTGATTCCCCAACAGCCTGTTCTCACTCGACTACTACCTTCATGTCAAGAGTCATTTCTGATCACTTCAAGCTACTAAATCACACAATACTGAAGTTCTCATTCTGATTTATTTCAGACCTTTATTAACACACGGCTCAAACTTGTCAATATTGACTCAATTGAATATTCAACAACTTCAGTAAAAACGAATAAATAAAATATAAAAAAATAAAATGTGTGCGTCCTGTTTTACAGAGGTAGCTGTACAAAACAGACATCTTCTGTTAAATGAAGTGCTTCCAATCTCTTACTGTAACGTAAATTACTTTACACACTACTCCAACACGCAGTTGCACGGAGTGCAAAATAATTTGCCCCCACTGTCATGTGACACACCGGGAAACTGCTTCTTTTGCGCTTATTTTTGTTGGCAAATGAGAATGAATTGCTGAAACCTGCAATCTATGTGGCGAAAGTGCGGCTTATTTGAAAAAATGCGGACTTTGGCTGATTATGCATGAAATCAAGCGATCGCACAATCGTGTTTTTTCTGGAGGGACTGAAAAGCATTCATTTCTATTAAAATCTTACTGACCTCGAATTCTTGAAAATAGTAGTATTTTCTGAATTTGCAAAATTGAATTAACGGTTAAAGGACGTAAGAGTACTGATTGATATCTTTAAGGTAAAGTTAATGGACCACTGAACACTATGAAGAGTTGGATTTACAATCTCCTCTTCTTATATTATATAATCAATAGATAATCAGTCTTTTTAATCCAGTGCATTTATTCAAGTTATGTTTTTAATGATTTATTAATATCGCAGGTCTGACCCATGTCAGGAATGACTTTCCTCAAAATGCTTTCTACACAATAAAACTAGGAACTTTCTTTGTAATTGTTTGACTAATTATTATTATTACATGATACAATTATTTACATGTTACATTTGTATACTTTTTTTTTTTTTCATTTTAATTTCTTGATCTTATGTTGCAGTTGGTCTATCAAAAGCGCCATCAGTTCTAACAACTGTAAGGACAGTTCCAGCAACAACAATGGTTTGGCAGCTATAGGTGTGATTTCAGGGGTTGTTAAAGCATGTGACCAAGATTATCTGTGGCATTTGCTTACAAACGGTGTGTCAAAGAAAATACATTTTTCTAAATACTGCATTAATTTAGTACAAGGACATCCAATCTCACTCCTGGAGTCCTACTTACCAACATTTAGCTCCAATACATCTGGCTGCAAGTTTCAAGCAGAAATGTTTTTAATATGGGGTTTTTAACACCAACCTCCTCTACCATTGGAGAAAGCGTAACGGTCAACTAAGATAACTAGTCACTAGCCTTGAAGCCATTGAATTGATGTAAGATTTGCCGATTCCATAGAATCCAATAATTTTGGGTTAGTTCACCCAAAAATGAAAATTATGTAATTTACTTCTCACCCTCATGTTGAGGTATGACCTTCGTTCATCTTCGAAACACAAATTGGGATATTTTTGATCAAATCAAACATCAGCGTGTTTTAATAACCAATTTAATAATAAATTCTGCTAGGAATGGGAAGATACAGTGGTCCTTGGGCTGAAAAAGTTTGAGAAACACTGCTTTAAGAGAGTACTTGTGTGTTATTGCATTATCAAATTATTCTATTAAATCACATATTATTTGTTGACCGTTTATTCATTTTTATTATTTGTTTAGTGCTGTTTAATGATTGTGTGGTTTCATGGATTTCTGTCTCCACAAGTTAGAGACACATTTCAGGGTTTTTAATGTTGGTATGAAGCCGTATTTTCCATTCTTTTTGCTTTGGTATAATAACATTTGGATTTGTGCTGCTTAGATGAAGTTCCGACAAATCTAGAGGAAGTAAGTTCAGACACAGTCTGAACATTGAAACATATTCTCATTTCCATCATCACTCCATAACCTGCTTTCTGCTATTTCACGGCTGACAAGGCTTTTGGATAATAGAGTGTTGGGTACCATACAAATACAATTTTGTTAAATGATTTTGGGTATCAAACAAGACTTGTCAACTGGTTTTGGGTATCAGACAAAATTCTGCAGACTGGTTTTGGATGCCAGACTCTGATCTGGTTGGAAGGATCCAGTGTTCCTGGTACGAAGATTCAATTAACCTTTTTCACAAACAAAATAGCTCCGAAAAATGCAAAAATTGCCAGTTAGCCATTATAATTAACAAAATGAGTGCTACCTTTTTTCAGCGTTGTGAAATCAGTATGTGTCTAATAACATTAAAAAAAAAAGAAAAAGAAAAGTGATTTAGGGTTTAAAATAGAAAGTGCGACCTCTGATATCAGTTGTTGGGGAACTTGATCTAGTAGAAAGGTTATGATTAAAGAGAACCGATGTGCATAAAAACTGAAAAACTGAAAATTGAGAGTACAGTTTCAGAATTTGGGAATACTGAGGATATATTTTAGAAAGAACTATAGTATAGACAGAACTGTCAATATGAGATATCCACAAAGACACTAAAACCAACAAATCCCTTCAACTGGAGCCAGGCTCTTTGGCCTCTGCTATCACTTCCCGTTGGCCTGTATCTTCTTCCTGCACAAAGGGGCGAAGGGTAGATTCCCCCTGGCATGCTGAAGCATCCAACTGCAAAGAGCTGGAATCATTACTGACGTCTGACTCTACACATCCCTGTAGCGCCATATGCCCTCTTTTTGCAGGCTAACGCAAGCGCTCAACATCAGGTTAAAGGACACGGCAAGCTTTCACCAGCCATTTAAACCATCGCCCAAGACAGCCTGGAGGTGGATTATGCAATCTGACCTCTAAGGTGTCCTAACACTTGAACCCTGTAACACCCTCTACTGCCCCTTGTGATGGTAAATGAGTATCGAATTGAATGCAAGGATAATTAACACGGAACTCGACTCGGCAAATATGCCCTTTCAACACGGTACAATAGCGATTGTTGGGTTGGCAATTACTGTAGTTGAGCTGAAAGACGAGGTGTAGATCCATATGTGATTTATGGAGATCATCATCTAGTCGTAATGAAGAAAAAGTCAGCGTAGGGGAGAAACAATCTGCAATGAGAACAGATGAATGAGTTTCGCTGGAAGTTCCCGGAGGAAGTTGGAGGAAAGGTCCAAAGTTACTCATTTCATGTTCCAGAAAAACGTACAAACACCAAAACAGCCTTTTTTTGAGGGCCAAATATCCCCTCTGTGGCTTAATTAGGTATTTTTTGTTGTTGTTTTGCTTTTTAAAGGGGGTTCAGTCAAAAAAAAAAAATAGATAAACAACTCAGAGAGAGGCCAGATTTTGGCTACTGACAAACGGATGTTGAATGAATCTGAAGACCGAATCTGTGGAATGTTGTGGGTGGTTTCAAGGACATTCCTAATTGATTGCAAAGATATTGCAGGTGGTTCACTAATGGCAATGTCTATCAAATTCTGGTCTCTACATGTAGTTAAAGTGCCTCAACGGCAGTTATTTTCAGGCCCAGTCAAAAACTGGTCAATCGATTATGCGTTTTCCGTGAACGATTTCTCTTCTCAGACTAGAACTCTCGTGAAGAAAAGAAGAGAAGAGAAAATTATTTAACTTAGAATGTATTAAGCTACTGTCCCTGTGTGAAGAGAAAAATACAAATCAATTCAAAGCGTCTTCATCTGCAACAGACTCATAGGAAGGTTATGGCTCTTGTGTGGGTTTTGGCCCTAAGACTGCATAAAAATTCTGCAAAACTGCAGTAGTTTTTTGGGGTCTCAAAACCGCTCACCAGTAGCAGAAACGGCTCCCTGGACATGTAACCATAGCAATTGTTGTGACTTCAGAAATGTTAGGACGTTTTTATTGCCGCTCTGTGTGCAAGAGTGGGAGTGCCTTATGCAGAGCGGCTGGAGTCCGATAAACCTCAATGCTTGAAACGGTCTGATGTGAGAGTGTGGGGACTGGGGTAAAAACGCAGGACAAACATCACAACTCATTCACCGCCACCACAGCCTTAGCACTGAAAGCAAGAGCAGCAGTAAAAGAGGTGAACTTCCCCGAGCGTGAAATATTGCGCAAGATTAGCCCATTAAAGAATTAATCTGCTTTTATTAGAAGCATAAGGGGAATCATTACATGTCCTGTAATGGGAAACTCATGAGCCATTAAAAGCATGGCCAGACAATATGTAAATCGATACAAGAAATAAATCAATTGATCAATCCGAAACAGAAAATATACATTTTAATGGGTGACCAAGTGACGTTCCCATAGAATACTCCAAGAAATTGTTTTAATTGTTATAAACTACACCAAGTCGAGCATGACACGTTTCACAGATGTAAATGAACATAAAGTGATTTCTCAGAGCTAGGATGTGCGCTGAAATTCAATTTATAGCTTTTTATAGCCAAGTAATTAAACTAGATCCAAAAATATTCAATAACTGTGATTAGTCAGAGAAAACGAATGACTTTATGACAGGGCAATTTTTCCAGATCATTCTTGGCATTTTACACTCAGAGGAAAAAATGAACATGCAGCTCACAAAGCTAGAGATAGCTCAGCTTATGGAAGAAGACAAATCGCAAGCTTATAGAAAATTTATTGTTTCAAAGTTAATGTTATGTTATCTGTTAACGTTATTTGTTAATGTTACATTATCCATTTCTGTTAGATTACGTCATCGTAGTTTATTTGTTGATGCTGCGTTACTGTTACAATCGCATTACTTGACACTACAGGGAGTACAGAATTATTAGGCAAATGAGTATTTTGACCACATCATCCTCGTTATGCATGTTGTCTTACTCCAAGCTGTATAGGCTGGAAAGCCTACTACCAATTAAGCATATTAGGTGATGTGCATCTCTGTAATGAGAAGGGGTGTGGTCTAATGACATCAACACCCTATATCAGGTGTGCATAATTATTAGGCAACTTCCTTTCCTTTGGCAAAATGGGTCAAAAGAAGGACTTGACAGGCTCAGAAAAGTCAAAAATAGTGAGATATATTGCAGAGGGATGCAGAAGTCTTAAAATAGCCAAGCTTCTGAAGCGTGATCATCGAACAATCAAGCGTTTCATTCAAAATAGTCAACAGGGTCGCAAGAAGCGTGTGGAAAAACCAAGGCGCAAAATAACTGCCCGTGAACTGAGAAAAGTCAAGCGTGCAGCTGCCAAGATGCCACTTGCCACCAAGTTTGGCCATATTTCAGAGCTGCAACATCACTGGAGTGCCCAAAAGCACAAGGTGTGCAATACTCAGAGACATGGCCAAGGTAAGAAAGGCAGAAAGTCGACCACCACTGAACAAGACACACAAGCTGAAACGTCAAGACTGGGCCAAGAAATATCTCAAGACTGATTTTTCTAAGGTTTTATGGACTGATGAAATGAGAGTGAGTCTTGATGGGCCAGATGGATGGGCCCGTGGCTGGATTGGTAAAGGGCAGAGAGCTCCAGTCCGACTCAGACGCCAGCAAGGTGGAGGTGGTGTACTGGTTTGGGCTGGTATCATCAAAGATGAGCTTGTGGGGCCTTTTCGGGTTGAGGATGGAGTCAAGCTCAACTCCCAGTCCTACTACCAGTTTCTGGAAGACACCTTCTTCAAGCAGTGGTACAGGAAGAAGTCTACATCCTTCAAGAAAAACATGATTTTCATGCAGGACAATGCTCCACCACACGCCTCCAAGTACTCCACAGCGTGGCTGGCAAGAAAGGGTATAAAAGAAGAAAATCTAATGATATGGCCTCCTTGTTCACCTGATCTGAACCCCATTGAGAACCTGAGGTCCATCATCAAATGTGCGATTTACAAGGAGGGAAAACAGTACACCTCTCTGAACAGTGTCTGGGAGGCTGTGGTTGCTGCTGCACGCAATGTTGATGGTGAACAGATCAAAACACTGACAGAATCCATGGATGGCAGGCTTTTGAGTGTCCTTGCAAAGAAAGGTGGCTATATTGGTCACTGATTTGTTTTTGTTTGGTTTTTGAATGTCAGAAATGTATATTTGTGAATGTTGAGATGTTATATTGGTTTCACTGGTAAAAATAAATAATTGAAATGGGTATAAATTTGTTTTTTGTTAAGGTGCCTAATAATTATGCACAGTAATAGTCACCTGCACACACAGATATCCCCCTAAAATAGCTAAAACTAAAAACTAAAACTTCCAAAAATATTCAGCTTTGATATTAATGAGTTTTTTGTGTTCATTGAGAACATGGTTGTTGTTCAATAATAAAATTAATCCTCAAAAATACAACTTGCCTAATAATTCTGCACTCCCTGTATGTGTTACATTATTTGTTAACCCTTGTGCATTGTTCAAATTCACGACCCTTTCGTTATGTTCGTGGCTGAAAACAGCCACGATTTTAACTGCTTTAAAAATGTATCAGATAAACATTTTTTTTTCAATTTTTTTTTTGCTTAAATCTATTAATCAACCTCAGTCCTGATCAAAACTACTAAATTTAAAAAAAAAATCAGGATTTTAACTCTTTAAAACGTTCAAATCTGATGCTGCACAAAAACTAACAACGCATCAAAGTCAATGTTGTTTCTAATCTCTGACACGTTTTTTTCCCAAATCAGTGACATCATTTATGAATTTGGCAATTAAAGAGTTAAAATCCTGATTTTTTTTTGATCAGGACTGAGATTGATTAATAGATTTAAGCAAAAAAATTTGAAAAAAATATTTATCTGATACATTTTTAAAGCACTTAAAATATTTGCCTATAGAGTACTGTTGAGTTTTTGAAATTTTTCAAAGCATTTTCCCAAAGTATGTCACCAAAAATCATTCCATTTGCTGAAACACGGAGAAAGTTATGGCCAAATTAAGACTCAAAAATTCCCCATAGTGGATGAAAACATCCCGAACAGCACATAAGGGTTAATGTTACATTATGCATTGCATATGCTATTTGGTAATATTACGTTCTTCCGAGCATTTCGTTATCGGTTACGATGTGTTATTAATTAATGTTATACCGCTGGGTAATTTTATATTATTTGTTACTGCTATTTTATTCGTTAATGTTACATTATTAATTAGCGATACACGTTATGTTACATTAAACTGTAAATAGTAATTCTGTGGGTTTGTAGATTTCATGGAATTTAGTATGTAAAAAAAATAAATTTCTTGTTTTTAATATTACTAATAATATTAAGTGGATTATTTAAATCAAAGTATTAATTAAATCAGATTTTAAGTATAAATAACAAACAGCCAAAAGATTAAGATCTCTTTATTTATCAGGAAATTGGGCAATACAAAAGCAGACAAGGCACTGATTTTCCAGGCACAGACGAACGATGTTGTAGTCTGTAATGTAAAAGATCTCCTGTAGTTGCAATCTGCAGATTTTAAGCAGCCGTATCATTACGTTGCACCTATTAAAAAACACGAGAGAGAGAAAAAAAAAACAATACATTTAGACATTTTAATGGTTAACTGCATGTTGTTTTTTTGCACTTTATATCATTTTTGTGACTCTAATACCTAATTATACTGTGCAACCAAATGCATGATACGATAATTATAAGAGCTGGAAAAGGAGCGGCGCATACGAGAACTGGAAACGACTAACACTATTGAATGGCAGCGATAGGCTAATAGTTTAAGCTTATCTGCTTTAGCCATTAATCTGTCTGAAAGAAAATTTCCTATTTTGTTGGTGGCAATAACACACATCCTGGACAATTAACAACAGTTTTTTATAATAAATTCAGTTGTTTCTTACCTTCGTCAAAGAATTCGCTGAAAAATAGCGTCGCCAGATCGTTGTCGTCGTCAGCGGGAATCCACCACAGCCAGGCCTCGTGAACATAAACCATTCAATAGCACTGCTCAATAAGTTTACATTATTTAGCCTTCTTTGTTAATATCAATGCAAAACTAAGCAATGCCCGCAAAAAGAACACAATCAGAAATATCCCCTCACTTTCCTTAAAAGTGCGCACTGCAATCGGAAATGCTTGTCCATTGAAAACGACTCATTTCCATCATGTTGGATTCATTCAATATTCTCTCTATTTGGAATTGATCCTTCGCCGGCAGTTTGATTGACAGGCGATCCGACCAATCATAACCCTGAATCCGCCATTTGGTCCAACGAAGCAGTCAGGGGAGTTAGAAGATTAACGGTGGTGAACTTGAAAAATTGTGTACTCGTCTTTCCACCCTTGAAACAACATTCCTTCTGATGTTCATTCATGTTTATTTGATGCTGTAAATGAACTAGTATGAAGAGATGATCGCTTCACGAGGAGCTCCAGCGATCGGTCACGACACATTAAACACACACTATACGCTATTTATGGTTTTAAACTTCTTTAAAAAAATTACAATATTTGAAATATGAAACTGTTTGATATCAAAAGTAACCTGTCTTTGCAAACGGTCAATAAGAGTAGATAAATCCCTGATGACAAAATTGAGTAGATTGTGTAATTATTATAGAAGAAATTATTTGTTTTAAATAAAGTTCACACATTAAATTCCATGATATCTACAAACCCACAGAATGACTTTCACAGTGTAGGTTTGTGACATTGTAAAATGTCTTAATGTTATGTGATATTATTTGACAGCACTGTTGCTCTTAAGCAAAACTCACAAAACCTGAAGGTAAAACTGGTTAAATGGAAAGTTGGACATTATTTCACGAAATCAAACGGCTGGTGTCCTTTAGCTGTCGACAGGGCAGGGAACTCAACCAAGAGGAAAAGAGGGAAAATACCTGCCACTAGACATCTCAGGCATCCCAAGACAGTCACTTAACAACTCGTTAGAGCAAATGAGGAAAGTTAATCAGACCTGCATTAAAATCAGCACTGGGCTAAGTTCTTCAAAGCGAGAAATCCGAACAAACCGATACTCATTAAGGCCTCAATTGTGGGTCACACGCCACTAACTGTTCAGTTCAACCGTGGAGGCCTGTGTCACTTAGTCAATGAAGAGCCCACAAAGGCCTTCCAGAAGATGGACTGAAAGCAGGAATCAGCGGTTATAAGGTTAGTGGACTTAATGCACATGACTCAAATGACAGCTATTTGGATTCTATGTGATCCATAGTATGCAAGACATCCACCGGGAATGCTCAGGATGATGGAATTTTATCCTCTACAGAGCAAAATGTTGTTGTGGAGGAAATCTCCTAGCAAGTATCTTCTTTGATTGCTCATCCCGAGCAAAATTGAAAATAGTGCAATTGTGTTTTGAAGGAACTCCCAGAAGCTTCTCCAAGGTTTACAAGATCCCTAGGGTTGCTAGATCACCCCATCTTTGTGGAATGCACACCATAGCTGGTGTCCATCTTCAACTAATGGCTCAAATCTTTATTCTCCACTATTCAGATAACCAACTCTTTATTCCTTCAACCAGCACTGATGGTGTTTTCCTCAGTAATAGTTCACCCAATCCAGTTGATCTTTAACAGTAGTGCCACCGATCCACATCTGCCCTCCAGAACATTACTCCTTGAGAATCTATACATGAAGACGACGTAAATTATCTTCCTTTTGAATCAATAGTGTACCACACTACTGCACATGCATTCATCACACACTCATTCCTTTTAATTATAAAACTTTACAGTGGCCTAATGGGAAAACAGCTCCAGACCGAAAAAAACGGAAAGAACAGAGGAGCCGAAGAACAAAACCTTCCGAGAGAAAGTGGCTGTCTGATTAGATGGAGACTTCCATGAAGAACGGCACTGTAGATTAAAAATATCGATAGAATAGACATATGTAGCTTAACGAGCTATGCAAATGAAGCCGGATGATTAAAAGAGTAATGAATGGGGATATTGGAAGGGTCTGATGGTTTTGAAGCTTTTATTCACACAGAGAACTATAAGCCAAGGCAAATGAAGAGGACTTTAAAACTAAAAATGTCTGAGGAAAATCAGATTTCTACATTACTTCCACAAGTCAAAAGTGCTTGTAACAGATGTGTTTAATCAGTCCACCAGGAAATCTACTCATGTTTCTACTTTCTACTTGGACAGAATTGCACGTAGACAGCCGTGGATGCGGTCCAGTATTGCACATCTCATTGATTTAAAGGAGTAGTTCACCCAAAAATAAAAATGTGTCATCATTTTTACGGATTGGTAAACCGTAAAATAAAAACCAGTTTGGCATGTGACGAGTTTGTTTTGACCAATGCTTTGTACATGAAGCCAAGGCAAGGCCAATGTTTGTATAGAAAACATTAGGACCGCAATTTAAGACAATTCATTTGCTCAACTATTGCTACTTTGCATGCGTGCAGAGGAAACATTTAACTGTTTGAATCCTTATAACAGTTACGACATGTTGGGTTAAGAATGGAAAGTTGAGTAAAAATGCATCACTTGTGCTTCGTGCAGATCCGGTATGATTTAATATTCAGGGTTGAGGGCATCCCTGCTTTTAAACATTGATCATTTACTTCATAAGAGAAAACACGCACAAACAGCACAAATGTGTGAGACCTCTACAGGAACAGTTCTCTGTTACTGCAAAATATGTGCAAAAGAAACATGAGAGCAAAGTAAAATGTTTAAAAACGTTCATTGATAATGACACAACGGTTATAGCCTTATTTTTCCAATTTTAGTTACTGATATTGGCAAAATACACTATTGGCCGATCTCTACCACCCACTGGACTATCAAGTGGTTTTTACGCAAAGAAGAGTAATGATGTCTGAACCAATTTTACGGTTTAAAAACAAAAACCTTTTCTTCCCCAAAAGTGATTGGATCACTTGGAACATGACAATCGAGCCACATCAAACTATTTCCTATTGGCCAGAGAGACTTTTCCTATCCACGCTGCCATTTTTTGTGCCAGAAGAATCATGAATGTGGGTCAGTCTTGCTGCTGATTGCTCTGTAAAACTAGTTAAGCAATCCAAAACGGCAAAAACTTTCAGTTGCCCTCTTTCCTGTGAAATAGTTTGACTACCACGAGGAGGTTTCCCTGCAGCCTTGCTACTTGAACAAAATCAATAGGATTGAATTTAACTTCAGTTTGTTTTTTCTTCCATCACGCCTTGGCCCTGTAAGTCCAAAAATCCACAGAGCAGATTAGCAATTTCATTTGTTGTAGGCAAATAGTATTCAAATTTATTTTTGAAGGCTCGCAAGGGCAGAATGAAGATTTTCCCCGTCTCCTCTTGCATTTATTTACTGCCGTAATGAAAATGATTGTTTAATAATGGAAAAGCCCTAACAGCAAGACAACTAACTGGCCCCTAATTTAGCCCTGTCATCATACATTTTTTAAAGCAGGAATCAAGAACGATCTGTGGCTTAAAGAAATAACACAATTCTGCTAAAAGGAATTTGTGGCCGTATTTCATTCTGCACTGACTAAAAGGGGCTTATGTTCTGATCCAGAGAATTTCAGACGAACAGTGTTGAGGAGCAACCAATTAAAAGTAGCTTTAAACTTCATAGTTCGTTGAAAAATTCTGATGGTCACTCTTTCCCGTGCAATAACCTTCGGACTTCACATCCAAAACAGTACGATTAAGCCATGAAAGTGCTGATATATCTCCTGTGATCTGTAGTCAATAGCTCTGACCAAAATTTAAGATATCTGCTGAAAATCTTGACATTCACCTCAGCTTTCCTTGGAACAGAAATAGAGATTTATAAGCAATTTATAAAAGAATCATGGTCTTAAGTCAGATCTTTTCAAAGAATCTATTGATTAGGCTTTGTTCCATTTCATGGTAATCTACCGCTCTAGTAAATTATGACAAGATCGAGCCGAATTTGAACTAGAGAAAAAGATCCATCTAAATCATTAACAAGCCAATCAGAGCTAGGAAGCTTCTCAGTGGGTAACCAATGTAATTGTGGCCTGTTTCTCACAAAGCTTTTGTATGATTCAGAAGACGTGGAATGAAGTCCATAAGTCATGGAACATTTTTATGTTTTTCAGAACCTTGGAAGCTTCAGTCCCAGGTCTGCATGAGACTCTCTAATATTAAAAAAGTGTTTCACAGTGTGGAATAACACGAGGGTGCAGCATTTTCATTTTTCGATCAACTATTAATCCTTGAGTCATCTGTGCTGAATGTAGTTAAACTACTTTAAAACTGTATCTACCCAAGCTATTCATAATTTTAAACAGCTTCCCGCTGTAGATAAGTAAGGATTCCTTGTTGCGCACCGTCACACATACATTGATGGATATGGGTGTCTAGTCAGAGTGAAGCCGTGATGTTTTGCTACTGCTTGCCCTCAGCAGTCAGCACTTGGCCCACATAGCACACTTTGAATGAGTATCTGTCACGAATGGCACCATGGTTTATTGCGCCGGGTGGAGTTGTAGGGAAATAAATTGCTGAGAAAGTTGGTACAGGTACATTTTCCACAAACTTTCCTCCCCACACAGTGAAGAGAGAGAGAGAGAGTTGTCTCAAACATCTTTATCATGGGGGTTGCAGGGGCCTTCTTCAGGCATTGAAATTGTCTTCTGACAAATATACAAAGTGTATACAAACACAGAGGCATACAAAACAGAAATTTAGTATGCATCTCTTTTTACCACGTGAACAGCCAGAAACTGTGCTGGGAGAAAGAAAACCAATGAGGAAATAACAAATGGTGCATCAAAACCAAGCAACCTCACCGCAGGACATCTGAGGATAAGATGTTGCACACCATTCGAGGCCTAGGCCCAAAACATACTCCATGGAAGTATATTAGAATGCAAGTAAGGCTTGGTACAAAAGCACAAAAAGAAAATTTCGTCATCATTTACTCATCCTCGTGTTGCTTCAAACCCACAAGATGTTTGTTCCTCTTCAAAACATAAATGAAGATATTTCCCTCCACTGAACGTCCTAAAAAGTCAAACTGTTCATAAAGACATTGTAAAAGTATTCCATATGAATCAAACAGTTTAATCTAAGTCTTGTGAAGACATGGTCGCTTCATATGATTTAAACCAGGCTTTTATTCACATATCATAGATCAACACACATACAGGTGCTGGTCATACAATTAGAATATTATCAAAAAGTCTATTTATTTCACCTTTTTTTCCATTCAAAAGGGGAAACTTGTATATTATATTCATTCATTACACACAGACTGATATATTTCAATGTTAATTTTTTTTTTGAATTTTGATGATTATAACTGACAACTAAGGAAAATCCCAAATTCAGTATCTCAGAAAATTAGAATATTAATACCAATACAAAGAAAGAATTTTTAGAAATCTTGGCCAACTGAAAAGTATGAGCATGTACAACACTCAAAAATTAGTTGGGGCTCCTTTTTGCCTGAATTACTGCAGCAATGCGGCGTGGCATGGAGTCGATCAGTCTGTGGCACTGCTTCAGGTGTTATGAGAGCCCAGGTTGTTCTAAAAGTGGCCTTCAGCTCTTGTTGGGTCTGGCATATATCGCATCTTCCTCTTCACAATACCTCATAGATTTTCTCAGGCGAGTTTGCTGGCCAGTTAAGAACAGGGATACCATGGTCCTTAAACTAGGTACTGGTTGCTTTGGCACTGTGTGCAGGTGCAAGTCCTTTTGGAAAATGAAATCTGCATCTCCATAAAGTTGGTCAGCAGCAGGAAGCATGAAGTGCTCTAAAACTTCCTGGTATACGCCTACATTGACCTTGGACCTCAGAAAACACAGTGGACCAACACCAGATGATGACATGGCACCCCAAACCATCACTGACTGTGGAAACTTTACTCTGGACCTCAAGCAACATAGATTGTGTGCCTTCCTCCAGACTCTGGGACCCTGATTTCCAAAGGAAATGCAAAATTTACTTTCATCAGAAAATATAACTTTGAACCACTCAGCAGCAGTCCAGTCCTTTTTGTCTTTAGCCCAGGTGAGACACTTCTAGCGCTGTCTGTTGTTCAAGAGCCACAAGGAATGCGACAGCTGAAAACCATGTCTTGCATACGTCTGTGCGTAGTGGTTCTTGAAGCTCTGAGCTTGAAACTCCAGCTGCAGTCCACTCTTTGTGAATCTCCCCCACATTTTTGAATGGGTTTTGTTATTATTGCTTGTACACTTTGTTTTTCTATTACATCTTTTCCTTCCCTTCGCCTCTCTATTAATGCTCTTGGACACAGAGCTCTGTGAACAGCCAGCCTCTTTTGCAATGAGCCTTTGTGTCTTGCCCTTCTTATGCAAGGTGTCAATGGTTGTCTTTTTGACAACTGTCAAGTCAGCAGTCTTCCCCATGATTGTGTCCTACAGAACTAGACTGAGAGACCATTTAAAGGCCTTTGCAGGTGTTTTCATTTTCATTTTTCATTTTTCATCATTTAGCAGACGCTTTTATCCAAAGCGACTTACAAGGGGAGCAATTAGGGGTCAGGTGTCTTGCTCAAGGCCACTTTAGTCATGGTATCGAAAGGGTGGAGAGAGTGCTGTTTATTCAACAATCCCCCTCAATTCCTGCCTGCGTGGGAATCGAACCGGCAACCTTCAGATTACAAGCCCAACTCCCTCACCACTAGGCCACGACTACCCCCGACGTTTTGTTTTGTGTTAATTAGCTGATTAGAGTGTGGCACCAGGTGTCTTCAATATTGAACCTTTTCACAATATTCAAATTTTCTGAGATACTGAATTTGGGATTTTCCTTAGTTGCCAGTTATAATCATCAAAAAGAAAAGAAATAAACATTTGAAATATATCAGTCTGTGTGTAATGAATGAATATAATATACAAGTTTCACTTTTTGAACGGAATTAGTGAAATAAATCAACTTTCTGATGATATTATAATTATATGACCAGCACCTGTACATCAAATATGTTCAAGCTCAAATGCGCTTGCTTGACTAACCATATAAAGCAACTCCGTCTCTTCAGAAGACTAGGAATAAACCACTCCATTTATGTGGATTACTTTTACAATGTCTTTAACTACTTTTAATGTGTGATCATTTTGGTTGCATGGACTTTCAATGTGGGGACAGGAATCTCTCAGGCCCTATTGAAAATATATTAATGTAGAAGAACAAAAATGGCAGTCAAATGATTTTGGAATAATGTGATTTTGAGTCAAGACTACATATTTTAAATTTCAAAATTCCAAGAACTCCTTTTAAATGATTTCTGCCATTGGTAAGCCTCGGCTAACTTTTTTGTGAACCAACCCTTAAATGATAAATCTTCAGATGTACATTATAAAAAAACACAAATAACGGCATTAATAAAAAAAATGCAATTCATTAAGGGGCATTCACATTGACAGTGATTTGCTGTGACAAAGCGACCAGAGTTCACGCATTCTCAAAGAAGTCTGAGATTTGCTCCGACATGGGCAACTGTGTTGGCAGACAAAGTTTAGAAGAAATGTATGCAAATGGCTAGTGATGAGATATAACCTCTCTTTCGGATCAACTACTGTCACGCAAAGCATTTGTGTGCTTGTGTAAAGTATGTTTCTGGCCTGAAGGACAAATTGGACCAAACTTGTAAAAACAAAATAGGAGCTTTGAATCCACAAGGATCAGACTAGGTCAAATGACCCAGGAAAAATGTATGCCCATGGATGCCAACAACTGCAGAGCCTGGGGATAAGATCCTCATCCTTGAGCCGGGCTTTGCTCATTGCTTTTATTCATTACTGTCCCATAACTCCATTGGAAGGGTCCCTCTGGGCCCTTCATAATCATTAGTCTGGACAGACAGTTTAGTCTACTAGAAATCAAGCACTTATAAGGTGTAAAGGTCAAGAAAAGGAAAAAGACTTTGGGAACAACCACAACTGAATCTGACAAAGACACTGAAAAGGCTTCAAAGGGCAAGTTATATAAAATATTACAAAATATGATTGAGAAATAAAATTAAAAATCATGCCACTGAGCATTTCTCAGTTGTTATAGCACCCATACAGGCACGAAAAGCGAAGAACAGAAAAACTAGTGAGTTTACACAGCCGTGCCGTTTTAGGAGCCTGCCAGGGCCCTATGCATAATTCTGAGATTTTTTTTTATATACATATATCATATTGCAAAATGGTTCTTGACTTACCGATATACTCGAAAACATAAACAACAAAGAAGGGTGTGACGAGGTCATTGATTCCCTGAACGTAGCCACTTGCTGGATGTCGTATCGCCCAGATGAACAGAATCCGCTCAAAGATCTAGGAAAAAAAGAAGCAAGAAGATATCAGAATATACGTTCTGCATTTACAAACAAGTAGCAGATACACTGAATCATGCAATACAACATGAAAACCGTTAGAAGAATTTGAACGTACAAGGTCACTCAAACGGTTTTAATTAGAGACACAGTGGGATCAGCCACCCCCAGCCAGCAATCAATTAAGCAAATCAATTAAGCCTTCTGAGCTTTTTAATCATTAACATCACAACATTCGATGGCGCAGACAGCAAGGTGAGAAATTAGAAGTAGCTGTGTGCATATTTATTATTAGATGGCGCCCTCTCTCTTTTTATACGAGGCCAAGGCTTTAGCCCAAAGCATGCTTCAGTTTTGACGCAAAGGCTACGTCAATACGGTCTTCAAACGGAAACAGAAATAAGGTATTTGTAACTCAAAATTCTAGATGAAACCAGAGTTGTGACGTTGGAAGGGGCATGTCGATGTGAAATGCAAACGGAAATGGGTTTTCCAGGCTTCTTTCATGTATCAAAGCTCTCAGCTGGTGCCACCTTGGGCCTCCGTTATCAACTGTAAAATGAAACTGGAGGATTTCAACATTAATAGCAGGCATACGATAATATCGTTGTCTTGTTGGTTGTTTTGTACACTGTGATGAATTATATCACCATAAACGGGTAAGATCTGTCCTGCAATTATTTATTATTATTAGCTTAAAAGCTGTGTGATAATTCATTTGATTTGCCAATTATATGATTCCATCTAGGCATAAACATGCTTGCTAGGAACTGTTTTTGTTTGTGGAAGCTTCGTGTTTAATGAGCTAATAAAATATTACAATATTTTGTGTCTAATTATTTACCTATGCGGCAAGTAGCAGTGTAATAAGTTGGATTGTGTATATCAAGCTGGTTATCACAATATAATTTATCACCCTGTCTCGATAACAACCAGCTGGATGTGCATTATCCCTTACTTAAGCGTTATAATCATTATCAACAAACAGATGTGAAAATTTGACTTGCCGTTGTGAAAACCTACATTTTAACACACACTACTGTAATACAATACTCAATGTGCACGAGTGCATGGTTCAGTGTTTTAAGGAAAGAGCGCATGTCCGTCAATTGTCATTTTCATCAGTTTAATATGTTTCATTATCATCACGACACACATTCTGTCTCTACATTTTTGATCAGTAATTTGAATGCGATTTAGGAACGCGTCTGGTAAAATCATGTTCTTTTAACACATTTATGAATATACATTGCCTGAGTTTTGAGTAACTTCAGCTCTAACTCCGGATGTTGTTTTTAAGTTGATCTTTTTGACAGTAAAAACCAAGAACTTTTGGGACTTTTTTGCGTTCCTTTCTTTGGAGGCAATACCTTAATTCAAAGTGATGGTGACTTTTTTTTCTTCCTTTTTTGTGTGTGTTTTCGTCTCACCTTGCTGTCAGCTCGATAGAAAGAAACAAGAAGTTTGACTTAAATCAAGAGGGAAAATAGAAGTCTCTTTCTCTCCTCTCCTCTCTGACGCATGCAACTGACAACTCCCGCGCTCCTTTCAGAGCGTAATGTATCTGTCATCCCCAAATAAACTCATCTCTCACATTGAGCCCTAAACAATAAATGTGTACAAGGCAGCTCGCGCTCGTTTTTTACGGATTCTGTCGATCAAACGGTGCGGCTTTCTCATCTGCGTTCTTTTCAATGATCAAAGCTCCATTTATCAAAGACTTTAGACTGATAATGTGAGTTTCTCCACATAGCTGACATCTCATGCCTCTTTTCTCTCTCGAACCCTCCCACCCTGTCTCTTTCTCCTCGAGGTAGTCACGGCAAGATCTCCTCCAGAAGCCCATTACATAGTGGAAATTAGACACTAAACCGGGAAGCAGAAATCAATGGGCAGGCTGGAATGTACTAAAGCGCCTGAAGCGAATATATTATCCATTTATTTGGTTAGAAGACATCCATAGTGGAGGTCTCCATAGTCCAAACACTGCTTGTTTTTGATACTCCTTTTAAATGCGAAATCATGTTTCGAAAGGTAGCGGGGGAAAAGGAGAAGGAATCTTGCTTAGGGCCACGACGCATCGACAGACCCGTGTTTGTGATGGAAATTCATGTCAAGAAAGCCCATCACACAATTTCATTTGTAGAGTATGAAATGACAAGGCTGTGTTGGGTCTAGTTAAGCGGGACTCCGACGGCGGGCCTACAGAAACGCTCACTCAGCATACGCAAAGATGTTCACCACACTAGAGCAGTAAACAAGCACAGATAGGTCACAACCTCAGCAAATCACAGGAAATCCTTCGTGTCAAGCATGGGATGTGTGAACTCCCTATCCTCAGCTCTTGGACATCTGCTCCAGTCTTTTTTTTTTTTTTTCCTGCCATGTTGGCAGAGGCTATTTACACCAACTCTGCCCACCAATGTCTAGTTGGGCCAGACAAAAGTACAAAAAACACCTGTGACCTGTCAGCAGCAGTGGCATAGGGAATACGGCGAGTTGCAGATACTTTTGATGGCATATGGCATCTTTTCCTATGGCATATCAAATTGGAAAAACATTTATTTTCAAAGTTCAAAGTTTATCTCCACTATTAGAACATTTTTTAATTTTTATTGAAAATAAAGGCGAGCTTGGCAAAAGACGGCTTCAAACCGGAGTCAATCGCGTTAAAAGCCAGCTGCTGAACCACTGAAGACGTTGAATTCTGTTTGTTTTTTTCAACCAGACATTGGTGGTCGGAGCTAGGGTGAATAGTGTTTGTCAACAATGGATGCTATTGTAGACACTTCGCATTTTTAATGATCTCTTCTTAATTTGTGTTAATTTTAGTATAATTTTTTTTATATTTAGGCATTATTTATTTCTGGTTAATAATTTTATTGCTTCAACTTAAACTAAATTCAGATTATTGCAGAGTCAACATGTGTAACTTTCGTTTAAAGTTTTTAAACTAATTATATGCATGTATGTATGTATGTGTGTGTATATATATATATAGTTTCTTTTTTTATTTTATTTCATCTTTATTTCGATGAACAGAAAAGTTGTTTTTTTTTTTTTTTTTTTTAAATGGTTCAGCGTTTAGTTAAGGATAATAACCCTGGGTGGGATATATTGTTTTTCATACATTTTGTGCATTCAAAATCTGACAAATTCACATTTTCAGGTTCAGATTCATTCTGTAGCTTGCTTAATCTAGTTGTCAAATATACTTGCCATTGTGTATTATGAATATTTGTGGCTCCTTGACAAACTGCTTTGTTCCTCATGTTAGATCCTGGAGGGCGACTGTCCAGCTGATAAAACTCAGCCTTCTGGCAAAGCAACTTGAAAGCAAGCCTGCAAACTTAGCCGAAAAAAAAAGCATAATGCCTGCTAATGGTGGGGTATGTGAGGAAGATTTTTTATTTTTTTTTAAATGGATGTTAATGATGTAGAGGAAATCGCTTATTTAATGAATCGCCTATCTTCAACATGTTTGTTCTTTAACATTTATTTTGAATTCATCCTTTTTTAGATTTTAGAAAAAATGCTGTTTTATAAAAGAAGTCATGGACAACTGCGTGATGGATATAATTCCCTTTTCTTCCTGCTCTTTTTTATGGTATCCGCAAAGAGTGACTGACTGTCAAGGCTGTAATTTGTTGCCCACCCCTGGTTTAGATAAAAGTGTCTCCGAAATGCATGAACATAAGTGTAAAGGTTCTTCTCAGTTAAAGCAAAGCAGCTCAGGGTTTGGAACAGAACATTGGTCCCAAAATTCCCTTTACATGCTGTGCATTTTAACTGAGGGCAAAAAGAAAGTTTTTGCTAATTAAATTTGTTAGTGCATGCCTCAATGACAGACATTAAAAGACATTTTATTTGCATGCTATCATGTGACACAAATACAGTGATAGCATTTCAAAGGCAACATGCAACCTACGGCGAGTTGATGCAAGCTCCTGCTCAATGCGATCGATCTTAGTTTAAAGGATTAGTTCTCAAAAGAAAATTATTTACTCATCTCATGTCATTTCAAACCTGTATGACCTATATTCTCCCGAGGAATACAGAAGGAAATGTTTTAAAGAACTGTACTGGTCACTTTTGCTTATGCAATTATAACGCATCGGGATTCAAATTTTCAAAGCTTCAAAATGGATGCAAAACCATCATAAGACTTGTGCAATATGTATTTATGTTTTCTGATGTTGTACAATATGTTTGTATAGGAACAGAGTGGAAATCAAGGAGTTTAAGATTTGGTTGCATTATATGTTTAAATGACAATTAACTTCTTTCCAAAAAAAAAAAAAAAATGATTCTCGACTTTTTTTTGCAATTAAAAGCAGCATACATTTCAGCATGATCAACAGTAAAGATGTATACTAATTTCATTTGAAAATGAAAATATGAAATATTTCAAATGAAATTGTTGTTTTGCATTATTATGAGAATGAGCCTTTGTTCAACACAAATGTTACAAAATATTTATATTTTTGTTTCTACATACATAGTGGGTACGGAAAGTTTCAGACCCACTTAAATATTTTACCCTTTGTTATATTGCAGCCATTTGCTAAAATCAAGTTTTTTTTTCCTCATTAATGTACACACAGCACCCCATATCGACAGCAAAACACAAAATTCTTGACATTTTTGCAGATTTATTAAAAGGAAAAATCTGAAATAGCACATGGTCCTAAGTATTCAGACCCTTTGCTCAGTATTTAGTAGAAGCACACTTTTGATCTAATACAGCCATGAGTCTTTTTGGGAAAGATGCAACAAGGTTTTCACACCTGGATTTGGGGATCATCTGCCATTCCTCCTTGTAGATCCTCTCCAGTTATCTCAGGTTGGATGGTAAATGTTGGTGGACAGCCATTTTTAGGTCTCTCCAGAGATGCTCAATTGGGTTTAAGTCAGGGCTCTGGCTGGGTTCAAGAACAGTCACAGAGCTGTTGTGAAGCCACTCCTTCATTATTTCAGCTGTGTGCTTAGGGTCATTGTCTTGTTGGAAGATAAACCTTCAGCACAGTCTGAGGTCCTGAGCACTCTGGAGAAGGTTTTCGTCCAGGATATCCCTGTATCATCTTTCCTTCGATTGCAACCAGTTGTCCTGTCCCTGCAGCTGAAAAACACCCCCACAGCATGATGCTGCCACCACCATGCTTCACTGTTGGGACTGTATTGGACAGGTGATGAGCAGTGCCTGGTTTTCTCCACACATACCGCTTAGAATTAAGTCCAAAAAGGTCTTTGTCTCATCAGACCAGAGAATCTTATTTATACCCATCTTGGAGTCCTTCAGGTGTTTTTTTAAGCAAACTCCATGCGGGCTTTCATGTGTCTTGCACTGAGGAGAGGCTTCCGTCGGGCCACTCTGCCATAAAGCCTCGACTGGTGGAGGGATGGTTGACTTTCTACAACTTTCTCCCATCTCCCAACTGCATCTCTGGAGCTCAGTCACAGTGATCTTTGGGTTCTTCTTTGCCTCTCTCACCAAGGCTCTTCTCCCCCGATAGCTCAGTTTGGCCAGACGGCCAACTCTAGGAAGGCCACTGTGCTCTTAGGAACCTTAAGTGCAACAGATTTTTTTTTGTAACCTTGGCCAGATCTGTGCCTTACTTACCTACATTCTGTCTCTGAGCTCTTAAGGCAGTTCCTTTGACCTCATGATTCTCATTTGCTCTGACATGCACAGCTGCAAGGTCTTATATAGACAGGTGTGTGGCTTTCCTAATCAAGTCTAATCAGTATAATCAAACAAAGCTGGACTCAAATGAAGGTGTAGAACCACCTCAAGGATGATAAGAAGAAATGGACAGCACCTGAGTTAAATATATGAGTGTCAGAGCAAAGGGTCTGAATACTTAGGATCATGTGATATTTCAGTTTTTCTTTTTGAATAAATCTGCAAAACTGTCAAGAATATAAATATATATGTTTTACTCATAAGATTTCTGTTCATCTTTGGAACACAAATGAAGATCTTTTGATGACATCTGAGACCTTTCCGCCCCTCGATTAGAAGCTAAAAAACTGACACTTTGAAGCTTCAAAAAGTTCATAAAGAGATTGTAAAACTAATACATATGAAACGAGCAGTTTAGTCCAATTTTTCTGAAGAGACACTATTGCTCTATATGATGAACATATTGAATTTAATATTTGGAACGACGAGGGCGAGTAATTAATGTGAGAATTTTCATTTTTGGGTGAACTAACCCCAAGACTACCAGTTAATATGTTATGTCTATATCACTTTTATGTCACAATGGTGCATCCTGTTTGAAACCTGAAAGCTTTATTCCCCAATCATTCTAAATGTATGGAAATCATTGACCATCACAGGCTTGAGATTTCTCTTGTGTTTCATGGAAGAAATAAAACCTTAAGTGTTTGCAATGAGATAAGGATGATAGAATACTCATTCTGAGATGAACGGTTCCATTAAGATGCTTTTTGTGGCTGGGTGTGAGTTTGTGAGGGTGAACGAGTCAAGCTGAGTAAAATGGGTGGTGCGAACTTCTCACCTCTTGCACAGAAGCTTGTTGAAAGAGAGGTATAAGAGGATTAGTTCTCGGTATGTCAATGTGAATCTGCAGGGAAAAGACACAAAAAGAGGAGGCACAAGCAGGTTAGGACAGAACGGACTAGCGAGAAAGCTCGGAGAGAAACGGGTTTGGCCGTTTGAGGCTGCACCTGAGAAGAAACTCGCTAAATTCTACTTCCTGAGCACCTCAACGCAAGATTTCCAACAAATAAATTTGAGATCGAGACTCAGCTGGCTGACCAGACAGACAGTTTGACAGACGGACAGACACACAGACAGACAGATGATGATGATGATGATTGAGTGACATGTTTTTGGGTGACTGGTGGACAGAAGCATGTGGCGTGACTTGGTGTGGTCCATCAGTCTTCTTACCTCGGTCACCTTGGGCTGCAGAACTAAACTTTCGGGACTCATCCGGGGAATATCTATGTGAATCTGACGGTTCAGAAAACATACACATATATACAAAATGTTGATGTCAAGAACACACAGAGAGTTATGGAACTGAGAGATGACAAACACACACAAATACACAGTATGATCATTATGATTTTTTTGTCTTTTTTTCCCCATGATTATTAAGCACTTTGCAACCCAATTCTTCACAGAGGCAATTCTCATTAAATCTGGATTATTTTTAATCTGCATAAATTTAAGGCAGTACAAATACTAAAAGATGCATTTAATTATTTCTTTAAAAAACATTATTTTGCATTATTACAATGAGAATTTATCCCTGTACTAATGTCTCAAAAATATTTAATTGGGTGCAAAATTTTAAAAAACTTGTACTAAATGTAAAATGTTTGACGGATATTAGCATTGTTTGGAAATTGGTCATACGTTATAACCAAAAATGTCATTCGGTAAAACTGAAATATTGCTTAAACTTTTTTGGTGATACATTTTTCATAGTGATAATTGATTCTTTTTCATTCAATTTATGCAAAAAAAATATTTAAATTGTGATGCATTTTAGTAACACAATTTTCCTGACTCGGGGATATGTTACATCATGAAAATGCCAAAACAATCATTTTGAAAAGCAACTGATTAATTCCTATTTCTTTTTTTTTTTGAAATACAAGAAATGTTCTTAACAGGCCTGTGAGAATCACCCACAAATAGCTTTCGAGAGGTGAAACATCGTCAGTGATCACTAGACGTCAGTCTTAAATCAGGTAGACATTTATCAGATCAGAGTGACAGCAACAGTTTGATCTTCACATTCTCCTGCCAATTCACAGGAGCTTTAAACATTCCTCGTCATCTTTTCCTCTTCAGCATCTAAATATCAAACACTATCTGCTGTTGGCATTTCTAAACACTCTGAGCTTCTAACATAACAGTGTTTTGGCAAAGCTAACATACTGCCGCTGCCAAGACCTCAATCAGTAGGTAAAACACAACCGAAAACCTTGACTATATTACATTAAACTCCTGGCACAAGTGAACTGTTGGCTTTGAACTTACACAGTCTTTTATTTACAGAAGAATTAGCACTGGCCGTGCAGAGCTGTACAGGAAGTTGAAAGGAAATCACAGGAAGTTCTAAATAATCTTTACAGTCTTTGATTCAGCTAATAATTGCCGTAATCCTGCATAAAGTTCAGTTAGCAGCACATTCTCCTGTACTTTAGGAGACAGTTTCCATGAATAAAAGCTACAAAGCGAGAACATTGGGTCTCATTCACCAATAATTGTGTGGATTATTTTGTATTTGTATGCGGGTCAATGATGTGACAGGTCATTTTTTTAACAGGCCTTTATAATAATAAAAAACAAAGATATGACATACAAAATATGTAAGGTAGTACTACTAGATCTCCTTTATTGAATCCAATCAATTATTTTTTCAACATATAAAAGTATTTTAAAGATTTTTGGTCCAAAGGCCATATATATATATATATATAGGTATATTTTGGAAATAATTTGAAATTTTGGTTAAACCCAATGACTTTTCTTACTCTTTCAACACTATATGATGAAATTAAATTGTATTAATTATTATCTTATTAAATAATATAATATAATTGTGTTAAGATGAGATATTAACTTCTTAACACAAGGCCACACAGAGTAAATGCTTCGTTTATTCCTACATCTTTTTCACGAATTTAGAATAATTTTTAGTACAGAAGTTTTTGGTGAATCATGATTTGCTCGTAAGAATTATTCGCACGCAGATTTCACGCACAAATGTGTCCATACGCATTCTTAGTGAATGAGACCTTTCATTTTTTTTACAAAATAAAGGTCATTGAAAAGACTAAATATTGAATCAGCATTTTCACTTCATAAATGACAATTCTAAAAATATTAACTTCAGATTCCAACCATCTTACCAACACAGTTTGATTGAAAGCATGTAAATTATATATCTGTCCGTCCACAGAAATAAAGGCTGCAGGCAAAATAACAATGTTTAAATTAAAAGATTACTACTTCAATTGAGTCCAACAATCCGTATGACACTGCATGATGACAATAAAGAAGGCCAAGAGTTTTAAAGTACACCATTTCAATGGGGTGATCCACATTTACGGTGTTTAAAACTAGTTTATATCTCTGCCATGTTAATTCATGTTAGATAGAAGATGCTAGTTCATAGTTCCAACAGCAAAAACACATATAAAAGAAATCAGAACACAAATTTGTATCCCATCTAGAATTCAATTGTCTTTTACCTGTCTGTATGTGTCCTGATGGTGCTCATCATTACGGGAATCGTAGTACTGCTCAATAAAGCCGAAGTACTCCTGCCGCTTTCTCTGCAACGTGCTTTCCCTCCGCTCTGCATTGGCAGGCAGGTACCCCTGTAAAGAGACGAGCAAATACAAAAGCTAATGTTTACAGCGGCCAAGATGAGATACCTCTAAATCAATCTGATACAGATCTGCGCTTGCCAACAAACTGTTTGTTTGCCTTCACTGGCGTAATAGCTGCTAATTTAAAATCAGAACTCAGAAAAGTTAAGGTTTCCAAAAGTTTGGGCCCACTAAGTTGATATCAGTCACATTTAAAGTTACATTTCCTCTTATTACTGCCATAGCAAGAGAATGAGAACACGGCAGATGTTCAGGCCCAGAAAAGAAAGTCTCTTGATAAAGTAATTGATTGCACGAAAATCTACAAGCACAGAAATCCATTTATCACACGAGACGCTCCCCCATGTGGCTATTTTTTACTTCCACACTGAGACGAGTCCTGTGACAAGATGTATGTGTGCCAAGCAGCGGTCTTCTGTACGCTCCATTAGCATATGTATATGTAATTAAGTTTAACAGACTAACACATTATAAGTAATGTTCACATTATTAACAGAAAACCATAGTGTTAAAAATGGTGGTTATTAAACTTGATGGGGTACATGGGAGTGTTTCTTCAACTTATAAGCACGTTTGACCCTATGGACTGCTAGAAAAACGCTTCTTTTCTTCTATTAACGATATATGAATCACAAATTCTAATATTTTCAAAACTCTAAACCAAAAAATTATTATTTCCACCATATCTCAAGTTATAAAAACATTTTCTATCCTTCCTAATTTTATAGCTTAAGTGTTATATATATATATATATATAAACTATAAATTATATTAAATATAACTTTTTATATTAAAAAGTTATATTTGCGTTGAATAACACACATCTTATGTCTCATGTTTAATCTCAGGCACAACAAAGATTTATCAGACACTGTGATTACTGGCTAAAAACTTGTGAAATCAGACACTGAATTCAAAATTTCTATGCAATGAGAATGAAACTTTTTATTGAAAGTTCTAATATTTTTCTGCAAAATGGAATTTAAAATTCCCTTCAGGTTTCCAAAAGGATGTACAACCTAATGATGTTCCCTTACGGTCTAATAATGGACACATAAATGAGGAGAAGGATGATAACGTCAAATGATGCCAGATGCTATTTTTTTTCCTCTACACGATCCTGGACGACAAAACCAATCATGAGGGTCAATATTTTCAAATTGACATGTATGAAGCTGAATAAATAAGTTTTCCATAGATGTATGGTTTGTTAGGATAGGACAATATTTGGCTGAAATACAACTATTTGAAAATCTGGAATCTGAGGGTGCAGAATATTAAGAAAATTGCCTTTTAAAGTTGTCCAAATTAAGTCCTTAGCAATGCAGATTACTTACAAAAATATTTTTTTATATATATTTACGGAAGGAAATTTACTAAATATCTTCATGGAACAAGATCTTTACTTAATATCCTAATGATTTTTGGCATAAAAGAAAAATCGAAAATTTTGACCCATATAATGTATTGTTGGCTATTGCTACAAATATACCCGTACGACTTATGACTGGTTTTGTGGTCCAGGGTCACATACATGTTCACACATCTACATCTATTTCCAGAGGTCAGGAGAATGTGCATTTCATTTTTTGCACACAGAAAATGAATGCAAATACTGATCAACTATGTTGAACAATGTGTTTAGTCTTAAAATTCCACAGTACAGGGTCTGGTAGGGTCTTCAGCATCAATGAAATACACCTTCAGAACTTTACAAACAGCTAACCTCATTTTGTTCTGGATGTTTCCTATAATAGACTTACATGCACCCAAGGTCAAAAAAAACACTTTAATTTTCTCATTTGCACATTCAAAGAGTTTGTTGTTCAAATTCAGTCTTTCTAAACCTGATTGGTCAGAGAGCCCAGTGTGTCGCCATTGGTCTACTGCTTACAGCAGGTGTTGGAAACAAAATGCCGATTACATATCTGAATTTCAGCTCATCCTCTGCGTTTCATACACAATGACAAGAACCGTAATGATGGTGTTTTTTTGTTTGTTTGTTGTTGTTTTTTCAACTCCAGAGCGAGTCCTCACCCTTTCGAAATGCATGCAAAGTGTTGACAACACGAACCAAACTAGAATACTGCCAAAAAAACAAAATAACGACTTTTCAAAACACTACTTCACAAATCTTTTGTTTCGAATCAGTGGTTCGGGATCGCCAGAGTCACGTGATTTCAGTAAACAAGACTTTGTTACATCACAAGTGTTTCGCAGTTTCAATAAATCACGTGATTTTGGCAGTTTGATACGCGATCCGTACCACCGATTCAAGATACTGATGCTAGATATTATATTATTGAAAAGTCGTTATTTCGTTTTTTTGCCGCACAAAAAGTATTCTCGTCATTTATAATATTACAGTTGATCCACTGTCCTCACAAGAACTGTTTTAAATATGCTTTAGTATCTTTCTGGGCATCTGAAAGTGTAAATTGTCTTGCTGGCAATAGAGACTCACTGAACCATCGGATTTCATCAAAAATATCTTCATTTGTGTTCCGAAGCTGAACGAAGGCGTCATGGGTGAGGAACGAGATGAGGGCGAGTAATTAATGACATAAATTTCATTTTTGGGCGAACTAACCCTTTAGCAAAGCATGTTCATCCACGAAAAAGAACCGTTGTTATTAATAACATCACAAAAGACGACAACACTGATCTAGCACCCGTGTATTAACACTGCATGAGGTGAAATAAACATGAAATGAAGTTGTTGTTCTCATTTTGTCGCCAGAGAAAGAGAAACCGAGAGAGAGAGAGAACATGGCATTGTTCACAGCAGGTGCAGAGGTCCAGGAACAACAGGCCGGTAATAAATGTTTCCCAGCAGCTGGGTTTGGATGAACACATGCGTAAGGTCTGTGTCCAGGCGCTGGCTCTGCATCAACCCACTCCCACCTGCTCACGACGGGACGCCATTACTCAAACACCTCGTATTAGTGCGACTGAAACCACCGTTTAATCATCCGCACAGCTTTATCCTTTTATTTATTAAAGCCCACCGTGTGCCGTTTCGCTGAGTGTGGGTGGGTGAGGAAGAGATGGGTCTTTCACCCCCAAAAAAGTTACCGCAGAGAATATTTTTTTTATTGCACACTTACGAAATGTTATTTTGGAACACTCATAACTGCACTTTTTAACTAGTACAAGCCAATTTTTCAGCAGTTATTGTTGTCAGGCCAACAAATAAACAAGGCAGCAGGGGATTGTGGGTATAATCTCATCTGGGCTGTTGTGCAGAAACACACCGAAGATAAAACACGAGCTCTTTCGTCTTGGCGACTGTGCCATTAGCTCACGTAACGAAACACTCCGTTACAAGGCAAACATTTCTATCATGATCGCATCAAGCCAAGACACTGTAAAAAAAGATGGACAGTGCGTCTCTGCTTCCTTCCACTGTAGAGAAATGAAGGCAATATATCCCAGTAACGGTCGCTGCCGATTAGGTCGTTGGGAGCCTGTGAGCCTCTATCAAGGTCCCGGCCACACTCCCGCAGAGTGTTCTGTGGGGTTTCATGGTTGCAAGGCAATTTCTAGGGTATTGCTAAGTGATCGCCTAGGAGGTTGGGTTAGGGTGGTATTTGCGAGGCGATTGCTAGGTTGGTTTCTAGTGAATTCCCACGTGGATGCTGGAAGTGGTTGCCAGATGACTACTAGGGTGTTCTAGACCATGTTGCCGGTTGCTGGTTTTTGACTTCTAAGGTGTTCTGGGTGGTTTCTAGGATGTTGATAGGATGCCGTTAGTTGCTGATATGGTCATCTGGGTGGTTTCTAGAGAATTCTAAATGGTCGCTCCAGTGATGTTAAATGGTTTCCAGGCTATTGCTAGGAAGACATTAAGTTGTTAAGTTGATTTCTAGGGTATTTTAGGTGGTTGCTAGGGTGTTCTAAGTGGTTGCTACGGCTGTCTGGGGGGTTTAGGTGATTACTACGTAAGGTGTTCTGGGTGGTTTATAGGGTATTGTTAGTTGGTTGATAGGTGAGTGGTAAGGTGTTTTAGGTAGGGGTGTGCGATATATATCTTAATTCACATTTTAACGATATGCCAAATCATATTATTGAGTATTTCACTAATTTCACTTTAATCAAAACGCTGCATGAAGGGTTCATGAATTCACAGGGTGATGAGAAGTATATACGAAGCACTGTGCGTACAGTCACAGAGAGGCACAAAATCACACTCCAGAACCTTCTCCTTCACTGCTCCCTGCTGGTGGAATGATCTCCCTACTTTCATCAGGAACGCAGAATCCCTGGGAATATTCAAGAGACAGCTGAAAACTCATCTCTTCCGTGAACACTTGATCCCTCATTAAAAAAAAAAAATTTTTTGTGATTATTTTTTATGCGCAGCTTGTCAATGAAGTACGGCTCCAAATGCTAATCCATCTGAAAGAACTCCGAGTTTGAGTCACTTGTAACATACATTTGAAAAAGCACGGCGCGTCTGCAGCAGACGGGGCAAAATCAAAAACACACATGCAACAAACGTTGGCCGAATCATTTAGCAAGAAAGTTCCTTACGACAGAAAAAATGACAGATGGAAAGATCACCAATTACATTGCCAGAACTAGTACAATAAAACTTTTATGAATGATGCAAAATATAGTCTGATTATCGCTATCGGAGAAAACATCTACTATATAATTAGTCAATATCACACAACCCTAGTTTTAGGTGGTTTCTAGAGCATTCTGGGTAGTTGCCAGGTCTAGCTGGTTTCTAGGTGGTTGTGAGGGTTATTTTAAGCGGTTGCTTGACGATGGCTTGGTTGCCAAGCAATTTCAAGAAAGTTCTAGGCGGTTGCTGGTGAGATGTAAGGAGGTTGCTAGGTCATTGCTAGAGAGTTGCGTGATGTGGTAGACAGGTGCATTCTACACAGTTTCTAGGTGGTCGCTACCGCATTCCAAGGTGGTTTCTAGGTTGCTGCTTAAAAGAACCCATGACATTCTGGTCTCTGAATATGGCTTGGGTCCTTCCCAAATTAAATACGTCACGTGACAAACAGAAATAGCAGTGGATGTGTTATTCTGCAAAATATAATACTTGCACAAAATGTAATCCTGTTTACAAGCAATAAACGATTTCTGCCTTAGCAAAGACCACTAATGAAATCTTTATCGTCTAGGGGCTACCTGACAAAAGAGAAATGATATCTTCTTAGGAAAAGGGTTGAGCGGAGTTTGGTGGCAGTTTGTGAGACGTCAGCAGGATGCACAGAATTGATCACGCGTTAAAGCGCCCATTCAAACAGTGATGCCGCCCTCCGCCGGTCATTACTCTTGTTAAAGGATGCATTCCAGCTGTTCACGCTCGCTCTCCACTCACTCAAACACAGATACACACACACCGATGAACTCACAATGTGCACACCTGTGCAGGAGCTCAATAGCGTGGATCGATGAGGTTTGATTGAGTGGGGCGGCAGTCCAGGGTTCGAGTCAAGATGACAGATGAGGTAGCCGTAGGCAAATGAAGGTCACACGGGTGAATTGGATGTTTCTGTGTGTGTGTGTCACCACACACTAGCCTAGAAGGGGGTCAGAATATCAAATATCCCCTTCCATTCCATCCTGTTTCAGACTGTCACATCATATATCAGTGTGGCAGAAGGGCACCCAGCCGCCTGTCTGTGTGTCAAAGGGTACGACCACACATAACCCCTCATCACTGTCCTGGGGAAACTTTACAACAGTTACGTACTTGATATCTTTCATCCATTATAAAAAAAAGATGAGATGAAAACATGTTCTCCTCAAACCGACGTGGGATTCAATCCAATGCCAGTCGGCATGGGAGGTGGGCTGGTTGACATTGGGTAGCATCAACCAGCATAAAAGCCCAGGGAGTGGAATGACGTTCAACAACAATAGCTATTTGTAATAAACCTATACTGTAAATACATCGAACAGAGCCCTTTTTACAGCCAGCAATAACATGTTTTTGTATCTTCATAGAGTTTGGAGTTTCTCCATTTGGACTGCATTCAAAAATATCTTTAGTGTGGTGTACAGGACGGATCCAATTCCATTGCCAAGTGGAAAACGGCACATTACATGAGAAGTTTCATTAGTATGCTCTATTTTAGTTCTCTAGTTAAAGGTTTTTTTAAGTAAGCAGAGTTAAAAATTAAGTAGTCCTGAAAACTTCGCAATCGTTTTAGACTAGTGCTGCAATGACGCGTCACGCTGTTTACACTCATCGCACGTAATGGCGGCTTTTGCTCCTGGGAACGGAGAAAGTTACATTCTATCACAAAAGCTTAGACTACGATGATCAAAAGTATGGGAATACTTTAAACAGAGGCCGAATAAAACAGTCCTTTGTTCCCTTTGCAGAACAGAAATGGTGTACCACCTGTGGAATTGTATCTCTGCCAAATGTTTGCATATTTTGAGCGTGCAAAAGGGCATTTCGCACTGAGTTGAGGAGAAAATCTTCGTCTCGCAAATAAGGAAATATTTCGAGCGAACGAAAATCAGTTTTGCATTTCAAAGAAGTTTATTTGGATGTGCGCGGACGTTCTCTTGTTGCTCGCGCTCCTGATTCCCTGAATCACAGACAGAGCAAGAGGAAAAACACAGGAGACGTTTGTTCAATGGCTTGAACACTATCAAAGTTCCTTTTAAGACTGTATAGAAAGTCTTTGACACTCTTCATTTTAAAGTTCAAATGTCTACCACTCGACGAACACACATAAGTGGCTTATTTTTAATCAAAATCAAATCGTATTATTACATAATGGCGTGTCCCAGTGTTTCTACACCTCGATGAACTGCTAAATTAGTTCTAACTTCTTACGTAAAAAAAAAGATCACTAGATTAACAAATAAAATAAATCGTTAGATTAGTGGACAGAAAAAATAATCGTTAGTTGCAGCTCTATTTTAGACTCGACGCAACTATGCGAATGGAAATGCTTCTCGATACGCAAGCCACCATTCATGTTTCGCTGGATTCCGAGACGTGTCAGAACGCAATTGCAATGCATATCCTTCTACAATTATATCTCCTTCAGGTCAGATATTGTCTTGATGATAAAGCAACATTTTGAAAAGAATATTGCTGAGCAAGTCCGTCAAACATGTTTATAACTAACTGAATAACAACACAACACATCCGGTTCAAATGGCACACACATTATCACCACCTTGACTCATGTGGTTTTCTCCCACCACTGTGATGCAGGAATGCATGTTAAGTACGTTCAACAAGTCCACATTATTGCATTAGTCCAGTTCTTATTAAATGTCCCATTAAGTATATCATTAGTAGGGACATTTTCAGTGACCAAGACAAAACATTGGGTACATCTGCCATGGACAGTCAAGGAAACATGTGTTTCTACTTGGTGTTTTTAATTGCATTTAGTGTTTAATTTACCATATTTTTATGTTTTTAAAACTGTAAAAACTCAAAGAAATAGCTTTAATGACAACAGACACTCCAGCTGGCATGAACAAACCAGCATGATTCATGTTTTGAGAACGTTCCAAAAAGCTTTTTGTGCGATTCAAAGGTGCATATGTACTGGATTCAGCTCAGGGGGTCCAAGAGTCCGCCTAACAGAACGAGGTTTTGCTCATTCACAGATTCAGGTTTTGCTCGACCACTGAAACAGTTTAATGAACCATTACTTTTCAGTCGACTGGACCTCTGAGCTTCCAGGCAGAAGTCATGCTAGAAGTCATTAGTAGGAAGCCTAATTACTTATAAATGTGTATTTATGTAGAATGCATTATGTATTCTTTGATTCATCTTGTAATGGATGTGCGCTGTAGTTCTCTAATGAGCTTGACCATTTGAAGCAACACTTCACTGTGTGCTGAGATTGTTCTACTTACTGAGAGCAGCTTCCATGTGATTGGGCGCACCTGCCGAGGTATTCCAGACCAGCTCAATTTCCGAAGCTCCTCTGTGGAAAGAAGAGATTTCTATTAGACAGAAAGTCACTAATCAACACGGAAGTATGTTTACTCTTTGTGAATAGAATGAATCTTTATTAAGCAGTTCTATCAAGATTTTACATTCCAAAATGCAGCAGGTTTCCTCAAATAATTGCAGTGATATTTGCGGCCATGTTCTGTCGTTTCGGATTTTTTGGGCATAATAATAATAATTTTAATAAGGTGAACCATGAATTGTGCACAACTTTAATTTTATGTAAAAAGCAAACAGATTTTGATACCACAAGTACATTGCCAACATTCACAAAAGGAATGTGGGCAACATTTGATGAAAAAGACAGCATGTGCTTTTGTTCAGAAAGTAATGCCACTTACTTGCCAAAACTAACCAGCACACGATATTAGGTTTTGGATGAATTTAGAATTATTTTTCTGTTTCATTATGTTTCAAAAAGAGATCATGCTTCTCCCACGATTGGGAACAGGCAATTTTACTAGAGGTTCTGACAAAGTGTTAATAGCTTTATTTGGCATTTTATTCATTTGATTTGGGTTTGAATCATTGAATGAGTGATTCAATGACTCACTCATTAATAGTTAACTTCAAGTTTCATTACTATATCACGCACGACGCGTTAAAAGACAATGGAACGCCTTATAATCAGTGATATTGTCTATACTGGATAAAGCGCGGTGCGACGCGACAACAAATTTCCGACAGTAAACGGATTGCAAGTTCTATTTCTGACGTAGTCCAAGTGCTTCGCGGCAGTTCATTTACAACAGTCCATTCGACAAAAGCCACGTCTGCTGCAGACACAGTATGAATCAGCGTTTTTGAACGAATCTACGATTCAATGACAATCACATTTTTAACAGTCGCTTGTCGCCACCTACTGGTGTAACAATGTAATTGACAATCTTTATTTGAAGCGTCAAGTTATTTTCAAAACGTGATTTGCTCCATTTTGATCGCTACCATAGACATCAGTGTTTATATCCAAATTATAAACTTTTATCCCAGTACTTCTGTGATGATTTGAATATTTGTAATGGACATAACCATACTGTGATGTTCAAAAGACTGTTCTGAAGCCGTTTGCAATACTACTGCTTTCTCGGACTCGGAAAAAGATTTGATTTGAATGAAAACACGCTGCAATTTTTTCCAAGGTTTAATAGACACAGGCAAATCACTGTCTTTTAGGAATGAGACTGCATGAGTTTCAATCGAGATTGATCGTCCAGCTCAACAACATATGCAACAATAAAACTTTTTACACTCTAGTAAACTACAAAAAAAAAAAAAAAGATTTGCTCTGTAAATTGTTTGTAAATCCACTCTTGCATAAATTGTCACATTGAACTGGCAATTTACACAAGAATACTTTTACAAATGACTTTTTCTTGAAGGAGGGAGGCCCAGCTTAGTTCAGAGAGTTGTTCTGGAAATAAACGTCTATTTTGCATTCAATTCGGTACAAAAAATCATTTGCCGATCACATCAAATTAACAAAGACGTTAAAAATAATGGCTGATTTGGCATCATAAATAGGATGCACAGAAAATGTGCATACTGTATACATACTATAAAAAATAATAATGACATGGAAGAATTCAATTCAAACATCTCTGGCATCTCTGACAAACTGTTTACAACATATAATGATTTGAAATGCACTAATCTGGCATATTTAATATATTGGATAGGTCTGCAAAATAGGATTCAGCCTATAACATTTGAATTCTATGGGCACATCATGCTTTCAATAAGCACTACAAAAGAATGCATCGGTGAACCCAAGAGTGCTAACGTGAATAAATCTCAGTGAGGCAAATTGGACTTTTAAAATGGACAAAGAGTCCCTGCAGAGCCTTAAAAGACTGAAAAAGAACTTTAATACCAAATATTTCTCATTTCATATCTGCATATTTCAAGGGTTGATGGCAGCGATCATAATGTGTTGAATGTGGATTAGTCATTTCTCAGAACCTTGACAACAGGCTGCAGTGTAATGTGCATACATTTTATTTGACATCAAAGATAAATCTAAATTTTAAATCAGAGGTTGGTTTAAAAATTCATACAATAGACGAAATGTGCCATGAATACAACAAGAGCCTTCGGGGAAAACGTTTTTATTATTCTAAAAAAAAAAAAAAAAAAAAAAAAACCTTTCTGAGATCAGAGCTGGATGTTTCTTGTGCAGTTCCTCTGTATGGGCAAAATGAAGACTGAAGCATATAAATAATGAATAGTGTTGTTATGACTGCCATGCAAATACAAGTGACTGTAAAAACAAACATGGTCTACTTATTCAAACATCATTCATTATTATTGATGACAATATTTTTGCAGATGTCTCAAAAGGTTTTTCCAGCCAGCTCTTAAATAAAATGTTGACCCAAATTATGCTTTGCATTACATTAGCAGGACCACCCAGTCTTTTTTTTTTTTCAATCTGATCTCCAGATAAATAAAAAAAATCACAATATAAATGTATTTATTTATTTAGTAACACTTTATTGTCAAGCTGCATGTTTAATTGCCGAAAAATAATCAAAAATAATCATATGGAACATTCAAACATGTGTTCGTTCAAAAATGCTGATTCATCCAGTAATGAAACCAGTGAAGTACTTATGAGTGAGTCATTGAATCATTCATTTAATTAACACTTTGTCAGATCCTCTAATAAATTACTTATTTTGTTTAGTTGTCCGTTCAGAATCGTGGGACAATCGTGATCTCTATTTGAACGGGGGGAAAAAAAAATGTGATTCTCAATTTATCCAGAATCTACTGCAGCTTTACTTTTTGCAATATGTCCGTGTGTGAAAATATAGTTAACATGTCATTTGAAATGGCTTTATGATTCCAGACAACTAGAAAAAAGTGATTTAGCAAACGTTTGCGATTTCCATGTACAATAAGTTTCGGGTGGACGTTCTGTTTTCACTTTTGCAATGCAGGCAAAAGAGCAGCCTGGAACATTCTTCAAAACGTCTCTTACTCCATTTCACGGAAGAATACAAGTCTTATGGGACTGGAAAAACATGAAAGTGAGCAAACGATGGTTTTTGGGTGATTTATCCCTTTTAGGGGTCAGTCATGCAGTAATCCAGGTCATTCCAAAGTCTTCATTAAGCTATATATCATTATAAAAGACACCATTTCCAGTCTAATGAATGCATTTCTGTCTATCTTCGTGGTGCTTGTGTCATACCTGTGTGGCTAAAGTGGAAGGACAGAGGGCATGAGTGTGTGTTCTCTCCAGGCAGGTATGCTGGAGTAGTATATGAGGACGGTAGGTTTTCCTGACACATTGAAGGCCAGCTTTAATGTGCGTGCTGCTTTACGCAGGAACTTTATAGGGAAAGCGCTCAATTCATTAAACACAGAGCCACTCAAGGGTGTCTCCTCGGCTCGCACCTTTGAACCCTCATTTGCGCTGTCAGCCACAGAAATTAGTCGATGAATCTTGTGCCCTGGCACTTAATTAAACTATCTGTTATATTTCCTCCACGTGGCATTAATCTCACAACGGGGGGAGAGGAAGAGAGAGGAATTAGACATTCACTATTTCATCAGCTCATTGTTGCTGTCTTTGTCCCTCTGGAGACGGTGACCTCAAAAGAGGTTGTGATCGTCCGGACAGTTGCTCCTGAAAAGCATCCACGGCTGCCAGCTAAATGAGTCTCGCGAAACCCGTTTTAAAACATGCCCGGGCCATATTTAACCTCATAACCAAAATGGGGGGGGGGGGGGTTTGGAGAGCATGATCAAATCTGTTGCTTAAATAAAAAATTTGATCATTTGCATTAGACAATTTCCTCTCAAATTCTCATTAATGTAATCTTAAAAACGCACTCATTATCACAATGTGGATTACAATAATTATTATATTATATCATACTATATCGCATTATAACATAACATTATATAATATATTAGATTAGATACAATGTATCCATGTGATGGTATTTGTTTTGATACCTAAAATTAACAATTTAATAATAATTCATATTAATATTGCTGTTGTTGTTAATGTCTGAACAGAATAAATTATATAAAAAAAAATTGGGGGGTGAAATATTTGACATGTATTTGTATCCCCGTTTTGTGTGTATTTGCGGAATGTAGTATTCATGCCAAACCACTCTAGGGCAGTCGTTTCATTTTGTTCATCCAATTTGTGTGAGGACTGTCTATTTCTGTGCCAATACTGTTTTCCACAACCCATCTTTCTTTGTTAACTCTATACAAAAAAAAAAAAAAAAAAAAGCAAAAGGAAGCAATAGAGATATTCTCAAAATACTAAATGGTTATTTTGAGTCATTCAGATTTCCTGACAGATGAGTTTTGTCTTGTTATTGCAGTTTAAGTTTTGCTAATACAACACCCAAAGTTCATATTGTAATCATATTGAACATCAATGAGCAGTATTAAACCCCTCCATCTCATACATAATGAGATATTCATACCGAAAATAAGAGCAAATAAACAAACATTTCACAAGAAACAACTGCAAATTACACTGAGCATTTCCAAGAATGCGAGCCATTTTCACAAAACTATCATCTCTTTTACCCATGGTTGGCGATCACTCCACAAACAATCTTAAAATATAAAAAAAAAAAAAAAAAGTAAAATAAATGTTTAAATAAATATATGGATACAGAACTAAAAAAAAAAAAAAAGCTTAATTTGCTCACTCACGCCCATGTGACTCTTCCATTGAAACTCAAAACGAGATCTGCTCTCATCCATACAAGTTAATGCACAAGTTTCATAAAAGTAGACTCTTATATGTATTTTAAAGCATTTCCTTTGACATTCCACGGAAGAAGAAAAAAATCTCACAGGTTTAGAGCAACATGGCTGAGAAAGATGATGAATGTGTATGAATAATTCTTTTAAAATGTTCATACTGCAGTTCCCCAGTACGAGTGAATGAATATTACACTACCAGAGCCTTTTGTGTGTTCTTTATAAAGAACATCAAGTCTCCAGAATACACTATAGATTATAATGCCTTTCCAAGCCTGTACGTCTCCGTGTTGGCCCTGCACAACAGTCATCTAGTGGTCTATTGTGTGCTTCAAACACCGCCGCACACTGAATTAAACACAGGAACTCTGAAAGGAGGCAGTATGTGCTCTATAATACCTCAAAGAAGCACTACAGCTACTAAAGAGAAAACACATGCCACTTTATTCAGGACTTCAAAGCTTCATCTGTTTATTTAAGAGACGGCAAAGGAAATATCAAGAGAGACAGGCAGACGCTCCGTTTACACCTGGTATTAAGATGAGTTTTGCTCGACTGGATCACAAACGGACGACACTAAAAATAGATGTGAATGGGGTCTGAAACATTTTGATCTTGTCCACTTTCGACAACTTCCAAAGGTAGTCAATGAGACAAACACATTAGACCGGATTGGTTTCGTAGTGTAGACGCTCGTTTGGTTTGAAGAGGAAAAATGTACCAAGCACAATGTTCTCCCACACTTCCTGATTTCTAACACAAGCGGTGTTCGGCGTCGTCTAGCAGCCGTCAGAGCAGAAATGAAAGCTGCTGCTCTCGGTGTGTTTTTCTGTCATCTTCTGTCGCTTTCATATTTTGCCCATTAGATCGAATAATCTGAGAAAAAAAAATAAAAATACATTTGCCCACCCATAGACCCTCCCATCAAAGAAATCAGGACAGAAATGGTTGAAAGTAGACAAAATAGACAAATTAAAACGGTTTAAAATGGGAACCACTGTCAAGCTATTTCTTTTCATGCACAATTTGTCCCGCTTGAAAGGACAGACACATCATCAACGGAGGCCTGAACTGGATTCCACTCTTCTTTTTATTAGTTTAATTTTGAAAACTGACACAAGTTGTGGCAGAAAGGTGACAGAAAGTTGAAAAACCGACTGTCACTCCGGGATATGATGATGGTTCGGACGCTTGTGCACTTTTCCTGCGTCCAGCTTTACGTTTCAGAGGAGAAGTCGCTCTCGTCTCGTCTCGTCTCGTCTCGTCTCGTCTCGTCTCGTCTCGTCTCGTCTCGTCTCGTCTCGTCTCGTCTCGTCTCGTCTCGTCTCGTCTCGTCTCGTCTCGTCTCGTCTCGTCTCGTCTCGCGCAACAGCGGACTCTCTTTTTCCTTCCTTCCTTCCTTTATTTCCGCCCCTCACTCCGATTGGCTGACGAATTATTATTAACTTTTTTATTTTTCCATTTATCTCAGTTTGACTTAACAACCACGTCTCCATCATCTACTCGTGATCCGATGAACCAAAGCACATCTTAAAGAGTTAGTTCAACCAAAAATGAAAATGAATTTTTCGGCGTTGACGAAAAAGTTGTTATTTGTGTTTTGTGTCTAGTCGCTTCATAACATTAAGGTTTAACCACTGCGGTCACGTCAACTTTTTTAACATTGTCTTTAGTACCTTTCTGGACCTTGAAAGTGGTGGTAAAATTGCTGTCTATGGATGAATCATATACCTCTCCCATTTCAAAAACATCTTAATTTGTGTTCTGAAGAAGAACGAAGGTCTTATGGGTTTGGAACGACATGAGGGTAAATGACAGAAATGTCATTTTTGGGTGAACTAACACTTTAACGTCAGGTGTAAACCCAGATATTCATATGTTGCTATTAGGTCTCCGCAAGAAAGTGGCAGTAGAAGAAGCTCCGTGTCACAATACAGGCGCGCAAGAGCACTAATTAAGAGATATTTTAATAGTGTCATTCTCATATATTCATTTGGCAGATACTTTTACCCAAAGCAACTTGCATTCCATCCAAATTACTTATTAAAGTGACATATTCGGTTCACTTAGTTATGTCATAGCCACAACATATTAATATGTTGTGACCACAAAATCCTTTTGTCGAGGTGATGACATCCTTACATTGAGGCCTCAAGATCCTATATTGATCCCATTTTCCTATATATACACTAAATCACCTGTACGGCCGTAAGCATTGATGTCTTTATTCTGAGCTGTAAAAGTTTAGTTTGGTACTAAAACTAAGGTAGATTCATGAATGGCAGCGGTAAGTCATATAAAGGACACTGCAGCACGTGGAAGAGCCATAAAGTAATGCAGCTCTTGTAAAGAGATACTTCACTGTATTAACGCAGGCTGCTGAGGATGATGATATGTAGTTCAGGTGTCTGGGGAGAGCGTACAGTAGATACTTCCTCTGGGGTCTTAGAATAACTGCACCGTTGTATTTCATTGATTGCATTATGAATTTTCTTTCTCTTTCATATGAATTGCGTCATGAGGCAGGTACACCCAAAGCCAGGTGACACATTTCTGGACAGAAATAAAGTTTGTAAAAAAGTGCAAACTTTGGCTTCAGAGCAGATTTCAGGCCAGTGCATCCGATTCACAAGTTCAGAAACAACTAAAGTCGGGTGTAAGACATTCTAACAAAGTAGTTCTCAACCAGTACCGAGACCTAAAAATAGGTTGCATTGCTGTGAAACCATGTAAGATGCAAATCTCAATGCAATAGAACTAATATGCAATGGTGTTTAAATTACGATAAGAAAAAAAAAAAAAAAAAAAATCAATCTAAATCATCCAAATTAGCTGTTCGATCAAGAAATCTTTGACTGGACTCAATGCATTTACTGCCACAAAAAATGAAAAATTGAAAAACCTGCGTTTGTAGTCACTGTTTTAAACTGGATTACAACGAATACAGTGTTTTACAGTGCCAAACAGAGGGGCATCGCGTATGGGACAAGCCGTTCCATTTTTACTTTACTTTTTAATGAACTGTCATGTTAATAACCCTCTGTTGATCCGACAGTCAGTGGATGGGGATATAAAAATGCGGAAGTACAATCTGTAGTTTTCACGATAGTCCTAAAGCCGTCTTTTGCCGACAAATAAACGTGAGTTTCTCAGTCCAGGTAGCAAGGAGAACAAGTTAACATAGTTTATTTACTACTGACATTGTAACAATATTAAAAGTGTAACTTCTAACAAAGTCTAATTACAGGAAACCCATGGTACTTGAAAAAGCGATTGAAATTCAATATGGGAGACCCAAATACTGACTTTAAATGCAAGGAGATGAGTAAGTAAGTCTCAGAAGCTACAACCCGGTGCTTCGTTCACTTCTGGGACTTGGTTTACAACAGTTAATTGTGTCTCGAGTGCTGCCTGTGAAGATTTGAGTGCTCACCAAGGTTATCTGAACAACTGTCTGGAGTACTTCATGACTCTAGATCAGATCCAGGTGACCTTGTTCAGCTGTAGACTGCTTAAACAAAGGCCTTGATGTAAGCAATACCTTTAAGCAATATTCTCGTTTTCTCAAAAGTCTCTATGATGAAAAGATACAGCCACCGAGTCATAATTACAAAAGAAAAGAAAAGAAAAAAAAAAAAAAAACATTAAAGTAAACACAGGCTGTGAAATGTTGACATTGCAATAAACCACTAAGAAAATGGTTGAGATTTATCATTTTAGCATGATCCACAAATAGAATACAAAACAGGGCCAAAACACTTTAAAAATATACTCCAATCTCAGGAAAATCACTAAATAAAAAATGAACCATTTCAAGTTCAATTCATATTGTGGTATGCATTACTTGGAACCATTTTACCAAACTTTGGGACATCCGATCCTGCAGTTTGATGCAAGTTAAAACAGAATGCCGACACATATTGTATGGCTACTTTCAATATTTAATGTGCAGACTTCCACTACAAATGTCTTCTTAAAAGTAGGGATGTGCAAGTGTAGTAGAACAGCCGATTAAATGGTACAGCTCCAACTAATCGACACTGAAATCAATAGTCGACGACACAAGGGGTAAAACAAACAAACAAAAAAAAGAAACTATCAATTAAATTACCATATATTTAACATTACATTTAAAACATTTTAAACAACAAATTTAATCAAAACGTTTGAAAAAATAAAATTTTTTAAAGTGTATTAAAAGTGAAACTTTTTTTTCTTTTTTACCTTAGACCTCCAATGCGTTTTGTTCATGTCAGTTGCGGCGAGCTCAAAAATGACCACGTGAAAGATGAGCGTGGTGTGGAATTATTCTGAATCGGAAAAACTTGTGTGTAAACTGTGTAATGCGAATTGGCTTACAATAACTTTTTAAAAGCCGTTTAATGCTATTCCTTTATTATCGTTCCTATTGTCTTTGACTTGTGTTTTAATATGTTAGCTAACATTATATGAAGATGAAGAATTCTGTCAGGATATTGATTGTTTTTCCACTCTGCATTGGCCCAGCTGATTTGAGTAAATCAGCTATGTATGACATTGAGTGTATGCTTTTTTTTTTTATTCTTCTTTTTTTACAACAGCCTGAAATTAAATTATGATAACGCATGGCAAGCGTATGGCACAATCATGACCAATTTTTGCGGAATTCATTGATTTGACAGTGTGATTCATAGATTAAGTATTTCAAATGTAGGCTTATATACACACGCACAGGGTTTTTCTTACCATATTTTGGGGGTTTCTTGCTTTCAGACTAGTCGGATAAAAAAAAAAATCTTCTGTTTAAACAACAGTCGAATTAGTTGTAGCGCACGTCCATAATTAAAACCACACATTTTCCTTTAATAATGCTGCTATAATGACACTACATTACAGAGTCATGCCCTTTTACAAAGACTTGATTTTATTTTCGGGGTCTATTAATAGGTTACAGTGGGGAGAACAAGTATTTGATACACCGCCGATTTTGCAGGTTGGCCCACTTACAAAGCATGTAGAAATCTGTAATTTTTATCATAGGTACTCTTCAACTGTGAGTGATCTAAAACAAATCTAAATCTAAAACAAAAATCCAGAAAATCACACTGTATGATTTTTAAGTAATTAATTTGCATTTTATTGCGTCACATAAGTATTTGACAAATCAGAAAAGCAGAACTTAATATTTGGTACAGAAATCTTTGTTTGCAATTACAGAGATCACGTTTCCTGTAGTTCTTGACCAGGTTTGCACACACTGCAGCAGGGATTTTGGCCCACTCCTCCATACAGACCTTCTCCAGATCTTTCAGGTTTCGGGGCTATCACTGGGCAATACGGACTTTCAGCTCCCTCCAAAGATTTTCTATTGGGTTCAGGTCTGGACACTGGCTAGGCCACTCCAGGACCTTGAGATGCTTCTTATGGAGCCACTCCTTAGTTGCCCTGACTGTGTGTTTCGGGTCGTTGTCATGCTGGAAGACCCAGCCACGACCTATCTTCATTGCTCTTACTGAAGGAAGGAGATTGTTGGCCAAGATCTCGTGATACATGGCCCCATCCATCCTCCCCTCAATACGGTGCAGTCGTCCTGTCCCATTTGCAGAAAATCATCCCCAAAGAATGATGTTTCTACCTCCATACTTCACGGTTGGGATGCTGTTCCTGGGGTTGTACTCATCCTTCTTCTTCCTCCAAACACGGTGAGTGGAGATTAGACCAAAAAGCTCTATTTTTGTCTCATCAGACCACATGACCTTCTCCCATTCCTCCTCTGGATCATCCAGATGGTCATTGGCAAACTTCAGATGGGCCTGGACATGCGCTGGCTTGAGCAGGGGGACCTTGCGTGTGCTGCAGGATTTTAATCCATGACGGCGTAGTGTGTTACTAATGGTTTTCTTTTGGTCCCAGCTCTCTTCAGGTCATTGACCAGGTCCTGCTGTGTAGTTCTGGGCTGATCCCTCACCTTCCTCATGATCATTGATCCCCCACGAGGTGAAATCTTGCATGGTGCTCCAGACCGAGGGAGACTGACTGTCATCTTGAACTTCTTCCATTTTCTAATAATTGCGTTGTTGCCTTCTCACCAAGCTGCTTCCCTATTGTCCTGTAGCTCATCCCAGCCTTGTGCAGGTCTACAATTTTATCCCTGATGTCCCTTACACAGCTCTCTGGGTGTGCCGTTGTGGGGAGGGTTGAGTCTGTTTGATTGATTGTGTGTGGGACATGTGTCGTTCAAACGGGTGCAGTTAATATTTAAGTAATGAGTGGAGAACAGGTGGCTTCTTAAAGAAAAACTAACAGGTCTGTAAGAGCCGGAATTCTTACTGGTTGGTAGGTGATCAAATACTTATGTCATGCAATAAAATGTAAATTAATTATTTAAAAATCATACAATGTGATTTTCTGGATTTTTGTTTTAGATTCATTCACTCACAGTTGAAGAGTTCCTATGATAAAAATTACAGATTTCTACATGCTCTGTAAGTGGGCAAACCTGCAAAATCGGCAGTGTATCAAATACTTGTTCTCCCCACTGTATGTTAAATGTTTCAAAAAACAAAATTTTTCACATATTAAACATTGTTGCAGCACCTCTCTTCCCAGTCTGTCAGTCACGCTCTGTTGAGTTCCTGTCTCCATGAAGTCCCTACTTCTAAAAAGCAAAACGCGCCCTGACTGGCCGGCTTGACCGGTGTGTTGTGATTGGTCAGCCGCTTTGAACTTGTTTCTGAAATGTCACACCCCTTACCATAACCAAGAGCTTCAACATACTACTAACTAACTCAACCCTACCCATTTAAAGTTCAGATACAATTTGCACACTTAACATGGTTGGAGCTCTAAATTTTGAACTCTTAAAGTGCACCAGATTAATGAATTTATCTTTAAAATGCAGAAGAAAAAAAAAAAAAAAAAAAAGAGGACACCCCTATAGAGACAGAGGCATACCCACCACAGAAAAAAATAAATATAAAGTCCTGTGGAAACACTTTATTAGGATAGTGCTCAATATTAATATTAAAACACCTAAAATATGTGCTTGTAAAAAGAATTTTCTTCTGCCGTGATCAGGATTTTACCACCAGGAAAAACTCTCGTGACAATACCAGTATTTCCCCTAGCATTTTAAGAGCTGTTGAGCGGATTCTTAAACATCTGTGATTGGCCATTGTGTTCACCAGCTTAACAGATATGTCTGTGATTGGCTGCAATAAATCAATGCTTCAAAAACATGTTATAAATAGACATCATCAAGCACTTACAAAGATACACACAGAAGGGTTTGAAAGCAGGCGTCTACAAGTGGATATAGTAGGGATCCACCGATAGACACCTGCTTTGAAACACTCCCGTGTGTTTCTGTATAAGTGCTGGTATCATCACATTTTTAAAATTTCAACAAAAAAAAAAAAATGGTACCGCAGTCGGTACTTTGCAGACCTTTTTCAGGCTCAAACAGCAACATTACACAAAGAAAGTTGAAAATGTAAAACAGCATAACAGGACCCCTTTGAAACCAAATGAGAATGTGGAAAATAATCAGTCACGGCAATTTTTGGAGCTTGTTGATTCCTGCAGTGATAACTGGCTAATCTATAAACAGCTTACCCCATATTGGCAATGAGAAATATTAATATTAGCTACTGCTTAATGATGTGAAAACAGTGAAAGACAGATTTTGAAGGTTTACTTCAACTTCGTGCATTGCAGATGTAGCAGAGGGGTTTAGTTATTTACCAATACAGACTAGACAAATTAGAGGAAAGCTTTATATACAGGATTAATCCCAGAATTTGTGCTGAATACACTATAACAGGATAACAAAAATACACCACGAGACAGTAATTATTACAACTCAAACTTTACAATAAAATTACAAAAAAAATTGCTCTTGAAATATACTCCAATATTCTAAACCCACGTCAAACAGGATATTTCGAGTGATGCAGCAAGTTAAAACGTCAAGTTCACATGTGCTTTTTGTCAATGATAAGCTTAACAGACGCTGTGAACGGTGAGAGAGGAATTCCATTCCTTTTTTACTCTATAAACCGCTATTAAAAATCTCATTTTTGTAGATTTATTCACAGCACATGAGATGTCTCAATGCCAGATTCTCAATATAATATTCTTGAATTCCTTAAGGAATTTCTGTCACGGATGCCACTAAACTAAGTGAATCTGAATCAGACTGCATTTATAGCATTGCGGTTGAGCACGAACGGAAGAATCGGCTGTGTTAACACCACGAGAGCGCCACAGCTCCCCCATCTGAGTCACACGGAGAGAAAAGGCAGTCAAGCGGTAGATAGAAGGGTTCAATAGAGGTGATGCATCGCCATGGCAACAGTAGACAGCATCAGGGAGTAATTGCTTCCTGTGATTGTAGCAGTCTCTCAGAGAGGTAAAAGCTGACCACCTGATGGCATCCCTCTTAAAAACACATCTGTCAGGTACTCATTAATTTGGAGACAGAGACAGCACGAAAAGCTTCAGAAACAAGAGCTTGTAAAGGGAGAAAATGACTTTTTGCTCATTACTGTGCATTAGATTGGACAAATTGAATGTCTATGTACTGTTCTATCAATTTTCAAAGACGCTTTTGTACAATTCTCCAATACACGACACATTAAAAGTTTGGAGATTAGACTAAAACTTTTCTTATGATCTTCAAAATATTGAGATCTAAAGGCTCACATTTCAATACTTGAAATGTACAGTAGATACAGAAAGTATTCAGAACCCCTTAAATTTTGCACTTTTTCTTATATTGCAGCTTGAGCCCTGACTTAAACCCACTTGAGCATCTCTGGAGAGACCTAAAAATGGCTGTCCACCAACGTTTACCATCCAACCTGACAGAACTGCAGAGGATCTGCAAGGAGGAATGGCAGAGGATCCTCAAATCCAGGTGTGAAAAACTTGTTGCATCTTTCCCAAAAAAGGCTCATGGCTGTATTAGATCAAAAGGGTGCTTCTACTAAATACTGAGGAAAGGGTCTGAATACTTAGGACCATGTGCTATTTCAGATTTTCTTTTTTAATAAATCTGCAAAAATGTCAAGAATTCTGTGTTTTGCTGTCTATATGGGGTGCTGTGTGTACATTAATGAGGAAAAAAATGAACTTAAATGATTTTAGCAAATGGCTGCAATATAACAAAGAGTAATACTTTCCGTACCCACTGTATATTATATTGAAGGAGCAACAGCGATCTGTCACGACACATGAACATAATCATGCTGAGGATGTGCATTTTGAAAAGTTTCTAATGCGAGTCTGTCTAACTATTTCTCATCCTAATCTCCTCCACATCGCTTTGAACCATTCAGAATGCTATATTTTAGATACGTTTTGTGGTCTGCGGGATGCATCACATTTTAGAGAGCATTTGATTGGACAGAAAATGATGTAATCAAAATTATTGATCCATATTGGTGTAAATGAGAGATTAAGCTTCTAAATGCAAATTTTGACATTCTTTTTGAGCACAGATAACCTTAAGATAAGGCTAATCATATTTAACATTTATGCTAAAAGTCCAAAAAAAAGTAAGTAAGTAATTTTCATCTTTTTATTGATGCAGATGCAATTAATTATTATTTATTTTTTTTACAAACAGAGCTATTCAAGCAATTTGGTGAAGCATCTTGTATTTTATCTTATTGTAATGTATAGCACAGAAAACTGAATTTTTCAATACCATGCAGTCCTGCAACACTCCATGTAATACCTGAAATGTCAACTTTGAATTTAAAAGGTGCAGTGTGTAAATTAATGGCATCTATCGGCGAGGTTGCGAATTGTAATATAGAGAAGCTACGGTGGCCAACACAAATGTCATCGTCTGAGACAGGAGACAGAAGCCAGTCAAGTAAACACTCTGTAGAAAAGTTTCTGCATTTAGGACTACTGTAGAAACATGCTGGCACAATATGGCGATTTAAAGGGTCATTTTTGGTTATTCATTCATTCATCTTCTGAAGATGTTTTTAATGAAATCTGATGGAGATAATTAACACTTTCAGATGGCCAGAAAGCTACTAAAGCATATTTAAAATGCACAGTGGATCAACCGTAATATTATAAATGATTTGTGCAGCAAAAAAACCCCAAAATAAGAACTTTTCAACAATATCTAGTGATGGGCGATTTCAAAACGCTTGCTTCATGAAGCTTTACGAATCTTTTGTTTTGAAACAGTTGTTCGGAGCGCCAAATTCATGTGATTTCAGTAAACAAGGCTTCGTAACGTCATAAGTGATTCGCAATTCCAATAGTTCACTTGAGTTTGGCGGTTTGGCAAAACAAGAACCGAACCACTGATTTGAAACAAAAGATTCGTAAAGCTTCATGAAGCGGTGTTTTGAACTCGCCCATCACTAGATATAGTCGGAGTTCTTAAGAACGGGGAGAAGGAGGCGGGAACCGGCGAACGTTCCACATGACTTTAATAATAAAATAAGCAAACAATAAAACGAAAGTAAAAGGGCGGCAGTTCCTCACGGCGACTGCCGCCCACACAAACAAAATAAAACACAACATAAAGTCCAGGCCTGGTCTTCTCTCGTCCTTCACTGTCGTCGCTCCTCTTTTATGCTTCCGGAGCTCCTCCGTGAGAGATACGAGACCGGTGCAGCGCGCAGGTGACGCTCATTATCACTCATGTCACCGGCCTCACGCCGTTCCCTCTCGGCTCTCGCCCACCCTGCTCGTCACATCGTTATTTAGTTTTTTGACAAAGTATTCCCGTCGCTTTATAATATTAAGGTGAAACCACTGTACTCACATGAACCGATTTAAATGTGTTTTAGGATATTTCTAGGCATCTGAAAGTGTTAATTCTCTTGCTGCCAATAGAGGCCCCACAAATGACAGAATTTTTTTTTTGGGGGGGGGGGGGGCTAACCTTTTAACATGTAAAGGGACCAGTGGTGTATATAGATAGAAACGGCTCATTCTAAAAGGTAATAAAAACATAATTGTTCATTATGTAACGTCTTTATACATCACTGAAAACATAGCCGTGTTTATTATATTGCACTGCTGTCAATAGGTCCTCCTAAAATGTACACATTCCACCTTTAAAAGGTAAAGTTTTGGCAACCACAGCTGCAAGTAATTAAGCAAAGAAAATGTACTGCAAACCTTTAAGGCTCTTATTAGTGAATCACCTCTATTTTGCATGTGAAAACTACTGCCATAGTTCACACTTTCATTTCATTTAGGAGTATTCAAGTTGCTGAATGCAGATTACATACTGTTGATATGCAAATGTCATGGTTGATGATAATGGTATAGCCGTTATCGTGCCATTTTCGCCGCTTGAATAAACAGTAAAATAAGCCTATTTTTAAAAGTTTCAACTAAACTTCATGCTATAATAAGAAATACATCAACACAGTGCCAAATTATGGGGCTCAGTGGCATTTCTCGGGGTCTTTGAGTTATTGTGAGTCACCACCAATAGAGGGCAGTCATCAGTGCAGTGAATGGATAGATGGGAATTCATTATCATGTTGGAGATCCCAGCTTAATTATAGATTTCATTCATATTTCATTCTGCTGCCACATGTCTGACTCATAATTTCAGATGTCTAATAACGGCAACAGCAGCCAAACTGATTCAGGGACGCCCTGAGAGCCAGTCAAAGGAAACCAGAACTGACACTCCAACATCCAGAGTCCTGTCAACATCGGCACCGTCCTGACTACATAGATCTGCAACGCTTAAATCCCAGAGATGTTGCTGGGCAATAATATGAGAGATATGCCAGGCCGTTGAGATTACAGACTATTAAAGGGATAGTTCATTCAAAAATGAAAATGATCCCATGATTTATTCCCCCTCAAGCCATCCTAGGTGTATATGACCATTTTCTTTCAGATAAACACAACCTAAGATAAATTTAAAAATTTAGTCCTTCGAGGGTTGTAATGGTTGTGAATGGTAGGCCAAATTCTGAAGACAGAAAAAATGCATCCATCCATAAGAAAAAATTAAATAAAAAAAAAAGAATCAATACAACACCAGAGGGTTAATAAAGTCCTTTTGAAGCGAAGAGATGCGTTTTTGTGAGAAAAATATCCATATTTAACATTTTATAAATTCAAATAACTAGCTTCCGGCAATAGTTATACTAGTTATTTGAATTTATAAAAATTGAAGTATGGATATTTTTTATACAAAGAAAAAAAAGTTTGGGCTACCATTCACAACAGCATATAAACCTTGGAAGACTAAGACTATTTTTAAATATATCTCCGATTGTGTAATATACACCTAGGATGGCTTGAGGGTGAGTAAATTTCATTTTTGGGTGAACGATCATTTACACCCTTTACTTTATACTGTATCATCGTGCACAATTCATTATCTTTCAATGAATGATTTAAAAATCTCATATTATGATGCGTGTCTCTCATATCATTCCAAACCAACATGCGGTTTCTGAAGAACATGCATGTTATTTATAATTCAATATAGCTCATAGCAACCATCACTATTCCGCTTCACAAAGGAGGAGGAAGGGAAGAAACATGTACAGCTCTACTTTTGATTTATTAATCCAATAATTGCCAATTCAGTGACATTCTGCACAATACGTTCAAATCCATTTCAATGACTGGATTCCGTGATTCTGTCCACCTTTTCTGCATCGCGGGCCCTAAGCGTGTGAACATTAACACTTCTATTTTTGCAAGCACGATTTCGAACATTCTGAGACATCAGAACACAATTCATGTGTTGCAAAGAGTACGGTACGTGTATGTTCTTGTGATGTGATGCCCAAAAGCACACATTGGCATAAACACTATGAGATGAACCGCTCTGAGGGTTTAGAAATCAAGTAACAGAACCATAAAACAGCTCTTTACCCAGATCAGTATTAGGCCCGGCCAGAACCTGTCTGAATTTGTCGAGTCTTGACGCCTCTCTCTCGGTCATGGCAGGAGTTCCAGATGTGTTCTGATCCGCCATGCGGGCCACCAGTGGAATCACGGGCCTGTGCGGGAGCGACTGCTGTCTGTGTAGTGCTGCCTGTTCAACGCCCACTTCTGTTCACGAACACAAGAGAAAACACAGCTGTGATGAGAACACACAAACTACTGCCTGCTTTCTCGCATGCCTCAGCCCAATAGACGTAATTACAGTTTGCCCAGAGGTCAGGCGAGACAGTTACCCCAAGATGCTCAGCTAGTGCTAATGAAACACTTCTGTCAAACTAAATCCATTACGGCGCTCGGACAGATGAACCTCATTCAGAGCGCCATCATCATTAAGAGTGGGAATCTTTTAGCACCCCACAATTCAATTCGTTTCAATTAGATTCTATTTTAATTTCAATTCAGGGAGTCATGATGAGATTTCACACGATTCTCAGTGTATATACGTTCTGCACAGGGACCAATCATTTGTGAGTTAAACCTGGCACATCTCAATTTTGCAAGTAAATGCTCTTCAATCCAATTAGGGAAGGTTGGCTGAGGAGATCCTCGTGTATCCTCTAACACTGTATAAATATTAAAAACATCAATGAGTTTATTATAATTATTTCTTGAAACAATGTGTATGGTAAAAAGTATTAAAATCGTAACGTGGTGTAAACAAATTGAATTGAATTGAATTGCACCGAATGGCTCATACGCGTGTGCTTATGCAGCCTTTAAAAACATCCGTTATTCCGTGCCGGGAAAGATTTCATTTTTATTTTATTTGTTATTTTATTTTGTTTAAAACTAGTTTTAAAAACCACATTAGTTATGTTTATTTTGTCATTTTCATATTTTTTATTTAATTAATTGTATTCATTTTTAAATGCATACAGAGACACACATTTATAGTTCAGTCCCAAAGTCACATTTTAATTCCACCAAGCCAGTCTAGATGCTGGTTATTGTTTTGACCTCAGGTGAAGTATAAAAGCTAGTACAGCTGATATTTTCTCCGCACTACTGCATGTTGTCTCAGAAAATAGCGTAAATCCAAATTGTGTGTAAAGATGTCATATGAAAAGCTTATATTAGAGCATATATATTTGTTTAATATTAATTCTATCATCATTTTCAAGTAAAGCATTAGATTGACGCGCGATTCTCACAAAACTGTATTTTATGTCAGGTAAATTTGCCTTTGCAAAAAAAGACTCCAAAAGGACACCAAATACCCGAAAGAGATGATGGTGATGCAACCATGAAAAAAAAAAAAAGAAAGAAAAGGTAAGAATCAAGTAGAGCCGCGCGATCTTGATTGCACTCACGAAATCTTATTTTGTATTTTATGAAACCTTTGACAAAAATCATACCAGAGCATTCAAATATGTGCTGCAAGAGAGAGCAGTTTTGAACCACACATTAGTTATTTCGGGGTTACAAAAATTCTAATTATCACAGAAGTATTAAATATAAGTTTTAAGTTAGTATATAAACACTGACGTCTATGGTAGAGCAAACGACCTTTCGAAACAAACTTGGCGCGTCAAATAACGGTTGTATCAATTACATCTTGTTCCACTAGGTGGCGACGAGCGACTTAATTTTTTTTGTCATTGAATCATTCATTCAAAAGATTCTTTGAAAAACACTGACTCATCCAGTAGTGAAACAAGTATGAGTCAGTGAATTCATTTAAAACCATTTTCATTTTCAATAATCGCAATAACCTCCACATTTTGTTACTTTCGACAAGAAACATCTTTCAAATTCAGTCCATTTTATCAACAACTTAATTATTAAATGATAAAATTTGCCTTATGTGCAGTTTACATACAATTTTGTTATTTGAATGTTAATTATTTTATATCTAAACAGTAAATCGACGCTGAATTTAGGCTAATAGTATGGGCTCAGTTGTTAACCTTTAATATTAATCATTCCCTATATAAGTTACAGCATTAGCAGAGTTATTTTTTTAATCTCTAATTCATTTAAAGACACAATTAGTTCAGTACACTACCGTTTAATTTGAATAAAAAGCTATTTTGTTCAGTTTTCTCCCCCTGCTGTACCAAACCGAGACTCCAAAACCGAGCTGTGTAAACAGAACCATCAGCTTTATAAATAAACACATCGATTATATTTATTATATAACATTACGTTATTATATTATGATATATATAAACATACCGTTATTGTGTGTCAGTTTGTGGGTCAGAGTCATATTTATACAAAGTTCTGACGCACAGAACTGACAGAATAAGTAGGTTTAATAGATACACGGGTACATTCTCTGGTCCAAATGCTGTTGTGGTTGCCATTTTGGCAGTGTTGCACGCATTTGCCAAAGAAACAGCGCATCTGTGAATTGATTTTGCTCTAATGCTTAATAATCATGCTGCCCAAACACTGAAAGTCACTGTAAAATGTGATTGTATGCTTGTTAGGAGCATTAAACGGGTGACTTTGAGAGATCATCCTCGCATTAAGCATCATAACATCTTCAACGTTTCAAGATGTTCGTGTAATCCCAGCAGAAATTAGACAGAGCGTGACAGCTGCTGACAGTGTCAACACAAGGCACTATTAGAGTAGAGGCAGACCACATCAACAGGAAGACCATTATCACAGTCATCTATCGCCACTCTGGCTGGCAAAACAAGGTACTGAACTGTCTGTCAGTGCAAGCACTGGTGTAAGCAGACAGCCTATTTTAAGATATTTTAATCACAAACAAACTGGCTGTATTGTATGACCTTTTAACCCTTCAAAATCTTTCAAATTCCTTTACATGTATCAAAATATAACTAGATGACAAACTTTAAGTTGGCTTGAAAAAAGCCTAGCCAGAAAATTTGAAGTAGTTTGAAAAGCGTGAAGTTTGAAATAGTTTAGGTTTTAGTTTAGAAGTTTTCATAGACCGATTGATAGATATAAATGGTCAGATAGATAGACCGATTGATAGATATAAATGGTCAGATAGATAGATAGATAGATAGATAGATAGATATAGATATAAATATAAATAGATAGATAGATAGATAGATAGATAGATAGATAGATAGATAGATAGATAGATAGATAGATAGATAGATAGATAGATAGATAGATAGATAGATAGATAGATAGATAGATAGAGAGATATTTGTCTTCAAATGATAGATAGATAGATAGATATTTGTCTTCAAATGATAGATAGATAGATAGATAGATAGATAGATAGATAGATAGATAGATAGATAGATAGATAGATAGATAGATAGATAGATAGATAGATAGATAGATAGATAGATAGATAGATAGATAGATAGATAGATAGAGATATTTGTCTTCAAATGATAGATAGATAGATATTTGTCTTCGATAGATAGATAGATAGATAGATAGATAGATAGATAGATAGATAGATAGATAGATAGATAGATAGATAGATAGATAGATAGATAGATAGATAGATAGATAGATAGATAGATCGATCGATAGAGAGATATTTGTCTTCAAATGATAGATAGATAGATAGATATTTGTCTTCAAATGATAGATAGATAGATAGATAGATAGATAGATAGATAGATAGATAGATAGATAGATAGATAGATAGATAGATAGATAGATAGATAGATAGATAGATAGATAGATAGATAGATAGATAGATAGATAGAGAGATATTTGTCTTCAAATGATAGATAGATAGATAGATATTTGTCTTCAAATGATAGATAGATAGATAGATAGATAGATAGATAGATAGATAGATAGATAGAGATAGATAGATAGATAGATAGATAGATAGATAGATAGATATTTATTTTCGAAAGATAGATAGATAGAGAGATATTTGTTTTCGAAAGATAGATAGATAGATATTTGTTTTCGATAGACAGATATTTGTTTTCGATAGATAGATAGATATTTGTTTTCGATAGATAGATAGATATTTGTTTTAGATAGATAGATAGATAGATAGATAGATAGATATTTGTTTTCGATAGATAGATAGATAGATAGATAGATAGATAGATAGATAGATAGATAAACAAATATCTATCTATCTATCTATCGAAAACAAATATCTATCTATCTATCGAAAACAAATATCTATCTATCTATCGAAAACAAATATCTATCCATCTATCTATCTATCTATCTATCTATCTATCTATCTATCTATGGAAAACAAATATCTATCTATCTATCTATCTATCTATCTATCTATCTATCTATCTATCTATCTATCTATCTATCTATCGAAAACAAATATCTATCTATCTATCTATTTATCTATCGAAAACAAATATCTATCTATCTAAAACAAATATCTATCTATCTAAAACAAATATCTATCTATCCATCTATCGAAAACAAATATCTATCCATCTATCGAAAACAAATATCTATCTATCTATCTATCTATCTATCTATCTATCCATCTATCCATCCATCTATCTAAAACAAATATCTATCCATCTATCTAAAACAAATATCTATCCATCTATCTATCTATCTATCTATCCATCTATCCATCTATCCATCTATCCATCTATCCATCGAAAACAAATATCTATCTATCTATCTATCTATCTATCTATCTATCTATCTATCTATCTATCTATCTATCTATCTATCTATCTATCTATCTATCTATCGAAAACAAATATCTATCTCTCTATTGAAAACAAATATCTATCCATCTATCGAAAACAAATATCTATCTATCTATCTATCTATCGAAAACAAATATCTATCTATCTATCGAAAACAAATATCTATCTATCTATCGAAAACAAATATCTATCTATCTATCGAAAACAAATATCTATCTATCTATTGAAAACAAATATCTATCTATCTATCTATCTATCTATCTATCTATCTATCTATCTATCTATCTATCTATCTATCGAAAACAAATATCTATCTATCTATCTATCTATCTATCTATCTATCCATCCATCTATCTAAAACAAATATCTATCCATCTATCTAAAACAAATATCTATCCATCCATCCATCCATCCATCTATCTATCTATCTATCTATCTATCTATCTATCTATCTATCTATCTATCTATCTATCTATCTATCTATCTATCTATCTATCTATCTATCTATCTATCTATCTATCTTCTGAAGGTCTGGTCCGAGTTTGGTGGTTGTAGCTTGAAAGGTCAAGGAGGAGTAGCGTTTAGAAATTTAGTCTAAGAAGAATAATAATAAGCTTAAGTAGCAGAACAGTAAGTTGGCTCTCTCAAGCCAACTTAATTAAAAAGTTTTGGGTTAAATAAAAGAGATCTAGTTGTCATATCTTTGTTTTTTAATTATTATTAAGGCCTTTGGACAAAAAAAAAAAAAAAAGACCCGTCACATCATTGACCCACATTCAAAAGCTCAGAGTTCTCTCTCTCTCTCGCCGACGGCGCAAATGCCGATTCAACAAGCTCAATCGGCAAAAAATAAATAAAAATCCCAACGGGGTGTGGTCCCAATGAATAGTGCCGATGAGATCGGTTTCGCCAGATTTTGTACAAAATGACATCACACTCATTCATTCTTCGATGTTGCTCGAAGAACATTGGGTCCTTTGGGTTTCAATGTCACGAAGATTTGGAATTCTAACCGTATTAAAATGAAGATGCTTTCATTTAATTGTCTACGCTTCAGAAGCATCAGAGTAAAGTCTGAGTGACAGGAAGAACACATCCTTTATTAACATAATAAAGCTCAGTGGCAAACAAAACAATTGATTGACATTTCACTGACTCCAATTTGCTTGAGCAACACAGGTTTCCGATGTTACAGCCTCTCGGTTAATTACCGCACGTTACCAAAAAAAAAAAAAAAACATTTTAATGAAGGTCGTGCTAATTAGCTAGGAAAAGGACAAGGAGAAAATGAAAGGCTAGAGTTTAGAAACAGGTCACAGGTCTGATCCAAAATTCAAACTTTCTTGTAAGTCTTATGAAAATTAGTTGTTCTTTCCCAGCGAGGTCTAGATGACAGCAAATTTTGTAACACCACGTTGGAAAAGATAATCAAGACTCATTTTCCGTTGTGCTTGCCTGTGCAAGTATTAAGCATCTTGCATATTGGTGTTCTCATGCTGTTGTTTTATGCAAAGTCTACATGACTAATGTCATTTTATCAATGCCAGGGGAAAATGATAACTCCAATAATTAAAGGCAACAACACACATCTTTTCAAATTTATGGCAAAGATAAAACAAAGAATTACTGCATAATAATCATAATAAATATTATTTATATTTATATTATTTATTCATATACATTAATGAATTAATATAGTAATGAATATTATTATTATTATTAACATAAGCCATTGTTATTTTAGTATTATTCATACACTATAATAGTACTAATGCGCTTTTTTGTTCTTCTTATTCTTTATACAGTATTAGTTTTCATCTTCTATTAATTTTAGTCATTTTGTTTTGTGCTCGTCTCTTTTTTATTTTTTATTTCCATTTTTATTATTATTTTCAATACTATTTATTATTATTTTTATTTTATTTCTATATTTAGTTTACGCCATCATCTAATATTGTTATTTTGTTTTATTCAATTGCCAAAAACTAGTTTTATTTGCTTTCATTTACAATAACAATGTTTTTACCGCGGCAACCAAAGCTCAATGTCAGATTTGTTAACACCGAGCAACCAGCCAAACAATAAACCAGACTCAAAGAGCAAACAGAGACAGGAAACGCGCTTGTCCTGATGTTTGACTGACCTTTAGGCGAACCGACAGGAGCTTCGCTGTGTGACTTCACAAGTCTGTTGTCACTGATTGGGAAAGCCTCTGAACTGAACGACTGATCTGTTGTCATCCCTTCCTCTCTCTCCTCCTCTTCTTCGGGCTCTTCCTCCTCCACCTCGTGCGCTTCCTCACCGTCTTTTTCATCAGGCTCAGTCATCTTGTCCATCTGTTGCTGTCTTCTTTCCTGCAGCTTGCTGTGGTTTTCTATCACCTTATTGGCCGTCTCCATGACGACCTCGATGTTGAGATTTTGGGCTGCCATAGCGAGAAGTTCATCGTCATCATCTCCCACATCCCAGGCGTCACTGGTGATACTCTCAAACTCTTGGAAGGTGGTGGCTTTCTTTGGTTTTCCTGGCGTAGTTGTAGACGGAGGCTTGTTTCCTGCTTTTATCAGACTGAAAAAAATAACATATCATATTTAATAAGATCCCCGCAAGTGGGAAAATACAACTCATGAAGAACAGGGAAATTGACTCCCATTGGTACAACATTGCTGTTCTCCTAGGAAAAGTAACATTTTTCACTAAAAATGGTCTCTGCTGCTCGTTTCCCCATCATGAAAATCAGATGACTTCCACACGCTTTGTTGTTACAGAATATTGCTGTAATTATTTACTCACCTTCATGTTGTTCCAAACCTGTATGAGTGTCTTTCTTCTGCTGAACAAAAAAGAAGATATTTTGAAGAATATGGGAACCAAAGAGTTGATGGGCCCCATTTCCTTCCACAGTATAGAGGAGCGAAAAAAGCAGAAGGAAAAAAATACTATGGAAGTCAATAGGGTGCATCAACAGTTCGGTTACAGACATTCTTCAAAATATCTTCTTTTGTGTTCAGCAGAGGAAAGACGCTCATACAGGTTTGGAACAACATGAAGGTGAGTAAATGACATTTTCAGTTTTGGTGAACTGTCCCTTTAAGACTAAATGTGACCACAAAGCCAGTCATGGGTTTTTTTTGTTTTTTTTTTAAATAAATAATCTTTCCATTGATTTATGGTTTGTTAGGACAATATTTGGACCAGATAAAACTATTGGAAAATCTGGAATCTGAGGATGCGCAAAAAAAAAAAATATTGATTTAAAGTTGCCCAAGTGAAGTCCTTAGCAATGCATATCCATTCACAAAAGATACATTTACAGTAAGAAATTTACAAAATATCTTGATGGAACATGATTTTTACTTAATATACTAATGATGTTGGCATAAAAGAAAAATCGATCATTTTAATCCATGCAATATATTGCTGGCAATTGCAACAAATATACCCGTACGACTTATGACTGGTTTTGTGGTCCAGGGTCCCAAATAATATGCAGAATTACTATTAAAAAGCAAAACTAATAAATAAATTACAAATAGCAAAACATGATGCTTTAATTATATGAATTGAAATCTATTTCTGAGTGAGCACAATGTGATTAAACTGATGCACAATGAGCTGCCACTCAAAACCAAAGAGAATGATTGTATTGCCCACATTTTAACTTGCATTAAAGGTTGGGATCAGTTTCAGTGAGGAAATGAGATACAGTGCTTAATGTGTTCTGTTCAAATTGATGATGCAGTCTCACTATAGCTAGTTAACCTAAAAATCATATTTCCACTGCCAATCTGGCTCTTATTCAAAAATGGTTTGCTGACTCGATTTAGCATCATCTGCGGTTGTGACAAAGAAAACAGCAACAAGTATGCATAAATCACTGCATTTTTAATGATATGGAAAGTCAAAAATCAAAATGTACCTTATTCATATTCTTAAATCACGTTTCTGGCTTTATTGTAAAATGATTAGCAAAGGGGAAAAAATGCTATCTTTAATCAAACTGACATAACTTGTTCTTCCTCTGAAAAGACATTCCTTTTACGGTGACATCACTTATGCTGTGTTTACACACACACACACACACACACTTCTATATCAATATTTTCTACACGTTTGTGTTTATGTACCCCTAAATATAGAAGGGTTGGACAATGAAACTGAAACACCCAGTTTTAGCCAAAAATAATGTATTAGTACGGTGCTCCTTTTGAGGCCAGTACAGCATCAATTCATCTTAGGAATGACAGATGATTAATGAATAGTTAACTATGATATTGGTGGAGGAAAACATTTTCTAATTCGCTCCTCCGAAATACCCCAAAGTGGCTCGAAATATTTAGATCTGGTGCCTGTGCAGGCCATGAGAAATGTACAATATAACTTTTCAACTTTCAATTTAACTTTCATTTTTTAACTATTCTGTCACAAGTCTACACTTCACCCCTACATTATTTAGATTAAATAATATAGTGTGACAGATTTGATGAACATGAAAGTGAAATATAAATATAAAAATATAAATTAGATGGATGTGAAACTAAGGAACATATGAAAATAAGGAAGTACAATAGGTTGCAAGTTACCAGCAATGACTTCAAAAAAATGAAAGCAAAACCATAGAATAAAAACAGAAGAATAAAAATTCTATCTTTGAATATGCTTTTCTGAGAAAAAAGCTAAACATCATAAAAGCCATTATACACACATTTTATAAGCTATTATAAAAGAATTAGTGTGTGTGTAGTATATAATATATATTATATATATATATATAAATGAATATAAATAATAAAAACTAAATAATATATTATATATATATATATATAAATAAATTATATATATATATATATATATATGTGTGTGTGTGTGTAAATAAATATAAATAAATAAATATAATAAATATATACATATATATATATATATATATATAAATGAATATAAATAAATATATATATATATATATATAAATATATATATGTGTGTGTGTGTGTAAATAAATATAAATAAATAAATCTAATATAATAAATGTATATATATGCGCTTACTTGGCATGTAGCAGAGGGTCAAATGGGGGATGTTGAGCTCCGTAAACATGTTGGATACTGTGAAAAAGAAAAAATACAAAGCATTACAACGCATGTTTATAAGAAAAACATCTATTTTTAACTCCCAACATTATTTATATGACCTGGAAACTGGTTTGACTAGTCAAGAAGTAATGAAGCAATTCTTGAAATCTAAAAAACACGACTCTGCTTCATTTAAAAGAGTTATTAGATATACTTAATTTGTCACCTATCTACATATCTATCCATCTATCATATATATACACACACACACAACATGAATTGAAAGTTGCTGTCATCAACAATAAAAATGCTCCACTGTACAATGTAAATGTTACGGTACCGCTTGTGAATACAGTTATCATCCAGTACCATAGTTTCTATCAAAATACTAGTCCTAACGTAGTATTACAATCATTGTATTCATGTGTAAGAGTTGTCAAAAGAGGGGCCCAGCAGCACATAGCTAACAGGCTAACACATGAACTAGACCATTAACACAGAGCTTTCATCAATAGAACAGATATTATCACCACATACACGTTGATCAGACGGCAGATGTCAGTGCTAGAAAAATCTAATCATGATGAATATAAACTTAATACAACACTGACATCAATCCAAACATGGAGGTGTACAGCTAGCACACATCACATTAAGTTAAAGGCAGCTTTAAAAGATCAGATTTTAATGACACATATCGTTTAAAATATTTGGAGCTTCTCTGGTGAGATCTAGTGTTGACAGACAGTGTTCGAATAGCTGCTTCTCTAACTGAACACATATAAATGCACACACATAGCTAACACATAGACATTAGCATGAACACGTCACTCACTTCCCAGGAACCTTGGCTGTGTTTCTCTTCCAGAACTGTTTTTTGTTGCCGTCACCTGACATCTTTTGGCTTCAGAGTACTCCCTCATAAATTAAATTAGAGAAAAATGTTGATAAGTTGTGCAAATTGTGCACGAAGAGTTTATTTACACCTCAATTTCTCTTCGCAAACTCAGAGAGCCGCCATGTTGGTACCGCCCTCTGCACATAGGCGCAGCTGTGATTGGCTAAGGGCTCTCATGAGTGGCTGCTGAACAGCCAATCGCAAGTGGACATTTCTTTTCTTTAGTTCCCTCACGAGCCTGATAAAATTGTTGTTTTCTGGAAGGGAATTTTATAATGTATACATATAAAATACATTAGCATGTAATTAAGTGAAATAAAAAAATGAGCCAAAAAACATTTGAATGAATTCTATAGTTTTGAAAAAGAAGAAAATGTGTCGCATTTACGTTTTTTTTTTGTAGTGAGACTAAATGTAAGTAGTACAGTAAATATATATATATATATATATATATATATATATATATATATATATATATATATATATATATATATATGCTGGTCACAATATTTAATCTGGAAATGACTGGAAACCATTCTCCATAGAGAATGGAGAAGCAAAACTTCTTTGGTTTTCCGTGTCAGTGAATTTATTGAAGTGATTTTTGCACTTATAAGGAGACTGCCGTGGTGATAGCTAATCCCAAGAACATTAGCTATATGTTTAAGGTGGATAAAATGGACAGTATGAAACTTCAATACGCTAAATATATGGCGGACGGAAACTGCACTTCGGTACTAGACATGTTTATGTATTTATAAAATAATTTAAACATAATATATGTTAAATATGCCATGCAATCTAACGTCTGAGTGGTACAGTATGTTGTATATAATTTATCTTTGTAAATAAATCAGTCATGAACAGTACTACAAAAAGCATGTCAATCATCCACATCGCACCGCCTACAATAGGATTATATGTGACGTTTGTCACTCGGACTCCTCCCACTTTATCAGGAAAGAGAAAACCGCTATGTAGCTAAACTGCTTAGGAGAAAACGAGCACCATTGTAGCGATTGTAGTATTTTTATAATAATTTAAAGCGTCGGCTGGTGTAGTATAACCCCGTTCTGAAGATGAAAGTGAGATAACTCTTGTGTTTGTGTTGTTAAGAGCAGAAATGGAGAAGCAGCCGCGTCTGTTGTGTTCTGAGCTGTGTGTCCAGCGCAGACTATATGAGGTCACATTAAACTGCGCGATTCTCGCATGGAAAGACATACAAATCGACAAAAAACACGCCGGACGCGCCATATATGGAGCTGTCAAAGCTGGTGAGTTACATATCTAATACAATAATGACACTATAAAATGTGTTTCGCCGCTGTTGTTTGTTCTAGGTGTGTGTGTGTGTGTGTGTGTGTGTGTGTGTGTGTGTGTGTGTGTGTGTGTCAGAGCAGACTGAGCTGCCAACCTAGTAGACCGCAGTTTTGGGCATCATACACTGCAGAGAATCAATGAACGCAGAATTTTGGGCCAGCTGACGGTGATGGCCCAAATGATACTGACCGGAAGACTTCTTTAAAACGCAGCTTACTTGGAATATGTCCGGTAAAGATTTTCAAACTGGGTTCTGGGGACCAAGTGAGTGCTAGGGGTTTGTGGAAATGTTTACGTGTAAACATTACGTACAAAAACGTGTAAAATATAATAATAATAAAATTTAAGTAAAATAGTGTGTGTGTGTGTGTGTGTGTGTGTGTGTGTGTGTGTGTGTGCATATATGGGTCAATGATATGAAGGGTCTTTTTTTTTGTCCAAAGGCCTCAATAATAATAAAAAACAAAGATATTACATCCAAACTATGTATGGCAGTACAACTAGATCTCTTTTATTTAATCCAAAAGGTTTTAATTATATTTTGCTACATATAAAGGTATTTTAAAGATTTTTGAAGTGTTAAAAGGTCGTCCCAAATGCCAATACAGCCAGTTTGTTTGTGATTAAAATATCTTAAAATGCAGTAAATGTGTGTATATATATATATATATATATATATATATATATATATATATATTTTTTTTTTTATTCTGGCATGATTTTATAACGTTATATATCAACATAGTGCAAAATGGTATTAAAATTATGTGTAGAAGTTGTTGCTCTGTTATGAGAAAGAATGTCCGGAAAAATGAATTTCATTGACGTCATTCGGATTAACCAATATAAAGGGACCATTTTGGATCAAGTCATGTTGTCATTATCATGAGACAGGATGTGACATCATTCAGACGCCTGCAAAGGATCACATGATCGTGAAACAAAGTAACTAACTCTCTCTTAACGATTTAAAAAATTCGTTTTTTCACTTTGATCATACACGCCCTGAAACATCAGGTCATTTGGTACAACTGCTATAAAACACGGAAAATGTTCTAATATTTAAAAAAAAAAAATGTGCAAGATATAAAATGGTTAATTGTCCTTTTGCTTGCTATATATCAGCCTGTTTGCATTGTTCGAAAATATCGTCATTCGGTATAACCAAAAGTGTCATTCTGTAAAACCGAAATTGAGATTAAATGGAGTTACTTTCTTGGTGACGCATTTTGTCCATCAAAATGATAAAAAGTGTTCATTTATTATAAAAACCCAATAATGTCATTGTTAACACTTCAAAAAAAACGTAAAAATTATTTATCTTCATTATTTTTGTTTTTTTTACACTTTTAAAAAACTTATTCACCAAAAACACTGCAAACTTGGATTATGTTTATGGTGCCCCGAAATACTGCTGACTAACAACTTCTATAGGATGCCCAAAAACACTGCTGACTCTAAAAATGCCTGTGGTGGCCAGCAGGATGCTGGTTGGAAGACGTCTATGATGCCCAAAAGCACTGCTGAACCTGGAACCCGGCTTTGAAGCCTACAAACACTACCGACTCAGCAATTATGTGGCATTAATGCTTAAAACTGCTGCTGATTTGGAACACTTCTGTGATGCCCAGAAACATTGGTGATTTGAAACGTACATAGAATGCTCATAAACACTATTGACTCGATACACAAAATATTGCCCAGAAATTCTCTGATGTTTGATGCACTACTAACTAAATGCCTATGATGCCATAATGCATTAATGACACCCTAAAATGCTGTGTTTGTATGATGCTGCTTACTAGTAACTTGTCTAAGGCCCAAACATGCTGTGTTCTATGCAAACACATATGATGATCTAAAGTGCCACTGGGTAAGCAGTTTACTTCGGTTTGAATTGCACCCATTATTTTTTCTCATTAATCAAGATTCTTGAAATAATCCATTTTTGAGTCTAGATTCAGGTCAGCAATAGAACATTTATATGACTTGAGACACCCAAACAATATAAGATAATCAGGCCAAGTTTTCCCCTTCCAGCAGTGCTATAAAGTTCTGATTATCTTGATGGTTCTACAGATCAGATATTCTTGTGGTGTAAGGTGTGTTAAGAGTGACTGAATCTGCTCGGTAGAATGTCAGGGGCACACCGATCTTAAATGGTAAAGATCCAACGTGTCCGGCATGTTTGTTTACTCTAAAGTCCTGTTTAACCGCGTGAGATTTCCCGTGTTCACTGTTGTTTTTTGTCAATGGAATCTGTTAGTGTATTTTGTGAACAAAACTGTCAAATCTATGATTTTTGTGGTCCCTCGCATTTTGAAAATCTGATAAGATTAAAAAAACTTTTAGTGCCTTAAGAATCGAACACCAAGACTTGGAGAATAGACAAATATATATCTATAATATAAATATATATATCTGAAATCTATTTGTGGCGGTCAGTGTTGATATTTTGGCGGGCCACCACAAATAAATCAATGTATGGGAAACACTGACTTGTAATCAGGAAGCAATCACATCATTACCACATGGCACAAGAGATTTGTCTCCCCTGATCCTGCAGCCAATGAGATTGCTTGCTTCTCATTTAAATAACCTGGTTCAACCTGGTTAAGCTAGTCCTGCAGCAGTTCCTCTGAGATCCTCCACCTCCCCAGCTCCACCTGCCTAGATCTGCTACGGGATTTATGTATGCCTATTAGTGCAGCAGCATATCTCACATGCTCACAGCAGCGTGTCTGTGTATTTATTTGCAGTAGAAAATCTGTACTTGCATCGTGCGAATAAATTAGTTTTTTCTTTACAGAACAGTTTTGCTGTCCCACTTTATATTAGGTGTCTCTAAATTTTACTTTCGTAAAATCAAAAATGGTTTGAGTAAAATGCTAACGTTTGTTAATCGCAGATGTATTTTTTTTAAATATATGTGCAACGTAGAAAAAAAATGCATTTTATCAAATGATTAATTTAAACATTAGCACATGTAGTTAAATACTCTTAATATAAAGTGGGTTCAGTTTCTTTTGCCAAAAACTCAATAGCTGCTTGAGTTTGACAGCAATAACACGAGATTCACTAACAGTGAAGTTGTGTATATAGAGTGTGCAAACTATTCTCAGACTGAGCTGGAAGGTCAGAGAGGTCACTGGTAATGTAGAGGAATTGGATTGTGTTTCCTCCTGTCTGCTGCACAAACTCTCCTGTCATTGCTGCCGGGTTATGCCTTGTATTGTTAATGAATCTTTATGTCTGTCATGAATAGTCATATATTAACCTCCAGCTTTGGGTTGTTAATCAGTTATTTGTTTGACATTATTTTCTGAAAATCACTCTCATTCATCACGAAACATACATAAAACACTGGGAAAATCTTTGACCTTTTCAGAAGAACATCATTGTCAATAGTAGGGGTGGGCGATATAGCCTCAAAAATACATTACGATATTTCAAGAATATTTGCGATTACCGTATTTTTGACGATATAGAGAAAAATGTTTTATTGGTGATTGCAACTGGCTGGCAGCAGCATTTATTAGTGCAAGCAAAATGAAGGGCATTTTCCATCCTTTTCCAATGAGCTACTGTCATTGATGACAAAATACCTAATTAAATGCATAATTATTCAAATACTACAGAAATTAAAGTAATCAAATGTAAAATAGCACATGCGTTCTCTTTCTAACTATTTAACGTTCCAAAAATGAGTTTAACTGGATACTTGCCAAGACATTTTGACATAATTTTGTATGTATTTGAGTGTTTTAGCGCGGTAAACGACTCATTTTAGTGACTCAGAAGTTATTTGAGACTGAGGAGCGGCTCGTGTGCTCCACAAATATAGATCAGTAGTCGAGCGAAAGCGCACAACCTGCGGTAACGACTAAAATCACGCGCAATACAAGCACTGTTAAACCGGAGCGAATGAGACGAGTGAGAGAGAGAGGAAGCGGCTGTGTGTCACTTCGCCATCGGAGAGAAGAGAGCGAGAACGCGCGGCTCACGTTATTGCCTGTGCCGCTTGTAAAACGGATCAGCTCAGAATCTGAAACGTGACACTGACTGGTCGCTTATTCTCTTGTGCCTGAGTTCTACTTGAATTGAAGACTTTATTATAACAGAGACTGGTCTGGACTGGTTCAGATCCTATTTTTCTGATCGCAGTCACTTTGTTTTTATGGATGGCCCCAGATCAGAGGTTGGTTCTGTTGGTACTGGTGTTCCCCAGGGCTCAATTATTGGTCCTTTTGGTTTTTGCATCTATATTTACCCACTCGGTCAATTATTGAGATGTCGTTACCTTAACTACCATTTTTATGCTGATGATGACCAGATTTACTTCCACTCAAAACCGGGTCAAGACATGGACCTATTCCATCTTTAAAATTGTACTTCAGAGATGTCTAACAACTTCCTGTGCTTGAATAGTTCCAAAACTGAAGCTCTCTTTTTCGGTTGATGGTGTTGCATTTTTAAATCTCGTCTTAACTTTTTACTTCGGGATTGCTTTTAACTGTCTAATTTTGTTTTATTTTGCTGTTCGTTTATTCACCAATTAGAGTCTAAAGAGATGTGTCGGAGGATTTCGATATAAGAGAAGAGCAGCTTGAGTTTGTTGCGCAGCTCTATTTGTTTGAACACGAGAAGAGTCTAAGCTGATGATACTCCTCATTCACTCCCATTATAAAGCTTGGAAGAGCCAGGATATTTTTAAATATTTTATAGTCATTTTGCATTGAGGGTGAGTAAATCATTAGATAATTTTTATTTATGGGTGAACTAACCCTTTAACCCATGTAGTTACCTTATACTACCAGTACTTTCTTAAGTAACTATACACTGTATATACACGTACTGTAAAATAGCGTAACCGAAATTTGAGCTTTTATTGTTTCCCAACCTATTTTGCTGATTATATAAAACTAATTTTGTGATGCTTGTCCATCATGTTTTGGGCCTATAGGTTTGGCTAACACTACATATATCACTCATTACATATGAACTATTATCACACTTAAAGGTTGCTTAATGACCCGCCGTATATTAATTACCAAGCGCTAATAGTCAAGAATAAAGCTTTCACAAACCAAACGTAACCTTGCAATAAAAAAAAAAAAAAAAGTTGAGTGTGGAGAAGGCCAACACTGAACCTTTCGCAAACGTTGTCTTTTACATTTGGTTGTGCATTTTCAAATTGGATACCTGTTAAATGGCAGATGAACTTGCAGGGGAATTTTATTTGATAATCATCTGGGATCTTCACGTATATTGTTAATGTGAACTGTTGCTGTATGTAAAAGAGTCATACAGGTTTGTAATACCACTAGTGTAAGTAGAAGTGTCTTTTGACCTTTGGAACATGTTCAAAACCGTCCCTCTTAAAGAGCCATAAACTCCACACAAATAATGAGTCCAAACCTAATCCAGTTTTTGAAACGGTTTCACCTAAGCAAGACCTTTGCTCATGCCGTGGACACATAATACTACTGTATGCTGAGGAGAAGTTGAGAACTGGGTGACCTCCAGTACTAAGATCCATTACACAGAGCTGCCTTTTATTTAAAGGTCTTGATGGATGTTCTCCTCAGGGCCATGACACATATGAAATGAAGTTTCCACCCTGCTTAAGGTAGTTCAATGCGCCTTGTCATAGTTTAATTAAAGGATTTCACATGAACAAAACTATTGCTCATGAGAGATTCCAGTTGTCTGAACTATACTTTTGTCATCCGTAACCAAAGATATTGTTTTGTTGGTAACGCTTTACAATACGGTGTATTAACTAATCTCCGTTAACGTTAGTTAATGAAAATACGGCTGTTCATAGTTTGTTCATATTAGTTTTGTTTTGCTTTTCTTTTCTTTTTTTTGCTTGTTTGTTGTTTTGTGTGGCTTTTTTGTTTCGTCTTTTGTTTAGTTTCCGGTGGAAAACATCCAGATCTTTTGACTGCAAATAATGTTTTTCTAACCCTTTTGAACTGCTTTAAAAAACATGGAGACATGACGGACAGGGTTTTTGTTTTTTGTTTGTTGTTGTTGTTGTTTTCTCATTCGCGAGCCAGTTTTTACTGTGGAAAGATGCAGGTTGTCAGTGTGACTTGTGTCAGTGTTGGCTGTCTAGTGTTGTCCATCTGCCATGTAATCTGACCCCTTTCACCACGAGTTAGTTTTCTCCGAATGCTCGTAACTGAAGTAGTGGTGACACAAAAGACATTATTTGTAGAGGGCCCTTTCATACTAAACAAATGTTTGGTTTTGCTGGAAAGGTCACTTTGGATGAATGGATGGTGCATTATGCCGGTCAAACATTGTGCTTCAGAACTTTGAGAGAAGGGACGCTTGCCCTCAAACTCATTTCTCCATGGTAATAGATGCCTGGATACGAGTAATATTATATCCGCAACATGATCTGCATCAGCATCCATAAGTAACGCATATGTGCTGGGATTGTTGTTTCAAACTGTTGCCATAAAATTGAAGTTTCTGCCAGCCTAGTGCCATAAAGCATGCAGCCCTCAAGGAATTAATTTGTGGCTCGCGTGATGTCATAATTGTGCAATAACCAACTGCAATAATCGACTGCGCTCCTGCAATAATAACAGTTATGTTTTCTTGCCATAGTAATAACAAACATGCCTGGGAGGTACATGTAGTGCAGTGGTAGAAATATGTCAGTCAGTAGATATTTGTGGCTTTATCATAAAGATTTTATCTTTCTTTATGTAAATTGTTTATCACTAAATTAATTTCTTTTCTTACTTTTTTTTATTTTTTTTTTTATCTGTGGCTTAGATGCTGACGTGGCATAAAACAACCAAATATTGGTATATTTTCTGCATGATTTCAAAAATCTGACATCAAAAGCTTTAATAAGCTCAAAGTGGTTTTTTAAATATATATATATATAACTCATGTTGTTTAAACATGGTCCAAAAAGTAATTAAAACATTATTTAAATAAAATTTAATTCATTAGATTATCAAAAAAAATCTCATGATACCATAATGAAAGATAAATAAAGGCAATATAAAATAGGTATTAAACTTGGATTTAATTCATTAAATGGATTGAAGTTGAGCTTTATCCATAATAGTGCTGTAAGTGAGCATAATTTTGCTCCCTATTGTTTGGAACAGCCATGATGCCTAAAAATAGTCTAACTCACTGGGTTTCGGAAAAGAACTATGCTGTTTGATTGAGGGCAGCACACCAAATCAAGTCAAGGACCCCTGGAATGTCAACTATTGTTCAATGGTATTTCCTCTATCCCTTTATGTTTACTGCCTCTATTTAACACAGTTTACTAATTAACATGGAAATGAGAACAATCAATCTGTCTCCATTGTTTTTTGATATAATTAAACACACAGTTTGTGGGAGAATTGTAGTGAAAATGAATGAAATGAGCTGAATAGATTTTAAATGATCGGATCGAGAGAATGGATTTTGTTTTTGTTTCAAAATCACAAATTTAAAACTCATTCAATTTTCTCAATATTTAACCAAATTATGCTGTTGACTGCTTCTAGTACTGTAATTCAAGCTTATGAAAATGTTAGGGAGAGACTATTTGGGAAGAGATTCAATCAAGATGAATCTGCATGGTAGGGAGGTTAGATGCACATTTGAACGAACTTTCTGTTTTTCTGTTCATATAGTGAGTTTTCGTTCGCATCTCAGAACAAATACACAAAAACTATATCAAACTACCAATTTTGGCAAGTATTTAAACAGCCGTTTATGTCAAACTGAAGTAAACTGTTGGGAGAAAGCCTTTTTGGATCCTTTCATTAGTTCTTAAAGTGACTTAAAGTCTTGAAGTCCTTCAACGACGAAAGCTAAAGAGAGTATCACTCACTGCTCTTGACAGAGTAACTTTTAGTAAGGGTTTATACAAGGAAGCATTGTTATTTTATATTTAATTGCTTTACAGCAGGTACATCAGAACTCACATCCAGTGTAGACGGCAACAGATTATAATGGGTTCTGCTTTCGTCACGTCACACTGCTCGTGCTCGGTGTAGACACGGGCTTAGACCTACCTGACAAAATGAAAGCACTGTTTATTTTCATTTGATTTGAATCTAGTGCTGGGCGGTATACGGTAAACCGTTTTCATTTTCGAGACCGATATGTTTTTTTTTTTTGTTTTTTTTCCAGAGTCAAGTCAAGTCAAGTCATCTTTATTTACATAGCGCTTTTTACAATGCAAATTGTGGCAAAGCAGCTTTACATTAATAAGAAAATGGGGTCATTGTGCAGCTTATTCTATATATTATTGATTCTTTCCGTTGCAAATATCAATAGTTATTAGTCTAGTTAATTTATGTATATCAGCACTGCAGAAAACAGAGACGTAATCGTCCGGTTCAGCTCAGTTCACATACAACGGCGCCAATGCAGGCATATCAAAAAACACTGCTTAAGTTGGGGACACTTGCTTGATAATCAGCAGAGGTGGGGGACTCGAGTCACATGACTTGACTCGAGTCAGACTTAAGTCGCAAATGTTAAGACTAATATTAATAAAAGACTTGACTTGGACTTGATGTTCTTGACTCGGACTTGAATGAATTGACTCAAAATAAAGTTTAATAAATATCCTGGATCAGTGACTGAACAGGCGCTATGACAAGAATAATTAAGTTCGGGTAACTTTACCAGGATTATGTGTAAGACTGTGTGCATTATATGCAAGGCCTCTAACACGAATATATGTGATACAAACACCACCACTTCAATTTTCATTTGACCATTGAAATCCCACAAAAAATTGTAAGTGAAGTCAGACCCGCTGTCTTGGCTAGTCAAAGGTTATACTAGTTGTGAAAGACCTAACGTTTTGGACATGTTAAGAGTTGACTTTGAATTGGTTTTGCGTTTATTAAATAGAAATTGGGTTCAAATCAGTGCTGTCAAAGTTTTTTTCCAGTTTAACGCGTTAAAAATATTAACGCAATTAACACATCTGTTTTTTCTGTCATCCTTTGGTTAGCATTACAATGTACAGGTGCTGGTCTCATAATTAGAATATCATCAAGTTGATTTATTTCACAAATTCCATTCAAAAAGTGAAACTTGTATATTATATTCATTCATTACACACAGACTGATATATTTCAAATGTTTATTTCTTTTCATTTTGATGATTATAACGGACAGCTAAGGAAAATGCCAAATTCAGCATCTCAGAAAATTAGAATATTACTTAAGACCAATACAAAGAAAGGATTTTTAGAAATCTTGGCCAACTGAAAAGTATGAGCATGTACAGCACTCAATACTTAGTTTTGACTCCTTTTGCCTGAATTACTGCAGCAATGCGGCGTGGCATGGAGTCGATCAGTCTGTGGCACTGCTCAGGTGTTATGAGAGCCCAGGTTGTTCTAAAAGTGGCCTTCAGCTCTTGTTGGGTCTGGCATATCGCATCTTCCTCTTCACAATACCTCATAGATTTTCTCAGGCGAGTTTGCTGGCCAGTTAAGAACAGGGATACCATGGTCCTTAAACTAGGTACTGCTTGCTTTGACACTGTGTGCAGGTGCCAAGTCCTGTTGAAAATGAAATCTGCATCTCCATAAAGTTGGTCAGCAGCAGGAAGCATGAAGTACTCTAAAACTTCCTGGTATACGACTGTGTTGATCTTGGACCTCAGAAAACACAGTGGACCAACACCAGATGATGACATGGCACCCCAAACCATCACTGACTGTGGAAACTTTACTCTGGACCTCAAGCAACATAGATTGTGTGCCTTTCCTCTCTTCCTCCAGACTCTGGGACCCTGATTTCCAAAGGAAATGCAAAATTTACTTTCATCAGAAAACATAACTTTGAACCACTCAGCAGCAGTCCAGTCCTTTTTGTCTTTAGCCCAGGTGAGACGCTTCTGGTGCTGTCTGTTGTTCAAGAGTCACAAGGAATGCGACAGCTGAAACCCATGTCTTGCATACGTCTGTGCGTAGTGGCTCTTGAAGCACTGACTCTGGCTGCAGTCCACTCTGCAGTGAATCTCTCCCACAATTTTGAATGGGTTTTGTTTCACAATCCTCTCCAGGGTGTGGTTATCCCTATTGCATGTACACTTTTTTTCTGCCACATCTTTTCCTTCCCTTCGCCTCTCTATTAATGTGCTTGGACACAGAGCTCTGTGAACAGCCAGAGTCTTTTGCAATGAGCCTTTGTGTCTTGCCCTCCTTGTGCAAGGTGTCAATGGTTGTCTTTTGGACAACTGTCAAGTCAGCAGTCTTCCCCATGATTGTGTCCTACAGAACTAGTCTGAGAGACCATTTAAAGGCCTTTGCAGGTGTTTTGAGTTAATTAGCTGATTAGAGTGTGGCACCAGGTGTCTTCAATATTGAACCTTTTCACAATATTCAAATTTTCTGTGATACTGCATTTGGGATTTTCCTTAGTTGCCAGTTATAATCATCAAAATGAAAAGAAATAAACATTTGAAATATGTCAGTCTGTGTTTAATGAATGAATATAATATACAAGTTTCACTTTTTGAATGGAATTAGTGAAATAAATCAACTTTTTGATGATATTCTAATTATATGACCAGCACCTGTATAATCTCCCTCTTATTCACTCAAAACCATTTAAGTGCACCAAAATAGAAAAAAAAAACCATGCGGATGTCACACACCAGTATTGAGTTCTCTGTCACGCTTGAACGGACAATTACACACACAATAATGTCAAAAATCTCTGTTTTGTCGAGGATCCTCATTAGAGCAGCCTTGAATGAGAAATAAAGTCTTAAACGAAAGTAAGAGTTGTGAGACAATGCGGCAGCTCTTAAAGTGACAGCAACCCTCGGTCATTGAAGATAATCAAACAACAAATGTAACAGAAAATTAAGTGCAATGCATTTTAAATGGTTATTCACTGTTTATAAGGAAATGTCAGCTTCAGTGTCTAATAAGTGGTCTTTAGTGTTAGACATGAGTGAAAAGCTTATGGGATTTAGTCCCATAGTTTATGGGATGCACATAAATATATTGTATACACACACACACACACATAAAGAAAAAAAATTACATTCTGGCGAACCCAACCATGCATACACAAACGGAACAAAACAAAAAAACTTTCAAGCACAACCATGTACATGCAAACAAACAAGACACTTTTCACTCGTGCACGCGTACACACACATTCACTCACAAATATTAATGAATCGCACTCAATCAAATCCTCTCATTCATTCACTCACACACAGATTAATAATGTACAATAGTCAATCCACCTGATAAACAGATGTAAGGTTTGTGTGATTTCAATTAGTAATGTTTTTTCTTGTTGTTATTCTTCTGTTAAAAAGGAAATGCAGCTATTTCCCATCTCAATTTTTTTCCTCCACCACGTCCCTTTAGGGGCTCCGTACGATCTAACTTATGGATGTTTTCATGTCCCATAAAGTTGATGCCTGTTTGAAGAATGCCATTTAGAAACCACGATACTTATTGTTTAATACTTTTTCGTGGTCTTCTGCAATGTTTGAGGCATATTGAAACAGATGTACCTAAATATTTTTCATGCTTTTATTTTGGCATAATTTCAGTAACATTTACATTTTAGGCTATGTAGTTTTATTTTTAGATTTTTATTGTATGTGGACACCTTTTAAGTAGAAATGCATGTTGATGCATTATTTCCGATGCAAATAAAACTCCCATAGTCCATTACTATTGTATTTTTAACTTATTTTAATATATAAATTCATTTAAATCATCGAATATTTGTATGACTTGCCAGTGACTTGACTTGACTTGATTCTCACAAAAATTGACTTGGACCTGCTAGAGACTTGAAGGTTAAGAATCGTCGCGACTCTCGCGATGATTTCATTAAACATTTCTCTGTTTAATTTGACAAAACTATCGACATTTGTCGTATCATATACACAGGAAGTCAAAGGGCTTCACGACCCTGTCAAAATAAAAGTTCGATATAACAGAAAAAGAAACAGTTTATTAAAACACTATCTCAAAGGTCTGCATTGAAATGACAGAAATTGCACAGTAAAAATGCAGCCTACTTATTATTATTGTTATCGTTAAATTCATTTGATTTACATTTTGAAACTAAATTGTTATCTTTATGAACTGATTTGATTAAATTTTTTTCATAAGTTGCCCTTGCAGTGTTTATATAATACATATTTCCTGTACTCCTGTCAGTAAAATATACCAAAATAAAGGTCCAGTGGAAAAAACAAATTTGATTTTTGGTCAAACCGCCCAGCACTATTTTATTCTACTAAATCTATTGCAGATGTAGTTGACTTTTATGATATTTAGTTGACTAAAACTAAAACAATTCAGATGACTGAAATATGACTAAAACTAAATACAAATTTGTTGTCAAAATTAACTTTTGACATTTATCTTGAAGGACTTCTATTTGTGGAAAGTGGCAAATACACTCCATGCAGTGTGTTTGTTTTTTTTGGGGTTTTTTTTTTTTTTACTTATTTATATATTGTTAGATATTTGGTTAGTGAATGCTAAAACAGAAAACCAACAATGCATGCAACAAGCATCTAGTGTTCCTTATGAACTCTAAAACTCTATGGAAACGCCTTTACATTTCAGCTTTTTCCTCGTGAAGTATTCATGCATTATACAGTAACTCCCTAATAAAAGTATCATGAAACTTTCATAAGGACTTTGTCTTCATGTTATGATGCTGTTAAGTTTATAGCCACATCTGGGCATATGAATGGTTTCATTAGGCTGCATAAAAATGAAATACAATTGTTAGATCATGAAGTTTTAATCAAGATAAATCATTACCCTAGCTTTAGCTGGGTATTAAGTAAAGTTTCTGAAGCAATACTTTATTTTAATCCACATAACTCTCTGATCTTTTGAATAAGGTCAGACCTCATTAATTTCCTCTCTTAGGGGTTTTCTGGAAAGCCTGTGTTATGTAACAACATGAGATTGACTCATTTGGGCACAAGCCTTCAGAATGCAAAAACCTCCTTTGCTTAGAGATATTTTCCATAGCAGAGAGACAGAGATGATGGACACTGACATTTACATAACATTTTACTGCAAAGCAAACAAAATGAAGCAGTCGACGTCAACAAGAAACCTCAAAACTCACATTTTGCGAACTGAAGTCTCTTAAAGTATAATTTGTATAATCATTTACAAATATTTCAAATACAGTAGATCATTTGAGAGAAATTCGCCAATAAGAAATTATTGAAAGGCAGTGCATTGTTTAAAAAAAAAAAAAACTGATTTTGAAATTGACAATTGTAAATTTGTGTTGAATAATAATCGATTTCAAATGCTAAAAAACCGCTTTCAAGTTTCAAACAGTCTTGTTTTTATTGCCAAAATTTAAATATGGCATCTACTCTAAGATCCATTGATATACTTGCCAAGTCATCAATAACTGCTAAATAATGTACAGTCTGATATACAGTCTGTTCAATGTTTGACTCGATCAATGCATCACGAATCCAATCGATTCATCGTCAGTTCAAAGATTAACACGCCTAATACTTAATTAAAATAGACTTGCACCCAATATTTGTTAGTGTTCTGTGTGTATATTATTATATTAGCTAAAATATGTCTTTAGTTTAGCAGCATGTCAATAGCTGAGTTTTTACGCTCGCATGTGGTGGTTATTCAGGCTTTTTGAGAAAGGAATATTTCACAAAACTGCAGTTTTCGCATTTATAGGTCACCTGACGCACGTAAAAGTCGATCATTCTTTAAAGATGGCGTGGTATGTTTGGACAGAAGACGAGAGTTCTTCGTTAAACTCATAAAAGACAAAAGTATTACGCAACAACTGATTTCTAAACAACAGAAATGCCACAATTTAAAATTATCCAGACCTTGGAGCCGATAGGAGGGAGAAACCACCAGAAACGCCTCATAGGTGGCCACTTCCCAAGCTCCCAAGGGGCTTTCCTTGACATAAATGCTTGATTTAAAAATAATGGCTAGTGTAGAGTTTTGGATATAACGGGAGGAAAAAAAAATTGCCATGTCGCAATAATATTTAATTGATATTTGGAAAATATTGCAAGTTTTGCGCAAATCTGTAATGGAAACGTAGCTAATGTTGGAATCAACTGTATTGTAGTTCGTATTGTTATTGTTAACTGAAACTAAAACTGAAATAATGTGAATAAAGGTGAAATATACTGTTAGATCAAATGTAGATTAAAATTCCTCGTCAACTAACTGAAATAAGTTGAAGCAGAATAGAATAGAAACTAGTAAATATGAAAAACGCACCACATCATTTAAAAGCCAATTGAAAATGAAGCTGATTAGAGTCAAATCTCACAGTCAAGATCTATTTGTATGATGGAGTCGCTTCTTATGCAAGTCTTCTAAATCTGTCTCTTATGAGGTTTTTTTAACAGGTGTTGTGTGGTCATGTGACCCGATGGTCCTCTATACACAGGTAGTCATCGTGTCCCCGTGTGTGAGATTATAGCCGTTCAGGAAAAGGAAGATGACTCTCCCTGTGAAGACACCGGGAAGTGGCAGAAGGTTCCTCAGAGCCCGGTGGACTGCCAGCACGCTTTCACAGGTACGCCGTCCATCTGGCACGCGATAACAGAGGAATACGTAGCTTGTTAAGTTTTATCTACTATGCCGTGAGTGAATTATCAGAAGGATTTTGGCCCTTTTACCCTTGGAATAATGTGGCAGTGTTGTTTGTGTTTCTCTGCAGTGTTCTATATAGAGAGGACGAGGCAGCACTGCTGGCGGTGCAGCAATGTGACTTTCCATTGCTCCGAACATTCCCTGTGTCTGCTTTGGGTCCAAACTATTAAGGAGCAACTTGGATTGTTGAGTGCGTCCTTACAACTAATTTTGGGTTATTTTCTGTAACACAAATGTGTACTGTTGTAAACTACACATAAACTTTAGCAAACAAAGTAAGTTTAATGTTTAATGAAGATTCGTTTGGAAATTGTAATAGTTGCTTGGTGTCCGTTTTGTAAGTTTACTGTAAACACGTTTTTTGTTCGTTTATAGACTCTGAGGAATGAGTTAATTATTACCACACATCTGGTACTGTACATCATTTTGGTATATATAAATTATGGACACTAATTGCTTGTTAGCATTGCGTAATAAAAACACACTTCCTTTTAATCTTGCAAGCATTTGAAGCTGTTCTGTGCTCGGCAGATTCTACCAAAACCAAATCTTATTGGTCCAAAATCGTAGTCTTGTTGTGTAGTAGTAATTTGCCTGAATCTTACACTGGGAAAATATTAGTAAATTTGAAATAAGCCTGGTTATTTATTTAAAAAAAAAAAAACCTAAGAAATGTTTGGGGTGTTTTGAATGCAGTACTAGTACATGTATTACAAGTGCTCATCTCTGTATTGTCGCATCAGATGAAGTTTGTCAAAAACAACTTAATGAAGTGGTTTTGACAGCCTAGAAAGACTGTTGTCAAACAACTCATATTTAATGCTCTGCCCTCCTCGAATTCCACAGCCAATCGACCGAAGAGGTTGCTGGTGTACATCAACCCCCACGGAGGAAAACAACGCGGGAAGCAGATTTACGACCACAAAGTGGCCCCCATCTTTTCCCGGGCTTCCATTTCCACCGAAGTGATTGGTGAGTGCCCGTCAGCTGCCTGCATTAACATTTAAATAAAAAATGAGCTTTTATGCTTCGCAAATAGATCTCCGTTGGCAAATGGCCCCACCTGCCAACCCATCCCACGAATATGATTTTATTTACTGCGCCATCTATCACCTGAGCTGGCCGTAATGCAAACTGTGATAGTCGATAAACATAGGAATGCATAGACATCCATTATTTATTAAGTTTGAGAGAGGAAGACCCTGGGTTGGTGGGAATATTGGCTGTTCGAGCTGAGGCTTACAGGCTTACTCAGCAGTTGCTCGAAGGTCTTCTTTTTACGACCATGCAAACATTTCGTGAATAGCAAAGTACATGTCTGGCTGGACAAATACCATTCAAACCAAATCATTAGAGGAGCCAAACAAGATGTTCTGCCGACGGTTTAATAAGCTCTATACATCACCTTTGGCATGTATCATCAACGTGATCCACAGGGCTCGGTCCTAGGCCCCATTCATTTTCAGCATATCCCTCCGAGTTACGGTGTACATCAGTGCGGATGGTAAAGAACCGGTAATGAAATGTACCGGGATTGTTTTTCACCGTGACTTCAGCTTTATCATTTGATGCAGCTGATTGATGGTCTCCATCAAGCCAGCAGAAAAATGCAATTTAACTGCCAGATGAACATAATGATGTTTCTCCCCCCCTCTGCTCCGCTTCGCTGTCATCGTCCTGTTAACAATGGCTTTTCCCTTTTGTTTCTATAGTTACAGAGCGTGCAAATCATGCCAGGGACCACTTGAAGACAGAGGCTGATCTGAAGAAGTATGATGGGTGAGTGGGCATCCCGCTGGGAGACTGCGGTCGCTGTGCGGCGACTCTTAATCTGCCCAGTGAGGAAAGCGTCCTCTGCAGCAAAGCTCAGATTAACATTTGCACATCGATGCACATCGGTGTTTGGCACTGAGGCAGATGATGGGCGGCAGCTTTGGAAATGACTACTTAAAATAAAGTGGCTTTTGGTGGTGTCAACATGGATGCTGCTTCAAACCTTGGCCAGAGGCTAGATTCAATAAACCTCTTTTTGCTGTACTTTTTAACATACATTTCTGTGAACAAAAGTTTAGACGCAAGCCACCTTCTCGCATAAAAGCTGTTCAAGTGCTGTAAAATACGCTTTGTGGTACAGGTACCACATGTGTTATTCTCACGAGCAACTAGTGCCACTTAAGGCCGTGACTAGGGTGTAAGGCTGGAAATGTTCCATTGGAATTAATGGGAATAAACAGGGAATTTGCAAAATTGCTGGTTAGCCTATAACAGGGAGCTTAAATGAAGTTGGAAAAGAAATCTTGCAGCATAATATTGGTTAAAACAACCAGATTTTATGCAATTTCAGATTCATTTTTACCATGCACATTCCTCAATCACATTCACACAGCACACTACTTGCAAAGAACTTTGAAAGAAATGAGTACTTTTATTCGCCAAGGATGTGTGAAATTGATAAAAAGTGAAATTAATGACAAGAAACGATTTTTATTTAACTTTTTATTCATCAAAGAATCCTGAAAAAAAAGTATCCAAGGCTCCAAAAAAAATGTTTAGCACAACTGTTTCCAACATTGAGTATGAAATCACGTGAAATTGAAAGAACATGCGCATAACAAATATTTATTTTACATATTTAATAAGTTAGAGTTAAAACTGTTATTTCATGTAATTATGACCAAACGAAAATGTTTATATTTATAATTCTCATAAATTCCTGTTAAGTTTCCAAATTGCAATATTTCCAAAATTCCTCAGGTTAAGTTCCCGTGGAAAAGTTGCCCCTTTGCAACCCAAGCCGTGACATGCAAATCGGGCCATTGTTGAGCATTTGTCAGCCCAGTTTTTGCGTTGTTTTTCACACTAGTCGGACTCCGTTGGCTGCTTTTTGTCCGATTGGGCATGCTGATCTCTGCATTGGACAGTCGGTGAGAGAGCTCAATCTGATTGGCTGTTCAGCTTAGTGCGCAAGAAGAAAAACTAAGTGATGAACGCAAAGCAAATAAAAAATGAATGAAGTTTTAATTTCCCTTTCTGAACGATAAATCTAGATTACTGCCACCTACTGGTGTAGACAGTTTTCCCCCTCACGCAGACGTGCAAGTGTTAGTTAGTACATGCTGTTTGGGCGTTGACTGTAGTCTTTGTTGTGTGTTCAAGCACGAATTTCTGGCCCAGACGCAGGTGATGCATGGTGGCAACACAGTCTGCTTTTGTTTCTAGTTTTTTAATGCCACTTTTCGTCTAAAATGCTGTTAAAAGTTTCTGAAATTTTTCCTTTAGCTAACTAACTTTTGCTGGTAATCTAATCAAGACCAGTACTCCTTCTTTGACTTTTAGTCCCTAAAATGAAAGGTGAAAGGTATGAAAGGTATTCAGAGCATTTCCCGATTTTTGTGATTTTAATTAATTTGCCAACATGCAACCTTTCTTTCACTGCAGAAAGTGTTGTTTTAAACAAACATGCAGTGAAGTGATCTTTGCTTTTCTCTGCAGTGTGGTGTGTGTCGGAGGAGATGGCATGTTCAGCGAAATTATGCATGGCCTCGTCTCCCGCATGCAACAGGATGCAGGTGTGGACGAGAACTCCATGGAGGAGACCCTTATTCCATGCGGACTTCGCATCGGCGTCATTCCTGCGGGTTAGTCTACAGCAGTGTTTCCCAATCGTGGCACTGGAGCACGTACCCCACACATTTTATAAGTGTCCCTCTCTTATTTGACACCCAATTCAGTTCAAGAGCACTCTATTAACAAGCTAATGCGTTGATAAAAGAGGCATCCAAAATGTGCAGTGTTAGTGATGCTCCAGTACTGGGAATCACCTGTCTACAACCACAAATCTCAGAGTCTATGCAGCCAGGACAGTTCTTCTGCATGACTTTCATTGATTTTTCATACACATCACTTCCTTGGCAGTGTTCCTGGATATATCCGTTGCTCACATTTCCATTACATCATTTTTGTTTTGAGATATTTCCAAGTCATTGTACATTTTACACCTGCTCATGGGCACAGCTGCATACTAGAAGAGAACGGCAGGAGATTATAGCTTTCTTCCAAAACCTAGTGAGCTGCCTAGAGTGCAGATTTCGGCATCATAGGTGCACTCCTGATATAAAAGCTGCTAAAAAAAAAAAAAAAAAACAGTAAGCAGCATTCTCAGATAGCTTGTTTTGACCGAATTCTAGTGAGCCATTCACACAAAACATGTACTTTTTTTTTTTTTTTTTTTTCTTGAAGTGTGGGTCTATGTAGGTATTTTTTTTCTAGCATCTTCACTCTAGTTCTCACATCCTGATTGACACCTTCATGCGTTCGAATAGCCATCCCTTTTGTTAAATCTTTTCCACTTCCACTTAACCACATTAATGTGTATCCACAGAACAAATATAAATCCGATCTTCAATTGACCCTTCGCAAAGACCCGCCCCCTTTAGTTACCGTTGCTATGTCCGACAAACCATGCGCTCTCACGCCACACATCATGTTCTCACGCAGTGAAAAATACATCGCGGAGCAAAGAGTCGACAGACATATGAAACAGTTTCATATTTAATATATCGTAATAGTGTGTCGTGACAGATCGCAGTAGCTCCTGTGACGCGATCATCTCTTCATACTAGTTCATTTATAGCATCAAATAAACATGAATGAACATCAGAAGGTGTGGAAAGATGTGAGTACACACAATTGTTCAAGTTCAAGTTCACCAACATTAATCTACTAACTCCACCGACTGCTTTGTCAGACAATAAGGCGGATTCGGGGTTATGATTGGTCAGATCGCCTGTCAATCAAACTCAGCAAAGGGTCAATTCCTACTGTAGCTTATAACATTGGTTTACAGATGTGGTAACCAAATGTATTTACACTTGTCCAGTTTTGTCTGGAATACCACCTTCTGTGGCTTTAGTGATCGGATTTAAATCGGTCTCCAATGCGTTTCAGAGGGCAGCCTTTTGAAGTGACCAGGTGTAAACAGGCCCTATAAGATAGCACTTCATTTATCCTTTGTGGATCATCTCCAGGCGTCATTAATAAATGAACAGATTCAACTACAGAGTCCTCTTCACAAGAGCTCTGGGAACGATTGATAACTTGATGACTGTGGCTTATCGAATTGTGTTTGCGATATTACGGTTTGCCATATAAAGCTGACAATGTCGAACCCTTAAGAGGCCGTGTTGTTATCAGTCACATTATCAGCGTGTGTAATTCTATCTATTTATGGCCTTATCTTACGTTGTCCAGACACGCAAGGACAAGTGACAGTTTCCAAGAACATCTCCGGGTCTTTTATTTTGTTACTGGTTGACAGCTGATCTGAACAACAGGCGAATGCATGCATTTGATGCATTTAATTCCATGTTACATTTTTCATGTGATATTTTCTTGATTTAATTATTTAAATATAGCATCCAATAAATGATTGACATTGATCATTCGCTCATTTATTTAATTCCATTTAACTTGGCGTTTAATATTAATATCTTTTTGAATGTGTAACATTATAATAGCAAGGTTTTACAATATTTTTATAACATTTAATACATATAATTCTTGATTTAATTGACCCTTCGCAAAGACCCGCCCCCTTTAGTTACTCTTGCTATGTCCGACAAGCCATGCTTTCTCATGCCACACATCATGTTCTCACGCAGTGAAATTTTTTTTATAAATTTTTAAAAGAAGTTTAAACAATAAATAGCGTCTTTAATGTGTGGTGACAGATCGCTGTAGAACCGATCATCTCTTCACGCTAGTTCATTTATAGCATCAAATAAACATGAGTGAACTTCAGAAGGAATGTTGTTTCAAGGCGCGGAAAGACGCGAGTACGCACAATTTTTCAAGTTCACCAACGTTAATCTACCAACTCCCGACTGCTTCGTCGGATAAAACGGCGGATTCTGAGTTATGATCGCCTGTCAATCAAACTGCCAGCGAAGGGTCAATTGCAATAACATTGTTAACTAAAAATTAAAGGTGTAATTTAAATTTTCTAAAATGGCAATACCATGTTTTTTAGGAGTATTCTTTAAATTCAAATGTAAATAACAGGGTATATGAATATGGCAATTATTCATTACCGTGTTATTTATCAAAGTACCATGGAATCTAATACTACTACCACCCCAGCATGGTTTTATCATGATATGTATTGATCCAAAATTCAAAAACACTCTGTTTGTTCTATTTATCTCTAAACAATGGTGAATGAATTAGTCCAGCACATTTGCAGATGGCAGTCAGTGTGTTCTTAAACCTTCAACCTCATGCTTTTATATAAGCAATTTGAGGAAGAGGAATTAGATTAACAGACATCATATAAGAGACAGAAAGAGATAGAACTCATCTGAAATCTCATCTCTCTATATAACAGTGCCCTGCAATGCTTCAGCTACAATCATTTCAAGATCGAAAAACTTTCTTATTCTCACAACGGCCGAATGAAGCAAAACCTCCATTGGGTTGTGATGTTTGGTTAGCGTTCACAATTGAAGGTTAGATTGCCACTGCCCCCATATGCCGGCGAAATTGAAAACGAAAGTGTGATTTTCATACGCTAACCTTCAGAGTGAATTATGAGAGATAGATTTAGGCCATTTCCGAACCCCTGACCCATGAAATGTGTTTTTGAAACAGGTTCGACTGACTGTATTTGCTACGCCACAGTTGGCTCAAATGATCCTGTCACCTCGGCGCTGCACATTGTTGTGGGTAAGTGGCCATCTCCATATCTGCCTATGATACATATATCTAGCCATGTTTGTACGTATGTTTATGTGAATTTCTCTATAGCATTTGACAGCTCGGGCTGAGCAGTGTGACTGTATTTATGATGCAAGGCTAGAAATGTCAGCTGGTAGAGATTCGGCTACTCTGGTCATTCATTTGCATTTACGTTTGGTTGCTTGATTGGTTGGTAATCTTTTCATTAGGTCATCTTCTTCTTCTTCTTTACGAGCATGTCTTGGCTTGTGACTGATTTCAATCGCTGATTCTGTGATTTGTTATGGATAAGAAATACAAATTTGAACTACCATTCAAAAGATTAGGGTCAGAATCGGATCTGAATGTTTTTTTAAGGGCTTAAATAAAGCATTACACCAGGTTGAGAATAATGTAAGGGTTTTCCTCAAATGTTATTTTTGGAAAGACGGAGATCTAATTTTGCAGCAATATGACCTATTCCCAGATGTGACATCCTAGCATGGAATACTGACGTTATCGGTTTGTCGATCATGATAATTTGATAATTGTTGCTTGAAATCCATCCTGACTTTTA